>OX422222.1:140683236-142081569 GCA_949130495.1 Sambucus nigra | reverse complement strand
AGAGATTCTTGAGGGTGTATGGTGTGTTTCTACCTGCCTACCAAGGTGTATTTAGGGTGATTACTTCTCTCCCCCCTACCTAAGTTACTTCTAAAAGTTCATTACGATCTCCTGAGTTATACACGAGAGACTTGTGCGTTTAAACTGAGTTCGTCTTCATTGGGTTTGCGTTCGTATGTTCTATCATTAATCCAAGGTCTTGGGCTAATTAACTTATCATTACCATACTCAAAAGGGGTTACGCCTCCATCTATAATCTAAAGTACCCTCTTACAAGCTGCGTGCTATTGTGGAGGGAGTCCTTATAAAGTTCACTCTTGTGGAGAAGCCATTTTTCTTCTTCATTGTTGCCCTCCTTGAAAAGGAAAATTCCAGCCGTAACTTGTGAAGGAGCTGTCTTCTTCTTCACTGCTGCCCTCCTGGAAATGGAATGTTCCAGTCGAGATATCGGAATCGATACCTGTGGGTATTTCGTATGCCATCCTATTTCATTGTAATCCGTGTAAGTCATTTTCTTACAAATTATAGTGAAATAAAAGGTTTTGCCCCTTTGGGGGATTTTTCTTGAAATTGTTTGTTTTATCCTGCATGCTTTATTTTATTGGATAAATCATCTAGATGCATGTTTTAGGGTTTAACTAAAATTTGGGAATAATTAAAATTGGATTTTATTTGAGAAGTCGCAATATTTCCGCTATAGCGATTCTACAAACCTCGTACTCTTGCAGGCCGAGGTTGCCCCAATCAAAGAGGGTCGAGCATTTACAGGCGCATGAATGGTTTGGGACACATGGGCAAGTCTGTTATACTTGAATCAATACCTACACGTGAGGGAATATTTCATCATCATTCTCTACATGTGATAGTGATTGATGTCTTCATTAGATTGGCTAGATCATCACACATATGCTCATTGCATACTTGGGGGTACATTACACCCCTCAAACACTATATACACATGTCTTCTCCTACCTTGAAAGGGATCCAGAATTATAAACCCTAGCTAAACTCTGTTGCTTTTACAGTAGAGAGAGAAAGTGGAGTGATTGTATTACTAAGGTCATTAAAGCCCTCTTTTGATAGTGATATTCACAATCACATGCATAGTGGACGTAGGGAATTGACGAACCACTTATATTGCTGTGTTCATCCCCTTTTTCTCATCTCCTACGGTATATATACTCTTGTGCTGCCATTGTTATCACCTTCTTGAGCTTGTTAAACACCTTATTTGGAGGTTCTATTTCCAGCATCATCATTTTGGCGCCGTCTGTGTGAACGAGAAAATTCGTTTCTTCCTTTTCATAGCTTAATCTTACCGGAGACTCTGGTGGTGAACTAGGCCTTACCCTTCGTGTGAAGCTATTTCACCATTGAAAGAGGTCCTTTAAGGTATTTAAGCTCTAATATATTCATCGCAAGATCTTTATTACTAACATATGGCAATGGAGTTACCACCACCTCCTCCACCATCTGGTGTTAGAGGACCCAGTTCCAGCCAAGCACCACCCCAGTCCGAGATGGCTGAGGTGGTAGCAGCCTTGAGGTCATTGGCTACAACGCAGCAAGCATTGAAGGAGCAATTTTCCCAGCTAAGCCAAAATATGATGAGGCCACCTGGGGTCTCATCGGAAATGATTACTCCGACGGCTGTTCAACCACATCAAGAGGCTAGGGGACCACCCTTGGCACCATGAAAGGACCAATCTACACCTCAGTGCAGGAGGGAAGTTGCTGACCATAGGAATTTTCATCTGGGGATGCAAGGAAACCCTTGCCCTAAGGATAGGTACGACGATATTGAAGCAAAGGATGCTCCAGCAAACTTCTGGGAGATATATGAGGTTTCAAACAACACAGTACATCCTATATAGCAGAGCCAAGGTTGTGGAGCAAGAAGGGTCGAGGTTGGTGATGCCCAGCCAAGAGGATTAGATTTTGCTCACTTGAGTAGAGGGTCCCCCTTAGAAAGGCTCGGCCTAGTTAAGAATCTAAGGCAGAGGTTATCTAAGTCGAGAAGTGAAGCCGGATCACTGAGGGAAGATGGTGAACATCGGCCTCACCATGGCTGACCCCTACATGGCCGAGACTGTGGCCTAGAGGTCAACAGCCGATGTTGTGAAGCAGCTAGGGAACCCTCATTCACCCCTTGGAGGTTGGTGGGGACAACCTCCACCAGGATGACGTTGCTAAACCATGGAATTACTCCATTTAATGGCTTGAAGAGAAGATAAGAAACCTCATAAAAAGCCGAGATGAACTACAACGGGGGTTCTCAGAGGGCTCTCCATTTGTGGCAAGAATTCTGAACTTCCCAACCCCTGCCAAATTCAAACCCACAATGGTGTCTCCCAAGTATGATGGAAGTACCAACTCGTACATCATATTGAGATATATCAGTCTGCATCAAACATTTATTCAATCCCTGATGAGATGAGGTGCCGAGCTTTTTCAAGCACTTTGACAGGAGATGCGCATATTTGGTTCACTTCCCTTCTTAAAAATTCTATGGAGAACTTTAAAGGTTTGGTTGAGGGGTTCATACAAAACTTCTATTTTTGGGTAAGACCTAAGAAGAAGATAACCCATCTATTCTACGTAAAACAATGCAAGAATGAGTGCCTTAGAGACTACATTGTAAGATTCAATAAGCAAAAGTTGGAGGTTGAAGATTACGAAAAGAATATAGCCATGACAACCCTTATAGGAGGATTATAGAAAGAAAATTTACATTGGAAGCATGTTTAAGACCTTCCAAAACCCATGGCTAAGATATTTGCAACAACTAGTAGGGTCATGAATGCTAAAGAAGCAATGGCCGTAAAGTATGAGGATGAGAATGGAAGTAGTAGTGGAAAATTCCAAAGGAATAATGATGGAAAGAAGAGGGTTGCAGAGGAGAAGTTTTCACATTACACTCCTCTAATTGTGAGTTGCGAGCACATCCTCAATGAAATAAATAATGACAGGTCGCCGAGATGGACGGAGAAGCTGAAGGCTCCTTCGCATGCGAGGAACAAGAATTTATGGTGCGAGTTCCACCAAGACCACGGTCATCTGACTAACAAGTGCTTTGCCCTGAAGGATGAGATTGAGAATATGTTAAAGTTTGGAAAGATCAGGAAGTATATTGATGGTAGAGCTTCTAAGGGGGAAACCGACGAACCTAAAAAGAAGAGAAATGATAGGTGCCGACAAGATGTCCCAACTAGAAGAGCTGAGGACTCAAATGATGATGATGATGATGACCCTGCCCTCCACCAAAAGATGACAATGTCCCCATAAAGAGGGTTAGCATGATCTCCTTTGGTATTAACACCATCTATGGAGGACTATCAGGGGGTGGCTCAGAGGTATCCGACCGCAAAGTTCACGTGGCAGAGGCTAAGTCTGTCACCAAAGTAGAGTTTATGAATTTGGCATGTTCAGAGGTAAAACACAAGAAGAGAAAGAAGGTAGATATGGATACTCTCATAGTTAGATTCTCATGACTGTATTTCAAATGTATCCTAGCTCCACACGATGAACCTCTAGTAATCACCATAAGGGTGCATGGATGTGAGGTGCAGAAAATCCTCGTTGATGGGGGAAGTTTAGCAGATGTAATGTTCTGGCCCTGTTTCAAGAACGTAGGTCTCAGTAGAGCGAGGCTTATCCCTTACCATCACCCCTTGATCAGTTTCAGTGGAGAAAAGGTTCATCCGTTGGGCATATATGAGATAGATGTAAGAATGGGAGATGAGTGGCCTAAGAGGTTTACCAGAAAAAATCAATTTTTTTATGAGGGATGAGAATGTCCTATTAGCTTATAACATCATCATAGGAAGAGTAGCCCTCAAAGAATTTGAGCCCGTGCCTTCAACAGTCCACCAAATGCTAAAATTCTCGACTCTCTATGGGGTATGGGAAATGAAAGGTGACCAAACATTAACACATGAATTCTACTTCAACTACACAGAAGAGAGAGAGGCTCATAAAAAGGTAACAACCACTTACAACATCGACACCCTTGATCTTAGAGATGAGACAAAGCTCGAGAAGGGAGAGGCCATCCGAATTGGCAAAGCCCTTCGACCTGAGATTAAGGAAGAACGGGGGAAGTTTTTGAGGAAGTGACAAAGCATTTTTTCCTAGAGCCACACAGACATGCCAGGTATTGAGCATAAGGACATGTGCCACAAACACAATGTTATGGAAGATGCTAATACCATCAAGAAAAGGAGGAACGTATACTCAAGAGAGAAATATGATGTCATCATAGAAGAGGTCATAAATCTTTAAGAAGCTAAGTTCATCAGGGAGGTCATATACCCTGAGTTGTTGTCCAACGTAGTCATAGTGCCAAAGGCAAATGGGAAATGGAGGATATTCGTATACTTCACTGATTTGAACAAGTCTTGTCCAAAAGATAGTTTCCCCTGCCTCGAATTGATGAGATGGTGGATACCACATCTGTACATGAGATCATCAGCTTCATGGATGACTATTTTGGATATAACCAGATCTTCATGAACCCGAAAGAATCTGAGAAGACAGCTTTCATCACAGACAAGGAAACCTATTGCTATAAGGTCATGCCCTTCGGGCTGAAGAATGTAGGGGCTACTTACCAACATCTTGTAAATAAGATATTTGAGGATTAAATAGTAATTCTATGGAAGTGTATATGGATGACATGCTGACGAAGAGCCTGAAGGCCGATACTCATGTTGCCGACCTTGAAAAAACTTTCAACACCATGTTCAGATACAGAATGAAACTTAACCCATCTAAGTGTGTCTTCAGGGTAGGAGTAGAAACGTTTCTGGGATTCATCGTCAATCAGATGGGGATAGAGGCTAACCCTGAGAAGATCAAGGCCCTGCTAAAAAAATAGACACCCAGAACTATCAAAGACATTTAGAGTTCAACAGGAAGAGTTGCTGCTCTGAAGAGGTTTGTCCCAAGAGCTATATACAAGTGTCTTCCTTTTTTCAAAGTGCTGCAAAGTCCTTCGAATGGGATGAGTAATGAGACAAGGCTTTTAAGGAGCTCAAGTCGTACCTCAGATTCCCTCTACTTTTGTCTCGACCCATTCTGGGGGGAAAGGTTATACGTATATCTAGCTATTTCAGAATCAACCATTAGTGCAGCCATAGTAAGAGAAGGTGATGGAGTATAGAGGCCAGTATTTTTCAACAGTAAAGCTCTTCAAGGGTCTGAACAAAATTACCCTCGAATGGAAAAATTAGCTTATGCTCTGATACATGCTTCTAGGAAGATGAAGCCATACTTACAAGCCCACTCTATAGTTGTTCTCATTGATTCCCTACTAAGACAGGTCCTCTATAAGCCTGAAAAGTCAGGAAAGTTTATGACTTGGGCCATCAAGTTGTGGGACTATGATAGTATTTATCAACCCAAGGTTTCCATCAAAGGGAAAGAACTTGCAGACTTTGTAACAGAGTTTACATGGGAAGAGGTTGAGATTGAAATTAGTCAGAGGACCGCTGACAAACCAAATAGAATTGTCTTCCACGATCCGGATGACGTTGGATCAAGCAGGTTCAAAAAAAGTGTAGTTGAGAATGAGGAAGACATGTACCTCTTCAACCAAGGGACCTTATCAGAGGGTAACTTCTATTCAAATGAAGATGATTGGAACCTCTTCGTTGATGGGTCATCTTGTGAAAGCAAAAGTGAAGCATGGATGATAGTGTCAGCACCAGATGGTACTGACATTGAGTATGCGCTCAGGTTAAACTTCAGAGTATGAGGCATTGATATCAGGTCTTTCCTTGGCCAAAGCCCTTAGTGTTGGCCGACTCCTAGTCCACAGTGACTTAAGGTTAGTTATCAACCAAATCTTGGGGGTATATGAGGCCAAAGATGAAAGGATGGCCAAATACCTGAAGAGGGTGAGAATGATGCTAAAAAATTTTAAGGAGGTGACGTTGAAGAGGATACCTTGGAAAGACAACAGTCGAGCCGATACACTCTCCAGGTTGGCCTCAGCAATGAGGACAACAAAAGAAGAATGGTACCAGTTGATATTCTGCTCAGACTAACCATTGAAGAAGAAGAGGTTGCTAGAGCTTGCCTCAACTTGAATATGGGAGACCCATGGATGGACCCACTTATCAGATACATCAGATAGGGAGAGCTACCAGAATAAAAGTTGGAGAGGAGAAAGCTGAGGTTCAGAGCTGCCAAGTTCTCAATTATAGGAGATGTCTTGTATAAGAAGGGGTTCCTAATCCCTCTCTTTAAATGTGTCCACCCTTCATAGGTTCCTCACGTCTTGCAAGATGTATATGAGGTCTATTATTCAAGTCATATAGGAGGGAGGCCTCTAGCTAAGAGGATAATTACTCAGGGGTACTGGTGGTCGACCTTGGCCAAAGATGCAGTTGTTTATGTTAAGAGATGCGACAAGTGTCAGAGATTCTCCACCATCCATCACCAACATCATCAGCATATGACGTTAAGTACCTCATCTTGGCCATTTTTACTATGGGGTATTGACTTGGTAGGACCCTTGCCAAGAGATGCAAATAACTTTTGATTCTTAGTGGTGGGAATTGATTACTTCTCTAAGTGGGTAGAGGCTAAGCCTATGATCATGATTACAGAACATAAGACCTTATAGTTCATCTTAAAGAAAATCATATGCATATATATTCTTCCAAACACCCTCATCTCAGATAATGGAACCCAGTTTAATAATGCTTCCTTAGAAAAATACTGTGAAAGAGTGGGGATCAAGAAGTTCTTCTCCCCTCCTGGACGACCCCAAGAAAATGGGCATACTGAGGTCACAAATCGAACAATCCTTGATGGGATAAAGAAGAGGTTGGAAGAGGCCAAAGGTAGATGGACAGATGAGGTAAACGTTGTGTTATCGGTCTACAGGATGATAGCAAGTACACTAATGGGAGAGACTCCTTTTATGATTACACACGGTTCAGGAGCGGTCATCCCTACAGAAGTGGTAATCCCCACCCATAGAGTCCAGACCTATGATCCTCAAAGGAATGGAAAAGAGAGAAAACTTGACCTGGATTTGATTGAGTAAAGAAGAGAAGACGCGAAGATTAGACAGGCAGCCTACCAGCAGAGAACTACAAGGTTCTACAACCAAAGGGTGAAATCAAGGCCTATAGATGTAGGAGACCTAGTCCTAAAGAAGATATTGCACAAGGCAAATAAACTCCACCTAAACTGGCATGGTCCTTATAGAGTAGTCGATAAGGTTGTGCCAGGTACCTACCGGTTAGAAAATATCGAAGGGGAACCTTCTTCAATCCTTAGAATACGGACCACTTGAAGAAATATTACACGTGATGTTATAGTTGTTTCTTTGTAATGCATGTATCATTTCATGAAGAGGATTTTAATGAGAATAACAATGTTGTGCTAATACTTTTGTTATATGATTTAAACATCATAATTTGGTGAAATCTATGAGGTAAAATATCATATTATAGTGACCTCAAACCTTAAACATCATTAATTTGATGAAAATTATGAGGGTGGACATCATTATATGGTGACCTCAGACCTTAAACATCATTAATTTGGTGAAAATTATGAGGGTGAACATCATTATATGGTGACCTCAGACCTTAAACATCATAATTTGGTGAAATTATGAGGTAAAACATCATATTATGGTGACCTCAAACCTTAAACATCCTAATTTGGTGAAATCTATGAGGTAAAACATCAAATTATAGTGACCTCAGACCTTAAACATCATTAGTAATTATGAGGGTAAACATCATTATATGGTGACCTTAGGCCTCTGCTGAACAACTTCCTCTAGATTGTCAACCTCCTTTAGCTCTTACTTCTGACGTTCAACCTCTGCATTCAAAAAGGCTTCAACCTTCTGAGCTTCTTGACCCTTCTCTATGAGGGGAAACTTCTTCAAGGTCCACTCAACAAAATGGTGCATGGACAAGATACCCTAGAGTTGAAGGTCAGATGTATAAGCACATGAGCTATAATATGTAAAATAGTCGAGGTTACAATTTGAGAAACTAATACCTGAATTGATCTATGAAGAGAAAACTCGGCCAACAAAGGGACATCCAAGGAGCGTAATAAATGCTTATCCTCGTCAGTCATCACAACGCCAATAGCATCAGCGGCCTTCAGACTATGACCAATGAGACTATCGCTGATCTTCAATTGAGAAAGACGGGAAGATAGGGCATTGTCTACAGAGATGGGAATGGCATGATCCCCTCTTTGAGTCTTGTCCGACCAATGATGCTCCGGGACCGTAATTGTCTTCCTCTTCCTGGTAACATCGGCTTTGGATGTGCCGACGTTATGTTAGTGGTTGTACAGTTTTGTCAGCCTTCATATTCATCAACTTTACAAGACTAGGAGCAGACATTTCCCAGAGGTCGTCTGAAATGCCTTTAGGGCGCTCTGCAAAAAGGAGCATCTGAGTTAGCATGTCAGAAATATAAAAAGTAAGAGGCACAACTTATGAAAAATAAGACTTACGGAGCTCTGTCAAAGGACCACCCCCCAAGCCTGTCTGAGAGAGGTAGTAGGGGGGTCATCAAATGTTCATATTTTACTAGAAGACCCTTCTCCCCCTGATCGAGAAGATCCTTTACTTTTTTAAGATTATCCTAGCTAAGCACAGGGTCGACTTTAGCAGTAAGTGAGACCTTCCCCCATCTCAGAGGAGCCCTTGGAATCGACGTTACAGCAACCTCATTGGGACCAAATTCCCATGCCCCAGAGATAAAGAAATACCAAGGTTTTCAGTTGCGATTTGAAGTCTGGGTAACCAACAACATTTTCTTCTCAAACTTCCTAGGTAGGAAGTGGTAATAGATATGGTGGTTTTTGGCATAGGAAGGGATGCAACAACCCGTGAAGACCCTAACTGGAAGGTCTGAGTGGTGGACAACCCTCTAAAGGATGATGGCCCCAATCATAACCCTCTAGGCATTAGGGGATAATTATGAAGGGGATAGATTTATATAGGATAACATGGCTCTGATAGAAGGGTGGATAGGAATACGGAAGCCCAACTTGAACATTTTCTCATAGATGCAAATCTCTCCATCTCGGCCATAAAAGGCCCTCTCACCCCTCGGAGGTTTTTTAAGTTTGATGGAAGAGTTTATCAAATAGAGGTTCCTAAAAGCTAGAAGGCCGTACTCACTAATGCAGCTCTCAATCTTGGCTGCCTCAGATGCATCGATATCACTCTCCTGGCCGTCATCATCATCCTCAACAACATTGGTAGGGTATAAAATCGGGTTGGGTGAGCCGGGCTTGGTGTTGCTCAGGCTCAGACCGAACTCACTTACCTATGCTCAATCCTGAGCTCGGCCCGAATTATTTTTTCCCTGCTATGCCTGAACTCAGCTCATATATATTGCGGGCTTCGGGCCCGATTTTGGGCAGGCCCGATTTTAATTTTTTTGTTACAAAAGTTTGAATTAATTTTTTTTCCTTGTATTTTCATCATGGACAAAATTACACATTAAAATCTAATTGATATTTCATGAAATAAAATATATAATTATGAAATGTATTAAATTAAAACAAGGGAAATAAGAGTGAAAACCTACAAATGCCTATTAAATTTCATACATTTAGCAAAATTTAATTACTAACAAAGACCTATTGTGACTTGAACAATTATTAAATCAAATACCCATAATGATATTAATAATAAAATCACAAAATAGAAAGTCACATGTAGTCTAATGTATTATGACAAATGATTTTTTTTTAAAGTAGTAAATGAAATAAAAGAATGGAACTTAATTAAACAATGTTAACATAAATATGTTATATTACATAAATTATTTATTTATTAATAAATATGAAGTTCGGGCTTCGGGCCCAATTCGGGCTTGGCAAGGTTCGGCTCAAGCTCGGCCCGAAATTCATTCAGGCTTGAAATTTTGGCTCAGGCTCGGCTCAGCTCAAACTCAAATAAAGCTCGGCCTAAAAATAGCGGGTCGAACGGGCGGGCTTCGGGTCTCGGGCGCTCAATTTACAGGACTAAACATTGGCCTGGGAAGGTGCGGGGACACCACTAGGAAACCTCTGAGCAAATTCAGCCCCAGTGGTAGCCGATAGAGGAATGGCGTCAATTATGGGAGGAATAGCCACACTTGGCCCTATGACTTCAACATCTAAATAACTATGTGAGGTGCTAGAACCCTGGTGAGATAAGGCACGGCTCGAAACCTCACCCTACTTAGGGACCTCACCCCTCCTGGGAGAGTAATCCATGGCCTCTTGAAAAGAGTCCACAAACATGGGGTCTGAGAAGGATGACTCAGACATCGGTGTTGGTTTTACAAGAACCTCTCCAGGCTCAACAGGCTCGGCTAGCTCAGGTTAGATAACCCTCAGAGGTGAAGCAAATATGGGTCTAAGAGGAAAGGCCTCAGCCCTACGAGCTTCCTCTTGGGCTAGCTCTATTTGCCTTATTTTCTCAAAGGTCTTCTCGCAAAAGGAAGGGAACTCTTCTATGAGTTGGTACAGAGGTCTGAGCATAAGGCAGACGACACAACACTTTGAATCAAAATCACAAATACGAAAATAACCTAACTCAACCTAAACTAAAGATCAAATCAGGAAGGTGAAGGGTTTTTAAACCAAGAACATCAAGAACAGTCAAGAACAAGGTCGGCGGAGAAAGTGACCGGAGGTTCATCGGAAACCCAAATAAGGGATTTTTTCGACCAATGTAACCTCAGAGCTACCTATGACTATCTCAAATCCACTCAAACTACTACTGACCTAGCCTCACAGCCACCAATACACGTGGAAACACTCGCCAAAAAACACAAAACCTCACTGGAAAATGCAGAAATGAAAAATAAGGTCTGAAAATGGAAAAAAATGGTTGAAGTGATACCAGACTAATCGCGAGTAAAGGGAGAGGATATAGAAGGCAAAGGGAAGCTCTGAATCACAGCAATAATGGAACTCGTGGAGAGAGAGAAAGTTAAAGAAATACCTAAGGTGGGAAGAAAGAGAAGGAAAGAAAAGAGGGTTTTTAAACCTTATCAAATGGGGGCCCATATCCCAACACTCATCATTTCCCTAGGAAGACTAAGGGACAAATCATAATTGACATGCCTTGATATGCACACTCCTCTCTTCAGTAAGTGACATGTGGCAAGTAAGTATTGGCACATAGATAAATCCATCCTTGGCCTAAAATACATATCCCTCAGTCATATAATCACATAGAAGACTAAGGGCTAGGGGTGATTGATATTCCCAAAGTCCACCCTCTTACTCAGAGAAACTGACCTCGGTTAATCACACAGCTGAGGTGACCAGAAGACTATGACAACTCTCAGCAAGGTGGTCACTCCGAAGCTCAGCCCCAGCCGGCATTGCATCTACCTCATTCTTCAACCTCGGCTGGGCATCGGCCGAGATCAGTAAGGACCCGTGGGTTCAACCACCCTTCAACACCATTATCGGTCCCAGTTGAAGTTGTAGTAATCATCCAAGATCATAATGTTACATGGGATTAATCATCTGGAAACGTCATCACCGGCCCAAGATGATGTTACAACTACTCATACCTAACCTTAGTTAGCCTACCTGGCCGAGGTCATCATGAATAACCTCGGACAAAGCAACAGTTGGACTTCACCAACCTCGTACTCTTCCCAGCTGAGGTTGCACCAATCAAAGAGGGGCAAGCATTTACGGGTGCATGAATGGTTTGGAACACGTGGACAAATCTATTATAACCGAATCATTCCCTCCACATGAGGGAATATTTCATCATCATTCTCTAAATGTGACAGTGACAGATGTCTTCATTAGATTGGCTAGATCATCACACACATGCTCATTGCATGCTTGTGGGCTACATTATAAACCCCAAACACTCTATATACATGTCTTCTCCTACCTTGAAAGGGAACGAGAATTATAAACCCTAGCCAAGCTCCGTTGCATTTACAGTAGTGAGAGAAAGTGGAGTGATTGTAGTACTAAGGCCATTAGAGCCATCTTTTGATAGTGATATTCACACTCACCTGCACAATAGATGTAGGAAATTGCCGAGCCACTTATATTGCTGTGTTCATCGCCTTTTTCTCATCTCCTACTATATATATATACTCTTGTGTTGCCATTGTTAGCACCTGCTTGAACTTGTTAAACACCTTATTTGGAGGTACTGTTTCCAGCATCATCAGTTGACCCCCAACATGGTTGAGAGCTCCACATAGGTGGGACAAAGCTCATCTAGGCCAAAATGAAAGACATGGTCCTCATGGTTCCTGAACTATACCATTGTTGCCAATAAGTTCTAGTCTATGGCTAGGTTACACCACAGAAAAACTTGGCACAGGTAGAAAGCATCGTTATCCACATTGTATAAGAACATAGCCTACAAAGCATCAAGGTAAGAAGAAACTCGTTCATACACGGGAAGATCCATTTAAGAATGAGAAAAAGCAAGAAGAGAAATATGGGTATTGGTGGAGAAAACCCACCCCACACACCTCCTTTCATATTCAAAATCTTTGGAAAAAGACAAAAGCTTTGGAAACCCGATTTAAATTCAACCTTACAAGAGTACTCTGATGTGCTGAAAAGTGCAATCAAGGCCTGGGGATGATTTGACTTGACCCCTATGCTGATAGGCAGGTCAAGGGGTATGCTAATTGATAACCCCTATTTTGAAAAGTTACATTTGTCCTCTTATTTCAAATAAATTTTAGGAAAATCCTCATTTTGAAATATTGCCCCGGGTTATTTACACATTTTTCTCTCAAGAAGATCATTTTCTCTTAAAATAAATTTGCACTTCAAAATATTTTACCTAAGTTAATCAATTTTACTCCCTTTTCTAATAATAAAGATTTTTCCATTGATTTTCAATTTCGTACTTATCTCTATGTTTGCCAAAAAAAAAAACAATCTCTGTAGAACATTAAAAGTGCGTATAGGATAAGTCACTAAATTAATAAAAATGCCAAAAAAGAAAATGCATATTTCTTCATATAAATTTTTCTTGCTTGCTTACATTTCGCAAATAGAAAAGAAAAGTAGAAAAGTACAAATAAGACTTTGTCTGAAAGCTTAAACTATCTCTCTCTCTCTCTCTCCAACCCTCAACCCCACGTCGAACGCGATTTCTTCTGCAATGAATGGTGGATCATCCACTCCTAGAATTTGAACCCTTATCTGAGGTGGCAGGCAACACAAAGTATGAAGAAGTTGAATTCTTAATATACTTCGATATGGAGGATATGCAATCCTTGATATCCCACAACCATGTGGTCGACACCCGAGCATACTCCAAATAAATAAGCACCAACAAAAGGAAAGTTAGTCGGTAAAGGAGTAAAGAAGAATCAACAGAACAAGAAAGAAAGGATACACCTCAGACGAAGGTCCTCATTTGTAAGACCCATAGATCTATACACCGATGAATGAGGGAGATGAAACACGCTTAGTGAGTCCCCTTTACTCACTTGAAAGTTATAGGAAGGGAGAGTAACCTAAATAATCGGATCCTCCTCTAGCATCACTGTCATCGTCGGTGTGACTCTACCTACATTGTGGGCTAATCCCACTGATGCACTATTACCCGTGCCCGAAGTCATAGAGGGTGGAGGCATGTTCACAGTCAAGCACCAACCATCTCATCATGAAGTCTAGATAATCATATCTCATCACTCTATCTGAATAGTTTGTATAGGGATCGTCAATCATAGCCGCCACCTGGGCATCATTCGACATCTCTTTAACCCGATAATGTACATAGGGGCACCGAATTTGGGACCTCAACCTCATCCTCCATAATCTGCATTATCCGCTCCCCTAGGTACTAGAAACACCCAAACTCATGTGCGATAAACCACCACATTTGTGCATGTAATCCCATCACTCCCGTATCCTGCGGAGTCGTCCCCTAGGATTTGAAACTCACTTGTAATCCTCAATAAATAATCAATATCAATTCAAAAAAGGAAGATGCCAAAGAGACTAGAAAAGATATAAGGATAACATGATCACTTATCAGAGCATTCAAGGCCTGTTGAACGCTCGCTAAGGAGAAAGATTGATTCACCCTTCGGTATGAATTCCACCATCGAAACATTCAGTAGAAATCCCCCAAAACCTCATCCTCAGGTTTATCAAATCTGCATTGTAATCGATCACCTCATAAAATAACATCTGTAAAAGATAGAAATCAATGAGAAACAAACCAAAGAAGAATAAAAAGAAATGTATAACAATTAAAATAAATTCAAAATTACCTCCAGAGGGTACATGGAAACCGTAAAAGTTTACAAGAAGATCCGACTAAATCATTCAAACAAGAATGAAAGGACGCCAGAATTAATATCCCCCAGTTATACAACGGGACGTCAGATATCATCCTCGGATATGGTATGAACTAGAGATGGACGACTTTGCCACTCGCTGCCACCAGAAAGCCACCCAATAGAAGTAAAATAAATAGATGGGTCATCGGTCTAATATACGACCCATCAGTCACATCCACCCTCATCTTGAGGAGTGTCTCCCCTAAATAAGTAATATGGATAGATACCCTAGATACGATCCCACCTGCATCCCCTTAAGTCTCTTGCACCTCCTCCAATGTCACCCTTAGTTTTGATCCACCACTATCTTAAATCCCTCACAATCAACCCCAATCAGGTGATGAACATCTATGAGGTATTCGACCCAAAATTTGGGCAGAGAGTCTTTACGACTATAGCTTGAGCCAAATTTTCCCAGGAGAATGTCCACACTTGTGGTGCTCGGGTGTGAAGAGTTTTTTCGTAATGAGCCATAAGTTTTACTTTTTTTTTATTTTGGAGGTGAGTTATCAT
The DNA here is from genome assembly GCA_949130495.1 of Sambucus nigra. Taxonomy (NCBI): domain Eukaryota; kingdom Viridiplantae; phylum Streptophyta; class Magnoliopsida; order Dipsacales; family Adoxaceae; genus Sambucus; species Sambucus nigra. Next base: position 142,066,723 of record OX422222.1, on the reverse strand, counting down.
AAGTACAAACCTAGTTTAGGACTGAAGTGACTTCGCAGAAGTACAAGGTTTCTTTGAGTGTAGTGGCTTTTTTTAAAGTACTAACTTCTTCTAAACTTCTAACAATGAAATTGAGTAATTCGAATGCTTGTGGAGAAGAAAGTGAAAACAATAAATCAAAGTCGGGATCTGGTGCGATTTTAATTGTTAGAGGGGACATTAATTTATAGCCCTGAGTGTTTAACCCATACGTTAAAACCCTTGGATGGTGTATTTCAGGTGTAAAACACATGTACGGATGAAAATAGATTCTGAAAGATCTCATAATTGTTACTTTCAGTGGGGATAACTAATCGGTTATTTGTTTGGGGGACCTTTAACCACTCGATTAAAGGATTGGGGATTGGGCGCTTGAACCGATTGCTTAAAGGACCCATGGGGCCTATTTGGATCACTTTTTTCTTTCCCTATTTGAATTTTTCCCCTTGGAGGTTTTGTTCTTACCTTTTTGACCTCTTGAACATCTATTATGTTTAGGATGTCGGTATTTTCATGATTTTTACGGGTTTAGTGTTCGTCATTTATGACAGGACATAATGGACCATGCCCCGATTGCATACTAATACATCCACATATGCTCTTTGTCGAAATTGAAAGGACTTCTAAAAAATAGGTTTGCATATTCTTGGGGAATCATGAGGTATAGAGGCAATGAGTGGAAAGTTTGGGGAAGAAAATTAGTTTATTGAAAATGGGTGGGAGTTTTAACCGAATATTTAAACCTTGTGTTTGAACGATTAAGTGATGGGTTAAATGGCGGATATGTTTAATAGATTGGTTAAAGTTTCCAGTTGCTAAACTTATAAATGATTTTCCCTTCGAATTTTTCTTCAAGGATACACTTATTTTCTTCTTATTTGTAACTTTCTCTTTACTTTCGAGACCCTTGCACTCTTTAGAGAGAACTTTTAGACTACATTTGTCATTATGGATTCATCGGATTAAGTCTGGAGGAGTAGGGAAGAGTCTCTACACTTGAACCATATCGAGAAGGAAATGGGGGATGATGGTGGTGCACTACAGACAGGTGGATGCAAAGTTATAGTCGGATGTCTTATTTTGAGGACTATTGGGCCTCACAATAGGGCCCCACATGAGAAAGATTGGTTTAGGGTATCCTAGCGGGGAGGGACATGGTGCTCAGGGCAAGATTTTTGTTTTTTGATTCCTAATGTTAGCACCATCGATCCATAGGGTATCGTCCTACCATGTTCCACATGTGGGTCTTATGACCATTAATTTTTTTATGCTTTCTGTCACATGTTTTCTATGTTTGATTTAGTTATTTTATCATTTAATGATGGACTTGGTTATGGTAGATTTATATGCCTTGAAAACAACAAGACAATTAGGTCTCTATTGCAAAATTAAATAATATAACTATTGAACATTTGTTTATAAATAAAGATAATAATGATTATAACAATAATAAAATAAATAAAAATAAAACAAAAAGCATAGAGAAGGGGGAGTATCCTTTATGTGGTGGGGAAATAAAGGGAAGTGTAAAGAGTGGAACATATAGGATTGTAGTATGGTGACAGTAGTTTAAACAAAAAATAATGGAAATATTAGTAGTAGTAGTAGTAGTAGTAGTAGTAGTAGTAGTAGTAGTAGTAGTAGTAGTAGTAGTAGTAGTAGTAGTAGTAGTAGTAGTAGTTGCAGCAGCAGCAGCAACAACAGTACTACTACTACTACTACTACTACAAATAGTAATAATAATAATAATAATAATAATAATAATAATAATAATACTAGTAAATGAATAACGCGGTAATTTTGGTGATAAAATAAGAATAATAAAATAGAAACTAGTAATAATCATGTGCGAAAAGAATGAAATGTATATAAATATAGGACATTCAATATACCTTATACTGAAGTAATAAATCGAAAAAGAAGATATAATAATGACGGTCTAGACACTCAAATCATATGTGTGTCATTTTATGATAAACATAATAATATGAAGGGGTTCTTGATAATTCCACGACTAGTTATCCTTCCTGGTTATTCAAAATCGAGGGTAAGGAGATTAAGCATGAACTTAGTGTGACGCAACACCGGGAGGAAAAAAGATCTAGGGGATTCCTAATTACCTCATGACTAGTTATCATTCATGGTTAGTGGGAACATGGGGTAAGGATATTTAGGTTGGATCTAGTGTGACCCAAACACCAGGAGGGAGAAGCTCTCCGTGGGTCCCAATCACCTCGGTACTAGTCATCTTTAGTTGTTAGTGTGAATTGAGGGAAGGTAAATTTAAGAGTGAACTTAGCGTAACACAAACATTAGGAGGGAGAAATATCTGGGTGGTTTCTTATCACCTCATGACTGGCTATCATTCCTTTTTATTCGAAACCGAGAGTAGGGAGATTAAGTGCGAACTTAGTGTGACTTGAACACCAGTAGGGAGAAATATTTTGGGGGAGGGGATCTTCTGATCACCTCACGACTGGTTATCCTTCATTGTTTGTAGGAACTGAGATTATGGATATTAAATATGAACTTAGTTTAATCCAAACACCAGGAGGGAGAAAGATTCAAGGGGTTTTCCTGATCACATCACGATTGGTTATCCTTCCTGGTTAGTAGGTACCTAGGGTAGGGGATTAAGTGTGAACATAGTAAGACTCGAACACCGTGTGGGAGAAAATGTTTTGAGTTTTCCTGATCACGTCATGAATGGTTATCCTTCCCGTTTTAGAGGTAACTGTGGATACGAACATTAAGTGTGAACATAGTGTGACTCAAACACCAGGAGGAAAAATTATCTAATGGGTTTCCTCATCACCTCACGACTTGTTATCCTTCATGGCTAACGATAACTAAGGGTGGTAACATTAGGTGTGAACTAAGTGTGCCCCAAACATTAGGATGGTGAAAGTTCCATTGGTTTCCTGATCATCTCATGATGGGTTATACATCCTAGTTAGTGGGAACTGAGGGTAGGGATATTTAAATGTGAACTTAGATTGACAGAAATACTAGGAGGAAAAATTATCTATGGGGGGTTTCCTGATCAGCTCACGAGTGATTATCCTTCATGGTTAGTGGGAACCAAGGGGAGGCAAATTTAGTGTGAGCTTCATGTTACCTAAACACCTGGTATAGATAGAACCTTTTTTGTATAACTCACATAATTTTTGTTTTATGTTTTCTTTATTGCTTCCTGGAAGGAATTCTCGGGATATGGGTTCACTAGCTACGGCTTGGGTGAGAGCTCTTGCTTAAGTTTGAGGTTTAGTATAAGACATGGGATTCGGTCTATTATTTGATAGCCTATCTAATGTAGTGTTTGAGAGAAGTTAGATCATTACCACGACTCAAGGAGAGTGCTAGTGGGATAATAGAATTACCATTCACGTGCTGGTATGGTAGATGACCATCACTCCCTTCTAATTTTATGCTACTACGAAACTCCCATTTTTCGGAGTGCATTTAGAGGTATATTGGAATCTGACTTATACTACCAAGGGGTTGAGGGTGGAACTGTGGATAGAGATTCCTCGTGTTCGGGGGGGGGGGGGGATTACATTGACGTCAGTGTTTTGTCTACCAAATTGGAGGAAAGGGTGTCGCATCTGGGACTTGATGTAATGGTGGTGAGATGGTATCCACGGATTTTGTTATTAACTTCTACCGAACATATTTTGGGGTCAAGTGCTTTCAGGGGGGGTGTAATTTATGTCAGTTTCTATTTTTGACAGATTTTTCTTCGATTCTGGATATGCTTGGCGAATAGATCGGTCTAGAAAAATGTATCAGTCCATATACTTTATTTTAGATACCATGATGAAAAATTTATTTGTTTTTCATATTTATGGGTGGTATATATTAATTTCATTTTGTCCCTTTTAGTCATTTTAGTTAACTATTATGCTATATGTTATTCATTTTGTTTATTTCCTTTATATTTTTATGTCAATGTTCATTTTTCATTATTTGGCCACCTATTGTAAACCTACTCGTGCCATCCAACCAATGAATGGTGTCATTCCACTCTTTAGGTGATATGCACGAGGGAACTTAATGTTGGATTATCCATGTCCTTAGAGGCAGCCAAGGTGCTTTCGATTTTGATGAACGTATAGACTCTAAGTAGTAGTATATTTTACTTCCACTTTTCACTTCATATAACTAGTACGTACATGTTTATGCGAAATTTCTTTTATTCTTGATTTTTTCTTCATATCAGGTTCCCTGGTGCTTGACCTATCATATGTCGGGTGAAGGAGTTATAATGTGGGATTTTTCGTGGTGGAGGATATTGTTAGAGAAGACGCATAGAATAATTTTTTACTTAAGAGAGAGGGTGACCTATCAGTATACGTGGGATGTCCCAGTTAGGATACAATTCCTCTCGCATTACAATATGAGTCATATAAAGGGGTTGATTGAAGCAGTCAAGTAGATGTCTTTGGATCAAGTTCCTTCTATGGATTTTCTCAGGGAGTATCTTGATTATTAAGGTTTTTTGTAGTGACGGCTAATGACGATACCTCTCCCAACGCTTAGGTATTTCTTATCATACTATGAGGGAGTGATCTCGATAGGGGATAAGCCTACGACATTGGATGAGGAGCTGGTAGCCCTGAAGGGTTAACCAGAGATGGTAAGTGAGCATAAGTCGAATCCTAAGGTCAAGTATGGGAAATTAGAGGGAATTCGCAAGGCATCGTAGTGTTTAGGGGGTAGCTCCTAATGAGTGGTGCTAGTTCCTTAGGGTGATTGGTATTAAGGATTAACCTATGCATAAAGAATCTAATGGTAGTTATGTTAGGAAGGATCCCAAGCCTTCATGGGGACCTTTCTTACGGGTAACGATAGATCTATTTGGGTTGATCAGTATGATATAGGTGGATTTTTAGTTGGTATCAAAGGCGGATGACACATTTGTGCAGGCTCATCGGAGTTTAGGTACCCCTTATTTTAGCAATTCATGAATTATGAGGGGGATTTTTTAGCATCGGAGTCGGGACGGTTTTTGATGATCTTGATTTTTAGGGATAGTAGTTTTTTATTAAAGATAAGACTAGTGCAATGAAGTAGGGTGTAGCTTGGGGTGGGACAAGATGGAGGATGTTGTCACAAATTATATTGCCACTATAGAGGCTAGGGTGAGGGAGATGTAAGAGTCGACCATACAATAAGAGCACAAGAGCAATGATATTCTTGGGGGAAATTCTCTTTAGGAGTATGGATCTTCATGTTTTCACATTTGGGGTGGAGTCACATGATTATGGGATCCATGATTAATTTCCCATTACTTCATCCATTTATCACTTGGATTGCCTGACTTCTGGTCTTAGGGGACTTTGGGAGAAGAAAAGGTACATTTTCTGGCTTTCATTTTTTATTATGTTCTTATTTAATACTTGTAAAAAAGATTTCCTTACTTTGGTGTTTCTTCAGGATGTGTTGGTTTGACATATGACTTATAGAATGTATTTGCTATATCGAGAGTTGTCCTACTAGTTTCAGTTTTACGGCCCTATGACAGCTCATCAAAGTTGAACTTCTACTTGGGGATGTTTTGTTCTCAATATCATACTCGTACTCACGTGTCCTCATTCCATGATTATATTTAAAAGTTAACTATGAGTGCGTGCAACTTAAGGGGCTTGTCGCATGCCACATCCGCCAGCTCATCCAATATCGGGATGTCCTGAAGATCTTACTATCGCCAGTATGGTTGGTGATGCTATTGAACAGGACAAAAAGGCTCGCTATGATTAAGTTCTAACTTTTATTTTCTACTTGGAGGGAATAACTCCATTGATTCATGCATTTGATTATTTCCCTAGTGTATGTATATTAGTTCTTGGTAGTTGGAATAAAGATTTGAATTTTTTATTTATTTATATGTAATTACTTTTGATTTTATTTCATTCTTAGGCATTTTAGAGTTTACATGAGAAAAGATTATTGATGACGTTTTGATATAGTGGGTGCAACATTATTTTTGTTTACAATATACGTAGTAGCCAACATTTCTATGAATATAAGGAGTCTAAGACCATTAAAATGGGGGGTAGTAGACATTTACATGGGATAAAAATATAAACATAAGAGGTATAGCATTATACAGGGAAACAAAATAAGTCGAGGATATTTTATCAAAATGACGATGACACACATATAAATAAAATATACATATACACATGGGAACAAAAGTAACCCGTGTATTTTAGATCTTTCTTTTGGGGAGAAATGACTTTTATCTTGTCAATGGCAAGTCCTTTGTCTCTACTGATGTCGGAGTGATGAGGGAAGGAAGTTTCCTTTTCTTTTCTTAGTGATCAAGTGATAACCTTTTGAAATAGCCTAGGAATTAGGGTACAGTTCCTTATCCTAGATAAGGTGCCATTTTATGGGGAGTCCTTAGCGAGTCTTCATAGTAATGATCTGCCTCGAGATGTAGGATACTTTAAAGGGATGGTATTTATTATTTCGAGGAAGAAGTTCAGAGGGGTAGTGTATTCTCACTTTTTATCTTCTTTTGACCCTTTCTTCCGTATAATCGACCTTTATGTGATGTAATTAAATGAGGATGACCATAGAGAGTATTAAAATTCCTATAAGAACAATTTTATTACAGGACGCTTATCTTATTTAGACCGTGTTGTCTCTTTTTGACTGAGGGCATAATTACCATTAATAGGGTTTCCCCATAAAATGGAGTTTTGTAGTTGTTTATTTACACCGGGCCCAAAGTAAAAACTCACTTAGGTATCTGTGATTCAAGGATAAGTACGTGGCTATTTTCAATTTCTACAATAAAATCATAGTAGGGAATCGGGTATACACAGTCTTGTAGAATTGAATGTTAGGGGATCAAAGTATTTTAGTTGACTTCAAGAGAAAGATTGATGGAACAAGTAGGATTATTAATGTAGGGTGGGAGTGTATGATTTTTCATTGTCTTTCCTACTTGCTATGACTTATTGTATTTGGTATTTAAATTGTTCTTTTCCTTTTTAACCTCTAGCAGACTCAAGTAAATAATGTATCTAATCGATCGAGATTAATGGGTTAAAACAATGTGACAATATCAATATGAGAGAATGTATCTAAACTTTGGAGTTTATTTTGGTGATTAGGTAGGGACCTCCCCAGTTGGGTGAAATTTACCTTCGAGAATCGTAGAAGGATTGAGATTCTCTTTTAGGACTGGGTCGCCCTCTTAGATGTTTCACTTCTTGGCCCTCTTATTAAATGATCGAAAAATGCGTTGTTGTTAGACTTGATTATGACCAACGACCTTTAATCTCCTACCACCAAGGAGATCTATTTTGTCGTAATGGGCTTGAACCAAGTCGATTTCATCCACTTGGCTTTTGACCATGTCATGTAATTCTGATATCTCATTTTCCATGGGTAGGACTACCGCCATGGCCTAAACTAAATAATGGGGGGGGGGCACTATCGAATTTTATTTATATTGTGGTAGCCCCACCAATTTCTTTATGTCTCGGTCATCTTATTAATGATGTTTTTGATGTTCTTATTAGCAGATTTGATGTCTCCGTTGGTTTATGGTGTATATGGAGGTGACTTATGCTCGGTAATCCCATATTTACATAACAGGTTGGAGACATATTTCTCAAAGTGAGACCCATTGTTTCTTGTGGGGGTACATTAAAGGAGGAGATGATGTTGTAGCATGTGAATTTTTAATTTTTTTTAGCGTTCAGCACCGCATAAGATTCATCTTCAACTCATTTTGTCAAATAGTCGATGTTAGCTAAGATGAATTCGTGCCTCACGAATCCATTTTAATTTACCTTCCCTATGATATCTATCACCCGAGCAGATAAAGGCTAGAGTGAGGTCATGGAGTATATCTACCCCTCGGGTAGATTCTGTTGTGCGACATATAATTGACATTTGAGGCACCAGTCCATTGTAAAACAGGTTTCATGTGATGGTTCGGTCATATGTAAAAATCGTAGATTAGGTGACACACAAGACAAACTCAATTGTTTACAAAATTTATCTTGATTCATTAGTGAAGCTAAACATGTTAGATATAAGAACAAAAATTTAGTCAAAACAAGTCACAAAATATAAGACATGATATGAGTAAAAACTCCTTTCGGATAAAACCATTTTTCAGCACTATTATAACTAGGTAATACAAAATGACACGGTCAAACTTACAGATTAAGACTCCACTAAAATTTAAGTTATGTATTCCAGTAACACCTCACATAACAAGCTCCACTTGCCTCGATGTCCACCAATCATCTTCATTAAACTTGTTTCATATCTTCAGTAGTGAAGAATGATCTCCACTGGGATTTGAACATATGATGTGTTCTTAAGGGTTTGATAAAGTGATATTAAATCATCAAAGGGGTTTGGATTTTAAAACTAAAAGAGTTTCATCAAAAAAATATGTCTAACAGGCTTGAGAGAAATTGCAAGCTCGTATCTCTATATATAAGGGGCAAAATCTCTAATAGATAAACATGAAAGATTGCATTTGAAATCAAGTAAAAACAAAATTTCACTTACTTGTTCGAATGTCGTACTTCTCGTTTAAAATAAGTACCCTATACCATTCAAATACCCATGAAACTAACTTTCCAAAAAGATTCCATAGCAACCAATGTTTAAAAAAATCTATCTTGTTCAAAGTTGTTCTACCAATAACTGTGTATTCATTCGAGCAAAATCTAATGTCGTTCTTACAAATTTGTGAATTTTTGAAAAACATTTTAAAAAAGACATGGAAAAATATTATTTACACAAAATCAATTTCATATTCCTTCACCATATGATATTAATGACGATGTCAAATCATCGATCTTTGACTGTTTCTTTCGATCTCTAGTTTGTCTTCACTTGGATATCTTGAGAATATATGTGATGATGTATATTGGTAACAGAATATGCCAAACTGAAAAACATAATGATCATCATAAGTTTGTCGCTTACAAATATTCCCTTTTGGCTATTTCGGTACCAAATACAAAACCAAAAAATAGCCCCGAAGAAAAGTTCAACTAATGTCCCTCCCAAACCCAAAAGGGAAAAGACATTTGTAAAATTGTCTATGCCTAAAATATTCATCGTATAGTCAATGATATCATCATTGCAGAAAAAACCCACAAACATGAAATAAATGAAATACCCTAATGCATGAACTTTAATTCTCACCCCTTTTATCTGAAATAAACAAGTATAACTAAAAAATGAACATTACAAGAGTCCAAATATGAAATATCATAAAAAAGAATAGAAAACTAATCATAGGTCGAAACAACTTTATTATGGAAACTCAAATCAATAAAACAATATTATTTAACGTTTTTGAAAGAACTTTATTGTGGAAACTCGTTGATATTCAACTCATAATATCTTCAAAACCTCATATTTTAAGAATGAACTTTCAAATTTTTCGAAGTAATCATATTTCTCATGTATAATGAAGCATTAATGAACAAAAAAAATGACCTTGGAACTTATTTTTTTATGTGTTGAAGCCATCTTTTAATCTCTTGCCAATGGTGTTCTTTAATCAAAAGAAGACTTCTTATTTTTTAACCCCGTTGCATTGCTTAAAATAAATCAATTTTCCTGGAAAAAATATGGGCAATAGTTTTTACATGATCATTTTATTTCTAGTACGTTTAGTTAGTTCTTAACCACGATTGTGATGATAACATCTTATTAAACATATGACAATCAAGTAAAATGTTCAAAAAGTTTGTGCATGTGTGTAATCAACGTGATATAAAGATTCTAGCATAAAGGTAGTAATCCACAATGAACGATGCAATGTCAAACATGCACAATTACAACTCAACTCAACTCAATAAAGCCTTTTCCCAATAATTGTCGTTGGTGTAACAACCCTCGATTTTAGGAGGCTCATTTTATTTTAATTCACCACATGAAGTAATTATATAAAATGTTGGGACTGGAGTAAATATTAATGGAATGAGTTGAAACTTAATATTTACTGGATCGTTGCATATTTACTGTATGTGTAAGTAAATATCATCATGTTGCATGTTTTATAGTGTCATGTGTTTTAAATGACATTGTGGTTTAAACGAAATCGGAACTCGAAATGAATTATAAAATTATCGGATGCCAGTTTAGAGGGCGTAGTTAGTCCCAGAATGTGGGAGACAGTCAAAATAAGTGCCATATTGTATTTTTTAGGTTTCGAACACTTTTGACTGGTTTGGACTTAAATGCGTATTTGGGGGTCATTTTAATGTGGTATTAACCATTTAAGTTGGGAGTTTTAGACTTAAGTCATGATTTTAAGTCTTGCACCTTATTTCATTTCTCATTTGTGTGATTACCAAACATAGAGAGAGAAAGAGAGAGGAAGAGAAAAGAGGAGAAAGAAGAGAGATTTGGAGATTAAAGATTGGGATCACATCTACCACAAAGAAATCTAGGTTTAAACTTTAAGGAAAGTTTTCTACTTGCTAATATCTGATTTAAGATGAGTAAATTGTGTGATAGTGGTGTATTAGAATTTATGGATCAAAAATGAAATTTATGGTGTTTTAACCCTCATCTTAGTTTATGATGATGAAATTGTGGGTTATAGTAGTTAATAATCATGTAGGATGATTTGGGGTAGATTAATGATGTTGGATGTGTGTAAAAATGGAAGAGAATGAGTTTTGGGGAAAAACTAGGGTTTATAACCCGTAAGCCATTCTTGGAAAATTCGCAGGGGAGAATCGATTCGGCCCTAGGGCGAATCTATTCGCTAAGGGGTCAACTTACAGGTCTGCAAAACCCGAATCAATTCGGGATAGGGCCGAATCAATTCGGCCAAATGAAGAATGTTGGTTTTGTCATCCGAATCGATTCGTTTTTGGGCGAATCGATTCGCTGCCTGGGGCGAATCGATTCGGCCCTTGGGCGAATCGATTCGGAATCAGGCTGTTTTTGAGTTGTTTTTCTAACTCAATTTTTATTCCTTTTCTTTAGGCCTAGGACCTAGGAACCTTCTTGTATGGAGTAAACTTAGAGTCCTAGATGAGTTAGTTAACTACCCTATATTAGAAATGCGTTATGTGGGGGATTTTCCGTGGATATTGTGACACCCCGCCTAATTAAATACCGGGTGGTCAGTCCTTTATTAAATTTTAACCAAGGTGAACAGTTGGTTCATTCTCAGCATCATTGTCGCAAAAATATAATTTTTCCAATTAAACACCCTAATTAATTAAGCTAAGGGACAAAACCATTTTTAGACTTCAATTTCCCAATTTAATTCAAAACCAATATTTAAAACCTTTGATAATTAACAGTTCAAGAGTCACACAATAATAACAAGGATATAAATGATCATTCAAGAATTTAACTATCAATAGTAAATCCCAACTTCAAACCACCAATGAAAACATTCTGACAGTAATAAATTCCAAAGTGAAACTACTGAAAGTAAATGAATTACAATCCATCACAAAAAACAATTGAATATTGAAAAGGGCGACACATGGCCAACTAGATAAAGTAGAACTAGAAGTGGAATCAACAACGAGGTCGTCTAAGAAAGAGGCCTGCAACTCCCACCTAAGCTGCAGCGCGTTCCCTACGGAGGATCCTATGCAAGACGCCCCTGTGGCTGGGCACCTGTAATATATACATATATATACAAGAGAGAAGAGAAAATAGGAAACAGGTCAGGGCCAAATTGTAAAAACAGTTTAAAATTAGTTTAGCAAGTATTTAAAGTGCTACCGACTAATGCAACCAACATATTAGTGCGACACTCCCTGGAAAAATTCTCACCTCTCTTCAAATGTGCAAACCTATCGCACTAATTCTTCCCAACAGTTTAACTTATCTTATCTTAAGTTGCCCATGAGGTTTCAAACCAACAAATTCAAATGTTTAAGATGTTAAGTTTATTGTAAAAGCAAAGTTCTCAATTAAACCTTATTTAATAATAAAGTTTCTCAGTAATATATCATGCTTTTCAAACACTTATACCCAAGTTGAATGAATTATTCATTTCCTACATACAATTATCACAGCAGGTAGTTCCCAATTTCCATATTTAAATATATATATATATTAAATACTCATATAATGTATATATTCTAACATCACCCCACAAAAAATCTATGGTGCGGGAATACTCTGATATCCAGTCCCCGTATCACTCGTAATAAGGGAAATACTAGTTCGGAATCACTCTCGAACTGTATTAACACAAAACATATACAAAATGAGGCGAAGCATAGTTCCAAGTCACTAAGAGGATAGCACATACCCTCACGTCTCTTAGGACTATCTGACTATCGATCCGATAGCCTGTACCAAGGATTTCTATCTTCTAAGGTACGAGTCAATATCCTCCATAAAGGTCCCACCGCGGTAACCTCAGGGATAGCAAGTAGCGTGGGCATGATTTTTACACGTATATAGTATATGCATATATATATATATACTACTATTACCATATCAAATTTAGGTACACTCTCACGACCCATAATTATGATATTTATCCTTATTACTCATTAATTAGTTATCACGTATAACGGTTTGTCTCTTATTCGAATTTATGGGATTATTCCAACTTATTAATTGACACTCACGGATTCCTATCCTCCTAAGTGTAATTTCAGTAGGTACTCATTTATTTTACCACGTAACATCCTTACGAGTCTCACCATTTAACTCATATTCGCATTGTCCCTTATGTGTAAAACATCCCCGTGAAAGATTAATCTCGCCTTACGTTAAAGGTTCCATATTTTTAATAAGTCCTACTGGTCTTTATTATATCCCAAAATGTTCTAACAGTAATATCCAAGAATGTCTAATCATTTAAGTTGGAACAACCTATAAAAAGGGGAATATGAGTTATGCAGGAGGGGTCGATTGATCTATGGCAGGTGTTCGATCGATCTATGCATCGATCGATCGATCGATCAAGTAGGTATAGCAGACCTGCAGATTTTCCAGATTACGAGTTTCCTCTTCCAAAATCATCCAAAACGATATCTTTGATTACCAAACTCCAAATAGTTTATACTACAAGTATTACATCATGAAATAAATGATTTTCTACGTCAAGCATGCGGATTTTCATCATGAAAAACGAATTAAAAGGGATATAATCCATAAAAATATCAAGAACCCTAATATTTCTTTTGTCTAGTTCTTTCCCATTCTTTTACCAGATTTAATACTCTTTATTTACTGTAATTTCGTGGTTCAATCTCTACATATGAATTGAGTTTCCAGAATACATCTAATACTCATACAACATGCGAATTTAATTCTCCAAATGGGTTCTTCTTTCACATAAACTAGTCCTAATCAATCCTAGGCTAATATGATTGGAGCATTAACTGAAATAGAACAAGATAGATACTTGCCTGAGAATTTTTATTTCTGATTTATGGATGAAATCAGTGTGTTGGTGATCCTCGTTGCGCGATCTAACTTTTGGCGGTGACGGCGGTGCAAATGGTGGAGTTCTTGGCCTAGAACTCCTTGGTAAGCTCTTCCTTTCCTTCTCCAATGGTCGTCTTTTGTTTTTGGTTGTGTTAAACCTAGAAGACAACCCTAAGCGTCTGATATAACCAAGAAAATTCGTAGGTTTCCAAGCCCAAAAATACAAAATGCCTAAAACGCCCTCTCGGGGTGTTAATTAAACATAAAAACGCCCCGAGACCCAAACTAAACTCCCGGGTACATTATTTTGACTATCTTGACCCTTCCGGACACTTTGGCGCACTCGAAATGACCATACGGGTGACTTATAATTTATTCACTTTTATTAATCAAAATTTAGTCCCGACACGACACGGGCGCATCCCGACTTAAATTTCCAAAATTGTCATTTTATTCCCTCATGACATTTAATAGAACCAATTTTATATATTACTTTGCTCATTATTCAACAAGTTCCCAATAATTACTAACTCTCGTCACGTTAGTAATTAAAAATAATTAATTTCCGAATTTATATTAAATTAATAATTCACATCAAATTAAATAAATCCCTAAATTTATAAAGCATAAAAAATAGGTATTACATACTTCCCCCCTGATAATGGAATTTCATCCTGAAATTCAGAAAATAAGGCGTACCTAGTAAGAATAAATCTTGGTATTTCTCGCACATATCTGCCTCGCGCTCACAGGTAGATTCCTCGACATTATGATGCTCCCACTGGACCCGTACAAGTGGAACTACCTTCGACCTCAATCTCCTTTCGCTATGGTCTAGGATAGACACTGGTCTTTCCTCATAAGAGCTGTCGGGATGTAAGTCAATATCCTCAATTGTGATATGGGTATGGGCCATGTAATCCCGAAGGTATCGTCTCAACGACGAGATGTGGAATACATTATGAATGCGATGTAAATGCTCTGGCAGCCCCAATCTGTATACTACCGGCCCAATCTCTCGATGATGGGAAATGGTCCCACGTACCTCGGGGCCAATTTCCCTTTTTGCATGAATCTCATCACTCCTTTCATAGGAGATACACGTAGTAATACTTGGTCCCCCACGTTAAACTCTCGGAAGAGCCGTTTTGCATCAGCGTAGCTTTTCTACCTGTCCTGGGCTACTCAAATGCGACTCCTGATAATCTCAATCCTCGCAGAGGTTTCCTGAATCACCTCTAGTCTGAGCAACTTGTTATCCCCCACCTCTAGCCAACACGTTGGGGAATGACAAGGCCTGCCATACAAAGCCTCGAATGGAGCCATGCCAATCGTGAACTGATAAGAGTTATTATAAGAGAACTCTACCAGTGGAAGACGTGGCTCCCAACCTCCCCCAAAATCGAGGACACACATGCGTAGTATATCCTCCAACATGTGATTAGTACGCTCGGTTTGTCCATCTGTCTGTGGGTGATAAGCTGAACTCAACCTCAACTCTGTACCCATGGCCTTCGGAAAGCTCTCCCAGAAACATGACACGAAGATATTATCTCTATCTGACACAATATTCAGGGGCACCCCATATAATCTGACAATCTCAGCAATGAACAACTGAGAATACTGACCCGTGGTATAGGCTGTCCATGCCGAAAGAAAATGAGCCACCTTGGTCAAACGGTCCAAAATCACCCAGATGGACTCGTGGCCCCGCTGTGATGTAGGCAACCCAGTAATAAAATCCATAGAAATACTCTCCCACTTCCACACGGGTATTTCCAATGGCTGAAGCAACCCTGATGATTTCTGGTGGTCCACCTTTACCAGCTGGCAGGTAGAACACTTGGACATGAACTCAGCAATGTCCTTTTTCATCCCACTCCACCAGTATTGTCGCCTCATATCCTGGTATATCTTATCTCCCTCAGGATGCCCCACAAATCGTGACTCATGAGACTGGGTCATCACTGCATGACGTAAGTCTGCTCCCCCTGGGACCACCAATCTCCCATTAAACCTCAAACCCCCATCAGATCTAATAGAATAGGACTCAGCACCCTCAGCTAAAAGTCGTACAATCTGCTCCTGGAAAAATGAGTCTGTGGTCTGTGCCTGTATTACCCTTGTAACAATCTCGGGTGTCACTGTTATGACAGATAAGAAGGAACGGGCTACTGCATCCTGGTGACCCAACTCTTTCCACTTTGCTTTCCAGATGTCTGCTACATCGTCTACCGGCCAATGGCTCAACGCATCGGCAACCATGTTGGACTTTCTCGGATGGTACTGTATGTCGAACTGATAGTCCTTCACAAACTTTAACCACCTGCGCTGACGCATATTCAGCTCTCGCTGAGTGAATAGGTACTGCAGTGACTTATGGTATGTGAACAAGCAAAATTTCTCCCCCAATAAGTAGTGTCTCCATATCCTAAATGCAAAAATGACTTCTGCTAACTCTAGTTCATGTGTGGGGTAATTCTTCTCGTAAGGCTTAAGCTTGAGAGAGGCAAAAGCTATAGCCTTCTCCTCCTGTTAAAGTACTCCCCCGAGTCCCCGTAAAGAGGCATCGGTGTAAACCCGATACTCCACGCCCAGCTTAGGTAAGGCAAGGACCGGTGCTGAAGTAAGCTTGTCTTTCAGCTCGTCGAAAGCCAATTGGCAAGCATCGTCCCAAACATATGGTACCCCCTTACGAGTCAGGTTCGTCAATGGACCCGCTATTTTGGAAAACCCCCGAATGAATCTCCTGTAGTATCCAGCTAATCCAAAGAAACTACATACTTTCGTCGGTGTCGTGGGCTATCCCTACTCCCTTACCGTTGACACTTCACTCGGGTCAACTGCTATCCCCTGTTCAGAAATAACATGCCCAAGAATTGCACTTCCCATAACCAGAACCCGCACTTCTCGTACTTAGCATACAACTCATGCTCTCGTAGAGTCTGAAGAACCTACCTCAAGTGCTCGGCATGCGCTTCCTCGGTGTGTGACTCTATCAAGATGTCATCTATGAAGACGATGACAAACTGATCCAAGAACTCTCTTAACACTTAGTTCATCAAGTGCATGAATACGGATGGAGCATTTGTGAGTCCAAATGGCATCACTCTGAACTCATAGGACCCATATCTCGTCAAGAAAGAAGTCTTTGAAACATCCTGCTCCCCTAATATGTAGCTGATGGTATCCTGACCTCATATCTATCTTCGAAAAGAGAGTTTCTCCCCTCAGCTGGTCGAATAGATCGTCGATTTGAGGCAATGGATACTTGTTCTGTATCGTGACCTTATTCAGTTCCCGGTAGTCCACACATAGCCTCAGTGAACCATCTCTCTTTTTCACAAACAACATTGGACCACCCCAAGGTGAGGTACTCCTACGAATAAAACCTTGGCCTAACAATTTCTCTATCTGATCCCGTAACTCACACATTTCCGTCAGAGCCATACGGTATGGAGCATGTGCTATCGGTTGAGTATCTGGTAATAAATCTATCACAAAATCTATCTCTCGACTAGGGGTAGGCCTGGTATCTCTTGAAATACATCAGAATGCTCACGAGCAACTGGGATCGAGTCTAAGGGAATCACGACATCCTTAGAGGTATCCTCCTCTATCTAATATAAATGAGCGGTCGAGCCTGCCTCTGGGCGAGGCATCTCCACTACAAACATCTCTTGCCCCGAAATGGCAAAGACAATACTGCCACCGAAATAATCTATCATGGATCTGTAAGCCGCGAGCCAATCCATACCAATAATAACGTCGTGGTCATGCATATCTAAGACTAACATGTCTTCTAGTAATACCAAACTACCAATCTCTACTCCCACACCCCGGCATATAAAGAAAATTAACGATCCATTTCCCAGTGATGAGTCTACACACGTTACAGTACTCGCTACTGTGGCTAATAACCCTAAAGACTTCGCAAAATGGGTAGCTATAAAACAGTGTGTTGCTCCAGTATAAATAAAACCTGACCCATAGTACCATGGATAGGAAATATACCCTCAATTGTGGGTGGTTCCTATGGAGCTGCTGCCTGGTGGACGTTATAGACACGTTCGTACTGTAACTGCTCCTGCTGCACTAAAGCGATTGGAATGGCTGGTAGGGCTGGTACCTGAGCTGGTGCTGGGAGGGCGGCTGGAAAGAGTGGCCTATGTGGTTCATTACGGACACCTTACTACTGTGGGACCCTATCACCCTTTGGACAATCCTGGCGCTTGTGGCCATTTTTACCACACCCAAAACATCGGCCCTTAAAATTTCCTCCCCTCTATCCATGCTGATTACGGCCCAGCTAGCTGTTACCACCCCGCCATTGGCCCTATTGGCCCCACTGAAATTGTTGTTGGCCCTGATGGCCCTGCGATTGACGATGTGGGCCCTGCGAATTAGGCTGGCCCTGCTGACCCTTCCTAAATCCCCCAAATCTCTGCTTGGAATCACCTAATCGAAACAGCTCGGTAGGGTCCCCCTGATGGGAACTCTGCTCATGCTGGCGAGTCTGCCCCTGAGATGTCGGTGCTCCACTAGCACCACTACCCCCTGTCCTGCCTTGCTGGCTGGACTCTCTTGCTTGCTTGCTTCCCTGCAGATGGAAGCGGTGATCCTGTAAGTGTAGTAAGGCAGCATTGAGTACGTCTGTGTAGGTACTCAGAGACAGATTTCCTATAAGGTGTTGATGGATCCTCCAAGCTAACCCGTCCACAAACAATATTATCTTCTTACTCTCAGTGGGTGCCTCTTCTGGCACTATAGTGAGAAGTCTTGTGAACTCCTCTTCATACTCAGCAACAATAGAATTTTCCTACTTCATGTTCAGTAACTTACGCCTCATCTCAGTTTGCACGACGGATGGAAAATATTTGCGGTCAAACCGCTCCCAGAATGACTGAATCAGGATAACATCCCTCTCCTCAAAGGTGGTGGTGGACTCCCACCACTGCAAAGCGGCCCCCACTAGCTTAAAGGAAGCCAACAACTGTTTCTGCGCGTTTGTGCACTCATGCATATGCAGATGTCTCTATATCTCTTTCTTCCAGTGGCTGATAATGATGATATCTGAACTACCCGAGAACTCAAGGGATGCGCTTTCTGAAAGGCATCCCTAACTCGCTCCCATGCAGATGGAAGTTGTGCCGGTACTAGCGCCACTGCCTGAACTTGGGGTGGAGCCAGCTGTATTACCGCTAGTGCGGCATTCACTGCCTGAGCAACGATGGTGTCTACCTCATTTGCGTTCATCATTCCCTGAGTCGGAGCTACTGGCTACTCGGCTTGGGCACGCCTATCCTTTGGGGCACGTCTCGGAGGCATCTGAAACGTGAAGAAATTTATTAGTCTACAGTTATTATCAAATATTAAATAGTTGAAGATGTAATCATAAAAGCAAGAATACAGCAATCATAAAATAGGGCTCTATAGCAAAACTGCTAAGCTGAAAGAGAAATAACTCGTACAGATCCTAAAGGACACTAGAACCTGATGCTCTGATACCACCTGTGACACCCCGCCTAATTAAATACTGGGTGATCAGTCCTTTATTAAATTATAACCAAGGTGAACGGTTGGTTCATTCTCTGCATCACTGTCGCAAAAATATAACTTTTCCAATTAAACACCCTAATTAATTAAGCTAAGTGACAAAACCATTTTTAGACTTCAATTTCCTAATTTAATTCAAAACCAATATTTAAAGCCTTTAATAAATAACAGTTTAAGAGTCACACAATAATAACAAGGATATAAATGATCATTCAAGAATTTAACTATCAATAGTAAATCCCAACTTCAAACCACCAAAGAAAACATTCTGACAGTAATAAATCCCAAAGTAAAACTACTGAAAGTAAATGAATTACAATCCATCACAAAAACTAACTGAATATTGAAAAGGGAGACACATGCCCAACTAGATAAAGTAGAACTAGCACTGGAATCAACAATGAGGTCGTCTAAGTAAGAGGCCTGCAACTCCCACCTAAGCTGCAGCGCGTTCCCTACGGAGGATCCTATGCAAGATGCCCCTGTGGCTCGGCACTTGTAATATATACATATATATACAAGAGAGAAGAGAAAATAGGAAACGGATCAGAGACAGATTGTAAAAATAGTTTAAAATTAGTTTAACAAGTATTTAAAGTGATACCGGCTAATGCAACCAACATATTTGTGCGACACTCCCTTGAAAAATTCTCACCTCTCTTCTAATGTGCAAACCTATCGCACTTCCCAATAGTTTACCTTATCTTATCTTAAGTTTCCTGTGAGGTTTCAAACCGACAAATTCAAATGTTTAAGAGGTTAAGTTTATTTTAAAAGCAAAGTTCTCAATTAAACCTTATTTAATAATAATGTTTCTCAGTAATATATCATGCATTTCAAACACTTATACCCAAGTTGAATTAATTATTCATTTATTACATACCATAATCACAGCAGGTAGTTCCCAATTTCCAGATTTAAATATATATATTAAATACTCATATAATATATATATTCTAACAGCACCCCACATAAAATCTATGGTGCGGGCATACTCTGTTATCCAGTCCCCGTATCACTCGTACTAAGGGAAATACTAGTTCGGAATTACTCTCGAACTGTATTGACACGAAACACATATAAAATGAGGCGAAGCATAGTTCCAAGTCACTAAGAGGATAGCACATACCCTCACATTTCTTAGGACCGTCTGACTATCGATCTGATAGCCTGTACCAACGATTTCTATCTTCTAGGGTACGAGTCAATATCCTCCATAAAGGTCCCACCGCGGTAACCTCAGGGATAGCAAGTAGCGTGGGCATGATTTTTACACGTATATAGTATATGCATAAACACAGTCATATATATATATATATATATATATATATATATATATATATATATATATATATATATACTACTATTACCATATCAAATTTAGGTACACTCTCACGACCCATAATTATGATATTTATCCTTATTACTCGTTAATTAGTTATCACGTATAACGGTTTGTCTCTTATATATATATATATATTTATCCTTATGATATATATATATATATATATATATATATATATATATATATATATATATATATATATATATATATATATATATATATATACTACTATTACCATATCAAATTTAGGTACACTCTCACGACCCATAATTATGATATTTATCCTTATTACTCGTTAATTAGTTATCACGTATAACGGTTTGTCTCTTATTCGAATTTATGAGATTATTCCAACTTATTAAGTGACACTCGCGGATTCCTATCCTCCTAAGTGTAATTTCAGTAGGTACTCATTTATTTTACCACGTAACATCCTCACGAGTCTCGCCCTTTAACTCATATTCGCATTGTCCCTTATGTGTAAAACATCCTCGTGAAAGATTAATCTCGCCTTACGTTAAAGGTTCCATATTTTTAATAAGTCCTACTGGTCTTTATTATATCCCAAAATGTTCTAACATTAATATCCAAGAATGTCTAATCATTTAAGTTGGAACAACCTATAAAAAGGGGAATATGAGTTATGCTGGAGGGGTCGATCGATCTATGGCAGGTGTTCGATCGATCGATGCTCTAGGGCCGATCGATCGATCAAGCAGGTATGGCAGACTTGCAGATTTTCCAGATTATGGGTTTCCTCTTCCAAAATCATTTAAAACAATATCTTTGATTAGCAAACTCCAAATAGTTTATACTACAAGTTTTATAACCTCAAATAAATGATTTTCTATGTCAAGCATGCGGATTTTCATCATGAAAAACGAATTAAAAGGGATATAATCCATAAAAATATCAAGAACCCTAATATTTCTTTTTTCTAGTTCTTTCCCATTCTTTTACCAAATTTAATACTCTTTATTTACTGTAATTTCGTGGTTCAATCTCTACATATGAATTGAGTTTCCAAAATACATCTAATACTCAAACAACATGCGAATTTAATTCTCCAAATGGGTTCTTCTTTCACATAAACTAGTCCTAATCAATCCTAGGCTAATATAATTGGAGCATTAACTGAAATAGAGCAAGATAGATACTTGCCTGAGAATTTTTGTTTATGATTTGTGGATGAAATCAGTGTGGTGGTGATCCTCGTTGCGCGATCTAACTTTTGGCGGTGACGGCGGTGCAAACGGAGGAGTTCTTAGCCTAGAACTCCTTGGTAAGCTCTTCCTTTCCTTCTCCAATGACCGTCTTTTGTTTTTGGTTGTGTTAACCCTAGAAGACAACCCTAAACATCTGATATAACCTAGAAAATTCGTAGGATTCCAAGCCCAAAAATACAAAATGCCTAAAACGCCCTCCCGGGGTGTTAATTAAGCCTAAAAATGCCCCGAGACCCAAACTAAACCCCCAGGTACATTATTTTGACTATCTAGACCCTTCCGGACACTTTGGTGCACTCTAAATGACCATATGGGTGACTTATAATTTATTCACTTTTATTAATCAAAATTTAGTCCCGACACGACACGGGCGCTTCCCGACCTAAATTTCCAAAATTGTCATTTTATTCACTCGTGACATTTAATAGAACCAATTTTATATATTACTTTGCTCAATAGTAATATTCAACAAGTTTCCAATAATTACTAACTCTTGTCACGTTAGTAATTAAAAATTATTAATTTTCGAATTTATATTAAATTAATAATTCACATCAAATTAAATAAATCCCCAAATTTATAAAGCATAAAAAATCGGTATTACAGATATGCCAATTGATGTTAGGGCATTCTTTTCTTCTAGTTGATTATTGTGAAACTAGGAGTTATAGTGTTATGTTTGGGAGACTTTAGAAGCTCAGTTGAGCTATGTTAGTCTTGATGGTTAGTAGTATAACTCCGCAAAAAGGGTGTTGGGAGAATTAAATTGGGAGTTCGCTTATTCTTTGAGGTTGTAATGACGATATGAATTACGTAAGGCTCCGGATAAAATGTGAATTATTTACAAAATGTAAATGATTATGTTTTCGGATAAAATGAAACATGCATATGAAAAAGGGTAAATGAAAATGAAATGGAAATGGTAACGAATATGGTAAATGATAATTTACTTAATAATGGATATGGTAAATGATAATTTACTTAAACACACCTCTCTAAATGCTATCATAAGGGAAGTTCGCGCGTGAGGTGATGCCCCCTGGCTAATAAATACAGGGTGGATATAGTCCTAGGCCATATGAGCGATTATTGTATGTTTCTACGCTGATAAGGTGATTCCAGGTGTGGTCATGACTCTACCGCAGGCATATGGCCGCTTCCAGATGTCTTGCATTATTGGTGCCCAGGTTGTCTTGTTTGATAGGCCCTGGAAGATGATAGTCATTTAGGGGCGCGCCCAGTGAGGAAACTCGGAGGGGCGGTCTTAGAATCGTTATATGTATATGAATATAACAATTCTTATTCAAGTGGGGCTTGATGTATGATAAATGCCATAAAGGGCATATGATAATCATGATATTCCTGATAAGGAATGGAATGCTATAAAGAGCATATGATTGAGATAAAAGACATAAAGAGCTTAAAACTATGATTATGATTCCTAATAAGGAACGAAACTATGAAATGGATTAGTGTTCATGATGAAGGCTTTTAAATTAATAAATTATTCTTTTTCCTGCATAATTAAATTGGATTCATGGTTATTTAAAATGTCTTAGCTTTTGCTTTAAATTGGGTAAGTATATTCTTATTTCTATTAGCCATGATTTACTGTTCATAATTGTCATACTTTTTATTCATCTGGTGATCATATAAAATCGGGCCCTGACCCATTCATATTTCTTGTGGTATATGCCTCTTGTATCCGCTCAGGTGCTCCGTCGCAAGGACACCTATTCTGACCTTCCTAATCTGGTGTTTCTAGGAGTCGTGATGCTTTACTGGTATTATGGGACATATTGCAATAGACGTCGTCATCCTTGTCCTCTACTTATGATTGGCTTTTTTACTCGGGCGTGAGGCCCAAGCGTTTGTAATTGTTTAATGTAATGTATTATGTAATTTACTGAATCTGTTTAGTATTATGGTATGAGTCTGTTGACCAACAGCATATTCGGTCCCTTATTGTACACTTAATGTGTATGTAGTATAAATTCTTCTGGGTTTCCACTTTCTTTTTAAATTGGGTTGTTTAAATTCTTTCCTTAGCTTTAAAACTAAAATTTTTGGCAACCCGTTTTTCGGAAAAATTGAGTTGTTATCCTGTATACTTTTTTATTTTGTTGTGATGCTGAGAATGATTCCATCCATGATTCCTATTATATTGGATTATCGGACTGGCCACCCCATATTTTGGTGAGCGGGTTGTCACAAATGGTATCAGAGCATCAGGTTCTAGAGTCCTTAGGAATTAGTGTTGATACTTCACGTTTTCAGTATTGCTTTTTTATTGGACGTAGAGCCTTAGGATTAAGATCGTTGATTTATCTTGTGAGATTTCGTTCTCCTCCATGAGTTAGAAATTATATAATTTGTTGCGCGTTCGTGTGAGATTAGTAGGTGATCGAGGTGCGAAAAGTGTGCGCATGTAAAGTGCACAGTCGTTGTTTTCGTTTCGCCAACTCAATACATAAACCTAAATTACTACTACACTTGCGAGGCAAGCACAGTGGTAAGTCGGGTATCGAAAATCCACCGAGACGAGTTGCTAGAATTCAAGTGATTTAATACTCCAAAATAAAAGTGTAAAAGGTGTTTAGAAACTAAAAAGGGAAAGATGCATAAAAGGGAAATAGTAATCTAGGCGAGTGTATTGAAACTAGATTATGAAAGCGAGTAAAACTATAGGTTGCGTCGAATATCCGTCACCCGAGTTAATTAGTATAAAATGGTTACATGGGTCGATGAGTTATTACAAATGCGTCTCATTTCGACAGTTAATTAAATCAAGGGTTGTTACGCCCTAAATCATCATAAAAGAATAATAAGATTTTGGCGTTAACAAATATCCCGGAAATTACGCGCGAAATGTCGTAAGCACGGAGCATACATGATATGCCCCGTCAAATCTCCTAGCCGTAATAACTAGGATAACGCACCCGCAATAGACCCGTAAAATCCATCACCAAAGCAAAGCAACGCGTCAACTCGAGTGAGTTCAATTCAAACACAACCTAATTTAAATTACCTAGAAAGCATGTTAAAAACGCGATAAATGGAAAGCGGTAAATAAACGCGGTAAATCTATACTAGAAAGCGTGTAAATCAAAGCATGTAAATAAAGCAAGAAAACCTAAATTAGAAAGCTTGTAAATTATACTACAACAATGGAAACAAAGGAAATACAACTATATTAATGGAGAGGATGAATGAATAGTCAACTTACACAACAAATGGGGTGTCAAACCATGTATAAATGAAGAAGAACCATCCAAAAACCACCCAAACCCTAACTACCACACTCTACAATCTATTCTAACTAAGTATCTCTGAATTAAAACCAAAAACGGGTTTATATATTAAGTGGGAAAAAATAAGAGAAAAAGGAAAGAAAGAGGAAAGAGCCCAAAATATCTGGCACTACCGGTCGACCGGTCGCAGGGGCGCGGTCGACCGGCCCCTTAGGCAAAAGCATACTATCTCCTTCCCACGGCAAAAGTTGAAACCACGGTCGACCGGTCCCAGGGACACAGTCGACCGGTTCTCTGTTTTCAGGGTGCATTTGGTCCATGATGAGTGGGAAAAGGTCCATTACGGAAATGAGCCTAGCTTCTTCGTTCGAACTCTAAACGACGCACCGTTTGCGGCCACGCGATGCTAACTCAATGAACTATGCATCCATGGAATTTCCATGAGCCGGATAAGAAATGTGAATTGACTAAAATGCCCTTGAAGTACCGTCCAGCGATGGAACTTCTCCAAAATGCAACCGAACCTCACTTTTAGCGTTCCAATAGCTACAAAAGCACAAATAACCCCTAAAAATCATATATATATCCAAATCCAAGGTTGTCTGGTTAATGAGCATAATTATAGTCATTTAGGACCGTAAGAGTGCTAGAATGCAAAAAGATAACGGGAGGAAATATGCAATATTCAACACGAATCAGTAGGTCAATTGAAGAAGGGTGCCAGGGAAGGTTGTTGTGAAGGCGTCGGGAGATGGGATTACTAGGAACTGTAAGTTATGGTCGGGGATGAGGACCGCTTTAGAGGTCCCTCCCTTTTGTAGAATTTTCTTATCTTGCTAGTGCGACTACTAATTACAGTAGATAGAGTTTTCCAAGTACCGCTAGAAGCAGAGAGTGGTACTAAGCTTGGGATTTCTAGCGACGTTAAATCAAAGTTGAGAAGAGCCCATGATAAGGGACACATGTTGAAGTAAGATGGAGGAGATGCATCCTCATTTGGTAGAAGTATAAGGTCCCGGAGTTTTAGCCTAGAGAGGGATATAGAAGTGCCCAGGTGAAAAGGATGGAGGAAAATCCTTCACCCGTAGGAGTAGTGTTGAAATGGTCGGAATGTAGTCACCATATTTATGGGTGCAGGAAGTTTTGCCCATGGAGAAACTCGATGAATGTTTTCAACAACGAGTTTCTATGGGATAACGGGAATGATGAGAAGATGAAATCTCAAATGTTCACATGAGGTTCTGTCAGAGACCGGCAGTGAATAAAGAGTTGTACGGTTAGGGAGGCCATGCACCAAATAAAGTTGGTATAAGGAAGAAAGATCCCTTCAGTGGAATGATAGGCTCCAGAATAAGTGTCGTTAACACTTCAGAAGGAACAGTGTTCATGAAACCCCATCGGTGGATATCCACCCGGGGAGGTTTCATTGAACTAAGGAAGGGGAGGCCGGTGGCGTGTTCTCTTTTGTTGTGAAAGTAAAAGGGACTGCGTGGGCAATGGTTTGGCAGTTACAGGCAGAACAATGGCTATGATGTGGAATGTAGAACCACGCTTTTTGATTATGTTGATTGGGGAATAAGGAAAAAGATAGGATGCCTAGTTGGGGCGTTAATGGAAGTAATATTGGTTCGAATAAGACTCGAATACAGTGTCTGAGAACCATTAGGATTGACCCGGGGCGATTGGCAAGAACGTTCGTGGGAATTCCACCTTAGTAGTGGGTGGTGCAATACTTATGATAAGATAGAGTAGTATTGTGTTTACTTTAGAATCGGGTGTGTACATCGAGCCTGAGATAGTATAGATGCTACTAAATAGGGTAATTATATGACTTCCGTGGTAGGGAAGTTTTATATTTTCCTTCACTCGTTATAAAGCGAGTGATGATATTTTTTTTAATTATTATGTGCATTATGTGCTACTTGTATGATGTGTATTATGTGAGTAAAGATATTTTGGTTTGATTGGGTTGATAGAAAGCGAATAAATTGTGAGGCTGTCCTTCTTCTAGTTTCAGGATGGAACTAGTTGTCCTATAATATCTCTCCTGGATATAGGTTGAGACTTTATAGGGGTGGTTAGAGGTAGGTAGGAGGTTTTCATTACTTGTTGTGTTATCTTGTTTGAGTGTTGGATTGTTTGTTTGCTTTGTTTGTGGTTGTTGTGCCTTATCTCCACGACCAACAAGGTTAAGTAGTAATGCATAGGAGGGGTTCCTTGTTTGGATTTCGCTTTAGAGAGACGCTCCACGCGTGAACCTTAACGACGTTGGAAGTGGAGAGATGCTATTCTTTCTTCTTTTGTTTTATTTTATTTTGTTGTTAGAAGTTGGGTTGAAAGGTTTAGCCTAGAATCACGTAGTTGAGTGATTAAGGGCTATTCAAGTGAGAGATAAAAGCACTGTATATAGTTCTCTCCTCTGACCGATGTGAGGGAGACAGAGATATAAAGTCGAATTGAGACTTCGGGTTATTCCTTGATTAGAAGGCTATTTAGAAAGATGTATATATGTTGTGGGATAAATATTTGTAAGACTTTACTGAAAGTAATTGTCCGATTAGTTGAAATCCTCAGTTATTCGAAATAGTAAGACATAGAAGTAGAATCTTATTAGTAGGGTTGAGGGTTAGAAATTTTTCTAGTCCTGATCATGTGTCTTAGACTGTTATATCTTTATGACCGACAATGCGAGGTAGTAGTGTAACGGGAGGGTTCCTTGTCTGGATTTCGCTTTGGCGAGACGTCCCACGCATGAAGCCAAGCGAATGTTAGAAATTAAGAAAGGTCTTAGGCACTAGGGATACACTTAGTGTCATACGTATACGAATTAGATAGGATATATATAGATCGACCTTATAATTTTTAGGACATAAGGCCTTTAGGGCATGTGATGTTGATTTAGGAAGGCTATAGGGAGTTGACAATGAATAGGTTGTGGGTTAACTCTAAGGGGGATTAGGTCCCTCGTAACGAGAAGTATGGATTCTCGAGAGGTTTGGAAGGTTAGGCCGAAGGATATAAGGCCTCTCTTAGATAGAATGTTACGTTGGTAACTTAACTTTTGGGGAGTTAAAAGGATGAGTTGACTTTCACTCCTGAGCCCATGTTGTTGAGCTCGAGAGTGGGTTTAACAAACAAGTCTCTGCCGAGAACGGGAAGTAGTAATACGGAACCATGGACCCATTATTTATGCATCTTACAAACTCGAACCTTGGGGGAAGTGTTATCCCATGATTGATTTTGAATTCATTGCGGTAGCAATCGCCTTAAAGAAATAAAGGCACTACTTCCTAGGTAGGAAAATTGGCCTTTCTCGCGAGCAACAAGTTGTTGCAATATGTTGTGGGAGGAATAGAGTTGGTGTTTGGAGTTCATAAAGGACTATGGATTGGATATTTCCATTCGCTAAGAGAATGAGATTGGGATAATATATGCATCAAGTAGAAAACCTGTCAAAAAATTTGTGATGGCATGGAAAGCCAAATAGAACGAGCATAACTAGGAAGACTTTGGAGCAAGAGCATTTATGTCTATGACTGACCATTTCACCCACTCGTGTGAAGAGAGTAGTGGTGGAATGAAGAAGGGTATAGTCATAGACGTATTCATTGAATTGCCAGCACCGAAATGGTCATGATCCCATTTGAGAAAATTGTTGATCACTCGACCAAGTCATTACTTTTCCGGCCATTATGGGCGGACTATATGTAGAAGAGTACGCCCCGCTCTTTATGTATGAGTGATAGAACCGTATGAAGTTCCTATCAAAATAGTGGTGGACCGAGATTTGACATTCGTGTCAAAGGTTGGGTAAAGTTCCCAGGAAGTAATGGGAACCGTATGGAAATAGTGTATATTTTACCACCCTAAAATGGATGAACGAATAGAGAAAGTTAACCTAAAGTCGAAGGGCATATCTTGAATGTGCGCCTTAAGCTAAAGGGACGGATGAGAGTAGTAGCATAGTATGGATGAAATTTCCCATACGATAATTCAGATCATTTTCTATGGTATGGCACCATGAGTGGCCATGTGTATCCGGTTGAATAATTCGCATACTCGTTGGATGAGACCAGCGAACAATAGGTTCCTTGGACTTGGAGTGGTCCTGGGGAATTTCTTTAATGATTGGGCTTATTGAGCCATATACTTTGAGGGGATACGCCTATGCGAAGAGAAGTTGAGTAGTGTTGGGGTTAAGCAATTTAGCGTTGGTGTAGGTATCCCCGAGGAGGGATGTAACGTGATTCAGGATGTAAGGCTACTTATGCCGAGTCGCATGGTTATCATCTTTCTTCGTAGGAAGTTAGAATTGATAGTGTGAGGAACGCTTTGTGCTATGTTAGAGAACGAAGAAGGTAGACTGAGATCGTTAGAGATGAACTTAGTTCGAATCCATTTAGGACGCCATAATAACGAGGGGCTTGTTAAGGGTTGTAGCACGATGGTTTAGGATGGTATACCTTTTATGTGATTAGGGTATGCCCGAATTTTGAGGGCAAAATTCCCTCATAAGGGGGGGAGTATGTAACAACCCTCGCTTTTAGGAGGCTCATTTTATATTAATTCACCACATCAAGTAATTATATTAAATGTTGGGACTCGAGTAAATATTAATGTAATGAGTTGGAAGTTAATATTTACTCGATCGTTGCATATTTACTATATGTGTAAGTAAATATCATCATGTTGCATGTTTTATAGTGTCATGTGTTTTAAATGACATTGTGGTTTAAATGAAACCGAAACTCGAAATGAATTATAAAATTATCGGATGCCCGTTTAGAGGGCATAGTTAGTCCCGGAATGTGCGAGATAGTCAAAATAAGTGCCATATTGTATTTTTTAGGTTTCGGGCACTTTTGACTGGTTTTTGACTTAAATTTGTATTTCAGAGTCATTTTAATGTGGTATTAACCATTTAAGTTGGGAGTTTTAGACTTAAGTCATGATTTTAAGTCTTGCACCTTATTTCATTTCTCATTTGTGTGATTACCAAACATAGAGAGAGAAAGAGAGAGGAAGAGAAAAGGGGAGAAGGAAGAGAGATTTGGAGATTAAAGATTGGGATTGCATCTACCACAAAGAAATCTGAGGTTTCAACTTTAAGGCAAGTTTTCTACTTCCTAATATATTATTTAAGATGAGTAAATTGTGTGATAGTTGTGTATTATAATTTATGGATCAAAAATGAAATTTATGGTGTTTTAACCCTAATCTTAGTTTATGATGATGAAATTGTGGGTTATAGTAGTTAATAATCATGTAGGATGATTTGGGGTAGATTAATGATGTTGGATGTGTGTAAAAATGGAAGATATTGAGTTTTGGGGAAAAACTAGGGTTTATAACCCGTAAGCCATTCTTGGCAAAATTCGCATGGGCGAATCGATTCGCTAAGGGGTCAGGTTACAGGTCTGCAAAACCCGAATCGATTCGGGTTAGGGCCGAATCAATTCGGCCAATTGCAGAATGTTGGTTTTGTCATCCGAATCGATTCTCTTTTGGGCGGATCAATTCGCTGCCTGGGGCAAATCGATTCGGAATTAGGTTGTGTTTGTGTTTTTTTTATAACTCAATTTTTATTCCTTTTCTTTAGGCTTAGGACCTAGGAACCTTCTTGTATGAAGTAAACTTAGAGTCCTAGATGAGTTAGTTAACTACCCTACATTAGAAATGCGTTGTGTGGGGGCTTTTTCGGTGATATGCCAATTGATGTTAGGGCATTTTTTTCTTCTAGTTGATTATTGTGAAACTAGGAGTTATAGTGTTATGTTTGGGAGACTTTAGAAGCTCAGTTGAGCTATGTTAGTCTTAATGGTTAGTAGTATAACACCGCAAAAAGGGTGTTGGGAGAATTAAATTGGGAGTTCACTTATTCTTTGAGGTTGTAATGACGATATGAATTACGTGTGGTTCTGGATAAAATGTGAATTATTTACAAAATGTAAATGATTATGGTTTCGGATAAAATGAAGCATGCATATGAAAAAGGGTAAATGGAAATGGTAACAATTACGGTAAATGATAATTTACTTAATCATGGATATGGTAAATGATAATTTACTTAAACAGACCTCTCTAAATGCTATCATAAGGGAAGTTCGCGCGTGAGGTGATGCCCCCTAGCTAATGAATGCAGGGTGGATACAGTCCTAGGCCGCATGAGCGATTATTGTATGTTTCTGCGCTTGTGAGGTGATTTCGGGTGTGGTCATGACTCTCTCGCAGGTATATGGCCCCTTCCCGATGTCTTACATTATTGGTGCCCATGTTGTCTTGTTTGATAGGCCCTGAAAGATGATAGTCATTTAGGGCGCGCCTAGTGGGGAAACTCGGAAGGGGAGGGGTGTTAGAATCGTTATATGTATATGAATATAACAATTCTTAATCAAGTGGGACTTGATGTATGATAAATGCCATAAAGAGCATATGATAATGATGATAATCCTGATAAGGAATGGAATGCCATATAGAGCATATGATTGAGATAAAAGCCATAAAGAGATTAAAACTATGATTATGTTTCCTAATAAGGAACGAAACTATAAAATGGATTATTGTTCATGATGAAGGCTTTTAAATTAACAAATTATTCTTTTTGCTGCATAATTAAATTGGATTCATGGTTATTTAAAATGTCTTAGCTTTTGCTTTAAATTGGGTAGGTAGATTCTTATTTCTATTAGCTATGATTTACTTTTCATAACTGTCATACTTTTTATTCATTTGGTGATCATATAAAATCGGGCCCTAACCCGTTCATATTTCTTGTGGTATATGCCTCTTGTATCCGCTCATGTGCTCCGTCGCAAGGACGCTTGTTCTGACCTTCCTACTCCGGTGTTTCTGGGAGCCGTGATGCTTTGCGGGTATTACGGTACATATTAATAGACGCCGTCATCCTTGTCCTCTACTTATGATCGTGTCTTTTACTCGGGCGTGAGGCCCAAGCTTTTGTAATTGTTTAATGTAATGTATTATGTAATTTACTGAATCTGTTTAGTATTATGGTATGAATCTGTTGACCGACAGCATATTCGGTCCCTTATTGTATACTTAATGTGTATGTAGTATAAATTCTTATGGGTTTCCACTTTCTTTTTAAATTGGGTTGTTTAAATTCTTTCCTTAGCTTTAAAACTAAAATTTTTGGCAACCCGTTTTTCTGAAATATTGAGTGGTTATCCTAAATACTTTTTATTTTGTTGTGATGCTGAGAATGATTCCATCCATGATTCCTGTTATATTGGAGTATCGGGCTGGCCACCCCTTATTTTGGTGAGCGGGTTGTCACAGTTGGATACATGAATCTTATTTTTCTACTCCATTCTTTCTAATGCAATATCTTTAGTTAAACCACATGACATCATGTCCTTTTTTATAATATCCCACCAAGTCAATTTAGGCCTACCTCTACCCCTTGTTTTACCATCAATGCTAACTAAATCACTCTTCCTTATAGGAGCATCCATTGGTCTACGCTTGACGTGTCCAAACCATCTAAGTCGATTTTCTCTCAATTTATCTTATATAGTAGCTACTTTTACCGTTTCACGAATTTGTTCATTTTTAATTTTATCCTTTCGAGTTTTACCACAAATCCATCTTAGCATTCGCATCTCCGCCACACTCATTTTCTGCACATTTTGTTTCTTGGTTTCCCAACACTGTGTCCCATATAACATGGCGGGTCTAATGGTCGTCCTATAAAATTTACCATTTAACTTCAAAGGTATACACCTATCACACAAAACACCGATAGCACTTCTCCACTTAACCCAACCTGCTCTAATCCTATGAGTAACATCATCACTAATATCTCCATCTTTGGGGATAATCGATCCTAAATAACGAAAATGATCGTTTCTAGGTATCTCTTGACCCTCCAATTTCACCACATCACCATTTGTCCTCCTATTACTACCAAAATTACACTCCACATATTCTGTTTTAGTTCTGCTTGTTTTAAATCCTCTTTTTTCTGAAGTTTCTCTCCATAATTTCAACCTAGCATTAATCCTTATCTTAGTCTCATCCACTAAAACAATATCATCTACAAATAGGATACATCATGGCACCTCATCTTGTATTTGTCCAGTCAACTCATCCATAACAAGAGCAAAGAGATAAGGACTTAATGCTGAACCTTGGTATAGACCTACCGTAATTGAAAATTCACTACATTCTCTGGCTGATGTTCATACTGTAGTCATCGCACCGTCATATATATCCTTGATCACGTTAACATATCTGCGAGTCACTCCTCTTTTATGTAGAACCCACCAGATTAGATCTCTGGGTTTCATTATATGACTCATTAACTTAATACCACGATAATTCAAACAACTTTGTATGTCTCCTTTATTTTTATAAATAGGTACTAAAACACTTTTTCTCCATTCATCGGGCATCATATTAGTCATGAAAATTCTATTCAATAATTTTGTAAGCCATGATACTCCATCCTCCCCTAAGCACTTCCAAACCTCAATAGGGATACTATCTGATCCTAAAGTCTTCTCTGTTTTCATCTTTTTTAGAGCAATCCTACCTCTGTTGTCCTAATTCTGCGGAAAA
Organism: Sambucus nigra; assembly: GCA_949130495.1. Taxonomy (NCBI): domain Eukaryota; kingdom Viridiplantae; phylum Streptophyta; class Magnoliopsida; order Dipsacales; family Adoxaceae; genus Sambucus; species Sambucus nigra. Next base: position 142,033,340 of record OX422222.1, on the reverse strand, counting down.
ATATATTTTCTCGAGTCTCCCTAAGTTCCTCTTATATCTAATCTACTCCCATTATCTCCATTTAATAACCTCTCAAAGTGGTTTTTTCATCTTTCCATAATTTCATCATCTTTGACTAGGGCTCTCAAATCATCACTTTTGATACACTTAACGTTAACAAAATCTTTTGTTTTCCTGTCCCTATGTTAGCGAGCTTATAAATAATTTTTCCCCTTCTTTTGTACCTAATTTTGTGTAAAGATCATCACACGCTTTTAACATAGCATCTCTTACCACTTTCTTAACTTCCTTTTTAGCCCATTTATATTTCTCAAAATTTTTTTCATTTTTGTTTTGTTTGCCATGTTTTAAAGCACTCCCTTTTAATTTTTACAATGTTTTGTACTTCTTCTTTCCACCACTAAGTTTCTTTAGACTATGGCCCCTTGCCTTTTGATTATGCAAGAATTTCTTTTGATATTCTCCTAATGCATGTGGCCATCTTATTCCACATTATGTTAGACTCTTCTTCAGTATTCCATGTTGCTTCACTCAATAATTTATCTTTAAATTGTTCTAATTTCTCTCCTTTTAAGTTCCACCACCTAGTTCGTGGGTTAATCTTCACTTTTCGCACTCGTGATTTATTTTTAATATTTATATCCAACACCATTATCCTATGTTGTGAGGTTATGCTCTCTCCAGGGATAACCTTACAATCTTTACACGTTAATAGGTCTCATTTTCTAGTAATGAAAAAATCTATTTGGCTCTTATGCGTTCCACTTTATAAATTATTAAGTGTTCAAGCCTATTTTTAAAACATGTATTTACTAGTACAAAATCATAAGCCATCGCAAAATCTAAGATAGACTCTCCCCTGTCATTCCTATCTCCAAAACCATATCCTCCATGAACTATCTCATATCCTTCAAGATCTTCTCCTACATGGCCATTAAAATCTCCCCCTATATAGATTTTCTCACCTACGTGTATTTCTTGAATTAGTTCATCCATTTGTTCCCAAAATTGTACTTTAGTGTGCTCATCTAATCCTACTTGAGGTGCATAAGCACTAACAATATTAATTAGGTTTTCACCTAATATCAATTTTACAAGTATAAGTCTATCACCTTTCCAAATAACGGTTACGATATCGTCCTTAAAGTTCTTATCTACTATTATTCCAACTCCGTTCTTATTTCTATATTTTCCTGTATAATAAAATTTAAATCCTGTATTTTTGTATTTCTCTAGCTTTCTCACCAACCCATTTAGTTTATTGTAAACAAGCTATGTTAACTTTTCTTCTTATCATGGTATCTACCAATTCAATCCCTTTTCCTGTCATAGTCCCTATTTCCAAGTCGCTAACCTAAGTCTAGTATCCAGGACTAGCTTCTTTACCCGCACATGTCCAGCTTGTTGCAGGAACCCTTGTGTATTTATCGTCACATCCGGGCGCCGATGCGATGCCCCTTGCCTATTTTTCGAGACACCTGGTGGCAGGCGCAACACGCCTTGCCTATTTTTTTAGACACTCGGTAGTAGGCGCAATGCATCGCTTAAGGGGAATGCCCTAGCATTAGCACGTATATTCATAGGATTCATATTCATAAGGATCTGATAAAGTTTTATGCTGGCTGCCAATGAACACTACAATTAAGTCACATGAATGGATGGAATGAAATGGTGATTTTAACATCTTAAATGCAAATCGTTTTATGGTTTAAAGAACAATACACCAATAGTTTTGAGGTTTTCGAATTTTTTTTTACAAGAAATCGAATATTTTTTAAAGATTTTGGAAAAGTTATCTGTAAGAAAAGAAAATATTTTTGGATTTTTCAAGATATACACATAGGAAGACAATCTCGTTAGAGTGATAAATGATATGAACTTGAAAAACACCTAAAATAGGATCAAGTTGAAAATCTCATTCTTCTTGTGTTGGCTCTATCTTGAGACAAACAATTTTTTATTTTTTTATATGCTCCTGCATTTTTTATATTTATTAAAATCTATTTTTTATATCCTAAATCATATTTTCCTGTATTGATTTATTATATAAATTATTTTTTTGATAAAAATAATTTTTGTGTAGTATCAAATTATTTTGGGTATCATACTATTTCTATTATTATTTTTTTCTTATATGAGTTTTCCTATTTTTCAGAATTTAAAGTTTTTTTTTTATATTGAAAGTCTTTTATCTCATTTGACTTGATATATAATTATTTTTTTATTCAAAATATTCTTTTAAGTTACATAAATTTTTGTAGTGTAATTTATTTGCTCAATTTGTTTAGAATGTGTAAATATATGTTTGTTATATTTATGTTTTATGGATTTCTTATTGGATAAAAATGTATTAGTTTAAACATTAAGTTATTGTTTAAATTAATCTTTTAATCCTAAATTATAAGGGCATTATTTATTTTTTCAGGTTGATGGTTTTAGGTGTTAATGATTTTGTGTCAAAACCATTTGTGGGTTTTAGGTGTTATTGATTTTGTGTCAAAACCATTTGTGGTTTTCAGATTGTATGACTCGAGGTCTGTGTTCGCTTGTTATTTTGGGTGAGAGAGCCGTTTGAGGCATTTGTTGGGTTATCTATTTTTTATCCTTAAAACATATAACATCTGCCAACATTTGTTTCTCACCCAACCATTTTCATTTTGTTCTCTCTTTCTCTCTACTTTTAGATATCATACTGAGAGAATTATTTTTGGTGGATTTGAAATTTGTGTTTTGGGGTTTGAAGGAGATCTTAGTCTCATAGTGTTGGAAGTTTTTTTTTTTTGTTTCCCCGGTGGTGCCGCGATCCTTTTTCAGGTGGTCTTTTCCGGCATGTTTTATCGGTGTTGGTTATTTCGAATTGGAGCTCTTTCCGACGTTTTTTTAGGTTTGCGTTCAGGTGATACCGGTCTGGCATTTTAGAAATTTTCAGTGAGTTGGGTTCTTTTTCCAGCGGTCAGTTTTGAACTAGTGGGGTTTTGGTTTGTTCTCGGTGCTTCCCATTTTTTCGGCATCTGTGGTTTCTTTTTCTCCGACAGTAGGACTGCTTTGTTCCGGCGTTAATTTTTTTTTCTCCGGCATGTTTCATCTAGAGTTACAGCTTTGGGCTTTGGTTTCGTTCCCGTTTTGGTTCTGGCGATTTTCGGTCCGGTGGTATTTATGTTGCATAACTTTCCTTTATCCTCTTTAAGAACTGCTATCCAAATCTTAGTTCTAGTTTCTTAAACATATTAAAGATCTAGTTGGCCCTTACATGTATAGATCTAATTGCTAGATTATTCTTACATTGTTTGGCCATCAATCATTTTTTGTTTTGTGTGCGGGTGAGTTTAGGGTTGTTTTCAAATCAGCACCCAGCTAATTTTTGGCTAAACTAATTTGAAGTTTTTAACTTTGTGCTAGATGGTATAAAACGGATTAATATTCTAAGTTAATAAGTTCCTTATTCAAATCTTAATCAGTTGTTTGTTGTGTTAATCTTTTGTATAAACTTATTTATACTTGGATCTTTATTTTTGTTGGACTAAATATTCTTTTTGGACAAAAATTTCTTTGGACTAAAATTTATTTGAACTGAAGTTTTTTTTTTTTTGGACTAAAGTTTATTTGGATAAATTTTATTTGAACTAAAATTTGTTTGGTCTAACTTTTAGTAGACATTTTAGATCTTGAATCTTTTGTTGGGTATTTATTGTTAGACTCTATTTTACACCCAACTCATTTTGTGTGTACACTTGTTTATTGGACTTAAGTTTTTTTTTTGTCATATATCCTTTATTAAAATCTAATTTGATTTGTTTGTGTTTAAAGATAATCTGATTTTTTACTCTAACTAGTTACGCCCTCTAAGTTGAACTTTTATGTGTTCATTTTATTTTATTGGATTTAATTAGTGTGTAGACTTTATAATAATAATCTTTATTTGTTTAAATTTTATTTTAGTGAAACCCATACCATTTTATTGAGTCGAGTTCTACACTCTTTATCTCGTACTCAATTTTACTTGAATTGGACCAATTAACTCCTACACTTTTTATGGCCTAAGTTGAATACTTTTTGTGGTATTATTTTATACTTAGGTGGTGTTTGTGTGTGTATGAGTTTTTTATCCAAACCTAGTATTAGTATTGGCTTGAACTAAAATTTGGAATTTAAATCTTTGTGATTATTTTTTTTGTGTTACACCAATTTGAAATTTGGACTTGACTAATTTCTTAGTATCTTTCTTGTGTTGCTTTTAATTAAGTCCTAATTTATATAAGTTAAGTTCTACACCTATTTATTTTTTTCTCATTTTACTTGGACTTAATATTTTAACATCACACCTCTTTAAATTATTCATATCTTATTTGGTGTTAAGTTATTTTTATTTTAGTTGCGCGATACAATTGTTGGAATTTTATTCCGATTTGATTTGTGGTCATTTGCGTCAACAAAATTACTTTTTAGATTAATCTTTACTTGAATATTAAATATTAAGGAAGACCTTGTTTGTGTCTTGTGACTTAATATTCAACCATTCTTTTTATTATCGATTAATTCAATATTTTCTTACCTTTCACTTCGTCACTAATTCGTACTTTTTCTTGTTAATCAAAATAGACTTAACCGGGTTTGTGTTTAGTCTCTTTTTCTAAACAAGATTATTTTGTTATTTTGATTAAAACAAATTTTATTATTATATCTGTTTTGCAAATCTACACGGGGTCTCGGGTTTGAGTGTGTAGTTGTGTGTGTGTCTCATGCTTTCACTACCTGAGTTGTTTAGTTGGATTTAGTATTGTGGGGTTGTTTAGTTTGTGCCTGGATATACTGGTTTTATATTGGCCTAACTATTTCATTTACACTGGATTATTGAATTATTTACATAAACATTAGTATTAGTTTTGCGTGTGGTGTGAGCGAGTGATAGTCACTATTACCGGGGTGTTATTGGGTTGACTCGTTTTTAGTCAAGTTGGGTTGCTTTAGACTAGGCTGGGTGTACGGGTTTGTCACCGATATAGGTTATGTCACCGATATAGGTGGAGTTTTTGAAGAAAAATCTTAACAAGTGTTTTCATTATTAAGTCACCGATATAGGTGGAGTTTTTGAAAAAATCTTAACTAGTGTTTTTGTTGTTAAGTCACCGATATAGGTGGAGTTTTTGGAAAAATCTTAATAAGTGTTTTCATTATTAAGTCACCGATATAGGTGGAGTTTTTTTAAAAAATCTTTACAAGTGTTTTCATTGTTAAGTCACCAATATAGGTGGAGTTTTTGAAGAAAAATCTTAACAAGTGTTTTCGTTGTTAAGTCACCGATATAGGTGGAGTTTACGAAAGAAATCTTAACAAATGTTTTCATTGTTTAAGTCATATACATAGGTGAAGTTTGAGAAACTGAGAAATACAGAGAGATTAGAGAAGTACCTCAGCAGCAATAGGAGCAAAAACGGGAGTCACCACGGGGGCCATGATGGTAGAAACCATTGGAGGCGGGCTCCTTGTCATAGTAGCTTCAGCGGGGCCCTCGGCTGAAGAAGCTTCAACGCTAGGCAAACTTCCCTCGCCAACATAAGGTACTAAAGCCAGCACGAGCTAATCATCGTAGGGAGACGCTGAACCCTTAAGAGATGCCCCAATGGGAGTGGCAACACCAACCTGGGCCTAGGAAAGAAAAAGGCCACTAAGGGAAAAGGGTGGAGATAGACTTGGTGAAAGTTGTAAATGTAAAACCAAGTGTTAGACGCAAGGGGTAAACACAAAAGAATAAAGGGAAGGAATGCGTCTAACTTACCCTCGTTATGGCACCAAAATGAGGAACCACAGTAAAGGGTCTGGTCAATGGAGGCGGAAGGAGAATGTTATCTATCAGTGACGCCACTTTCACCTAAAACGGCCCAGCATGTTAGAGATGATAAACAAAATAAGGGAACAAATAAAAGATGTAAGACTTGGCAAGAAATTTACCTGCGGGGCACTCTCCTTGACCATGACAAGTGGAAGAGGCACCTCTTGCTCTGATGGTAACTCAGAGGAGGTTGTCGTAGTTCCCTCGGGTTGACCAGGCATTTCAGCAGACTCAACGGTAGCAGCCTCTGTCGCAGCTTATTTGGCCCGTTGCGAAGATGAACGGTGCGAAGATGAACGGTAGCAGCCTCAGTAGTGTATGCTGGAGAGACACCACAATGCCCCCCATGAAGCGGCTTACAGGGGGACTAGGGGGACAGGGCCTTTCTTCTTCAACTCCCTGCACCAAAACACTTTGTTATTAAGGAATGGGCAGATGCAACACCTTAAGATAAGGGGAATAAAAAAAGAAAGAATGCACACATACCTCGAATCCAGAGGGAGACCGAGAGGGCATAATTACTGGTGAAGGCGGCGAGGAGGCAGCAACAGATGGAACTGGTGATGAAGGTTTCTCAAATGTTTATTTTTTCTGGGGCTTGGTACACAGCGTTTTCTTCTTGGAGCTCGTTGCACCACCAATTTTAGGTACCCTAATCCTTCTTCTCCTTTTTGCCGTTGGCTCCGTGGAGTCAACAACGATCATGAGAAATGCACCCGTAGGAGGAATAACGATAGTGCACTATTGAAACTCAGCATGTATTATGTCGACTTCAGCTTGCACCTGCCTCCTCAGCTCTTCAGCCATCTCTGGAGACAAGGGAGGGGGAATGGAGGCAATTGGGAATGCCTCCAAAGGAGTTTGCGCTTGAACATGGACCTTATACTTTGAGGACTTGGACTTATTAGCTTTCTTGGTAGGTGGCTGACAAGGTCCTTCGCCCGTTACAGCTTTGGTTGACGGGGTAGCCTGCTTAGGGGCTGCAATGGCCTTGGACTTCGGGGTGGCAGTGGGAATAATTGGATAATGAGGGGGTCGCTCTTCAGGAGACTCTTTAATCGTTGTACTCAAAGGAAAATCATCCCCAATCACGGAGTTCCCCTTAAGACCTATCTCAGAAGAAGAAAAAGAAAGGACCCGGGGATATTGAGGGGGACTGAATGTACTTACGGATCTGTTCCAACTGCCCCAAATGGAATTTGGTGGAAAAAGAGGTGGATACGTCTCCCTTCCTAGTGGCACTAGGAAGGGTGACACGACCATCGATGGTGGATGTCACACTAAGCACCGCTGCTGCAGTATAGAGAGTGCAGGCTTCATCAAAAGTGGCCCTTGGATGGTTCTGTTTAAACATAGGTCGAAGGGCCCCCTCATCGAACCCGAACTGCCTGCTGCATCTATTAGGGTTGTAGGGTTCTAAGGTGTATCCCCATTCAGTATAAGAAGGAAGAAATTCGGGAGTAAATAGAAGAACCACGACTTGCGAGGGATCTTCCACAACTGGGATGAACTTGATCGTTGTGGTTGTGGTAGGAAAGAATCCTTAACTATGGGCAAAGGTAGACTCACTGTATGGCCTCATCACAAAGGAGTTTAAAAGATAAAAAACTTTCATTATATCCTTTTGACTTTGCTTCTTATGGAAAAACCGGAGGCGTGGGGGCTTGATACCTTGGCTCATGAGCAGAGAAACTGACTTGGCGGCAATGAAAGGAAAGCGGGTGTAGAGGAAACCCGTTAGAATAATGGTGTTGCCAAAGTTGGCCAAGTTATAACGGCCCAGTGATCGTTCCATGTCGATGTGGGTTCGATCCAACCAGGTGTAGAGGGACCCTAAGGTGATGGCGGACAGAGGAAGGTTGGACCCTCTGGCCAAACGAATGGAAATGTTTATCAGGTCCTTCCTGGGATGATCGTTGCGTTTCCCAGTAAGGAAGAAGCGTGAAAGCAATACAAGTATGTAGACTGGTAGTTCTAGAGATGTACCTCTACCTTGTCCCGTTACATCACTGACATTCTTCGGTGTCGGAGGTTCGAAAAAATAGTCGATAAGGGGGTGAAAGTGACTTTGTTTGAGGAACCGGTGCAACTGCGGCAGATCGGATCCATCTCAACTCGATCAGCAGCCTCTTCAACATCCAGAGGCTCATCGTGGTAGGTAAACTCACCCATGGGCTCAAACCCAAGGAGTTCACAGGCGTCCTCCAGTGTAACGGTAAACTCCCCCCACGCAGCAAAGAAAGTGTGATTCGTGGTGTTCCATCGGGAAACTAGCACTTGTAACGCTGCGTTGTGCTTCGAGATAGTGAACTCCCCAAACTAGTATGCGCGATTAAGCCTAACCTTATCAAGGGCAGCGACGTGGGAGCTCTGCATGTGTGTATGCTAAGCAGTGAAATGGGTTGGTGACCCCCCAGGTGCTTCCAAGTCGATCTGGGAATAGGGAAAGTCGCCACGGTCCAGGCGAAAATGCAGAGTTCCCTCCGGTGGAAGATAGACCCACTTCGATGAATCCATTTCCTCATCACCCAACAGTAAGGGGTCGAACTTGGAAGAGAAATGGAAAGTCTTGCATGCCTTAAAAAATTTATCATCTTCGTCAAAGATGGGCGCCCGACGATAGAAGCATAGTTGCTCTTGACGAGCAACATTCAGGGCAACAACACAAAAGGCGGCAGCAGCAGCAGCACTAGAAATGGTGGAGGGGGAGCCTGGCTGAGTGGTGGTGGCAACCTTGGAAGTGCTTGGAGAAGCCATAATAGGGTGGAGATGAGTGATATAGCTGGGTAATAAGGGATAAGAACAAGGAGGGAGCATCATGACCGCATATGGTAGCACAAAAGAAGATACAAGGAAGAGACTGAGTAAAGAATGGGGCAATAATAGAGGTCGCACAAAGTTCGCACAAAGTTTCTCTCTGTAAGGAAATGCGGGAGCTTGAAGAAGATGAAGTAAAGAGAAGGGTTTTGAAATAAAAGAGACGTTTGAAGGTTTTTAAACCTGTCTTTTGAGTTTCCCACCATCGCACGTGCAAGGGTCGCCTATAATCATTTCAAATGAACATGTTGCACTTTGAAAAGTGTTCTGACAGTTGAAAGGACAGCGCCACCTCACTTACGAAGCGACGCTTAGGTAATAGAAGGGGTTGCCTTCTCTAGAAAGTTTGAATTTTTGCGCCAGAATTTTTGTCAGACATATCTAATAACGCCCAACGAAACAGATGCCCCAACGGTTCAGAAAGCTACATTGTCCCCTCGTCGCAAGTTCAAACGTTGTTCAAATGGTGACTCAGCTACATCGGGGAGAATTTCTGCTTTTCGAACATAGTGAGGCATTACAAGGGAGAATCTCACTTGCTAAGAATCAAAACGAGTATTTAAGAAGGTCAGCAGGCCTTTCGGGAGAATTTCAAATAATAATAAAGCCAGAACGGTTGAAATGCAGTATAAGGAAAAAGTGGCGATGTCCCTTCGTCAAGGCCCCAACAGGTCGTAGTGCTTCTGCTCAGGTACATCGGGGAGAATTTTACTTTTTCCTGGAGATTATAATGCTGCGGTTCTAACGAGGGAAAAGGGACTAGAATCTTTTCACACATAGAAGGTTCATCGATTTGAGAAGTTTCGTGCAGATACTTCTTGCTTCAACAAATCTCTCCATGAAGGGGCAAATGTAGAGGGGGATTGAAGGTAATTTTGAGATTAGAGGTAATTCTGCATTAGCAACGGTATTTTGGGGATTAAGGCACTGTGGCAGCTCACCGTGGCAGCTCAAGCGAGGCTGCTCAACATGGCAACTTGTATTTTAGCTTGTTGTATTAGTCATATTGTATCTTTGTTTATGTTGACTGTAAGCTATAACGGTTGTAATTATGTAACTAGAATAATAATGAGTTTTAGTGTGAGGTCAAACGGTACTCGCGAGAGACCAGGTTTGGTAGGGCCTGGGAGAGCTTTCATGCTCTATCGAATGACCTCACCGCGGTAACTTTAGAGGGACTTGGTTTGGAGGATTGATAAGTGAGGCACCGTTGGGTCTTGTCCTAACCATCTTAGATACACATGGTAAAAACACCGAAGAACCCTAATCGTGGAACCTCGGGTGAAGCAGCTTGGAGTTCCATCGGGCGTGGGGCAGTGAACCAAACAACCCTCTACTTAATGTTACATCTACTGTAGGTGATATCACTATCAAGCTAAATAATGTCAGGCCTGCACTTGAGTAAACAACAGTGGTATAAGGGGCTGTCAGGCAGTTGGTGAGCCACTTCTATGACAACAGCCCCTGACACATATTGGTTAGGCAAAAAGCATGTCTTGGCATTTAATATTTGTGACGTGGAGACATCTAGTGCATCAAGCATTTAATGTTGTGACATAAATTATGAGGGATGTCTTTCTTAGTCTTTAATGAATGAGTTGCCTCGGGGATGGTGTTGGGGGGGGCTATTTAAGGACCCTTACCACCCATGTGGAGAGGATGATCTTTTAAGAGTTTAATAAGTTATTACCAGAGAGAATACACATCAGAGAGAGAGTTATTACAAACCAGAGGTCTTATTCACTCGCCATTGTCATTTATTACGAAGCTCTTAATATGTGACAGAGATTCTTGAGAGTGTTTGGTGTGTTTGCCTGCCTACTAAGGTGTATCTAGGGTGCTTACTTCTCTCCCCCTCTAGCTAAGTTACCTCTAAGTTCATTACTATCTTCTAAGTTATACACGAGAGGTTTGTGAGTTTAAACTAAGTCTTATCTTCATTGAGTTCGTGTTTGCGTGTTCTATCACTAATCCAAGGTTTTAGCTAATTAGCTTATCATTACCATACTTCAAAGGGGTTGCGCATCCATCTTATCTAAAGTACCCTCTTACACACCCATAAAAACTTAGTTGTTGTGTTATTCATGTTTGTTCATCAAGAGGCCAGATTTAATTCATGAATATGAGTACATAACTTCTGTTTTATTGTCCTTTTCATAAGTTAATTCGCATTACATGAAAATCCTACCCAAACATGCATTAAAATCTTTCTTTTCTTTCAAGAATCATTGATTTAATCAAATCTATATTGAAAACCCTACACGTGGGTATTGTAACACCAATAGGCTTGTATATAAACACTTTCCTTAATAGATGGGGTCTGATTTTGTGATGGTGATTATCGATTTTTGTTCTTCTCTTCCAATCCTCACTCCCCAATTGATCATGTTATAAGAACAAGGTGAAGGGCTTCAAAATTCTCCTCAAAAGCTCCAAAATTCTTCCCCTCTTGTTCTCTAATGTTCTCTATGTGTTTTAAATGTTGTTAAACCTAACTCCTTCTATTTAATATCTGATATAGGGTTGTAAATTTTGTAGGTCTCTAAACCTCCTTATGTCAAATGACCGAAATGCCCTCAATAGGTGCCAATTTGGCCTAAAATTGACTCGGGACCCAAAAAATACCCTTGGTTGTACTATTTTAACAATTTCGACCCTTTTGGAGTCGTTCGTGACCTCTAAATTTTCATCTGAGCCACCTATTATATTTTTCTTATCTCGACCTCAATTTAGTCTACCCGTTACTCTCGGTTGAGATAAGATCAAATATGCCCATACCACTCGCTATGACGTAAGTTAATAATCCTCCAATATTTACCATTCACACTAAGTAAATTTCATCTCATAATATTAATCAATATCTATCTCTCAATTAATATTTATAAATCAAAATTATTATTTAATCACATTAAATTACGTCACCCGTGTAATTTAATTGCAACATATTTTAAACTTATTTTTCGAATTAATTAAATTTCAAATACCCAGAAAATATACGGGGTATTATAAAAAGATCCCAAATATTCAAAGTAAAAGAAAAAGGTTTTCACTGAAGAGAGGAATGTGGTTGTTCAGATAAAGGCTAAAAATCTTAAGAACGCTAAATTCATTGAGATATGAAATCTCCAAGTTGGTTGTCAAATGATGTTATAGTGTTGAAGCCCATTGGAAAATGGCACATGTGTGTAGATTTCATAGATTTGAATAGCTTTCCCTAAGGACCACCAGTCATTGTTATGGATTTATTAGCTCATTGATGCTACTTCGGGGCACAAATTTCTTACCTTTATGGCTCCTTATTTGGGGTATAACTACATTTCAATAAAGTCACAGGATGGGAAGAAGACGTACTTCACAACCTTATGTGGAACGTTCTACTACAATGTTATGCCCTTTAGGCAAAAAATACTGGAGCAACTTACCAAAGACTGCTGACTAAAATCTTCAAGTAAAAGATCAAAAACAATGTGGAAGTCTACATCGACAATATTTTGAGTAAGAAAAGAAAAGAGGATGACCACATTTGTGACCTCCACCAAACATTCGATGTGATGGAGAGATATAAAATGATGTTGAACCCAACTAATTAGGTATTTGGCCTTTAAGCCAAAAATTTCCTCAAGTTCATTATTAATCAAATGGTATTAAATCCAATTGAAATAAAATCAAAGACCTCGTTAACATGTGGTTGCCCTAAATCATGAAAGTGATTCAAAGGCTAACACATCGGGCCATGTCATTGAACAAATTTATGTCGCGGGCTACAACCTGATGCCTTCCATTCTTCAAGGTTTTAAGAAAAACCTTTAAGTGGAATGAGGAGTATGATAAAGCATTTCAATAGAATAAAAGATGCCTAGGATCTCATCCCTTTCTCTATGGGATAATCCTTAGAGTGAAGTTATATATATATATATACCATGTTTTATCTGAGTTGGTTGTGAGCTTGGCTTTGGTAAGATAAGAAGTTAGAGTGCAAAACCAGTCCTCTCTACTAGTAAAGCTTAAAAAAGTGATGAAATCAAGTTATCTAAGATTAAAGAAAATGGCATTGTCATTAGTTGGTGCATTAAAAAGGATGAAACCTTATTTTTAGTCCCACACAATCGTTCTGCATACTAATTCACCTGTCAAATAGGCTATTCATAAATTTGAAAAGTCTGGTAGGTTAACGGCTTGAGCGGCGGGGCTGGGAGAGTTTAATATTTTGTATGAGACAATGATGACAATAAAGGAACAAGTTATGGTAGATTTCATAACATATTTTTGATATGAAGAAGAGGAGGTTGAAGATTGGTAGAAGTTAAAGCTATGACGGGTACAACTCCTGGTAGAGCCGAATCCTCAACGAGACATTACACAAATAAAAAAGATATTCAAGTGATGCTGGCCTCATAGTCAACACACAAGAGGGAACCAATTTGGAATCTTCCTTGCGATTCAATTTTGAAACTTCCAACAACAGGGTCGAGTACGAAGCCCTTTAAGGGGGGCTAGGAATAGCTTCATATTTGGGGGCTCGGTAGCTATCAACTTATAGTGACTCATAATTAATTGTGAATCTAGTACTTGGTGATTATGATGTAAGAGAAGAAAATTTATCGAAACACCTAGAAAAGGTAAAGATGTTGTTACCAAAATTTAATGCGGCACAAATGATATGGATACCTAGAACATAAAACTCACAAGTCGATGCTCAGGCTCGCCTGACATCGACAACCAGAGTCGAACTAAAAAGGACTGTCCCAGTATAAATCTTATTGCATTGCAGTATAAAAGAAGAGGATGTACATGAGATGAAATTGGATATAAAACCCTCTTGAATAGGTCCAATTATGTTGTATTTGAGAATTGGTGAAATTCCAACTGACCCTCAAGAGGCTCGGAGGTTGTGTTACTAATTGGAAATGTATATGATTGATGAAGGAGTGTTATTCAAATGAGGATTTATGTTTACATTCTTTTGCTTCATACATCCAAAATAAGTTCAGGCTCTAATAAAAGAAGTTCTTGAAGGTTCATGCAATGCCCATGAGAATGGGATATCAGTGGATATATGGGTGGAAGAAAAAGGCTATAATTGGCCTACAATGAAGGAGGACCACGCTGTGTATAAAAACAAAGACAAGTGCTAAAGATTTCCATGATCCACCAAAGGCCCATAGAGACTCTCACACCCATCACTTCCATTTGAAAATTTAAAATATAGAGGATGGATCTGATGGGACCACTACTAAAGATGAAAGGGATGTTCAAGTACCACGTGGTTTGCAGTTACTACTTTACTAAATTGGTGGAGGCCGAATATACGATATAAATAAGCCAACTGCTGACCTTTCGATTTGTCCATAAGAATATAATTTTTCGATATGATATGCCTTTTTCTTTTATTATTGACCGTGGAAGGAAACTTGGTGATGACTAATTTGGTTCTTGTTGCATCAAGTTTGGTAGGAGGAAGCTACATTCTTCCCCGGGTCACGAATAAAACCCCCATAGATGGAATGAAGAAACTACTAGAAGACTCCAAAGCTAATGGGATAAATGAACAAAAAAAATGTCCTATGGTCCTACAAGTCAACCCCCAGGACTTCTACTAGGGATACCACTTTGATATTTGTGTCTGAAGAAGTGGTGCCGATAGAGGTTGACTTGTTGAGCCATAAGGTACTGAATTTTATTTTTACACTAAAAGACTTTATGAGTCAATTTAACCTTGACTTAGAAAAAGAACTAAGCAAGTAGGGTTCATTGAAGGTGGTATAATATAAAAAAAAAACAATCGAATTCTATAATAAGAAGGTCAAGATGAGAACTTTAAAGGATGGAGATTGAGTAGTTATAAAGGTGATCCAAAAGACTAATAAATTGGAAGCAAATTAGTAGGGGCCACGTCGAGTTGATTTTCTGGTGCACCCAGGGACATAATAAATTAAAACTTTAGAGGGGTAACCTTTCAAAAATCCTTAGAATGTTGAGAAAATATGGAATTACTAATAGTAATTTGATCGGATAGTATGGAGATCAGAATGTAATGAAAGCATGCTATGTATAGCTTCAAAAATTATCATTACTAAAAAAGCTCAATTTTTATGTGCAAAATTTTTATTACTTGGTTATTATGTTCTTTAGTTATAAACTGCAAAGAAACTCAACCTCAAAGAAATGGGAAAGAGGCCTCAGCTAAAGGCATCTCAAAGAACCCGAGATGAATTAACAAACCACAATAATCATACTATTCATGAACGATCTAATCCTTTGGACTAAACTTAACATGAAGGCATCCAACCTATACATAACGAGTGATGTCAATGGGTTAATAAAGAATCTTGTGCCCTAAGGTTTCTATAAAAACACCACTAATTTTAATTTTCACAATTTTTATAAACTTTGAACCAATTTCAAACCAATTCATCCACTTCACAACACAAATATAAATACCACCATTGGAAACACTCTTTAAAGATAGTGCAAACCACTTTGATGAAACACAAAATAGATCTCAATATACATATGGATGTATGATTCTTGAATCTCAAACTTGGGTCTAAACTAGGGTTTTGGTTTGAGAAAAGATCGCATAAACACTAATAGTTTTTTTTAAGAGTTTGAGAACTCAAAAAGCATGAAAAAAGTCCCAATTAAAATAACTACTTCGCAACCTATTTATACTACGTTTTCCAAGAACGAGAAAATGATGAAAAAATGAATGAAAAATCTATATTTTATGGAAAAATGTATTGGCTCATTCAAGCGAAATCAGGCTCATTCGAACAATAAATAAAGTCTAGTTTGAACCAAACTTCTAACGAACTTTCCAAATAAAAACTGGTGTAGGCTAAATTTGCCTCGTTTGAAGATCATTGGATCCTAGTTCTATGGAGATTCCTTAGCTCGTTCGAACAAAAAAGCTAATGCCATTAAAACTACTTACAAATTTATTTCAAAAATCATTTAAAAAAATTAAAATAATTTTATAAAAACAACATCCAAACCAAAATCTAGGGATCAAACATAAATATGTATTTATATCTCATTGAGATCCCTAGAATCTTGAAGATGAAATTTGGTTTGAAATGTGATATGTACACAATGGTTATTTATATTAGCCGTCGCGGTCTTCAATAACACGTCACATGCTTGAAGGATAAACAATTATAATCGTAACATATGACTTAAACAAGTTTTTTCCAAATACGAAGAAGGCAGTACAAACAAATTGACTCGATTAAGAAATTTATCCTTATAAATCTCCCCCTTTGGATATCTCGGGATAAAACTCAATATAAAAACCTATTGGTCCTTCAATCTCACTAAGACTTAATCTCCAACCCCAAAAGAAAAAGATACAAATTCTTGACCGATATAAACTTGAGTAGCTTTGCTCTTATGTAAACCTTTACTGCATCATTGCTAACCTTCATCCTTAGACACACTTTTAAAATGAAACTTGAATATGAAAATATAAACTACATATGGAAAACCCCTATGCCCATTATTTGACCATCTCTACCTTATATAGGAAGTCCCCGCCTAAGTTAAAATTTTTCACACACATTTAAAGAGTTAAACACCTATTCTCCCCCCTAAAGTTCCAAAATAGACTAAGAATAAGGTGCACAATACTAAATCGATTCTCCACCATAATGTTAAGACATTTAAACTAAAGGAAAGAAATTATATCATGCAATATAGTGAAGCAAGCATGAAATGACAAACAATTTGGAAACACACGCACAAATATTCCAAACTATGAACAAATGATACCAATTATGATGCAAAATTAAAGTTTGGAATGCCAAGATGATCATAACACATGCCAAATTGAATCAATGATTAACATAAGGCAAGCATGAATTAAATGAAAATACAAAGACTCCAAACACAAAACATACCCCATATATATATATATATATATATATATATATATATATATATATATATATATATAGAGAGAGAGAGAGAGAGAGAGAGGATGGTGTTTTACTGTCATGAAAAAGAGAAATATATCTCATGGTTTAGGGTTCTCCAACAATTTAATGAAAATTTTAATGGTTGAGATTAGGTTCCCATCTCAAGCATAATATATTAATTTAAAACCAAGTCTGTCTTTCACATATGTACACATAACTAAGAAATAATTTAGCCTTTCAGTCCCTTTGTATGTCCTTTTTTCTTCATCTTTTTTTTAGGAGGAACTGAGGCCTTCAACTATAAAACCTCTTTTATTAACACGAGAGAGAGAGAGAGAGAGAGGGGGGGGGGGGGGGGGGGATGATATGTCTTCCATGAGAAAGGCCTTCAAGCTCTACAACCCTATCAAATATTAGTATCGTCTTAAAAATGTGGGACCTCTCTCCGTACCTCTCCAGGTAACTTTCGTCTCTCTCTCTTGGGGTGTCATTAACTCATATTTTTTGGATGATCAAGCCTTAATGATTAAAATTTAGTTTTAGCCTCCCTCATTTTCATAATCAATTGTAACTGTTATCCACTCCAGGTATCTTCATGATACATAATTTGGTCGATAATTAGGGTTGAGAATGACATAAATTAGATTTTTATTTTTAATTCGAATTGTGTCAAAATTGATATCATGAAGCGTTGAGTGTTGTGAATGTTTGTATAAACATTTTTACTGGATAATAGATTTTTCTCATATAAATTTTCATTGTTTATTGTAGAAATAATGTTATTTCAAGACGTTTGAAGGTGAAGGCAGTAAAAGTGGCTATATTTTTCTCCTTTTGCACTTATACTATTTGTTTAGGGGGTATCTCTCACTCTACTTTAAACTATGGGTTCATATTTATATCCCTATCTATTTTTTTCATTGGGGTTATATTTTTTGTTTGTTTTATGATTTATAAATCTAATTTATTTTTGTTTTGTCTTGTTGTGCAGATAAAAACCTAATTGAGTATACCTCTATAATTTGTTAAACTTATCTATAAAAAATTTCTCTATTTTTTTTCTTACATCCACGGCTAGGCCAACTCTACTAAGAGGAGCGTTATTATGATTTCAAAAACTGGTTTTAAACTACTTGGCATGGATTGTTTTTGCATATATGTTTTTTTTTATTTCGAACATTCTGTGTTAGTACTCGAACAATACTTTTGGGTTTTCTATTTCATGTTATCTTGAAGTTGTATAGGGTGTTTAGGGCTATAAACGGATATTCAAAAATCCACATCCGTTCGATAGCTGAATCCGAATTTGTGAATATATATCCGGAAAATGGAAACGGATATGAATATGGATTCTACGAAAATATCCGAGAAAATGGATACGGATACGGATAGTACTAGTATCCGACATGGATAATTCATATTTTATGCGGAGTATCCATTTTACTAGATATCTGTATCCTTCAAACATATGTTTAAAATATTACTAATAATATTAGTTTTAACATTAGTAATAAAATACTATTAAAAATCTTGATAGTTTATTCCTTAAGCAAAACAAACGCGCACTACACTCAAAACAAACACCCTAAAGTTATTATTTTATTGGGTATATTATAAAATGCCATGTTTTATTATTTTATTGAGTATATTATCATGGAGTTACATTAAAGTCACAATACATCCTAACACACATAACATACACCCACTAAAGAACATATACTCCACTCAAAATAAAAAAAAAAAACCCTAATTTTATTTCATTTCTCTTTAATACAAAACAAGAGAAAAGAAACCCTCATTTTACTTCACAAAAAACCCTCATTCGGCCACCTCCCTCTCCATCGCATTAGCCCGCTGCTGATCATCAACCCCGCCAGTACTGCTTATCCAACCCTCCGTTGTGCATAAACTCCGTCGCTCTGCCATTGTGCATCCCCTCGTCCTGCAACAGAAAGTTAGCAACAAAAGGTACATACAAAATTAAAATACAAAAGTAAAATTGTATTTATCTATTGTTCATGTGATTGTTCGTTAGTTTTCTTAATTATAAATAAATGTAGGAGATAAACAAAAAAGTAAAGAGATGGTTTTGATTGTGATGAGAATTGAAGTTAACAATAGGTATGTTATATACAAAATAAAATGTAAACATATTAAAATAAAAATATCAGTATGTTTTGAAGACTAAAATGTCCATGATGTTATCATTCTCAATAAATTTGATTTAATCTAAAAGGTGCATAATTATACCTACTGTTATGGAATGTTATTGTTATTTTTTTTTTGGATGGATTTAAGCCTATATGGTTGTAAAGTATGGATGGATTTAAGCCATAGTATCATTATGGAAAGCTACTATTATTATGGAAGCCATAATTATTGATGTTAGAAGGTAGTAATTTTGTTATATATTCATTTTGATTGTATTGTATTTGATATGTTAATAGTTATTTTTTGCAATGGCTACACAATGTAAATGAATACGAATATTATCTGAATTCGAGGTATCCGAGAGAATACGGATATGGATAGTTTTTTTAAGTATTCAGGCGTATACAGATATGGATACGAATATTACATCTAGATATAAGATACGGATATGAAAAACATGGTATTCGATCTATAACCGTCCGTTTACCACCCCTAAGGGTGTTATATTTCATGGTATTCTAAATTTTTATATTTGTATCTCGTTTATATGATGTTGTGTTTTATGGATTCCTAATTTGTGTTTTACTGGGGAAACCAACTTGGAGTGGGTAATAAGATTTATATGAGTAGTGATTATTTTTTTTCCTTATTAGTATGAATATTTCAAGTCTAAATGTTTATTTGTCTTTTGCAAGTCTTTGATATTGCAAGAGTGTTTTACGGTTGTTGAATTTTGATTTGTTGATGCATTTATGCACACTTATATATTTATGATAGTTTTGTTTGTTTGTAGAAATGGAGAATTAAAAAAATTATTACGACATGATTTTATAAATGTCCGACTAGAATCTATGAATTTCTGAGCTATCCTAGATCACAAATAATATGTCATATAACGATACATTTAGCATGTCTTCACACATTAAACCTTGACGTCCATCATCCGAATATGTAGTATCATGTTTCATCAAGATGCACCCATCTTTATCAACATGTGTCGTGCATCTTCAATTGTTCCCCACAAACTCCACTACGTTAAAGTTACAATGATATTTGGAGTAATTAATGTTCACGTAAATATTTGGGAGATTTTTTTAAAATCATTATTATAATTGTTTGCATTTTATCAAAACAAGGATGGCATCTAAAAATATAATAAATATTTTTAGCCTAAGGTCGTTCAAACGACCTTGACATGTCGTTCAAACGACCTTGACATGTCGTTCTAACGACATGGTCATGTCGTTTGATACGATCACACGATGGTTTTTTATTTTGTGCATCAAATGACCATGTACTTTTTTATTATTTTACTCGTCATTTCTTAGGTAGTTAGATCTAGGATCAAATGACATAGCATCGCCTTGGTGTTTTACTTAGCCTATAAATACCTGCCCTCATTACGTATTTTATAAGTCTTTTACAACACCGCCTCTGCAGAGCTGTTGTACGTTAAGACTTCAATTTTGATTAACTTAAACCTCCCAAATCATATATGTGAATTTTTATTTAACCCATTTACTCATATTACCCATCCTTGGAGTATACTTTGTGGATAATAGCGACTATCTCCATCGCTGATTGTTGGAGCTCTTGAGGGATATCTTGCTGATTCTTGGAGTCCTAGAGGGAACAATTACCAACGACAACGAACCTTAGCCTGAGGGAATTCATTTGTCAAGCACAATGTATTTCTCTGTATATGTATGTGTAGGTTTATAATATATAGTGAAATAAATGGTTTTGCCCCTTTAGGGGATTTTTCCCGAATATGTGTTTCTGATTGTTTGACTAGCATTCTATATAGAATTTATCATTGTCAATCACAATTAGATGAATGTTTAGGGTTTAATTAAAATTGGAATTTAATTAAATAAGTTTGGACATTGAATGGAAGGGAACTCTCAAATGGAGAATGAAGTTCATTGGTATCAATTTATGGCATATTATATACCCCTATATGATTGTCATAGTGAGGTTTTGTGGGGTTGTAATTTTTATATTATTTAAAATAAAAATGTTTAAATCTTTTTAGTTTGATTTGAGTGGGTTGATTGTACATTTATTTAGTTTGATTTTTATTGATGGCTTAATTACTAACTCAGTAATGAACTCTTATTGGCCTTTATGATACTATGATTCTTATATGTTTTAGGGATTAAGTTCTATTACTTAAATTTATTTACATGGTCTATTTTTTTACTTTTCTTTTTCTATTACAATAAAAGTTACAGGAATTGGGTTTTATGTGTGGGGAGTTTTATGTTTGAAGTTGCTCTTAATATTAATACCTTTACTCTTAAGACAATTTCTTACTTAGATAGGCATAATTTCCTCATTTATAAGCATCATAAACACATATAGACTAGGATATGTTTCAATTTTCCACCTTAGAGCTAAGTCTAATTTGTTAGTATGTTAAAATAAGTGTGTATTTTAGAACAAAAATGATAGTTATCTTAGACATTTACTTAATAATTAAAAAATATGACATTGTTAACCATTGTCATATCAATATAATTTTGAGGTCATAATAATGGCAATCAATCGAGAAAAAAGAATTGAAGAAAAGTTGTTTTGAGTCTTGAGCACATGTCAATCTAAAGAAGTTTGTAAATTTGATGCC
This sequence comes from Sambucus nigra, assembly GCA_949130495.1. Taxonomy (NCBI): domain Eukaryota; kingdom Viridiplantae; phylum Streptophyta; class Magnoliopsida; order Dipsacales; family Adoxaceae; genus Sambucus; species Sambucus nigra. Next base: position 142,012,003 of record OX422222.1, on the reverse strand, counting down.
CCTAAACTCGATAGCTAAATTCCTTTTTTATGCTATTAAATGCATAAATTTTCAGCAGACCTATAGGCCAACCTAATAGAGACATCTATATAATAATTAGATCTAATATCCAAAGAATCATCAACAAGTTATCTACCAATGTTTTCCCTAAATTTTAAGTAAGAAAACTTTGATGTACTAGAATTGATGTTTTATAATTGTTTATTATTTTTTACAAGTTTGAACTGCCTAAATTTTTAATTTAGGAAACCTTGCCATTATAGCTTTTGACATGTTTTTCATTAGTCTTTTGTTGAAATACATAACAATTTTATTTTCACCTACTATGATGTCAATTTTTCCCATTAAAAGGAACCATAGATAATTTCAGTATATTATATTAACAAAGTTTTGCGGACACATGGTGTCTGAAGATTCATGTCTAACAAACTCTGACTCTAATAAAAAATTCATGTCTAACAAGTTATGTTCCTCTAGAATACAAGACATTAAATTATATTACATTTTCCTTTAAGCTCATATGAGAAAACTAAGGTATATAACTAGTTTTTTCCATATTTCTATATGTTTGATGAGTTGAAAAGGTTGAATGTTTGGATTTATGTCCCTTTTTATTAGTGTATTAATGTCAAGTTCTCCACCCCATCATTTAAATTTAAAGGAAAATTGTTAAATGGTTTGAGTAATAATATTGATTTGTGGACAAATTTTCACTATATAATATTATTTTATTAATGTATGATCACTTTATATTTTTTCAAAAAATCTTTCCATTGTCATGATAACCATTAGGTGGACATAGGCATGGAGACTTGCACAGGCGTGTTGTAGGGATGAAATATGTGGCTCCACAATAAATAAGTATGTCATAAACTGAACACTCGAAAAAATTATAATTGTGTGCAAATAAAAGTGTAAAGTGATAAGAAATATTATAAAATATTTGTTGTTTACTTTGAATTTTTTAAGAAAAACTATCTATACAGACAATGGGTATTTATTCTATTTCTTTATATTGTTGTGAATAATATTACATCATGTCATTGGAAGGGGCATACCCTAGTGTGTGTGAGTGTGTACATATACATCAATGAAGCACATAAATATATATACACATAAACGACCACAAAAGACACAAACCCATAAACTTTAAACACTCCCATAATTTCAATATGTCTAAATAATGGTGGTAGAAAGTGAAGGGGTATGAACTAGTAATTCAAGAAAGTGATCCAATTAGTCATAAATGTCCCATTAGTTCTATTTGACTCCAATAATTTATCAACATTCGAATTAGCCTCACAAGTCAAATAATGAACTCAAAAATGACATAGAAACACAATGCACACTATCCTATAAATTTTGATGATTCTCGAATTATTAGCCTCAGAACAATTTAACTTAACTATGACACATTATGCAAACCCACTGCTTTTCAACTAAACACCCTAAAAATAACCATATATATTTGTCTCTTATTTTCTTTTGAATATATGTATTTTTAAATCATCAATGGAAAAAGTTTGGCCTTTGCAATATAATATTTTCTTTTGCTTATATTTTATTTTCAATATATCTATTTCTCTTACCAACAGTGGTCTTTGAAGTAAAGGAGATTTCTCCTTCTATAGCCCTTTTAACTGCACACTCATTTTTTCCAATAAAATTACAAACTGTCGAACAATGGTTTTTACATGAACAACTTCCCCATAGTAAATTTTTTTATATACATGACAAGATAGATGGGAGAATACCTCGCTTATATCATATGACATATCAAGTTAAAATCCAAAAGGGAATGTGAAAACTGTGCACAGAGGCATATGCAAAGTGAATCCATCGCAAAAATAAATTTAGGACAACTCTTTGAAACATGATTACGAAAATATTAAACATTGAAAATCATAATCAAATATCCCACTCACATGGATACATTGAAGGAAGTGGACTCAAACACATCAATGTGACACATACAATGTGCAAAACTGAACTACACATAAACAATTTTTTTGAGTTTTAAAATATTTTTTTCAAAACGATTGAAACGACAAACAAAATCGTTTTGTATTTTTCCCAATAATACAAAAAATGGAATATAAAAATACAAAAGATAAACATCATACTACTTGCAAAAGAATATAATATGAATCATAAAAGCTAGTGTGTGAAAATATACGACCACAATCACTCTTAAGTTATATAGTATGTGAAGAATCAAGTGATAACACACAAGAGCCAATAAGCCTACCGTTATGTGCATCTAATTTAGATCTTTTAACCCATATAGGTGTAACGTAATGATCTACAATTTTGGGGAACCTTGTTGATACTAATCTTATATTTTCTAGAAACTTTTCTAAGATTAAAATAAAAACTCCTAAGGTGGCCTTTTTTACTACAACGTGTGCAAGTTTTGATACGAGGAATATTACCTTTGGGTTGACCTTTTCTAGCATCCCTAACAACGGTTGAATCTCTCAAAAATGTTGGTCTTAGCTTTAGTAACGAAAGTATTTGTATCATCGAAGCCAATTCCAAAATTGTCATATTTGACTTGGAAGATACCTAATATCTTACCTAGTTTCTTCGACCTAGATTCCAAATAAAATTCGACATGACTTGACCCTCTTACTTTCTTCTCTAACTCCATGATATTAGATTGAAGCAATGCTTAGACTCTTCTAACTCAAGGGGCTCCTTCTTTAAAATTTACATTAAATAGTAAAGGTTATCTCTCTCCCCATAACATACTCGATCTTATCCCTAAGATTCTTCTCATGTTCCCTCAACTCATTAAATAATTTATCATCAACATCTCATATGGTGCGTTCCTTCATCTTAGATTCTAAGCACAATTTCTCCTTTTTAACTTTAATGACTCGGTGTAAAACTCTCTAAAGTCCACTATAAACTCACTCTCCTTCTTCCCCTCATCTTATTCTTTTTCTTCGTCACTCTTCACTTGGGATCACAAGACCAAACCTCGGAACTCCATGAAAATCACTATTTTCGAACTTTTCATCGAAGACCACATGGATAAATGTGAATGCAGTGTAGTTATGGTCAACATGGGAATCAAGTTCCTCTTCTGACTCACCATCACTGAGGGTTTCATTGTACACATCCAATTTGTTTCCCTCCTTCCTTAGCCTAGTGCAACACTCGTGAGAATAATGTCCCAAAACATGGAATTCAAAGCACTTATCCCGATCATCCACCTTCTTAGGACCATCCATTTTCTTCCTATCACATTCTTTAAAGTTCTTAAATTTCTTCTCAAAACTATTGTCTTCTCTAAGCTTAATAAACTTCTTGAAATTTCTATCAAACCTAGCTCTCTCTTTGGCATTAAGCTCATTGTCACTATTGGAATCCAACACGTCATCTTTTCGGGCTTTCAAATCAATTCCCTTATCTTTCTTTTCATCTTTTTTCTTCAAAGGAAGCATGTTGATCTCATACGTTTAAAGGTCACCTAAAAGTTCTTAGACTCTCATAGTGTTGACATCACTTAGGGAATCTAGGGCCATGACTTTGGCATTATATATTTTATCTAATGACCTTAAGATTTTTCGCAAAACTCTCGGGTCGGGAATGGGCTCACCTATGTTAAATGAGTAATTGATAATATCCAACAACCTCGTATAGAACTCATAAAAAGAATCATTATCTAGCATGTTAATCATGTAGAAATTAGTCGTCAGATTTTTTAATTTAAAAACCCTAATAGTATGGGTACCCTCATGTGTGGATCGTAATATATTCCAAGCATCCTTCTCACTCGCACAAGTCATAATTTTGATAAACTTTTCGACAGTCACACTGCAAAAAAAATATCATTTACACACTTGGAATTAAACGTCGAGGTATCATTTCCCTTCGTTATCGAAGAATTAAATGCTTTCGGAGCCCCATCTTTGGTGGTAGGATTCAACCCAAACTCAATTGATAACTAAACATTCTCATCGATTGATTTCAGGAAAAATCGCATCGACGCCTTGCAATAAGGATAGTTTGTCCCATTAAACAATAGAGTTCGGGTAATGGAACTCCGCTCTCTGATAAAATCTAGCTAAAGCCTAAATGTGCAAAAAATAAGGATAGACACGATATATTAGTGTTCCTTCTATCATACCAAATTGAATAAGATAGTGTTGTACGATTTGTATGAAAACATCACCAATTTAATTTTGTCATTTTAATAAACTTTTCAATAATTTAAAACCACAAGTTCTATGTTAAATAGTTTACCGGTTTTAGTCTAAACCTAAGCATGCATCTAGGTGAGTATAAGAAAGAATAAAATAAATACCAAACCATAACACAACAATGTACGAGGAAAATCAACAATGACAAAAACCTCAGATTACCCACCCACACAAGTCCACTACGATATAGGTTTATATACAGGGACAAATTATACTTACTCATAGACTCGATGCCCTTAAGACTTGATGTTCTCATTCGGCCATTGTCACCTTCGTCGTAGCCACTGCTTGACACCTTCCAACAGCCACACAACGTTGTAACACCCTGAATTTTTATAATTGATTTATTTAATTAAATGGAGTTTTCGAGAAAAATAAAATTTTAGATTTTGGGATTTTTATTAATTAATTATGTTGGTTTTATTATTTGGAAACTAGAACTTCAAACGGAATCGAAATCTAATTTAAAATGAAGTTTTTATAAGAGTTATAAGTTTATCCCCTTTTTATAAAAAAAACAATTCCTGTCACATTTCTAATTTCCTTTTTGGTGAATCGATCGACTCTTTTAGTCAATCGATCGACTAAGCCTAGTTTCGCTACAGTTCGGCCTTTATTCAAGAGTTTGAGTGGGATTAGGACTTTTAATTGTTATTTAATTCTTCTAATCAGTAGGGGGACTTCTCATAATCACTTTTTTCATAAATTTTTCACCAGAGAGCTCTTCCAAAATATTTTCCTCTCAACCCCAAACATTAGCCTCCAACATAATCAAACTCTTGTCATAAGATTTGAAGGCTTAATTTGGGGTTGACACAAGATTACTTAAGAACATTCTTTTGCTAATTTTTCGAGAACAATCCAATCGTCTACCCAGATTCTTGAATCAGAAATCATAGGCATGAATATTCTATTCTCTTCTTTGGTATTATGCGTTTTAAGTGTAGCCCAAACCCTTAAAATGTGTTTTTGATTAAAAAAATCTATTAGAAACTTAGTTAGAGAAAGTTGACACTAATTTTAGAAATCTTTTTATAAAACATTTTAATATCATGTAATTTTTAAAACCTTTTGGTGCGTAGGCGTGATTATTGGATTTTTATGGGTTTTGGGTGTAGGACTCATGTAGATTTTCTATTTAGGGTTATTTGGGACACGTACACTTATAAAATGATGTGTCCTATAAAAATATGTCGATTCTTCCATCCGGACTATCATTGCATTTCAATTAATCTAACATTTTGGGATGAGATTTATTATGTCGGAAATCAACAACGACATAATTAATTGAATTGGGACTTTATGATCATATTGCTATGTTGTGCTTATGGCTTGTGTATTGTGTGAATTATTAAAGCACGTCTTGCCATCGCGGGGATGTGGGAGTTTGGGTTAGTATATTGCTCACCTTAATTATAAGATTCTTACTGGGTATGGGACTAGTGGGTAATCCTTGTTTATAATTTATACTTCCTAGGTATGGGACTAGTTAGTGTAGATTCATGCGATTTTCATATTTTGGGGGTGGGGTGATTTTGGTATTTTCTTATCATCGTACTAGCCTAGGTATGAGACTAGGACATTATTAATGATAGAAATTCTTAGGGTAGGACATTTTTGTAAATGGGGGACCCTTAGGTATGGGATTAAGGGGTCTTTTGAGGATCTGACACCGTTAATAAGGGTGGGGTAAATTAATCCAATGAGAAATTGAGAAAATGAGAATTAATTCCTAAGATAAAAACATGTATAAAAATTTGTGGCAACATAATGTGCGGGGGATGACAATTTAAATGGGTCGGCTGGCGATTTATGTCATGTCGTGTGTGGAACCTTGTCAAATTGCGGGGGATTGATAGTTTAAACGGATTCAGCTGGCATTTTGGAAAGGGGAAGTGTTAAACTTTGGTGGAAATTACAACCCGGGGCGGGAGGACCACCATAATAATAAGTGAGAATAATGATTATTTGGGTTAATTTAAATTAAATTAACACTTTGGGGTTATGGGATAATTAAAATGATATTGATGTGATTTTATAAGAATCTTTGGGGGTGGTTAGTAATTTATCTTTCTTGCGTTTAATTATCTCGTATTAATTAAAATACTCTATTGTGATATTTATTGCATATAATTTTATTGTCTGGGTTCACGGACCCTATTTGAGGGGAGTAGTGTGTATTCATGTTCGGAGCTCTGACCTCGTGCATTAACTAACATTTTCAGGTATTAGTGCTGGAGTAGCTAAATAGGATTTATCCAATATCGCTTGGAGGTGCATCTGGAGTTGCTTAATTTATTACTGGATTTAGTTTAGACTTTCCTTTCTGTAGTTTTTCATTATGAGAATTCTTTTGGATTTTGTTGGGCCACACGGTTCCAAATTTTTTTGAAGATTTCAATTGGAGTATTTACAGTCAGTTGATTATTCAGATGTTAAATTAATTCAGATTTTGGAGATTGGATTTAATTGAAGTTGTAAAGTGGTGATCGCTTAAATAAGCTCTAATACCAATTTGAAGAATCGCTACAGCGAAAATATTGCGACTTTTCAAATAAAATCCAATTTTAATTAATCCCAAATTTTAGTTAAACCCTAAAACATGCATCTAGATGATTTATCGAATAAAATAAAGCATGCAGGATAAAAGAAACAATTTCAGGAAAAACCCCCGAAGGGCAAAACCTTTTTATTTCACTATAATTTGTAAGAAAATGGCTCACACAGATTACAATGAAATAGTGTGACATACGAAATACCCGCAGGTGTTGGTTTCAATGTCTCGGCTGGAACTTTCCCTTTCCAGGAGGGCAGCAGTGAAGAAGAAGACGGCTCCTCCACAAGTTATGGCTAGAATTTTCCATTCCAGTAGGGAAGCAATGAAGAAGAAAAACGGCTTCTCCACAAGAGTGAACTTTATAAGGACTCCCTCCACAATAGTATGCAACTGTCGGTTGTAGAGATCTCCCCACAAAGTATAAACAAGAGCAAAGTATGTCCTTGAAAACCAAAACAATTCACTAAGGCATATGGGAGTTTTGTGAATTGAAAACAAAGAGGGATTAAAACCCTAAAGCAAGAAGCCAAAAAGGATTCTGCTTTAGCAGTTTCTGTTCGTCAAAACGCTGTGACTTCTTAATGAAAATGGACTCATTTAATGAGTATTTATATAAAAACGCACCGCCTCAAAACTCGAGCTCGTTCGAACGACATCTAACGACAAGATATGTCATTTGAACGACATTGCAGGTCATTCAAACGACCTATCAAGAGAGATTCCACACGAGCCTATAGAAAATTTTGATACGAACGCGCGGCCGCCAGTTTCTTATCATTCTGATTTTTTATGAATTAGTTATGATTTTTCTACGAAAAGGAGTCCGAAAACAAAATCTTTAGAAAAATATTTTGTAAAAAATATCCCAAAAGCTCTAAGTGAAAAGTAAAGGTATTTAAAACATAACCTTACCAAAGTAAACTTCGCGGAGTCTTGAATGATGAAGAACTTGAATAATTCGGATCCGTCTTTGATGTAGATGTCTCTTGAATGCTCTTCGACGGTGTAGCGGTATATGACATAATAAATTGATAACGGACCTATGAAAATATGTCCTTACAAATCTCCCCCTATGTCTATGCCGGTACATACATAAAAAAATTCGAATTATCAAAAACCAAAATGCCTATACAAATCAACCCTCCCATGAATAAATTTGCAAGACTTCAAAACTGTTCTTTAATCATCTTTGTCAAATCTCAAAGCTTTTCTCATCAAGGTGTGCAACATATCAATCTTCAATTTTGTACCTACACACAAGAGATAAAGCAAAAACCTTCGTGACGCATTGAGTTTAAAATGATATAAGAATAAAGCATTAATAATCAAATCTCCCCCATAATGCAAAAACTCCCCTATAACGTGATAATTCATTCTCCCCCTTTTTATGATGTCCCCAAATAGACAGATAAGAAGAAACAATCAAAACATGGAGTGTCACGATAAAAATGCATAGCAAATAAAGATCAAGCTACGTGCATGCAAAGGTGTGTCCCCAAAAATTTCACAAACTATTTTTGGATTTTTCAATTTTTTTATACAAAAATAGGATACAAAAAAAATCACACCATGGATTTAAACTCAAACAACCAAGTCATGGAAACGAAATGAATGGGTGTGAACACATTCAATAGGTAAGTAAACTCAATCAATCATATGTGCACGATGCATACGTGTGCCCCTAACAAATGAACATAAAAAGAATCCTTAGGTGTAATAATTGTTGAATTTAAATGACATCGTCTTAATCAAATCAACAAATCAAACTCTAAATGATTTCCACACCAATAACATCCAAAACTATTTAGTGCCGTTTCGAGAAGTTTTCAAAGGACGTGCAAACCCATTGATATATCCATCCAAAACTTCCTCATATATAATAATGCAATTTTTTATATCTGAAGAGGTACTAAATTCTCAACATAGAGAAAACCTATTGGCCCAAATTTTTGGCATATTTCATCTTTTTATAGCCTTAATTTTTTTTGTGTGGGCTATTTTCAAACGGTGGCTTTCACGACATGATTATTATTCACTCGCAGCCCTTTCCCGTGTTCACTCATCATTTTTTTAAACTAAACAATTAATTCCTCACAGGCAATGGTTTTTACATGCACTAATTTTATTACTCTCGTATAATTTCACTTGGTTTGTTTTAAGGACAGGATTGAGATGAAAACACCCAACCAACACGTGATAAGTCAAGAACAATAATCAAACAAATCCGTGCATGTGTTCAATAAAGGATACTATGAGTCAAACATGTAGAAAGCAACACTTAATTACATCCAAATGACTCCAAACATTATAAGGCACATGGATGAATTGACCTATTGTCTTAAAACACTATCAAATAGTCACATGGATAAATGGAATGAAATAGTGACTCGGTCATCCAAGTGTCTATCCATAAACGGTGTAGACAAAATACAAAAATCTTTTTGGATTGTTAAAAATTTTATCAAAAGAAAATCTTTTTGTATTTTTTTAAAATTTTTAAACAGAAAAAAATATAACTACAAAATGATACAACCAGCAATAGGCATATAATATTGATATGCACAACATCGTATGCTAGTAAACTGTAATCACATAAGAGAATCCACAATGAACGCATATGTGATAAATGAGTAATGTAGTGTTATCAATTAAGCATGGATACCAAGAATAACTTCATATAAACGACCAGAAGCAAACCCATCAGTACCAAAAATCTAAGCATATGAACACCGGGTACATGAATCAGAATGGAAGCAAAAAATAGAATTTTCAGACAGGTCGTACAAATGATATCGCTCTGTCGCTCGAATGACAAGGGCATGTCGCGAGACGCAACTTCGCGCGAGAAGAGATGTCGCTCAAACGACGTACAGTTCTCGCTCGAATGAGAAAACCAAATTTTCACAGTTTGACCAGAAAGTCATACAGTTATGCCCAGTGCAAAAAATTACGTGAAAACGGTACCTGTTAGGGGAAAACATATCTAAAACAGTGCTAAAACAGTAGCGAAACACACAAATTCAACAAATAAATCAATGTGTGCTACGTCAAAGTGAGTCATAACACTAGAAAGAATATTACCATGATGTGGCACTAGTGTATGACAAACATCTAACACAATCAACCAAAAGATATCACATGGGGTGAATCACGTGCAAGTAAACGGGAATCATGGGCAAGTAAACCATAAGCCTCTAAATCCGAATTCCTGACCCAAATCGATGTGTAACGAGGTGTGGGTGTGTGGGGAATTGAATTTATTCTTCTATTAACCTTCCTAGGTTCATTTAAAAGCTTGTAACAAAATCGCCTAAGATGGCCTTGCCTACCGCAATATGTGCAAGTGTAAATCGGGCGGTGTGTGTTACCTAAAGGTGGCCCTCTCCTCAAATTTCTCGATTGCTCTCTCCGAATTTGCCTAGGTGGGTCTCTCCTAATGATCCTAGGAGGTTCTCTCACGTTGATCTTGGGGTCTCTTTCCTAACAACCTTAGGTGTCTCTTTCTTAACAATCCTAGGAGGCTCTCTCACACGTGTGGGAATGGGTGCAACATGTTTTTCAAGACCAATCCCACCCCTATCCTTTTTTATCTCGACGGTGCCTAAAATCTTATCAAGTTTTTCAGACCTAGACTCCAAATCAAATTTCACTTTACTTGAATCTTTCAATTTCACCTCAAGTTGACATATCCTAGATTCAAGTACACGTCTAGAATCCTCAAACTCTAAAAGCTCCTTTTTCATAGTCTCCATCAACCCTCTAAGACTATCTCTCTCACCCTCGACGTACTCAAGCTTCTCTTTTAAAATTTTCTCACGTGCCCTAAGTTCTTCAACTAAAACATCATTATTTTTTAAGGCACACTCTTTCAATTGAGCTTCAAGTTTCAAGTTTACCTTTTTTGTCTTTAAACATTCAAAATACAAATTATTGTAGGCAACTTGCAACTCACTCAATTCTTCTTCTTCCTCCTCACTCTTTTCACCCTCACTCTCATCACTAATCAAACGGATGGGAAGCTCTCGCCTAGAAGCATAAAAGACTTCTTCTTCCGAATCACTATCACTAAGGGTAGAAACATGAGAACTCGGTTTATTCAATTTCTTCTTTAAATTTTTGGTACACTCATCTAACGTGTGACCAACACCCTCACAACAAGGACACCTCTCAAATTTTTTTTCAACAGAAGATTTAAAACAAGTGTTCGTGTGAATTTTCCAATTAAATTTTTTAAAAATTTGACATCGAAGATCATCAAAACCATCAAAAGCCATTTTTGTGCAAAATCTGGATCAAAACACAATATCTTAGTGCAACAGGCTCTGATACCAATTTGTAAAGTGATGATCGCTTAAATAAGCTCTGATACCAATTTGAAGAATTTTTATAGCGAAAATATTGCGACTTTTCAAATAAAATCCAATTTTAATTAATCCCAAATTTTAGTTAAACCCTAAAACATGCATCTAGATGATTTATCCAATAAAATAAAGCATGCAGTATAAAAGAAACAGTTTCAGGAAAAAATCCTCGAAGGGCAAAACCTTTTTATTTCACTATAATTTGTAAGAAAACGTCTTACACGGATTACAATGAAATAGGGTGACATACGAAATACTTGCAGGTGTCGGTTTCGATGTCTCGGCTGGAACTTTCCCTTTCCAGGAGGGCAGTAGTGAAGAAGAAGACGGCTCCTCCATAAGTTACAGCTGGAGTTTTCCCTTTTCAGTAGGGAAGCAATGAAGAAGAAAAACGGCTTCTCCACAAGAGTGACCTTTATAAGGACTCCCTCCACAATAGTATGCAACTGTCGGTTGTAGAGATCTCCCCACAAAAAGTATAAACAAGAGCAAAGTATGTTCTTGAAAACCAAAACAATTCACTAAGGCATATGGGAGTTTTGTGAATTGAAAACAAAGAAGGATTAAAACCCTAAAGGAAGATGCCAAAAAGGATTCTGCTTTAGCAGAGTTTCTGTTCGTCAAAATGCTGTGACTTCTTAATGAAAATGGACTCATTTAATGAGTATTTATATAAAAATGCACTGCCTCGAAACTCGAGCTCGTTCGAACGACATCTAACGACAAGCTATGTCGTTCGAACGACATTGCAGGTCATTGGAACGACCTATCAAGCAAGATTCCATGCCAACCTGTAGAAAATTTCGATACGAATGTGTGGCCGCCAGTTTCGTATCATTCTGATTTTTTATGAATTAGTTATGATTTTTCTACGAAAAGGAGTCCGAAAACAAAATCTTTAGAAAAATATTTTGTAAAAAAATATCCCAAAAGCTCTAAGTGAAAAGTAAAGGTATTTAAAACATAACCTTACCAAAGTAAACTTCACAAAGTCTTGAATGATGAAGAACTTGAATAATTCAGATCCGTCTTTGATGTAGATGTCTCTTGAATGCTCTTCGACGGTGTAGAGGTATATGACATAATAAATTGATAATGGACCTATGAAAATATGTCCTTACAGAAGTTTAGCATCTGATGGTTTTATAGTATTATTATTCATTGGGATTGATTATTATACATCGTGTTGATTGATTTTTACTATTTCATAATTTGTCACATGCTAAGGATGATATGTTATTTACTCGCACCCGACTTGGTTTTGGTGGCGGCGGACACTAAAATTAAGCAGGGTGTGACAGATGGTATCAGAGCATGGTCTTAGGTCTCGTAGGTCGTGAGTCTATTTACCTTCCGCATTATCAATCTTTGATTCCCTTTGTTGATGTGACACCACTCCTAATTAAACATTGGGTGATCAAGCCTTAATTTAATTTAAAACAGGTTTCTTAAAAGGTTCATTCTTAGCATCATTGTCGAAAGCCTTTTTAAATTACTAATCACCTAAGTGACATTAAGCTAGTGCCAAATTTTACCTTCCTTAAACAAAAGTAAACCACTCATGCGGAACGATACATAATAAGCGGTATTAAACCAATTCGCATAAATAACTGAATAAAATAAAGTCTTGCCGAAAAGCACGGCCAAGAAAACTAACTCAAAATCTAAAATGAGAATAACTGTAAAAGTAAAGATTGGACAACATGTCCCAACTGAGAGTACTAAAATTGAGGTCCTGTACTAGATTTGAAAAAAAAAAAGACGCCGTCTAAACAACCTCTGCAACATCCACACGTGCTGCAGCTCTCATATCCCTGGAATGAAATCATGCTGGGTGTCCCTGTGGCTTGGCACCTAAAAGGTTTTTAAAAGATTTTAACATAGCAAGAGTTAGTACTCAAAACATTTAAAAATATTTTGCAAGCAGGTATCACAATTGAGTTATTAATTACACATATTAAGACTTCGCACAAGCTTTTAAGTTTCCTCACCTCCCTTCTATAGTGAACGCCTAACGATGGTACTTAGTTCACCTAGCTATACTACCCAAGTTAAACTAGATCAGAATACCTCACCACACGTATTCCCTTTCTAAGTCCCCATAACATACTTGCAGTAATTTAATAGTCCATATTTCATGTGTTATAAACGTAGATAACTTACTTACTTCTCATTATCCTTATTCTTGTAATAATTATATCACGCTGCTTAATTATTACTAAGACATTTTCAATTTATCTAATTATCTACTATCTTAAGTCAGTAGATTATGCATATGGAATACATTTTATCACACAACATGTATTAAATATTAGTTATCACTAATATATTCTTTTAACACACATAAAGGACTCTTGGTTCAGAATGATTCATCGACCCAAAGTGAGAGTTGGTTCGGAATGATCCATCGACCCCAACTATTTATATATATATACACATATTCTGGTTCGGGACTCTTTCATCGCGACACTAGTTTTAAGGTTTGGTTCGGCATTTTACATCGACCCCAAACATATAGTAACTTTATGTTAGTTCGGAATATCTCATCGACCCTAACATAATTAATTTAGGTATAATTCTCTTAACCCAAAAATTCATATAATTTAGTAGGTACACACCCGACCTATCAAATCATGCTCGTACGTAATATATTTTGCTTATATTCACCATACTTATTTATTTACGATTTATTTACCTATCGCATTTTATTCTTCCATCTTTTCATCAAAAGTCCAGATTTTTATTTTGATTTAATCATCAAGTCTTCTATGATATCAGATTATTTGGAGAAAAAAAATGGTCTACACGCAATCCCTATCAATCATGGATCATATTCAAGTGTTTGCTTCCAAAAATATCATAAAAATCATGTTCTTCCTAAAGCTCATATATGGGTATTTTAACTCAATTTATTTTGCAAAAAACCACTTGCCTTATGTATTGTAGGGTCTGATTTCGTGGTTGTTGTTGATGATTGATGATTTTTATCCTTCAATCCTTCTTCCCAACAAGTTGATAGTGAAATCTCCTTTGAATGCTTCTGACTACTTTCTTTTGCCTTAGAAAATTGTCTCTCTCTTCTCTCTAATGGTTATGGTGTATTTCCCTCCTCTCTAACCCTAGCCTCCAACTCTTAAAATTTGACTTAGGGTTACAAAATTCGTAGGTCTCCTCACCCTTAAATCTAAAGAGACCAAAATGCCCTCCTATGGTCCCGGTTTAGCCCAAAAATGATCCGGCACTCAACTAGTACCTCCGGGTACACTATTTTGACTAATTTGACCCTTTCGGAATCATCTGTGGACTCTAAATTATCTTTTGAGTCTCCAAAAATATGTTTCTCATCTCACCTTCAATTTTGTCTACACGTGACACTCGGTCGAGATAATCTCAGGTACGTTCATTTAAATCGCTAGGCCATCCATATCAGCTTTCCATATTTACTATTCACACTTAGGAAATTTTAATCGTCATATTAATTTGTATCTAATTCTAAATTTATGTCTAATAGTCATAATGATTAATTAATCACTTAATAATCATAATTATTACGTCACATTAAATTACTCTACTTACGTAATTTAATTTAAGACGTGCCACATTAAATTACTCTGCATTTTCATATCAAATTAATCTACTCACGTAATTTAAATAAAAAGTATTTTCCTTCTTAATTTTAACTATGCAAAAACACGGGGTATTACATACTTCCCCCCTTACAAAGGAATTTCGTCCTCAAAATTTAGAAAGTACCTGCGGTGAATAATTTTGGATACTGTTCTCGCATACCCACTTCCCGCTCTCAAGTAGACTCATCCATATTGTGATGTCCCCACTGTACTCGCACTAAGGGTACAACCTTGGATCGTAGTTTGCGCTCATAATAATCCAGAATAGCCACGGGTATTTCCTCATACGAGACATCTGGCTGCAAATCGATCTCCTCAAGTGGAATGTGCCTGAAGGCTCTCTCGCTCCTCTTGTATTTCTTCAGCGACGCCACATGGAATACGTCGTGTATTCGCTAAAGATGCTCCGGGAGTCCCAATATGTAAGCTATCGGTCCCACCCTCTCAATGATAGGAAACGGTCCCACATATCTCGGTTCTAATTTCCCCTTCTTGCCGAACCTTATAATCCCCTTCATAGGAGATACCCGAATTAACACCTGGTCGCCCACATCTAGTTCCACGTGTCTCCTACCGGCGTCAGCATAACTCTTCTGCCTATCCTGAGCAATTGGAATACGTCCACGAATTAACTCTATTTTGTAAGAAGTCTCATGTATCATATCTGGTCCTAATAGCTTGTTATCCCCCACCTCTAACCAACAGACGGGCGAACAACAAAGCCTCCCATAAAATGCCTCGAATGGAGCCATACCGATAGTGAATTGGTAAGAGTTGTTCTATGCAAACTCTACCAAAGGAAGATATGGCTCCCATCCTCCCCCAAAATCTAGGAAACACATCCTCAACATATCCTCCAACATCTGGTTTACCCTTTCAGTTTGACCGTCTGTCTGCGGGTGATACGTCGTACTCAATCGCAAGTCGGTGCCTATGGCCTCCTGAAAGCTCTGCCAGAAATGTCTGTCAGACACAATATTAATAAGAACTCTGTGCAGCTTAACGATCTTTGAAATGAATAGCTGCGCATATCGCATCGTATCTTAATCCATACAAACCTATAAGAAATGAGCTACCTTAGTCAATCGATCCACTATCACCCATATGGAATCGTGACCCTTCTGCAATGTTGGTAACCCAGTAATAAAATCCATCGAGATACTCTCCCACTTCCACACGGGAGTCTCCAGTGGTTGTAGCATCCCTGAAGGTCTCTGATGGTTGACTTTTACAAGTTGACATGTAACACACCTTGAGACAAACTCTGTAATGTCTCATTTTATACCTGACCACCAATATAGTCGTCGCATATCCTGGTACATTTTGTCCCCACCTGGATGTATCAAAAACTTTGACACGTGCGACTCCGTCATTATGGCATGCCTCAAATCATCATCTTCGGGTACTATCAGTCTACCATTAAATCGTAGTCCTCCCTCTGAGCTGATGGAGTAGGACTCTGCCCCCCTGGCCAGTAGCTGTCATACTCTGTCCTGACAAAACGGGTCCTCGGCTTGAGCCCTCACTACCCGCATAACACTATCGGGAGTGATAGCTAAAACTGCCATGTATGCTCTAGCTACTCTTGTCGAAGTTCACTTTACTTAGCTTTCCAAATTTCTGCCAACTCTCTGGTAGGTTCGGTAGGTCTTCTGCTTAACGCATCTGCCATCACGTTAGCCTTACGAGGATGATACTGTATATCAAACTGGTAATCCTTCATGAATTAAGGCCACCTCCTTTGCCTCATGTTTAGATCCTTCTGTGTGAAAAGATACTGAAGTGACTTATGATTCGTGAATAGAGTGAAATGCTCACCCAAAAGATAGTGTCTCCATATCCTCAATGCAAAGACGACCGCTGCCAACTCGAGGTCATGAGTGGGGTAATTCTTTTCATGTGGACTTAGCTTCCGGAACGCATAAGCTATAGCTCTCTCTTCCTACTGTAACACACCCCCAAGCCCCTGTAAGGATGCGTCAGTATAGACTCGGTAATCCATTTCGCTCCTAGGTAAGGCAAAAATGGGTGCTGAGGTCAACTTGTCCTTTAGCTCATCAAACGCTAACTGACAATAGTCACTCCATACGAAGGACACTCCCTTCCGAGTCAAGTTCATCAAAGGTCCGGTAATTTTTTGAGAACCCCTTGATGAACGAGGATAATATCTGGCCAACCCCAAAAAGATATAAATTTTGGTCGGTGTCCTGGGCTGTCCCCACTCCCTCACTGCCGATACCTTACTCGGGTCAACAATAATGCCTCTGTCAGATACAACGTGGCCTATTAACTGAACCTCCCGAAGCCAAAATCCACACTTATCAAATTTGGCGTACAACTGATGGTCCCGTAATGTCTGTAGAACCATTCATAAATCTTCGGTGTGTTCCTCCTCCATGCGAGAGTAGATTAGAATGTCATCTATGAATACAATCACAAACTGATCCAAAACTCCCTGAACACCCTGTTCATGAGATCCATGAATACTGGAGGCACATTAGTGAGCCCAAACGGCATTACCCTGAACTCGTATGACCCGTACTGCGACAGGAAAGCGGTCTTAGGTACAACCTCTTCTTGAATGCGCAATTGGTGGTAACCCGAACTCAAATCGATCTTTGAGAAGTATGCAACCCCTCTCAACTGATCAAACAAGTCGTCAATCCTCAGTAGTGGATACTTATTACGTATCGTCACTTTGTTCAGCTCCCTGTAATCTACACACAGACGAAGTGAACCATCCCTTTTCTTTACAAATAACATCGGCGCACTCCATGGGGATGTACTCCATCGAATGAAACCCTGTCATAAGAGTTGCTGAATTTGTTCTCTCAGCTCTCGCATCTCCGAAGGGCCATGCGATACGGTGCTCTGGCAATCGGTCTCGTCCCTGGCTCTAGGTCAATAACGAACTCTATCTCCCTACTGGGTGGTAACCCTGGTATCTCCTGAAAGACATCCTCGAAATCCCTCACAACTGGGATTGAGTCCAGAGAAATGACAACCCTATGTGAGGTCTCCTCCTCAATATAATATAAATGAGTGCGCGATCCTCCCTCGGAAAGAGGCATCGCCACAAGGAACATCTCCTGCCCTGGGATGGAAAACACGATTGTCCTCTCGTAGCAATCTACCATTGCCCTATAACGGGCCAATCAATCCATGCCTAAGATGACATCATAACCCTCCATATCCAGCACTAGAAGGTCTGTCGCTAGACTCAAACTCCCGACCATAATGTCCACATTCTTACAGATCGAATGTATAAGGGACCCACTACCCATCGGTGGCTCCACACACATAAGATGAGTGTCATCCTCCGCTAAGAGGCCGTCTGCCCGTGAAATTCTAGTGGAAATAAACGAATGTGTCGCCCCCGTATCAAACAAAATACTACCCTCAAGTCCATGGATAGGAAACATACCCGCAACTGCCGACAGTGCTGGAGGTGTTGGCTAAAATGGAATACCACGAACGTTGAACACACGCCCGTAGTGCATCTGGCCTGGCTGCGAGGCCTATGCTGCTGCTGGGGTTATCTGAGCCTGCTACCTCTGTTGGGCACCCTGTTGTTGTGCCCTATCTTGCTGTGGACAATTCCTACTCTTATGACCCTGCTGGCCACAAGTGAAACACTGACCCTGAAATTGTCTCTGACCTTGGCCCTGATATTGGCCCATGTCAACCTTGGCCTTGCTTCCCTCCACCTTGGTTCCCTTGACCCTGTCGACCCTAAGGAACTGGCTGCTTGGGACCCTGCTAGCCTTGTCTGTCAAAGCGATGCCTCCCATGCTTAAACTTCTTGGCAGAGTTCCCCTGCTGGGAATCTTGCCCTAGTTGCCCTCTGTTTGTTGATGTGGTGTGCTGCTGCCACTACTTCCATCCACTTTGCCCAGTTGGCTAGGCTCAACTCTCTTATTTCCCTTCACATGAAAGCGATGATCCTGACAGTATAATAGAGCAGCATTGACGACATCTGTGTAAGTTACCAACGTCATATTACCGATCAAATGCTGTCTGATTCTCCAGGTCAAGCCATCATTAAATTTTAACTTCTTCCGCTCCTCATCGCTCACCTCATTTGGCACAAAGTTAGCCAAACGGGTAAACTACTCCTCATAATATGCAACTGAGCGATCACCCTAAACCACTTCGTTGAATTTCTTCCTCATCTCTGACTCTACTGCTGGAGGAAAATACTTGCGGTCAAACCGCACCCAAAACTCAGAAATTGCCATTGCGTCCCTTTACTTGGTGGTGGTAACTGACTCCCACCACTGTAAGGACACTCCAGAAAGGCGTAAAGTAGCTAGCATTTGTTTCTGTACCTTGGTGAACTCTAGCATGCGCAAGTGGCGCTGGATACTTTTCTTCCAGTCGCATGCCTCCACTACATCGGTACTACCCTGGAACTCGGGTGGATGTCCTTTCTAAAATGTTTCTCTGACTTGCTGGGTCTGAACTACCAGTGCAAGGGGATGTGGTACTTGGGGCTAAGGAAAATGGGCTGCCATTTCCCTCATCGTTGTCTCGACTGCCTGAGCCACTATCACTGCAACCTGAGTAGTGGAAATCAACTCGGTTGGGGGTGGTGGTAGCGGCACCTGTGGATCCTGATGAGCCTCCCTAAACTCATCTCTGGCCTCAGCCCTCTCCGTTCGCTGTCTCCTCTGTGGCATCTGAAACTAGATCAAATTGTATAAGTACATAGTTTATACAAAATTCTAAGAGCAGATGTACGATATCCCAAAAGCGAAAAGTGAATCAACAGTCCTAATAGTAGGGCTCTAATACAATCAAACGTTTTGTGAAAACATAGCAAGCCATACAGATCTTATGGATACTAGAACCTGATGCTCTGATACCATCTGTGACACCCCGCCTAATTAAACCTTAGGTGATCAAGCCTTAATTTAATTTAAAACAGGTTTCTTAAATGGTTCATTCTTAGCATCACTGTCAAAAGCCTTTTTAAATTACTAATCACCTAAGTGACATTAATGTAGTGCCAAATTTTATCTTCCTTAAATAGAAATAAACCACTCATGTGGAACGATACATAACAAGTAGTATTAAACCAATTCGCATAAATAATTGAATAACATAAAGTCTTGCCAAAAACCACGGACGAGAAAACTAACTCAAAATCTAAAATCTGAATAACTGTAAAAGTAAAGATTGGACAACATGTCCCAACTGAGAGTACTAAAATTGAGGTCCTGTATTAGATTTGAAAAAAAAGAGAAGCCGTCTAAACAACCCCTGCAACATCCACACGTGTTGCAGCTCTTATATCTCTGGAATGAAATCATGCTGGGTGTCCCTGTGGCTGGGCACCTAAAAGGTTTTTAAAAGATTTTTACATAGCAAGAGTTAGTACTCAAAACATTTAAAAATATTTTGTAAGCAGTTATCACAATTGAGTTATTGATTACATATATTAAGACTTCGCACACGCTTTTAAGTTTCCTCACCTCCCTTCTATAGTGCACGCCTGACGATGGTACTTAGTTCACCTAGTTATACTACCCAAGTTAAACTAGATCAGAATACCCCACTGCACGTATTCCCTTGCTAAGTCTCCATAACATACTTACAGTAATTTAATAGTCCATATTTCATGTGTTATAAACGTAGATAACTTACTTACTTCTCATTATCCTTATTCTTATAATCATTATATCACACTGCTTAATTATTACTAAGACATTTTCAATATATCTAATTATCTACTATCTTAAGTCGGTAGATTATGCATATGGAATACATTTTATCACACAACATGTATTAAATATTAGTTATCACTAATATATCATTTTAACACACATAAAGGACTCTTGGTTCGGAATGATTCATCGACCCCAAGTGAGAGTTGGTTCAGAATGATCCATCCACCCCAACTATTTATATATATACACATATTCTGGTTCGGGAATCTTTCATCGCGACACCAGTTTTAAGGTTTGGTCGGCATTTTACATCGACCCCAAACATATATTAACTTTATGTTAGTTTGGAATATCTCATCGACCCTAACATAATTAATTTAGGTATAATTCTCTTAACCCAAAAATTCATATAATTTAGAAGGTACACACCCGACCTATCAAATCATGCTCCTACGTAATATATTTTACTTATATTCACCGTACTTATTTATTTACGATTTATTTCACTATCGCATTTTATTCGAGTATTCACGCAACTCTAAGGGTCCTAGTTATCCCTCCCTTGATTCAGTAGTTAAGCTATCTCTAACCTATGGGTACTTTTTTCCAGAATCGACTCTCACTCTTTTTGTAACTAAATTCTCACATTCCCGACACACGACTTAATCGGTTATCTTCCCATTGGTCCATTTTTCCAAATTTCACACTCGATCATTTAGGGAGAAATCTCACGGTACACCTACTGGTATCTATTAAGTCCCTTCATAGGTAAAATGTCATCACTAAGGCTCCCATTAAGTGACGGCAATTGAAAAGAAATTTATTCACAAAATTCTCTAAAGTACATCCAGGGTCGATCGATCGATGGTATGAGGTCGATCGATCAACTGCTCGATCGATCGATCGAGAAGTTACAGACCCAGATCGTCTTCTTCATGCGGGTTACACCACTTTTGTTTATCCATCTCCCATGATAATTCGCCATACTTGCAATTAACAATTTCTAATCATTCCTACATATTCTGGGATGATTACTAACGATCTAAAATAGCAAAATCATTACAAATTTTGTCCAGATTAACTAAAAATCTTCTTATTATTCAAGATCCCTAAAAATACAATTCTTCCATCTTTTCATCAAAAGTCTAGATTTTTAGTTCGATTTAATCATCAAGTCTTCTATGATATCAGATTATTTGGAGAAAAAAAATGGTCTACATGCAATCCCTATCAATCATGGATCATATTCAAGTGTTTGCTTCCTAAATTATCATAAAAATCATGTTCTTCCTAAAGCTCATATATGGGTATTATAACCCAATTTACTTTGCAAATAACCACTTGCCTTATGTACTGTAGGGTCTGATTTCGTGGTTGTTGTTAATGGTTGATGATTTTTATCCTTCAATCCTTCTTCCCAACAAGTTGATAGTGAAATCTCCTTTGAATGCTTCCTACTTCTTTCTTTTGCCTTAGGAAATTGTCTCTCTCTTGTCTCTAATGGTTATGGTGTATTTCCCTCCTTTCTAACCCTAGCCTCCAACTCTTATAATCTGACTTAGGGTTACAAAATTCGTATGTCTCCTCACCCTTAAATCTAAAGAGACCAAAATTCCCTCATATGGTCCCGATTTAGCCCAAAAATGACCCGGCACACAACTAGTACCCCCGGGTACACTATTGTGATAATTTGACCCTTTCAGAATCATCTGTGGACTCTCAATTATCTTTTGAGTCTCTAAAAATATGTTTCTAATCTCACCTTCAATTTTGTCTACACGCGACACTCGGTCGAGATAATCTCAGGTACGTCCATTTAAATCGCTAAGTCGTACATATTAGCTTTCCATATTTACTATTCACACTTAGTAAATTTTGATCGTCATATTAATTTGTATCTAATTCTCAATTTATGTCTAATAGTCATAATGATTAATTAATCACTTAATAATCATAATTATTATTACATCACATTAAATTACTCTTCTTACGTAATTTAATTTAAAACGTGCCACATTAAATTACTCTGCATTTTCATGTCAAATTGCTCTACTCACGTAATTTAAATAAAAAGTATTTTCCTTCTTAATTTTACTATGCAAAAATACGGGGTATTACAGTTGACTTTTATCCTAGAGATAGTGGGTTTAGCATACGTGTTAGATATGTTTCTTGGAGATAAATGGTTTGTACTACGAACATTATAAGCATTGAGGTTGGAGTAGTACTTTGGATGTGAAGATCCTTGGAGTTTATTTTGGAT
Organism: Sambucus nigra; assembly: GCA_949130495.1. Lineage (NCBI taxonomy): Eukaryota > Viridiplantae > Streptophyta > Magnoliopsida > Dipsacales > Adoxaceae > Sambucus > Sambucus nigra. Next base: position 141,989,316 of record OX422222.1, on the reverse strand, counting down.
ACAATATTTATTTGGTAGATTGTTGCTATTAATTTTTTAGTATATCGATTTCTGGTGTAGTGAGGTGATTTAATTTGAGGATTTAAGTGTTGTAGTCATTGAGGAAAAAACTATATTTTTTTTTGCAAATGAACAGACTTAGAAGTAATTTTTGGAGACGAGATTTATTTTGGAGATTTTTAGTACAAATGTTGAGTATTATGAAAATATTTTTGGTGATTTAATTTAAGGATCTAGGTGTTGCGATGACCTTTGAATATAGGGTCAAGTGGTGATTCGTAGGAGAGCGTGGGACGCTGTTATTTTCATAGATACTTATATACATATATATATATATATATATATATATATATATATATATATATATATATATATATATATATATATATATAAGTGTTATATATATTGTATTTTTATTCGAGAGTACGTTCGGGTAGGATTTGGTGTATGGGCGTCTAATTGCGGTACTCTATTAGTAGATGTATGTTATCCCTATTTTATCTTGCACGATTTATGGTTGATGTGTGAGCATCACCATATTTCAAGGACAAAATTCTTTGCTAGTGGGTAAGTGTGTAACACCTCGTATTTTTATAATTGATTTATTTATTTTAATGGGAATTTTTTAGAAAAATAAATTTTAGATTTCTGAATTTTTATTAATTAATTATGTTGTTTTCATTATTTGGATAATATAACTTAAAATGGAATTGAAATCAGATTTAAAATGAAGTTAGTAGAACTGGGTATGGGACTAGCTAGTGTAGATTCGTGCAGTTTTCATATTCTTGGGGTGGGGTGATTTTGGTATTTTATTATCGTCGTACTAGCTTAGGTATGAGACTAGGACATTATTCATTATAGAAATTCTTTGTATTCATAGGGTATGACGTTTTTTTAAATGGGGGACCCTTAGTGTTACAACCCGCTTATCAAAATAAGAGGTGGCCAGCCTGATACTCCAATAATAATAGGAATCATGGATGGACCATTATCAGCATCACAATAATATGATAAGTATACGGGATAACCACCCTTAATTTTGGAAAACAGATTGTCAAACTAATGTTGTAATTTAAAAGAAACATTTGAACTAAATAATTTATAAGAAGGTGGATACCCAAATAGACTTATTTTACATCCGCATCAAGTATATAATAAAGGAACTAAATATCCTGTCGGTCAACAGTCTCTTACAACAATATTCAACAAGTTCATTGAGTTACATAATACATTCCATTAGGCAATTCCAAAAGCTTTGGGCCACATGTCCGAATAAGTGACCCGATCATAACTAGAATGAAAAAATGGAGGCATCTATAACAACATATCCCGTAACATCCGTAAAGTATTACGGCTCCCAAAACACCGGAATGGGAAAGTCAAAATGGGCATCCTTGCGACGGAGCACCTGAGTGAATGAACAATTCATGCAGAACAAGAAATATGAATGGGTCAGGGCCCGGTTTTTATATGATCACCAGATGAATAAAGAGTATGACAGTTATGAACAACTTATCATGATTGATAGTGATAAGAATATACCTACTCAACTCAATGCATAAACTAAGCCAATTAAATGATCATATGTTTAATTCAGTTATGCAAGAGGATGCGAATGAACATCATTAACTAAGAATTTTCCATCCTTTACCATGTTTCATTTCATTGTTCCATATCTCATTATGAAACATAATCACAGTTATTTGCTCTTTATGGTATTTATCATAAATAAAGTCCCACTTGAATAAGAATAGTTATATTCATCTATATATATAACGATTCTAAGACCGTCCTTTCGAGTTTCCTCACTGGACGCACCCCTAAATGACTATCATCTTCCAGGGCCTATAAAACAAGACAACCTGGCATCCTAACGCAACGTCGGGAAGTGGCCATATACCTGCGAGTGAGTCATAACCACACTTGGAATTACCCCACATCGCACAATAAAGACAACATACATAATAACCGGTCATATGGCCGAGGACTATATTCACCATGCATTCACTAGCCAGAGGGCTTCACCTCATGCGCGTACTTCCCTTATGATAGAATTTAGAGAGGTGTGTTTAAGTAAATTATTATTTACCATTTTATTTCCATTTTAATAGATACATCACATTTTATCCGGAGCCATACGTAATTCATGCCATCATTATAACTTCGATGCTTAATGAACCTCTTATTCATACCCCAAGAATTTATGGTGTTACTATAAACCACCAAGTCTAGCATACTTCAATTGGGCTTTTAAAGTCTCCCTATATAACCTTATAACTCCTAGTCTCATAATAATTAACTACAAGAAAATACTGCCTTAACATCAATCTAGACGCCCCCGGAATAAGCCCTATTTAATCCATTTCTAATGTAGGGTAGTTAACTAACTCATCTAAAACTCTAGGACTCAAAGTTTACTTCATAAGAGAAGGTTCCTAAGTCCTAAGACTAAAGAAAAAGGGCAAAAATTGAGTTAGAAAAATAACTCAAAACAGCAAGATTTTCGAATCGATTCGCCCAAAAGAGAATCGATTCGGATGGAGAAACCAACTTTCTGGGTCAGGCCGAATCGATTCAGCCTTAACCCGAATCGATTCGGGTTTACAGACCTGTAACCTGACCCCTTAGCGAATCGATTCGCTGAAAGGGTGAATCGATTCGCCCCTGCGAATTTGCCAAGAAGGGGCTACGGGTTATGAACCCTAATTTTCCCCAAACCCCATTTCTACTCCAACCAACATCATTAATCCAACCCCCCAAATCATAAATGCATCTAACCACTATCATTTACACAAATAAACATCTAAACCAACTTCTAAGCGTTTAAAACCTACATATCCATCAAAATCCCAAAGTTGGTAAACCATAACAACTACACAACAATCAATACAATTTATTCACCCTAAACTATATATTAGCAAGTAAGAAAACTTTCCTTGAGCTTGAAATCTCAGATTTCCTTTGATAACAACAACTCCAATCTTCAATCTCCAATTTTCTTCTTTTCTCCACAAATCTTTTCTTCTCTCTTTCTCTCTAGGTTTAGAAATACATTTAAGAAAATAAAATGAGATGTAAGACTTAAATGTGCCTCTCTCCATAATTCCCATCTTTAAGTGTCAATACCACATTAAAATGACTCACAACTACGCATTTAAGCCATAACCAATCAAAAGTGCCTGAAACACCAAAAATACAATATGGTACTTAATTTGACTACCTCGACTATTTCGGGACTAAATGCGCCCTCTAGATTGGCATCCGAAAATATTAAGTCATTTCAAGTTCCGGTTTCATTTAAATCATAAATGTCGTTTAAAGCACACGACACTATAAAACGTAACATGATGATATTTACATACACATAACAGTAAATATGCAACAATCTAGTGAATATTATCTTTCAACTCATTTAATTAATATTTAGTCCATTTTCTGACATTTTATATAATTACTTCACACAGTAAATTAATATAAAATAAGTTTCTCAAAAGTGAGGGTTGTTACACTTAGGTGTGGGACTAAGGGGTATTTTGAGGATCTCACACCGTTAATAAGGGTAGGGTAAATTAATCCAATGAGAAATTGAGAAAACGAGAATTAATGCCTAAGATAAAAATAGGTTTAAAATTTTGTGGTGACATAATGCGCGGGGGCTAACAGTTTAAATGGGTCAACTGACCATTAATGTCATGTCGTGTGTGGAACGTTGTCAAATTGTGGGGGATCGACAATTTAAACGGATTCGACTGGTGTTTTGGCAAGGGGAAGTGTTAAACTTTGGCAGAAATTACCACCCAAGGCGGGAGGATCTCCATAATAATAAGTAAGAATAATGTTAATTTGTGTTAATTTAAATTAAATTAACACTTTGGGAATGTGGGATAATTAAAATGATATTGGTGTGATTTTATAAGAATATTTGGGGTGGTTAGTAACTTTCATTTCTTGCATTTAATTATCTCGTATTAATTAAAATACTCTATTGTGATATTTATTGCGTATAATGATGTTGTTTGGGTTCATGGACCCTATTTGAGGGGACTACTGTGTATTTATGCTCGGGGCTCTGACCTCGTGCATTAACTAACATTTTCAGGTATTAGTACTGGAGTATCTGTATAGGATTTATCGGATATCTCTTGGAGGTGCAGCTGGAGTTGCTTAATTTATTACTGGATTTAGTTTAAACTTTCTTTTCGGTCGTTTTTCATTAAGAGACTTCATTTGGGTTTTGTTGGGACACATGGTTCCAAAGTTGTTTATTGATTTCAATTGGAGTATTTACAGTCAATTGATTATTCAGATATTAAATTAATTCAGATTTTGGAGATTGGATTTAATTGGAGTTTAGCATGTGATGGTTTAATAGTATTATTATTGAGTGGGATTGATTATTATTCATCTTATGGATTGATTTTTATTGTCTCATATTTGTCACATGCTAAGGATGATATTTTATTTACTCGCACCCGGCTTGGTTTTGGTGGCGTCTAACACTAAAATTAAGCGGGGTGTGGCAAACACAAACGTTTTCCCACATCTTGAATTATCCAACTAATCTTACTTGTTTCATGACTACTCCGCCCTCTGCACAATATAAACACGATGTCCGCTTCTAGAAGTGATCTTTAATGATATATTAAACAACTATGATGTAACACAAAAGAGATCAGAAATAAACATGTGTATGTATGATTCTCAGACATCAAACTTGGGTATAAAATACTGTTTGCGTTTGAAAAACTACATCATTAAGATCACATAATCACGAATAAATTTTTAGAATAGTTGGTAACTTAAAGAGCATGAAAAGGTCTCAAGTAAAATAGTTTCTCCATAACCTTGTTTAAACTAGGTATTCCAAATACGAACTAAGGATTAAAAACTGAACAAAAAATCTCCATTTTAATGAAAAACACGGGCTTATTCGAACGATGCACCAAGTCTCATTTGAACTAAACTTCCAGTGACCTTTCCAATAAAAAATCAGTGTATATTGCTTTTGCCTCGTTTGAAGTTCGTTGGATCCTAGTTGTAATGAGATGTCTTATCTCGTTTGAACGACATAAATAATATCGTTAGAATGACTTGTAATTTTTTTCTAAAATCATTTTAAAAAACATTTTAAACCATTTTGTAAAAACAACACCCAAAATCCAAGGATCAAACATAAATATGCATTCATACCTCGTTGAGATCCCTTGAATGGTGAAGACGAAACTTGTACCAAAACTCAATGTTTTCTTAAGGTTGATTTATATTGGCCACTACTGCTTTCAATAACACATCATAAATTGTAACTTATGACTTAAACAAGTTCCGTGCATATATAGGATAAAGACAATATGTAGAAATTTACTCAATTCATTTTTTTTCCTTATAGTTAGGTATGCCATGAACTGACTAAAAGACCAGTATGTGGGTTAAAGAACTGGATAATCCACAAACAATCCGAGCATGTCATCAGCCATGAACAAAGATAGTGAACAAACTAGAATGGGAAGGGAAAAATAACCTAGCTTTTTACTTAGAACAACCTTGTTAGGACAACTTCTCATGACCAGTTTAGTCTAGTGAACATAATGGAATACAACGACATTAGTCCATCCATTCCTAGTTAGTAATCAATATGTCAAGTCGGCTAAAAGATAACCTCAAGACTAATAACTGATAAAACACTAACAAGGCTTAAAAAGAAAGTTTAAATATTGTGTGAAGGGTGAAATAACTAAGACAAACAAATTTTTCTCAAATGTCTACAAACTAACCATAAACTAGGCAAATGATAATAATTACTAGGCAAATGATAATATCTAAAAACTAGCACGTATTTAAATATCATCATAAAATACATAGGACTATTATTCACCAAAAAGTGGTACATAAAAGAGGCATAAATGGATGATAAAAGAGTTCCAAAATTATATAATGAAATGAGATAAGGTTCACATAACTAAATTATTGGGTATTTTCTAAAGGAATCACAACTGAAGGATCGAAAACTATGGGATCCTAATTAGTGTCTTGAGGGGGACCCTTAGGGTTTTGGGGAGCATTCATCTTAGTTGACCTTGCCTGTACTGTAGGATCAGTGTTTTTATCTAGATATGAAGGATCTAGATCCATATTGTTAGCATCAGCTAAGGCCATCGCCTCCTTGTAATCATCGTCCCAGGAACTGATGACCGCTATAATGTCTGTGTAATGTTTCATGACTCCTTTCTTCATTTTGACATTCCCTTATGCAAAACAGGAAACCTTTTACTGGGTGAACTTTTGTGAGGCCTTATACTTAGCAACATTGGCCTCACAGGCCTTGGTTATGATCCCCTCAAATTATGAATTATGATGAATTTTTTCTTTTACTCATGATTGTCCTTAATCAAATTTGTCTTAGACTCTCATATATTCCTTTCCATGTCAACTAGCATATTCCTCTTCATTTTTAACTCACCACCTTGAGTCTTGAGTTTTTCAACGCCTTCCCTAAACTTGTAACGTTATCCTGAATCTAGGTATTCATTTTTTTTCTCAGTTTCAATGGTGGAGAAGTGATCTTTAGGCATAAGATCCCGTTCATAATGGATCATAGCAGCTAGAGCTGGCTGAAAAGCAGAAGAAGTTTGGGATCATCCGATAGGGTTAAGATATAATAAAGGGAATAAAAGGGTAAAATTATTACCTGGATAGGCTTGTGCTGATTATAGCACTAAAGAGTGACAATGGTAAAGAGCTTTAACATGTTTAAGAGGCAGAAGGTAAATTACACCTTTCTTGTAGGCATACACCATCTCCTCATCCAAACATTGAGGAGATTTTCATAGCAGTCCAACACAAGAAGAAAGTAAAAATGAAGCAAAATGGATAACACAGAATCTAAGATGTAGTGCAAAAGCTTCACACCACCAGTTATGCAAGTCATTAAGTGGCTATTTGGAATGTTAGGGGGTTTCAAAGAAAGGAGGAGTTGATATATTAAAAAATCATAATTTGTCCATGCTATTTATCATAGACCCAAAAGTTATTAGAAAAACGTTGGGGAATTTATGAGGAAGATAGGTTTTGAATTTAGAGAGGAAAATGAGTCAAACATAATTTGGATATGTCTTAATCATGGTACCAAATACACTATGTCTTTTCAAATGTCAAAGTGTATTATTATGATAGTGGAACATCCTTCGTTGTCAAGTCGAGTAGAAGTTTTTATACTTTATGCAAAATGTACCAAAAGAGAAATGTAGCCTCTATAGTAGTATCTTCATTCAGTAGAAGTCTCAATTGCTTAGATGGTAGGTGAAATTTAAATATAGTTCTCTCATCTACTGAAAACGTAGAGGGGGAATCTTATAAATTATTGGAGTGAAAGCCCCCAATTTTTAATTTTTCAAAAATTATTTAATTTTCTTTACTTTCAAAGCACAATCAAAACATGAAAAATTAAATTAAACATAAAAGTGAAATTAAACTACACCAAAATTTTAATTTCAACTTAAGCAAACATTAATCTAATTCTAGTTAAACTTGCATATTATCAAGATAAATTAATTTGCACTTGAATTAAATTAATTAAATAATTACCCAAACTTAACTTAGCACCAAATTAAACAAATGTGTGATTTAAACAAATTTTTATATTGATTATCCTAGCATGCATCTATGGTGATTTTTGCAACATAAAAAAATAAACCAATCACACTACACCGTGATGTACGAGGAAAACCCAAATGGAAAAAACCTCGGACGACCCTGCCTCTAAGTCCACTAAGTATGGTAATTACAAATACAAGAGATACGACTTACTTCTTCGACTCGACTCCCTTCAAGCCTTGACCCATCTTCTTGTACCAACCTCCGCTTAGTCGATAACTCTGGAGCCTACCGGAAATTTGGAATCCACCAATGGGGCCAGGTCATCATCAACTGACACACAGTGCCTTTCACCGTTTGTGAATTCCGCAGTAAATAAACTTTTTCTCCTTTGTGGGTAGAGAATAAATCCAAACTCTCTTCTTGTTGGGTAAAGAAGGAGCTCGGTGCCAAAAATTCTCCAAGAAATATATATATATAAGAACTTGGATTAAACAAACATGGGTGTAAAAATCTTGGTTTTGTTCTAAAGATTAAAACATTTAAAATACAAAAACTAAGGAGACTTTTTTTTGGAAAAATTTAGCTCTCAAATCCTTAGGAATAATGGAAAAAGTTCTGAAAAAAAACTTGTTCCCGCACTTCTTAAAATATGGCAAAACAAAGTGGGGAAGTGAGTGGCCGAAAAACAAAACTGGAGAAAAATTGACGAAACTAAAATTTCATTTGAAGTTTCATTCGAACGACATTTCGAACAAGAATTCAGAAGAAAAAAAATTGAAATCTCGTTCGAACGACCTTTTTAACGAGATTTCAGGCCATGGTTCTAGATGATTTCGATACGAACGCGTGGCCTCCAGTTTTGTATTTTTCTGATTTTTTTTATTTTATATGCTTTTTCTACGGAAAGGTATCCATGAACAAAATCTTTAGAATTATGAATTCAAAAAAAATTAACAAAAAAATATTAACACCCAAAATAAATTTCCAAGATTCTCTCTCTCTCTCTCTCTCTCTCTCTCTATATATATATATATATATATATATATATATATATATATATATATATATATATATATATATTGATGCTTTCATACCTTTAGGAGACATTGAAATCCACATGTTGATGACGTGAAACTTGGCTTGAAAATCAACAAGGATGTATTCTTCAATTTCTGGTCGCTACATCGTCAACATGCACTTATCATAGACTTAAAAGGATACAACATGAACATTCTATCCTATGACACAAATTCTTTTGTCTGGAACTAAGATAATACTACAAATTGACTCGATTGGAAATTCGTCCTTATAAATCTTCCCCTTTGATTTTTTCGGGATAAAACCAAACCAAAAATCCTAAAGGGTCGTCAAACTCCTCTAGACACAACATCCCACCCAAAACAAAATAAAATATAGACGCTATGACTCGAACCCAGGATAAACCGCTTTGCCGCTTTAAAGATGCCGCTAAAATAAATTCCAGCATGCTTAAGCAAACAATTAAACGCATAGGGAATATCAATAAATTAAATGCAATTTAAATAAAAACTCCCCCTAAAATATTTCTCCCCTTAATCTAATAATGATCTACATAGAAAGACGTCTCCCCTTAAGTTAGATCTCCAAAAATTTCAAAGGATTAGAAACCGTCTCTCCCCCTTTTTGTTCAGGAATAGACAAAGGTGAAGAATCATAAAATAATTTATTTCTCTCCTAATTAAAGCGAATACTCCCCCTAAACTAGACAAGGAAAATGAATAAGGAAAAAAAAGTTAAACATGCAATGGTGCATAAAGTGATAAGAACATTATGGGCAACAATGATGTACAACTAATCCATACAAATATTAATGGATACTAACTATGATACGATAAGAAAAAGATACCACTTAAAATATAATGTGCTAAGCAAGGGATATCAAACCAAAAAATTAGCAACAAAATCGATACCAATTAAAATTGAAAGAATATATATACTAGCTAGCAAGGCGGAGACTTAAAAGGATATCATATAATATATATATATATATATATATATATATATATATATAAACACAAATTACACAACTCAAAATAACACATTTTTTCAACACTCTTATGGCATAAATGTGTCATATGGAAACGGAAGTGAAGGGGTGTGAACTAGTAACTAAATAATTAAAAACTCAAACACTTAAACATGTTTACCGAGTTCTCATTTGATTGCAAAACTTTATCAACTTGGATTTAGCCTTAAGTGAGAAGATAAAATGAACTCTATGAACAAACAAGCACAATGCATAGAAGCCTAACATATTTATGATTGTACGAACCAATAGAGTCATGACAAGATAGCGTAACTAGGATACAAAGACATTGTGCAAAAACCGTTGATTTTCCATCCAAACTCCCTCAAATACAATATTATTCTTTTATTTTCTATTGACGAAAATATCAATCTAAACAAACTAAGCCTTGGCTTTATTTTTCTTTTAATGCCACATTTTTCTTTTAGGCCTTTGGACCACGTATTTCTTTTAGGTCCATTATAAACGGTGGCTTAATTTCAAAGGATGACTGTTCTTTTCTTAGCCCTTCACCTTGCACTTTCATACATAATATATTTTATTTCACACATAAAACTCACGTGCAATGGAATAACATGCACAAATCCTCCATAGTCACAAAACATGTAGATGACTAGATTGGTAGGAGAACACCTCACAAAGCTCAAATATGCATGTGATGTTAAAAGTTCAAAAGAGCTCGTGCATGTGTGAGAATGCATATAACATGTGAATCCATTAAGCAAGTCAAATTCAAACTACTCCATATAACCATAACAAAGAAAACTTTAAGGATTGAAATTCATAAATAAAAGTTCTAGTCACATGGAAGGGGAATAATAGGATTCAAACACAAACATATGCCACAAAAGGTGTGTAAAACCAAAATACACACAAAAAAAAATATTTTGAGCTTTTCAAAATTTTTAAGCAAAAAAGTAATAATTACTCAAATTATAAACAAAAATCATTTGTATTTTTCATTAAGATTAAATAACTCATAAAAGTAAAATACCAATGATAAACAAAATCTTTTTGTATTTTGATTTCATTAAAACAAGAATGAAAAGAATAAAATACACAAGATAAACATGTCATAAATCTATCAAAGAATATATAATGAAGCAAGGACTAGAAAATGACAAACAAGCATACAACTAGCATGAATATATAGCATATAACACAAACGCTACTATATGTAAAATATGCAAGCAATTACTCATAAGATATAGCAAGTGAAGAGTCGTGTGTAAGCATGCGAGAACCATCAAAAGCTGAAAATTTCAAAAAAAGGCATATTTTCCATTTTAAAAACTCAAAAGGCTCTTAAATGCAATAATTTAGCGATCTTCGCTTTGATACCACTTGTCGGAGCGAAAGCCCCCAATTTTTATTTTTTCAAAAATTATTTAATTTTCTTTACTTTCAAAGTACAATCAAAACATGAAAAATTAAATTAAACATAAAAGTGAAATTAAACTACACCAACATTTTAATTTTAAGTTAAACAAAAATTAATCCAATTCTAGTTAAACTTTCATATTATCAAGATAAATTAACTTGCACCTGAATTAAATTAATTAAACAATTACCCAAACTTAATTTAGCACCAAATTAAACAAATGTTTTACTTAAACTAGTTTTTATCTTGATTATACTAGAATGCATCTATGGTGATTTTTTCAAGCTAAAAAAGTAAACCAATCACACTACGCCGCGATGTACGAGAAAAACCCAAATGGGAAAAACCTCGAACGGCCCTGCCTACAAGTCTACTAAATATGGTAATTACAAATACAAGACATACGACTTACTTTCTTGACTCGACCCCCTTCAATCCTTGATGCATCTTCCGGTACGAACCTCTGCCTAGTTGATAACTCTGGAGTCCACTGGAATATTTGAATCCACTAATGGGGCTAGGTCATCATCAACTGACACAGTGCCTTTCACCGTATGTGAACGCCGAAACAAACAAACTTTTTCTCCTTTGTGGGTAGAGAATGAACCCAAACACTCTTCTTGTTGAGTAGAAAAGGAACCCGGTGCCAAAAATTCTCCAAGAAATATATAAATATATACAAGAACTTGGATTAAACAAACATGGGTGTAAAAATCTTGGTTTTGTTCTAAAGATTAAAACATTTTAAATACAAAAACCAAGGAGGCCTTTTCTTGGAAGAATTTATCTCTCAAATCCTTAGGAATAATGGAAAAAGTTACGAGGAAAAACTCGTCCCCGCACTTCTTAAAATATGGCAAAACAAAGTGGGGAAGTGCGTGGTTGAAAAACAAAACTGGCGAAAAATTGAAATTTCGTTTGAAGTTTCGTTCAAACGACATTTCACGAGAATTAAAAAAAAATTGAAATCCCATTTGAAATCTCGTTCGAATGACCTTTCTTACTAGATTTTAGGCCATGGTTCTAGATAATTTCAATACAAACGCGTGGCCGCTAGATTTTAGGTGTTCGAGAACAAAATCTTTAAAATTATGAATTCAAAAAAAAAATTAACAAAAAGATACTAACACCTAAAATAAATTTCCAAGATCCTATATATATATATATTAATGCATTCATACCTTTAAGAGATAGTGGAATTCATATGTTGATGACATGAAGCATGGCACGAAAATCATCAAGGATGTATTCTTCAATTTCTGGTCACTGCATCTATAACACACACTTGTCATAGGCTTGAAAGGATACAACATGAACATTCTATCCTATACACAATTTTTTTTTTATCTAGAATTAATCCAATACTACAAATTGACTCAATTGAAAATTTGTCTGTACATAAACTAAAATGCAGTCAATGAATTTTCAGAATTCATTTCAAATGAAAAATTGATGGAAATTAGATACTCAGGTTATTGATTTATATGGTTTAATAAAAATAAGGCCTGAAATATATGATTTTGACTTTGTTTAAATATTTTATTCGGGGTCTTTTTTTAAAAGTCTTTGTTATTATAAAATGTTTTCAGACGATTTTTAAATGTTTTTAAAGAAAATATTTTTTGTTTTAAGTCATTCGAACAAATTTATTTTCTTCATTTTAATGAATTATAGATTTTCATTAAAACAAGCTTCAAACAAATATCAAACGAGATCACTCTGTTAGAAGAACAAATATCGTTCGAAGCTCATTAGATGTTGGTTCGAATGATGATATGCCAAGTATAACCTCATCCAAGATTACACGACCTGGCCTAAATACGACTATCATCAGATAATCCAGAACTGGGGGATTAAGACTCGGGCAGGATTAATTCGGCCCACGGGTCAGCGCAACATGCGTTACCATAAGTCCATGGATTATACCGCTCATCCTCAGCCTTCCCCGGGTCGATGAATAAAGGCCGGGACTACTCATCATGACAAGTGTTAATTCCTCAGTGGTCCATGTATCAATAATCCAAACTTGGCGAGGTCCTCGTCCGAGGTCTAATAGCTGGCAAGGCATATGCATTGGGAGACGCATGAGAGTGTGCACATGGGTTACATACCCCACGTGGTCCAAAACCCTTATAACAACATCTCGATCACACGTGAGGGAATATTTGATCATCATGACCTACATGTGACAGTGACAACTGGTTCGTCCTCATTGGCTAGGAATATTCCACACATGTTTATTATATGCTTGGGGGGTACACTACACCCCTAAGCACTATAAATACTTGTCTTCTACCTCATTGTAAGGGATCGATTATTGTAAACCCTAGATGAAGCTCTATCAAAAATATAATAGAGAGAGAAAGCTTGAGTGCTTGTATCCCAAGGCCATTAGAGCCCATACTTAGTAGATTTTTCACACACTCATAGTGGACGTAGGCCCTCTAAACCACTTATATTTGGTGTTATCTTCTCCTTTGCCTTATATCTTTATGTGTTTACATATATATGTTATAGTCCATTAATGTACTGGTTAGAGCTTTCTTATCACTCTGATTTGATGATACCAATTCTAGTATCATCAATCTGGCATCGTCTGTGGGAAAGTGATAGCCATCTTCTGCCCTTTGTTTGTAGATCCTCCACCAGATTCTCTGGTTGGAGTCCAATCTCATCCTTTATTGAGCTTGAACCACCATTCAAAGAGCTTTTGTTTGAGTTTTAAGCTCATTTTTAGTAAATTACTTGGTTTTTTCGTTCACAAAAACTCTTTATTGGCATCAAATCCTCCTACTATAGGTGGACCCAGTACCATCCAAGCCCCACCATAGTAAAAATGGCTAAGGTAGCAATGGTCATGCATTTCTTAGTAGACAACCAATGGCAGATGCACGGTACTCTTGCTGCCTTTAGTCAGAATATGGTGGTTAGCCCGTCGACACCGGAGATGAGATGATAACTCCGTCTGCTAGGGAAGGTGTTAAAGATCATATGGTTAGGGGGACACCCTAGGACCCACTCAATGATCTTTATCCTCACCAAAGGTGCCGAGATGTGGCTAACCCTAGGCGTTTACGCCTGGGGAGGCCAGGTCAGGAGCGATCCAATGATGAGGATGAATAGTATAATGGGGAGGACGGCAGAGAATGTTGTGAGCCTTATCAAATTTCTAAAGGCACCATGGGACCAATTCATCCCACCCGAGGATGTAGCAGGAGGCTGAGCCGAGAGTGTAGGCCAAGGGTATTAGCTTTGGATAGACTAAGCAAAGGGTCGGACTTTGATAGGCTAGGCTCAGTGACAGATGAATTGAGAAATTTCCTCTACAGATCCCAAAGTATTATTAGTTTGAGAAGGAATGATAGAGGTGATGACCATATACCTCCTAAGGGCCAAGATGAGGAACAACGAGAGGTGAATAATCGACAGAAGACAGTTTCAAGAGAGCCCGCAGTTCGGCCAGCTGATAAGGAGGGGGTGGAGAGAACGTTGCCCGGATCGAGGTAATAGTTATTGCAGAGAGGACTTATAATGATTCTATCTAGAGATTTAAGGATAAAATTGGGGACATTCAAAAGATCCAAGACCCCTTGTAGAGGGGATATAACGAAGTCTCCCCCTTTGTGGTGAAGATCATGAGTTATCCAACCCCAAAAAAGTTTAAACCGCCTATGGTCACACCCAAGTATGATGGGAGTACTAATCCAATCCACCATATGGAGATGTATCAATAAGCTAAAGATATCTACTCCGTCTCAGATGAGATGAGGTGTCGGGCCTTCTCTATCACACTTACTAGTGCTGCCGACATGTGGTTCACCTCTCTCCTTAAAAACTCAAGAAAGAATTTTAAATAGCTAGCTGAGAGTTTTATAAACAATTTGGTCTTTGAATTAAGGACCCAAAAGAAGACAACACACTGTTATATGTGAAGTAGGGAAATAATGATAGTCTTAGGGGATACATAACTCATTTTAATAAGGAGAATTGGAGGTTGAAGAGTACGAAGAGAGTATTGCTCTGACAGCCCCGATAGGAGGGTTACAGACAGGAAAGATCCTTTGGAATATTACTAGAGATCCTCCAAATTATATGGTAAAACTCATGGCTAAGGTCGAGAAGGTCATGAATACAAAGGAGGCAATGCCTTCTAAGGCTGAAGATAAGAATGGAACACGCAGCAGAGGCAAGTTACATAAAAAGAATAAAGATAGCAAGAAGAGGTCGATGGAAAATAAGTTCGCTTACTACACCCCTCTAACAGTCAGTTACGAGCACATCCTGAATGAGATCAAAAAATTATTGGTCTCTCAGATGGCCCGAGAAGATGAAGCCTCCTCCTTAAAAGAGGAATAAGAACCCTTGGTGTGAGTTTCACTATGATCACAACCATACGATCAATAAATGCTTTGCTCTCAAGGATAAGATTGAGAAACTGATAAAAGATGAAAAGTTAAGAAAGTATATGGAAAATATTAGTTCAAAAGGTGGTCGAGATGACACTCGAAAGAGGAGGAATTACAAATATAAGACTGATGCTCCAACTAACTGAGATGAGGATGACTCAGACGATGATGATGAAGATGACCCTAACTTGCACCTCTAATCACCGATACAATGGGTTGGCTCCACATAATATTTCTCGAGGTTAAGATGATTTATGGAGGATTTATTAGAGGGGGAAAGGAGATCTATAATAGTAAGGCTCACATCGCAGAGGCCAAAGCTCTTTCTCCAAAACCCAAACAAGTACATTCGCTAACAGCTGAGCTGAAAAAGGTAAAAAGAACTAAATTTGATATATATTTTTTGATTGTTGATTTCTCTAGGATAGATTTTAATGGGATCTTAGCCCCGCATGATGACCCATTGGTGATTACCACCTTAGTGCACGGCTATGAGTTTCCTAGAATATTGTTCGATTATAGTAACTCGACCGATGTGATGTTTTGGGACTGCTACAAGGTTCTCGAACTAAGCAACAAGAGGCTGGTCCCATATCACCAACCACTTATCGATTTCAACAGTGTGAAAGTGCATCCTTTGGGCATTTATGAGATGGAAGTTAGGATGGGAAAGAACTAGACAAAATGACTAACGAAGAAGATTAATTTATTTATTATGGATGAAAATGTCTACTCGACCTACAATATAATTTTGGGAAGGGTAACCCTCGAGGAGTTTGAGGTCGTGCCCTCAACAGTTCACCAGATGATTAAATTCCTGACTCCATATGGTGTAAAGTGACCAAGTTGTGGAATGCTAATGTTAGTTCAACTCAGCTAAGGAGAGGGAGGCTTCCAAAAGGGCCATAACAACTTAAAAAATTTGTAATTTAGACCCCGGGGATGAGACTAAACTGAAGAAGGGTGAGACCACTGAGGAGGTAGGATCTATCGTCCTCAATGAGGATGAGACAGAAAAAACAATCCAAATCAGTAAAGCTTGAAGATGGAGATTGAGGAAGAGCTAATCAAGATATTAAAGAAGAGGCATAACATATTTTCTTGGAGCCATGAGGATATGATCGACATCGATCTGAAGGTCACCTTCCATAAACATGACATAGCTGAGGATGCAAAGCCCATCAGACAGAAAAGGAGAGTCTATTCATGGGAGAAATTTAATGTCATTAGGGAAGAATTGAAGAAGTTAGAAAAGGACAACTTCATTAGGGAAGTCACATACCCCGAGTGGTTAGAAAATTCTATAATCGTCCCTAATGCCAATGGTAAATGGAGTGTGTGTGTTGATTTTACAGATCTGAACAAAGCCTCTCCCAATTATAACTTTCCTCTACTAAGGATGGACCAGATGGTAGATGTTACTACCGTCCATGAATTAAGGAGTTTCATAGATGCCTACTCAGGGTAGAATTAGATATTCATGGATCTGACTAATGATGAGAATACATCTTTTTTAAGTGACAAGGAGACAAATTGTTAGAAGTTCATGCCCTTTGGGTTGAAGAGTATAGGGGAAACATATTAAATATTGGTCAACAAGATGTTTGAGGAGAAGATTAGGATGACGATGGAGGTTTATGTCAATGACATGTTGATGAAGAGTCTCAACATTGACACTCATATGGCCGACCTTGAACGAACTTTTGATACAATGGACAAGTTTAGGATGAAACTCACCCCCTCCAAGTATATCTTCGATGTGGGGGTAGGCAACTTCTTGGGATTTATTATGAACCACAGGGTGATTGGGGAAAATCCCAAAAAAATCAAATCGTTGTTGGAAATAACGACTCCCGCGATAATAAAACATGTGAAGAGGTTCAATTAACGGGTGGGAGCATTGATCAAGTTTGTGTCTACAACTAGTGATAAATGCCTTCCCTTTTTTAATGTGGTCGAATAGGATTTTGAATGGAACGAGGAGTGTGATGAGGCATTTTAAGAGTTGAAGACCTACCTAAGCTCCCCACTCCTACTATGAAGACCAACTCATGGAAAAAGGATATATTTGTATGTAGGAGTGTCAAAATCATATATTAGTGCTTCCATTGTCAACGACGAGGATGGAGTGCAGATCCTAGTGTACTTCAACAGTAAGGTCCTCCAAGGGGCCGAGTAGAGAGATCCTAAAATGGAGAAGCTTTCCTATACTCTAATCCTCGCCTAAATGAAGATGAAGCTGTACATTCGAGTTCACACTATGGTTATCCTCATCGACTCTCCTCTTAGATAGGTCATCCCTAAAGCTGAGAAATCAAGTAGGTTAATCCCCTAAGTAATTGAGTTAGGGGAATTTGATATCATCTACTAGCCAAGAAAGGCAAGCAAGGGACATGCCCTAGCTGATTTCGTAGTCGAGTTCACCTAGGACGAGGCCGATGCAGAAGAGATTGAAACTCCAGCTTGTGAGATAAAAGAAAGAGTATGTCTCCCCTCGATCGAGGCCAAGATGGGTACAACAAGGAATAAAGTATTTGAGAATGAGGAAGAGAGTTACCTCTTCAAGAAGGGAGCCCGACAGAGGGTTATTTTTTCAAAATGGTACTCTATGGAACTTGTTCATTGTTAAATCTTCGTGTGAGGATAGCCAAAAGTGGAGAAAGTTTGAATATATTATCCCCAGATGGGATTGATATTGAATATGCTACGAGGATCAATTTCAAAGAAGCTAACAATGAGTTAAAGCAAGAAGCCCTACTGGCAGGACTTTCCCTTGCCAGAGCACTAAATGTTGGCCAGCTTTTGGTTCATAGTGACTCCAGGTTAGTTATGAATCAATTTTAGGAGTATATGAGGCTAAGGACGATAGAATGGATAAATACCTTGGAAGGGGAAAAGTAGCATTGAAGCCTTTCAGAGAGGTTAAGATGAAGAGGATGCCTCGGCTAGATAATATCCGAGTCAATTCTTTGGAGAGACTAGCCACTGCCATAAGAATAAAAATCCAAAGGTCGGTATTAGTAGAGATTTTACATTGTCCGACCATTGAAGAGGGAGACAATACCGTGCAATAATGCTTGAGCTTGAATATGGGAGATTCTTGGATGGATCCTATCACCCGGTACATCAGGGATGGAGAATTGCTCGATTCAAATGTCGAGAAGAAGAAACTGAGGTACAAAGCGATAAGGCTATGCATCATAGGAGATATCCTATACAAGAAAGGATTTCTACTCCCTCTACACAGATGTTCCCATTCATATGAGGTAGAATATATTTTGAGGGATGTGCACGAGGTATCTTGCGCCATCCACATAAGAGGAAGGTCGTTAAAGAAGAAGACCATCACTTAAGAATATTGGTGGTTGACATTGGCCACGGATATAGCTACATATGTGAAGAAATGTAATATGCACAAAAGGTTTGCAACCATACCCCCATTAACCTTACCAACCTCTTACTTTATATCACTTCTCCTTGCCAAAGGCTGTGAACAATCATCACTACCTGATTGTAGCTATTGATTATTTTTTGAAGTGGGTGGAGGCTGAGGAAATAATCACAATTACAAAGAAGAAAGCTCTCTAATTTATTTGGAAAAACATTATCTGCAGATACGACCTACCAAACACATTTATTTATGATAAGAGGAAGCAGTTTAAGAATGTCTCCCTCAAGAAGTATTGTGATCAGGTCGGCATCAAACAGTTATTTTCTACTCCTGATCGACCCCAACCCCAAGACAATGGGCTCACAAAGGTGACGAACATAATGATTCTTGATAGAATGAAGAAATATTTGTAAGATTTCAAGGGGAGATGAATTGAAGAGGTACACACAATCCTATGGGATTATAGGACGATGGAGAGGGCACCAACGAGGGAAGCCCCATTCATGCTTGCCTATGGCTAAGAGGTCGTGGTACTGATGGAGATTGGTACCCCAACTCACATGGTCCAAACATATGACCCATAGGGCAATACGGCAGAAAGAATACAAGATTTGGATCTTATAGAAGAATAAAGAGAATACGCTGAGGTTAGGAAAGCTGCCTATTAACAAATAACAACATTTTTTTATAATAAGAGAGTGAAGTCCCGACCACTGGCAGTAGGAGACCTAGTTCTGAAGAAGACTTGGTAAAATCCTAACAGGCTTCAGCCTAACTAGCATGGTCCTTATTGGGTGGTTAAAGAAGTGGTTCCGAGAATGTATCGGATGGAATATTTAGATGGAGAGCCATTCTCCAATCCGTGGAATGCTAACCATCTCAAAAAATACTATTAATGAGATTTTTTATTATTTTCATTTATGTTAAATTCCATTTGACTATGTATATGATAAATAGGATTATGAATGAAAAATTTCCGAGTATTCTCTCTAATTATATGGTTTGAGCGATTTTAGATTGTATATATTAGTTCATCGTTATCTATAGAACATAATTCTGGTGAAGTAGCTCCTACTTACTCTCAATGATATGATAGTCCAGATGGGGTGTGTAATACCCCGTATTTTTATGCTATACTTAATTTGGGGATTTATTAAATTTAATGTGATGATTTATTTAATAAAAATTCGGAAATTAATTATGTTATAATTATTAACGTGACTAGAGTTAGTAATTATGGGAAACTTGTTGAATATTACTAATGAGCATAGTAATATATTATATTGGTTATATTGAATGTCATAAGTAAATTAAAGGACTATTTCGGAAATTTAAGTCGGGACGTGCCCGTGTCACGTCGGGACTAATTATGTTAATTAAAAACTAAATATTTTATAAGTTGTCCGTATGGTCGTTTTGAGAGCGCCAACGCGTCCGGAAGGGTCGAGATAGTCAGAAAAGTGTACTCGGGAGTTTAGTTCGGGCCTCAGGGTGTTTTTAGGCCTAATTAGTGACCCGGGAGGGCATTATGGTCATTTTACAAATTAGGGTAATTAAACCCACGAATTTCAGCCATCCTTAGCAGCCATTTAAGTCAGACTTTTAGGGTTAGAACATTCAGAACCCTAGAACGGCCATTGGAGTAGAGAGGAGAGAGCTCTCAAGGTGATTCAAGGCCAAAACACCACCAATCGCACCACCGTCACCACCAACGCGTAGATCGCGAGGAGGAGAACGCAACCACACCAATATCAGCAGGAAACCAGACCTCTGAAATCCCAGGCAAGTGTTTAACTTGCGTATTTTCGTTGGTGCAATATTCATATTAGTGTAGGAATGATTAGGAGTGTAATCAATGGAAGAAAACCCCAAAATTTTGATAGGAATCTGCATGTAGAAAACATTATAACCATATTCTGGAAATAGTATGTGAAGTAGATGATTAACCCACGAATTTTTTATGTTATGTTAGAAGGAAATTCTGGAGAAAACTGTTTAGAACAAAAGTTAAGAAAACATTAGGGTTCTTGATGTTTAAATGAGATTTTGGGTTGTTTAACCATGTTTAATGTTGGAAATACGCATGCTTAACATTAAAATCATCTGGAAATATGTTATTATGTTTGTAGTAAGAGTTTTGGGATGATTAGTTTTGGGAAATATTGTTTTGGGTGAAGAATTTTGGTAAAACCCGTAACTGCACTTCTGCAGGATTTCGCAGACCTGCTTGATCGATCGATCGAGCCTAGAGCTTCGATCGATCGAAGGTTCGATCGATTGAGCCCCAGACCTCGATCGATCGACCCCTCCTGGCAGACTCCGATTTCCCCTTGTTTAATTAATTGAATATGATTCATCGTGAAATAGCTTTTGGGCTTTATGAATAAAATATTTTGGGATATAGGAGAGACCAGTAGGGCATATGATTAAGTGTTGAGAACTTTTTATGAGATGATAATTGTATTTTAGGGACAATTATTTAAACGACGAGGAAACTACGTAATTCGAGTGAGAGATTACGTCAAATACTTATGATAGAGAATAGACGTTTACCTACTGATTTTGCTACTTGGATGGAAAGAATCCACGAGTGTCACATAGCTAGTGAGAAAACCCTTCGAGTTAAGGTTAGAGACGAAACCTTATACGTAATCATAATAATGAGAAATTAAGGATAAATGTTGTGACAATGGGTTACGAGAGGCACCTATATTAATGTGATAAAATGGGTATAATTATATGATTGTGTGTACATATATTATATACATGTGAAAAACGTACCCGCGCTACTTGCTATCCCTGAGGTTACCGCGCTGGGACGATCTTATCCTGTGTTGCTTTATGGGGATTATTGATTTGTACCCTAGAAGATAGAGATCCTAGGTACGGGCTATCAGATTGATAGTCGGACGGTCCTAAGAGACGTGTGGGTATGTACTGACCTCTTGGACTTGGAATCTATGCTTCGCCTCAACGTTGTTTTGTATATGTTAATACAGTTCGAGAGTGATTCCGAACTTGTATTTCCCTTTGTGTGAGCGATACGGGGATTGGATAGCAGAGTATGCCCGCACCATAGTTTAGTTGGGGTGCTTTTATATATATATATATTATCCGAGTAGTTAATATATATATGAGGTTATATACTTTAACTGCCTACTGGGATTTGATAAGTAGGACATAGTTGTTGGCGCTATAATAAATACTTGTTTTGTGAAAGTATGAGAAGGCACTGGTAAACTTTATAATTTAATGAAGCTAAAACGAGAGTAGTGCTACTAATTGAAAGTAACCTTTTTAAAACATTGTCATCGTTCGGTTTTGAAAACTTATGAGTAAGTTAAGATAAACTAGACTATTTGGGAAGGTTAGTACGATAGGCGTGCACATTAGAAGAGAGGTGAGAATTTCTCAAGAGAGTGTCGAACTAATATGATTTGCATTGGCCTGTATCAATTTAAATACTTGCTTAACGTATTTTAGAAATCAAACACACTTTCGGGCCCTGACCCGTTTCTTTCTCTCTCTCTCTCCCTTGTGTATATATATGTATATTTTCAGGTGCCCAGCCACAGAGGCGTCTTGCTTAGGATCCTTTGAGAAGAACGAGCTGCAGCTTAGGTGGAAGTTGCAGGTCACTTGAGTAGACGGCTTCTGTTATTGACTCCACTCTTATTACTCTCATTTATTGGGCACGTGTCGCCCCTTTCATCATTTCATTTACTTGTTGGGATTTTTATATTTTCAGTTATTCCAGTATTGTTTTATGGGATTTATTCAGGATAGTTTATGATGTTCGGTTTTATTATGTTGACATTCGATTGACAAATGTATGGTTTTATTTTAGTTCTTCGTGGTGTGATCCTATATTGTAGAAATGTTGTTTGGTATAAGTAAATCTTTTCTTTAATTAAAATTGGGAAGTTTGTATGAAAAATGTTTTTGACACTTAGCTTAATTATTTAGGGTGTTAAATTGGAAAAATTATTTTTATCGACAGTGATGCTGAGAATGAACCAACTGTTTACCTTGATTTAATTTAATAAAGGAGTGATCGCCCGGTATTTAATTAGGCGGGGTGTCACAGGTGGTATCAGAGAATCAGGTTCTAGTGTCTATAGGATCTGTACGGCTTATTTCGCTTTCAGCTTAACATTATTTCTATAGAGCCCTATTTTTAGGACTGTTGTATTCTTTCTTTTACATTTAAGTCTTCAGCTATTCAAGATTTGTTGATAACTGTAGACTAATAAACTTGTTCACGTTTCAGATGCCTCCGAGACGTGCTCCGAAAGATAGGCGTGCCCAAGCCGAGCAGCCAGCAGCTCCGGCACCAGGCACAATGAATGCGAATGAAGTAGCCGCTATAGTTGCTCAGGCGGTGAATGCTGCGATAGCGGTGATTTAGCAGGCTCCACCCCAGGTTCAGGCAGTGGCGCCAGTACCAGAACAGCTTCCATCTGCATGGGAGAGGGTTCGGGATGCTTTTCAGAAAGCACATCCCCCTGAGTTCTCTGGTAGCTCCGACATTATCACGGTTAGCCAATGGAAGAAAGACATCCAGCGGCATCTTCGCATGTATGAGTGCACCGAGATACAAAAGCAGTTATTGGCTTCTTTTAAGTTGGTGGGATCCGCGTTGCAGTGGTGGGAGTCCACTACTACTTTGGAGGAGAGGGACACGATCCCTATTCAGTTGTTCTGGGAGCGGTTTGACCGCAAGTATTTTCCACCTGCAGTGTAGACTGAGATAAGGCGGAAACTACTAAATCTGAAGCAAGATAATCTTACTGTAGCAGATTATGAGGAGGAGTTCACGAGACTTCTCACCATTGTTCCAGATGAGGCACCTACTGAGAGCAAGAAGATTTTGTTGTTTGTCGACGGGTTGGCTTGGAGGATCCGTCAGCACCTTATTGGGAACTTATCCCTGAGTACGTTCACTGATGTATTCAATGCAATGTTACTACATTGCCAGGATCATCGCTTCCATCTTCAGGGGAGCAAGAGAGGAGGAGAGTCCAGCCAGCAGGGCAGGACCGGGGGTAACGGTGCCGGTGGGGCACCATCTCATGGACAGACTCATCATCACGAGCAGAGTTCCCATCAGGGGGACCCTGCTAAGCGATTCCGTTCGGGTGATCCCAGGCAGGGAAATGGGGGTTATAGGCAGGGCCAGCCTAATCAGCAGGGCCAACAGCGTACACATCAGGGCCAACAGGGCCAATGGCGTGGAGGTAACGTCCAGCAGGGCCGTGGTCAGCAGGGACAGAGGGGAGGTAACTTCAGAGGCCGGTGTTTTCTGTGCGGCAAACATGGCCATAAGCGTCAGGATTGCCCAGAAGGCGATAGGGCCCCACAGCAGCAGGGAGCCCGTAATGAGCCACAGAGGCCACTTTTTCCACCTGCCCTTCCAGCTCCAGCCCAAGCGCCAGCCCTACCAGCCATCCCAGCAGCTCCAGTGCAGCAGGGACAATTACAGTATGGACGTGTCTATAACGTCCACCAGGCAGCAGCTCCACAGGCACCACCCGCGATTGAGGGTACGTTTCCTATCCATGGTACTATGGGTAAAGTTTTGTTTGATACGGGGGCAACGCATTATTTTATAGCTACGCATTTTGCGAAGTCCTTAGGGTTGTTAGCCACAACAGAGAGCACCGTGACGTGTGTCGACTCACCACTGGGGAGTGGGTCACTTATATTCTTTATATGCCGGGGAGTAGGGGTATAGATTGGTAGCTTGGTATTGCCTGCAGACATGCTAGTCTTAGACATGCACGAGCATGATGTGATCATTGGTATGGATTGGCTCGCATCTTATAGAGCCATGATTGATTGCTTCGGTGGGAGCATTATTTTTGCCATTCCGGGGCAAGAGATGTTTGTAGTGGCGATGCCTCGCCCAGAGGGAGGTTCGACCGCTCATTTATATTACATTGAGGGGGATACCTCTAAGGAGGTTGTGATTCCTTTGGATTCGATCCCAGTTGTTAGGGAGTATTCCGATGTGTTTCAGGAGATACCAAGCCTACCGCCCAGTCGTGAGATAGACTTCGTTATAGATTTATTACCGGATACGAGACCTATAGCACGCACACCGTACCGTATGGCTCCGACAGAGATGCGAGAGCTACGAGACTAGATTGAGCAGCTATTAGGTCAGGGCTTCATTCGTAGGAGTACCTCACCTTGGGGCGCTCCAGTCTTATTTGTAAAGAAGAGAGATGGTTCACTGAGATTGTTCGTGGACTACCGGGAGTTGAATAAGGTCACGATACGGAATAAGTATCCGTTGCCTCGAATCGATGATCTATTCGACTAGTTGAGGGGAGCAACTTTCTTTTTGAAGATAGATCTGAGGTCGGGGTACCATCAGTTACGAATTAGAGAGTAGGATGTTTCAAAGACTGCCTTCTTGTCGAGATATGGGTCCTATGAATTCAGAGTGATGCCGTTCGGACTCACAAATTCCCCAGCCGTTTTCATGGACTTGATGAACCGAGTATTCAGAGAGTTCTTGGATCAGTTCGTCATCATCTTCATAGATGATATTTTGATATATTCACACTCCGAGGAGGAGCATGCCAAACACTTGAGGCAGGTTCTTCAGACTCTACGAGAGCATCAGTTGTATGCTAAGTACGAGAAGTGTGGATTCTGGTTGCGAGAGGTGCAATTCTTGGGCCATGTTGTTTCTGAGCAAGGGATAGCAGTTGACCCGAGCAAAGTGTCAGTGGTAAGGGAGTGGGGGCAGCCCACGACACCGACGGAAGTGCGTAGTTTCTTGGGGTTAGCCGGGTACTACAGGAGGTTCATTCGGGGATTCTCCAAAATAGCGGGTCCATTGACGAATCTGACTCGCAAGGGGGTACCATATGTCTGGGATGACGCTTATCAGTTGTCTTTCGACGAGCTGAAGGACAAGCTTACTTCGGCACCAGTCCTTACTTTACTGAAGCCGGGTGTAGAGTACCTGGTTTACACAGATGCGTCCTTACGAGGACTTGGGGTAGTACTTCAGCAGGAGGAGAAGGCTATAGCTTTTGCTTTCCGCAAGCTTAAGCCGCATGAGAAGAATTACCCCACCCACGACCTGGAGTTAGCTGCGGTCGTCTTTGCATTGAGAATTTGGAGGCACTATTTATTGGGCGAGAAATTCCGTTGTTCACAGACCATAAGTCACTGCAGTACCTGTTCACTCAGCGAGAGCTGAATATGCGTCAGCGCAGATGGTTAGAGTTTGTGAAAGATTACCAGTTCGATATACAGTATCATCCAGGGAAAACCAACGTAGTTGCTGATGCGTTGAGCCGTAGATCGGTTGACGATGTAGCGGACATCTGGAAAGCAAAGTGGAAGGAGTTGGGTCACCAGGATGCAGTAGCACGTTCTTTCATATCCGTGATGTCAGTCACACCCGAGATTGTTACGAGGGTGATACAGGCACAGACCATAGACCCGTTTTGTCAGGAGCAGATTGTACGACTTCTAACCGAGGGTGCTGAGTCCTATTCTATTAGTTCGGATGGAGGGTTGCGGTTTAATGGGAGATTAGTGGTTCCAGAAGGAGCGGAGCTACGTCATGAAGTGATGACTCATTCTCATGGGTCCCGATTTGCAGTAAATCCGGGAGGCGATAAGATGTACCAGGACATGAGACGACAGTACTGGTGGAGTGGGATGAAGAAGGACATCGCTGAATTTGTGTCCAAGTGTTCTACTTGCCAACTAGTGAAGGTGGACCACCAGAAACCGTCAGGATTACTTCAGCCGTTGGAAGTACCCGCGTGGAAGTGGGAAAGTATTTCCATGGATTTCATTACCGGGTTGCCTACATCACAGCGGGGCCACGATTGTATCTGGGTGATTGTAGACCGTTTGACCAAGGTGGCTCATTTTCTGCCAGTAAGGACAGATTATACCACGGGTCAGTATGCCCAGTTGTTCATCGCTGAGATTGTCAGATTGCATGGGGTGCCCCTGAATATTGTGTCAGATAGAGACAAGATTTTTGTGTCACGTTTCTGGGAAAGCTTTCAGGAGGCTATGGGCACAGAGTTGAGACTGAGTTCATCTTACCACCCACAGACAGATGGACAGACAGAGCGTACTAATCAAATATTGGAAGATATGCTACGCATGTGTGTTCTCGATTTCGGAGGAGGTTGGGAGCCACACCTTCCACTGGTAGAGTTTGCTTATAATAACTCTTATCAGTTTACGATTGGCATGGCTCCATTTGAGGCTTTGTACGGCAGGCCTTGTCGTTCTCCAACTTGTTGGCTCGAGGTGGGGGACAACAAGTTATTAGGACCAGAAGTGATTCAGGAGACCTCCGCGAGGATTGAGATAATCAGAAGTCGTATTCGGGTAGCCCAAGACAGGCAGAAGAGCTATGCCGATGCGAAACGGTTTTTCCGGGAGTTTAATGTGGGAGATCAAGTGTTGTTGTGTGTATCTCCTATGAAAGGAGTGATGAGGTTCGGGAAGAAGGGGAAGTTGGCTTCGAGGTACGTAGGACCATTTCCCATCATCGAGAGGATTGGGCCGGTAGCATACAGGTTGGGATTTCCAGAACATTTACATCGCATCCACGATGTATTCCACATCTCATCGCTGAGACGATATCTTCGGGATGATATGGCCCATACGCACATTGCGATAGATGAGATAGACTTACAGTCGGATAGCTCTTACGAAGAGAGACCAGTGGCTATTCTAGACTATAGTGAGAGGAGATTGAGGTCGAAAGTAGTTCCACTTGTGCAAGTCCAGTGGGAGCATCATAATGTGGAGGAATCCACTTGGGAGCGTGAGGCAGATATGCGCGAGAGATATCCAGAGTTGTTTTTACCAGGTATGCCTTATTTTCCGAATTTCGGGACGAAATTCCGTTATTAGGGGGGAAGTATGTAATACCCCGTATTTTTATGCTATATTTAATTTGGGGATTTATTAAATTTAATGTGATGATTTATTTAATAAAAATCCGAAAATTAATTATGTTATAATTATTAACGTGACTAGAGTTAGTAATTATGGGAAAACTTGTTGAATATTACTAATGAGCATAGTAATATATTATATTGGTTATATTGAATGTCATAAGTAAATTAAAGGACTATTTCGGAAATTTAAGTCGGGACGTGTCCGTGTCACGTCGGGACTAATTATGTTAATTTAAAAGTGAATATTTTATAAGTTGTCCGTACGGTCATTTTGAGTGCGCCAACGCGTCCGGAAGGGTCGAGATAGTCAGAAAAGTGTACCCGGGGGTTTAGTTCGAGCCTCGGGGTGTTTTTAGGCCTAATTAGTGACCCGGGAGGGCATTATGGTCATTTTACAAATTAGGGTAATTAAACCCACGAATTTCAGCCATCCTTAGCAGCCATTTAAGTCAGACTTTTAGGGTTAGAACATTCAGAACCCTAGAACGGCCATTGGAGTAGAGAGGAGAGAGCTCTCAAGGTGATTCAAGGCCAAAACACCACCAATCGCACCACCGTCACCACCAACGCGTAGATCGCGAGGAGGAGAACGCAACCACACCAATATCAGCAGGAAACCAAACCTCTGAAATCCTAGGCAAGTGTTTAACTTGCGTATTTTCGTTGGTGCAATATTCATATTAGTGTAGGAATGATTAGGAGTGTAATCAATGGAAGAAAACCCCAAAATTTTGATAGGAATCTGCATGTAGAAAACATTATAACCATATTCTGGAAATAGTATGTGAAGTAGATGATTAACCCACGAATTTTTTATGTTATGTTAGAAGGAAATTCTGGAGAAAACTGTTTAGAACAAAAGTTAAGAAAACATTAGGGTTCTTGATGTTTAAATGAGATTTTGGGTTGTTTAACCATGTTTAATGTTGGAAATACGCATGCTTAACATTAAAATCATCTGGAAATATGTTATTATGTTTGTAGTAAGAGTTTTGGGATGATTAGTTTTGGGAAATATTGTTTTGGGTGAAGAATTTTGGTAAAACCCGTAACTGCACTTCTGCAGGATTTCGCAGACCTGCTTGATCGATCGATCGAGCCTAGAGCTTCGATCGATCGAAGGTTCGATCGATTGAGCCCCAGACCTCGATCGATCGACCCCTCCTGGCAGACTCCGATTTCCCCTTGTTTAATTAATTGAATATGATTCATCGTGAAATAGCTTTTGGGCTTTATGAATAAAATATTTTGGGATATAGGAGAGACCAGTAGGGCATATGATTAAGTGTTGAGAACTTTTTATGAGATGATAATTGTATTTTAGGGACAATTATTTAAACGACGAGGAAACTACGTAATTCGAGTGAGAGATTACGTCAAATACTTATGATAGAGAATAGACGTTTACCTACTGATTTTGCTACTTGGATGGAAAGAATCCACGAGTGTCACATAGCTAGTGAGAAAACCCTTCGAGTTAAGGTTAGAGACGAAACCTTATACGTAATCATAATAATGAGAAATTAAGGATAAATGTTGTGACAATGGGTTACGAGAGGCACCTATATTAATGTGATAAAATGGGTATAATTATATGATTGTGTGTACATATATTATATACATGTGAAAAACGTACCCGCGCTACTTGCTATCCCTGAGGTTACCGCGCTGGGACGATCTTATCCTGTGTTGCTTTATGGGGATTATTGATTTGTACCCTAGAAGATAGAGATCCTAGGTACGGGCTATCAGATTGATAGTCGGACGGTCCTAAGAGACGTGTGGGTATGTACTGACCTCTTGGACTTGGAATCTATGCTTCGCCTCAACGTTGTTTTGTATATGTTAATACAGTTCGAGAGTGATTCCGAACTTGTATTTCCCTTTGTGTGAGCGATACGGGGATTGGATAGCAGAGTATGCCCGCACCATAGTTTAGTTGGGGTGCTTTTATATATATATATATTATCCGAGTAGTTAATATATATATGAGGTTATATACTTTAACTGCCTACTGGGATTTGATAAGTAGGACATAGTTGTTGGCGCTATAATAAATACTTGTTTTGTGAAAGTATGAGAAGGCACTGGTAAACTTTATAATTTAATGAAGCTAAAACAAGAGTAGTGCTACTAATTGAAAGTAACCTTTTTAAAACATTGTCATCGTTCGGTTTTGAAAACTTATGAGTAAGTTAAGATAAACTAGACTATTTGGGAAGGTTAGTACGATAGGCGTGCACATTAGAAGAGAGGTGAGAATTTCTCAAGAGAGTGTCGAACTAATATGATTTGCATTGGCCTGTATCAATTTAAATACTTGCTTAACGTATTTTAGAAATCAAACACACTTTCGGGCCCTGACCCGTTTCTTTCTCTCTCTCTCCCTTGTGTATATATATGTATATTTTCAGGTGCCCAGCCACAGAGGCGTCTTGCTTAGGATCCTTTGAGAAGAACGAGCTGCAGCTTAGGTGGAAGTTGCAGGTCACTTGAGTAGACGGCTTCTGTTATTGACTCCACTCTTATTACTCTCATTTATTGGGCACGTGTCGCCCCTTTCATCATTTCATTTACTTGTTGGGATTTTTATATTTTCAGTTATTCCAGTATTGTTTTATGGGATTTATTCAGGATAGTTTATGATGTTCGGTTTTATTATGTTGACATTCGATTGACAAATGTATGGTTTTATTTTAGTTCTTCGTGGTGTGATCCTATATTGTAGAAATGTTGTTTGGTATAAGTAAATCTTTTCTTTAATTAAAATTGGGAAGTTTGTATGAAAAATGTTTTTGACACTTAGCTTAATTATTTAGGGTGTTAAATTGGAAAAATTATTTTTATCGACAGTGATGCTGAGAATGAACCAACTGTTTACCTTGATTTAATTTAATAAAGGAGTGATCGCCCGGTATTTAATTAGGCGGGGTGTCACAGGGTGAACCTCGTCCATTAACTCTCGATAGCACCGAGATATGGTAACATAGTAAACATCATTCATTTGATGAAAAAACTCTCTCGACTGAGATGACAGTGTATGGATGAGAGTGATCCCATCCACACACTCTCAAAACGAAGAAAGGGGTGTTATGATGAAAACACCAAAATTTCAGAGTTCAAATGGAAAATTCACTTAGTTGTCATTCATATTAAACATCATTCATTTGGTTAAAAAACTCTCTCGGATAAGACAACAATGTATGGATGAGAGTGATCTCATCCATACACTCTCAAAACGACGAGAGGGGACCTATGATGCAAACCCCATAATTTCATGAGTTCAAATTCAAAAAGAACTTAGTTGTGGTTCATTTAAACATCATTCATTTGGTGAAAAACACTCTCGATCAAGACGACAATGTACATACGAGAGTGATCTCAACCATACACTCTCAAAACAATGGGAGGGGATTATAATTGAACACCATAATTTGGTGAGTTAAAAAATTTTCATCTATACTAATCTTATCTAAAGATGAGACGATATGTAGCTATGGTTACTTGTTAATGGCATTCAGACATGTGAGCAAATAAAGACAATTAAAAGTACGGGAAGAATTATCTTTCATTATCTCAAATAAGGGAACAGACATGAGTAAGGGAAGTGTTCAATGTTCAAAATTATTTTAATATAAAAGACAAAAAAGTGTTCCCACAAAGTTATTATAGAGAACATGGTATTGGTGATAGACGACCACCATAAGAAGTTGACTCCATTTCTAAGGCCGACCCTATAACTCCTCTATTAACCTGAACCTACTCCACCACCATGGCCGACCAATTAGCATCTCCCTCGACTTTAGTCTGGATGAGAGAGGCATTAATTTTAGCAACGAGTGGAGCCTTCACCATCACCTCATCTTCCACGGCCGTAGGTAGAGACTCAACATAGTCCAATGCCGACTCCATTAAGGGATCTTCTATATAAGGAGCATTTAACTAGGATTTTATTGGGGATATGACCTCGACAAATTTGGTGATGACCCAACTGCAAGATTTTTTTAGGCCCCTCTCGAAGTATTCCATGCTGAAGCTGCAGAATTCGTAAAACATATTGTACGCCTCTATGGATTCATCCATGATCTTCTGAATAGCCTCGACCAATAGAGCCTCATCCTTGGCTTTAGTGGTGGAGGATTTAAGTAAATTGGGTGATTGGAGCATATAGATCTTCATCCTTCTTCTTTAAGAGCTCATTCTTGCACTTCAAGAGCTCGTCCCTCCCCTTCAAGGTATTAAGGGCCTTATTATAGTCAGATTGTCAATCCTCGAGCTTTCACGTTATATTCTCCTCAAATTTTAAGGATCTATCGACCTCCTGAACCTTTGGATAGTTCTCGATCATCCACTTTGTTACATAGGTAAGGGCGCATACAGATTTTAGAAGAACATGAAAAATGTCAGTGTTTAATTATCAAAAATGAGATAAAAGTATAAAATAAGGAAAATACATGGTCCATGGAGTGGAAGCTAAAGTTAAAGACTTAGTAAGTAGGAATTATTGGTAGGAACTTATAGTCTTCCATGAAGGGGACATTCAATACGGCTCTCTTAGCCCTGAAAGATGATGGAAGGACGGAGCCGGGGAGCCCTCAACTTAGCAATGTTTCATGTCGAAAGTCTCCTCAAGGTATGAGCTAGGACCGAAGGATGAGGGAACTGTTTGAGGTAGAGTGGTAGTTTTATACCTCGTCTGGATATCTCGGTTGATGTCGATCGGGGGTGGTGGTGCTTTTTTCTTACGGTCGACCTCAGTGTTGGCCAATTGACTAGTGGTTGTTTACTTTATGGGCATTTTGCCCCCTTCTTCAGTAAAAACTTTATCTTGGGATCATTTATATTCCACATCTCGTCTGAGATATGATCAGGACGATCTGTAAAAAGAAACATAAATGATTCTTTATAAAAATTAGAGCCAACAAAAGATAAAATAGAAAAGAAAGGTCACTAACATAGCCCGGAGCCAACATTCTCTAGACAAATAGGGGTCATAATATACTTAATCTTAGGAAAAATATCTTCCATTCATCGTTTCTTGAAAGGACATAAATTTCCAATTGAGTCCCTGTATTGTTTTGACTTAATTCCGTGAACAAAACTATGTTTGTAATATGTCATAGGGAGAATTTTATTTTGTCACGATCCCACTTGTTCTATGATGTATTGAAGAAATTGAAGTTGTTGCGGCAAAGCTTTAAAGAAATAATCATGCCGATGTTTATTTGGTGCAAGTTTACTCGTCTTCAAAGTTAATTTCATTCCGAGATCACTCAGGTATGAATGCGTATAATTAATGGTGCTCGAAATTATTTAATAAAAGATAAGCATGTAATTTTTATATAGAAAAATGATTTTAAATGTTTTAAAAGTGTTTTAATGGTTTAAGATTCGTTTTATGATGATAAGCTCGAAATAGAGTTTAACTAATTTGAATCTCTTTGTTAAAAGACGTTTTTATCTGAAAGTCAAAGAAAGTCAAACTTTTGGAACGTCGCTCGAGAGACACTGGATCTCGTTCGAATGAGATACAATGTCGTGCGAACGACATGCTTAAGTCGTTCGAACGACACATTTTACGGGGCGGCGTTTAAATCCTATTTAAACAGTATTTGCATCATAATTTCGGAAATGTGCTTTCTGGAAAAAGTTTTACGAACCAGAACCTTGTTTGCACATGTTTTCTAAGGTTTACAAAGCATAAACACATCCTTAGAGTTTGCAAAGATCCGAGTTATCATTCTTATATGTTTACGTGATCTTGCTGCACCAAAGTTGTTTGTTCTACATATTGAACACAAAGGGTTTTGCGGTGAAGAAGCGACGGACATCATGTTCGACATCGTAGACGTATCAAAGCCATATCGGTGGACACCGAGACATACGTGGACACGTGTGTTGTGGACCGAGATCGTGGAAGATGGAAACTCTGCATGGGCACTATTGAAGAACGGTTGAAGATCAGAAGGAGCGTCAAGACCCGTGGGGATCGCGTCTTAGTGTAAGGCTTATATGTCTTTGTAAAACCAATGTTCATAGTGATTGTCTGGCTTGGGTCGTCCGAGGTTGTTTTCCCGTTTTTGGGTTTTTTCCTCGTACATCTGGCGTTGTGAGTATTCTTTACTTTACTTTACTTGCTTTAATCCCTAGATGCATGTTTAGGATTAATCAAGATAAAATTGGTTTAAAGTGAGAATTGGGATTTCACAACTTGGTTTGGTGCATAATTAAAAGTTGGATCTTTTTCGAAGAAAAATTGTTTTTGTTGAAAACACACATATCGGGACACTCACAAACTCTCAAATTTGTATCAGATCTAGAGAACATTTTTATTTGTTTTGTGATCTCGTGTGTTTTCAAAGATGAATTTTGGATATAATGAATTTTCTCGAACCCCTGTTTTTTATGGCACTAATTACACTTATTGGAAGATGAGAATGAAATGTTCTTTAAAATCTATTGATGAGCGTGTTTGGCTTGCAGTTGAGAAAGGTTGGACACCCCCTGTCACTATTGTAGGTGAGGTCACTAGTTTAAAGTTTGTTGAGTCTTGGACCAAAACTGAACAAAGACTTGCACAATATAATTCTAAGGGTCTGCACGTTATTGCTTCACATGTCACACACGAAGAATATAACAGAATTATGACTTGTGAAACATCAAAAGAGGCTTGGGATATTTTGTCACTCACTCACGAGGGCACTATCACGGTTAGGGCGTCAAAACTTCAAAATCTCACTACACAGTTTGAGACCATTAGAATGTTAGAGAGTGAGACCTTTCATGAGTTTTATGCTAGGTTATCCAATATTGTCAACTCATCATTTAACCTAGGTGAGAAAATTCCCAATAACCGTGTCATTAAGAAAATCCTAGGGTTGTTGCCTAATAGGTTTGATGTGAAAGTGACCATTTTAAACTCCTTGGGTAGGTTAGAATCAACGAAACTAGAAGAGATTGTAGGTGACTTACAAACCTATGAAATTGACATGATTACCTCCAAGCAAGTGCCTAAGAAAGAAAAGGGTATTGCTTTGAAAACCAGGAAGGAGGAAATTAAAGTTTCGAATTCCGATTCCGATTCCGATTTTGAGGATGTTGCTTTGTTGGCAAAGAAATTTAAAAAATTTATTAAGTTTCAAAAGCAATCGAAAGATGCCAATAAATTTGAAAAATTCAAGAACAACGAAGTAGATCCCACCTCTAAGGATAAGGTTGAGAAGCCTAAGAGAGATGAGTCGGATAAGTGTTTTGGGTGTGAGGGGTATGGTCACAAGGTTAAGGAGTGTCCCACTAGACTTAAGAAAGAGGGCAAGTAACCCATTGTCTATAGTGGCACCTTAAGTGATAGTGAACCGGAAGAGGGAGAGAGTTCCCCCATTGATCGTAACTTTGTTGCGTTTATGGCATGTCATGTGAGCGACGATGACAATACTCATGTGAATGACACTTCCGAGGAGGTTTTGAGTGTATCCCATGTTAGTGAGGGTAAAGAGAGTGACGAGGAGGAGATAGATGTGAAAGATTTGCAAAATGCGTTTAATGAGTTGTATGCCAAAACGGTGAAGGTGAAAAAGGCTAACTCAAAATTACAATCTAAGTTGAATGAGTGTGCCATAGAAAATAATGATAGTTTGATTGAGGATCTTAGGGCACGAGAGAAGAAGTTTAGGGAGAAACTAGAGTTTGTGGAGAAAGAGAGAGACAATCTCTGTGGTTTGATGGAGTCCTTGAAAAAGGAGATTTTAGAGTTTGAGGAAACTAGGCGTTTACTCGAGTCTAGGATTCTTGAGTTGGAGGAAAGTTTGAAAGACTCGTCTAGAGTCAAGTTTGATTTGGAGGCTAGGCCAGAGAAGTTAGATAAGATCTTAGGAACCGTCCAAATTAAGGGAGATAGGGGAGGTATAGGTTTTGGTGAGAGAGTTGTTCCCATTCCCCCCGCATGTGTGAGAAACACTAGGATGGTTAGAAAAATTCCCCATAAAGGTATTCATTCCCACCACCGCTACACTTGCACATTTTGTGGTAGGAAAGGTCACCTTAGGCGTTATTGTTACGACCTTAGACAAGCTCCTAGGAAGTTTAGGAATAAAGTCGCCCCGGTTCCCC
This sequence comes from Sambucus nigra, assembly GCA_949130495.1. Taxonomy (NCBI): domain Eukaryota; kingdom Viridiplantae; phylum Streptophyta; class Magnoliopsida; order Dipsacales; family Adoxaceae; genus Sambucus; species Sambucus nigra. The sequence continues at coordinate 141,953,417 of OX422222.1, read as the reverse complement.
ACACCCACATGCGTCGTTTTACACCTACTTGGGTTAGGAAATCGGATTTAGTGGCTTTAGGAATTAAACTTCATGATTCTCGTTTGGGTGCACTTGATTCTTCCCATGCTAAATCTAAAGGATGATAATGTTGCCATGTTTGTCATATGCTAGTTTGCTTCATGATATATTCATTGCTAGTATTATGACATATGTATCATTTTGTATTATAATTTTCATTTGTTTGAGTCTTATTTAAAAAATACAAAAAGATTTTTTTTGAGAAAAATCTTGAAAAGCCAAAAATATTTTCAGTTTTTGTTTTTGAGTTTACATGTTTGATGTGGCATATTGGTGTGCTTGGACCCCCCCCCCCCCCCCATCGTTTCATTATCCATATGGCTAGGACATTTGGTCATTATTATCGATACTTAGAGTGATCTTAACCATTGTTTATATGGGGTTGTTTTGAATTTGATATGCATCTTCATTCGACTTTGTATATATGCCAACATCGCACACATGCACGAGTTTATATGGATGATTGACTTCTCTTGCATATTTGAATTTGGTGAGGCGTTCTTATCCCAATCTTGTCATCTATGCGTAAGTAAGCTTAAGGAGAAGTGTGCATGTAATAACTGTTTACCGTGAGGATTTTATATTTAAAAAATGATGAGTGATTCACGGGAAAGGGCTGCGAGAGTTCAAAATTAACTCGTCATGAAAGCCACCGTTTAAAAAGAGCCCAAAAAGAAAAAAGCAAGATGCTAAGAAAAGGGCCAATAATATTTTCTCTAAGTTGAGAATGCTAGTAACCTCAAAATAACTTGATAAATTATGTTTATATGAGGGTGTTTTGGTTGGAGAAAATTTAAATGGGTTTTCACATCTAATCCTAATGTTGAAACATTGCAATTTGACGCTATTGTTTATAGAATCGTCAAAATTCTGGATTTGTGTGCATGTAGTATGTTTAGTTCATTAAGCTCACACTTTAAATTGTCATATGGCTATGATAAAGTTTGATGATTTATCTCTACCAATTAGAGCTTCTTGATCATTTCGATGTGATGGAATTGTGACTCATTTGTTGTGGTTTCATGCCCATTCATTCCATGTCCATGTTTGATCACATCGGTACTATGTTTGCATGTAACTCGCATTTTTAGTTTTTATGAGTTTTTGCGTTTTGTGCGAAAAGCTTACTGTTTTAGCACTATTTTGCTTATGTCAGTCCCTTCCTGGAATTTTTTTGTGGAAATTTTTTCACTGGGCAATACTTTATAATATTTTTGGGAAACAGGGAAATTTTGACAGGTCGCGCGAAGTCGTTCTAACGACATCTCATCTCGCACGAACTTCTGTACTTCATTCGAGCGACTTACTCATCTCGTTTGAGCGAAGTCCCTGGCTCGATCGAACGACAAGGTGAAAAATGTCTTCTAATTGGTTAGCAGTCCTCTGGCTTAATTTGATATATTTTTGGTACTGCATGAAGCATTTTTTGGATTAATTGGTTTATATGCAGGTTCTTTTATGTTCCAAATTGGCATTTTGCATATATGTCTATTTATCATACTTGATTTAGCTGGTATACTCTTTGTGTGATTCATTGGTTTACTAGCTACTATTTTGGCATTACATGATCTTGTTTAGCTGGTTTTCTCATGTTTATCTAGCGGTTTTCATTTTTCAAAATTGGTATCAACTCGATTCTATTTGGTATCATAATCTCATGCTAGATATTTCATATTGGTTTACCTTTTCACCGGATTGTCTATTCGAGATAAAAAGGGGGAGAGATGTATGTGATGTAGGGGGAGATTTGTTGAGTGCTACTTTATGTTTCAAATTGGTATCAAATAATTGCTCACATTTTCAAATGATATGCTCTTATTGAATATATAGATTGGTTTCATTTGTTCCTCCATACTTCACTTGGTATTTGTTTGTCTACTTCATGTGTGTAGGTATGCTTCAGCGATTTGAGATTTCAAGTCTACATCACATTCAGATAGTTCATGCTTGCCGGTGCTACATATATTAGTCTATGTCCTGTATTTTTGATTTTGGGTTTATGGGATGGGATTTAGGCGTCATATGGCTTGACGGCCCGGTTAGGCATTGCACTGGTTTAGTTTTGTCCCGGAATAGTCAAAGGGGGAGATTTGTAAGGACATAAATTTCCAATTGAGTCCCTGTATTGTTTTGACATAATTCCGTGAACAAAATAATGTTTGTAATATGTCATAGGGAGAATTTTATTTTGTCACGATCCCACTTGGTCTATAACGTATTGAAGAAATTGAAGACGTTGCGGCAAAGCCTCAAAGAAATAATCATGCCAATGTTTATTTGGTGCAAGTTTACTCGTCTTCAAAGTTAATTTCATTCTGAGATCACTCAGGTATGAATGCGTATAATTAATGGTGATCGGAATTATTTTATAAAGATAAGGATGTAATTTTTGTATAGAAAAATGATTTTAAATATTTTAAAAGTGTTTCAATGGTTTAAACTTCGTTTTATGATGATAAGCTCGAAATAGAGTTTGACTAATTTGAATCTCTTTGTTAAAAGACGTTTTTATCTGAAAGTCAAAGAAAGTCATACTTTTGGAACGTCGCTCGAGCAACACTGGATCTCGTTTGAACGAGATACAATGTCGCGCGAACGACATGCTTAAGTCGTTCGAACGACACGTTTTTTGATGCGGCGTTTAAATCCTATTTAAATAGTGTTTGCATCATAATTTCAGAAATGTGCTTTCTGGAAAAAGTTTTACGAACCAAAACCTTGTTTGCACATATTTTCTAAGGTTTACAAATCATAAACACATCCTTAAAGTTTGCAAATATCCGAGTTATCATTCTTATATGTTTACGTGATCTTGCTGCACCAAAGTTGTTTGTTCTATATGTTGAACACAAAGGGTTTTGCAGTGAAGAAGAGACGGACATCGTATTCGACATCGTAGATGTATCAAAGCCATATCGGTGGATACCGAGACATACGTGGACGTGTGTGTTGTGGACAGAGATCGTGGAAGACGGAATTTCTGTGTGGGCACTATTGAAGAACGATTGAAGATCAGAAGGAGCGTCAAGACCCGTGGGGATCGATTCTTAGTGTAAGATTAATCTTTCTTTGTAAAACCATTATTCATAGTGATTGTCTGGCTTGGGCCGTCCGAGATTATTTTCCCGTTTTTGGGTTTTTTCCTCATATATCTAGCGTTGTGAGTATTCTTTACTTTACTTTACTTTCTTTAATCCCTAGATGCATGTTCAGGATTAATCAAGATAAAATTGGTTTAAAGTGAGAATTGGGATTTCACAACTTGGTTTGGTGCATAATTAAAATTTGGATCTTTTTCAAAGAAAAATTGGTTTTGTTGAAAACACACATATTGGACAACTCACAAACTCTCATTTCTTCAAGTATTCAAACCTCTCTCGGTTAGCCATGCTAAGGACGGGGGCCAATTTCACCCACATGAAGGGGTGGGCCCATTTTCAAGGGACCCTCAACTAGTATTCAAAAGGTTTGGCATCGACCGAAAACTCCTAAGCCCTATAGATAAAGAAGTAGCTTGACTTCCAAAAATGGTTTTAGGTTTGGGTAACTTAAATTATTTTCTCATCAGACTTCCTGGCCCCTAAGTGGTAATTGCTTGACTTGTTTTTAGAGGACGACATATTGTAGCAAGCCTTAAAAATCTCAACATAAGGGTCATCCTTGTACTTTTTCATACATAAGGTAACGTAGACGAGGTTGATTTCCCAAGAATTTGGCACTAGTTGAGTCGGAGAAAGCTATAGACTTGAGAGGAACGTACAAAAGGATGAAAGGGTAATCTAAAATCGAGCTGAAACATCTTCCCATACACTGCAAATTCACCCTCTCGACCATTGTATGCTCTCTTGTCATCAGATGGGACATGCATGACGACATCCAATTTGATACCATAAAGGTGTCTATAGAGGAGGAGATCAGTGATTTTCATAAAAGATGACAATTGCTCAGCGAAAGCATAGTCAACTGGCACCTCAACGTTTGAGTCATTGCCATCATCATTATCGGCCTCATTCTCTTCTTCGGGCTCATTTTTATGAGTAAAAAATCCCCGTGGAAACCTCTCTTGAAGCTCGATATCGGTCATAGCACTAAGAGGAACAACAGTTGGGGGAATGGAAATGTTCACGGTCATCTCAGTAGATTTAAAGACGACTTGGACTGAAGAGTCACTGGAAGCCTCCTCATCCAAAATTTGAATAGAAGAATCATCTCGGACAGAAGACTCGGCCTGCTTGGATGATGAGGTACGGGTTGAGGGCTCGGCCACCTCAAGGTCTAAAGTATGGGAATGAGTCATCCTTATTATTTCCTCAAATGAATCCCTCATGTCGAATGGATCAAAGGACGATCTTGTCATCTTGTCCTTGCTGACCTCAGAGGAATATGGGTATATGATCTTTAAGGGGTTGGGAAAATAGTGTGTACCTAGTGGGGGTCGGCTCTATGTGTAGCCTTGTCCTCTTCCTCTTACCTACGAATCTCTTGGAAACACCTCTCCATCAGAATGGGAAACTCTAATGCTAGTGCATACTACTTCTTTAGCATCAAAGAAGTTGAGGCTATAGTTGTACAATTGAGGAGCAAAAATACACAAACAACTTGAGAGTTGACTGGTATTGACTAAAAGATTAAAAAAGTAATTTGAAGAGTTTCAAAAAGAACAATCAAGAATACTAAATCAGTTTCACTGGATAAAATAATCGAAGACTCACCGGAGCTAACTGAAAAATCTAAAAAGTGAATGGCAAAGCCAAAAATAGGAGGCCATAAACCCTAATTGACTATCAAACTGATAAAAATCCTAAAAGTAGCCCTGAATATACCCAAAACTGTCATCGAAAAACCCAAAATAGTTGCCAAAAAATCCCCCAACTTGAAATGTTAGAAAATCAATGGAAAACCTAGAGAAAGCGGGAAAATAGAGTACGTGGATAAGTTCGATGGACTGGTAACATCAGGAAACACGATTATTTCACTGGGAAATGCTTGAACAAGAATAAGGAAGCTATGGTCTTAAAGAGAGAAAGGAAAATGCATGAAGAAAGATAAATATGAAGAATAAACGTATTCAAATGCGTTTAAATACTAGTAATCATTGGGCATAAGTTCCAACAGAATCATAATGAGGTCACAAATCCCTAAATATCACTTACAACCGTCATTCTTGGGCCATATGTTGTTCAATAGGAAGACTGCAAAGTGTCAGTACTATACTCATCGAACTCTCCAGATCTGACACCTAAAACACTTATTCAACTCGTACTCGGAGGACACTTTTTTCCTCAGCCTTACCTTCTCATTGAATACTAAGGTATGGCGTGATTGATATGCCAAGCATAACCCCATCCAAGACTACACCACCTCAGCTAAAGTCAATCATCATCAAATAGTAAAGAAGTGGGGAACTAGAACTCGGCCAGGATTGACTCGAAAAGGATTGACTTGGTCGGTGGGTCAACGCAATATGCCTTACTACAACTCGAGGGATTATACACCCATCCTTAGCTTTACTAAGTTCGATGAAGATAGGCCAATACTACTCAGCATGACATGTGATAATTCCTCAGTGGTCCATGTATCAATAATCCAAACTCGGATAAGGTCATCGGTCGAGGTCTGACAGCTGTCAAGGCACATGCATTGGGAGATGCATGAGAGTCTGCATGTGGGTTGCGGATCCCATGTGGATGAATACCGTTATAGAAACATCTCCATCACATGTGAAGGAATATTTAATCATCATGACCTACATGTGACAGAGACAGCTGACTCCTCCTCTTTGTCTATGAAGATTACACACATGCTTATTATATGCTTGGGGGATACACTCCACACCCTAATCACTATAAATACTTGTCTTCTACCTCATTGTAAGGGATAGATTACTGTAAACCATAGATGAAACTCTGTCAACAATACAATAGAGAGAAATCTTGAGTGCTTGTATACTAAAGCCATTAGATCCCATATTAGTGGATTTTTCAAACACTCACAATGGATGTAGGCCCTCTAAAGGATAAACCATTTATATGTGGTGTTACGTTCTTCTTTACCACATCTCTTTTTATGTTTTTATATCTGCATACTCCATTGTAGTGTTGGTTAGAGCTTGCTTATAACTTTGATTTGGTGACACCAATTCTGGTATCATCAAATAACATGAGTTGTTCATTTGAAAGAGTTTGATTTTGGTTCGAACAAGTTATATAGTTTCTTTCAAAAGAACTTCTATCTTCAATCAAATAAGTTTTCACAAAACTTGTGCCGCCTCAAAAATTGTGTTTTCTTCAAGTAGGAGTTTTAGCATCAAGTTTGGGCAGGAATTTTATTAAAAATTATTTTTCCATACATATCTAAAAGCTCTCCAAAACCTAGTTTGTTTTAAACAGGTTGTTTTCTCGAATCCAAACTCCTTAGATGATTTCTGAACAACTTTATCAAGCCTAGACGAAAACATACCATTATCACACCCTTTTGAAGTCGATTCTTTACCTATAAAGATATGAAAGTATTGTCCTGAAGTTGATCAATGGAAAATAATGATAATGGAGCTTATTGTGAAGCATTGTTGGATCTACATTGCTTTCTATCAATAACAAGGAAGTAAGACATAAATGCAATACTTAATGGATTATATCTTTGCTAGTTTATCTGTATCATTCTATGATACCTAATTGTTGCAATGTTATAAAGCAATTTTACCCGAAATAGATTTTTCCTCATATCCTATCTCGTGATTTCTGGTTTATTTTTATTCTATTTAGATTCATATATCTTGCACATTTAGGTTCACATAATTAATCAAAAAAAATTGTATGAAATTGAATTTAGCTTGTGTGTGATCTAATCTATGAACTCTACATTTGACCATATAACTGGACCACTCTATAACAAATTTTCAAACTAGTATTAGAGCTTGTTTCTATAAGTTATTTGTACAATTGGGCATATTAGATCAGAGAAAGTTTAGGTAATATGGAAAATTCGTACAATTGGGCACATTTGTTTAATGGCTAAAATTATGCCTACTAGAAAGATCGAGTGACAGCAACTCTAAAATCGAATAACGAGGACGTCTAGTGATCGAGGTGGATCGAGAGTCCGTGTAATATGCTAGTCGTTGTTATCGTCTTCCAACCACAATACAAAAAAAACTAAACTTTAACTACACTCTTATGGAGTATAGTGGCGAGTCTAGGTATCGAATCCACAGGGAACTAGGACGAGTGAACGTGACGACAAAGGTAAGACTGTTAACCCTAACTTGACTCTAAAAAGAAATAAAAAGATAATGATTGAGTGAGAAAGGATAAAGGGAAAAATAAAGAAGTTAACTGAAATTAATTGGAAAATTAAGGTGGGGACACAATCCCTCAACCCTAGTGTATTGATGGTATAAAAATAATTGTAAATTTAAGTGGCTAATTAGACCCAGAATTTAGTACTCCCAAGCATTACATATATGAGGTTCAAGCCTGCACCATACTTAATCAGAGGACGAGTACATTGGTATTGCGAAAGTTACACTAGAATTGCATTCTGAAGCATCCTAGTTACCCTGAAGAAAACGAAATCCAAAGATCTACAATTGTCGCATTTCTACGCAATACGATTGTAATAAATCATTAAATTTAGAGGCTTAATATTATACACATACAACTATCACATCAGGTTGAGTTCATGCATCCCGATCCTTAAAAACCTAGCCTAACATGGTGAAATAAATGAAAACTACGTTATCTACGTTGCATGAACTCATAATTTCTTGGAAAGAGAGATGAAATATGAGAAATAATAATAAAAGTGCTGGAAATAAAAGTTACCATGATTGAAGAACAAGAACATGCAATAAGAAATCAATGATTGAAGAAAAACTGGAAAAGCTCTTGAATTAAAGGTGCAAAATATGTAAATTCTTCTCTTAGATGTTCCTACTTGTTATGGAGCTTTTACATCCATGAAATCTTAATAAAATGAGTCCTAATGACTAAATATATAGACTAAAGGTCGTTTAGAAGAGTCCCAAAAATATAAAACTCTTTTGGATAAAATATAAGCCCAAAATAAAAATCCCGTATCTGGCAATTTGTCACACTTAGAAAGCGTGTGACTAATTTTGTAACGGATATGGAGCGTGACTAATTTTGTAACGGATCTGGAGCGTGACTAATTTTGTAACGGATCTGGAGCGTGACTAATGACCGGATCGGTTCTTTTAATTTTCATCAACTTCGATCCATCTTCGTTCTGGGGTTCACTGGAACTTTTGTATTTTGGATCGGTCCAATCCGGATCGGTCCGATTTTCTTTGACTTTTTCTTCTATCTTTGACTGCTCATAACTTTCACACCGGGACTCCGATTGAGGTGTCGTGTTTTCCAGTGTTCTTGTAATTGAGTGATCTTCAAATTTCTAGTTGGACCCACCTCCGAATAAGGCTGAAAAATTACAAAAATACCCTTTAACTCCCCATTTCTTGGTTTTCTTTCACTGTTTTGAGTTCTCTTTGGCACTAACTTGCATGAAATACCTATAAAACAACTAAGAGATACACAACATATGGAATACTTTCCAAAACTGGATAGTACCATAAATATGATACAAATCCAAGCTATTTACACCGCAAGGGATCATAAAAACACAGAAATTAAGGGGATAAATGTGAAGAATTTATGCCTAATTATCTCGCTTGCTATTGAAAGGTGGTGAACTCTTACCATTGTAACTAATGGAAATGTTCGTATTCTCAAGTCAGTCACAAATTGAATTGAAGATGAATTTATACTGAGTATTTCTAACTTTCATGGCTTAAATGTTATTTTGGGTGTTATCACACCTGACAAATTTCATTATATCATTATGTGTACCACGTCTAAAGAAGCTTGGGATATCCTCTAGCTTAAACACAAGGAAACCAATTTGGTAAAAGCTTCAAAACCTCACCACATAATTTGAGACTATAATCATTCTTGAAACTGAAAATTTTGGTGAATTTGATGCACATTTGTCTGATATTGTGAATCTGAGTTTTAATTTGGGTGAGAAAATTTCAAAAGTGATAGTTCTTCAAAAAATTATAACTGCTTACCCATCTCATTTTAGTGCAAAAGTTACTTTCCATAAATCTTTGGGAAATATAAACAAACTTAGGCTAGAAGAGCTCATAGGTGATCTTTAAACTTATGAGTTAGAGGCGTTCCCCAAAAACGAAGAGGGAAAAGAAAAAGGAATATCTTTAAAAGATAAATCTAAAGAGAAAGAGTTTTTTAAATCCAGTTTTGAATTTGATCTAGATGATGTTTCCCCGTTATATTAAAAAATCAAAAAATTTCTTTAATTCAAAAATCAAAATTCCTCATAAGTGGATAATAAAACTTTTGAGAAAAAAATGCTAAGAAGGAAATAGAATTTTTTGAGAATCATCAAAAGAAATCTTAAGGTGAGTATCCGTAGAAACATGAATCAAAGATATGTTATGAGTGTAAGGATGAAGATCATAAATACCATGAGTGTCCGACTAGCTAAAGAGATGTGAAAAGGGTAAAGGTGGATATAATACCACTCGAAGAGATAGTGATGTCGAATTGGTGGATTTAGAGAATAAAACACCACATGGATGTTACTTCACCGCATTTATGGCTAATGACGTTAGAACTTCAAATACGTCTCATGTCGATGAGGATGTTTCTAAATGTTATAACCTTTACAATGAGTACAATCACTCCAGTGAGTTTGAGGGTGATGATTTATGTGAGGGGGAGTGAGGTCTTTAATATGCATATAGAAAACTTGACACTGAGTCATTAACAATTAAAAATAAAAATAAAAATTTGGATCTTAGGGTATTATCTTTAGAGAAGGAGGTGAAGTTTTCGAGAGATAATTAGGCCTCTATGATAATTTATTTGAGTGAGCAACTTATTTCTGTGGGAATCGAAATGAATTAATTGACCAACAATGTGTCTAGTCTTAAGAGAGGTATTCAAGAATCATTAGAGACTAGTGAGAAAACTGAAGACCATGTTTCCCAACTTGAGAAAGATGTCAAACGTTTTTGAGCGGTCGAAGTAACTTTAGAGGAAACATCAAAGAGGATAGAAAATATGTTCTTAGGTCACGCTTTAGATTCTAAAAAGAAGCAATGGATCAATTATGAAGGTGCATCCACCATCAATATCGTACCCGAACTAGGTCCCATGCTTGTGATGGATCCTTATGGGCCTTGACCTATCCCACCAATGACAACTAATCCAAGGCATTTTAATTGAGTAGACCCCCAAAAAATCTATGCTTGTACCCATTACAAATGGATAGGTCACTTTTGGGAGTTTTAGTATAAGATAGGAAGTTTCCCTCAAACACATGCTCCCATACACCACTCTAGTGACTTTGCTAAATTTTAAGAGCAACATAATTTTCTATTAACTACTTTTAAAATTTTAATGGATGTATTTCAAAGGATGTCTACGCCTTTAGAGAAGACTTCCAACACAATGACTAGCGCCAATAATGATAAGAGCAAATAAAAGGTTACCACCTCATGGGTACCTAAAAGTGACAAAAATCCCTTGTGATTCATGTTTCTCTTAAGGTGAATGATACTTCTTAATGGTATTTTAATTATTGGTTATCTAGGCACATGACCGATGACAAGTCAAATTTTACCAACTTTTTAGATAGTAAATAAGGAAAAGTCAACTTTGGGGATGGGAGTAGGTCAAGCATTTTAGAACGAGGTTGGGTGCATATAAGTGTAAGCCAACTTTGCGATGCGAACTTTTCAGTAAACTATAACTAGTTAGAATATAACATTTTTATCAATTCGCTGAACTTTTGCTACAAGGTGTTAGGATTACCAATGAATTCCACATTATCATTCCCAAGTCATATTTAGTGTGAAATAATGCTAAGGTTTGCATTAACGACTAGGTCATGTTAAGTCTAGAGATCTTGCAAGGTAAGTTAAGAAAGACATAGTTCGTGGCTTACCATCTCTTGGAGAACCAACTTCCTTAGTTTATGGTACTTGTAAATAAGGGAAACAAATCAAGAGTACCCATATGAAGTGCAATACAATTACCACCTCTCATGTTCCAGAGTTGATACATATGGATCGAATGGGTTTCACGAGTACGGAGAGTATTGGTGGTAAAAAAAATTATATTTTAGTGATGGTTCATGACTTTTAGAGATATTCTATAATTAGATATCTTAGAGAAAAGTTTGATGTTGTTGAGTTTTTAACAACCAAGTGAGGTGTTAATCAAAATCAACATGGTGTCACTATAAATCGTATTTGTAATGACAATGGCATTGAATATAAAGATGTCAGTGTTGATGGCTTTTGTGATGAAGTTGGCATCAAATATGATTTTTTTCTATTCGTACTACTTATAAATATGGTATTATTAAGTGAAAAAATCGAACAATTAAAGAAATGGCTAGATGCATGCTACTTGTTAAGAACATGCCTAGAGGTTCTTAGGTGGGGGTGGTTAACATCGGATGCCACATGGTGAATATGGTATATCTTCGACACACACACTTCACACTCCATATGAGATGTGAAACTATAATATATTCAACCTATCATATTTTCGAGTTTTTAAGAGTCCTTGCTATTTTATTAGATATTGATACCACTTAGGGAAATTTGACTCCAAAAGCAATGAGCGAATATTTTTAAGATATTCATCCGCTAGTAGATCCTATAGGATGTATAATATTAAAATCTCTAAGGTCGTGGAATAGATTAATGTTGTGAATAGAGATGATGAACCAAATATGTTCATTGATTATGCACTTGCGTAGGATAACAATGCACCCTCAGGTGGCTATATCATTATTCCTCACACCACCAGGGTTGACCCAATTATTGACATGGAGGATCCACCCATTTGGGTTCGAAAGAGACATGATCCTATCCACATACTTGATGATCCCACACTAGGTGTTAAGAATCTTACTGAACTAGAAAATGTGGTTAACTACTTTTTGTACACTTCGAGAGTAGAGCCCAAGAATGTGAAGGAATCACTCGAGGATGGATATTTGATATACAAGATGAGTTACTTTAATTTTGAAAGAACGACTTCTAGAAATTAAGCCCCTACTTAGAGAGACTAATGTGATTAGTACTAATAGGGTGTACAAAAAAATGATGGATGATAATGGTACCATCATTTTCAATAAGGTTAGATTGGTCGCTCACGCTTACACACAAATAGATGATGTAGACTTTAACCAGACATTTGCTCATACTGTTGGGCATGATTCTATCCTCTTACTACTATCCATATCATGTCATCTATGATTTAATCTCCACCAAATGGATGTCAATATTACCTTTCTCGATGGAATTCTTCAAGAGGAGGTTAACGAGGAATAACCAAAGGGTTTTGAGTGCCCAAAGCACCATGTACACGTCTTTTATCTAAAAAAAGTATTTGTATGGTTTGAAGTAAGACCTCCGTGATTGCCATGAAAGGTTAACTTATTATCTCTTAGCTTGTGGCTTGAAGAGAGGGGAAGATGGTATTATGTTTTTTTGAGGAGATTGGGTGTTGCTATCTTGGTTTCCCAAGTCTATGTGAATGACATAGTCTTTGGTTCCACATGTTACCAACATTCTCACACTTTTAAGGAGGACATAAAGAGAGAATTTTAGATGAGAATGGTTGGTGAACTCACATTCTACCTAGGTCCCCAACTGCATTAACTTGAGAATGGGATATTTATATATCACTATAAATATGCCAGGGATCGAGTGAAGAATTTTGTTTGTTCTCCTCTAAGAAATTTCATATACCCATAAGTTCCTCGATAAAGCTTAGAAACTACACCATAGGTAAGGATGTAGACAAAAAATCTTTAGGATTATGATAGATAGTCTCATATACTTAACAACTATCTATCTCAATGTCTCCTTTAGTGTTGGAGTTTATGCACGTTATCAAGCTTCCCAAAAAGAGTCACACTTGATTTCACTTAAGCATATCATCAAATACGTAAGTGGCACTGTTACTTATGGAATTTGGCATAAACTTGATACCGATGATCGCTTGTCGGATTATTCAAATGTCAATTAGATCAGGATGTTGATGGTTGTAAAATCACACCAGGTTGATGATTTTACTTTGGGAATGCTCTTGTCTCATGGTTAATTAAGAAGTAACACTTAATTATTTATCCCCGACAACGGACGAGTACATAGCCGATGAGAGTTATTGCACGATACACTTTTGGATGAAGTAAATATTGGAATATTATGGGATTACTCAAAGAACAATAATTATTTCTTGCGATAATACGAGTTCAATACACATTTGTCTTAATCATATATAGCATTCTCCTAAAAGCACAGTAGTATATGTGAGCATTTTATATGTAATCTTGTTGTGGAGAAGATCGCTACGCCATTAGATGCACTTAGATTTGAGGATCTTAGGAAGTCTTTAGGTATCTATTACATTGATTGAGTTTGAGTATTGGTTCTAGTTTAGGATATTTTCATGTGACTATCAATTATCCCTACAACAAGATTTTATTTTTATGTGTATATCTTGAAAGAAACAAAAAGAAGTTCATTTCTTTACAAAAGATCAAAAATTTACAAATAGATTTTATGTTTAGATAAAAAAAAAAGTAAAAATTGAAAAAGATTTTTCTATTTAGTTTTAAGCCATATACGGATGAGCATTTAAAATGTTCGAATCACAATTTCATTCCATATCAAGTGATTCAATCATGGTCTTTGACTTTGCTACATCTTATTATTTGCTTAATTATTCATGTTTAGCATTGTGTCGTTCATTGTTTATTACTACGTTCATGCTAGACTCATTATGTTGCCTTGATTGCGCACATCCATGAACAATTTACTTGCTTGTAATATGTTAAACATGATTTACTCATCTCAATCAGGATCAATAACTAACCAAATGTACTAGATCCTAACTATGGATGTCAAAACCGTTGTTCTGATTTTTTCTACCGAAAAATTGATTTATGTGTTTAAACAATGGAAAGGGGCAATGAAAGAAGTCTTCTTCGCGTTAAAATCCATCATTTAGAAAAGCCTAAAAGATGATTTTGGAACATAAAAACATTAGATCAAGGCTATATTTTGGTTTCATTTATTCTTCATTATAAATAGCAATATGATTCGTTCAATGATTTTGAGATTTTATGCTTAAAATGTGAGATTTTGAGGGTGCTGTAAGTTAAAGATATATGGGTTTGCACAATAAAATTCCTTCAAAGTATTAGATAGTTTGGAGTTATTGATTTGTGAAGCACTGAAATTTGTGACATTTGATATGAGTTATGTTAATTTAACGTTGCTCCATTCTTTTACACTAAATATTGAATTGAGTTCTTTGTTTAGGAATGTCCTTTTGACTTCGTGCACCATCATTACCTATGTCAATGCTATCTTTACCATGCATTGAGTTCACATAATTTCATTTCATATCCAAGATTCAGATATTTTCATGATATTCCACAGTGTGATTGGTTAAATTTTAACCTTAATGTGTATTTATATACTCAAAAATTTCAAAATAAATCAAAAAAAGTTTGTTGGGTTGCTGAATTTCCATCGCACATGCTTAATTATTTATTCTTTATGATTATATTACATATTGGAATTCTCATGATGCTAACTTTTAAGTTTAGTTTGTAACCTTTTGTCTATTATGGACAAAAAGGGGAAGAATATATTGAGGGGGGGTTTCATTTGTTCTAAACTCCACGCATCACGGTATTTCTTTGCTTCATATGTGTAGCTATTTTTACTCAATGATGATATCATGGACTACACAATGAATTTTTTTGGCATAAACAATTTTCCAAGTGTCTTTACCTTTTCAGGCTTGGGAGGACATTAATAAAACTTCTCTTAAGGGTTTTTCTTTTCGATTTTGTGTTTTATACTAGAATAGCCAAATGGGCGGCCTGTAAGAGCCAGTTTTATGATTGTTCATTAGATTGGGCGGCCTGTAAGAGCCAGTTTTATGATTGTTCATTAGATTTTAGTTTGGCATTTTATGTTGCACCCATCTTCATCATCATCTACATTCTCAAGGCTTCAAGCAAAGATAAGTTAATTACTGAATGCAACAATCGAACATCCATCGTCACTGCATTTATCAGAGAAGGTATATGAGGTTTCTTTTATGTAAGCATTTTATTTAGGGTTATTTTATTAAAAGTGTTTGTTTTTATAAAAATATTTCAAGGCAATATTTAAAAGTTTTTGAAGAAAAATATTTTCTAGTTTGTAAGTCGTTTGAATGTCTTTATAGGCTCCCTTTTAACGAGTTATAGATGTTCATTCAAACGAGCCTTAAACAAACATTGAATGATATTTCATTGTTAGCTGAATAAATATCATTCGATACACGTTAGATGTTATTTTGAACAAGGTGAGTTGTTCATTTGAATGTGTTTCATTTTGGGTCGAAAGAATTACACAGTTTTGTTCAAACAAACTCATATTTTTGTTATTTTTTCCACCTCAAAAAATGTGTTTTCTATAAATCGGAGTGTTGGCATTAGGTTTTAGTAGTTCTTTTGGTGAAAATTATTTTTTCATACATATTCAAAAGTTCTGAAAACCCTAGTTCATTTTAAATACTTTCTTTTTTTAAATCCAAACCCTATGGATGACTTGTGAACGACTTTATAAAACCTACAAGAACATGTAATATTTTCATACCCTTGTGAAGTTGATTATTCAATGCTAAAAATAGGAAATGAGTTTCCTAAGACTGATCAGTGGACATCGAAGCAAGTGAATCTTGGTATTGAGAATTGTTGGATACATATCACTTTTTGTCAACAACAATAAAGGAAGACGTAACTTCAATACTTAGTGGATTATGAGTCTGTATGATTATTTTTATATCATTCTATAATAACTAGTTGTAAGAGTGATGAAAAATTGTTTTAATCGAAAGGGGTTTATACTCATATCCTATCTTGCCATTTATGGTTTGTGGTTTATTTTGATTCGATTTAGATTCATATATCTTGAATGTTTAGGTCCACCTAATTAATCAATATTAAATTAACTTGGCTTATGTATGACCTAATCTATGAACTCTCCATTTCACCATGCAATCGGAACAGTCTATAAAGCATTTTTATCTTTTATTTCCTATATACTGGTAAAATTTCCCATGGTTCATGTTAATCCATGACCTTGGGGATACTCTTCAAGATAATTGTCCTTGCTTACACTCTTTAATCTAATTATCCTAAATGATATGATCCTCCGCCCCCTTTGATACTTCTTAGTAGGGTCCCTCCCAGTTCAGTGCAAGATTTCATCCGATGTCCTCTTGGCGATGGGAAGTATCGTTTTAAGAACCAAGTCGCAGAACTAGAGTTCTATGACTTTGACCTTATTGGCATGTTGCATTGCTAATTCTTAACGGTAGGTGGGCAAATGCATTATAGCTTTCTACCTTCTTTATTCATCCATATGAAATTTATGAGATATTTCGTCATCATTGCATCCATCTTCAAAGATAACTACCTCTACCATAGGTAAAGGAGTACAAAGTCTCTTTTATTAGCTTCCTTCGTGTTATTTTGTATGCCCTAAGAATAGAGGGATGTTTGACCACCCATAGTTTGTTGGCATTCTATAACCAATGTTTTATTGGTTATCTTTGTATGTCAATTGCACTAGGGGAAGGCTATTGATGCATAGTTGATTTTAATTCCTTTTTTCACATAAATCACTGAAGGAGTAATTGTCAAACTGCATTCCATTTACAATAACCAACACCCCTGGGATCCTAAATAGTGTGATGAGGTTCCTCTAAACAAATCACATGGAGTTCGTTTATCTAATATGAATGAGTAGTTTGGTCTCAAACCATTTTTTAAATCAATTTAGTACATTTATCATATATTTTCTATTCCCTATTGCAGTAGGTAATGGACCCATTATGTCCATGCCCCACTAAGAAAAAAGGCCCTAGACCAGTGAGGAGATTTATATCTCCCACAAGTTATTCGATGATTGGCAAAAATTGCAGGAACTTAACTTACTCTCTAGTGAACATTATTGCGTCCTTTTTCATGAAGGGCTACTAATATACTTAAGATATTGGCCTTTAAAAGCCTGATCTTCCACTTGTATGTGCTCCATAACTTCCTCTATGCATCTCTCACAATTGTCCCTCCACTTGATCTGGGTGAACACACTTTAGTAAAGGGCCAGTGAATGATCGTTGATAAAGCTTTCCCTCAGAGTTAAGGGAAACCTAGATGACCCCATCCTCAACTTATATGCCTCGTTATCATCTGGGGGCATCTCCCCAGTCCTCAAGTAGGAAAATATGGGATCAATCCATGGCAGAGCTAATTTCATTTGGAGAATGCAAAGCCCTAATTCTGATTCTTCGATGTTTGGGTGGTCTATGTATTGCACTTTAATCATCCATTTCTGTCCGTATCGATAGCTGAAGCTAAAGTAGCAAGAGAATTTGCATGGATATTATCGTTCCTTGGGAGCTTCTCCATCGAGGAAGACTTGAACTGCTGAAGAAGACCTCCTGCGTTGTTTTCGTAGGTAGGAATTATGGAGTCTATGGATTAATATTCTCAGTTAAGATGGTTTGAGGCCAGTCTAGAGTCATAGTACATAGTCATTAGAGAGAAGCTAGAGTGATCACCTTATGGAGACCATACACCATAGCCATATATTATGTCTTGTTGTTTGACAATATAATGGACTTCTGAATGCGAATAACTTGCGATGTCATGGAGAAGATTCCAACTCATGCGCCCCTCTTATTTGATGCACCGTCAATGAAAATTTTACATATTTGTCCATCCTCACTGACCGCTAATGACTCCAAAATGGGATTTGGCTATTCGTCCTCACCTCTTGGTGATGTTAATAATTATGCTATGAAGTCTGCTAAGGCTTAACCCTTGATCATCATTCTAGGTTCGTACATGATATCAAACTGCGCTAGCTTTAGGGACTACTTAGTCATTCTATTTTATATGCCTGCCTTTTATGTGAATCTTTAAAAGGATGGGTTGTGGGGATGATTAAGGTATGAACATCAAATAGTACTTCAGCTTTATGGATGCGGTTACCAATACTAGAATAAATTTCTTAAAAGGAATGTATATAGTTTATGCCTCAAGGAGAGTATGGCTGACTAGTAGACTCACCTTTTCTTTCCATCATCTATTTAAACTAGTGCATCGCTAATCACATGTTGTGAGATGGACAAGTATAGGTTCAAATCTTCCCTACTTTTGGTGGTTAATAATTAGGGAGGAGACCCCAAGTACTATCGAATCCCTTCAAAAGCTTGGTCGTATTCCTCTTTCCAAATGGTAGGGATTATGTTATTCAATGACTAGAAGAAAAAATGACACTTGTCCAAAGATCTTGAAATAAATTGATTTGAAGTGGCTAGCATTCTAGTGATGACCTTGATGTCTCTGATAGTAGTCTGCATTCTGATATTTTGTTGTACCACTTTATCCCTATCTAGGTTACTATATATCAAGGAAACTTACCATAGCTATCTCTGAAGATTCACACCGAGGTGTTAAGTTTCAACTTATATTCTTTGAGGACCTGAAGTTCTTCGAGAGGTCTCTGATGTGATCGACTGGTTGCTTTATTTTAATGAGAATATCATAAATGTACACTTTCGTAGTAAAGCAAATCATCTTCTTGGATATTCTGGTTATAATACCGCTGATAAATTTCTCCTACATTCTTAAAATCGAAAGGCATTACCTTGTAGCATTAAGAACTCAGGTTATGATGACAAAGGTATTTTCCTGATCTAAACCGAACATAAGTATTCAATGGTGGTCAGAGTATGCATCCATAAAGCTCATGTGTTGATGTTCTGTCATGTAGTCCATAAGTTTATATATTTATGGTAATGGAAAACTATCTTTTGGGTAATTCTTATTGAGATTAGTGAAATCTACACATACTCTCCACTTGCCACTCTTTTTTCTGACCACAATAATCTTAGCAATCAAGTTAAGGACTTAGACCTCTCTGGTGGAGCTGACCTGGAGTAAGTTGTCAACTTATGCTTCAATAAATTTTACTTTATCTGGGGCTTACTTTATTACTGTAACAACCCGGATTTTTTTTAATGGGAATTTTTAAATTAATTTTGGAAATCGAAGAAAAATGAAATTTTGGATTTTATAAATTTTATAATTTAAAGTGTTGGTTTTTATATTTGAAAAATAAATTTTCAAACAGAATTGGAATCGGAATTAAAATGGAGTTTTAATTGAATTTGTATTATTTAGAAGAGTCCTCAAAACATAAAACTCTCTAAGAGTCCTGAGAACATAAAACTCTCTAGTAAAAATAATATTTTTAGAAATCCGACCGTCCGATCAAGCTGAATTTTTGTCAGTAGTCCTGTCTCGCCGTTCGCTACAACATTCTAAAATTTTAAGCGATTCTAACGGTCCGATCGTCCGTAATGATTTTTTCAAGTATTTGTATTTGATTAGGACTCTAATTCTTTTTGGTATATAAACATAAAGTGACGAGTTGAGATCTTTAAAAACACATTTTATCCTTCTCAAAAATCAGAATCCTCTCATCTTCTTCAACCTCAAAACCCTAGCCCCATTCTACATAACTTTCAACTCAAGTTTTGTCAAGATAAATCGGATTTTCTCAAGACGCGTCAAGAACGAATCTTTGTCAAATTTTTGAGAGGAATACACATTCAAGATCAGATTTCTAAACCAACTTTTATTCAGGCATGAATAATCTATTCTTTTTCTTTGGTATTATGCGTTTTAAGTGTCGCCTAAACACTTAATTACATGTTTTCTTAAAAATAATTAGTAACTTAATTAGAAAAATTGAATACTAATTATGGGGCTGTTTTTATAAAATCTTTTAATTTGAATAATATTCATAACCCTTTGGGTACGTAGGATTGATGAGTGATTTTGGGTTTTATTGGTGTAGGTTGTATGTAGAAAAACCCTAGTTCTAAAAATAAATGATTTTTGGGTGCGTACAACTCATGTAATACACATAGAGAAAATAAAATTTGGTTTTTGATGTTTATATGATGAAAACTTGGTATATTTAATTTAAAATAATTAAATGAGATTAACTGGGTATTGTTGACGAGGTGATAATTAAATTAAAGAATTAATTGAATTGGAATATCATGCGTAGTTTTATATATTGATTAATTATGCTTGTTTGTGTGACTTGTTGGTATTATGATGTTGCCTTTGTGACGACGGGTTGTTGGGTATTATTGCTCTCCCTATATTTTAGAATGCCTTCTAGGTATGGGACTAGTGGGTATGCCTTTTGATGATTTACGCCTTCTAGGTATGGGACTAGTGAGGGTAGATTATCGCGTTTTTATCATCTTGAGGGTGGGCTGATTTTTTATTACTTTATCGTCGTTACGATAGCCTAAGTACGAGAATAAGTTAAGATTTATGTTAGAAAATCATCCTATACATAGGATAGGACATATTGATAACTTGGGGACCCTTAGGTATGGGACTAATGGGTATTTTGAGGATCTCACATCGATTAAATGGGTGGGGTGATTATAAATTGAGAAATTGAGAATTAATGCCTAAGATAAAAACGGGTATTAAAATTTGTGGCCACATAATGTGTCAGGGCCGACAGTTTAAACGGGTCAGAGGATGATTTATGTCGTGTCGTGTGTGGAACCTTGTCATGTGTCGGGGCCGACAGTAAACGGGTCAGAGGACGATTGACAAGGGGAACCTTGTCATGTGTCGGGGCCGACAGTAAACGGGGCAGATGACGATTGACAAAAGGGGAAGTGTGACACTTTAATCAAAAGTGAGAACTATAATAAAAGTTGGTTAATTTAATTAAATTAACATCGTGGGACTTGGGAATTTAAAATCATATTGGTGTGCCTTTATAAATGGAGATTTTTGCGGGTAGTTAGTAGATTATAATTATCGCGTTTAATTATCCCGTTTAATTTAAAATATTCTATTGTGATATTTATTGCGTATAATGCTACTGTCTGGATTCAAGGATCCTATTTGAGGGGAGTATTGTGTATTCTTGCTCAGGACTTTGTCTCTGACTCATGCGTTGACTAATCTTTTTCAGGATTTAATTTGGAGAATCTGCATAAGTTTATCGGAGTTATCATTGGTGGTGCAGTTTGAGTAATTTACTTTATGGCATAGTTTAGTTAGACTTTCTTTTCCAGTCGTATTATGAGACTTCATTGGAGCTTTATTGGGTCATTCGGTTCCAAAGTTGTTTAGAGGATTTCTGTTGGGATTATTCAGATTTTATTTAATCATTATTGGAGATTGGATTTTTGGAGTTAGCATGTGATGGATCTTTTATCGCTTAGTTGTTTATGAGCATTTGAGTTTGATTCAATTATGTATCTTATGGACTGGTTTATTTGTGTCTCATATCTGTCTCATGCTAAGAGTGGTAATTATTTAGTTCACGCCCGGTTTGGTTTCGGTGGCGGCCGACGCCAAAATTAGGCGGGGTGTGACAGATGGTATCAGAGCATGGTCTTAGGTCTCGTAGGTTATGAGTCCGTTTAGCTTCCGTGTTGCCGATCTTGGATTCCATTTGATGATTCGTACTTCTTAAAGTAGAGGGTCTAGCATTCATGTTAGATGGGTTTCTTGGAGATGTGAAGTTTTGAGTTAAGGACATTGTAGACACTGAGTTTAGAATTAGTAAGCTTGATGTGGGGATCCTTAGAATGGATTTTGGAGATGATAATTATTTTGTAGATTTTAGTACAGATGTTAGGTACCGTATGTATCGATTTTTGATATTGAGATTTAATTTGAGGAAGTTAGAATTTTAATGACTTTTGGATATAGGATCGAGTGGGGGATTTTGAGAGCATGTGGTACGCCATTATTTTCATAGTTATGTGTAGGTATATAGGCAATATATATTATTTTGTTGCTCGTGGGGTAGGTGCGCATAGAATTGGGTGTATGGGTGCCCAATTATGGCATTCTACGGGTAGGCATATGTGAGCCTTATTTTTTTTTTTTGCGAGATTTAAGTGTTTATGTATATGCTTCGTTTAATTTCGAGGACGAAATTCTTTGCTAGTGGGGAAGTATGTAACAACCCGGATTTTTTTAAATGGGAATTTTTAAATTAATTTTGGAAATCGAAGAAAAATGAAATTTTGGATTTTATAAATTTTATAATTTAAAGTGTTGGTTTTTATATTTGAAAAATAAATTTTCAAACAGAATTGGAATCGGAATTAAAATGGAGTTTTAACTGAATTTGTATTATTTAGAAGAGTCCTCAAAACATAAAACTCTCTAAGAGTCCTGAGAACATAAAACTCTCTAGTAAAAATAATATTTTTAGAAATCCGACCGTCCGATCAAGCTGAATTTTTGTCAGTAGTCCTGTCTCGCCGTTCTCTACAACATTCTAAAATTTCAAGCGATTCTAACGGTCCAATCGTCCGTAATGATTTTTTCAAGTATTTGTATTTGATTAGGACTCTAATTCTTTTTGGTATATAAACATAAAGTGACGTGTTTAGATCTTTTAAAACACATTTTAGCCTTCTCAAAAATCAGAATCCTCTCATCTTCTTCATCTTCTTCAACCTCAAAACCCTAGCCCCATTCTACATAACTTTCAACTCAAGTTTTCTCAAGATAAACCGGATTTTCTCAAGACGCGTCAAGAACGAATCTTTGTCAAATTTTTGAGAGGAATACACATTCAAGATCAGATTTCTAAACCAACTTTTATTCAGGCATGAATAATCTATTCTTTTTCTTTAGTATTATGCGTTTTAAGTGTCGCCTAAACACTTAATTACATGTTTTCTTAAAAATAATTAGTAACTTAATTAGAAAAATTGAATACTAATTATGGGGCTGTTTTTATAAAATCTTTTAATCTGAATAATATTCATAACCATTTGGGTACGTAGAATTGATGAGTGATTTTGGGTTTTATTGGTGTAGGTTGTATGTAGAAAAACCTCAGTTCTAAAAATAAATGATTTTTGGGTGCGTACAACTCATGTAATACACATAGAGAAAATAAAATTTGGTTTTTGATGTTTATATGATGAAAACTTGGTATATTTAATTTAAAATAATTAAATGAGATTAACTGGGTATTGTTGACGAGGTGATAATTAAATTAAAGAATTAATTGAATTGGAATATCATGCGTAGTTTTATATATTGATTAATTATGCTTGTTTGTGTGACTTGTTGGTATTATGATGTTGCCTTTGTGACGACGGGTTGTTGGGTATTATTGCTCTCCCTATATTTTAGAATGCCTTCTAGGTATGGGACTAGTGGGTATGCCTTTTGATGATTTACACCTTCTAGGTATGGGACTAGTGAGGGTAGATTATCGCGTTTTTATCATCTTGAGGGTGGGCTGATTTTTTATTACTTTATCGTCGTTACGATAGCCTAAGTACGAGAATAAGTTAAGATTTATGTTAGAAAATCATCCTATACATAGGATAGGACATATTGATAACTTGGGGACCCTTAGGTATGGGACTAATGGGTATTTTGAGGATCTCACATCGATTAAAAGGGTGGGGTGATTATAAATTGAGAAATTGAGAATTAATCCCTAAGATAAAAACGGGTATTAAAATTTGTGGCCACATAATGTGTCAGGGCCGACAGTTTAAATGGGTCAGAGGACGATTTATGTCGTGTCGTGTGTGGAACCTTGTCATGTGTCGGGGCCGACAGTAAACGGGTCAGAGGACGATTGACAAGGGGAACCTTGTCATGTGTCGGGGCCGACAGTAAACGGGTCAGATGACGATTGACAAAAGGGGAAGTGTGACACTTTAATAAAAAGTGAGAACTATAATAAAAGTTGGTTAATTTAATTAAATTAACATCGTGGGACTCGGGAATTTAAAATCATATTGGTGTGCCTTTATAAATGGAGATTTTTGCGGGTAGTTAGTAGATTATAATTATCGCGTTTAATTATCCCGTTTAATTTAAAATATTCTATTGTGATATTTATTGCGTATAATGCTGCTGTCTGGATTCAAGGATCCTATTTGAGGGGAGTATTGTGTATTCTTGCTCAGGACTTTGGCTCTGACTCATGCGTTGACTAATCTTTTTCAGGATTTAATTTGGAGAAGCTGCATAAGTTTATCGGAGTTATCATTGGAGGTGCAGTTTGAGTTATTTACTTTATGGCATAGTTTAGTTAGACTTTCTTTTCCAGTCGTATTATGAGACTTCATTGGAGCTTTATGGCATAGTTTAGTTAGACTTTCTTTTCCACGTGCATATTACAATTAATTCCTCCGAATTATGTTGGGTTAGCCTTATTTATACTGCTAAGTCATTACCTAATTTCCCAGGATTGGAATTATATGTTTTAGATTACCCTTTCATTATGAAATTATGAATTCTTTCCTTCAAATTCTGATATAGAAATTGGTTAACAATAATGTGTTGAATTCTCACCAATTAAAAATGGGAAATGGGGAACAAACGATGGAATATAATTTTGATAAAAAAAAGTTTGTGGATAAACCAATTTTTTTAATTGGAATTCTATATTCATCCTTAATCCATAATGTACTAAAGATTAAAGCAATTCCATGTGATTCATAATTTTAGTCCCTCAAAATTATGTAAGGGTAATGGATTGAGGAATGGTTAATATGATTGGATTTCGAATATGATTCAATAACTCGTGATAAAGAACAAATACACCATAAATTATATAGTTCTAAATAATAGAACATAATTGATATTATAGAATATATATTGTTTCCATTAAAAATAAGGGGTGGGCATAAATGATTATAAGATAAAATATACTTCTTGAATATCATTAGGCTACACACCATGGGTCATATATGATTATATTAATATATTGCGTGACCCGAGTTAGACTCATGGTCTTACTTTGCTATTTTATATATTTGAAGGCGACATAGGGGTGTGCCTGTTTAAATTTGTATGTGTCAGCTAAAAGACGACATACTTACATGTTAGTGACCAGGTATATAGGAACAAGTAAATTGTTATTTGATGTATAAGTGACCTTTCAATAATGGGTGCTAGTCCCAGATTATATATATATATATATATATATATTCACATATGTGTGTGTGTATGTGTGTGTGTGTGTGTGTGTGTTATGCTTTATAATATGATTATTTGGGTTACGCCCCAGTTATTAGTTTGTATTTCCAAGTTGTCTCTTATTGTATGGGAACTTGTGGAAATTAAATGGAAATGTTGAAAACGTAATTCAAAGGAAATTACACAACTAAGGGTGGGTGTTAGCCCAAAAATATACCTAAGGAGGGGGGGGTGAATTTAGTGTATGCTATTAATGTCTAATTTCAAGACTTTCTTAACCTGGTTATAATGATTAATTGGAATATATCAAATTAAATAATAAGAAGGAAAGTAATCAACAATAATATGAGAAATTAAGAGATAGAGAATCATGAGAGTTCATTAAATAAGATTTTAATGTGGTTATACCTCTCCTTACGTTCACGCTCGAGAAGGTACTCGATGACCTTACTATCTCCCATTTACTTACGATGAAACCAAAACATCACAAGGAACTCTAACTTGAAACCCCACAACCGACAAGATGCCAAATTCGAAAGCCTCCGCTCTCGAAAGCCTCTTGCAAAAGTTCATCCTCGAGCAAGAGCAAGCCACTCAAATTCAAAAGGAAGCTCTTCAATGGCTTGAACAAAGGTTAAATTAAATTTAGTGTGAGAGAAATTTGGACTTTGCCCCAAGTCAACCCATTATTTCCCCCACGTGAAGTGATGATGCATCGTCTTGTGCCACTGACTTTGAGTGTGACCAACCCTATCCTCCCGAGAATCTCGAAGTTGAGACCATCCCATAGTCTAGGCCTCAAGTTTAAAATTATGTTGACTTACCTTTCATTAGTGAGACTTGTTTGCTCCTGTCATATCCAAATGAACCCCACCTTGCAATTCACATTTCCTTTCCCGCCCAATCCACAAAAATGCCTGAGTCCACCTATCAAGCCCACCACGTGTGTTCCCTAGGAACCACGTTATCATGAGTTCGCTCTTACTATGAGTGCTCAACATTTTCTCGAGATTGAATCCGAGACAGTTTCTACCTCTCCGAATATGGATGCCTCGTTTGATTTTCCAACCACCTCGGATGGTGATATAAGGGTGGATAAGTTAATCACTCAGTCATTTATTTTTGCACTTCCTCCTGTAAGTGCCCTTGAGGATCACTCCGAGCCTCATGAGGAGTGTGTGTCTCCCACTCTTGAGTTGGATCATCTTCCCCCAGCATATATCCCACCCAATCCACCCTTTACCCCACCCATTGTCCTTTCTACCCCACCACTTGGTTTGGATCTTGAGTTTACACCTTGCATGTTCCCATCCACATTTTTAGATCCTCACCTAAAACCAAACTCTACCTTCTATGAGAGTATTTGTGGTGCTACTCTCCACTTTCGTGACACCGAGCTTGTTATTCTATGCCCGCCACTCTCTTGTGGTGTTGATTTTTCCCATCGATAGCTCCCTGCGTGTCACGATGCGACCATTATCATCGCCCATTTATAGAATGGTCGTGTGATTTATATGATCCCCCCATCACTATTGCCAAACCATTCGGCCTACCTCACCAATTAGAGCATCTTGCTTATAGGGCCCTTGTTACCCTCATATTTCGTCTCAATAAGGCCCGTGATCGTTGCTCATTCTCCTCAGCCTTTCTTACCCTTACCCTAATACCCACTCACTCACCCTTGGTCCACCGATGCTTTGCATAGTGTTCTGCACCTTGCCATACAAATGCATTGACCCTTTTGCCTTTATCCAATAAGGCTGATGCTTCAGTCTTGTTTGGGGGTGATTCTCATTACCCATTTTTCTGCCACCCTATGCATTCCTAGATCTTATTCTTAGGGTGAGATCCCTTCGGTCTTACTGAAGACATTAAACTTAGTGCTATCGGGGGGCAACCCATTGTTTCTTGTACTAGTCTCATCCTATTTGGGGGTGTTTTTTCACATCACCCGTTACTTGATCATGTTGATAGAGTTGTACACATTTTTTCTCTTTTTACTTATCATTTCTTCAGGTTTCTTTTTGCCTTCATCTGTCCACTTCATTAGCGTTTGATTCTAGTAATCTCTTTCCTACCTTCTGCTCTCAATTTTAAAAATCATTTAACTTAACATCGAGGACAATGTTCCTTTTTGTTTGGGGGTGGGGAATTTTATCAAAATCATACCTCTTTTGAAAAACTTTGATTTTTGAACCTAATTTTTAAAATTTTCGCGCAGTTTCTTACACCTCATTCATTGATGTGAATTTTTATCATCCATCTTTTTAATTCTAGGAATCAAGCTAGATGATTTTTTTTTCAAATAGCTTATGCAATACATATCAAGACATATTGAACCATGAATTTCTAGACTCAACACAAATTTACACACTTATCACATCACTACGGTTTAGAGTTGAAGAGTACTACAATTATAAAAAAAACTTAAGGATCGCTAGTAGAGACTTTAGCTTGTGAGATTTGTGCCTTTCACCCTTTAACAGTGTTTTACGCAATCTCCGAGTCACAATTTGATTCAACTTTCTTTGGGTCCGCACTTTAAATCGTTGTATGATCTCATTATTTTTCGTTAAATTTTTTTTCTTGATTAGTGAGAACGACATCACTTTTGAGTTGAAAGAAACATATGTCTTGAAATTTGTCTCGATCACTAGGTTTACACCCATAACTTCACCCATTACATCCCCATGTTCTTCCATATTCCCACATATTTCCCCAAACCATCCATTTATCATCTCCATGTCATCTCTTATTTTCAAGAAAATAAGTGTTTTTCAAATGTAAATGTCTTTATTGTTTGTTTGAAAAGAGAAAAAAAGAAAAGAAAAATAGCAACAGAAAAATAGCAAAAGAAAAGAAAAGAAAATAAAAAAAATAAAATAGAGAAAAGAAAAGAAAAAGAGATTTGTAGTTAATTTTTATGTAATAAAGACATTTGTGCCTAAAGTACAGAACACTCTTCTATCTTTTATCCATCACTCATCATTCATCTATACATCACCATCCTACCTCATATTCAATCATTCTCATTTCATTTCCCCCCCACTCATTATCATCCATGTTCCCCTACGTGCTCGGGCAAATGAAAGTCAACATAGTGAATAACTCGACGTTCTCACTATAGTGATTAACATTCTTTCATGAGATCATTTTCTTTCTTAATATTCGCTATTTCTTATATATTTGTGAGACGTTTGAACATGCTTACATTTACTTACCTCCTCACACATAAGAGCGATACACTTACCCTAAATCTCGAGAGTTCGTTTGAGAGATATATATCCATGAGATTTTGAAGTTGAAGCGTTGATTTCGAAAAGTCAATCTAGGAATTACTCTTATGATTCTCGACCCATTTTGACTTATTCACATCACACCCGTTGAGTTTTAAGGAGGATGCGCATTAAGTATTTACTTATCTAAATATTTTTACACGCTTCTAGCTTGTATTTCTCAAATTATTTCTCTTATGATGGATTGTGTGATTATTCTATGTCCAATAAAAGATTGACTGCCTTTCAATAAATCTTTTTAAATAAAGAATTTTGTGGGTATATTCCCTGCAAACCCTCACGAGACACAACTCGTCATGTAGGGCAACCTATAGGTTTAAAGGCTTATTGCACATGCTAAGTGCAATCGCGAGTGCACGCGAAAGTGGTACACTTTTAGTTTCTTATCTTTCTCTTTCTCTCTATATTTTGCTCGAGCACTAGCAATGTTCTGATTGGGGGTGGTGTGATAAGTATCCAAAAGTTTACATTTTATACCCCAAATAGATCGATTTTAATTGCTAATTCTCGACAAAATGGGTCTTATATGTATAAATGTTAATGTGCAGGCTTGACCGTCATTTGCGGAGTTCAGACGTTTATTTCAAGGCAAATGTTTGATTTATGGAGCCAATTCCCTTGTCTCATACTTTACCCAAACTAAACTTAGCCCAAACCTTCACCTGAGCCCGTGTGTGTTTAGTTTGTGCTTTTTAGATTTTTAATTTGAGTCGTTTTCATTTTTAGGATTTATTTTAGATTTATTTAGAATTTTCTGGAATTTATTTTCTATTTATTTTTATTTTGTACTAGTTTTTAATTTTAGTCTTTATTTTTATTTTGTTTTATAATTTTTAGGATTAGTCTTTAGTAGTTCATAATTAGTTTTATTAAATTTTATATTTTTTCCTAGGACTTTAGTTTTTAGTTTAATTATTTTTATCTTTTTATTAGTTTATTTTTATTTTATTTTAGGTCTTTTTATTTTTAGACTTTATATTGTTTAGTTTTATTTTATTAGTTTTGTACATATTTATTTTTTATAGAAATTTATTTTTTTAGATTGTAATTTTTAGTTTTATTAGTTTATATTTTTATTTTTAGTTAGTTACAAACGAACACACACAACTCACCTCACACCCTACCTATCCTACACCGCACACACACCATAACAACCCCCACATATTCTCTCTCCTCCATTAAAACACCATACAAAACTACCAAACCATCATCTTCCCCATCAAACCACACTCTCTCACCTCCCTCCATAACCCAAACCTAACCTCTCCCACCTTTTAACCCCCAACATCCATCAACCTACCTTAAGCCACCAACCCAACAACACCATCACAATTACAAAACCCAGCCGGCACACAAACTTCGACAGCTGCTTCGGTGACCCCCTCGTCGGTGACACGCAACCCAGACCTCCAACAAAATCTCCTAACCTGCTGCTCTCCCTAACTAGAGGCGACTAACTCCCCAAACCCATGGCAACCTGGACTTAACCTGCGTCGACCCTACTCCAACCCGAACCACCAAACCTGTAACCTATTGTCCCACACTAATCGGAAACATCCAAACCCATTTCAATGCCAAAAACGATTTTTCACCTGCCAAACATAAATTGAATGCAAAAATAACAAAATCCATTTAACACATTTCTTTTAAGCCATTTACCCCTTTGCCCAAAATACCCCTAACTAACCACTTATCCCTTTTTTAAAAAATAAATCAGATTTCTATATCCTCTCACACCCCATACTCCTTTCACCATTTTCATGCACACTTATGCCAATTCCCAAAATTGCCCTTAACTCTATGCCTACTATTTAAAGAAGAAGAAGACTCAAATTTTAATAAGAGTTAGGTTAGAGTGAGAACTAGATAGAGAAACACCATTGTTATTTTTTTAGTAGTTTATGTTTTTTTTAGATTAGAGAAAAAAATTCAATAAATTGAGTGTTTGTAATTAATTGAGATGATGGAAGAATTGAAGAATTAATGCAATTGAATGCAATTTTGGTTTGATTACTCCTCTCTAAATTTCATTTTATGATCTTATTTTATTTTACTTTTTATTGGATGATGATTATGGAGGGCTAATCATCCTATTAAAATGATGAATTGAAACCCTCATGAATCCAATTTGATTTAATTGTCAATTCTAATTTTGTGAGTTTCCTATGATTAGTAAATTTAATTCCTACTTATTTTCACATTGAGAAATGGAAAATCATCCTTGAGAAAGGATTGAAAATTGTACTATCATTTGATCATTTGATTCAAACTATAGATAGGCTTATCACTCGATTTAAATGTTAGTATAATTTTCATCTACTCTTGTTTTTACTTTGTCTAATTATAATTTGTTTGGTGAATCCATCCTAACAGGTGATTCATTAAATTGATTTTGATTCATTTAGAATAGTGCTTGTGGGGATTAAACTTACTTTTCCAAAAGAATATTCAATTAATTTATTAGTGTAATGAGAATTAGCTTTTAAATTAAATGAATATTTTGGAAAGTGATGAAATTAAAATAGTGTAAGTTAGATAAATCTGTGTGAATTGATGGTGAATTTTTCATCCTTTGAATATTTTCTCTCATTTAGTTACATCTCACTCACTTTTATCACACACTTGTTTATATTTGTTTTTTACATTTTACTTTTAGTTTGATTACCCCTTTTTATTTAGTTTAGTCTTATTTCACCTCATCTTACAAATTGTTTTAATATTTGAAAAATCCATAAAAAAATAGAAAAAGCAAAAAAGTCCAAAAATATAATAAACAAATGAATTGCATACCTCTTATATATGTTTCATCCTTAGATTTGGATTGATTCCATTACTTACCGTTACACTCTAGTTTTATTATATTTTTGTAGGTATAAAAGGTTTTGATTAAAAGACTTTCAACAACGACGAAATAAACGCAAAAATTAACTCTATCATTCTTCCTTGCCTAGGCGGTACCCATGCAATAGACTAAGGTCTTTAAATTCCTTGACTTTTTGTAACAACAACACTACCGATCGAGAAGATACAACAAAGCTTACCCATCCATCGCAATAATGAGATACGTAACAAAAATTAAAGCAAAGTTTGTTTACAAAAATAATGGAATAATAAGTTCACTTTCTCTTACAAAAAAAACAAGTAAATAACTTTCACAAGTATATAGTTCAATTGGGTTTCCGAGTATAGAGTTAGCACAAGAGAGTATTGGGTTTGCAACTTTCCTAAATATGGAATAGGAATGCGAATTTAAGTTCGAGTGGATTTTCTTGAAGCTAAGGTACTACGAGAGTTTTCATGTTTAAAGCTCGCAAGGTATTTCTCTTTATAAAACATTCGGCTATTGGAACTTTGGTTAAGATAATGTTGTTATTTTTTGTGTGTTTTGGAATGGAAGAGGTGGCGGGCATTTATAGGGTTAGGATGAGGATTACATCAGAAAAATGTAAGTAAATATATTTGTAGAAGATTAGAAAAATCATGGGATAATCGGTTGAATGGTTCGACGATGTTACTAAGGTGAAAAGGCATAAAGGTGTTTCCTTTAATCATCGTAAACTCCCCCAGAATGCCTGCGAAAAGATGAGATGGATCAAAGTGAATACGAGATTACTGAGCTTATTTTTTGGGACTTTAATTCAACTGAACCTTCATTTTCAGTTGACTGAAACTCCTTATTTTTATCAAATTGATGTTTGGTTAGGGTCCTAACCTTAAGGAAAGTTTATGGTTGGTTTAAGTGAGTGGTGTGATATTATACATCATTAAAACAAGTTAAGTTACTTTTGTGCATGGTTCCTGTAAGAGGGTAGTGATAATGGTGTATATGAATATACTCAAAGGGTGAAGCATAACCCACTCTAATGGAAACCATCTTCAAGGTGATAATGTTTTAATAGAAAATAAAACATTAGAAACTAATTCTCAACATAACAAAAAGCTTTCTGTTTATGGTAAAGAGAAAATAACAGTTGATTATAACTTTTCAATAATGACTAAAGGAATGAAACCACTACAGAATGATGATTCTTTAAATGTGGAGAGATAATCACTTCAAGCACCTAAAAGAGAATACTTGTGAAAATCCATGTGGAGTAATAGTGCTCTAGTGGAGATCTATTTTAACCATGCCCCAAGTGCTCTATTTATAGAAAAACTTTGGCATAGATGTGGTTCGCACAACAAAGGGGATATTTCCTTGCGGAATATATCTTAATAGTAAATATTGTCACTATCACTGTTTGTCGATGTCTACCACAATTTATCGGTTGACAAGTGAGACTTGGTGTAACCAAGGTTAAAAAGTAATGTTCTCGGGCATAATGTCAAAAAGTACTGTTTTTTTAATTTTCAAATGATTACTTAATGGATTATTTTGAAAATATATGAGCATTTCTTAAACCAGTTGCCATTATCACTTTTTAAAACAACTTGCGAGAAAGTCATCACTGCTTGCTCATTTAACAATTTATCAATTGCGTAAGTGTTTGTTTGTGTGAGTGACCACTTGCATCCCTCACATTAGTATGCTCTCTTTACCATGGTATTGAAGTTGTTGAGCCTTAGTCTTGTCAATAAGACTTGCCTATCAACCTCAAAACAAAAAATCTCAGAGTTGTTGAGCCTTAGTCTTGTCAATAAGACTTACCTATCAACCTCAAAACAAAAAATCTCAAAAGGTCCCAATTGGCCATCTGCTCGATCCCGATTTTGCTCGGCCTAGGCTTATTAATAAGTAAACCTGAATTCAAACAATAAAAAAATATTAATGAATGAACCTTTATCAAGCACAAGTATTTGTGCAACTTGGTGTTTCTGGTGCAACTTTCAAATGACGTTAGGCTTGATATCCCAACTTCCTTTTCCTATGTGTCTTTGGGCTTGCTCGACTAACACTGATTTGTTTGTGTAACTTACTCACGACCTAGGCTTGCTCATCTAGTATTTCCTTTCTCATGTGACTTACTTGTGTGTTTGGCCTGCTCATGATTTATTCCTGCTGGCCCAATATAGCTTTGTTCTTTATTAGAACTATCTTGCCCAGCTCAGTATATATTTAGCAGTTTCGCACAAAAGGCCCCAAATTTTGTAAGATAGTTATTTGTGTACCCCACGACATTAGCCCCTCGTTCAAAAGTCTTCCTTTGGTTGAAGACCACTAGTTGTGTACGAAAAATATTCTTTTGGAATTCGAGGGGGTCAAAACAATCATTACTTTTCATCATACATTAAATGTACTGGTAACAGCCATTCATATAATGTCATTTTATTGTCTCAAGGATACATGTGTCTTCTCGGGAAGGTTGTTGTGTGATTTGAATAATTATTACCGCCTCTTTTGAATCGTCTGACTAATCTTTACTTCGCCATATAAGTACCACCTTTCAAGTGATTTGAACCTTTCACTTACCGTTTGCAACAGTTTTAGAAAGAGAAAAGAATTTTTCAAGCTTTACATCTTCTTCCATCTCCATTCTTACTTCTTACTCCAGTAATCCGTCTCTTCTTACTTTCAATTCATATCATTTGCTACCTCTTCCTCACCGAGTGGGGCTTGGGTTCGTTCTCTGCTCATTCATGTCACAGTTACTACCTCTGTCGTAATTGGTGCCACCACCATTGTGAGTTCTTTGGTTGCAAATTCTTCCGTTATTGCCACCACAACTAGTGGTGTTGATTCCTCCCAAAGGGGAGTGAGGGGTTCTTTCACCATGACCAAATACCAAAGTTCGTACTTGGAATCAAGGTTAAAAAGATACTCTTTGTTGTTTATGGGATTATGAAAAATGAATATATATATATATATATCATTAAATAAATATAAACAGTAATTAAAATTAATTAAAAAACAACAGAATAGTAAAGGGAGATAAGAAGAACATACAGTTTGTGACTAAAATAATCACTTGTATAATTTTGACCGAGTCGAAAGTTGAACTATCTCTCCTTAAAACAGAATACGCCCCCGCTACGGTGCTGATGGAAGGTTCAATGGGCGTCTGCCTCCCAGGATGAAACGGTCAACGACTGTTGCAAGCAGCACTTCAGTGCAACAGTCCCACGAACCAACAATGGCGAATTTCTGTCAAACAGTAGGAAGGGAACAAGGACCGGACCAGACCGGTCACGGGCACGGACCGGCAAGGAACAAGGACCGAACACGGGCACAGACCGGACGGACGGCGGTGGCAACAGTGCGCACGCACGTGTGGGCTTTTGGGCCAAGCCCAACACATGCATAGTGTAGGCCATCTCCCCTTCAAAGAGTTGGGATAGCCCAAGGCATCCAAGCCTTAGTCCCATAACTTGTGTATATTAACTCCAAGTTTTTCTACCACTTTTCCAATGAGGGACAAACCCACTTAACTATGTTACACCATCTAGCTTAAACTCAAATGGGTCACTTTAAGTCCAAATTTTTCATTCATTACTTCACTATTTTGAACAAATGAGTATACCAAATTAATCTTCTTGCTACAAGGAACACATTGGTACTAAGACACGTCACTTTTAACATATGTGTCTTAATTAAAATTGACTCTAAAGTTTGACCAAATAAGCTGGCATTTTATAAAATATACAACAATCCCCCACATGAATGAAATTTGGAAGAATCAAACGAATATAGATGCAAACAGAGAGTTGTTCTAGGAAAAAACATTGCATCGAAAAAGATAGCTTGTGGATTTGAATCTTTCCTAGTAAGATACTATCGAGCTTACTAGCCAATCAATGAACGTGATGTCTTTAATTGATCGACCATTTGTGCAAACTGAGACAATAATATTCACACAATGTTTTTCCAACCTTATTGGTTCTCATTGTTGTGTCCATTTTGGCCTTGGACACCTCCTGGTTTCATGAGTGTTCTAGAGAAATAGCCTTCGTTATTCTCATAGAAGAGGCCCCTTCTCTATAAAGAGTATCCTGCTAATACCCCACTTGACCTATACATTCAAGATATAAAAATCATTAAAAACATAGTTTATCCTTATACACGCGGCAGTTTGTGCACTGACTCATCTTCGGAATGGGAGGAAGTAATTAAAGTATTACTTCTCAGTGCAAACTGAGTCATCATAATTTGGTTGTCCCTTTGAACCTATTTCTTGGGATCTCTAGTCATTTAGGTTGGGTTTCCATTAAGACGACTCTTTAGAATTTTACAGGTTTTAGGCCCATTCCACATAATGAACTTACAACTTGCTCTCCAGGTATACCTTTAGTTAGTGTATCCGCAATATTTTCCTTTGACTTTACATAGTCAACATAAATAATTCCATTTGAGAGCAATTGTCTAACGGTTTGGTGTCGACGACGAATATGTCATGATTTACCGTTATAGTTATTATTTTCAGCCCTAGCAATTGCCGATTGACTATCACAATATATTATGATTTGTGGCACGGGCTTTGACCATATTGGAATATCCTCTAAGAAGTTTCTAAGCCATTCGGCCTCTTCCCCAGCTTTATCTAAAGCAATAAATTCAGATTCCATCGTGGATCTTGCAATACACATTTGCTTTGAGGATTTCCAAGATACGGCTGCACCTCCAAGGGTAAATACATCTCCACTTGTGGATTTCGAATCATTTGAGTCAGATATCCAATTTGCATCACTAGAGCCTTCAAGTGCAGCTGGATATCGTTCGTAGTGCAACCCATACCCCAAAGAGTATCGAAGATATCGAAGAACTCTTATCAAGGCTTTCCAATGATCTTTCCCAGGATTACTCGTATATCGACTGAGCTTACTAATTGAGTATGCTATATCAAGATGAGTACAGTTTGATAAATACATCAAACTTCCAATAATACGAGAATACTCTAATTGAGATATACCTTCACCTTTATTTTTAAAGGGTGATGACTTGGATCTACAGGTGTTCTCACTGGACTTTGATCATATTTATTATACTTTTGAAGTATTTTTTCAACGTAATGTGATTGAGATAAGCTAATTCCTTGAGGGGTTCTAATAATTTTAATTCCTAGGATTACATCAACCAATCCAATGTCCTTCATTTCAAATCTACTAGTCAACATTTGTTTAGTAGAATTGATAACATTATTATTATTACCAATTATTAGCATATCATCTACATATAGACATACAATCACATGTCCCGCTTGAGTGCTTTTGATGTAAACACATTTATCACACTCATTTATTTTGAAACCATTTGACTTCATGACATTGTCAAATTTTTCATACCATTGTTTAGGTGCTTGTTTCAACCCATCTAATGACTTCACAAGTTTACATACTTTCCTTTCATTTCCAGGAGATCTAAAACCTTCCGGTTGTTCCATATATATTTCTTCATCTAATTCACCATTCAAAAATGCCGTTTTAACATCCATTTGGTGTATTTTCAATTTATGTATTGCTGCAATTGCAATTAACATTCTAATGGATGTAATTCTTATAACAAGTGAATAGGTGTCGAAATAATCTATTCCCTCTTTTTGCTTGTATCCTTTAGCTACAAGTCTAGCCTTATATTTATCAATAGTACCATAAGCTTTCATTTTTCGTTTGAATATCCATTTACACCCTAACGGTCTTGTCCTTGGTGGTAGGTCCACCAATTCCCAAGTATGATTTTGCAAAATGGATTCAATTTCACTATTGATAGCTTCTTTCCAATATGAGGCTTCTGGAGTGGATAGAACTTCTTTTACCGTTTGAGGTTCACTTTCTAACATATATGTTAGAAAATCTGGACCGAAAGATTTTGAAATCTTACCTTTTTTGCTACGTCTAGGTTCTTCCTCAATAATATTTTGAGGTTCACCATTTGTAACTTCAAGCATTCTTTTGTTAGAAATTGTTTCTTGTGTATTTTTACAAGGAAAGATATTTTCAAAGAATGATGGATTCCTAGATTCTATGATTGTATTTTCATGAATTTCAGGAATATCAGACTTATGCACAAGAAACCAATATGCACTACTATTATGTGCATAACCAATGAATATGCAGTCAATAGTCTTTGGATCAATTTTCACCTTTTTAGGTTCAGGAATTAGTACTTTTGCAAGACACCCCCACACTTTTAAGTATTTGTAGGAAGGCTTGCGTCCTTTCCACAACTCATAGGGTATCTTATTTGTTTTCTTATGAATCAATTTGTTGAGAATGTAATTAGCTGAAAGAAGTGCTTCCCCCCACATGTTTTGGGGTAATCCCGAACTTATTAATAATGCATTCATCATTTCTTTTAAAGTTCGATTTTTACGTTTCGCAATCCCATTTGATTAAGGAGAGTAAGGTGCGGTAGTTTGGTGAATAATACCATTTTCTGAACATATTTCCTTAAAAGGATATTCATATTCACCACCTCTATCGCTTCTTAATTCTTTAATCTTTTTACCAAGTTGATTCTCAACTTCTATCTTGTATTGCTTAAAAGCTTCAATTGCTTCATCTTGCTTCTTAAAAGATAGACATAGCAATATCTAGTGCAATCATCCACATAGGTAATAAAGTACTTTTTCCCACCTCTAGTTTGAACAAATTTTAAATCACATATATCGGTGTGAATTAAATCTAAAGGTTCACTATTCCTTTCAATTGAATGAAAAGGTGTTTTTGTTAATTTTGCTTCTACACATGTTTCACATTTGTGACTTGTATCAATGCTAAATTTAGGAATTAATTCTAAGTGAATTAATTTACTTAAAGTATTATAATTAACATGTCTAAGTCTACCATGCCACATATCCATAGACTCAAGCATATAAGCAGAAGATATCATTTTATTATTATCATCGTTAATTTTAGGTACAACAGTCATGATGTTCAATTTGAACATCCCATCACACATATATCCTTTACCTACATACATTCCATCTTTACTTAATACAATTTTTTCTTCAACAAAGACTAGCTTAAATCCTTTCTTGCTTAGCACGGAGCCGGAAACAAGGTTCTTTCTAATGTCAGGCACATGCAATACATCGTTGAGTGCGAGATGCTTCCCCGAAGTCATTTTTAGCACTACTTTGACTTTACCTTCAACCTTCGAGGTGGAGGAGTTTCCCATGAATAATTGTTCTCCATTTGCAATTGGCTGGTAGGTTGTGAACATACTTTTATCGGAACATACATGGCGTGTAGTGTCGGTATCAACCCACCACTCTTTGGTATTACCCACCAAATTTACTTCAGATACAACTGCGGAGAGAGAAATATTAGAAACATCGTCGGATAATGCATCAACTTCTGTCATGTTGGCTTGTGGTGCTTTCTTCTTGAAGTTCTCTTATTTTTTCGGCTTGCGATAATCCTTGGCCCTGTGACATTCTTTATTGCAATTAAAACATTTTCCTTTGAACTTTTTAGCACCGCCTTGTTGACTTGTGCCTTCATTTTTGTGCTTCCTCTTTTTATTGAATTTTTGTCCATCCTCAACAATATTTGCTTTTGCAGACATAGCATGGTTACCATTTTTCTTTTCAGATTTATGATTATCATCTTCTATCCTTAACCGAACAATTAAATCTTCAAGTCCCATTTCTTTTCGTTTATGCTTCAAATAATTTTTGAAATCCTTCCAAGAAGGAGGTAATTTCCCAATTACCGTAGCAACTTGAAATGTTTCACTTATGACCATATTTTCAGCAAGTATTTCATGAAAAATTAATTGAAGCACTTGGACTTGGCTTATAACAGTCTTTGAATCAACCATTTTATACTCGACAAATCTACCGACCACGAATTTTTTCATGCCGGCATCCTCGGTTTTATATTTTTTATCCAAAGACTCCCATAACAATTTAGCGGTTTTGATTGGACTATATACATTATAAAGTGTATTGTGCAATCCATTAAGGATATAGTTTTTGCAAATAAAATCTGAATGTTTCCATGCTTCTACAGCTAGCAAAGTTGTCTTATCCATTTCATTTTCATTAACCACAGGAGCATCTTCGTTAATAAACCTTGCAAGATTAATGGTAGTTAAATAGAACAACATCTTTTGTTGCCAACGTTTGAAATCAGTACCATTAAACTTTTCAGGTTTTTCTCCATGAGTTAAATGAGTAGGAATGGTATTAGGAATACTAACCGTCACATCATTTTAAGGAACAAACATCACATTTTCAGAGGATTCAGTAGTCATTATTATGATATTGAATAACACAAAAGCAATTTATGAAATGTATAGAAATTGTTTGAAAAATTAAAATTGTAAGAAAAAAGATATTCAATGTAAACACGTTTTAGTATGTAAATAAAACAGGTAAAACGTTTCCAATCTAATTTCGATTAAGAAAATTATATTTATTTAGTGAAAGCACAAAAATTATATATATTATTCTGTCTTAAGATTGTTGTTTACCGGATTACGAAAAATGAATACATATATCACTAAATAAATATAAACAATAATTAAAATTAATTAAAAAAAACAGAACAGTAAAGGGAGATAAGAAGAACATACCGTTTGTGACTGAAACAATCACTTGTATAATTTTGACCGAGTCTAAAGTTGAACTATCTCTCCTTAAGACAGAATACGCCCCCGCTACGGTGCTGACGGAAGGTTCAATGGACGTCTGCCTCCCAGGATGAAACGGTCAACGACTGTTGCAAGAAGCACTTCAGTGCATCAGTCCCACGAACCAACAATGGCGAATTTCTCTCAAACAGTAGGAAGGGAACAAGGACAGTAGTAGGGAATTCGGGTAGATTTTCTAATCTCTTAAATGGATTGCATAAGGTCCCTTTTATAAGTGGTGAAGGGCTGCAACTCATGGATTTTCCCATAACAGACATGACTGTTTGAACAGTTGCATATTTCTAATAAAGCAACTTAACGTTTTAATTAATTAATTAAAAATGACAACGTTTTTTAAATAATTAAAAACAACAGTATTTTTAAGTAATTAATTAATGCAAAAAATAATTAATCCGTAATTAATTGATATTTTTTGGTTCAGAAAATAAATTTTAAAGCCCAAAGGGCAATTAAAATTTGTCCAAAAAATTTAATAGTTTCTCAAGAAAGACCCAAGCCCAACACATGCATAGTGTAGGCCATCTCCCCTTCAAAGAGTTGGGATAGCCAAAGGCATCCAAGCCTTAGTCCCATAACTTGTGTATATTAACTCCAAGTTTTTCTACCACTTTTCCAATGTGGGACAAACTCACTTAACTATGTTACACCATCTAACTTAAACTCAAATGGGTCACTTTAAGTCCAAATTTTTCATTCATTGCTTCACTATTTTGAACAAGTGTGTATACCAAATTAATCTCCTTGCTACAAGGAACACATTGGTACTAAGACACGTCACTTTTAACATATGTGTCTGAATTATAATTGACTCTAAAGTTTGACCAAATAAGCTGGCATTTTATAAAATATACAACATTCTTATATTTACCATCTTACCCCTTTCTTTAGCAAGGATCACAACTTACTGCCCTCGCTTTAAAAATTTGAGGCTTAGGCCTTCTCCAATGTTCTATTTCCAAAAGTTGTTCTTATTTAACAGTTAAAAGTCATTCTATATATTGTTGGCAGATTTTCAGAAATTGTGGATCAGTTTCA
Source organism: Sambucus nigra (assembly GCA_949130495.1). Classification (NCBI taxonomy): domain Eukaryota; kingdom Viridiplantae; phylum Streptophyta; class Magnoliopsida; order Dipsacales; family Adoxaceae; genus Sambucus; species Sambucus nigra. The sequence goes on along the minus strand of OX422222.1, from coordinate 141,912,353 downwards.
GTTTATCTCCAACAGTTAATTCTCTCTTAGTGATGTGTTAGCTTTGTAAAGATGGAGCACCTATAAATAACCTCATATAGAATAACTGTTTTAGGATTTCTACATGAAGAAATGGTGATTGAAATTTCCATGTGACTCACTATCCACATCAAATTTATCCTTCTATAGAAAGCCTCATTGGAGTTATATTTTACCCTTCTCTATTTCTAAGGAAGAAAAACCGAGGGATAGAAACAAAGGTTGGAGATGGCCTTAGTTCATGGAAAATATAGACGAGCAACCACTCCTAGGTTTTTGGGATTCTAATGATGATTTTTTATTTCACCCTTACTCAAAAAAGCAGTCGTTCGAGGCTTCACTTATTTGATCACTAAATCGAGTTAATAAAGAATTGGAATTGTTTATATTTATCCCTGCACCAACTATGTATCCAGTTATACCTCGCACCATTCCTTTTTTTGATAAAACAAATACACGTGGCTTACTAAGAAGCCATGTGAAAACTTCCCAAAACCAGCACATGCACGTCTCTTTTCAAAACTTTCATATCTATTACTACTATAAAATGCAAAACAAGGCATTATTGCTCCTCGCTAGAGAGCCTATCCACGTGTACACTGAAATTCTTTACAAAGAGCTAATCCTAAAATACCTCTCCCCCTCCGCACCTTTTTCATTTACCACCAATGCCCCCAAAATCTTCAATTTTACTGCCTTTTGAAATACCATTGGAATAAATGACCCGCTCAGACTTTTTGATTTCCCCACCTTCTCGGTTTCCCCTCCTATTTATCTTCTTAAATATATTCCTCCCTCTCCATTCATGTTACAACTCTTCATGTATTTTGATTCTATGGATGCCTGGTTTTCCTCCCATTCTTCGCCATCAAAAAACGGTCAGTGAGTTTTCATCGTCCCCTTACCAAGTAGCTGCTTTACCGACCGAAAGGAGGGGAAACTGATGAGTCTTCAATTATACAGCTTCTTTTGTTTGGTTTGTTTTTCTCCTATTTATCTACTATTGTTTATATCAGAAGAAATTCGTTTAGACTTTTTTTTTTATCATTTAAGGTGTTGATTTTCTTGAATAAACATACTTTTTTCATTTGTAAATCTCATATTTACCTGCTTATCAATTGTTTGCCTCTACAAGTAATTATGTTTTTCCCTTTCTTCTCTTCTTTCTATCTTCATATATATACCCTGTTATATTTGTTTCAAATCATGGGATGGAAATCTGGAACGATTGTAATAATCCATAAAGTAACTTCTGTAATTTTGATAGTGCATTTACAGTGTTTGACAAAATGCCCAGATGAGACTTTCAGATTTCATACCCTTATTTAAATTTGTTCAAGTTCTGATATTTTTTTGTTAATATTAGTAGAAAGGAGAGAAACGTCTGATGACAGGGTTGATTAGGTCTCTTTGGGGGAGGAAGAGTGCGAGGTATAACTGGTGTAACCATAGTTGGTGCTTACAGGTATGGTGTATACATCAGGTGCAAGGATAAGCGAGTTTGGGGGTATGTAGAAGCAGGTATGGTGGTACTGGGTTAAAGGGTTACAGGTAGGGGGTTATTGGATTGGGGTAAGGAGGTCGGTGTAGGGTGAGGTGCAAGGGGAGGGTAATTATGAGTTAGCAGGTATTTGTGTTAAGCGTGTGTTTGGATTGTGAGCAGGTATGCAAATGTGTGTGGGTTTTGGGTATAGCTTATACCATATAAAGATGCTGAGTGCGGGTAAAAAGTAGTGTGAGAAAAATGTATTTTGCTTAGATCCACTTTAAAACAATTAGATTTGGACCAAAAATAGTGCCCACAACTCAAAAGTTGGTAAATGTTTTTAAAATCGCTATGTGGCCAAAAAAAAAAAATTATTCACACTTCAAAATTTTTATTTTTTTTTATCAAAAACGCTTTTTTCTTTTGAAAATATTTATAATATTTTATTTTTATATTTCTTTCAAAACTAAAAAGAAAAACTAAAATGACCCTTAACACACAAATATCTCCCAAACACTTCACAAAATTAAAATTTCACAACCCAAAATTAAAATTTTCAAAATGACCCCCCACCCCCCGCTCAAAGTTAACCACAAGATGATTCCAATATATTAAATTAAAAAAAGAGGGATAAAAAATAAATTAAAATAAAACTTTCTTGATAAGTGACATGACAGGGATAACAAATATATTTATAGGTTGTTTACCTAACTTCCAGTTTTGGTCTCATTTAGATGCTATATATTTTGTTGAACTCGAATATTTTTTTTTATTTCATATATATCATGTTATACGATATTAATGAATATCCATCTTTTTTAAAAGAAAATTATTGTAGACTCATTTGCGGTCTCCCTTGACAATACATGTATAGATGATCTATTATCTAATTTTGGGGAACTCTTTTACCGTAGATGATCTATTATCCAATTAGTGGGAACTCTTTTACTGTATTTTTTTACATTGATTTCTAATACTGGATATTTTGATAATGGTAAGCAATTTTTCATTTTCATAAAAAAATTACTATTTGAAAAATGTCAATTCACCTTTGGGTTTTGATTGCGTTTCTAAACTTTATAATAATTCATGGTAAATTGAATTTCTAATAATTATTTAACCATTTTTTACGTCTAGAATCCTTGAACTATTGAATAAGTATTGTAAATATTGAAAATGCTTTTAGAAAATATAATGCCATTGCCTATTGAATTTAGAAAATGACTTTTATTATGGAAGTACAAACTTTAACATGTTCATGTTGATCATCAATGGTGTAGATTGTTAAGTAGTGTTGCGTTAAATGAAAGTTTATTAGAATTCAACTTGAACTTTGAATAGTGGTTTACTCACCCTCTTAAAAAATCCTTGATCAGCTTTCAATTGCTAACTTTCTATCTTATTTTTCCTTTCTAATTTTGATATTTCACTCTATAGAATATAATATCGTAAACTTAATATTGAATTTTTTGTTCGATGATAATAACTCAACTATTGTTTTCATGGTATAATTATAGGGGTAATATTCAAATATTTTAAGCAATAAAAATTATGAATTTTCTGATTTTTTTCCTGCATAACTACACAATCAGTAGTATCACCATCTACGAAAATAATATTGGGGGTTTCTGTAACATGACAATCGCAATAGTCGGGTTTACACCTAATCCCTCACAATATCTTCGTACCTCTCCAACAGTTGCTCTCATATTCAGAACCTCAACCTCTATCCATCCCGCCTTCATGGCCGTCTGCCACTCTCCCCCTCCATCGGCAGTCAATTTCCCTCATATTTTAGGTGACTCTCTCTCTCTCTCTCTCTCTCTCTCTCTCTCTCTCTCTCTCTCTCTCTGTGTGTGTGTGTGTGTGTGTGGTCAGTAATTATATATTTATGTTTTTTCCCGACGATTTATACCACAGAGAGAGTCAATGTGTTTGCTGATTTAGTGAATGTGTGTTTGCTTGGTTAGTGAAGAAATGAAAACATCATTGTCTCCGAGTAATCTCTCTCTCTCCCTCTCTCAGTAGATGTGTGCGTGTGTGGTATTCAACTATCGTTGTCATGCATATCTATGGTTACGTTGGCATGGCTGAAGATGTGAATAATAACTACCTTAAAAAATAACCACACACGTTCTTTTTAAGCATATTCAATTCCCTTTAACTTCAATTTTAAACTAATTCTCTCTCTTGGTTTTGAGTTTTGAAAGGGTTTAATACCTTCCTGGTGTTTTAAATAATACTGTTAAAGGAAGTGCACCTTTTTATTGTTATTTATATGGCGGTGGGTCCTTTCAACACGTATCATAATAGAAAGAATCCCCCCCAAAAAAGAATTTTTGGGTTTTAGGAACACAAATAATTAAATAAAATCCTAGATTCTTTTCGTGTGTTTTTCCATATATAATCCAGGGTTACTATACAAAGTATTACACATACATATAAAAACTGTAAAAACAGTTGTGTTTTTTAATTATATACCAAAATAATTTTACAAGTGTTTTACTTTTTTTTATAAAATTATATAAAAACATTTATTTTTTAAATGTAAAAATATTAAAAATTGTCATTTTTTAAAATATATATCAAAACTGATTTTACTGTTTATATATATATATATATATATATATATATATATATATATATATATATATATATATATATAAACAGTTATATTTTAAAATGTTTTTATAATTATATATAAAAACGGTAACTGTTTTTACTGTTTTTATGCTAAAAAAAATACTTTTTGTCGTGTTGGTTTTATATGAGTCTTGTTCATTTTAGGTTGAAAAAAAAAAGATTCTGTGGCACGTGTCATGTCTCCTTTCAATTGTGTTGTTTTCGTGTTTGGTTAAAAAAATTGTGTAGTGTAGCTTTTATTCGGGTCATTCATTCGTATTAGATATAAAAAAAAAAAAGATTTTGTGTTGTTTGAATAAAGTTGTGTTCGTGCTAAGTACAAATAATAAGGTATTGTGTCGGATCGTGTTTTGTCTTTTTTACTTAGATGATATTCGTATTAGTAAAAAAATTAAAATTTTGTATGCTTTGATTTTGTGACAGTTTTTAATTGGGTCATTTTTTTACATGTTTATGTTAATACGTATGAATTTCAAAAGGCGATGTTTTGATAATATGGATTTTCAAAATATGAGCATGAAGGAAATCCATATTTGCCATGGATCAATGAAAATACTTATCATTTTAATGCTTGAAATATATAAAAAAAAATGTTTTCAACTCTTTTTTATAAAGGAAATAGGTAAAATAATAAAAAGTTTTATAAATATGTATAAAAAATGTTATATATATATATAAACTGTTAAAAAAAGTAAAAACATTTATATTTTTTTAATATATACCAAGATGTATTTTTAACTATTTTACTATTTCTATAAATTTATATAAAAATATTTTTTAATACAAAAACTATTAAAACAACAGTAAAACTATCATTTTTTTACATATATATAAAAACGTTTTTTAACTTTTTTTTAATAAAATAAATTGTTAAAATAATAGTTATAAAGTTTTATAAATATATATAAAATCTATTTGTTATAAATATGTAGAAAAACAGTAAAAATTGTTATTTTTTTAAAATATATATCAAAACAATTTTGTAACTATTTTTACGTTAAAAAAAAAGATTTTATGTCATGCTACTTTTATTAGGGTGGTTTTCAATTTAGGTGGAAAAAAAAGAATCAATGTCATGTGTCGTGTCTCTTTTTAATTGGGTTGCGTTCGTCTTGGGTTAAAAAACAAATCATGTCGTGTCCCTTTTATTCGGGTCATTCGTTCGTGTCAGATGAAAAAAATAAGATATTGTGTTGTGTCTTAATAAAGTTGTGTTCGCGTAAAGTAAAAGGAATAAGATATCTTGTCGTATCATGTTTTGTATTTTTTATTTGGATGATATTTGTATTAGGTAAAAAAAAAAAAAATTGTATCCTTTGAATTTGTGTCACGCTTTAACCGGTTCATTTTTTTACGTGTTTATATCAGTACATTCATATTTCAAAAGGCGATGTTTTGATAATTTGGATTTTCAAAATACGAAGATGATGGAAATTCAAAAGGCATATATATATATACACGTAAAAAAATTATTTATATATATATATATATATAAACTATTTGTTATAAATATGTTCAAAAACAGTAAAAACTGTAATTTTATATATATATATATATATATATATATATATATATATATATATATCAAAAACTGTTTTGATATATATATATATATATTTAAAAAATTACAGTTTTTACAGTTTTTTTTAAAACTATTTTTACGGTAAAAAAATATAAGATTTTGTATTGTGTTGCTTTTATTTGGGTGGTGTTCATTTTAGGTGGAAAAACAATTCTATGTCATATGCCATGTCTCTTTTTAATTGAGATGTGTTCGTCCTTGGTTAAAAAGATCGTGTCGCGTCACTTTAATTCGGGTCATCCTTTGGTGTTAGATAAAAAAAAAGATATTTTGCTATGTCATAATAAAGCTGTATTCGTGTTGAGTAAAAAGAATAAGTTATCGTGTTATGTCTCTTTTATTGAATGATATTCGTATTAGGTAAAATAAATTAAATTTTGTATCCGTTGATTTTGTTTCAGGCTCTATATACGAATTTCAAAAGGTGATATTTTGATAATATAGATTTTTGAAGGAAATCCTTATTTGTCATGGCTCAAGAAATAGGTGAAATAATAAAAAGTTTTACAAATAAATATAAAAACTGTTAAAAAAATAGTAAAAACTGTTACTATTTTAAATATATACCAAAATAATTTTTTAAATGTTTTACTGTTTTTATAAATACATATAAAAGCAGGTTCCAGTCTTATTCAATTTCCTGGAAACAACGGAATGGATAGAGATGGAGGATGACTCAACAACAGTCAGGCCCTCTAGGATCTTTACGGCCAACCCCTTGTCAGTACAAGGACGCTTTTCAACTTTCTTCCTAGGTAAGCCTTTCTTCAACCTCCTAAATTGAGGAGCAACAACATCTATGTCCTCAGAAATTATGACTTGAGGAACTTTATCTTTATCATAAGCCTTGAAAACTTTCTTTGGTTTCTTAGTTGTTACAGTATCCTTCTTAGTAGGAGGAGACAAGGCCCCAATGATCAAGTCAGGGACTTTTTTCTTTCCCATGGAAGAAATTGAAGAGGTGAGAATTGATGAAACGTCCAAAGACTCAAAAGATAAAGAGGCTCCCAAATCCTTCTCTGCACAAGAAAATTCTTGAGTAGAGGAGGTAGGAATTGGATCTTCCCCAAGATTAATGGGATCAACAACTATTGAAGCAGTGGGTCGAGCAACGAAAGAAGTTATGGAGATCTTATAATATAGCAAATAAGGGGCAGCTATGTGGTGTTCCTCGCCAACTCACTGGTGGATTCTCCAAAAAAACTTTAAATCATGAATGTTCACATCCTCTTCTTTAGGACACTTCTTCTTGCTCTCAAATGTACAAAAAATAGAAACAAGACAAGAAATGATTGATTGGCATATCATCAGATAGTTGGTAAACAATGAATAGAAAGATACAATTATTGAAATGGACAACCTATGACATGAACCACTTGAGGGGACCCGAGCCTATATTACACTTCTTCAGTTTGTAAAGGAGCATGTTGCCAATTTTTAGCAATGACTCCATAATCAAAGTAATCCTTATTAGAGTACGAAAAATTGACAACTAAGGCCCTATTCACAAACCTAGTTTTCAAAAAATATGTATTGTCACTGGTAACAAATTTGTAATAGAACATTACTTCAGAGTTGCCAACATGGGTCCCATAAATTTTATTCAGCTTATGAATCACATTTACTACCCTCCCAAGTATTGGGGTCTATCCTAGATCGAACAACGTCAAAATACTGACAAAATTCTAAACAAAATCTATTAGGGGGAAATGTGAAGTTGTACTCAACAATGAAGAGAAAGGGAATCCAATGACCCTCAGACAGTGAAAACACATCTAAAGGTGGTAAAAGCATCTCTAAATCAACACAATCAGGGATATTTCGGTCTCACATAAATTACTATAAGGAATTCCCATGTACGATGTAAATCGTGACTATAAATAAAGAAAAAAGGAAAGCAAAAGGAAAGAAAATAAGAAAGCTTACATAAAAATGAAGACTGAAGCGAAGGAAGGATGAAAAGAAAAGCTTAAAAATAGAGAACTTGGGGAAGAAGTAGACTTCGAAAGCTTGAAACGGTTCAATAAAGAATATCCGGTAAAATCTAACCTTTTATAGCTTTCCTGGGAAATCATGCAAGAAATGATTACTCTGTATCGACGATTGACATTCCAACGACTTTACAATACAAAAGGTGTAAAATACCCATTTACCCTTTAGCGGTTCACTAATTTTGAAATTATTTACAAAAATGCCATTGCAAAACAAAAACATAGAAAAATTATAAAAGTCCCATAGGTCGGCAAACACCGACCAACTCTAAAAGAAATATACTTCATCCTTTCAGCAAAATCATTCAGAATGAAGTATTAGGGGCTTATGTTGATACCTGAAATTATCCACCTAAGTGGACCAATCCGAATTAGACAAATGTCTTCTTACGTGGAAAAAAAATCCTAATCAGCATATAGTAGTTCGGCAGACATGCTGACCAACATGAAGAATGCAGACCATCAATACCAATGAAGTGTCACCATATTAAGGGTCTTAAAACACATGGGTCACATAACCAACAACCATATTCATTATGTACAGGTGTAAATGCTTAAATGTATATTGGCATTCCATCCCTTAATATTCTAACTCTTGACCTCCGGGTTATTATAAATGCATTATATTCCTTTCATCAAAGGACAAGATAGAATGGATTTTAGGATATTCTTTTTTACAAGAAAACATAGCTTTCTGTAATCTATGAAATCAATACAATAAGAATGGACATAGGCATCTTTACATAGCCGAACCATTTTAAAATCTTGTCTCTCTATTTTATTATTCCATTATAATTCTATATTTTATCTGTGATTATAAAAATGGATCAAATCCATTTTTTCACATCAACTGTGAGTAGAGGTAAACTTTTTTAAATGTATCTGTATTTTATTGTATCTTGGAAATCTCTAGGTGTTTTTCTCATCATACTTTTCCATAGGTAGGTATGTGTCCCCTAAGGTATAATGAGGAATGATCATTAACATAAATGTCTTTTCTCTTATGCTACGAGAATCTTGAGTCTTCTTCTCATAAATTTGAGTAAAATGAATTAATTTTTTACCGAAATGTATCCACTCGCTAAATTTGCAAATAGATACATGATGAAACTTGTCGGTTATGTAAATTGATAATCAAGCATTATAATTTTCATTATAAAATTATGAAAGATGATCATAACCAAACATGAATTGGTGTATTCCTTATATATACATTTTTTTTAATAGTGCTGCTGTGAAAAATTAAGAAAACGAGTAAGAGATTTCTTTTTCATTTTAGGGATAAAAAAAATTAGATTACTTTAAGAAAAACATTTATTGAGACATTTAAAATTTATTGATAGGATACATTCACAATTCCCCTAAAAACTGATCAAGAAGCCACCACAAGCTCCTGAGCTTTATTTGACCAAAGTCAAATCTTTAGCTCAAATGAGACTAAATAAATCTTTGAAGGGCATTGAATACCCTTTCCAACAGTCCACCCTACAGATGAATCAGCCTCACGGTATAGACAAATGACCCGTTTCACTTTAAAAGGTCATCGGGCGCTTTTAGGGCCTCTTTGACCAAGTCAACTCTCTGAACCGAGCAAAGCTCTGTACAATGTTAAAGTACCTTGCATAAAGTTTCCAAATATCCACCACATGAACAATTCTGACTTACGATTTGGATGAATGATCCATTACCATCCTATAATCCCCTGTCAAAAAGATCGACGAGCACTTCTGAGCCCCATTTGACCCAAAGTCAACTCTCAGACCCGAGAGAAGCCCTAAAGAGTCTTAAAGGTCTTTGAATTACCTTTTTAACAGTATGCCTTATGTGTGATTTGGATCAATGGATTTCATTCTACGACCATTGTTCCGAAAAAATCTACTCAAGACTACCGAATTGCACTTCCATTTTCCTGCCTATCGGTAGTGTGTCTAGGGTTACCAGCCGATAGGTAGGGCTAGGGATAATTAGATCTATATCCTCCCCACCCTATAAATAGAGTGCATGACCTCACTCAAGACAGATCTCAGATCCATTAATATCAGTGATCCTTAATAACATTCTCTTGAATTCAGTGAAGTTTCCTTGTGTGAAATTCCTTTCCATCTTTCATTCCCATCATTTTCATATCCAATTTACCAAAATATCATTCTTTCTCATCCAAAATTCATCTCAACATTCAAGAGAGCTAATAAAGGATAAAGACCAAGCCTCAATTCTCCAAAGAAGGTCCAAACACTCTCCTCTCTCTTTAATTTTTTTTTATTTTTGTATTAGTTACATAAACTCTAATTTAGTTTTTAATTTAGTTCATACACATTAATATCTTATCCTTTATTAGTTATATTGAACATATATTATTGTCAATAAAAAAACAAAACAAAGAAAAAAAGGGTTTCACCTCGTAGTTCCAACCGAATTATCCACCACAATTTCTCAAAACTAAAATATCTTTTTTACACACACATATAATAAACCCCCGTTTGAATTTATGGGATAAACCTCACCCTTATGATGCATGCGAACTACATGGACTTTGATTCCTTTATAGGCTACGTAGGCATTTCGGGAAAAAAAACCCGAGACTCGAGTCCAATATATATATATATATATATATATATATATATCATATTTGTGATTCATATCAGCATTTTATCTAACAAATGTTATCCTTTCATTGTAACGGTTAATATCTTGATAGATGCATACATCGTATTCTCTAAATATTACTTTAGGAGCTTTCCTATGGGTGACCTCACTCCACCTTTTCAACGAGATGAGTTTGGCGATTCTGATCTCCATTTATATATGCACGCACACATGCATTTCATGGAGAAATTAAGGAAAATATTAACACAAGCCCACGAGAGACCGAAAGGACGGGATGGGTGCCTACCACTTTCCCATTCCGTAACATAGCCCTCGAACCTATGAACTATTACTTTTGTAAGCATTAGTTTATCTTTGATGCCGCTATATCGAGGAGGTGACATTTTCTTTTACTTATTTTATGTAAAATAGGTTGGCGACTCTACCTTTTTACATCACTCTGCATCGATGACGACCGAAGCACTCCTACAGGAACATGGTGCTAGACCTTTCTATCATCCTTCCCCCCTCCCCCATCGGGAAGGGAGAGACTTGGGATGTCTATAGTGGTGACTTCGCTGGGGCACTTCTTAAGAAGGAGAGACTCTATTTGCACAGGTTCTATCATTTTCTGCTTGTGTGCGTATGCATCTGCCTGTATGACCTCTTTTTTCTCCTCAATTATTTCTTATATATATCTACCTAATGCTTATGTCACTCCTCACTAACACACTTGTAGATACTCTCCATGTACACTCCACATTACTTACATGTAAGATCACTTCTACCCACATGTTGAACACATCACTTAGAATATTCATGCTTAGGTGTCACTAACACCCACCTCCACTTATCACACTTATATATATCCATGCTCTTTAAAACTTATCACACACCACCTATAGTTGATCCATGCTTAGGTTAACCACTTCATACTCACTTATAGATATTCACTCACTCATGTATCCATGCCTAGTGTAATCTTCGTGCTCCATGCTATATTTACTTTTCATAATACTTGTACATTCTTCCTTATTAGTATAGTGTTCATCATGCCAAATTAAATACTCTCTCCATAATATACTAATCAAGAATCATGCATTTGAACCCTACATCACCAAAGAGCATGAATATTGACCAAATTTTATCTTGCAGATGAGGTATCACTTTGTGATGGGCACTGGTCTAGTAGGTCGCAGTTAGACTAAGCAATATGACTCTCACGTTCCATTGGTGAAGTACTTTCGATGTATATCAAACGGTCCCCCTCGGCATCTTACCTCTTGATCGAAGTCATGACGGAAGGTATATCGTAGGTAACACATTCACGTATGTCGAGTACATTTAATTCGCTTTCACACGTATTATCCCCACGAGGTATATAGTGAGGTAATTCACGTACACTCGGGTATACCAAATGGCTTGTCCATACATACCGATTGCCCTCAAAAGAAAGACGTATATTGTGAAAGTCATGCCAAAGGGAAGAACCTTTCTAATTAACCCAACAACTGCATACCCTCATATAGGCGTCAAAGCTAGGGCAGTGATATTTAGTTTGCGGGTTACTACCCAAAACTATGCCGAAATGATGGGTCAGGCATGCCAGACAAATTTTTGAGCAATTTAGCCTTTTTCAAAATGGAACCCTATGCACGAGCCTCGTAACAAGTCAGCCCGTGTTTTAGATATTTTTCAAACTCAATTTCGAGGCTCGCGTTCCATCCGACATTTCTTTCTTCATTTAGGTAAGCCTAATATAAATGAGAACATAATAATAATAATAATAGTAGTAAACATAAACATAATAATAATAATAACAATAATAATAATAATAACAATAATACTACTACTACTACTACTACTACTACTACTACTACTACTACTACTACTACTACTACTACTACTACTACTAATAATAATAATAATAATAATAATAATAATAATAATAATAATAATAATAATACTCTTCTCTTATTTATCCCGTTTTCAAAAGTGCCAAAAACAACTTTTCCCCTCTTTTTATAATAACAAAAAACATTTTTCCTCCTTGTGTCCAAAAATACCAAAAATATTTCGACCTTCCCTTTCCAAAAACATAAATAAACAATATAAAAAACATTTCCCTCCTTTTTCTCAATAAAAGTTTTCCCTCCTTTGTTTAAAAAATAAATCCAAATCTTTTTCCTCTCGGTTAATCGCATACCTGACACTTGCCCTGGCTCCTTATTGGCTTCGACCTTCCGTCTAACCACCCCAAGGATCCGTCAGTTCCCTCGCTACTTCCTTTGAGTCTGGAATTCGCTTTCACCTGCTTTTCATGGAGAATGCATACCAAGTACCGAATGTGCATCTCAATTTGATGAAGGTTCTAGCCCAAATCACTGCCAAGATTGATAATCTTCTAACCAAGTTTCGAGATGCAACGAAATCGAGTCCTTATTCTCGAAGAGCTCGAGGTCCGCTTCCTTAGCATTATGGGTCAGCCTGCATTAGAGCCTATTTGGATCCCAGAAGAATATCAACATACTCCACGTGCCCCTCCTGTCAATAGGCCACTGCCAGCTCAGCTCCCTATGCAAAATATTGGCCATCTAGGGGAAAACCTACCCATGATTATTGATACGAAGGAAGAAGAATTGAACACGGTCAAAGAGGGCCTTAAGATGTTGACAAAAAAGTTTGACCAACTCCGAATCTTCGGGAACTACATGGATTACACACATATGTCTCCCTATCCTAAAGCAAGGCTATCGAAAAATTTCAAGATGCCTAACATATAGAAATTCGGGAGTAGTGGGACTCCAATTGTTCATCGTTGTAGGAAGAAATTTCCAATAAAGTCAATTAGTTTGTAATTGGCTTAATTCTGGAAAAAACAATTTGAGTCTTAGATAGTTTTTGATCAGCGATCCCTTAAATTCTCTGACATTACAAGTTGAAGAATATGAGGTTAAAACTTTCAAGATAATATCACGACGAGTTTAATTCTTCAGATTCAGATATTCTTGATCACTCAGGCATGGATGCTCAGTGGTTTCTGTGATTTAGAATCTTGTTTTAGATGATTGATGATTTAGCATGATTTTTAAATATATTAAATTATTTTAAAAATAAAATCAAGTTTAGCAGTCGTTTAAACAACATCATAAGTCGTTCAAACGATATTTACATGTTGTTAAAATGAAATGGTGATGTCACTCGAACGACCTATCGCCTCGAAATTCGTGTTTTATTAATCGAGGACTCTTTGTACCAAGAAATAAATACAGTTGCTTTGCCAAAACGTTTTCAAAAGAATAGTTTACAAAAAGTTCTCTAGGTTTTCCATCATTTGGAGTTTATTGGAGATTGAATCTCATAAATTTAAATTGTGTGATCTTGAACGTGTTAACTAGATTCGTGTTCTTCAATCATTAAACATCGGATGACTCCCGTCATTGGGGATACTTAAGGGTGTGCCTTGCTGAAGAAGGGTCGCGGTTCTTATGGGAGTCCTTTTCTGATTTAGGTTGTGGCCTATGTGAGATTGTAGTGATTAATTCATTTCATATTTCATTATGTACATTGTAAGTTGTGATTTACTATTCATAGTGAAATAAAGGTTTCTACCCGAAAGTTTTTTTTTTCCTGAAACTATGCCTTTACCTACATTCTTAATTTATTTAATGCTCAGAATCACTTATATGCATGATTAGGGTTTAAGAAGATAAAACTGGTTTAATTAAATTAATTCTCATATTCGATGGATAATAAAATTTGAGAAATTTAAAAAAGTCATCTTTACCTAAAGCACCCACAAAAGGGACTTCTCAAATTGGTATCAAACCTAGAAACACTATTTTAATGTGTGAAGTGATCGCGTGTCTTTAGGTATGCCTTTCGGAGGACTTGATGATTTTATAACACACATATATGAAGGGTCTAATTGGAAATAATGTATAAAGTTTGCACTTAAGACCTTGGTTAACAAGGATGACTCTGAGAAATATTTTTGCTATGAGGGGTTTGGTCATAGGATAGATCAGTGTGCCACTAAACTAAGGGAGAATGTTAATAAACTGGTAAATCATATTTCTACCCTTAGTGATAGTGACCTTGAAGAGGAAATTTTTTTCTAGTAAGTGAGAACTTACCACCTTAGCGAATAATCATGTGAGTGATGACAACAAATCTTCTCACAAAAATAATTCTTTGCATGACTCTTTCGTAGCCATTGGTAGTGATGCGCAAGAAAGTGAGGGTGGTGTGAGTGCGGATGACAGTGAGGATAAGAGACAGTTGCAAGCCTCGTTCAATGAATTATATGAAGAAACTTTGAAGGTAAAAAGGAAAATTTGAAGTTCGAAGCCAAGTTGAAACAATATGCCATAGAAAATAATAATACCGAGGCATTAGTTGAGGATCTTAGGACATGTGAGAAGACTATTCGGGAGAAGCTAGTATATGTCGAGGGCGAGAAAGATAGTCTTATAGGGTTAATGGAGGCTATGAAAAATGTGCTTCTTGAGTTTGAGGATTCTAGGCGCTTACTTGAGTCGAGGATTGGTGAACTTGAAAAGAAATTGAGATATTCATATAAGGTTAATTTTGATTTGGAAGATATGTTTAAAAAGTTATATAATATCTTAGGCACCGTCCAAATCAAAGATGATAGGTGTAGTATTGGATTCGATAATCATGTTTTTCCCATTCATAAATCCAAACCCATACAAGCGAGAAAGCCACTAGGAATATTAGGAGAGATCCACCTAGGAACACTAGGACAAAGCCACCTAGGAAAATTGTGAGAAAGACACCCAGGATGTTTAGAAGAGCACCACCTAGGAACTTTAGGAAAAGGCCATCTTTGGAAAATATTCACCGCCATATTTACACTTGCACACATTGTGGTAGGCAAGGTCATCTTAGCAGTTTCTATTACAAACTTTAAAATAGTCCTAGGAAGTTTAATAATAAAGTAAGTTCAATTCCCAAAACCCTCACGTGTCATTACAATTCTGTTTGGGTTAGAAAATCGTATTTAGAGGCTTTTGGATTAATTGTTTATGACTCTCTTTTGATTGCATGTGATTCACCCCATGTTAGATCTTTTGGGTAATCGATTTTAATGTTTGTCATATACTAGCTATGCCTAGTGATTTATCTCTACTAGTATGACATGTGTACAATCATTATGTTTATCTTTTTCAGTTTATATTTTTTTGAAAAATCCTAAAATATTTTGATTTAAATTTTTTTTAGAAAAAGACAAAAAGATTTTCTAATTTGTTGAGAAAAAAAATTTAAAACTCAAAAATATTTTTGTATTTTGTTTTGAACCATTTGTGAATGTACATTTAGGATGACCAAATCACAATATCATTCCATATCCTAGTGACTATTTGATAGAGTTTTGATATGCGTCATCATTCAGTTCGTGTTCTTTATAATATTTGGAGTCATTAAGATGTAATTTGAGATTAGTTTCTACATGTTTTACTATTAGTCTCCTTTAATACGCATTTGCACGAATTTGTTTGACTATTGTTCTTGTCTATCACATGTTGGTCGAAGTGTTTCCATCTCAATCCTGTCTTTAAAACGAACCAAATGCAATAAAACTTGACAATAAAAGTAGTGCATTTAAGAACCGTTTACCATGAGGATTTATATTTAATAAATTGTAAAAATGATGAGTGTTCACGGGAAAGGGATGCTAGTGAATAATAATCACGTCGTGAAAGTCATCGTTTAAAAAGAACCTGAAAAAAATAAGGCAGTAAAAAGGGTAATATGACAAAATGGGACCAATATAAGTTGAGAAAACAGAAACCTCAAAAGAGCTTGAAAAAGAAAATACGAATATATTTGAGGGAGTTTGGATGGAAAATTTAAAGTGGTTTGCACATCCTGACAAAATCTTATAAAAGCATTACATAGTTTTAGACGTTGCTGGTGTGGAAATCATTTTAGACTTTGATGTATCAATTAGATTAATTCGATGTCATTTCAATTCATATTTTTTGACACCTAAAGACGATTTTGAGTTCATTCGTTAGAATTATTCATATTCATCATGCACGTATGTTATATTTCATTGCATTCATCTTCATATCGAATTTGATCACACCCATTCATTCCGTATTCACGACTTGGTTTTCTTAGTGTAAATTCACGGTAAGTGATTTTTATGTAAATTTGATTTTGTTTAAAAAATTGAAAAATTAAAAAAAGATGGTGAAAGTTTTTGAGTTTTTTCCTTGGATAATCGTAGTTGATTTATTTTGCTTGTCGTGACACTCCATGCTTATTTTGTTTATTCTTTTCCTTATCTATTTTGGTCAAATAAAAAGGGGGAGAACGAATTATGATTTAATGGGCGAGATTTGAGATTTGATCATTGTTTTCATTAATATTTATCTCATTTCAAACTCGATACATCATGAAAGTATTTGTTTCTTGTCTCATGTTTGTAAGTATAAAATTTGATGATCATTATCTTGCACACCCTAATGATGAAAAATAAAAGTTAGACATATGAAGATTTCAAGTTGAAGACATTTGAAGAAAGTTTAAGACTTGCATTTTTACTACCTTTTAACTTTTGGGTTCATGGGAGGGTATTAAATTTCTATAAGATATTTGATTTGATAATTGGGACTTTTTTACTTTGTATCAGCGTAGACATAGGGGAGATTTATAAGGACATATTTTAGATAGTCCGTTTACATTAGAGTGTGTCATAAATCGCTACAACCGTCGAAGAAAGTTCAAAGCTCATTCATGCATAAAGATGGATCCGAATATCAACATTATTCAACAAATAAGCCTCTACAAGATAAATTTTTGTAAGGTTGTGTTTAGTTACCTTAATGGTTCATTTAACATGTTGACATAATTTTTCTAAAACATTTTTAAACATATGAGACATTAGTTTTCGTCAAAATATATTTTTTAAGACCTGTAAGCATGTTCATCTAACGACATCACACTATTTCTCATTTCTCATTTTCCTTAGAAGGTCGCGCAAAGGGGACTTCAAGAGGCATTTAATGTCATTCAAATGACATTGAGATGCCATTCAAACGAGGCCACCAAATTAAGTTTTTTTTATGTAGCTGCCTCTTGGATCCTTTTTCGATAAGACACGAAAACTACAAGCTGCAGAAGTTTTTGGCTTCTTCTTTTAGGGTTTAAATATTTGTTTTTGATTCACAAAACATTCCAATATCTTTAGTGAATCATTTTGGAACTCAAAATACAATTTTGGTGAAGTTTCTCTTGTAGAGAAGGTAAATCTACGACTGACTTGGTAGCTCTTGAGGGAGGTGCTGGATGACTACAACTGTAGTCATTTGGAGTACTTGTGGATGTTCCTTGATGAAGATAGATATGCGGTTCTCATGGATTTGATGCAGGAGTCCACTACTAGTTTAGGTTGCAGCCTATGTGGCTATCTGCGAATAATTATTACAGATTTCGCTTATAATCTTGTAAGTTATGATTTGCGAATTATTAGTGAAATAGAAGGTTTTGCCCTTCGGGGATTTTTTACTGAAATTGTTTTCCTTTTTGCATGCTTCTTGAGTTTATGTTGTCAATAAATTACATGCATGATGTGGGGTTCAACTTAAATTTGGGATTAATTGAAATTGTTTGGATTGTCATAAAATTATATTAATTTGAGAACACTTGAAACATTCCACTGCATTGTACTCTCAGGTTTATTCTAGGATTAAGCATACTCAGATAGGATTAACCATACCGTGGTATGAGAATTTGGAATTTTTTGGATCAATCCACACTCGGTCCGAATTTTGAACATGTTTTTTGGCAAAGAACATCATGAACATGTTCTTAATGTTCTAGGACAAAACCCTAAAAGCTTAGGTTTTTAATTCCTGAGCCTATGAGATTAAAACATTTACCTATTTTCATAACCGTCAACAGCCGACAATGTGATTTCGCTATTTTGATTTGGCTTTATATCATCACTTATAGTTATAATCCTCCCCGACTGTAGTCGTTAGTCTTTTAACTGAATGACTGAAGCTTTTAATTCTAGAATCAACTAGTTGCGGCTTGTAGGACGTACTAGCTTCCTAGGCCTTGGCTCCTCAACTTACCTATTTTATGTGTTTGGCCGTGACTATGTAGCCTTGTGTTTATCACTCCTCTTAGCTGCAGTTTGTATCTTGGAGTTGAAAAATCCACTTTTTAGTTCACCATTAAGAATTCAATTGCTTCAGCCTTAATTCATTGACATTCGTCGCGGCCTCTAAGAGACTTTCCTGCCCATAGTGGCTGCGGCACCTAACAGTGGAGCCTTTATGATTTTCATGTTTGTTGCGGCCCTATGAATTGGAAACCTCAAGCATTTCTGGAAGACTTCGAGAAATCTCAGTTTGGCGTTTCTCCTCATCAAATTCCTTCTGTTTCTCATTTGAAGACTATCGGACCATTCTTTCTTAAGGATTGCCCTAACTACTTCATTATTAATTCTAACTCCACGGATTCCTTAAATTGTAGGAATACTAGTGAGGCTATCGATATAGAGGAGGATTCAAATTCTAGCAACCATCCTCCAGCTGAAGTAGAGGCCGTGGCAGGTGGACCTTCTGAGACTAGGAATGAGCCAGCTGACCCTTCTAATATAATTGAGACAATTCTTTGAGCCTTAAATGTCCGCTAGAGTATGACCGATGAGTGGATTTGTCAAGTTGCCACAGTGTTTGAGTTTCCCAATGGGAATATAGTTTCCACTCCTGCAGCGGAACAAAAACCATGCTCTACCATTCCTAATGATGGGATCTTCTTTCTTCTTCATGCCTTCGTCTATGGGTTGTGGCTACCTGTGCCAGTTCCCATCAAGAGAATCTTCAGTGCCATGAACTTGGCACCAGCCCAATTAGACCCAAATGGCTGGAGGTCTATACTTGCCTCGCTGGTACTTTGGAAGGAAAAGTTCAACAGAGATATTACTCTCGCAGCGTTATTCCATTTTACATACTAAGTGAGAACTACATCAACTTTGCCTAGTATTACTATTTTGCTCTTTGTAATAATGAAGAGTATTTATATACTGAGAGACCTTCTAGTGGGAAAAACTGGAAAGGCAAGTATTTCTATATCTATGGAGACGAATGGAAAATTCATCCAGAGGAGTCCGAGAGAGAAATCATATAAAATGTTGGGTAATGGGGACGTCCTTCAAAATCAGGTAATTTTTTGTTGTGGCACATTCTTAAACTTTTCACTTCAATTTATTATTTGTTGATTCTATTCATACTACCTCTTTAATTTCTCTTGTTATTGTATATACTGAGGTGTTGTGAAGCCCTTGATGATACAAAACTCAATAGCAAGGCAAAAAAAGGAGTTGATGAAGCGACCGACTTTAGTGACACATCAAAACAATTCTCTGTCTTAGCCACTTCAGTAAATTTTTTCAAGGTTGGATTTTTCCCAACCATATTATGCACATAATGGATGCAGAAGGTAATTTCTCACTTTTCATTTATTTTATTATATATATATATATATATATATATATATATATATATATATATATATATATATATATATATATATATATATATTGCTAAAGACATTTTTAAATTTGTTTTGATACAGGTGAGGAGATTGTCAGCACACTTCTGGCCGCTCAATTTGCAGAGATGGATGAGGATTCTACCATCCTCAATATTGCCTCCAAGAAGGGAAAGAAAATAAAAAGATCCAAAAAAGTTAAAGAGTAAATTTAGGTGCCCCAACTCAGCCCGTTTTTGGGATAAATGTTGCTACTGAGACTGCCACTATCGATCCAGTAGTGGATAACGCAGTAAATGTTGCCAATCCTAATGATGCCGTAGCCAATGAAAGGCAAGAATGCCCAGTGGATGATGAAATTTCTCCACAACTTTCCATGTTTGGTCTAATGTCCAATATAGCCTTTTAAGGAGGGCAAAACTCCCTACATGTTTCTACTTTCGGATCTCCTCCACCTCCTCTACGAAACATTATGGCAGTGAATGCTAACCTACCAACTACCCAAAGAAGGTCAAGGGTTGGTCGTGATGGTCGTCCATGGCCTCAACTTAGACAACCCAATCCTAATTACTCTTGGGATACCACATCCAGAGCGATCACCAAGAGAAGAAAAGTTCTAGATATTGTTGACCTTGACCGCTTGGTGGAGGAAGATTATAAGGATTTGGAGGAATATGCCCTCCATAGTCTACTTCATGTAAGAATTTCTTCACTTTACATTATTTCACTTCATTTTATTGTATAGTGTCCTTTATTCTAACATTTTCAATTTCAGGTTGTGGACGTTGTCATCTCTCAGGGACAAAAATATGAAGGCCTGTATAAACTGCATCAGACCGCATCATCAATTCATAAGACTTATTTAGAAAATGCCCGGGCCTCTTTCTTTGAGGCGAGAAATAACTCATTGGCTGCGGTACTCCGATTGGCCCATATTAACTTGGAGGTTGTAACACAAGCTTAGGAAGAGGCTGAACCGAAGTTTGCTACGGCTGTAAATTCCCTTCAAGTTGTTGAGGCCAAGGTTGTGGAGGTTATCAGGCAGGCCACCAACTTTGAGAGTGTTCTTAAGAAGCTTCAGTAAAAATATGACCAACTGGAGCAGCGCAACACATCCTTACTCCAATAAAAGGATAATAATCATGCCGCAGCCATACAACAAATGGAAGAGACACATGCCACAGCCTTAAAAAATGATGCGGATGATGCTATAACAGCTTATAAAAAATCTAAGGATTTCTTCCTTACGAACAACAAACCTATCTCCGCGGCTTCTAGGAACTAAGGCACAGGGTGATGAAAATTTTTCTTGAATCAAAAGACCAAGTGATGTATTGGAAGTTAGGCGATGCTGAACATGATGAATGTGTGGCGGAGATCAGGACTGGTGCAGTGGCGAGGGATAAAAAATTAATGGATGAAGCTGTGATAGAGGATGATGAGACTCAGACAACAACCGATGTTGATGCTGAAGATGCTGAAGACGATGCAACCTCTTGAAATTTTTAGTAATTTTTGTGGTTTTTTAAACTACCTATTTTATAATTTCCAGTATCGAACACTATTATAACTATTCACGGTTGCCGTCATTTTGGGAAAGGTTAAAGCCCATAATCATTATTGGACTGCCATAGGTTGCATATTATTTATGTTGAATGCTCAAATATATTTTTTGAAAGAATCTCCAAGGGATTTAGCCTAAGAGGTTGGGGATTAAAATCTTTAATCACGTTGTAAACCCTATTTGTTGCAACTATATTGAATTCTGTAAACGTCGTTGTAATAAAACTTGAATGTCGCATCTTTTATCGGCCATTTTTTGCAACTTTGAACTTTGGTTGCTGCCATATTGAGACTGTTGTCTTTGCTTTAATGTCATAAGTCTGCATCCACTTTTCCAGAATGAATGTCCTTTTAAGGCTGCAAACTTTGATTAATACTTTCCATAACCTGCATTAATCTGTATTTATTTCTTTCAAGAACAATCCGCGGTCGGTGAAGCTGTCACCAACATTTTGACAAGTACATAGTTGCCTGCAAATGACTAAGTCATTCGCCACAATAGATGTAGGAATGTCTACAGAATATTAAGTTTTTATCCCCTTTAAATAAATGTAGGATTGTCCACACACAATTAGTCTTTGTGCCCTTTGGGTTATTGTGAGGCCTCCCTAGGCTAGGTATTATGAAGCTTCCCCAAACCATAATTGAAACCATCTATGGATGGGTATTATAATCCCCCACGACTAATGACAGATCCCAAAAACTAAGAATGGGCATTATAAGGCCCCGTGTCTAATTGAATCATCCGAAAAGCTAAGAACGGGCATTATAAGCCCCCATTGTTAATTAAAGCATCCTGAAAACTAAGAACGGGAATTATAATCCCCCATGGCTAATTGAAGCATCCCAAAAACTAAGAATGGGTATTATAAACCCCCTTGACCAATTGAAGCATCCCAAAAACTGAGAACGGGCATTGAAAGTCTTGGTAGCCTTGTGTTGAGAGGGATACGACTGCCAACCAAGGCATATTTCATAATAGACCTTTACCTCACAAAATAAGCAAATAACCTCTGTGATAATTGATCATCCTTTTCCATTAAATCTATTTAAGATGAAGGTCTTTCATTAGATTTTCCAAATACGAAAGTAAAAGCATACATATGACTGATGATTTACATAAATGGATATATATATTGACTTTAATAAAATACAAGAGTCTTTGAAATTTGTCTATAAAAGCTTCATAGAGTTCAGAAAAGGAAAATGTAAACAAGTTGACACTAAGGCTAGAATCTAGCAAGCAACCTCCTAGATATTGGTTGCATACCCTAAACATCCTTTAGGAATCGCTGAAGCGCTCCATTCCTAACGAGCCTTTCAATCTCATCCTCAAGGCATGGTAATTATTCTTGTCATTGCCATGATCGTTGTGGAAGCTTCACCATTTGGCCCGATCCCTCTTATGATGAGGGGACCTCAACTTCTCAAGCCAATAGAGCAATATGTCTTCTTTGATGAGATAAATAATGTCTTCAATTTGGTAAATCAATGGGGGGTAGGTGTCATAGCCTTTTTCTGGCTTCTGTTTCTCCATCTTCCTATTTTAGTTCTTGTCTATGTCCTCTGAGATAGTTTTTTCTATAGCTGCAACCATGATTGTTGGGGAGACAACATTTGGTGATGTAGCATCCAACATAAGAACCCTTTGAGTCAGAAAGTTCACCTGAGTTTGAAGTGAGGCATGACTATCGTACAAATGGTTATGGTGGTTGTATAACTGAACAATCTCTTCGTTTTGTTCTGAATTGGTTCTAGAGCTTCCCTCCATTTCTACTTTGTTAGTCTTTAAAATATATATTCTGAGGCAAAACTAAACAGAGGTGAGTAATGGAAGCACATAGAGAATGAACTATAGACCAAATATGGAAATTAGGAAGTTGTATTTTTCAATCTACAAACTTATAATGCTGTGATCGTGGCCAAGAATGCATAGCATATGTGATGTCGTGGATGTAGAAGGAATTTCACTAAGGTTGAGCCCGAGGATTAAATGATAAGTCCCTTTCCTCTCTGACCTGGCGTTGTGCACCAACTGTGATAGGAGGGCTATAGATAATAGGCAGTATAACTACCAAGCCACAACCTATCTGAATCAGGGGTGCAATTCCAAAAATTATCAATGATAAGTGAATTTTACCACACTAAGAATGTTTAGAATACACCTACCAGGAGTCTACCAATGGCCAAACATCCTTTTAGGTGAAAACTATAGCACAAGCTTGGCAATAAACCCTAGATCATGGGCACAAAATAGTAGAACCGGGTACACAATATTCATCCCTAATTACCCAACTTTAGAATGCTATAGCCTTTGATGCTTTTCAGCATTATTTTGGTGGGGAAACATGACAGGGGTATAAAAATACAGATCTAAGGTCATAAAAAGGAAACCATTTAGTAGATTTAGGAATAAATGATCTTTAAAAGGGGTACATATGTAAAAACACGAGTTCTATAACCTAGATTTCACTCAAGAGATAGTGGTCCGGGAGCCCTCATGGATGAAATAAGGCACTAAGAACCCTAAAAGGTAAAGGAAACAAGATTCTGATACCTAATTTCCCACAAACGATGCTAGATTGATGATACAAGAAACTGGACACACATCGCTCCTGTATATCATATCAAGTGTAGAATAAACATAAAGCAAGCAATAAAGAAAGGAACATATAATATAGAGTGGTTCAGTTATAAAAATGAGCATACGTCCGCTTTGATTCTTTACTCTCATTATGTATGTAGTGTAATATGATTTTACAATCCCATGTGAGCATGCAAAAGAGAGAATAGAGGAGAATACATGTGACTGGCTGGATAAATGACTCGATATGGGGCCTGCCTGAGATAGATCCAGCTGTGGCTGCGACAATGGAGTAAGCCCCCAAGTATGGTGATCTCTAAAAAGATATGAGAGTTTGGTAGGGCTTCGCCAAATATTACTCCTCCTAAATTGTGAGGTGATATCCTCTATTTATAGGAGATACAAAGGTGGTGTCACCTGCCTAGGCTACATGGACCATGGATAAGACCAGAGAATGAATCCTTTTGGGAAGTAGCTAGTTGTGTACAAATAGGGGCTACAACCTATTTGGACCAGAGAGTAACCATTATGAAGGATGTCGCTACCTGTCCGATCCCAGGCAGCAGCTAGGTAAAAGAGGATGCTACGGTCTGTCTGTGGCCAGGTAGCAGTTAATAAAAGCCAAGGCTAACTGCTAACTGCATGGTGACGTGTCTTGTTTGAGACTACGTAGCGGCTCCTATTGAATCCTTTGTAGTAGTGGGGACTATATCGTCGATATCACATTAAATAAATCACTTAGATTCATGTTTAGGGTTTAAGAAGATAAAACTGGTTTAATTAAATTGATTCTTATATTCGGTGCATAATAAAATTTGTGAAATTTTAAAAAGTTATCTTTACCTAAAGCAACACAAAAGGGCCTTCTCAATATCCGAAGTTATCATCGAGCCATAACTCTTTTAGGTTCCTCCAAGGAAATAATGGCCCAGATGTTCCAAAAAACTTTGAAGGATAGCGCTGTTCACTAGTTCTTATCCCTCGAAGAATTTAGAATTCATAGTTTGGAAGATATGGCCCATAAATTCATGTCAAAGTACGAATGTAATGAGGAACTGGAGGTTACTCGTCGTTATTTAGAACTTCTCAAATAAAATCCTAGGGAGACTATCAGTAATTTCGTAGCAAGATTGAGAGAGAGAGAGGACACCACGACCAATCGGCCTTTCGAAGACGAACAAGTCAGTATTGTGAAGAATAACTTCTTAACCCATGTCCAAGTGATGATGGGGGGAAAATATCCCCCCTATGTCCGAGCTCTCTGAGAAGCAAGAGTGGATATTGAAGAAAGTTTTGCCAAGATAGAGGTTGGGCCGAAGAAAGTATCCCGACAATTCACTCCCAGAGAGTATGAAAATCCTACCAATACCAAAGTTTCAACTTTTAATAACAAGTCTCGACCGGCCACTTCATGGGCATCAGAAATCTGCCCAAACCCAGTAAAAAAGGAATGCACGGAGCCTCATGCTCCCCTATCCAAAGTTTACCAAGCCCTTTTAAGCTTAAATCTTATTAATCCTTTAGACCCTCGTCTATTACCAAACCCACTTCACGAAAATTTCAAACCTGATGCCCATTTTGATTTCCATCAAAATGTTGGCCATACCACTGATCTGTGTTTCAATCTCCAAAATTCAATCCAAGGTATGATTGCTCGGGGTATCATCGCCCCACCATCCAATCTTAAGCCTAACACTGCCCATAATCCACTCCCAAATCATACAAATGCCATATTCCTGGAAGAAGACATAGAATTTGATCCATGTACCCAAATTGTACCCCGTAAATTTCCCATCATACCCATATATTCACCTAAACCCCTAAAAGTGTTCCCTATTTTCTCCTACATCCTACCTGTTTTGCCGATCCGGCCCTACCACTTTTTATAAGAGCATGTATTACTGTTCATACTTGTTTTGGGGCAAAAGATATGGAATTACAAGTAGTACGAAACCAACTCCTAGATTTCAGGCTAAAATTGCCCTTAGAAATTACTGTCGACTGTGAAAAGTTTAGCGCACTATTCATGGAAGATAAAAAATGATCTTGAGAGTTAGATAGTTAGGTGGTACCTACCGACGAAGTCAGTTTAGATGATGTCATCCAAATCATGGTAGATTTATTCTAATAGACCAATGAAATTTGTAGTATATCCGAGCTACTTTATGCTTTGAAACTATAAGGGCGCTTCGTCCCTTCGCTTCTACATCTCCCTATTGAGTGGGAGGATCTATACAAATAGGACATCGAGGTTTTAGAATTCATTGACTTCTCGTGGAAGTATGATATCGTTATCGAATGGGGGATGAATTTGATAGTTCAGATGAAGAGAGAAGCCCAAAAAAATACTAGTCCAATGACTAGTATATGTGGGAGGATATCGTTCAAAGATATACAATGGGAGATCAGTAAAATGGCTAAACGAACAGAGGTAGATGAGGAAATGAGGTTTTTATTTTTCACCTTTTCTATGAACCATATGACTAGATTAGGGTGACATTACCAAGTTTTGAACTCGCAATCAACAACAATAAAAAATGGAAGGTTTTGAGAAACTTCCTATGTCGAAAATGACACTCGAGGAGAAAACAATCCTCGATTAATCAGAGAAAATGTGGGCCAACACCACTCTATGGGGACACTTTATGTCTTCTCAGCTACACTGGAATGCCTTGATTAAACTACTCACCGAGCCCACAGTCCCTCCTTCCACCATGACAAAAGAAGTAGTGAATCTGTTCGGATCTCTAACCTCTACTAGAAGGCTCTCCTTTTCCAAAGAATAAATCCTTAAGTTTTGTCCAAATCAAAACTGCGCTCTAAATATATCTGTTGAAGTCATGGGGAAAACCGTCCCACTCTCGCTTATCGATAATGGATCAACTCTTAATATTTTTCCATTAAGAACCCTAAATTTCTTGGGATTAAAAGTAAGCAACCTTGCACTAACTTTTGTCGTAGTGCGTGCTTATGACAATAATTATCGAGAAGTGATGGGATCCATAAACCTTACAATAGGGGCTGGCCTTATGAATCCCATTATTGAGTTCCAGGTCATCGACATCCCAACTTGTTTTAACGTGTTACTCAGATGACTGGGGCTCCATAGTATCAAGGGTATGTCTTCCTACATCCATCATAAACTTAAGTTCTTCACGAATGGGAAGTTAATCACCATCTTGGGCGACGATGATAAAATTAAGAATGCAAGCACCAGTAATATGATACTATAGATATAACATGGGGAAAATGATATTCTTTTATCATATTTTTGAGTCGAACCACTTCCGCTCACAACATGGGATTATAATAAAGATAGAGTTTGTCGAGAGCACAACCCTCATGACAATGTAAATTTAATATAGATGTTCAAGAACATGCAATTAATGCCCGGATTGGGGCTAGGATGACGCTAATAGGGAATATTAGAACCCATAGTGTTGAAGAAGGCCTTTCCTCCTTATGGCATGGGTTATCAACCATCATTAGAGGAACTCAAGACGCTCCACCAACGTCAGTAAAAAATAAGGCTAGGGAATACCAAGATTGTCTCAAAGGATTCCTTGAACGGAAGATTTATCAAAGAAGGTGAAGATTTTTCGTTTTGTAGAGTTCCCGAACCATGGTATGATCATGTGGATAAGAAGATGAATCCAGGGATGGAATTTTTCTTCCAAGACAGTTACTCATGGTTCAAAAGTTACCAGCATCATATGTAACCACTCATTGAGGAGACTACATCTTATACTGGAGATTTCCAGTGAAGTGACTCCGAGGAATAATTTAACTTGCATACACTGAGGCTGACACTTTGCATGATCCACTTGAGCGCTACACCCTCAGATCCATCTCACCTGATCAAAGATGTTGATACACCTTTTCTCAACTGGAATGTTGTGCTAGTTCCACTTGTTGAAAAGCAACCCAACTGAAATGTTTATTCCATTTCCTCCTCCTTTATTATCCATCCTTGTTCTGATCATAATGTAATCAAGAGCTCCTTTGATGAGGTTACTAATACTATTTTTTTGAATAATGAAATAAACGAAGATTTTGAGTATCTCGTTGTGCCTTACATTAATTATCCCGATCCTAATCAAACTCTAGATGATGATGATTTTACAAATGAACAATTCTTAACCGATCTAAATAAGGTCAATAACAAGCAACATAATCGCGTTGAAATTAATGAAAATGAAATTTTTGTTATTAATCTCGATTCTAGTAACCAACTGCACGAGATTAGGATATGGTCTACCCTTGACGAGCATGAATGCACACAACTCGAGGAATTATTGAAGGAATTCATGCATGTCTTCTCATAGTCTTATGAAGATACGTCTAATATTGATCCTTAAATAGCTCTGCATGAGATTCCAATGCTCCCAGAATGCAAATTGTTCAAATAGAAACTGTGTAAGGTCCGCATCGAATGGTCACTCAAGGTTAAGGAAAAAGTGTTCAAAAAATTAAATGTAGGCTTCATCTGGGTGATCGAATATCCCACATGGTTATCCATCATTGAATTCATGCCAAAATCAGGACGAAAGGTTTGTACATAAGTTTATTACCAATATTTGAACAAGGTCTCTCCAAAGGATGATTACCCACTACCCAATATCGACATGATTGTAGACAACAAGACTAGCCACGCTCTCAAGTAATTTGTTGATGGTTTTATCGGATACAATTCGATCAATATACACTCAAATCATGAAGAGAAAACCACATTCATCACCCTTTGGTAACCTTCTGTTACACCGTTATATCATTCAGTCTCAAAGACGAAAGGGTTACCTACTAGAGGGATACCACAACCATCTTTCATTATCTGATACACAAAGAGGTCGAGGTCTATGTAGATGATATGATTATCATGTCTAAGACCCAGGAAGTACATGTTGTTTCTATATAGAAGTTCTTCGAGTGACTAATGCGATACCAGATGCTTCTTAACTCACATAAATAAGTTTAAGGTGTTACCAAAGGAAAGCTCTTAGGATTCATGGTTAGAAAAAAGGGGATTGAAGAAAATCCTGCCAAGCTGAATGCCATACTTGAAATTCCACCACCCCAAACAGAGAAGGAAGTCCGCTGATTTCTTGGGAAATTATAGTATATCAGTTAGTTCATCAACAAGTTAACTTCCATTTGTGAACCCATATTCAAAATCCTCCACAAAAATTCAATCAGATATTGGAACGAAGATTGTCAAGAAGCCTTGAACCGAATCGAGCAATATCTAACTAAGCCTCCAGTACTCATGCCACCACAACCTGGTCCACCTCGACTTCTATACTTGACCATAACAGACACCTTAGATGGGGATTTGTTGGCCCAATACCTTAAAGAATCTTGCAAAGAAAGGTCCATCTACTACGCAAGTCCTAAGTTAGCCGGATACGAAGTTAAGTACACTTATTTATAGAAAGCGTATGTCTCCTTTGTCTGGGTCACACAAAAGTTACGGCACTACATGTTTGCTTTTCCCATTAGACTTGTATCCCAAATTGACCCTATAAAATGCCTTCTCGAGAAACCTTTTTTATCTAGTCGAATGGCCCAATGGTTGATGTTGTTAGCCAAATTTGATATTGTGTATGTCACGTAAAAATCCATGAAAGGGAGATCCATCCCTGACAACCTTTCTTACCACCCTATGGAAGAAGTCGAATGTGTGGATCTCCAAATTCCTAAATGAGAATATCCTTTGTACCTCCCAAGAAGACCTCCGATGGCAAATGTTCTTTAACAATTCCTCTAACAAGAAAGGATATGGAAATTGGATACTCCTAATAGCCACTAATTACTCTCACACTCCCATTTCCATTAAGATAAATTTCCCCTCCACCAATAACATGACCGAATATAAGGCATTCACCATAGGTTTCAAGGTCGTTCTCAAGAAAGGAATCTGATGCCTAGATGTCTATGGGTATTTAACCCTCATCATCGATTAAGTACTCACAAGATGGAAAGTCATGGAAGAGAATTCTCACCCTTACATGCCCATACAGAAGGGATGGACTCCCAATTCTAAGATATTACCTTTCATTACCTACCCTAAGAAAATAACTATATAGGAGATCCCCATGCTACCTTAGCCTCTATGATTGACATGCCCGAAGGAATAACAATGGCCCCCTTTCTAGTACAAAAGAAGATAAACAAACCCACTTCTACCATATTAAACTCATTATAGAACAAGATCCTGATATGGCAAAGTGTTAGTATTACAATAATTGGCATCTCCTCAAGCACGATAGGTACCCCCAAGATTCTAATAAGAAAGACCGAGATAAACTCTTGTATACACCATATTTTAGGACCCCTTAAGTCTCTCCTTAGGTCCCTATCACCTCCCCAATTTACTACAAACCTTAGCTCATACTCTGAGTACCAATCTACAGGACATCGGGTGCTCTCGGGACCCGTTTGACTCTGGTAAACTCTATTTTAGAGTGAAATCTCATTGACTCTTCAAAGGGCTTTGAATGCCCTTTCCAACGGTCTGCTCCATGTGCAAATCGGCATAACTCTTCGGACGAATAGACCATTTTACTATAAAAAATCGATCTAGAAACCATCGGGCTCTATCATGCCCATTTGACTCCTGTCAACTTCATTGTTGGAGAGAAAACTCTTTGAATCCTCGAAGGGCACTGAAACTCCTTTCCAACGGTCTGCCTAGTGGGCATAACCATTTGGACAAATGATCCGTTTTACCTCAAAAATTGATTTGGAGGCCACCAAGCGGTCCCGAGATATGTTTGACAAAGTTCAACTCATCAGCTCAAATGAGACTACATGAATCTTTTAAGGGCACTAAATACCATTTCCAACAGTCATCCTCATGCGCGAATCATCCATACGTTACACACGAATGACCCATTTTATTTCCAAAGGTCATTAAGCACTTTCAAGCTCCGGTTGACCAAATTTAAGTCTTCAAACCAAGGGAATCCCTTTATAATGTTTAAGTACCTCACATAAACTTTCCAACGGTCCACCCCGGGCCAAATTCTAACTTATGATTTGGACTAACAATCCATTTTCATCCAACGATCTCCCGTCCAAAGGCTTGATGAGTGCTTTCAAACACCATTTAATCCAAAGTTAACTCTCAGACTTAGGAGAGTGCCTAAGGACTCTTTAAAGTATCTAAATTATCTTTCTAATGGTATGACCCATGCGTGATTTGAATTTGCGGATTACATTCTATGACCGTTGTTCCAAAAAAATCTGCATGATATTGTCAATTGGCAGGTCCCTTTTTGTGCCTCTTGGTATTGTGTCTAAGGGTATCTACTGATTGGAAGGGATAGGACTATGCTGATCGGCACCCCCTTACACTATAAATAGAGGAAATTATCTCACTCCCAAATCCGACCTCATATCCATTAATATCAATGATCTCAACAACATTCTCTTGTTATCAATGAAGTTTCCTTGTGTGAAAATCCTTTCAATCTTTCATTCCCATTCTTTTCATACCCAATTTAGTAAAATCTCATTCTCTATAATTCATCATTCATCTCAATATTCAAGGGATCTCATCAAAGATCAAGAGCAAGCCTCAAATCTCCAAAGAAGATAAAAAAATCCTTCTCTCTTTTAATTATTTATTTTCGCATTAGTTACATTAATTAATTAATTTAGTTTTTACTTTAGTTAATGCACATTAATGATTCATCCTTTATTAGTTATATGTCACATAGTTTATTTTCTAAAAAAACAAATAAAGAAAAAGAGGGTTACACCTATAAATTCGAACGGCATTATCCACCACAAAATATCAAAACTAAAATACATTTTCTACACAAACATGTAATAAATTCCCATTTTAATCTATGGGATAAAACCCATCCTTATGTCGCATGCAAACAGCATGGGATTTGATGCCTTTATAGGCTAAGTAGGCGTCCTGGGTTAAAACTCGATACTCGAGTCCAATTTTCTAATTTTCCAATTTTTCCACTTTTCTCATTTTCGTATTTGCATCCTTTTCAACTATACATTATTTAATATATATTATATTTGTGATACATATTGTCGTTTTATCCAACATATATTATCGTTTCATAATAAAGATCAATGTCTTTATAAACACATACATTGTATTTTCTAAATATTATTTTGGGAACATTTCTATGAATGACCTCACTCCTATCTTTTCCATGATATGAGCTCGAAAATTCCGATCTCCACTTATATATACACGCACACAAATTTCATGGAGAAGTTAATTAAAATAGTAACACAATCCCATGATATTCCAAAAGGGTGATATAGGTGCCTAACACCTTCTATTCCGTAACCTAGTCCCCAAACCTCTGAACTATTGGTTTCATACGCACCAGTTTGTCTTTGATGCTGTTCTCTCGAGGCGCTGACATATTCTTTTGCCTATTTGGAGAAAAATAGGTTGGCGACTCCATCTTTTTTACATCACCTCACCATTGACGACGACCTAAGCGCTCCTATAAGAAGAGGGTGCGAGACCTTTCTCCCCCTTTTCCCCCACTGGGAAAGGGAGAGATATTAGGATGGCCATAGTGGCGACTCCAATGGGGACTTTCATTCACAACAGGGATAGACTCTTTTTACATAGGTGTTATTGTTTTCCCCTTGTGTGCGTATGCACCTACTTATATGTTCCCTTCTTCTCCTCTATTATTTATTGCATATATCTACATCATGCTTATATCACATCTCACTCACTCCTCACTCACATAACTATAAGTACACTTCACACTACCTACACGTAGGATCACTTATATCTATATGTTGCACACACCACTTAGAATATGCATTCTTAGGTGTCACTAATGAACACCTCTACTTATCACAGCTATATATATTCATGGTCACTCACACTTATCACACACTACTTAGAATATCCATGATTAGGTGTCATTAACACACACCTCCACTTATCACACTTGTATATATTCATTCTCACTCACACTTGTCAACCATCACTTAGAATATACATGCTTAGGTGTCACTAGCACACACCTCCACTTATTACACTTGTATGTATCCATACTCACTCACAATTGTCACACACAACTTGTAGTTTATCACTGCTTAGGATCATTACCACACACTCACTTGTAGATATTCACACATCATTCACTCTCACATATCTATGCTTACTATAATCTTCAGGTTCTATGTTAGATTTACTTTTTATACTTGTACGTTCTCCCCTATTAGAATAGTGCTCATCATGCTGAATAAAATACTGTCTCCGTAATATACAAATAAAGAATCATGTATTTTGCACAATACATCATCTAAGATCATGTCTATTAACCAATTTTTGTCCCGTAACTGGGGTGTCACGTTGTGATGGGCGCTGGTCCGACATGTCGCAGTTAGCCTAAGTAATATGACTCTCAATTTCAATTGACAAAGTCCCTTCGATGTATATATAGCGGTGCCCCCTGCATCGTACCGGTTGACAAAAGTCATGACGGGAGGTATATCGTAGGGAATTCGGTCACGTATGTTGAGTATATCAAATTCACTCTCACATGTACTATTCCCATGAGGTATATAGTGAGGCAATTCATGTATACTCGGGTATATCAAATGGCTTGACCACATGTACCTATTTCCCTCAAAACAAAAACGTATATCATGGAAGTCATGCCAAAGGGGGGAACCGTTCTAATTAACCCAACCTCATATAGGCGTCAAACCTAGGCCACTTATATTTAGTTTTCAGATTTTTCAAACCCAAATTTCCTAGGCTCGGGTCCCGTCCTGCATTTCTTTTTACATTTAGGTAAACCTAATACAAGTGAAACATAATAAATAATAATTATGTTAAGGCCCTTTCCTCACTTTTCATCTTTCTATACCAAAAGTATCAAAAATATTTTCCATTTTTTAATCAAAATATCAAAAGCATTTTTCCTTCCTTTTACCATAAAGTTTTTTACTTTTTTTTTACCCCAAAACATTTTGTCCTCACCCTTTCCAAAAAATGTAAAAAAAAATCCTCCTATAGTAAAAAGTCTTTCCCTCTTCTCTTTCAAAATAAATTCAAATATTTCTCCTCTCAAGTCGATAGCATACCCGACCCTTGGCCTGGCTCCCTATTGGCTTCGGTATTCCGTCGAATCGCCCCAAGGCTCAGTTAGTTCCCTCGCTACTTCCTCCGAGTTTGGAATAAACATTCACCCACTTTCCATTAAGAATGAAGACCAAGTACCGAATGTGAATCCAGATTTGATGACGGTTCTTGCCCAACTCACTACTAAGATTGATAATCTTCAAATCGAGGTTTCATGAGATGGAAAGAAATTAGGTCCTATTCCTGAATAGCCCGAGGTCCTCTTACCTTTCTCTATGGGTCCGCTGTGACACCCCGCCTAATTAATCCCGGGTGATCAGTCCTAAATCAAGTTAGAACAGGATTCTCATTTGGTCCATTCTTAGCATCACTGTCGTCTTTTTAAATTACTAACCACCTAAGTGAGAAAAATAGACTGGTGCCAATTTTTATCTTTCTTTATTTAAACAAAAACCCATGCGGATAATAAAAACAATATAACAATCACATATAACTGAAATAATCATCCACACGTAAAATAATTAACCGAATAAACCATCGGTCCAAATAATAAATTCCGAAAAGACAAGAATGAACTCCCAACAAGTCTACTACAAATAAATGGAGAGTGAGCAACATGCTCGAATAACTAATCATGAATTCCTATATTAAGAATGAAGAATGAGGCGTCTATCGAAGCCCCGCAACATCCACATATGCTGCAGCAACGGATCCCTGGAATTGAGTCAAGTCTGGCGTCCCTGTGGTTGGACACCTAAAAGGGTTTTTAAAAGTTTTTATAGCAAGGGTTAGTACCCAAAACATTTGAAAAACATATAACAAATTATTAACTTGCAGTAATAAATAAATATGCATGCTCTTCATATTTTTAGTTAGTATCGCACTCTCTTGAAGACTTCCTTACCCTTCCTCTAATGTACATTACTAACGCTTTAATTAAATTACCTAGTTATTCATCTCATGACTAGATAATTAACAAAGTTCCTTTATACCCACCCTACTCTAACTGAGTATGTAGTGATTATGATTTTTAAGTTATTAGTAACATCAACTTAACTAAATCATTTCCCTTTTCATATTCATATAACTTCTACACTTATTATACATGTGAAATAACTCACTTTTCATTAATAACCCGTATATAATTAATTATCTAATTATATACTTATAATCATATTTCAGCATTCACAATCGTACTGTAATATATATAACAACTTGCATCCTCCCGAGCAAAATACTGCCGAAAATGTAAATTCTATAAAGTGCTATCCCACTAGGTACAATCACATAGCCTAGATATCCCAAGTCAGAATTTTCACACCAACTTGATAAAAATAAATAATTGGAGGTGGTCATATTCCTTACCTGAAAGTGAGATGTCCCTCACCCATATAACGGACGCTATGACCTCGGGAATATACTCACCCTACTCCTCAAGCTAGGGGATTCATCCACTACGCGCAACCTCCCCCTATAGCACTATAGTATAAAATATCTAATCACTGATATTGATTGTGCACACCACATATATATATACTATCGCCTCCGTATATATAAATATAAAAGTCCCGGCTATACCGTTCGCTAAATCCGTAACATAAGCCTATTAAAATTATTAAGATTTTATGGTCCAACTCTAAATATTAATTAAATTTCACCTTAATTAATTAAGTTATTTTTGGTGTCGCCCCCACCATAAATTTGGACTTACTCTCGTAGCCCAAAATAAATTTACCCGAGTCAAAATTCCCGACTCTAATTTATTAGCCTCAAACCCTAATTAATTTATCTACAATTAATTAGATTTACTCTCATGTATTTAATTTCTCAATAATTAATTACATAAGATTTTTATATGATTTTCCCCTCTTATATAACTAACTGGCGAAACTGCCAAAATCTGGCGACCGTCGATCGATCGACCCCAGACCGTCGATCGATCGATCGAACAGGTCTTCGACTTCTTCGCGAAGACAGGGCAGCCATGGACGGAATTTCTTAAACCCTAATCTCTGCTAACATGAATTTTAAGCCTTTTTAACACCAGTACATATTAGAAACCTTATTAGGATTCCCCAGAAAGTCCACAACAATCATCAATTCGTCCATAAACTACTGATTTATAATTTTGGGGGAAAAATCCATCTTTTTCCTTAAACACATTTTTACTCCAAATTTCTTCATCAAATTCGTTCTAATTTATCTGGATATCATTCTAACAGATACACATCAATATTCCAATATCAGATTTTACATAACTCCTCATAAATTCGGGCAAATCAGATTCATGTTTTCTTTTGTATTATCAAAACCCCATGTTTATGCCATGAAACCCCAAAACGAATTTTAATTCATTACATCACGCAAATACGAATTGAAAGACAGATTTAATGCTATTGCAAGTTATTCACTTGCCTTAGGTTTCGTAGTGTCTGAATTTGCGATGGATTCCAAGGTTGAAGATGACCTTGTTGGTTCTTTGAGATCCCCAAAATGGCTTTGGCTGCTGCTAGGGTTTCCTAACCCTTTAATTCCTTTTTCTAATTAAGCTCCCTTATATCTTTTTATTAGTTTAATTATTCAATTCCCGTTTTTCGACTAATGGGCCAAGGCCAAGTGACCAAAATGCCCCCGAGTGGGCCCGACTATGTCTAAAAACGTCCCGTGACCCGTTTACTACCCCCGGGTACACTTTTCCGACTATCTCGGCCCATCCGGACTCAACTGTACACTCAGAATTTGCATCCGAATTAATTTATAAAAATACTTATCCCCCACCCAATATAGTCTATACCGACTTCCGGATGTGATAAGTACATACCTCGTCATTAATACTTTAAACGACGAAATTACATTATTACTATTCACTTAGTAATTTAATTTCCCTAAATATTAACCATTCAATCCCAGATTAATATTTATATATTATTCTATCATAATTAATTCATTAAATTACAACACACTAGTAATTTAGAATATCCGAATTAATTAAATTTTAAATGTACCAAAAATACGGGGTGTTACATACCCCCCCCCCCCTTATAAAGGAATTTCGTCCCCAAAATTAGATCGTACCTGCGTTGAAAAGCTCTGGATATTGTTCCCGCATATCCTCCTCTCGCTCCCAGGTAGACTCGTCAACATTGTGATGACCCCACTGTACTCTAACCAATGGAACAACCTTGGATCGTAATTTCCG
Source organism: Sambucus nigra (assembly GCA_949130495.1). Taxonomy (NCBI): domain Eukaryota; kingdom Viridiplantae; phylum Streptophyta; class Magnoliopsida; order Dipsacales; family Adoxaceae; genus Sambucus; species Sambucus nigra. The sequence continues at coordinate 141,875,086 of OX422222.1, read as the reverse complement.
CTCACTATGATCCAGAATTGCTACCGGCCTCTCCTCATACGAGATGTCTGGATGTAAGTCAATCTCCTCGAGTGGAATGTGCCAAAAGGCTCTCTCGCTCCTTCGATATTTCTTCAGCGATGCCACATGGAATACATTGTGTATCCGTTGAAGATGTTATGGTAACCCAAGCTTATACGCCACCGGTCCCACCCTCTCAATAATAGGGAAAGGTCCTACGTATCGCGGTGCTAACTTACCCTTCTTGCCGAACCTCATCACCCCTTTCATTGGGGATACCCGGACTAAAACCTGGTCCCCAACTCCTAGCTCCACATGTCTTCGAGAAGCATCAGCATAACTCTTTTGCCTGTCCCGAGCTATCCGAATTCTTCCTCGAATCAACTCTATCTTGACAGATGTCTCCTGAACAATCTCCGGCCCCAAGAGTTTGTTGTCCCCCACCTCTAACCAACAAACAGGTGAGCGACAAGGTCTCCCGTACAGTGCCTCAAACGGTGCCATGCCAATCGTGAATTGGTAAGAGTTATTATACGCAAACTCTACCAAAGGGAGATATTTCTCCCATCCTCCCCCGAAGTCCAAAATGCACATTCTGAGCATGTCTTCCAGCATCTGGTTAACTCTCTCAGTCTGTCCGTCAGTCTGTGGGTGATACGCTGTACTCAAGCGTAACTCCGTGCCCATTGCCTCCTGAAAGCTCTGCCAAAAGTGGGCGACAAAGATTTTGTCTCGGTCGGATACGATATTTATAGGTACTCCATGCAGCTTAACAATCTCTGCTATGAATAGCTGTGCATAACGCATCGTCTCGAAGTCTGTGCGTACCGGCAAAAAGTGGGCCACCTTAGTCAACCGATCCACAATAACCCATATGGAGTCGTGACCCCTCTGCGATACAGGTAACCCTGTGATGAAGTCCATGGAGATGCTATCCCACTTCCACACGGGAATTTCTAACGGCTGTAGCATCCCTGATGGTCTCTGGTGGTCAACTTTCACAAGCTGATACGTGGCACATTTCGAAACAAACTCCGCTATATCCCGTTTCATCCCTGCCCACCAATACTGCCTCCTCATATCTTGGTACATTTTATCCCCACCGGGATGTACCGCAAATTTCGAACCATGGGATTCTGTCATAACAGCGTGCCTCAAATCCTCATCCTCTGGCACCATTAACCTCCCATTAAAGCGTAGGCCTCCTTCTGAGCTAATCGAGTAACCCTCTGCTCCCTCAGCTAACAACTGGCCCACCCTATCCCGGCAAATTTGATCCTCTGCCTGAGCCTTCACAACTCGCATAATGATCTCGGGTGTGATGGATAAAGCTGACATGAAAGCCTTGGCTACGTCATCCTCATATTGAAGCTCTCTCCACTTCGCTTTCCATACCTCTGATATCTCCCCAGTCGGCCTTCGGCTCAATGCGTCTGCTACCACATTGGCCTTACCAGGATGATACTGAATATCAAACTGGTAGTCCTTCACAAATTCTAGCCACCGCCTCTGCCTCATATTCAGATCCTTCTGTGTGAAGAGATACTGAAGTGACTTGTGATCCGTGAATAGAGTAAACTGCTCTCCTAGAAGATAATGCCTCCATATCCTCAAAGCAAAAACGACCGCTGCCAACTCTAGGTCGTGAGTGGGGTAATTCCTTTCGTGGGGCTTTAGCTTCCTGGAAGCATAAGCTATAGCCCTTTCCTCCTGCTGGAGCACACCCCCCAAGACCCCGTAAGGATGCGTCTGTGTAAACCCGATACTCTAGCCCTCCCTTTGGCAATGCAAGCACGGGTGCAGATGTCAACTTGTCCTTTAGCTCGTCGAACGCTAATTGACAACTATCATCCCACTTGAAAGGTACCCCTTTCCGAGTCAGATTCGTCAAAGGTCCTGCAATTTTAGAGAATCCCTTAATGAATCGCCTGTAGTAACCGGCCAAACCCAGAAAACTGCGCACCTCGGTCGGTGTCGTGGGCTGTCCCCACTCCCTCACCGCCGACACCTTATTCGGATCCACTGCAATACCCTGATCTGACACGACGTGACCAAGGAACTGTACCTCCCATAGCCAGAATCCACACTTCCCTAATTTGGCATAGAGCTGATGATCCCTCAGTGTCTGTAAAACCATGCGCAAATGCTCTGCGTGCTCCTCCTCGGTGCGCGAGTAGATTAGGATGCCATCAATGAACACGATGACAAACTGATCTAAGTACTCCCTGAAAACCCTATTCATGAGGTCCATGAACACTGCTGGTGCATTGGTGAGTCCGAAGGGCATCACCCTGAACTCATATGAGCCATACCGCGACAAGAAAGCGGTCTTAGGAACATCCCCCTCTCGGATACGTAGTTGATGATACCCTGACCTCAAGTCGACCTTGGAGAAGTAAGACGCCCCTCTCAATTGGTCAAATAAATCATCAATCCGAGGCAACGGATATTTATTCCGTATCGTCACCTTGTTCAGCTCCCTATAATCCACGCACAAGCGGAGTGAACCATCTCGCTTCTTCACAAACAACACCGGCGCACCCCACGGCGGTGTACTCCGCCGAATAAAACCCTGACCCAGTAGTTGCTGAATCTGTTCCCTCAATTCCCGCATTTCTGAAGGGGCCATTCGGTAAGGTGCCCGAGCAATCGGCCTCGTCCCCGGTGCCAAATCGATAACAAATTCGATTTCTCTGTTGGGTGGTAATCCTGGTATCTCCTGGAATACATCCTCAAAGTCCCTCACTACCGGAATAGAGTCTAAAGGAACTACCACCTCCTGTGAGGTTTCCTCCTCAATGTAGTATAAGTGAGTGCACGACCCTCCCTCAGGAAGCGGCATTGCTATCAGGAACATCTCATGTCCCGGAATGGAGAACACGATTGTCCTCTCATAACAATCCACCGTAGCCCTGTAACCTGCCAACCAATCCATGCCCAAGATGACATCATACCCCTCCATATCTAACACTAAGAGGTCTGCTGCTAAACTAAGCCTCCCAATCAAAATGTCTACTCCTCGACAAATCGAGCGAATCAAAGCCCCGCTGCCTACTGGTGACTCTACACTCATACAGAGGCTACCCGCTGTCTCTAATAACCCAGCCCGTTTAGCAAAATTAGATTTAATGAATGAATGTGATGCTCCCGTGTCAAAAAGAATGCTACCCTCATGACCATGAATGAAAAACATACCCTCAACCGCTGGCGGCGCCTGCTGTGCTAGAGGATTGGGAACATCCCGAACGTTGTACACACGTCCGTAGTGCATCTGTCCCTGCTGCTGTGGGGCGGGTGGGGCTGGTGCTACTGGCGGCATCTGACCCTGTTGCCCCTGCTGGGCACCCTGCTGCTGGCCTCTGCCCCTCTGCGGGCACTCCCTCTTGAAGTGTCCTGGCTGGCCGCAGGCGAAACAGCGTTTCTGGTCGTCACCCTGCCGTTGGCCCTGCTGGACCTGACGTTGCTGGCCCGGTTGGCCTCCCCCGTTGTTCCCTTGGCCTTGACGGCCCTGAGGAACCTGCTGTTGCTGATTAGGTCCTGGTTGCCCCTGCCTGAACCCCTGTCCTCCCGGTCGGAACCCACCAGGCTTAAACTTCTTAGCCTGATTCCCTTGCTGAATGATAACCTGCTGTTGTGTGCTACTTGTCTCACTACTAGTAACCGTCTTGCCCTGCTGGCTCGGCTCACCTGCCTTCTTGTTCCCCTTAGCATGGAAACGATGATCCTGGCAATGTACAAGTGCGGCATTAATGACATCTGTATAAGTCACTAACGCCGGATTTCCAATCAAGTGCTGCCTGATTCTCCAGGCTAGGCCATCCATGAACTTTGACTTCTTCCGCTCCTCATCGCTCACCTCATTTGGCACAAAGTTTGCCAAACGGGTGAACTCCTCCTCATATTCTGCTACTGACCTGTCACCCTATACCAACTCACTGAATTTCTTTCTCATCTCAGACTCTACTGCTGGAGGAAAGTACTTGCGGTCAAACCGCACCCAGAATTCAGAAATCGGCATCAAATCCCGCTCCTCAGCGGTGGTTACAGACTCCCACCACTGTAAGGCTGCCCCCGACAGACGAAAGGTAGCCAGCATCTGTTTCTGCACCTCTGTACCCTCTAACATGCGCAGATGGCGCTGAATGTTCTTCTTCCAGTCACAAGCCTCGACCACATTGGTGCTACCTCAAAACTCAGGTGGGTGACCCTTCTGAAAGGTCTCCCTCACTCGCTGCCAAGATGGTGGCCCCACTGGAGCCTGAACTTCTGGAGCCAATGGAGGCGGTGCCTGGGGCTGTGGAAAATGAGCTTCCATAGCTCGCATCGCTGTCTCGACCGCTTGGGCCAATATCACTGCCACCTGAGTGGTAGAAATCAACTCGGGTGGGGACGGTGGTGGCGGTATCTGTGGCTCCTGGCGAGCCTCCCTCACCTCATCTCTAGCCTCAGCCCTCTCCGCTCTCTGTCTCTTTGGTGGCATCTGAAATAGATTGAATTGTATAAGTACACAATTTATACAAAAACTAATAGCAGGAATACGATATCTCACAAGCGGAAAATATAATCAACAGTCCTAATAATAGGGCTCTATAACAACCGAACGCTACGCTAAAACGTAGAAAGCCACACAGATCCTAAGGACACTAGAACCTGATGCTCTGATACCATCTGTGACACCCCGCCAAATTAATCCCGGGTGATCAGTCCTAAATCAAGTTAGAACATGATTCTCATTTGGTCCATTCTTAGCATCACTGTCGTCTTTTTAAATTACTAACCACCTAAGTGAGAAAAATAGACTGGTGCCAACTTTTATCTTTCATTATTTAAACAAAAACCCATGCGGATAATAAAAACAATATAACAATCACAGATAACTGAAATAATCATCCACACGTAAAATAATTAACCGAATAAACCATCGGTCCAAATAATAAATCCCGAAAAGACAAGAATGAACTCCCAACAAGTCTACTACAAATAAATGGAGAGTGAGCAACATGCTCGAATAACTAATCATGAATTCCTACATTAAGAATGAAGAATGAGGCGTCTATCGAAGCCCCGCAACATCCACATATGCTGCAGCAGCGGATCCCTGGAATTGAGTCAAGTCTGGCGTCCCTGTGGTTGGACACCTAAAAGGGTTTTTAAAAGTTTTTATAGCAAGGGTTAGTACCCAAAACATTTGAAAAACATTTAACAAATGATTAACTTGCAGTAATAAATAAATATGCATGCTCTTCATATTTTTAGTTAGTATCGCACTCTCTTGAGGACTTCCTTACCCTTCCTCTAATGTACATTACTAACGCTTTAATTAAATTACCTAGTTATTCATCTCATGACAAGATAATTAACAAAGTTCCTTTATACCCACCCTACTCTAACTGAGTATGTAGTGATTATGATTTTTAAGTTATTAGTAACATCAACTTAACTAAATCATTTCCCTTTTCATATTCATATAACTTCTACACTTGTTATACATGTGAAATAACTCACTTTTCATTAATAACCCGTATATAATTAATTATCTAATTATATACTTATAATCATATTTCAGCATTCACAATCGTACTGTAATATATATAACAACTTGCATCCTCCCGAGCAAAATACTCCCGGAAATGTAGATTCTATAAAGTGCTATCCCACTAGGTACAATCACATAGCCTAGATATCCCAAGTCAGAATTTTCACACCAACTTGATAAAAATAAATAATTGGAGGCGGTCATATTCCTTCCCTGAAAGTGAGATGTCCCTCACCCATATAACGGACGCTATGACCTCGGGAATATACTCACCCTACTCCTCAAGCTAGGGGATTCATCCACTACGCGCAACCTCCCCCTATAGCACTATAGTATAAAATATCTAATCACTGATATTGATTGTGCACACCACATATATATATACTATCGCCTCCGTATATATAAATATAAAAGTCCCGGCTATACCGTTCGCTAAATCCGTAACATAAGCCTATTAAAATTATTAAGAGTTTATGGTCCAACTCTAAATATTAATTAAATTTCACCTTAATTAATTAAGTTATTTTTGGTGTCGCCCCCACCATAAATTTGGACTTACTCTCGTAGCCCAAAATAAATTTACCCGAGTCAAAATTCCCGACTCTAATTTATTAGCCTCAAACCCTAATTAATTTATCTACAATTAATTAGATTTACTCTCATGTATTTAATTTCTCAATAATTAATTACATAAGATTTTTATATGATTTTCCCCTCTTATATAACTAACTGGCAAAACTGCCAAAATCTGGTGACCGTCGATCGATCGACCCCAGACCGTCGATAGATCGATCGAACAGGTCTTCATCTTCTTCGCGAAGACAGGGCAGCCATGGACGGAATTTCTTAAACCCTAATCTCTGCTAACATGAATTTTAAGCCTTTTTAACACCAGTACATATTAGAAACCTTATTAGGATTCCCCAGAAAGTCCACAACAATCATCAATTCGTCCATAAACTACTGATTTATAATTTTGGGGGAAAAATCCATCTTTTTCCTTAAACACATTTTTACTCCAAATTTCTTCATCAAATTCGTTCTAATTTATCTGGATATCATTCTAACAGATACACATCAATATTCCAATATCAGATTTTACATAACTCCTCATAAATTCGGGCAAATCAGATTCATGTTTTCTTTTGTATTATCAAAACCCCATGTTTATGCCATGAAACCCCAAAACGAATTTTAATTCATTACATCACGCAAATATGAATTGAAAGACAGATTTAATGCTATTGCAAGTTATTCACTTGCCTTAGGTTTCGTAGTGTCTGAATTTGCGATGGATTCCAAGGTTGAAGATGACCTTGTTGGTTCTTTGAGATCCCCAAAATGGCTTTGGCTGTTGCTAGGGTTTCCTAACCCTTTAATTCCTTTTTCTAATTAAGCTCAGCCATGCCCTTATTTCTTTTTATTAGTTTAATTATTCAATTCCCGTTTTGCGACTAATGGGCCAAGCCCAAGTGACCAAAATGCCCCCGAGTGGGCCCGACTATGTCTAAAAACGTCCCGTGACCCGTTTACTACCCCCGAGTACACTTTTCCGACTATCTCGGCCCATCCGGACTCAACTGTACACTCAGAATTTGCATCCGAATTAATTTATGAAAATACTTATCCCCCACCCAATATAGTCTATACCGACTTCCGGATGTGATAAGTACATACCTCGTCATTAATACTTTAAACGACGAAATTACATTATTACTATTCACTTAGTAATTTAATTTCCCTAAATATTAACCATTCAATCCTAGATTAATATTTATATATTATTCTATCATATTTAATTCATTAAATTACAACACACTAGTAATTTAGAATATCCGAATTAATTAAATTTTAAATGTACCAAAAATACGGGGTGTTACATCCCCCTCCACCTGAGCATATTTGGCTCCCCAAGGAACATCATTACGCTCCCCGGGCCTATCCTTCTAATGGGCCATCGCCATCTCAGCTCTCTAAGCCGAATCTTGCCCAGCTAGGGGCTTAACTACCTGTAACCGTTAATCTGAAGGAAGAAGAATTGAACAAGGTCAATAAGACCTTAAGATGAAGACCAAGAAGTTTCACTAAGTTTGAAAGCAAGACTGCCAAAAAAGTTCAAGCTGCCTAATATTGAGAAGTTCAGGGGTAGTAGACCCCTAATTGTTTATCTCTAAAGTTACCAGTGAGCCATGACTCCCTTAGGTTCCTCTGAGGAAATAATGTCCTAAATGGTCCAATAGACTTTAAAGGATAACACTCTTCGCTAATTCTTATCTCTCGAAAAGTCCTAGTTTCGTAGTTGGGAGGATGTTTCCCATCAATTCACGCCATAGTACAAGTATAACGAAGAGTTGGAGGTTACCCACCATGATTTAGAACTTATCAAACATAATCCCAAGGAATATGTCAGTAACTTTATATCAAGATGGAGAGATAAAACGTCCACTATAACCAGTTGGCTCTCCGAAGAGGAGCAAGTCAATATTGTGAAGAAGAACTTCTTACCCCGTGTTAGAGAAATAATGGGAGGGCAATACTACCCTCATTTCCGAGCCCTTTGAGAAGAAGGAGTGGAGATCGAAGAAGGTCTTGACAAGATAGAAGTTGAGCTGAAGCAAGTATTCAAAAATTTCACTCCTAAAAAATAAGAGAAGCCTAGTAATATCACAATTTCAAGTACCAATAACATCTCTTATCGTACTACTTCATGGGCATAAATTTTTTTCTCTAACCTAGCTAAAAAGAAATATACCAAGCTTCACACTCCCCTCTCCAAAGTTTATAAAGTGCAATTAAGCCAAAACCTTATGAAGCCATTTGGCCCTCGTCCATTACCAAACTCACTTTCCAAAGACTTCAAACTTGATGCCCATTGTGATTTCCATAAGAATGTGGGACATACCACTGATTATTGTTTCCACCTTCAAAATGTAATCCAAGGTCTAATTGACCAGGCATCATCGCCCCACCAGCCAATTCTAAACCAAACACTACCCACAATCCACTCCTACATCATACAAATTCCATTTTCTTTGAAAAAGATCCAAAATTTCATCCATCTTCCCAAATTGTACCAAATAAATCGCAAATCATACCCATATATTCCCCTAAACACCTCCAAGTTTGCCCATATTTTCTCTTACATCCTACCTATTTTGTTGATCGGGCTCTAGTACTCCTTATAAGAGCATGTATTATTATTCATACCCGTTCCAAAGGGAAAGATATGTAATTATCAACAGTATTGAACCAGCTTCTAGATTGCAGGATGAAATTTCCCTCAGAGATGACCATTGATTTCCAAAGATTCAGTACACTATTCATGGAAGCTCAAAAATGGGATTGAGCGTCAAATAATTGGGTGGTACCTACTGATGAGGTCAACTTAAATAATGCCATCCAGATCATAGCGTACTTATTCCAATATACCAATAAAATTTGTAGCATGTCCGAGCTACTTGATGCTTTGAAACTACAAGGGCTCCTGGTCGCTTCACTTTTAAGTCTCATTATTGAGTGGGACGATCTATTCAAAGAATCCATTGAGGTTGTGGAGTGCATTGATGTTTTATGAAAAGTTAATTTCGTAACCACCGAATGGGGAGATGAATTCAATAGTTCAGATGAAGAGCAAAACCCAGATAAGATTATCCCAGTAGTCAGTATATAAGAAATGATATCATTTGAGGAGCTGCTAAGAGAAATTAACAAAGTGGTCTAACAGCCAGAGATAGATGGGGAAATGGAATTTTTATTTTTCCCCTCTTCTGTGATCCATATGACTAGATTAGGGAGGCATTACCATTTTCCATCAGCGATGGATGAGGGAAAAGGTGTTGAGGAACCTCCTATGCTGGAAATGACCCCCGAGGAGGATAAAATCCTTGATTAATTAAAGAAAACTCAAGATACCGTCACTCTATGGGGACTCTTTATGTCCTCTCATCTGCACCAAAATGCCCTGATCAAACTGCTCACCGACCCCATAGTCCTTCCTTCTACCATGCTGAAAGAAGTAATCAATCTGGTTGGATCTCTAACCTCTACTAGAATTCTCCCCTTCTCTAAATAAGAAATCCTTAAGTTTATATCAAATCATAACTATGATCTGAGTATCTATGTTGAAGTTGTGGGAAAGACCCTCCCTCTTTCGCTTGTCGATAATAGATTAGCTCTTAATGATTTCCCATTGATAACCCTCAGTTGCTTGGGACTGAAAGTGAACAACCTTTCTCTAACCTCCACCACGGGACATTCTTATGATAATACTCATCGGGAAGTGACGGGATCCATAAAGATTACAATAGGGGATGGCCCTATAAATCCCATTACTAAATTCCAAGTCATCGATATCATAACTTCTTTCAGCATATTGCTTGAAGGACCCTGGCTCCATAATATCAAAAGGTGTGTCTTTTTCCATGCATCAGAAACTGAAGTTATCCGCCAATAGATAGGTTATCATGATCTTAAGCGATGATGATAATACTAAAAATGCAAACACTAGCAATCCAACACTATAAATACTGTATGGGGCAAATGTTACGCTTTTATCAGGTTTTCGAGTCCAACCGTTTCCACTTCCAGCAGGAGATGATTCCAAAGATAGAGTTTGTCCTGAACACATCCCTCATGGCAATGTCAATTTGATACAGATGTTCAAGAACATGCACTTCCTGATCAGACTGGAGCTGGGACGACGATAATAGGGAATACTAGAACCCATAGTGTTTAAAAAGATCTTTCCCCCTTGTGGCCTGGGTTATCAACCATCAATAGAGGAACTTAGAATTATCTTCTAACATGATTTGAAGAAAAGGGTAGAATGTACCAAGACTATATCAAGGGATTCCTTGAATAAAATATTCATCAAAGAGGGTGAAGATTTCCCCTTTTACGTCTTTCCCGAATCGTGGTATGATCATGTCGAAAAGAGGATCAAGTCGGGAATGGAAATCCTCTTCTAAGACAGTTACTCGTGGCCCAAAAATTCCTAGCATCATGTACAACCACTCATTGAGAAAGATGTAGATGCTACTGGAGATTCCAAAGGAAGTAACTCTAAGGATTCATTCAATTAGAAGACACTAGGGTTAATACTCTGCATGATCCACTCAATCACTACATCATCGGATCCATCCCGCTTGATCAAATCTGATGCACCTCTCCTTAACTAGAATGCTATACCAGTTGCATTAGCTAAAATGAAACCCAACTTAGATGTTTATCCTATTTCATCTTCTTTTGTTGTTCCTCCCTATTCTAATCATAATGTAATTGAGGCCTACTATAATGAGATTCTCAACGCTATTTTTCCCAATAATAAAATAAATGAAGCTTATGAGTATCTTGTTGTGCTTTACATTAATTGTATTAATGCTAATCATATTCTTGACGATGATGATTTTGAAAATGAACAATTCTTAATGGGGATTATTAAGGTTAATGACAAACAACATAACCGCGTTCAAGATAATGAAGATGAAACTGTTGTTATTAATCTCGATTCTAGTAGCCAACTGCATGAGATTAGGATTTACCCTTGATGAGAAAGAGTGCGCATAACTCGATGAATTACTAAAGAAATTTGTGGGAATCTTTGCACGGTCCTACGAAGACATGCTCGATTTTGATTCCAATGCTCCCAGAATACAAAACGATCAAACATAAACTATGAAGGCTGAACGCATGCTTCATCTGGGTGATCGAATATCCTAAATGGCTATCTAACATTATACTCATGCCAAACTCAGGAGGAAAGGTTTGCATGTTCATTAATTATCGATATTTGAATAAGGCCTCTTCGAAGGATGATTACTCGCTATATAATATTGACATGATTGTAGAGAACATGGCCATTAATGAACTTAAGTCATCTGTTGATGGTTTTTACCGAATATAATCAGATCAAGATGCACCCAAATCTTCAAGAAAAATCGCATTCATCACCCCTTAGGGAACATCTTTTACACCATTATGCCATTTGGTCTAAAAATGCAGGGGCTACGTACCAGAGAGATTTCATAACCATCATACACGATCTTAATGACAAAGAAGTCGAGGTCTGCGTGGATGATATGATTATGAAGTCTAAGACTTATGAAGGGCATGTTCCCTCTCTCGAAAAGTTCTTCGAGCGACCACGGCAATACTAAATGCGACTTAACCCACAGAAATATATTTTTGCATGACCAAAGGAAATATCTTAAGATTCATAATTAGTGAGAAAGGGATGGAAGCTAATCCTGCCAAACTGAAAGCCATACTCGAGATGACACCACCCCGAATGGAGAAGGAAGTTTGAAGATTCCTTGGAAAACTACAATATATCAATCGATTCATCAATCAGCTGAGTTCTATTTGTGAACCCGTCTTCAAACTCCTTCGAAAAGATTCAACCAAGGTCTGGAACAAAGCTTTTTAGGAGGCCTTTTCTCGAATCAAGTAATATCTAACTTGTTACCTGCTACTTATGCCACCACAACCTGGTCTTACCATACTCCTATTCTTGACCATAACATATACCGTTGCTACGGATTTAATGGCCTAATACCTCGAAGAGTCTCCAAAGAGAGATCCATCAATTACGCCAGTCATAACTTGTACAGGTAAGAAGTTAAATAAACTACCTTGGATAAATCACGTGTCGCCCTTATGAGGGTCACTCAAAATTACCACACTACATGCTCTCTTTTCCCCATCAAACTCGTGTTTGTAATGGATCCTATCAAATACCTGCTAGAAAAGCCTTCCCTGTCTAGCCGAATGGACCGACGGTTGATGCCTCTAACTAAATTTTATATTGTGTATGTCACGCATAAAGCAATGAAACTAAGAGCCATCTATAACTACCTCACTGACTATATTATGGAAGAAATTGATGTTTGGATTTTCTAGTTCCCGAATGAAAATATCCTTTGTACCTCCCAAGAAGACCTCCGATGGAAAATGTTCTTTAACGGTGTCGCTAACAAGAAATGATATGGCATTGGGATACTCCTAATCTCCCCTGATGAGTCTCATACTCAAATTTCCATCAAGTTATATTTTTCCTACACCAACAACATAACTGAATAGCAGGTATGCATGGTAGTCCTTAAAGTCACTCTCAAGAAAGGAATTCGATCCATAGATGTCTTTAGGGATTCAACCCTCATTATCGGTCAGATTCAGAGAAGGTGGAAATTCAAGAATAAGAAACTTTTACCCTTTCATTCCCTCATATAAGAGCAGGCCTACAGTTACAAGATATCACCTTCCATTACCTTCTCGGAGCGAAGTACAACTTAATCGATGCCCTTTATACCTTAGCTTTTATGGTAGACATGCTCGAAGGAATAAGAATGCCCCTTACCACTCCAAAATCAAGACAAACCCACCCACTAATACCACATTGAGCTTATCACAGAAGAAGATCCTGATATAGTCGATTCTTGGTACTATGATATTTGGCGCCTCCTCAAGCACGGTAGGTATCCCCAAGATTCCAACAAGAAAGACTGAGCAATCCTCTGCAAACTAACTACCCATTACATTATCTATGATAAAGCATTATTTAGGCGAAACTTTGATGGAACCCATTGACACTGCATCGCAGGGGCTGGCATTGAAGAGATGGTACATAAAATCCACAACGGGGAGTGCGGACCCCATATGAATAACCATATGCTTTCCAATAAAATCGTATAACACGGTTACTATTCGACTACCGTGGTTCATAATTACACCGCCTATGTACAGAGGTGACTTAAATGCTAACATTTTTCCTATCTCAAGAACTTTCCTACGTGAGAATTGTATAACATGACTTCTCCCTAGTCGTTATCCACTTGGGGCATTGATATCATAGGGAAATTTGCACTTAAGGCCTCCAACGGGCATGAACTCATTTTGATTTCCATTGATTATTTCAACAAAAAGGTCGAAGCTGACTCATATGCAATTCTGAATGCCAAAACGGTGGCCATGTTTATCTAGAAAAATATTATTTACCGATAAGGGGTCCCACACGAGCTAGTTTTAGACAACATGTTATATTTCGAGGCAGAAGTCACGACAGTGGTCAATGAGTATGGATTCATAGACATAAATCCGCTCCCTATCGACCTCAAGCCGATAGTGTAGTCAAAGCCTCTAATAAAAAACCTCAAAGAAATCATCAGCAAAATTATAGAGCATTACCGAGATTGGGTCGATCAGATCCCTTACGCCCTCTAGGGCTACAGTACTTCGTTAGAGCATTTAGTGGGGCTACCGCTTAATCTCTAATATATAGCATGGAATCAGTCCTACCCATTTAGCTAGAAATTACTTCACTATTCATCATGGTTAAAAGCAAAGTCAGCGAGGAAGATTGGCATTAGAGCCATCATGATAAGTTATGACTCTTGGATGAAAGAAGGCTAACAGCTCTATATCATATATAAGGGTACCATCGCCGAATAGAAAAATCATTTAACAAGAGAGTCAAAGACTGTGATGTTGAAGAAGGAGGTTTATCCCTTAAAGAATTCATAAAGCCCGTATGGGATCCCAGAGGAAAATTCAAGCCCAATTAGAGTAGCCCGTATACTGTGAAGAAAATCCTATCCGGTGGTGCCCCCACACTTACTGACCTCGATTGGGAAGAGATGTCCCGTCCAGTCAACTTGGAACATCTCAAGAAATTCTAACCTTGGTCCAAAATCTGAACGCGTTACGACTCTTCCCATTCCCTTTATTCTTAAAAAAAATTCTTCATTTCCCTCTACTCAGAACTACGCGGGGCCTGATCCTCTAAAATTGTTTTTACTTTCAAAAATGAAACTCAAAATTTTTCAAAACCTCCATAGGTACGTAGGTATATCATACGCTTCACATGAGCACAACCCCCTTCTTTTTCACAAAATGCTATTCTTTCATTTTTTTTCATTTACATGAACATAAGGATTATACATGCCTTAGTGCTTAGAATAGATAATTCAAATAAAAAATCAGTAAGAAGTAGAACTGGTTGATCAAAAATGTTTTTATTTCACTTTGGGAAATGTCAGTACAATTACACCAACTGTCAGCGTAATGAGTCAAATAACTTTCCCCGCCAAAAAAACAGAAACCAAAACTACTCCAAAACATCTGACCATCATAAAAGCTTCACATAAACATAAATAACACCATCTTCAGAAAAATCCCTACCCGCATCTGCCAGAAGAACCATCCCCATAATCACCTACATCATGGGGTACCCAAACTTCCCCTGGTTAGATGGAATACCAAAGGCGCTCTATGGAACGATAAACCCATACCGACCAAGGAAAAATCAAAACACCTCACTCCACGATGTCAAACATGGCGATCCACCTTTGCCTGGTCTCTTCGGCCAATGTCTTGGCCACTACCCACATCTACAGCCACTTAATGTAATCCCCATAAACATGCCAAACTCTGCCAACAAATTGGTAAGGACGGGTCTACAACTGACGATTCTTCCATAAATATCCCAGTCGCATGTGTATGCCCTCCGTCAAATCTTCCATTATAAAGAAGTCTAGAGTCACAGGTGGCACAATCTGCTCCAATCCAAATTAATGCAGGAGCCACCAAGGAAAGTAGAAATTGGTCTATCGAAGGTTAAGTAACTGAACATACTGGTATTCTGCCTGTTCAAGAATGGGATGCAACTCCCCCCACCAAGGCATTGACCAACACAAACCTCAAGCCCCGTGCTCCAAAAACCAGTTCTCCTAGTTCTCGATATTTAGGCCTAAGATAATAAAGTAGCAAGTAAAGAAATTAGGCATAGATGACAAGGGATAGTCCGAAGGGAGCATAACTGGGTTGCATATTGGACAGTCTGAATGGAATTCCCGCCAAGCATCGAGACCATTTAGGGTCTCTGCCAGTATCACCACCATAGGATTGCAACGATATGACATACACGAAGTGATGTCTACAAGTTAACGATCCACCAACAGGTCCCCGATCACCAACAATAATTTTTAAGTTAATCTAGGGATGACGGCTACGACATAGCCTGCATCACAAACGTCCTGCAGATGCACATAATGTAGAATAACCATGAGAGAGATCATTCCTCCCATAACCAATGATCGATCTACCCAAGGTGAAATATGGAGAAGTCCTGTTAACAGTTCCCGAGGAGATCGGGAGAATACAGGCATGGTTGCCGCAATACTGGGATTTACCCCCAACATAGCAAAGAACTCTTCTTAAGTCGGACATACTTCATCTAAGCCAAAACAAAAGACATGATCCTCAAAGTACCACAGTTGTACCACTCCCATCAGCATGTTCCATTCAATAGGGCGATTTCTCCATAAAGAAACTTGACGCATGCTGAAGGCATCGTAGTCTACATTATATAAGCACATAACCTCTATGTTTATGAGGTAAAAAGATAATTCAAGACTTTTGGGGAGAGCCATATTGGAAACAATGAGACAAGAAGGAATAAGTAAACAAAAGAAAGGAAATGTGGAGGCATGAAGAAAATACTCCACCATTGCCCCTTTATATACTTGAAAAACTTGGCTAAAGACAAAGGGACGAAAAAATCTAGATGAAACCGTACCCCACCAAGGACCAAGTAGCTAAATAAAGTATAATCAAAGCCTTGAGATGATTGGACTGGACTGAACCGATCGAGGTAGTCCAAAAGATCGTGCAACTGCCCTCTGGAACCCCTACACCCTGTTAGTCAACAATTCCCTAAAATTTTGAACAAAAAATCCCAAAAACTCTTAAAATTCCCAAATAAATTTTAGAAAATTTTTCCCTAAAATTTTTTTTTTAGCCTATTAAATCGCAAACCGAATTAATACCATATTTTCTCCCCGAATTAGATCCCCAGAGGAATTCCCTAAACCAATTGGATATCTCTCCAGCAACGTCTTCAAGGGACAGAACATAAATTGAAACACTTCCTCGGTAGGGCTACTTCCAATCTTTGGATTAGTATCTTTTCCCTAGTGTAGTCTCCAAAATTTTCCCTAAAAACCATACCCCACGCTACAAACTAAGACCTCAAAATTAGTCGGTTCTACTTAAGGTTCTTAAAATTGACCTCCACCCTAAAAAATTTTCACCCCAACTAATGGTCCTCAGAATTGGCCTGGACCCTCAGAATTGGTCGCCACAACGTGAAGTCCTTAAAATTGGACTCGACCCTCAGAATTGGTCACTCCTACTTAAGGTCCTCAGAAATGACCTCGACCCTCAAAATTGGTCACTCTAACTTAAGGTCCTCAAAATTTACCTATGCCCTCAAAATTGGTCGCTCTAACTTAAGGCCCTCAGAATTGACCTCGGCCCTAAAAATTGATCACTCCAACTTAAAGTCCTCATAATTGAGCTCGACCCTTTGGCCACCTCCAGTTTAAGGTCCTCAAAATTAAACTCAGCCCTCACAATTGGTTGCTCCCACTTAAACCCCTCACAATTGGCTTCGGCCTTTAGAATTGGTCACCTATACTTTAAGGCCTCAGAATTATCTTCGACTCTCTGAATTGATCACCTCCACCTCAAGGCCCTCATCATTTACCTCGACCCTTAGAATTTGTTGTTGTTACTTAAGCCCTCTGAAATGGCTTTGACCCTTAAAGAAATCGTAGAACCCGTCTGGGAACCTAGATGGAAATTCAAGAAAAATTATCATGAAAACGATCTTGTCCAGTGGTGCCTCCATGCTCACTAACCTTAACGGAGAGGATATGGCCCGTTTAGGGGACCCGAACCATCTCAAGAAATTCTACCCCCAGTCCAAAATCTTGGCGCGCAATGAATCCTCTCATCTCCCTTCTATTCTAAAAGAAATCATTATTTCCCTCTACTTAGAACTGTGTGGGGTATGATCTAGTAAATATATTTTTACTTTCAAAATTGAAACTCAAAAAAATTCAAAATCCCCAGAGGTACGTAGGCAACTCATATGTTATACATGGGCATGGCCACCTTCTTTTTCACACAAAGTTATTCTTTTCTTATCTCCAAGAACGACAATGCGTTTTATCATTTACGTGAACAAAAGGATTATATATGCCTAGCGATTGGTGTAGATAATTCAAATGTAAAACTCATCAACAGGGACAACAATATAATTAAATTCCTTTTTATTCTATTTGGGGAGAATTCGGCATGACTACATGAAATATCATTGTAACGAGTCAAACAACCACCCTCTCCAGCGTAACTATCCTAAAAACAGACCAAACCAAGTCACTCATAACCAAACTGACCAAACCTCACCAAATTTATTCCCATAACCAAATACATATCTAAATAATTAAAAGCTTAAAAATACCATTAGCTTCTCAAAATACCCTACGTGCAGCTACCGGAAGATCCATTCCCATCATCATCTACATCTTGAGGCCTACAAACTTCCCCTGCCTAGATAGTATGCCGAAGGATCTCCATGGAACGGTAAGCCTGTATTAACTTAGAAGAAACCACTATGCCCCCTCCATAATATCAAAATGGAAAACCATCTATGCTCAGTCTCCTCGGCTAATATCTTAACCACTACCCTCTTCCACAACCATTTCATATAATCTCCATAAATATGCCAAACCTTGCCACAATGTCGTAGATACAGGATGACATCATCTAGCTCATTATGAAATTAAGGTAGTTATTTGTCGCCACTATGTCCATACACGGTGAATAGGGCTCGCCAATCATCACCATCGCGTGGGTCTCCTTCGATATCTCTCGAACCTGCCTCATACACCTCGGGGGATCTCCTCCTTATCCTTCATAATCTACCAAACTACTCTCTCCTAGATACCAGGAGTAGCCAAACTCGTTCACCATCATCCAGTTCATCTACGCATGCATTTCGATCACTCCCGTGTGCTAGATGGCCATCCTTTAGGGATAGAACGTCACCTAAATTTTTCCACAACAAATTCAATACTTGAACAAAGGAAATTTAAAAAAAAAAGACTCAAAAAAGGAAGGAAATAGATAAAATGATCGCTTATCAGTGCCTTCAAAATCTGACACGCTACAGCTAAGGAAGGAGACCATTTTGACTGACAGTTGGACTTTTACCATCGATACATCAAACAGAAGCCCCACACCGACTCATCATGCAAGCCAATTAAGAGGGCATCGAGACCAATCACCTCGTAGAACCATGTGTCCAAAAGGATAAGAGTCAGTAATCAGAAAAAATTAAAAAGGAAATGAAGGAAATGTCATAAAGGAAAAATGCATCCAAAAGATACGTGGATCCAGTAAAAGTCTGTCGGTAGCACTGGATGAAGGCATCCAAAGATGAATAAAGGGTCGCCAAATTCAGGATCCCCTAGTCAAAGAGAGGGATATTCGAAAATACCCTCAAGTATAAAAAAAACATAAGTGGGCGGCATCACCGCTTGACGCCACATAAAATCCTCCTAATAGTAAAAGAATAAAGAAATGAGCCATCTGCCTAACCTGAGGCCATTGGCCTCATCAATCTGCGAACTCAACAAAACCTCTTGAGGAAGAAATATAAGGATCGATTCCCCATAGACTATTCGTCCAACATTGCCCAATGTCGCATCCGCTGTCACTCTCAGGGACTGATCCACCTCTATCTGTGTTCCCTCACAAACTATCCCCAGTAGTTGTTGTACATCATTGGGAGTCACTATCATCTCCCCAAAACTCAAATCTATGGTGTGGGTAGCATCCCACCACCTCTCCCCAAGAGCACATAAAATAGCTGTCGAGTGGGACTTCTCACCCAACGTAGATGCCAAACTACAAAAACAAATAAAAGAAACCATCCAACGCACCATTGTCAGAAGGTCTACCCACATGTCTCTAAATCTCGGCATCCTCCAATAGCGAAGACTCAATATAGAAATGCCAGTCTATCAAAACAAAAGAGAAACCTCTTGTCAAAATGTGAAGAAATAAGAAAATGCGAAAAAAATGTGAAATGGAATACCAAGAGACACACAGTACTTACATAACCCTTAGGATTCCTCACCCTAGACGATCGATTGTGCGAAGGCTAGTCCAAAAGAGTATGATCATTGGCAACAATATCGAACAAATCAAAATCATTCCTACTGCCCAACATTAAGGGCACCCTAGCCCGCCACTCCAGATTTGCCCAATCGTCAACACCTAGCCACGCCACGTGGGCCTCACTACTTGAAAAAACTGTCATTTTCTAGTCTCGATTGAGGAAAGAACATAGGATCAGATCCCAAAAAAGAGAAGAAGAAAAGCAGAAATCTAGAAGCTATGAAAAATGAAGAGAATTCACCCTTTTTTATAGGAGGTTAAGGGGACTGCCGATCGGCCTACCCTTGATACCTACCGATCGGCACTATCCCTTCCTCTTCCCTATTCAATCCATAATATTGTGATACTTTCATTTGGAAACACCTACAACCTTCCAGTAGGGAACCCCCTGAAATTTTGTACAAAAAATCCCAGAAAATGCAAGAAAATGTCAAAAAATTCTTAAAAATATTTTAAAATTGAAAAATAAATATTGGAATATTCCTGCTCCAAGAAAATCATTTTTTAAATTCCCCAAGTCTCCAATAGGATTAATACCAAATTTTATCCCCAGCTTAAACACTAAAACTTAATGCGCCCATTACCACTCCCCAGCGGAATCCCGAAAATGTCATCTTCAATTCAAATCAAGTGCCTCCTTAGCAGAGCTACCGATTTTCTAGCAGAACTTACTGAATAAAAAATTTTCCCACAAAAATTCCAATTTTCTGCAATCAAGGCTAGAAGCCCTAAATCTCTCCCATATAGCACATTCCTAAGCAGAATTCCAAAACCTCATGTTATCAACAGTTTCCCCAAGATGGAATTTCCATACTAAGAATTTTAGCTCTTTCTTAAAAGGACATAACCCCAAATAAATGTCTTCTCCCCAGTAGAGTCTCAAACAAAGATTCCCAAGGAGAGTTATTCCCCAAACCTCTCACATAAGGTCCTTAGAATTGACCTCGACCCTCGAAATTAGTTATTCCCAACTTAAGGTCCCCAGAATTGACCTCGACCCTCAGAATTGATCACTTCAACTTAAGGTCCTCATAATTGAACTCGACCCTCAGAATTTGTCGCTTTAACTTATGGTCCTAAGAATTGACCTTGACCCTTTGAATTTCTCGCTCCTACTTAAGGTCCTAAAAATTTACCTCGACCCTCAGAATTGGTCGCTCCCACTTAAGGTCCTCAAAAATTTACCTCGACCCTCAAAATTGGTCGCTCCCACTAGAGGTCCCTAGAATTGACCTCGAGCCTAAGAATTGGTCGCTCCCACTCAAGGTCCTCATAATGAGCTCAACCTTTAGAATTGGCCACTCTTACTTAAGGTCCTCAAAATTAACCTTGACCCTCAGAATTGGTCGCTCCCATCTTAGGTCAATAGAATTAACGTCGATCCTCAGAATTGGTCTCTCCAACTTAAGTTCCTCAGAATTTACCTCGACCCTCGGAGTTTGTCATTCCAAGTTAAGGTCCTCAGAATTGGCCTTGAGTCTTATAATTGGTCGGTTCCATCTTAAAATCCTCAAAATTGATCTCGACTCTCATAATTATTCACTCCCACTTGACTCTCATAATTGTTCGCTCCCACTTAAGGTCCTCAGAAATTGACCTTGACCCTCAGAATTTTTCATTCCCACTAAAGGTCTTCAGCATTGACCTCTAGCCTCAGAATTGGTCCCTCCCACTTAAGGTCCTCATAGTTTTCCTCAACTCTTAGGATTGGAAATTCTTACTTAAAGTCGTCAGAATTGACCTCGACCGTCAGAATTAGTCACTCCCATCTTAAGTCAATAAAATTGACATCAACCCTCAGAATTGGTTACTCCCTACTTAAGGTCCTCAGAATTGACTTCGACCCTCAGAATTGATCTCTACCCACTTAAGGTCCTCAAAATTGACCTCGGCCCTCATAATTGGTCTCTCCTACTTAAAGTCCTCCGAATTGACCTCGACCCTCATAATTGGTCGTTCCACTTAAAGTCCTTAGAATTGACCTCGACCCCCAAAATTGGTTACTCCAACTTAAGGTCCTCAGAATTGAACTCGGCCCGCATAATCGACTATTTCTAGCATTAACTTAGGTCCTCAAAGTCGATCTATTTTACTAAACATCATATGGTTTCAATTAGACAAATTTCATTTGGTCCAAGGTCATCCATCTAGGGGCTCTGTATGAATAAAATTTTAGGACCCCCTAAGTCTCTCCTTAGGTCCCTAGAACCTCCCCATTTATTAAAAACCCTATGTTATACTCCATGTACTAATTTGGAGGCCATTGGGGACTCTTGAAGCCCTATTTGACTTCGTTCAACTCTATTGTTATAGCAAAAGCTCAATGAATCTTTGAAGGGCTCTGAATCCCCTTTCGAATGGTCCACCCCATGCATAAATCCTCATAACGGTTCTAACGAACATATCATTTTATTACTAAAAATCGATCTGGAGGCCACTTTGTGCTCCTTGAAACCCATTTCCAATAGTCCACCTCTTGCACTAAATGTCATACCAATTTGAAAGAATAATCTATTTTCCCCCAAAACTAATCTGGAGACAACCAGGCGCTCCTAGGATCCATTTAACTAAAGTCAACTCTGGATCTTAAATGAGACTGAATGAATCTTCAAAGGGAACTAAATACCATTTCCAATGGTCTGCCCCATGCATGAATCAGCCTTACGGTACGAAAGAATGACCCGTTTTACATCAAAATGTCATCGGGCGCTTTCGAGCCCCGGTTGACCAAAGTCAAATCTTTGAACTGAGAAAAGCTATTTGGAACAATTAACTCGCATAACCTTTACAATGGTCCACCCCGTTCACGATTATGACTTATGGTTTGGACGAACAATCCATTACTGTTTCACGATCTCTTATCCAAAGGACCAACGGACGATTTCGAGCCCCATTTCACCCAAAGTAAACTCCAGGATCTGGGAGAGGCCCAAAGGACTCTCGAAGGTCTATAAATTACCTAACTAATTGTTTTCCCCATGCACAATTTGAATTTATGAATTACGTTCTATGACCATGATCGCAAAAAATCTTTATAAGACTACCTATTGGCAGGTCCATTTCCATGCCTATTGGTAGTGTGTCTAGAGTCACCTCCTAAATGGTAGGGCTAGGGGTATGCTGATCGGAAGTCCACCTACCTTATATAAAGAGGTCATGACATCACTTCCAAGGCACACCTCAGATTCCTCAACATTCGTGATCTTAACAACATTCTCCTACAATTAGCGAAGTTTCCTTGTATGAAATTCCTTTCCATCTTTCATTCCCATCATTTTCATACCCAATATAGCAAAAATCTCCTTCTCTCTCATCCAACATTCATCTCAACTTGCAAGGATGATCATCAAGGATCAAGATCGAGCCTCAAGTCTCCAAAGAAGGTCCAAATACCCCTTTTCCTCTCTAAATTTCTTTATTTTCTCTGTAGTTATATAAATTCTCAATTTAGATTTTATTTTAGATCATACACATTAACATCTCATCCTTTATTACTTATATTTCACATATTTTATTTTCTATAAAAAAACAAAACAAAGAAAAAGAGGGTTACACCTATAAATTCCAATGGGATTATTCACCACATTTTCTCAAAAATAAAATATCTTTTCTGCACACACCCATATAATAAACTCCCGTTTGAATTTATGGGATAAACTCCACCCTTGTGATGCACGCGAACTACGTGGACTTTGATGCCTTTATAGACTACGTAGGCATTTCAGGCTAAAGCCCAAGACTCGAGTCGAATATTCTAATTTTTCTATTTTCATATTTCCCTTATTTTATCGATATATTACTCATATATACCATACTTATGATTCATAATTGTGTTTTATCTAAAAAATATTATCATCCATTATAACATTCAATATCTTGATAAGCGCATACATCATATTTTCTAATTATTATTTTGGGAACATTCCTTTGGATGACCTCACTCCATATTTTCCATCATACGAGTCGAGCTATTCCTATCTCCATTTATATATACACGTGCACACTCTTCCATGAGAGACCAAACGATGGAATGGGTGCCTAATACCTTCCCATTTCATAACTTAGGCCCTGAACCTCTGAACTAATTATTTCGTAAGCATCGATTTGTATTTGATGTCGCTCTAGAGGCGGTAACATGATCTTTTGCCTGTTTTGTACAAAATTGGTTATCGACTCCATCTCTTTACATCACCCCACATCGACAACGGTCGAAGCTCTACATGAAAAGGGTGCGATACCTTCTCTCCCACTCTAAACTGTGTGGGTGCTAAACCTTGAGATGATGGAAATATCGAAGGGATGGCCATAGGGATTAGCCTTGATTCCTCCCTAATTGATAGTGAAACCTAGGAACATTCCATCCTTCACCTTGACTACTCATTTCATCAGGTTAAGCTTCATCTGTTGTTTCTCTAGATAATCCAAAGCCTTCTACTAGTCTTTCATGTGGTTGGCTGCCTTTATGCTTTTTGGAAGGATATCCTCAACATATACCTCCATGTTCATTTTGATCGTCTCTTCAAACTGTTTGTTCACCGAGCTTTAATTGGTTTCACTCGTATTTTTGAGTCCCGAAGGCATCACATTATATTAGTAAGTACATCTATTGGTGATGAATGATATTTTCTCTCAATTCGCAGGCTTCATTTTGATTCTATTATACCCTAAATAAGCATCCATGAAGTTGAGTAACTCATGGCTTGAGGTGGCATCGACTAGTTGGTCAATACTAGGACGTGGATAGTGATCTTAAGGACATGCATCATTCAAGTCAATGAAATCCACACATATTTGCCACTTATTATTCTTCTTTCGTACTATCACCACGTCGGAGAGACACTCCAAGTATCTTACATCCCCTTTGAAATTATCCTTCTATAATTTTTGGACTTCCTCTTTCGTTTCCATATTCTTTTCATGGTCAAAGACTCACTTTTTTTGTTTGATTAGTTTTTACCCTTCACTAAGCTCAACTCGTAACATATGAAATCTTTATCGATTATAGTCATGTCTTTATGTCTCTAAGAAAACATGTTTCTTCATTTTTGATAAAATTTACCAAATCTTTCTTGAGTTTACACTCTAGAGATGAACCGATCTGAATAGTATTCTCTGGGTTCTCATCATTAAGAAATAGTGGAATCGATCTCTCTGACAACTTGCCCTTTGAATAACTTCTCCTCATGGTGTGCATATATGGTTTCGATATGGTAGGTCATTATCAGCTTCTTCTTCTCCTGGTCGGTAGAGGTGAAGTAGTATTGTCTCACCTCCAATTAGTTAGCCTTGATCACTCTAGCTCTGTTGTGAGTAAGGAAATTCAAACAATGGTGAATTTTAGATGGTATAGCCTCAAACTTCTTTAGCCCTACTCTACTAAGAATGATGTTATATACCGAGAGAACATTTTTATTCAGGATGAAGAAATGCAAATTTTTTATTCGACACGTTGGTCGGGCACCTATTATAACTTCCAATTCGATCATGCATAAGGGATACACTTTTTCACCCAAGAATTTGATCAGGGGATAGTGCTAGGGTGTTATCTTGGTGTATCTGAGTCTTAGGCTTCAAAAGCAATTATAAAACATCACGTCCATTGAGCTTCCATTATAGATTAGGATCCTAACCACTTTTCTTTCTTGCATCATAATATCATGCGGGTACAAGACATCAGATAAACCATCTTTAGAAAAACCAACAATGGGGAGATCTTTTTTACCTTTTTTGGACGAGGATCTACACTGCCCGTTAGGTTGATTAGCCTTATGTGTGCACAAGCCTTTTCCTTTTGAGGTAATCCTTCCTTTCCACAAGCTCTTCACCTCCTCTAGCCTTCTCACCAAAAATAAAATGGCATCCCGAGGAGATCATTTTGGCCTCGTGAATAGGCTCCTTGGTCTTTTTTAGTAGATCTGGGTCGTCATCTGAATCATCATCACGTCCTCTCTTTTTTCTCGTATATCTTCTTACAGGGAGATTATGATCATCTTCTGATCATTATATCATTATCTGGACCTTCTCGGCTCTCTTTATCCACGTACCTTGATATCTTTCCTCTTTTGATTAAGCTCTCAATTTTTTTCTTGAAGGTAATGCGGTTGTCCGCTTTGTGGTCATATTCTTTGTGAAACTTATAGTACTTGTTCTTGTGTCATTAATTTATTGGGGATTTCAGCTTCTCGAGCCACCTCGGGTCTTTATTTCCTCTGATATCCTTAAGAATGTGATGGATGACCATGGTTATAGGTGTGTACTCATCATACTTTATTATGTTCTCTATCTTTTTATCTTTTTGATCCTTCTTCTTACTAGAGGCCGCCTTTCAGTGGTACAATTCCTTGTCCTCCTTAGCTTTCCTGATTTTTCTTTCCTTGGCCAAGAGATTTATCATTCTCTTAGAAGGATCTTTAGCTAACACCAAAAATAGTTTTCCCAGCTGTAGGAATCTCATTAGAGTAGTTATGGTAGTTTTCTCAGTATAAACTACCTCAAGCTTATCGTTGTTCATGCAAGTAATAAACTCGTGTGTGGTCTCATCGTACTTCTGCTATACGTTGAGAAAATGGCCAACTCTTTTTTCTGGCTTAGCTCCAAAATAAAATTTTCTTACAAAAAATGCTTCTAGCTATTTGAAACTGGAGATATTCCTTCATGGCAAGCTATTATACAAGATTTGGGTAGACCTAGTGATCGTTCTTGAGAATTCTAGGCAACACATTTCATTCGAAATTGAATAAATATGAGTATCCCCTGGATGCAATTTTCCATGAAGTATAGGTTTAGTTTTGTTGTCATATCTTGATGTAGTAACTAATGATTTATAATTCAAGGGCATTTGATAGCACATTATCACTGGGACAAATGGAGACCCCTTTTGAAAAGTCTCTATTCATAGGGTTCTTAGATTTAGCCATTTCTCTTAATCGGTCCTCCAGTCACTAGATGGATCCCTTCTAGGGATGATCCTTCAGCTCGACCTTCACTGTGACGGTCTTGACTATTTAACCTCAGCTTTTTAATGATCTCTCTTTCAAGGAAGTTTTCTCATCATGGGTTGATCTTTTCATACTTGTTCTATATTTGGCTGAGCATTGTGTTCCACTGGTAACTGATCGAGCCAATTATCTTTTATTCTCATTGTGCTCCCTAGGACCCATTAGCTATTGGCCCCTTAATTTAAATGGGGCCAAACGATCAAAAGTTGACCTCCTACTTAGCCTTTCCATCACACTATACATTCCTTTAAAAAATTATTGTTCACCATGATACCTAGTTTATCTAAGGGAGAAAGTAATCACTGGGTGGTATGATATGTCCTCTCATGATCCAGAATGCCTAGATGCACCTCTTTCCATCACTTGACCCAATGTTCAACCTCTGGGTTTTCTAGAGATTGCATTCTATAAGAATGCCTCCTATGTCTGTAGGGGTTGGAGGTAGCATTTCACCTCTCTTTTCAAAAGTTTCTCTATCAACTGGGTGATGGGATCCTCTCTTAATCTACTATATCTGGCCGCTTGATTCCTTCCTGCATTACATCCTGGTCCTTTTTGCCAAGCTCATCAAAATTCCTTGTATATCATCCTTCCCCACAAGTGTGGAGGGTGGAAGTAATTCTAATGCATGATTACTTTATGGGTAATTTGCAATTTCCCAGAATATGTGAGCGTATGAAGGAAAAATGGGAATAAGGTTTAGGACTAAGGATGCAAGGAAATAACAATGGTTTGTCGAGTTACCACAAATGGCATCAATTTGTTATCATCTAAAATTGGTATATAGGTTTATGGCCATACCTAGGAAATTCCAATAGTAAAAAAATGGCAAATACAGAAATTACAATTATAGACTTCCTAATTTTAGAGGAATAGAGTGGGGTGAGAGATAAAGAAAGAAACCATTGATTTACATGGTTTGGCCCAATATAGTTCCTATATCAATTGGTTCAGTGTAGATTCTACGTATTTCAGTAGGCAATAGCCATGATAGTTGTGTATATAACCTTATTGACTTCTCTCCCGAGGGTTTTCCTGTAGTCATCAAGTATAATAAGTTTGAATCACCTATCCTACAGGGATTGAGTTCTATTTATAGGTACTTATCACAGAGAGAACATTACGGGACGTGTGGAATGCATTTATAGGTCATGGAGTTAAACCATTTACATTTTAGGGGACATATAGTGATGAGTTTGTTACATAAAGATAAAGGTTGAATAACAAGTAAATTCCTCACGTGCACAAATAAGATATACATGATTGCTAGTATTCCTCCACATGTTCAAGATGGCATGATGTGGGCATTGGTGGAATGTGTTCACAATGTTGATTAATGCCAAGTTTCAGTAGTGTGATTATAATGAATTGGGATGGTCGAGCGCGATTTTAATTGCGCTGGTCTCAATCCTTTTTTATGACCATAATGGATATATGAGGCTAAACTCTCTATCTTCACTTAATGAGGATATGTGTCATCCCTTGAGAAATCCACATGGTGATCTATATTTATGGTATAACAATGTTAATTGGTGAATTAAAAAAGAAAAACTAATAACATGATTTCCATGTCTTATACTAACTTAAAACGCATCTAAAGCACAATTTACATATTATGACCATTATATCACTGAAAAAGAAAATAAATACAACACTACCTTTAGTACAAAACAAACAAACCTTTCAAATTTTATGCATTCTCTTCACTTTAATAGTTGTAGATAGAAAACCCATGACCCTTTCAAATTTACACATTCGACTACATCTTCCCTAAAATAATATCTCTTCACTTTATCTTCCAACTACACCACTGGTGGTGTTAATGTGTATCTACAATGACTCATTCTCTTCACTGCCATCATAATATAATAAAATGATATTAATTCACATACCATTTACCTCACACACTCTCTCTTGGGTTCTAGTATCATCTCTACCCATAGAGAAATTCAATCCAGGTAACAAATAACCCAAAAATGAAGCTTTTCCTAGTTTTCTTCCCTACTAAAATTTTATTGCCTTTTGTCTGGACATACTCATGTTTTTCATATGTTGCCACTAATTGGACTATGTATGTAAGGCCATAAAACATGATTAGTAATGTTAATTATATGATTAAGTATAAGTTATAATTGGTGAGGGGTGTTAAACATGTTAATTATCATATTTGGGGGATGCATGCTCATGTGATACATATGTTGGTTGCATTAGATGTTAATCGAGCTTATGATCAGGGATAACTTGTTTAGGTAATATGATTAGTTATGTGGTTAAATGCATCATGAAAATGTGTTTTTCATACATCATTATGATTGTGAAATTAAACCAAGGTGTTGGTCCAAAATTAGCGATGTTAGGTCAGCAAATGTGAAAGTTTTGAGATTTTCGGTAAATTGCTACTTTTCAGTTCGAAACCAAATTAGGTGCAATAATTTTATGATTTTGGGAAAAACACAAAATATGAAAGTAGTAGATACTTGAATTAAGTTTATAACACAATAAACGGTGTGTAAAACATTGGTCCCAGTAAGGAGTTATGCTGAAATTATGAAACGAGGGAAAATATATCTATTCGTTAAATGGTATTTTGTCTTATTAGCATAGCGAATGGCTTGTTTTGCTTTGTCCAAGGGGAGGTGACTTATGCCTAATTAAAGACCATAAAAATATCGCTTATTCTTTATTTTCAATATAATTTCAAATGGGATTTAGAGCTAACTGGAAGAAAGAGAGATTAGGATGAATTAGTGAAGGATTAAGGAAGATTATCGATAGATAAACAGGCTTATGTATCCAAAGGTGCTTAAGTAATATTTAACTTGTAAATTTCACTCTTTACATGCAATATGTTATTTTATATGATATTAGAGATCATATTTAGGCTGATGTGATGTGTTACTGAGTTTAATCTGATTTGGTATATTCATAAACTAATGATGTTGAATTGTTAGGTGGGGAAGCGGCTAACACTAACATAGCAAGAAAATAGTTTTGGTATTAATTTTAGTACCAACTTCAAGGTGATGACCTGTCCTATGAAATATAGATGCTTATATTTTCATATGGAATCGTGTAGTTAAATACATGTGTGATGATGCTTATGGAGTGATGTGATGTTATGAAACATATGCGTATGATTAAAAATGTTAAATGATGTTATTTAATGTTATGGACTGAGGTGGGTCTCTATAAAATGTTAAGAACTATGGATTGAAATGTTAAATGATGTTATCTAATGTTATGGACTGAGGTGAGAACTCTATCTAATGTTAAGGACTGTGGTGGGTCCTACGAGATGCGACGACCCCATTAATCCAACTTAAGGCTTTGTTGTGCTCAGGCCTAATTATGGGATGTGGTATCCCCATTAACTGAGAGTTAATTGGACTGACGGGTCCAGGCTTGCGAGAGTTATACAATTCCTTTGGGTTATAACATTATGAAATAAAAATTATTATTTAAATTGGTTATATGTATGGTGTATGGTCATTCACTAGGCTTGTGTTGCTTACACTCCTATAATATTATGCATCAAGTATGCCTACTGCTTGGAGTTCCATGATGAGTTAGGACCTTAAACGGGGGAGTGTCGGATGTCTAATGTGGGTTAAATATCAACAAGTATTTTTAGGTAATTATTAAATTAAAAAAAATTTGTATGTAAAGTTGTTTAGTACTTGCATATTACATGTTAAGGTAGTTATGTTTCCATCCAAACATGGTTTTGAAAAAAAGAAACAAAAAAAAATCTAGTGCTATTTTCAGAAAAAATAAAAACAAAGTATTTTGAAGGGAATTTATCTTTAAATTAAAGGATGATTTTTAGTTGATTGAAAAGGGGGCGCGACAACTTGGTATCAGAGCATGGTTATAAGGTTATGGACGGGTGTGAGGGTCTAGATAGGTAGTGGACGTAGAAACTTTTTTGAGTCATAAGTATTCAGTTTCAAGGGATACATTTAAGTATGTTAGATTCCTGAGGCGTGGACACTAAGGGTTTGTGATTAAGTTTTAAATTGGATTTGTTGACTAACATCTGTCAGTTATATACATATATTGTTGTACGTGATATGAAATGCAAGGAACTTGTAGAAAAGGAAATAATATGTTAAGGTTTATTCGAGGATCACAGGTAATACAGGTATTTTAATATGAAGCATTACATTATTTTATATGTTGTATGGAAAAATGTGTTATTAACGGAAAATTTTTAAAGACAAAATGTGGTATACAAAAAAGTGAAGTATTGGAAGTGATCTCCTCTTATACTGGTATATGTGAACTTGAAAAAAATTATGAAGTGTTGGAGGTGATCTCTTCCTATGCCGGTATATGTGGACTTAAGTCGTGTTATGTATATAATTATTAATGGGTGTGCTCCTCATCTGTATGGGAGAGTGATGTACAGGAACACATATTCCATTAAAGGATGAGGAGTGACAAGAATTATTGTAACATGATTATAATGAGACTTAAATTGTTGGAGTGTGAATAAAAAAAATGAAGATTCACATAGTAAAGGTTAAATGAGAAGATTAGTAGTTGTATATGTTTATATTTAACATGTGAAAAGGTATGAAATTCAATAACTATTCGATATATCATAGATGATCAGAATATGAATTCGTAATGAATTATTACAAGTAGAATAAAGAGTAATGAGAGTTGAGATGTACGTCTTTAATAGTATGAGTACTTGTAGTGGATATTACTCTTGTGATGTTTTGAAAATCTCATATGAATAATAAAGTTAAGATAAGGTGTTAAAGAGTTGGAAGTTTAAAACTATTGAGGAGTCATTTTAAGAATATGTGTGGATGAGTATGGGAAAGATGTTAGTCACGTTTAAATATTTACAACTGAGTTGGGTGGATATTGAGTTGTATTTGTCATTGTGTGTATGTGTTATCACTAAGAGTATGTCATATAATTAATATGATTGACATTATAAGGGGTAACTAAGAAGTATGCGTGAGGAGAATGTGCTATATGAGATACCATAATGTGATACATTAAGGTATTTGTACAGGTTATTTGAAATAAATATCGTACTATGGGGTTGGTAAGTATGGTTAAAGTTCTAGGTGGTGAGGTTACGTTTAACATCCATGTTATCAAACTAGTAAGACGAGTGTATTAATGATATTGTGTAAGACTATCATATTAATAAGGATTGGAGTAAGATTATGATTGTAAAGTTATTGTGTTGGATAAATGACTTGTTAAGGTCATTGTATATTTAGTTAAAGAACAATCAAACAATAATCAAAATAGGAATATACTGAGAAGTTATATTGAGTTCATAGTGCATGACTGCATAACATACATGAAAGTGAATATAGAATATTGGTTAACAATATACATTTGGTGAATGATTGTTCATTATTGATATGTGTAAAGTAGTGAGGCTATGTTTTATTTAGGAATATAAGAACGATATTTAACATACTCTAAAACTTCAGAGATGATACGGATAGTAGTCAAAGTTGAACACATATATTTGGTATTGAGTGAAAGATGAGAAGATGATATGTAATTAGTTGTTATTGTAATATGATGTTTATCATTTGAAGTAATGAGTGGAAGTTGGAGAGATTAACTATAAGAAGTTAGTCTTGTAATATAATAGTTATTATTCGAAATCCTACACGATGATAAGGATGGACTATAGGAATGAAGTGAGAAACATAAAGAATGATGTTTGGTTTATTAAGAATGTTCACTCATTGTTAATATAAAAGGACACAAGTAATAATCGATTATGTGTGAATGTTTGACATATGTATATAAAGGTATGGAGTAATATATGAGTTGTGAATTGACTTTCATTGATAAGAAATCACTAGACGAGCATGTGATGATAAATCCTGGTTCTACACATTCTTTGTGTTTTGCTTTATCTATTGCAATTTAATAAACCACTATCATCATTAGATTCTAGTTTATCTATTATTACTCCAGTAGGGAGGATTGGTTTTTATTGATAGAGTGTGTAGGGAGTGTATGGTGCGAATAAGTGAAAAGGAGTTGTTGGTTGACTTACTACCTATCAGTACGGATGACTTTGATGTGATATTGAGTATGGATTGATTGTCCTCATATCATGTATATTTATATTGCTTCATAAGGGAGGTAGTATTTCGATTATCGGGTGAACCTGGATTTAAATTTATTGGGGAATGAAATGTTACCTGCGTATTATTTTATAAACCTTGCGAGAGAAATAGTTATATGCTAAATTTCCTAAATGTGAATTTTGGCTAGACCAAAGTACTATTTTAGGGGCATGTTATTTCTGTTGATGGAAATTGTGTTCCTTGAAAAGAAGATGGATGGAATTTATGAAGGATTATAACTACACAATACATCACCATCCTGATAAGGCTAATGTTGTTGTTGATGCTTTGAGTAGAAAATTTCTAGGCAGAGTATTTTGTATTTACTGTATTCGAGTTAACCTGCTGAGAGAGTTAACTTTAATAAGGAAGAAGTTAACGTTAAAGGAGTCTTGTGGAATAATAGCGCAATTAAATGTTAGACCTATACTAATAGACTGGATACGACCATCACAAGCAGGACATATAGAATTGGAGAAAATAAAAGACAATATGAAAGAGGGTAAAGCAAATGCATTTTCTATTCGTAATAATGACATTGTTATGTATGATAACCGTTGTGTGTACCTAATGTGACTAATTTAACGATGACGATTTTAAAGGAGACCCATTGTTCTTTATATGCTATGCATCCAGGAAACACATAACTTTATAGAAATTTGAAACAATGTTATTGGTGGCCGGAAATGAAACACGATATTGTAGATTTTGTAGCTAGATGTCCAGTTTGCCAACAAGTGAAGGCAGAGCATCTGAACCCTAGTGGTTTACTACAATCCTCACCTATTCCTGAGTGGAAATAGGGGCATGTTACTGGCGATTTTGTTATCGGTTTACCAAAATCGTCCTGAGGATTTGATTCTATTTGGGTCATCGTTGCTAGAATAACTAAGTCCACATATTTTATTCCTATTAAATCTACTTATTCTATGGATAGATATGCCAAAATATATGTGAATGAGATAATTAGATTACATGGTGTAGCTGTTTCTATTACCTCTCATCGAAATCCTACATTTACTTCACACTTTTAGCTTAGTTTAAAACAAGTTTTGGGCACTAAATTGAAATTTAGTACATCTTTTCATCTTCAGACTGATGGGCAGGCAGACAGAATGATCCAGACACTCGAAGTTGGGAAGAACAGTTATCACTAATAGAGTTGCTTATAATAATAGTTATCATTTGAGTATTGAAATGGCTCCTTATAAAACCTTTTATGGGAGGAAGTGCAGGACCCCAGTGTGTTGGAACAAAGCAGGAGAACGAAAAACTAATTAGGCCAGAAATTATGCAACTGACTACTGAGAAGATAAATCTTATTCATAATCACTTGAAGGTGGTGCAAAGTAGATAAAAAGGTTATGCAGACAATAGAAGAAAAGAATTGAAATTTGAGGAAGGTGATCAAGTATTCCTATGTGTTTATTCTTGGAGAAGGGTTATGAGATTTGAGAAAAATGGCAAATTAAGTCCTAGGTACGTTGGCCCTTATGAAATAGTGAAACGAGTTAGAATCGTAGATTAGAAAATGGCTATGCTACAAGAATTTTTTTGGATACACGATGTTTTTCATGTATTAATGTTACATTAGTATGTGCTCGATCTTTCACATGATTTTATTTCACAACTGATAGAGCTTAAAGATGACTTGACCTACATGGACGAACCAATTGCTATTCTAGATAAAAAAAAGAATAGTCTTTACATAATAAAACCATTCCATTAGTTAAGGTAATGTGGAGAAATCAAAATGTGGAGTATTTCACCTAGGAAAGAGAGAATAACATGAATGTGTAATACCCTCATCTATTTGGTAAGTTCTTATGCGTGAAATTTTGAGGACAAAGTTTTTACAAGAGGGGTAGAATTGTAAGGCCCTAAAATGTAATTAGGAATGTTAATTATATGATTAAGTATAAGTTAAAAGTAATATGTTTTTTAGGGGTGTTAAACATGTTAATTATCATATTTGGGGGATGCATACACATGTGAAATATGTGTTGGTGGAATTAGATATTAATCGAGCGTATGATCAGGGATAACTTGTTTAGATCATATGATTAGTTATGTGGTTAAATGAATCATGAAAATGTTTTTTTCATACATCATTATGATTATAAAATTAAACCAAGGTGTTGGTCCAAAATTGGCGATGTTAGGTCGCCAAATGTGAAAGTGTTGAGATTTTTGGTAAATTGCTACTTTCCTGTTCGAGCCCAAATTAGGTGTACTAATTTTATGATTTTGGGAAAACACAAAATATGAATGTTATAGATATAAGAATTACGTTCATAACACAACAATATATGTGTAAAACAAATGTTCAAGTAAGTGGTTATGCTAAAATTATGAAATGAGGGAAAATATGTATATTCGTTAAATGGTATTTTGTCTTATTAGTATAACAAATGGCTTGTTTTGATTGGACAAAGGATAGGTGACTTATGCCGACTTAAAGACCATAAAAATCTTACTAATTCTTCATTTTCATTCGAATTTCAAGTGGGGTTTAGAGTTAACTGGAAGAAAGAGAGGTTAGGATGAATTAATGAAGTATTAAGGAAGATTATCGAGAGATAAACAAGCTTATGTATCCAAAGGTGCTTAGGTAAGATTTAACTTCTAAATTTCATTCTTTATATGACATAAGTTGGTTTATATGATATTAAATATAATATTTTGGGATGAGATAATACGTGTTGTTACATGTAGGTGGGTGTGTGTAGGTTGTATATATGAAGCATGTTGAATTCGTACAACTAATGGTGTAATCATCATGCTAATCAAACTAGCGTATCTTTGTGAATACTCTATAGAACTGAGATATTCCAATTGGGGATTAACATAGACTCATATATTTATTCCATATCCTAAAATTATGAAAAATACTAAGAAATTAAGCTTGGGTGACAAGTTGAAGTTCGGGTATAAAATTTTCCCCATAAGTGTAAAGGCACATAACAGATGTTCGACGTTTTCCTTGACTTAGCAAGTGAACTCTAAAAATTATGAAACCTTAATTTTTTTTATTCAATATTTTTAATATATGTTTCCATGATTTATAACCGAGGTGGAGGCTATATATACTTAAAAAATGTTAAGTTATGCTTTGATGGTCTACTAAGATTTAGATGTGTTAAAAGTGGCCTAAATAATTGAATACTTGTTGAAATCATGAAATTCAAATTGTAAATGTTATATAACATATATGAGTATCATATACTTAAAGGGGAAAATAAAATATCTTCTGGTTTGGCTTGGGGGTTGTATTGAAGTTGAATTTTTGTTGTTGTTTTTCTTCAGAAATGATTTAGAAAAGGTTGTAATAAAACGGGCATAACTTTGTCTAGAGAATTCGTAATTCAATTACTTAAATTATGTTAGAACCCTAATGAACAAGGTGTTATAAAAATGTGAAGTATCGTGTCCAATTAATTTCCAATTATGTCAGATTGACCAACTGATGTGATGTGTTACTGAGTTTAATGTGATTTGGTATATTAAAAAACTAATGATGTTGAATTGTTAGGTGGGGAAGCGGATAACACGAACATACCAAGGAAATAGTTTTCATATTAATCTTAGTACCAATTTCAAGGTGAGTGACCTATACTATGAAATATAGATGCTTATATTTTCATATGGAATTTTGTAGTTAAATACATGTATGGTGATGCTTACGGAGTGATGTGATGTTATGAAACATATGCGTATGTTTAAAAATGTTAAATGATGTTATTTAATCTTATGGACTGAGGTGGGGTCTCTAAAAAATCTTAAGAACTGTTGATTAAAATGTTAAATGGTGTTATCTAATGTTATGGACTGAGGTGGGAACTCTATCTAATGTTAAGGAATGTGGTGGGTCCTACGAGATACGGCCGCCCCGTTAATCCAACTTAAGCTTTTGTTGTAATTGAGCTTATTTATGGGATGTGGTATCCCCATTAACTGGGAGTTAATTGGACTGGCGGATTCAGGCTTGCGAGAGTTACACAATTCCTGTTGGGTTATAACAATAGAAAATAAAAATGGTTATTTAAATTGGTTATATGTATGGTATATGGTCATTCACTAACCTTGTGTTGCTTACACTCCTATAATGTTACGTGTAACGTATGCCTATTGCTTAGAGTTCCCTTCCAAGTTAGGACCTTAAATGGGGGAGGGTCGGATGTCTAATGTGGGTTGAATATCAACAAGCCTTTTTGGGTAATTATTAAATTAAAAAACTTTTGTATGTAAAGTTGTTTACTACTTGTATATTACATGTTAAGGTAGTTATGTTTTCATCCAAACATGCTTTTGAAAAAAAGAAACAAAAAAAATATGGTGTTATTTTCAGAAAAAATTAAAGCAAAGTATTGTTTAAGGGAATTTATCTTTAAATTAAAGGATGATTTTAAGTTGATTAAGTCGGGGCACGACAATGTAAGAGAAAGTTTTTATAATTTCCCATTGCTTAGGGTTATTTTAGAGTTTTGGCGCACCCAATTATAAATATCGAATCGAACACTATATCTCCAAGTTCATTCGAAGACTTGTTTGTGATCGAGCTCCATTTACAGATTCATAACCTCCACTCTATGAAGGTATAAAATTGGGGTTCTTATAGGCTTTTACAAATAATATTTTAGGATGATAGCTTTTAAAAATCATGGATTTTTATACAAAGGAACTTTAAAATATAAAGTTTTTTGGTCCCATTCAAGTGAGGTTGAGTCTTATTCGAACGAGATGTTTAGTCTCGTTAGAACTAGTTTCAAATGACCTTAAAATGAGACATCCTTGCTTTAATATAGAAATCTTGTTAGAAATCTATTCTAAAGAGATCTTGATGTTGTTGAAATGAGCTCTTATTTGGTTTGAACGAAACCGGTGTTTTTGTTCAAATGAGGTATTTTTTCATTCAAATGACCCTGTCGTCTCGAAACTAGTGTTTTTGTTATTGAAACCTGTTTGTTCATAATTTCAAAAGAAATTTAGCAAAAATGATTTTCCAATACCGGTTCCAAATTTTTTCTTTTTGGTTTTCCAAAACCACTTTGACTTTATCAAATCTTTCATCCCTATGTGTGATTTTTAAGATTTATGAAACCCTAGTTTCCATGCACCTTATATAAATCCTTGTAGATTAAATATCTTCCATTAACTTGTAGAATCAAGGATTCACTACTCGAGAAGAATGGTTTATTGGTGGATACCGAGGGAAGACGGCTTCCTGTGGATGTCACTAGACTGGGACATATTCTATAGAAACAATTAAAGACTCTACATGTTTTACTTTGTCGTTATAAGTAGTTTGTAATTCGATTGTGTCTATTAAATAATCTATAGTGATGAATAAAGGTTTTACCCTTCTTAGGGATTTTTTCTTACTTCTTTGTGTGCGTGGTTTGAATGTGTGTTTGATTAGAAATTAGTTTGGACTATATCATCACATTAACACTTAATTACTAATCATGATAAAAATTAATTATAATTAGAATTTTGTGTAAGGGACCTAGTATACGAATCATTCCGTAGAGTCCCCCCCCCCCCCCCCCCCCCCATTCTCAAATTGGTGTCATATAAAGTTACACTAACATATTGTATATCCCTTTAAAAAAAAAGATTGATACCATTTTGATTTAAATTGATGATCTTTAAATTTTTTAGATTTACAGATAAATTGTATAACAAGTTTCCTATTTTTATGGGTGTAATTATTCTTACTAGAAAGCTAGGATGAGGTCTGCTTTAAAAGAAATTGATGAAAGGGTCTAGCTTTTATGTGAAAGAGGGTGGAGACTACCCACTGTGGCCAATGACAATGTTGAAAGTCTTTAAACCATCCCTACTTGGATTGAGGATGAATTTAAATGGATTACTTACAACTCTGGTGGCTTAAGTTCCATTTTGGGAGCCATCACCCCTGACGAGTTTTGCCGCATTATGACATGTACTACGTCTAAAAATGTTTCGGATACCCTCCAGCTCACTCACGAAGGTACCAATGTTGTGAAAGCTTCTAATCTACAAATCCTCACAACAAAATTGGATACTATTACTATGCTAGAGTTCGAGCCTTTCGATGAGTTTTATGCATTTGTTAGACATAGTTAATATAGTTTTAATTTAGGTGAGAAAATTCCATAGATGAGAGTTACGAAAAATATTTTGAGATCCCTGCCTGCCTACACTATTTTGAATTCACTGGGAATTGTAGATACTCTTAGGTTAGAAGAACTTGTAGGAGACCTTTAAAGTTATGAAATTGACATATTTCCCAAAACGGTTAAAAAAAGAAATAGGGATTGCTTTAAAATCTCAAGCTAAAAAGATGAATGAAAGGGTTGTTCATTCTGAGTCCGAGCTTGCTTTTGAGCTTTATGATTTAGCTCTTTTTGCAAAAAAATCAAAAAAATTCTCAAATTTAACGAAGAAAAGATTTTTGAGAATAACAAAAATGGGAATAATGGCAAGAATGTTTGTGAAAAAAATAAGATAATATGCTACGAGTGTGAGGAAAGGGAACATAAATTCCACGAGTGTTCCACTAAGCTAAAGAGACAGAGTAAGAAAGTTTCACATAATCCCACTCTTAGCGATAATGACATCGATTGGGTGAATTATGGTGGTGAATCACCACATTAATGTAACTTCATTACGTTTATAGCCAATCACATTAGTACTTTTTGTTTTTCCCATGCTAATGAGAACATTTCTAAACGTGAGAGTCTCTATGATGTTTCAATTCATACCAGAGAGAGTGAGAGAGAGGATGAGAATTTGAGTGAGCGAGAAAGTGGAATCCAAAATGCGTTTAGTGATCATTACACTGAGACTTTAAAAATTAAAAAGATTATTAAATATTTTTCTCTTAGGGTGTGCGATATAGGAAAGGAGGTGAAAGTTTGAGAGCGTGTGATGCGTCGGTGATTCAACTCAATAAGGTGAAACTTTATTTATGTTAGCAGTTGATTGTTGTCGACAAGGAGAAGATCGATTTGACCAACACTATGGCTAGTCTTACAAAAGAACTTGAATCTTCATTGGAGACTTAAGAGAAACTTGAAGGTCGCCTATCTCAACTCGAGATTTATCTCTAACGAGCTTGAGAGGTCAAGGGAAATTTAGAGTATACATCTAAAAAGGTTAGAAAGATTCTCCTCGGTCCTACGTTAGGTAATCTTGAGAGGCAAGGAATAGGTTATGATGGTGCATCCACTTTTAAATATGCACCCGAGCCAGTTCCCCAGTTTATCATGGATTCTTATGGCCCTTAACCTAACCCACCAAGGCGGCCTAACCTACTAAGGAGAGCTCGTCCGAAATGATTTGAGAAAATAATTCCCAAGCCCGTATGTTTATTCCCATTACAAACATAAAAATTACCTTAGAGAGTTTTGTTTTAAGATACAGAGGACTTATCATATGCATGTTCCCTGGTATTCTTACACTTGAGTTCCAACACATGTTCCCACACACACTCCACACATGTTACTCCTCAAGATCCCACACACCACCATAGAGATTTTGAGATCTTTCTAGAGCAGGTAGAGTATTTTGTCAAGACTTCTCAATGTTTGATATAAGAATTTCATCGTATGCCTTCTCCTTTTGAGAACTCCTTTGGGAGTAATGATTGAGGTTGAGACTTGTTTCTAGAATAAGGTGATTATCATGTTTATATCTCACATCCCTTTTGCTAGATTGTATTATCAATGTATTTATATGTTTTTCTTTTTGATATATTTTGAAATTTTGAAAAAAGAGTTTTGTTTTTATGATTTTTTTTTAAAACCCAAAAAGATTTTTGTCTTTAAGACATAGGTTGAAAAAGTGAAAAATATTTTATATTTGTTAAAAAAATTTACAAAGAGAAGAATATTTTTGTATTTTCGATTTTTCACCATATATGACTGAACATTTCATGTGACTTTTTTATAGTATTTTGAGACTTTATTTTGTCAGGGTGCTTAATGACGTGTGGATATCATTATGTCGCTCATTGATGATTACTATCTACATGTTAGACTCATTGTCATCTTAATTGCACACGTGCATGTATTTTTTTAATATTGTACTTACTTGTCATGTGTCGAATATGATGTTCTCATATCAATTCTGTAAGTTGTGGATTTAAGAATCATTGCCCAGATTTTGTTTCTTGAAAAATATAGGGATTTCGTTACATGGAAAATATAGTTAAATATTAAGAAATGGAAAGGAGCTACGAAAGAGAAAAATAATATTTGCATTCAAAGTCACCATTTGCAAAAAGAGCGTAGAAAAATTAACGACACACAAAATCAAAAGTGATAAGTCCATTTCATTGCATATGAGCATTGTGATTTCTTCAAAATATCTTAGAGTGAATTCCTATATATGAGTGATTTTGAGGGTGTTATAAATCATAAGATGAATGGGTTTACACGGCAAACTTTCTTAAAAAGCACTAAATAGTTTGGCTTTATTGGTGTGAGAATGATTTCAGTTCGTGGCATATTGCTTAAGTTGAGTCAAATCCATTTAAGTTCAACATTCTTACACCTAATGTAGAGAATTGAGTTCTTTCTTTAGAAGTATCTCATGACTCCGTGCACCTATGTTATGAATTTGTATGTTAATTTGCCCATGGAAAATTTCCACACAATTACTTTCCATTTTAACTATTCAGATATTTTAGTGTTATTCTATGGTGACTATGTGCTTTTGTACCTATATCTATCTTTTATACTTACACTTGAAATTTCTTAAAAACGTTTTAAAAATATTTGGTATGACTCTTGGATTATCATTGTACATGCCTTATTGATTATGTTTGTAATAATATCTTTCTTCCTCAAGTGATGTTGGTTATTCATGTTTAGTTTTTACTCTGTTTTCTATTACAGACAAAAAGTGGGAGTACAAATTAAGGGGGAGTTTAATTTTTCCTTTAAAACTCGAATGCGTTACGGTAATTCTTTTTTCATATGTGTAGGTCTCTTAAGATTCGATGAGAATTTCATGGACCACATA
Source organism: Sambucus nigra (assembly GCA_949130495.1). Lineage (NCBI taxonomy): Eukaryota > Viridiplantae > Streptophyta > Magnoliopsida > Dipsacales > Adoxaceae > Sambucus > Sambucus nigra. Next base: position 141,833,408 of record OX422222.1, on the reverse strand, counting down.
AGATGAAGACAAACCTAGCCAGGGGGAGAACAAGTTCATTTAAAGACAAAGTTCAAATGAACAAGTTCAATGTCGTAGAGGGCTTTATTATAATTTGGTTTTCGATTTTGTTTTGTACCTAAATAGCCAAAAGGGGAAATTTATAAGAGAGTTTTTGCAATTCCTTAGCTTAGGATTATTTTATAGTGTTGGAGTATCCCGTTACAAACCATCATCTCAAATTGAAAAGAATATCTCCAAGTTCATTCGAAGACACGTTGGTGATCGAGCTCCATTTATAGATTCATCACCGACACTTTATGGATGTATAAACTTGTGGTTTTCATCGTCTTTTATGAATCATATTTTAGGATGATAGATTTAAAAAATCAAGGCTTTTGTACAAAGGAATTTAAAAATAAGAAGGTTTTATTTCTCTCATTCAAATGAGATTGAGTCTTTTTCAAATGAGATGTGGAGTCTTATTAGAATAAGCTTCAAACGTCCTTCAAACTAGACTTTCCTGCCTTGACAGAGAAATATCATCAGCAACTCTTTAGAAAGCTGTTAGAACGAGATCTTTGTACCAATGTGATAAAATGTCTCAGCCACCAAGTGATTGGTAAAATGTCTTTACCAAATGTAAGTTCTTTTTCTTTTAAGAGTAATAGACTTTTTTGGTTCTTTTATTTGAATTCCGAATTTGAGCTTTATGTGTACCAATATGATAGGGGGACCAATGTTTTTAGTTGAAGAAGATGATACAATCAGTTAAATAGAGACTTCATTATCTCTGAAAATGATTACAATTCATGTTTGGATTTTTTGTAGTGATATTGTTACCTCCTTAATATATTTTATATACCTAATATTATTGATTCTTGGGAGTTCATATTTTCTTTTATTACCTTCATACAATTGAAGTTTAATCTTACAGAGCATGTATAATAGGGACACTTTGTCTAAACTATTCAAATTGTGACTTTCTAAGTCAAGTTAATGTGATGTTAAATTCGGTTATTTTAATCCTTGTTCAAATACATGTGTATCTTTGATTTTTTTTATATATTCAATTAGTTAATGTAAATAATTTTTGAGTTATGAAATTATCTTCTCGAAACTTATAAGGCGAACAGATTTTCATCCAAACCTTGCATAGTGAATGACATTGGCATTCTTAACTGTGTTTAGAATTTAAGCAGCCTAATGGAATTTATATTTTTCCTCCTCCTTACCCACATTTAAGGGTTTTATTTAATACTAATTTTTCTTATTCTGTATGGGTTTTCTATAATACTCATTTTTTTTATTCTCGATGGTATTTATATTATTCTATGCCGATTTTATATTCTGCATTTTCAGAAGCCTATTCCAAAATGTAATTTATTAGTTTGATTAAGAATCCCGTACTCATCGAATGTTTATCTCCAAATCAATCCAATGTTCACATGTGATTCTCTTTTTGTTTTTCTTTATCTCCCATTTTAACTCTACAATCTACCTTCTATTAAAAAATATTGGGATAGTAAGCAATTCTAGACCTTTTAACATTTAAGAGACAAAAATTCCACTTGATTTTGAGCTTTTGTCCAAACCTGAGAAATAATGCATCTTTAATAATTTGATTGATAATGGTTTTTTTTGTAGTTTCATTTCTTTAATTTTGCGTTAGGTACATGCCTGTTATGTTTTTATGTATTGATGTAAATTTAAATATAGAAAACTTCGAACTTTTAAGGATCATCATAGTTCTTTTTAACAGTAGATATTGATTTAACATATTACATAACAACCATCAAGTCTTCAATAACTTCGTTACATAACATACAAGCATTCTGCTCCCACAATATAATGTTATTCTAGTAAAATTAACGAACAACCAATATATTAGCAATCATGTTAAAGAAATATGTTTTTGTACACTTCAACCAAAAAAAAGTATGGATAGTTATAAAGTAGCTCACAAATAGTATTTTATAAGAAAAAGTGGAATATATGTGTGGTAATAAGGGTTATTGTTTTAACCTAAAATAATGCGAGTAAAGGTAACTTGCACTACCTGGAGTGAGTTAGGTGCTATTTATATATTTTTATTATTGTTTCTGTATTATGTGTATTTAATTAACACTGCTTAAATTGCACAGTTTTTAATACGTAAGAAATGGAAAAACTATTAGATCTTAGATTGCTTTTTAAAGAATGATGGAAAGAACCCTGTTAATTATGGAAATTTGGTTAACTTTTTTAGTTAAGTTGATATTAATTTTTTATTTTGATCAAAGAAATAAAGAAGCCTTTCTAATATCACATTTTTCTTTTTCAAAATGCTTATGTTTACTTAATTAGAATACGTTTCCACTAGATTCTAGAGAGATAAACAAGGTTTTGTTATGACATTAATACATAATTACATTGATGTTCACTCGTTCAATACCTCTATTATATTTAGGTAAATACATAAACAGATTATAACTATTGAATTACAACATACCCATCCAACGTGCATTACACATGCAACAAACATGGGTGCATACTAGTTTTACTAAATGTGAACTGAGGGATGTTTTATGTGATATTGAAAACTACTTAAATACACAAAGGCATGTGGGATTTATGGTGCTGTTTTTTGGTGATGCAAAGTAAGAATCATATAAATATTTATGTCTTTGTTACTCTGTCTCCATGGAAGTTTTTTTTATAGCAATTTAGGAAACTAGATTGTGTTTGGATTTCTGGATTATGAAGATTTTATGTGATATTCAATGAAAATCCTGAAATTAAAAGTGTTTTGGATGGCTTTTAATCTTTAATATGGCGGTGATACAAAGAGAGTTGATAATCAAGGTTTTACACCTATTTCATATTTTTTTTGGAGGGAATGGTACTATTTTTGCATTCAATAATAATATATGTGCACGAATATATGAAAATTCGGGTGTTTTCATTTAATTGTAGCACTATCAATTTTTTATAACGAAATTGCTACTTTTTTGGAGATATAGTATGTAATTAATGGTATAATATGCACTATATATATATATATATATATATATATATATATATATATATATATATATAAAGATGTCTTCGGCCTCTTCTCTAAAGATCCAAACTCTATCAATGATAATTTTGATAGTGAGAACAACAGTGAAGTGAACTTATTGACGCCTTCCCTTCTGAAGCTAGGGAAGATACCCCTAGCCCCTTAGCCATATATAGGCTTAGAATTCTTCTGAACCCCTCCAAAGAATTAACTGAGACTCCTCTGAAGCATTATGCTTTGAAGTTGAAGCCTTAAAAGGATTTTGTAATAATTATACATTGTTTTATCCGTGGGGCAGCTCATATAACTTATAATTCTTCCATATATAATTCTAATGTTTGTATATTAGAAATTTTTAGTTATTCTTCCATTTGAATGTTTTCCTTGTTCTTATTTGAGGTGTATGGGTAGGTTATATCCCCCTTACCCGCCTAAAATTACTTGGTAAACCAACAAAAAGCTCATTTGGAATGCACCTGAGGGTCTGCAGACCTATTCAACATGAGCCAGTAGAGATATATATCTTAAAAGTTGAGATAAAGTTCCTTTAAATGTCTTAAGACCTTTGAACTATTACTAACTAAATATAAAATATTTAGGGATTAAAACTTGTAACAATCCACATATTTTACAATTAAGGGTGATCAAGCCACATGACAGAAAATGAAGTTTAAATATCATTTATAACACGTGATAGAAAACGAGACATTTTAAAACCTTTTCCATAAGATATAAATCAAGAGTAATCGAACGAATAGAAAACATGCATATGAATAGAATCCATCATCATATTAAAGTCCAAAAAATAAAGCTCTCGAAATTCGAGTTATAATACTAAAATCAAAATAATCCAACTACGAATCTCCACTTTAAAATCGTAAACAACTGTGGAGTTGAGTGATCCACAAAATCCCTAATCAACTATCTCATAACAAAATGGCTATAAAGGAAACTAAACCTAAGAGATACCAACAATATCTAGCTACAAATCCCGCTAATCCATAAATACAAACTGAAAGTAATCAATTACGTAAATGTATTAAGATTAAAAATTCTCTTTTAACTCTTTGGTAAAGACATTCTAATCTTCAATCGTTGAATACACGCACACACAAAGAAATTAGTTCTAGTTGGTGTGATGTTCAAAGTATAATGAATAAAAGTTGAAACACAATGAGACGATGAGAAATGGATTTGAACACAATAGTTTGTTAATGAGGAAATCAGTGTACTGGAAATTCTCGGGTCTTTTGGTTCCAAGACCCCACACATCACAAGTCCACTAAAACAACCGTTTAGACACAATTTACAGTTTAAAAATGTGAAAATGAATTAGTACAACCAATACGCCTAGAATATCAAGTCTAGTACTAAATAACCCCATAACTATTGAAATGTACTAATAAATAAAATGGACGACTTAGTAGTACACACAAAGCTTCACACTTAAAAGAAGGGTATATCGTGAAGATCTAACACAAAAATCAAGGTTTAGTACTTTTTGGTTTTCATAGATGGTTGGAAGATAACATATAAAGTGAATGATATAAAGTTCTTTGCTTTAGGATTTCGTGTTTCAACGATATGAAAACAAAAAAAACAATTTGAGTAAAAAAAGACTTAAATAGTGAGTTTTACAAAACCATAAAAAATATCTACACAAATCAGAGCAGAACATAACCAAATCTTCTTTTAAAGTTTACATAAATTAAGAACGAGGATTTAGTTTTTAAATCATCTCTACTAAATATAAAAGTTATATGTATATAAGTCATAACTATTAGATAGATCAGTACGAGAAAAAGATATTTTCAAAAAAAACTTAGAGTTTGTTTAAAACATGTGAAAACAGTTCAAACATTGAAAAAATCACAGTCACATACAAATAAGATGTATCCATTTGAATGTATGTAAAAGTGTTAGAAAATATACGTAACGAATCTCAAAAGGAAAAGACAAAGTTTCAAGACAGTGAAGTCAAACAGCCTCAAATGATCCAACCCACAAAACTCCAAAAAGTTTTGAAACGATCAAAGCTAGAATAACTCTCAAACTTCCAACCCCAAATCTAAACACTCATCCTCTCATAAAATTTATGTTGTAATATTTGTAGAAAATGTGTTTAGGATAGGTTTTTAGGAAATCTCTCAAATGTAACACCCCGTATTTTTATGATTTTAAATTATAGGATTAATTGAATTTTATGTGGGAATATTAATTGTTAATTAATCCGAATTAAAATATATATTAACTAGCCATTTAAGGGTTGGTATTTATTGATTTACATTATATTAAATATTACTGAGCGAATAAAGCGATACATGATTATGGAATTATGAAAATTTTCGCGAGTGAAAAATACGACAGTTTTGGTAATCATATAGATTGATTTCTATTTGTATGTAGAGTCGTGTCAGGACTAATTTAAATGAATTAAAAAATAAATTAATTATAAGTAATCTAGATAGTCATTTTAAGTGCACCAACGTTTCCAGAAGGGTCGGGATAGTTAGAAAATTCTACCTGGGAGTTTAGTTTGGGTCCCGGGATAATTTTAGGTCAAACAGGCATCTCGGGAGGATGTTTTGGTAATTTTCATTTTTGGTCATTTAATACCCACGAAATTTAGAGGAGAAATATATTTGTTACGTGAGTTGGATTAGGTTTTTCATTCACATTTTCCAAGGGAGAGCCATAGTGGGTGAGGGAGAACCAAGTCCAAGGGATTTAGGCCATTAACCACCATCTTCCACAATCGAGACCACCACCGTGTAGATCAGAAAACGAGGAACATAGTCATACCATCTACACTAGCGGATGAGACCACAAAAATCAAGGTAAGTGTTTATTACTCGCTGATGATGCTAAGATTTAGCACCACCAGATAAGTGATTGTGAGCTCAAGCAGTAGCAGCCATGGCGGCCATAGAGATGCAAGTATATAAGTATGTAAGTGTGTAGAAGGGGATGAGTATAAGAGGAAATAAGACTGATGATGTATAGTGGTTCAGCCAATTTGGCCTACATCCACTGTGAGTGTGTGATCCACTAAGTATGGGCACTAATGGTCTTGGATACAATGCTCATAACCCTCTCTCTCTCTCTACTGTGTGTGTACAAGCAGAGTTTTAGCTAGGGCTACTGTTCATGGATCGATCCCCTGTAGGGTTGTAGATGACAAGTATATATAGGTCTTGGGGGGTGTAGTGTACCCCCCAAGTAAGCATGGTGCATGTGAATAATGATCTAGCCAATCCCCTGTTGACACCTGTAGATGCCAAATGATGACATAATATTCCCTCACGTGAGGGTATGATTCGGTTATAACGGTCTGCCACGTGTCATATGAGCCTGACGCGCACTGTTCCACTCGTCTCCCAAACCACGCGCTGTCTTGATGTCACCCTCGGCCTATGAGCCGAGGCCGAGGGCAAAGTGTCTTCCGGTAGCGAGCCTGGCTTGATTCTGGCCTCGTACTGTCGTACCCTCGTAGGGTCGTCCGGAGCCTGGGGAAGGGTCGGCCCCTCGTAGGGTCGTCCGGAGCCTGGTGGAGGGTCGGCCCCTCGTAGGGTCGTCTAGAGCCTGACGGAGGGTCGGCCCCTCGTATGGTTGTCTGGGCCTGGTGGTGGCCAGCTGGGGCCTGGTGAAGGGTCGTCCCCTCGTAGGGTCGTCCGTATTGGAGGTAATCCTCGTCCAGGCTGAGGGTATAACCGGGTATATCAATCACCCCCCAGCCCTTAGCCATAGGTGCTGCTGAGATGGCTGAGGGATAGTGATTTAAATGAGATGCATGTATGATCAGTTAGGTGAGTGACACCTGGGCAGGTACTCATTGCTTGTTCCAGTTTCCAAGGCAGGGCGGCTGCGCAGTGCACTTGGGGCCTTGTGCCCTAATTATACCTTTCTTTGGTAAATGGGTCCACTCATTACAAAAGTATTTAAGAGATTTTCAAACTCTCTCTCTCCATCTTCTTCTTCTCCACGTCCAAGTCTATTCTCTCTCTAGAACCAGTAAGCTTCGCCACTTGCAGCCTTCGTTTCGTCAGGCCTCGCAGCGCTCTTGTTCTCTCCTCATCAGGTATCCTTTTTCTCCCCTCGCCTTCTTTTGTCTTCATTTCAGTGTATTTTTTAGGGTCGTAGATAAGCACTTTCTTAGAGTTCCCCCATTGCCTTTTCCGGTGTCTTCTCCGGTTGTTAGTTCTTGGACATTCTTGACGAAAAACGTTTTAGTTCCTTGGTTTGATCCAAAAGTCAAACCTGGTCAATCCCCCAAGTGTTTGTAGTTGAATTAGCCAAGTCTAGTATAATTTCTCTAAGTGTAGGGTCTTCCCTTTAATGCTTAGGAGGCTTTACAACCTAGTGTCTGAATTCCCACCCTCGAGAGAAAAACTCTTTGCCGAGATCAGACGAATAGAGGAAGAGGAAAAGAGGAGACGAGGGGCCGACCCTAATTGGGTACGACCCATCTTTCCCGTTCCTCTTGCCACTATAAGACCATCGGAACCCTCTGAGTCTTTTGGGTCGTCATCTCGTCCGGACGAGACACCCAACCCAAGTGAAATGGACGAGAGAACCTTCTCTCCAACTGGTGCCGGGACGTCTGGTAGAAGGGACACGTCTGATTTTAGCCCTCCCCGAGAGGCCGAGGGTACGATCCCCTCTGAGGCTGTCCCTGTGACAACCCTATCCCCCAATGCCTTCCAAGTGGCTTTTCCTCAGGGTCCTCCTGCAGGTGATGAGGGGGAAGGGGGTGAGGACGAGGGCGACGATACAGATGATGAGGTTGATACCTCCCATGCCTCTTCTTTTATCTCCTCTGTTAGGGATAGGGACCTTCTGATATGGAGGCATATTTATGGTGTGCCCTCTGGGGTAACTATGAGGGTTCCCTCTGAGGCCGAGAGGGTTTTTGAGGGTGAAGAGGGAGAGGTTGCAGTCTACGAGCAAATGTTCAAAGTAGGTGTCAGACTTCCCTTCCACCCTTCCATTGTAGATATTCTGTCGGCTCTGGGCGTCTCCCCCTCTCAACTTCCACCCAACTCTTGGAGGACGATTCTGGGTTACATTTCCTTGTGGAAAAATTCTTTCACTGATGAGCCCTCGTCCGACGTATTCTTGGCTTGCTATAATATCACCTCTTCATCTAAACAGCCCGGATATTATCATCTAGGAGCGAGAAGGTCTGAGAAGAAACTTCTCCACGTGGCTCAAACTTCCAATCATGATTGGAAAAAGATATTCTTCTTCATATCTGGGGCGTGGGGGCGCTCCGCCGAGGCGTCCCCTTCTGCCGATGCTCCGAGTGTCCCTAACAAATGGTCTAATCCCTCCATGAAAGCTAGGTCAGACCCCGGACTTAGCCTGGAGGAAAGGGATATTGTTGAGTATCTGAGGGGACGAGGGAGAGAGGGTGAGATCCCAAAGTTCGAAGATTTGATGACCCCTAGATTCCTTAAAGAAGCTGGTCTGAGGGTCGGCCCTCTGACAGAACTATGTGAGTTACACTGAACATTTTTCCTTCTTTACTTATTTTTGAAGTGTTCTCTCTTTATCTCTAAACTTTTCTGACATGTCGTCCTCTTATCAGATCGTCCTGCAGGTACACCAGACTACCTCTGGGAAATGACTGCTCCAAGTCTACTTGCTGGTTTGTCAAAGAAGAAGGGGAAGGAGCCTCAGCAAGCTCCAAAGAAGACGAGGGCCTCAGGGCCGACGGTTGTTGAGCCGAGGCTCCTGTTGAGCATCGGCCTGATCCTAGGACGAGGGCAAGGGTCGAAGCCTCTGAGGGGACGACCTCTTCGTCCAGCATGGGGGCCTTCTGGTCTCAAAATCTGTCCCATCTGAGGGCCGACCCCTCATCTCTTATTGCCAACCTGAGGGCAGCCAAGGCCTCGATGTTCTCTGCACCGTCGGCCTCTGACTTCGAGTTTTTGGCAGAGATGCCTCCAGCCAAAGTGTACAACTACGGTCTGCACTCCCTTGCTCAGGTATTGGTCTTGACCTTCTTTAATTTCATTCTTTCACTAACTGTTCTCTCGGCCCATCTTGATGTTTGTTCATTTTTTCTTGCAGTCTGTTTGTGCCTTGACCTCAGCCACCAAGTGGATGGCCGAGAATCAACAAAAGTTTCACGAAGCTGAGAGGGCCATTCAACATGAGGTTGAGTTGCAGGCAGAGCTAGATACAGCAAAGACTGAGCTTGATACTGCGAGGGCTGAGCTTGCGAGTGCTAGGAACGAGCATGCTAGGGTCCTAGATGAGCTGATGAGGCAGCACGATGCCGACCTGCAAGCCAAGGACTTGATCATCAAGGATAGGGATGAGGCTCTGATCAACCTGGAGGCCCAGCACAAAACTGATCTTGAAGAGGCTGTGAGGAAAACCGGGGCTGATGCTGTTGAGGTTTTCAAGACCTCAGATGAGTTTCAGGGCTTCGGCCTTGAGTATCTGGAGAGGGGGATCAGGACGGCCTGCCGATGGGTCGTCCTCAAATTCGGCGATGTCGTCTCCTCTGTTCGTCCTTCACTGGAGGGTGTTCAACTGGACGACCCCTAATCGCTGAGGCCCTATCCCAGGTGGAATCCCAAGTGTAGGTCTAGGGGGTCGGCACGTCTGAGGATCGGCCAGTCATGATTGCTGAAGAGACCCCCTTGGTGGATGTTGAGGCTCTGCCCTCTGACACTGTCCCTTAGGGTGGCTGCCTGTAGCCCATACCCTCGCAATGTATCTATTACTTTTTTCTGTATTGTAAAAACACTTGAATATTTTGTACCAGATTTTTATTAATATCATCGTCTCTTCTTCAACTGTCTCCCATAATTTCTGTCTTCCATATTTAATTCTGTTATGGTTTGTTCCTTACTAATTTGCTACTAACCCCTCCCTCGTCTTTCTTGAGGACCACTGTGGGGTCGTCCCCTCATGTGGCCTCATTATAGCCGAGGGTTCAAGTAACCAAATTAATGATTTTTAAATGATGTCTACCCTCGTCTTTCTTGAGAACAGTGGTGGGGTCGTCCCCTCCTCTGGTCCTCATTATAGCCGAGGGTTCAACTTACCAACTTAATGGCTTTAAATTAAGTCTACCCTCATCTTTCTTGAGGACAGTGGTGGGGTCGTCCCCTCCACTGGTCCTTATTATAGCCGAGGGTTCAACTTACCAACTTAAATGGTTTTAAATTAAGTCTACCCTCGTCTTTCTTGAGAACAGTGGTGGGGTCGTCCCCTCCACTGGTCCTCATTATAGTCGAGGGTTAAAGTTACCCAATTTAATCTACCCTCGTCTTTTTTGAGAACAGTGGCGGGGTCGTCCCCTCCCCTGGTCCTCATTTTAGCCGAGGGTTCAAGTAACCAAATTAATGGTTTTTAAATGAAGTCTACGCTCGTCTTTTTTGAGGACAGTGGTGGGGTCGTCCCCTCCACTGGTTCCCATTATAGCCGAGGGTTCAACTTACAAACTTAAATGGTTTTAAATCAAGTCTACCCTCGTCTTTCTTGAGAACAGTGGTGGGGTCGTCCCCTCCACTGGTCCTCATTATAGCCGAGGGTTCAAGTAACCAAATTAATGGTTTTTAAATGAAGTCTACCCTCGTCTTTTTTTAGGACAGTGGTGGGGTCATCCCCTCCACTGGTCCCCATTATAGTCGAGGGTTTAACTTACCAAATTAATGGATTCTAAATAAAGTCTACCCTCGTCCTTTTTGAGGACAGTGGTGGGGTCGTCCCCTCCACTGGTCCCCATTATAGCTGAGGGGTCAACTTACCAAATTAATGGTTTTAATGAAGTTTTCCCTCGTCTTTCTTGAGGACAATGGTGGGTTCGTCCCCTCCACTGGTCCCCATTATAGCCGAGGGATCAACTTTCCAAATTAATGGATTTCTGTAGATGTTTCCATGTGTGCTAGGACTGACAACAGGATGAGGGAAACACTGATATTTCTCATTAATTTTTCGAGTGTTCTGTTGGAGCAACTCTCATTACAACTATGGCCTATCAAGACCTTACAACACTACTGATTGTATTTCTTCAAATGATCTGCATTCCAGGGATTGGAAAAATGTTCCCCTTCTAGGTTTTCTAGTCTATAGGTCCCTGGGACAACTTCATCGATGACCCTATATGGGCCATGCCAATTAGGATGGAGCTTGTTGGGTTTTTGCCAAGTCTTTTTGAGAACCAAGCCTCCTACTGCGATAGGCCTCTGTTTCACCCTCTGATTGTAAAACCTTGCAGTCCTCTGCTGGTAGGAAGCTTGCCTTATCTCAGCATCCTCCCTTCTTTCCTCAATCAAGTCCAGGTCAAGTCTCCTCCCTTCCGTATTTTCCTGGGGGTCGTGCATTTGGACCCTATAAGTGGGAAACTCGACTTCGGTGGGGATGATCGCTTCTGATCCATAAGCTAACATGAATGGGGTCTCCCCAGTAGAGGTCCTTACTGTCGTCCTGTACGCCCACAACACTGCATATAACTCCTCGACCCATCTTCCTTTTGCCTCCTCAAGCCTCTTCTTAATCCCATCTAGGATTGTCCTGTTCGTAACTTCGGTTTGCCCATTGGCCTGTGGTCGGCCTGGGGTGGAGAAAAATTGTTTGATACTTACCCTCTCACAGTACTTCTGCAGAGAGGCATTCTTGAACTGGGTCCTGTTATCCGAGATGAGGGTGTTGGGTAGACCATATCTGCATATCACATTCTTCCAGATGAACTGGAAGGTCTTCTGCTCCGTGATCGTGACCATTGGTTCGGCCTCTACCCACTTTGAAAAGTAGTCAATTGCTACGATGAGGAACCGATAGTTATTGACTGCCCTCGGTAAGGGTCCTACCAGGTCAATCCCCCACAGTGCAAACGGCCATGGGGATGTGATGGAGGTAAGGGGCTGATGAGGTTGGTGAGGGATGGTAGCAAATCTTTGGCATATATCACACTTTTTAACATATGCGGCAGCATCTTTCCCCAAGGTCGGCCACCAGTAGCCTTGGGTGTTCACCCTCTTCGCCAAGGATCTACCCCCAATGTGGCTTGAGCACGACCCTTCATGCACATCTTGCAAAATAGAAGGGACTTCTGAGGGATGCACACACCTAAGTAAGGGGAGCAGAAACCCCTTTTTGTACAACGTGTCTCCGATGACAGTGAACTTTGCTGCCCTGTACCTCAGCTTCTTCCTTTCTTGCCTTGCTTCTGGCATCTCACCCTCTTTAATGTATCTGATAAGGGGGTCCATCCACGAAGCTTCTTGGGAAACACTTAGGCAATTGCTAGGTGTTCCCTCAGCGTCCTCAATGGTCGGTCGGAGCAAAATTTCTACTGGGACCGTCCTCCTGATGTCTGTTCTCGTTGCCGAGGCCAGCCTAGCATGGGCATTAGCGCGGCCATTATCAAGCCTAGGTACCCTCCTTAATTTCACTTCTCTGAAGCCCTTCAGTAATGACCTCACCTTCTCGAGGTACCTTGCCATCCTTTCGTCCTTAGCCTCGTAGGCTCCTAGTATCTGATTCACGACTAGTCTTGAATCACTATGGACCAAAATCTGGCCGACACTAAGAGACTTGGCCAAGGAGAGGCCTGCTACTAAGGCCTCATATTCAGCCTCGTTGTTGGAGGCTTTGAAGTTGAACCTTAGGGCGTATTCGACGTCTGTGCCATCGGGTGCTGACAGTATCAGTCCAGCACCACTTCCGCTATCATAGGAGGACCCATCAACGAAGAGGCTCCACGGAGTCTTTCCTTCTGAAAAATTTCCCTCAGAGAGGGACCCCTGTCTAAAGATGTATCTACCCTCTTCGTTTTTAGTCGCTTTCCTTCTTGCGGTGCTCGTCTCAGCCCTATCTGCGGGTGTGTCTGCGGGTCTGTCTTCTGTATCCGTCTTCCCGAGGGTCTCACCCTCGGCCTCATCATCTTCCCAGGTGAATTCATCCACGAAGTCTGCCAATGCCTGCCCCTTAATAGCTGTCTTAGGCTGATACACAATATCGAACTCCCCCAGCTCTATAGCCCAGGTCATTAGCCTTCCTGATTTTTCAGGCTTGTGTAGGACCTGCCTAAGAGGAGAGTCAGTAAGGATGACCATAGTATGGGACTGGAAGTACGGTTTCATCTTCCTTGAGGCATGGATCAAGGCGTAGGCCAACTTTTCCATCCTCGGGTATCTTTGCTCTGCCCCCTGGAGTGCCTTGCTGTTAAAGTATACAGGCTTCTGTATACCATCCTCGTCTCTCACAATGGCTGCGCTGATGGCAGACTCTGAGACGGCGAGGTACACGTAAAGTCGTTCACCCTGCACGAGTCATGACAGCAGCAAGGGAGACCCTAAGTATGATTTTAGCTCCTTGAAAGCCTCATCATACTCTTCACTCCATTCAAAGGCCTTCCTGAGGATCTTGAAAAATGGTAGACACCTGTCTGTAGCTCTCGACACAAATCTGTTCAAGGCAGCCACTCTCCCTGTGAGCCTCTGAACGTCTTTGATGGACTTGGGGGTCTTCATCTCAATAAGGGCCTTTATCTTTTCAGGATTGGCCTCGATGCCTCTTTGATTGACAATGAACCCCAAGAACTTCCCCGCTCCGAACCCGAAGACACACTTGGTCGGATTAAGCTTCATCTGGTACTTTTCCATCGTATTAAAGGTCCTCTCCAGGTCTGCCACATGATCCTCTGCTTTCAAACTCTTGGTCAGCATGTCATCCACGTAGACCTCCATAGACTTCCCAATTTGGTCTTCGAACATTTTATTTACGAGGCGCTGGTACGTTGCCCCCGCGTTTTTTAGACCGAAGGGCATGACCCTATAGCAGTATGTACCCTTGTCAGTGATGAAGGCAGTCCTCTCCGAGTTTTCAGGGTTCATGAAGATCTGGTTGTACCCTGAGTAGGCATCCATAAAACTCATGAGCTCGTGGCCTGCAGTAGCGTCTACCATCTGGTCAATGCGGGGGAGAGGGAAGCTGTCTTTGGGGCAGTGCTTGTTGAGGTCTGTAAAGTCCACACACATCCACCACTTCTCGTTGGCCTTTGGGACAATGACTGCATTGGACAGCCATTCATGGTAGATGAGCTCTCTGATAAATTCAGCGTCTTCTAATTTTTTGACCTCGTCCCTGATGACCTCATATTTTTCTCTGGAGTAAATTCTCCTCTTCTGCTTCACCGGCTTCACTCCCTCTACCACATTGAGCTTGTGGCACATGATTTCAGGGTCAATCCCTGGCATATCTACATGACTCCAGGCGAAGACACTTCGCCTTCTCCTCAGCAGTTTAATGAGGTCTTCCTTGATTTTGGGCTTCAGAGACTTGCCAACTTGGACGGTTTTTTCCGTGTCATCCTCATCGAGGATGATGGATTCTACCTCTTCCGCAGCCTCTCCTTTTTTCAGCTTTGTTTCATCTCTGGGGTCTAGGGTATCAATATTATAAGTGGTTGTAACCCTCTTGTGTGCCTCCCTCTCTTCAGCGGAGTTGTAGTAACATTCTCTCGCCGTCGTCTGGTCTCCTTGAACTTCCCCCACCCCGTAAGGGGTTGGAAATTTGATCATCTGGTGGACCGTAGACGGCACGGCTTCAAACCCCTTGAGGGCCACTCGCCCCAGTATGATGTTATAGGCCGAAAACACCTGCTCATCCATCACAAAGAAACTGACCTTTTTGGTGAGCCATCTCGGCCACTCATCTCCCATCCTCACATCGGCCTCATATACCCCAAGGGGGTGAACCCTTTCCCCACTGAACCCAATCAGTGGATGATGGTAGGGGACGAGTCTAGCACGGCTGAGACCCAAGGCCTTGAAGCATGGCCAGAACATCACATCTGCAGAACTACCCCCATCTACCAAGATCCTCGGCACTTCGCATCCGTGCACCCTGGTAGTGATGACGAGAGGGTCATCGTGTGGGGCTAAGAGGCCTTTAAAGTCCATTCTTGAAAACCCCACTATCAGTGTGTCCATATCGACCTTCTTCCTCTTTTCTGACTTGACCTCCAGGGAGGTTGCGTGTACCGTCTTCGCCACTGCCTTGGCCTCAGCCACATGGGCCTTCCTGTCGGCGACCTCAGACCCTCCTCCTGCAAGTCCCCCGGAGATCATTCCCACTCCGAGCGAGATCATATTGAGCCTCTTGACAGGGCCGTGGTCGTCTCTCGGCGGGAGGTCAGGGTCGTCCTCATCATCAGAGGGGTCGTCCCCTCTTTTTTGAGGACCTTCTCTGCAGGCATCGACTCTCTTCTTTCTGGGGTCGTCCCCTCGGCCCCTCTTGAAGTCGGCTTTGTCGATGTACTTTCTGAGCTTCCCTTCTTTCAGCATCTTCTCAATTTCGTCTTTCAGAGAAAAGCATTTGTCCGTTACGTGGCCGTGGTCTTGGTGAAACTCACACCACAGGTTCTTATTCCTCTTGCCGGGGGCTGCCCTCAGCTTCTCAGGCCACTTCAGGGACCGGTCACTCTTAATCTCATTGAGAATCTGTTCACAGCTGACCGTCATAGGGGTGTACCCCGCGAACTTGTCATCCGAGGACCTCTTCTTCCCCTCTTTGTTCTTCTTAGGGTATTTACTCCCACTAGCACGTCCTCTTTCGTCTTCATATTTTGCTGCCATCGCCTCTTCGGCGTTCATCACCTTTCCTGCTGTCGACAACAGTTCAGCCATCGTCCTCGGAGGGTCTTCAGTAAGCTTCCATAACAGCTTCCCCTTTTGGAGTCCTCCAATCAGGGCTGTCATAACTATGCTCTCCTCATAGTCTTCCACCTCCAGCTTCTCCTTATTGAATCTGGCTATATAGTCCCTCAGACTCTCACTCTTCCCCTGCTTAACATAGAGCAGGTGGGTGGTCTTCTTCTGTGGCCTCACCCCAAAGCAGAAATTATGGATGAACAGGTCTACCAACTGCTTAAAGCTTCCAATGGAATTTTTTGGAAGAGACGTGTACCAGACATGTGCAGCCCCTGTCAAGGTACCAGAGAAGGCACGGCATCTCATCTCATCTGAGATAGAGTATATGTCTGCCGCCGACTGATACATCTCCACGTGGTGGACGGGGTTGGTGCTCCCGTCATACCTTGGGGTGACCATAGGTGGTTTGAACTTTGACGGCGTGGGGAAGTTGACTATCTTTGCCACAAAGGGTGAGCCTATGGTGTATCCCCTCTGAAGAGGGTCTCGGCTCTTCAATATATCACCAATCTTATCCTCTAACCGCTGGATTGAGTCATTCCAGGGCCTCACAGGGTCGGCGCGGGCGATGTTATCCCCAGCCGCCTCGTGAAGGTGGACGGAGGGTTCGGCTGTTCACTTCCCGTTTGGCCGTCATCCCGCCCCTGGGGTCGGCCATCTGCCTCCTGCCTGGTCCTCGCAGCACTTCTTGACCTGGATAACTTATCCCGTAGGTCATTTACTGGGCCTAGCCTCTCAAAGGCCGACCCTCTGCTCAAGCGATCAAAAGCAGAGCCTCTCGGGCGATCATCAGGGTTTGGTCTCACGCCCTTTCCTCTACTATCCTGGAGAGGTCGCACAGTGTTGTTGGAGACCTCATACGGTTCCCAGCATTCTATCGGGGCCTCCTCCCCCTCCAGATCGTCATACCTGTCTTCAGGGCAAGGGTTTCCTTGCCTCCCCAGGCGTAAACGCCTGGGGTCAGCAACATCCCTACGCCGCTGAGGGGGTGGCAGGTCTTTGCGTGGTGCCTGGGGTGGTCCCCTGGCCTCATGCTGTCCTGGGGCTGCTGCCGGAGTAATCATCTCAGGTGAGACCCCTGGTGGTCTCATTATGTTCTGGCTCAGAGCTGTGAATTGCTCCTGTATCATCCGTTGGCTTGCTGCCAGAGACTTTAGGGCTGCCGCCACATCAGCCCTCTCAGACTGAGGCGGCGGCTGACTGGAACTGGGTCTTCCCCCCTCATCCGGTGGGGGAAGTGGTGGTGGTGGCATCTCAGGTGCCATGTGCTTGAGCTATGAAAAGTTGAACTGAAGAAAATACTGGTTAGCTTGGGAACCTTAGTGGGTCTCTTTCAATGGTGAAACACCTCCTCTCAGGGGGAGTGTTGGTTC
Source organism: Sambucus nigra (assembly GCA_949130495.1). Taxonomy (NCBI): domain Eukaryota; kingdom Viridiplantae; phylum Streptophyta; class Magnoliopsida; order Dipsacales; family Adoxaceae; genus Sambucus; species Sambucus nigra. Next base: position 141,816,342 of record OX422222.1, on the reverse strand, counting down.
ACCACCAGAGTGCCCAGTGAGGTCAAGTTGTACAAAGGAAGAGATGTCTTCTCGTTCCCACAGACGGCGCCAAACTGATGATGCTAAGATTTAGCACCACCAGATAAGTGATTGTGAGCTCAAGCAGTAGCAGCCATGGCGGCCATAGAGATGCAAGTATATAAGTATGTAAGTGTGTAGAAGAGGATGAGTATAAGAGGAAATAAGACTGATGATGTATAGTGGTTCAGCCAATTTGGCCTACATCCACTGTGAGTGTGTGATCCACTAAGTATGGGAACTAATGGCCTTGGATACAATGCTCATAACCCTCTCTCTCTCTCTCTACTGTGTGTGTACAAGCAGAGTTTTAGCTAGGGCTACTGTTCATGGATCGATCCCCTGTAGGGTTGTAGATGACAAGTATATATAGGTCTTGGGGGGTGTAGTGTACCCCCCAAGTAAGCATGGTGCATGTGAATAATGATCTAGCCAATCCCCTGTTGACACCTGTAGATGCCAAATGATGACATAATATTCCTTCACGTGAGGGTATGATTCGGTTATAACGGTCTGCCACGTGTCATATGAGCCTGACGCGCACTGTTCCACGCGTCTCCCAAACCATGCGCTGTCTTGATGTCACCCTCGGCCTATGAGCCGAGGCCGAGGGCAAAGTTTCTTCCGGTAGCGAGCCTGGCTTGATTCTGGCCTCGTACTGTCGTACCCTCGTAGGGTCGTCCGGAGCCTGGGGAAGGGTCGGCCCCTCGTAGGGTTGTCCGGAGCCTGGTGGAGGGTTGTCCCCTCGTAGGGTCGTCTAGAGCCTGACGGAGGGTCGGCCCCTTGTATGGTCGTCTGGGCCTGGTGGTGGCCAGCTGGGGCCTGGTGAAGGGTCGTCCCCTCGTAGGGTCATCCGTATTGGAGGTAATCCTCGTCCAGGCTGAGGGTATAACCGGGTATATCACTCGCTTTCCTTTAGCAATAATTATACTCATGTTAGTGTACGTGATAGAAACTCATGATTTAATACTGAATTGGGTGAAAATTGGAAGATTGATGCTTAATATAGGTATGAAATTATATAGATTGATTTCTATTTGTATGTAGAGTAGAACGCACAAAATTTACGATTTAATTGATGAACGAATCTGGGTTTTAATGCTTCTTGAATTGAAATTGGAAGAACTAGGGTTTTAAAGGATTAAATTGGGGATTTCGAATTTTATTATTGATTGATGATGACTTGATAATACTAGGATGTTATAAATACAATATACTTTCTAGATTATCAATTAGTATAGTTGTATTGGGGTTTGGAAAAAATTCTTTAGAGGATTTAAGGTTGAAAATAATGGAATTACGTACTTGGGGGAAGAACAACTGTCAAAGAGCATCGGATCGGTCTGGTCCAGAAACGAATCAGTTCGTTTTCATATAGTCGGATCGATTCGTTTTTCATAAATTGGATCGATTGGTTTTCATAAGTCAGATCGGTTCATTTTTCATAAATCAGATCGGTTCGGTCTGCTGCAGTTTTCTAGTTCTTACGTAGAAAACTTGAGAACCTTTCTAATATTAAATTGTGAGATTTATTGTGAAGTATAATGAGAATTGTTTTAATAAAACTGTGGGTAAAGTATGGATTTAGGCTTGGGCCTACGAGTGGGAACCTTAGGCTAAACTCAATTGATATTAATTGGGGAAAATACGAGACTCAAAGATTCGAGAAAAAGGATGACTTAGACCAGTAAGGTATATGGACCTTACCTACTGTTATAATGTGTAATCATAAGGATAACCTTCGAGTGATGATAAATACTCGGGAGTGTTCGTTAATAAATTAAGCTATGAATTATTGTTACGTATATTATTCAGGATAAAAATACACTACGTATGGAACATGTGAAATAAATTTATAAGTGGTGTGAATACCTATTTTATGTTCAATTATGTGTATGACATACCTAGCTGCTTGCTATCACGGGAGGTTTTAAACATGATAGAGGAAAGTCTTATCCTAATGAGCCCATCAGGGGATTTTATATTGGTAACTAAGAACATTGAACCTTAGTACGATGTATCTGTGAGAACGATAATGTTGACAGTCATATGGGTGCGTAGGTATGTACGTATTCCATAGGCTTGGAACTATGTTCGCCTCCAATATGTGTGAATTATTTATGGTTCGTGGGAGACTTCCGAACCGATTGTCCTTGTTTGAGTACGAGATGCACCTGGGCATGATAGCAGAGTTTGCATTGCACTACAGATGTATTCTTGGGGTGCTGTATTAGTATGTATATATATATATATATATATATATATATATATATATATATATATATATATATATATATATATATATATATATATACTAGTGGAATGCCTGTGCCTGAAGGCAGGGAGAAAATTTCCAAAATACGTAATCTCAAAATGCCAAAATTTTCCAAAGTACATAACAGATAAATGGCAAAAAAATCGTTCCCCGACAAAACAAAGTGTAATTTAAAAAAAAATGGCCAGAATATCATTTATTTATTGGACTATCCACCTTATTTAAGAAATAAAAATATTGCAACCATAATATTCAAACCCAAGAACATTCACATAAAATAGGGTACAATATTCAACCTTTACTTTTTAAAGTCACAAATATACATTACAATTGAACTCGAATAAAATAAATTTATGCAATCCAACTATGTGATTGTTCCATATCACCAATAATTTTGTTAGGCAGAATTTAACCGAGACCAAATAAATACACAATGGGATAACTTATACGAATAAATTATATAAAAATAAATACTACTTTTAATTCTACAATGTAGGAAATTGAATAGAAAGCCATATTAAGGTGCCCTCGTAATAATCCCAAGATACTTCAATTTCATTCGGCGTGTAAAAACCTATCAATCGCCTAAAACTTCACAAGCACAAGCTTGCGCGGGTGGGTCGACTATATTAATTCTCGAAAAAACACTAAATTTTTTTTGCTCCACAATCTCCTCTACTATGAGACCTACAAAAATAGGGAATCATCAATGAAACAAATTTCCATTAAAGAAACATAAAATACAGAAATGGATAACAGTTCAATATTTTTACTGTTTGTATAAAAAAACAAAACTCAAAAGTGTTATTCCAAACTATAGTACATGTTATAAAAAGATCTCAAACTTATATTATCATGATAACATATCATTTATGGATTACAATCACTAATATGAACTATGCAAAAAGTTCTGTCACCAAAACTCATGGTTCCAAGCCAAAAAAATGGACTTTTATCCATACCAAGAAGAACATCTACAGTTATATATCTAACCACCCGTGTCAGGCTAAGATCTACAGTTATACATGTAACCATCCTTCTATGGAACGTTGGTTAATATTTGTGGCCCCATAAGCTTCTATTGGTAGATTTATGAAAATATGACAGTTTTTTGGGATAGAGATGATATATAAGTATAAAAATAAATAGTCTACAAATATATTTATATTTATGTGGAAATTATTTCTTAATGCTCTCCCCTTAAATGATAAAAGGATCAAAATTCACATTTTGTCAAAGTGTAGATTGTGCAGTAACCCAAGCGGTCTGAAATCAATTGTATCTCGCTTGGTGTAAAGAGTCAGCATTGAAAACTCGATATGATGTTGTGTTAGTTTGATGGGAGTTATAGTTAGCTCCAAATGCATCTACTTTGATCACACTAAGCCTAATCAAAACTCCATTATTGTGAAAGTTCAGAACTGGATTCATAAGATTAATAACATTTGTAATCCTACCACTCACCCTTCCTTTCAATAAAATAATTAGTGTAAAATAATAACAGAATATTGAATAAAATAATTAGTGTAAAATAATAAAATAATATTGAAGAAAACTCTCATCTTTGTTGATATTGATGGGGATATCTTGGAAAATTAGGTGATTTATGTTCCTCCAAATGACACAAAAAATGAATAGAGATGATGACATTAATATATCAATCAATCAATCTCATTGATATTCATGTGTAGTCATAGGGATGCCATTACTTGAAATTATTTGTAACTAAACATACTTACTAAAACAAAATAGATGACTAAAGAGTCGAAATCATAAATATGTGTAAACAATATTATTCAAACATAACTATATGATACATATAAAATAAATTCCTTACCCACATTAACAACATAGGACAAAAGCATACAAAACAGAGATCCTTGGCATGTTTCTAATTTTGTTTGGTGTCACGGTAATGCTGTATAGGAATTCCAATTTCATAACAAATACATAAATCTGTATATATTCCAGAGCAACCCTAAGTTCACAAACCGTAAATTCCTTACCTATATTAGCAACTGTTGGCTTGCTACTGCGAATTGCTGCTGCTATGAATGTTTGCCAAGGGAGACAATTACCTGGCTTAACAGTTTATGTTTAATGAGGGGCATTGTTGCTACTTTATACGCAGCGAACTGATTAAATCCCTTGTTATTGAGATAAAAAGTTCCCCAAACTGATTAAAGTTAGATCTAGAAACTGATTATATGCTACAGCTACTTCGGGATGCGGTCATTTAGATCTAAAAAGTTTCCCAAACTAATTAAAGTTAGATATATATACTTGGAAATTTACTAAAAAGTATATGTCTCAATTGGAAACTTCCCCAATCTATTTAATTGACCAACCTTATTATCTGGTGAGAGCTTGAGCTAGTATCATTTTGAAGTATATGCCTAGTGAATCTGGTACTGATTTAGAGTCTGCGTGCTCATTGATGGTGCAGAGGGAGTCTACGTGCTCGTAATGTATTATTCAGCGAACTGATTAAATCCCCTGTTATTGATATAAAAATTTCCCCAAGATAATTAAAGTTAGATTTAGAAACTGATTATACGCTAGTGCTACTTCGGGATACGGTCATTTAGATCTAGAAACTTCCCCAAATTGATTAAAGTTATATATATATCCTTGCAAATTTACTAAAAAGTATATGTCTCAATTGGAAAGTTCCCCAATCCATTTAATTGACCAACCTTATTATCTGGTGAGAGGTTGAGCTAGTATTGTTTTGAAGTATATGACTACTGAATTTGGGACTGATTTAGAGTCTATGTGCTCATTGATGGCGTATAGGGAGTCTACGTGCTCATAATGTATTGCGAAGGTGCAACATATCGATACATCAGATAACAAAATGTCACAAACATTAAATATTAGATAACGAAGTGTCATATTGAACAGGAGTAAAATATCGCATGTTAGACAGATTTTAAGATGAGAATGAAGTTAAGGGATGCTTAGGTTCCCCAGTGTGTAGATATTCGTGGACTTTTTTGCACTTTAGTGTGCACTAATATATCATAGCTTGTGAAAATATTTGACAATCTAAGCTTATATTTTAGACCCCGTGACGATGTTTAATTGTGAGGGGACATGAAAGTTATAAAAAACAAAGGTAATAATAAAGTTTGAAAACACAGATGTTTTGTTAAGTTGACCAGGTCTTATGGAAGTAGTACTAATTATCTATAAAGTCAATTTATGTTAAGAGGATTAAGGAAACAAAATATTTCAATCAAATGTGGCCCTAGTTCTGAATAAATTTGAGCACGTCATGGGTTAACAACCATGAGGGGGTAAATTTACTTTTCAAGTTTTCTTAGATATAAAATCTCAAAATTGTGCCAACATTCCTTTACCATGAAAATTGGTCAGTATATGATTTTAAATAACTTAGTTGGTAAGGGGACATGACCATGAAATTTCAGTATTTGAAAATTTAACACTAGCAATTATGAATTTTACAACAACAGAAAAATATGTCTATAGATTCGGCTCCCTAAAAATATTTAATTTTGGACCTCCCATTTGCCAAATCCTGGATCTTCCACTGCTCATGAGTTTTGCAGCTTCCAAAGTGTTTCCCGTCAAAATCACGTTATAATAAAATTGTCTGGATTAAAACATGAACTCTCAAGTGAACTTATGTCAGGTATGCATATAACTACATTAGTGTAAATCATGTAATGAGTGCTCATAAATTTTCACCATTAGTGAATCTGGGATTGATTTAGAGTATTAAAATATCCCTTGCCTAGTGAGAAAAATATGTTTATTTTAATCACAGACCGTGAAGTGTGACCATAGCAATAAATGTGTGACAATTGAAAAAGGGTAAATTAGACTCAAGTGATATCTTGATAAAATATAAAAGAAGCAAGACTCGTGAAAGGAAGACTGTAGTGATAAAATGGAAAAGAATGAAGACTCAAGTCATTAATGATCAGGATCAGATTAGTGATAATGAAGGAAGACTGTAGTGATTCATAATCTCGACTTAATGGCGATGACCGAATACCACTCTTACTATTTGCTGTAAGTTGTATAAGTTGGGATTTACGGGGAATTCTCGAACAGTTTAAGAATTTTGTGATGATACAACTTGATTCTCAATTTATAATTGATATGACCAAGTTTATAAGTGGTTGTATGGATAAAATTCCTACAATGGTACAACTTGAACTCCCTTATGTCAACATCCTCTCCAAAATGTACCTTGTCACAAACAAAGGAGAGAGAGAAGATTACTTGATCTGGGAACCTCAAATTTTACTTGTAGATCTGAATTGACGCATGGAACTTCAATTTGAAAAGCTCAATAGATCATTGATCGAAATGGTGGATTAGTATAGCATGGTCAGCTTCATGCCTCTTGATTTGAGGAAAGAAATGAGTATGCAATATGTTCTGTCATAAATTGATAAATGCATTTAATTAGGAGAAGAAGCTGACCATATATGCTTGCTGAAGGTCACTCATCGGGTCCAGATAACCCATTAAACATGCTCTTATGAACTCCACCTATCTGTACATGAAGTCAACAATAATTAACACACAACATGAATGAAAAAATAAGGCTTAATAATATCAACATATTTATTTTGAACCAATTGAAGGGCATACACATGCATACAATCAACCATGTAGAAAGAAGATTAGAATGGGAACTCTTTGATTATGGTAATTTGAGAAATTCGATTCACAACCCCCATCATTAGTTTTGAACTCTTGGAGATCAGTCCACTTCCGAAAAGAAGGAAAACATACCACTACTGTAAAAAGAACTGGATTGAAGCCTGCACTCAAGGAAATTCTAACGAAAATGGTCATATATCCCAGTCATGCACTACGAAACGTATAGTTTTATAGCTTAACATGTGTATGGACAGAGTTCAAAAATAAAAGAAAATAAAGAGTAGCAAATATCTGATCAGAGAATATGAGAAGGCTGTAAATTATATTAAAATAAAAATATCCTTTTATATAAAAATTGGTATGCCAAATAGTACAAAAATATCCTTTTTTTGTGGTGGGTGAAGGGGGCATTATGTAAAAAAATAGATAGTCAAAAAGATTAGAATGGCCACCATCATTAATAGCAATCACATACCTCACCTGGATATTTTGTTAAAGAACTTGAAACATACACAAAAGCAATGAATGTATGTTTCAAATATACATACCTACATTCCACGAATGTATGTTTCAAATATACATAACTATGCTAATATAGTGTGATTGGATTACTACTGGACTACCTAGGGATACCATTTATCTTCTGACTTGACAATAAATTGTTGGATTTGAAGCCTTATTTGCCATTTGAAGATTTATCTTCTGATCAGACAATGCCAATGTTGGATCAGAATTCCTATCTCCGTCACAAACACGTTCATACATTATGATCATACAAAATATTATCAAACATATTTATACAAAATATTATCAAACGTGTTCATACTACTACACTTATGCAACACGCAAAATATTCCATTATTACAACAAAGGTTTGCACACATTATCCATATTACTATGTGAATGGCTTGAAATTTTTTCCAATTCGCAAGATTCCACTTGTAGTTAAAATTAGACACAAAATGTTAACATTAGACATGAAACAATATGAAAGAAAAATTGCTTGAATCAACGAATACAAAAGATAAGCGAAAGAACTAAAAATACTCATGTGAGCATATTTTCAAATGCCTAGCATACAAAATATGTGTTTTTGATGATCTCTATACATTCACAATTGTTGAATTGATTTTTTATCATTATCTATATACATCACAATAGATATTGTATTATCTCTGTACATCAAAATCTCCATCTATCTTAAATCTTTAGGATAAACAAAACATTCAAGTGATGCCGAAACACAACAATCGAACCCTAAATATTCAACCATCCATTTTGTTTATGGGGAATAGTAAATTAAAATCCCACCTGATTGTCTTATCACATAGATGGAGAGGAAAAATACCGGGAACTCGCCTGAGATCACTGGATCAAATCGGTGAGAAGACTGATAGAGGCCTGAGATTTTTGTTAGCAGCAAACTGAAAAGAAAATTCAAAATATCAAACCAATGTCGAAGTGAACCATAAAGAGATCTCACATGTTCAAAATCATACATACCTTTTCTACCATAAAAAATTCATAATCAAAATATGAGTATCAACACTTAAAGCATAATACCCTTAAAGTACCATCCAGGACCTCTAATCTATGAAGGAAAAATGAATCAAGAACACCACAAATATCTAAATAATGGAAAAATGAATCAAGAGCAGCATAGATATCTAAATAATGAAACACTATAACACAAATTGCATGTTCATCCAATCAAAGGGTTTGGTAGATATCTAAATAATGGAAAAAGTATTACATACACCGTCACAACCAACTCTACACTTAGTGCCAAAATACCTAAAAATAACAGTAGTATACCTGATTTGAACCAAAGTAATGTAAGCCATCCTCCGAGATCCACAAACTCTGCATAACAATACACATGAATGATTTAGCCCTTACTAAATCACCTAAAATAGTTGAATGAGACTAAATGTGTAACAAATAAAAGAAATAGAGCTAATACCTAATTTAGAACAAATAAAAAAACCTAAACATTAGCCCTTTGATTTAGATCTACAGAACCTATATCGAAAGAACAGTAAAATGAGAGAAATATGTTTTGTTCACATGTACAAAAGTAAACTCAGGTGAGACAAAACACATACCAAAAAATTCATTGCGTAAAGGAAGATGAAAACTAGAAAACGCATACCAAAAGTTGTTCCTTCTTCGTGTAAAAAGTGTAGATCGTAGTCCTTCCTTCTTTGTACTCATCTATCGCAAGGAAAGAGAGAACGACGTACCCTAGAAGGAGGAGGAGAGAGAGAACAATGACTTTTTGGTGAGTGTTTGATGATTTTTTTGTTAAGTTATTGATTTAACCCTTATTTTGAATTAAAGTAAGAGAGATAAATTAATTAGGAGTGAGGTAAAAGAGGGGAAAATCAAAAATAGAGGGGCAAAAGAGTAAAATGGAATAAATCAATCTCAACTCTTCATTTTTTGCCTTGTTGGCTCAATGTGGACCCTTAATTGTGTTATGATTTATGGAATAGTAACTAAATATTTACTCATTATATATATATATATATATATATATATATATATATATATATATATATATATATATATATATATATAGTAGTGATGGATATATATGTATACTTGTGTTATATCTACAGCGTGATAATTGTAGACTATTGAGATAATGGAATCTTAAATAACTTAAGTTAAGAATACTTAACTTTAGTGTGATAACACTTAATCAAGATAATAAATGTAGAAACATTTAATTTAAGTGTTAGTAAGTATAGGTTAATACGATGAGATATAGTTAACGACATATGTCTAGAATCCAGTTAGATGGAGTTAGGATAGCTAGATGGGACTAGATGTACGTTAGACGTGCATAATAGATGAGGTGAGAATTTCATATGAGAGTTCTAAAATCTAACATGCACATAATACATGCTTTATTGCAAAATTTGAATACTGGCTAAAACAAATATTTTTACAATTCAGGCTCTGACCTGTCTCTTGAATTTTACTCTTTTCTTGTATACTATTTATATCAGGTGTCCAGTCACAAGGACGCCAGGCTTAGATGATTGGACAGGTTGACGTGCTGTAGTGGTTATGGGAGTTGTAGGTCCTCATGCTTAGACGCCTCCACTCTCATATGATTCAATATCTTTAGACATTTCATTTAGGGCATGTGTCTCCCATCCTCAGTTTTACTTTATCAGAGAGATTATACACTGTTTACTTTAGTATTTCATTCCAATTAGATTGAGTATTATTATGCTTTACTAGTTTTGAGAATTTGAACTAGAACGTTTATTCCAATCTTAATTTTCAGATGTTAGTTACTATACAATATTATTTATTCATGTGTATGGTGGATGATTCAGTTATTTTATTGTTGTGATTTATTATGGTTTAATCGGTAATATTTTAATTGGAATAATAATATTTATGACACCAACTTAACTAATTATTGGGTGATTAATAGTATTAAATGTTTTTCTACAGTGATGCCAAGAATGAACCAACTGGACATTCTATTTTAATTTAATAAAGGACTGATCACCGGTATTTAATTGGGCAGGGTGTCACATCAAACTGAAGTCAAATATATGAAAAGTTTAGACAAAGAGGGCTGAGAAATTTAGTTATCATCTAGTTTAGATTTTAGAGTTTTTCTGGATTTTAAAAAATGAACCCCAGACCCTCTATTTGTAATCACATAGAATGGATCCGGTAAAAGAGTGATTCCCAATAAATAAGGACAAAGAGACAAACCGCCTAAGGAATCAAATGTAAGAATAGGTGTTGCATAGAACCGAGACCGGTGGGGGTACATACATAAAAGACAATGGCATTGTGAAGGATAATATGGTAAAACAACCTCAAACAACACATCACATGTACTCAAATTGCATGGGTAACACACCGGCCTATGATTGGTCTAATACCAATCACGCAGATTAAACTAAAACGACTTGTCATAAATTAAAATCCAATTGTTTTAAATTTGTGATGCATTTAATTAAGAGACGAAAAAGAATTTTAATTTTATTTATATCGAAACGATCAAACGAGCATTTCAAAATTATAAAGAATCATATAAATGATGAAATTAATTTTAAGAAACTGGAAAATTATAAAACTAAGAAATCGATGATGTACAAAATATCTGAGTATAAAATACATAGGATTTATAAATATAAAAATTTACAAAATATTAAATAAATTCAAATTAGGATTGTAAAAAATAGAAAAATTGATTTTAGAATTCATTAAAAAATATTTTTATGATTATGTTTAGTCTATGCTATAGCCCGAGTGTATTTAGGGTAGTTGTTTCAAAAGTGGGTCAATACAAACCATATGGGATTTATAAAAGGGTACTTTCAATTTCCCTATTTGGCAAATATTGGAACAAACCAAACTGACACAAAAAAATAAGTCTCACGTGGACATACAGATAACTCAACTATAAACAAGATTCCTAAAAAGTAAGGGATGTAAATCAACTAACACATATGTTCTAAAGAGAAGAGTACATAACCCAACTAATAATATATGTCCTTAGAGACTCAATAAATACATCAGAAACCTAGGAGCCTCACGAATTCTCCCAAATTAAAACAAAGAGTCTAACATTCTCCAAAAATAAAACATAAGAGTACAAGAGTCTCACATTCTCCATGTATAAAACATAATCGCATAAGAGTCTCACATTCTCCTCTTGCTTGTCAAAAGAAATAAAGGGTATCACCACTAACATATATTATGATAAAATAGGTGCTAACATACAATCCTAACACACTTAAATAAGTCAAGCACAAACACTAGTAGACATTCTAAGAGTTCAAAACATTGATTGTCTAAGGGTTTTGTAAAAAGATCTTCGAGTTAATCTTTAGTGTTAAGATATTAAATGTCAATTTTCTTTTTCTCAATCAAATCTCAAGTAAATTGTTCTTTCATTTTATTATATTTTATTCGAGGATGGGAATCATGATTTTCTGAAATGATAAAAGCACTTTGATGGTCACATATAAAATAGGTACATGTTTCATTTAAACCATAGTCACCTAAAATTTGTCTCATCCACAGAAGTTGAGTGCAACAACTCCCAGGAGAAATGTATTCAGCTTCTGCTAATGAAAGTGAGATACATTTTTGCTTTTTAGATGACCAGGAGATAAGATTGCGTCTTAAGTAAAAATATCCAGTGGAGGTACTTTTACTATCATCGGCACAACCAAGCTAGTTAGCATCAGCTTACTTGATTATTTTGTAATTTATGTCAAATATGTAAATGATACCATTGTTTATAGTTCCACTTATGTACTTAATAATAAATTTCACGACATGCAAGTGAGATTCCTTTGTTTCACATTGATATATAGAGCACACACATACATTATGCATTATATCAAGTCTACTTGCAATTAAGTAAAGTAAGTTGCCTATCATACTATATATAAAATGACATCAATCCTTTTTACAGTTTGATAGAAGAACTCATAGGAGTGTAACACCCAGCTTAAAATAATAACGGGTGGCCAGCCCTATACTACATTAAATCAGGAGTCTCAGATGGCTCAGTCTCAACACCAACAGGCGGTACCAAAATGTATAAGACTAACTACCCAATATCATATAAGCGAGATGTTAAAATTAAATCAAACATAGAACATACAACAAACCAACGCTATAAGCTACAAATAAAGAAAAGAAAGACGCATACAAGAACTATGATAAATGAAATGAATAACTAGAATTGAATATGCCACAAAGAAATAAATTCGAATAAGCTGTCGGGTCACAGATAATACAATAACTGAAATGGAAAAAATATAAACATTTACAAATATCCCTTGGGTGTAAACCCGATATACAACTTGAATCCTACCTAGATTTTTAAAGAAGTAGGAAGCGACTACATTCTACATCCCGCAACAGTCCGCACCTGTCACGGCTCCCAAGACTCTGGATAGAAGGTCATCCGGCATCCATGCGGTAGGACTATATATATATATATATATATATATACACACACACACACAGGCAGGAGAGAAAAGTAAACGGTTCAGAGCCCGAGTTGTAAAAATATTTAGCAAGTGTGTTAACCGTGCATAATAAATATCAATGCACTTATTTCATAATTAAAGTGGAATCGCACTCTCGTGAAACCCCAACTCACCTCTCATCTAACGGCGCACACCTATTCGCTTTTTGAAATCTTAGTAAAGTTACCCCACTTATAAGGACAACCTAACTTACCATAGGCATAGCCTATACCCACGAGATCTGCCCTCCTATTATAATCCAAGAATCCAACTTTTTCTAAACACACTTAATTATTTTTACAAACATGTATGCCATACTAGGCTAAATGGATTCCGGTTTATAATTTAATCAATTATAATTCTTAATACGTTGCCCATAAAAATTTGGGTTAAATCATAGGATTTAATCTCTAAATAGCATGCATACAAATTATTAATGACAAAACATCTCTCCAATATCAACATTGCACTACGTTTTGTGCGTGGGGTGTCTCGCAAAGCGAAATCCAAACAAGGAACCCCCCCCCCCCCCCCCCCCCGTTACACTACTCCTTGACAATGTCGATCCTAGAGATCCATTATTCCATACATAAAATTCTACTATTACAACTACTGAATTTATATTACCATATAAGAACAACTCAAAATCTCCAATAATATCCTTGGGATGATGTAACCGAAATATTCCTTAAATGCGATACATCAACCCCCATCAAGCTAGTACATCATAATCATCCAAGATGTACTCCATAAAGATTCCATATCCTATCACCTATAGGATATATAAATATATATATAGTAATTTATTCTAACCATATATATACAATCATCCATTCCCATAGCCAAGTGTACATACCACATATAATGTACAATGGCCATGCACATAATACACCCGGCTACATATATCGCCAATAAACTGCACCATGATATCATTTTCCAGGGAATTACTCATATACAATCCTGGGGACCACGGTCGGACTCAATATCGCCGACTCGGGGCCAAACACACACACGACTTCCCGAAAAGTGGTCATAGCTCCTAACCGGTCAATGAGACGAGACATACCCACCATGTCCCACCCCAAAAGCAATGCGTATCACATAATAACACAATGGACAACTATGACCTGAGGAATATCCATACACTGCTCCTTGAGCTAGGATGCTCACCCTCTGTGCGGAAACTTCCCAATGATAGCATAAGCAGGGTATGCTTAACCACATAAGTATATATATCATTCTCATGCACAATATATATACATCCATATGATCCCATCATATGATTAAATCATCACATAAGGTTTAGATATTCACAACATAAATATATCCATATATTCATATCTATACAAATATATATCCACATATCCACACACACACACACACACACACACATATATATATATATATATATATATATATATATATATATATATATATATATATATATATATATATACGAACTATTTCTCGTTCATATGTATAAGATATATAAACTCGGCTATAAGTATACATAATCCTCAATATACTAGCCGTCAGACCAAACTCATTTAATCTACCTCGATATGTGAACACGATCCCTCACTCGAAGCATATTCATCCATTTTTCCTATGATGAATAGTCTCCCGAAAATATATGGTTATATTCAACATTTGGTTTATCACCCAAAGTTTAGTGTAGGAAACCATCACTACACATCTCCTCTATATTCAAAAATACAAAATTATCTCTAGTACTATTTGACCATTGGCATATACATGACTAATAGTCTACAAACCTCAACTTATCCCAACTTCATTTCAAGTGTTGGAATCCCAATGGTTACTTCCACATAATTATGTATAAACTATCCGGACTAGAATTGTACTACAACTTATTCTAGTTGATAGTACGATCCAAATCGTTACCAATTTAACCTACGGTTCAATTGATCATATGAACCCTTACTCCTATTGGGTTACCGATTGTTCATTAATTTAAACGTTTCTAAAGATACGTAACCCCTCTCTCTCTTCGGTCCCCAAACCTTAATCTCAATAGAATCCTATTTACTATAAGGATTTGGCACTACCCTCGGCCTACAAGTATGAGCCATGCCCTTGCAACTCTCTCTTTAAGAGTTCTTAACTTCACATCATATCTAGACTCACTCTTGATCTAATTTTAGGATTTCCAACCCCAATGAGGTTTCTGACTATCTCTATACACAACTCTAATGCGTACATGTATACTTACTTTCCCAAATTGTCCCAAAAAGTCCCCATAATCACAACGTGTGAGAAACCCCATATATGCCTCCAAAACATATCTCTTACATCATAAGAGAAGGCCCCAAATCAATAAACCCAACCAAAAAGGGTTAAAAATCATTCTAGAGAAAATTCCTCAAAATGCCCTGTTTCCGAATCGATTCGTCCTGGCCCGAATCGATTCGGTCTCAAGGGCGAATCGATTCGCTCCAACTACGAATCGATTGGGTCCAAAAGACCTGGGAGACTGTCCCAGGATGAATCGATTCCCCTTGGGTATGAATCGATTCGGTCGCATAGACCTGGGACTCTGCAATATTCTGAAATGATTCGGAAAGAGGCCGAATCGATTCGGCCTGTTCAACAGGCTACGAAACATTCATTTTTCTACAAAAACCTAATTTCCCAAAATCCTAAATCAACAGTTTCTAAGTATAAGTTTGTAACCCAATCATGTTTCCAACATCAAAACATATCCTATAATTTGACCTCATAAATTTATACCCCTTAAAGCCATGTGTAAACATCACGTTCAAGATTAAACCCAAAAATCTACGTTTTGATATCAATACCCAAAATCCATTTCTTTTATCCACAAATTATGAAATGAAATACGCAAATGAAATATTTAGCAAGATTAAACACTTGCCTCAGATTTGTAGGGGTTGGATTGTCCTCGATGTCGCGTTTGGGCCGGAGTCTCCAAGCTTTTCTTCCTCTCTCTCTTCCTTTCTTCTTCTTTCCTTCTTCCTTTATCTTTTCTTTCTATTTCTTTCTTCTCTAAATGAGAAGGCTTGATCCATAATCCTCTTAAATCCCTTAAAATAATAAACCCAGTTTTAAATGTTAATACACACTTTAAACGACTCATTTACTCCAATTCGAGTCAAACTGACTTAAAAACATTCCAGAACCGAAATAAAACCCAATGACAGTCATTTTGACTATCTCAACCCTTTCGGGATCGATGGCACACTCAAAATCATCATCCAGAATACTTTAAA
Organism: Sambucus nigra; assembly: GCA_949130495.1. Taxonomy (NCBI): domain Eukaryota; kingdom Viridiplantae; phylum Streptophyta; class Magnoliopsida; order Dipsacales; family Adoxaceae; genus Sambucus; species Sambucus nigra. Next base: position 141,800,119 of record OX422222.1, on the reverse strand, counting down.
ACGTCCTTAATTTTTGGATTTCAATTTCCAAATTTTAAAATTCTCCAATCTAATTAAATTTTATTTTCCCAAAAAATTAATTTCTCAGTCTCCAAAATCGTGGGGTGTTACATACTTCCCCCTTAAAAAAATTTCGCCCGCAAAATTTAAGATATGCCTAGGACCTCAATCTCATCTAGTCCTTACGTCAACCCTCAGGATCAATAAACCGATCCTTTCCACTTCTCACATCGAACCATATAAATTTATAAACAGACTAACTACCCAGGGCGCCCATACACCCCGTACCCGAGTTCAACTCATAGAATTATAATCAGGCTCCATTAGCCTCAATTCATAATATAACTCTTAGCAATATAATCTATAGCAACATATTAACTATATAAAAGTTTGAAAATTCCCAATGGTTGAACTCTCCCCAATTCCTGACGCTAGCTACCTTCGTGCGGGGGAGGTCTCGCAAGCGAAATCCAAATAAGGAACCCTCCCAATACACTACTGTGTAGCTATGTCGGGGATTGAGATTAGTTGAACCAGGGTTAAAGTTTTATAAAAAGATTTTCATATTTTAGATATTTCCCGAAGGCCTATACAACAATATAATATAAATTATTTTCGCGTCTTTCGACACGCCAATCAAATACCTTATGTTTAGGACATAAGGCCTCAACAAATACAACAATCTAACCAATACCTAGTTCTCAAAACTAGCACAACTATGATCTAAATTATCCCCTCAACATAAATCTACCAAACTCTGAACCTATCAGTCATACATATCCTTTACATCACCCCAAATAATTACTTACAAGTAAGTCCTTCCCTCATTGGAACACTACAATTACATGCCCGAACCTATCCATAAGACAATAGTCTTATAACCACTACTCAACAAACCTCGACATTCCGCACTTCTAGAATTCAATATTCATTACAATGCTTTCTACTATCTCTTTACAAGATGGTCTATTGTCTCAAAAGATGCCATATGAAGGCCGTACTTGCTCACTCCTTCCCCCAAGGAAATTCTATACACCCTAGGGGCGTAGCGGCTAACCGCTCAATATACCTAGCGCGCGACGTTCCCAATATCGCACAAAGCGTGACTTAAACCCAAAGAAAGGTATTTTACCTTATACTTCAATAATCCAATTGCTTTACTTCATCCTTGGACCCTTATTTAAAGTCCTCTACTTCTTCCAGGACAATCATTATTCCTAAACCTATTTTTCCACGAGAGAAACAACTTCCTCAAAATCCTTCCTAACCATTTTGAAGGACAAGGTGCGATTGGGACTACCGAAAACTCCCTCAGTCCTACTCAACGAATCTGAGTCTCCAATTTCTTACGCCCCTCTTAAATGAAGACGATACCCCTAACAAATTATCAATGCCACCTACCTTCCACCGGTAGAAGTCAGCATCACGAGGCTTCCTAACAAAGATTGACAGGTTTCTCAATCTAAACCTCCCAAGGACTACACTATATACCTCTCCTCAGACTTACCTTACTAAGTCCAAGATTCTCCATTCGAGTAAATTTTCCTTTCTTACTCAACCACCGATAGAACACCCTGAACCACTGCTAGAGTTCTCTTTCTTATTTCCGCTTGAATCGAGGAAAACAAATACCTCCAATCAAAGTGTACCCAAAATCTATTATGGGTATTATCTCTAATCTTGTCCTTTCCTAGACGACATAATCTAGGCGACGTCTGAAACGAGATCAACTGTTATCAGAACATCGTTCAAGTGAATACACTTCAGAGAAGAAAATAAACGCAGTGAACACAACAATCCTAATAGTAGGGATTTATATCAAGAACGTTAACGAAAGAACGCAGAAAATCCGCACAGATCCTAAAGACTCTAGAACCTGATGCTCTGATACCATCTGTAACAACCCCGCTTAAAATAATAATGGGTGGCCAGCCCTATAATACATTAAATCAGGAGTCTCAGATGGCTCAGTCTTAACATCAATAGGCGGTACCAAAATGTATAAGACTAACAACCCTATATCATATAAGCGAGAGGTTAAAATTAAATAAAACATAGAACATACAACAAACCAACGCTATAAGCTACTAACAAAGAAAAGAAAGATGCATACAAGAAATATGATAAATGAAATGAATAACTACAATTGAATATGCCACAAAGAAATAAACATGAATAAGCTGTCGGGTCACAGACAATACAATAACTGAAATGGAAAAAATATAAACATTTATAAATATCCCTTGGGTGTAAACCCGATATAGAACTTGAATCCTACCTATATTTTTAAAGAAGTAGGAAGTGACTACATTCTACATCCCAAAACAGTCCGCACCTGTCACAGCTCCCAAGACTCTGGATAGAAGGTCATCCAGCATCCATGCGATAGGACACCTATAGTAATATATATATATATACACACATGCAGGAGAGAAAAGTAAACGGGTCAGAGCCCGAGTTGTAAAAATATTTAGCAAGTGTGTTAACCGTGCATAATAAATATCAATGCACTTATTTCATAATTAAAGTGGAATCTCACTCTCATGAAACCCCAACTCACCTCTCATCTAACGGCGCGCACCTATTCGCGTCCTGAAATCTTAGTTAAGTTACCTCACCTATAAGAACAACCTAAATTACCATAGGCATAGCCTATACCCACGAGATCTGCCTTCCTATCATAACGCAAGAATCCAACTCTTTCTAAACACACTTAATTATTTTTACAAACATGTATGCCATACTAGGCTTAATGGATTTCGGTTTATAATTTAATCAATTATAATTCTTAAGACATTGCCCATAAACACTTGGGTTAAATCATAGGATTTAATCTCTAAATAACATGCATACAAATTATTAATGACAAAACTTCTCTACAATCTCAACATTGTACTACGTTTCATGCGTGGGGTGTCTCGCAATGCGAAATCCAAACAAGGAACCCCCCCGTTACACTACTCCTTGACAATGTCGATCCTAGAGAACCATTATGACATACATACAATTATACATTTACAACTACTGAATTTAGATTACCATATAAGAACAACTCAAAAGCTCCAATAATATCCTTGGGATGATGTAACCGAAATATTCCTTAAATGCGATACATCAACCCCCATCATAATCATCCAAGATGTACTCCATAAAGATTCCATATCCTTTCACCTATAGGGTATATAAATATATATATAGGAATTTATTCTAACCATATATATACAATCATCCATTCCCATAGCCAAGTGTACATACCACATATAATGTACAATGGCCATACACATAATACACCCGGCTATATATATCGTCGATAAACTGCACCATGCTATCATTTTCCAGGGCATTATCATATACCATCCTTGGGACCACAGTCGAACTCAATATCACCGACATCGGCGCCAAACACATGTAATACCCCGTATTTTTATGCTATAATTAATTTGGGGATTTATTAAATTTAATGTGAATTAATTATTTAATATAAATTCGGAAATTAATTATGTTATAATTATTAACGTGATGAGAGTTAGTAATTATGGAAAATTTGTTGAATATTACTAATGAGAAAAGTAATATATAATATTGGTTATATTAAATGTCACGAGTGAATAAAATGACAATTTTGGAAATTTGAGTCGGGACGCGCCCGCGTCGCGTCGGGACTAAATATTGATGAATAAAAGTGAATATATTATAAGTCACTCGTATGGTCGTTTTGAGTGCGCCAATGTGTCCGGAAGGGTCTAGATAGTCAGAAAAGTGTACCCTGGGGTTTAGTTTGGGTCTCGGGGTGTTTTTAGGCTTAATTAGTACCCCGGGAAGGCATTTTGGACATTTTGCATTTTTGGGTAATTAAACCCACGAAATTTCAAGGGATATATCAGATGTCTAAGGTTGCCTTCTGGGTTAAAACAACCAAAGGCAAGTGACGGCCATAGGAGAGGGAATGAGAGAGCTTCCAAAGCAATCCAAGGCCCAAAATCCATCCGTTTGCACCGCCACCACCACCATCACCAACGCGTAAATTGCGCGATGGGGAACGCAAGCACAGCAAAATCGTCTTCAAATCAAAACACCGAAAATCCCAGGCAAGTGTTTATCTTGCTTATTTTCGTTAATGCATCACTCATGTTAGTCTAGGGATGATTAGGATGAGTTTTATGGAAGAAAACCCAAATTTGATATAAGAAATCGCATGTAGTAATGATTTGAATGTTATTCTGGAAACCCCTTCACATGTAGAGGATTAAACCACGAAATTATGATTTTCTACAAGAATAAAATTCTGGAAAAGATTGATTAGAACCATGTTTAAGGAATTCTAGGGTTCTTGAGATTTTTATGAATTTTTTGCATATAAATCCATGATTAATGATAGAAATTTACATGCTTTACATAGAAGATACTTAAAATAAGATTATGATGTTAGTAGTACAAATTTCTGGGCGATTGGGAATGAAAAGTTTGGATTTGGAGGAGGTTATGTGTTAGAACCCGTAACTGATTAACTGCAGAATTCGCCATACCTGTTTGATCGATCGATCGAGCCAAGAGCTTCGATCGATCGAAGGTTCGATCGATCGAGCCCCAGACCTCGATCGATTGACTCCCTTCTGGCAGACTCATATTTCCCCTTTTTAAATTAGTTGAATTCAATTTAATGAGAAATAATTCTTGGACACCCTTATTAAAATGTTTTGGGAGATAAAGAAGACCAGTAGGACATATGAATAATTTTGGGACCTTAATGTAAGACGAGAGTTGTATTTTTAGAATACTTACATATAAGGGAAGATGAAACTAGGTATTAAAGGGAGAGACGCGTAAGATAGTTATTTTGGAACATAAATGAATACCTACTGAATTTTACACTTGAGAGGATAGAGTCCATGAGTATTACGTAGTAAGTTGGAAAAATCCCTCGAATTAAAGTTAGAAACGAACCGTTATACGTGATAACTAATAATGGGAAAATCAGGATAAATGTCGTGATTATGGGTTATGAGATGAACCTAAATTAATATGATAAAAGTAGTATATTTATATGACTGTGTGTATGCATATATTATATACATGTGAAAATCATGCCCGCGCTACTTGCTATCCCTGAGGTTACCGCGCTGGGACAGCCTTATCTCGAATTGGCCTTCATGAGGGATAGTGACTCGTACCCTAGAAGATAGGACTCCTAGGTACGGGCTATCGGATCGATAGTCGGACGGCCCTAAGAGATGTGAGGGTATGTACTGACCTCTTAAACTTGGAAACTATGCTTCGCCTCAATATTGTTGTGTATGTATTAATACAGTTCGAGAGTGATTCCGAACTTGTATTTCCCTTATACGAGAAATACGGGGATTGGATAGAAGAGTATGCACGCACCATAATTTTTATGTGGGGTGCTGTTAGAATATATATATTATACGAGTATTTAATATATATATGAAATTCTGAAATTTGGGAAACTGCCTACTGTGTTATGGTAAGTAAGACATGTATAATGACTCAAATTGGAAATACTTGTTTTGAAAAAATATAATGGAATACAGGGAAACTTTATTAGCAAATAAGGTTTAAATGAGAACTTTGTGATCAAATGAAGTTATTTTCTTAAACAATTATATTCTTCGGTTTTGAATCTTACGAGTAACCTAAGATAAGTTAAACCATTGGGAAGGTTAGTGCGATAGGCGTGCACATTAGAAGAGAGGTGAGAAATTCTCAAGAGAGTGTCGCACTAATATGTTGTTGCATTGGCCTGTAAACATTTTTAATACTTGCTAAACAAATTTTAAATCATCTACACTATCGGGCTCTGACCCGTTTCTCTTTCTCTTTCCCTCTTGTATATATATGTATATATTACAGGTGCCCAGCCATAGGGACGTCTTGCATTGGATCCTTTGGAAGGAACGTGCTGCAGCTTAGGTGGGAGTTGCAGGCCTCTTGCTTAGACGACTTCATTTATTTGACTCCACTCCTAGCATATTCATTTAGTGGGGCATGTGTCGCCCTTTCCATTATTCAGTTGTTTATTTGGACTTTGTGATTCAGTTATTTCTAGTATTGTCACTTTGGGATTTATTACTGTCTGGATGTTTTACTTTAAGTTTTAATGTTTGGATTTAGTTGTTGAATTTTTAAATTATTTGGATTATATGTTTTAGGATTATGGTGGTGTGATTCTATAAATATTGAATTGTTGTAAATAATTAAATATTTGCTTTCAAAATAAAATTTGGAAAGTAATGTTTAAAAATGGTTTTGACACTTAGCTTAATTAATTAGGTTGTTTAAATTGGAAAAGTTATTTTTACGACAATGATGCTAAGAATGAACCAACTGTCCACCTTGATCTTAATTTAATAAAGGAGTGATCGCCCGATATTTAATTAGGCGGGGTGTAACAGGTGGTATCAGAGCATCAGGTTCTAGTGTCCTTAGGATTTGTACGGCTTATTTTGCTTTCAGCTTAACATTTTTGCTATAGAGCCCTATTTTAGGATTGTTGTATTCTTGCTTTTAAGTTTACGTCTTCAGGTATTTGAGATTTGATAATAACTGTAGACTAATGAATTTCTTCACGTTTCAGATGCCTCTGAGATGTGCACCAAAGGATAGGCGTGCCCAAGTCGAGCAGCTAGCAGCTCCGGCACAGGGTACGATGAATGCTAATAAAGTAGCCGCTATTGTTGCTCAGGCAGTGAATGCCGCGCTAGCGGTGGTTCAGTAGGCTCCACCCCAGCTTCAGACAGTGGCGCCAGTACTTGCATAGCTTCCATCTACATGGGAGCGGGTTAGGGATGCCTTTCAGAAGGCGCATCCCCCTGGGTTCTCTGGTAGTTCAGATATCATCATTGTTAGCCAATGGAAGAAAGATATCCAGCGGCATCTTCGTATGTATGAGTGCACAGACGTGCAGAAATAGTTGTTGGCTTCCTTTAAGCTGGTGGGGTCCTCTTTGCAGTGGTGGGAGTCCACCACCACCTTGGAGGAGAGGGACACAATCCCGATTCAGTCATTTTGGGAGCGGTTTGTCCGCAAGTACTTTCCACCCGCCGTGCAGACTAAGATGAGGAAGAAATTACTGAACTTGAAACATGAGAATTCTACCGTTGCTGAGTATGAGGAGGAGTTCACGAGACTTCTCACCATAGTGCCAAATGAGGCACCCACTAAGGGTAAGAAGATAATGTTGTTTGTGGACGGGTTAGCTTGGATGATCCGTCAGCACCTTATATGGAATCTATCTCTGAGTACTTTCACTGATGTACTCAATGCTGCTTTACTACATTGCCAGGATCACCGCTTCCATCTGCAGGGAAGCAAGAGAGCAGGAGACTATGGCCAGCAGGGCAGGACCGGGGGTAGTAGTGCTAGTGGAGCACCATCTCAAGGACAGAATCGTCAGCACGAGTAGAGTTCCCATCAGGGGGACCCTGTTAAGCGATTCCATTCAGGTGATTCCAGATAGGGATTTGGGGGTTATAGGCAGGGCCAGCCTAATCAGCAGGGCCAACACCGACAGCAACAGGGTTAGCAGCAGGGCCAACAGCGTTTTCATCATGGCCAATAGGGCCAGTGGCGGGGTGGTAACGGCCAGCAGGGCCGTGGTCAGCAGGGTCAGAGGGGAGGTAACTTCATAGGCCGATGTTTTATGTGCGGCAAGCATGGCCATAAGCGCCAGGATTTCCCAGAGGGTGATAGGGCCCCAAAGCAGCAGGGTGCCCGTAATGAGCCACAAAGGCCACTTTTTCCAACTGCCCTCCCAGCACCAGTCCAGGTACCAGCCCTACCAGCCATTCCAGCAACTCCAGTGCAGCAGGGGCAGTTACAGTATGGATGTGTCTATAACGTCCACCAAGCAGCAGCTCCACAGGAACCACCCGCGATTGAGGGTATGTTTCCTATCCATGGTACTATGGGTCGAGTTTTGTTTGATACTGGGGCGACGCAATGTTTATAGCTACGCATTTTATGAAAGATTTAGGGTTGTTAGCCACAGCAGAGAGCACTGTGACGTGTGTAGACTCACCACTGGGGAGTGGATCGCTTATTTTCTTTATATGCCGGGGAGTGGGTGTAGAGATTGGTAGCTTGGTATTACCAGCAGACATGTTAGTCTTAAATATGCATGAGCACGATGTTATTATCGGTATGGATTGGCTCGCAGCTTACAGAGCCATGATTGATTATTTCGGTGGGAGTATTGTCTTTGCCATTCCAGGGAAAAAGATGTTTATAGTGGCAATGCCTCGCCCAGAGGGAGGCTCGACCGCTCATTTGTATTACGTAGAGGAGGATACCTCTAAGGAGGTTGTGATTCCCTTAGACTCGATCCCAATTGTTCGTGAGTATTCCGATGTATTCCAGGAGATACCAGGCCTACCCCCCAGTCGAGAGATAGACTTTGTCATAGATTTATTACCGGATACTAGACCGATAGCACGCGCTCCATACCATATGGCTCCAGCAGAGATGCGAGAGTTACGAGATCAGATAGATAACCTGTTAGGTCAGGGCTTCATTCGCAGGAGTACCTCACCTTAGGGCACTCCAGTCTTGTTTGTGAAGAAAAGAGATGGTTCACTGAGACTATGTGTGGACTACCGATAATTGAACAAGGTCATGATACGGAATAAGTATCCGTTGCCTCGAATCGATGATCTGTTCGACCAGCTGAGGGGAGCAACTTTCTTTTCGAAGATAGATCTGAGGTCGGGGTACCATCAACTACGTATTAGGGAGCAGGATGTTTCAAATACTGCCTTCTTGACGCGATATGGGTCTTACGAGTTCAGAGTGATGCCATTCGGCCTCATAAATGCTCCAGCCGTGTTCATGGACTTAATGAACCGAGTGTTCAGAGAGTTCTTGGATCAGTTTTCCATCGTCTTCATAGATGACATTTTGATATATTCACACTCCGAGGAGGATCATGCCGAGCACTTGAGACAGGTTCTTCAGACTCTATGAGAGCATCAGTTGTATGCTAAGTACGAGAAGTGCGGATTCTAGTTGCGAGAAGTGCAGTTCTTGGGGCATGTTGTTTCTGAACAAGGGATAGAAGTTGACCCGAGTAAAGTGTCAGCGGTGAGGGAGTGGGGACAACCCACGACACCGACGGAAGTGCGTAGTTTCTTGGGTTTAGCCGGATACTACAGGAGATTCATTCAGGAATTCTCCAAAATTGCGGGTCCATTGATGAACCTGACTCGCAATGGGGTACCATATGTTTAGGATGATGCTTGTCAATTGTCTTTCGACGAGCTGAAAGATAAGCTTACTTCAGCACCAGTCCTTGCTTTACCGAATCCGGGTGTGGAGTACCTGGTTTACACCGATGCCTATTTATGGGGACTTGGGGGAGTACTTCAGCAGGAAGAGAAGGCTATAGCTTTTGCCTCCCGCAAGATTAAGCCGCATGAGAAGAATTACCCCACCCACGACCTGGAGTTAGCAGCGGTTGTTTTTGCATTGAGAATATGGAGACACTATTTATTGGGGGAGAAATTATGTATGTTCACAGACCACAAGTCACTGCAGTACCTGTTCACTCAGCGAGAGCTGAATATGCATCAGCGCAGATGGTTAGAGTTTGTGAAGGACTATCAGTTCGACATACGGTATCATCCAGGGAAGGCCAACGTAGTTGCTGATACGTTGAGCCGTAGACCGGTAGACGATGTAACGAACGTCTGGAAAGAAAAGTGGAAGGAGTTGGGTCACCAGGACGCAGTAGCCTGTTCCTTCATATCTGTTATGACAGTGACATCCGAGATTGTTACGAGGGTGATACATGCACAGACCACAGACCCGTTTTGCCAGGAGCAGATTGTACGACTTTTAGCCGAGGGTGCTAAGTCCTATTCTGTTAGTTCTGATGGGGGTTTGAGGTTTAATGGGAGATTGGTGGTTCCAGAAAGAGCAGAATTATGTCATGCAGTGATGACTCAGTCTCACGGGTCCCGATTTGTGGTACATCTTGGAGGAGATAAGATGTACCAGGATATGAGGCAACAATACTGGTGGAGTGGAATGAAGAAGGACATCGTTGAGTTCGTGTCCAAGTGTTCTACCTGCCAGCTGGTAAAGGTTGACCATCAGAAACCGTCAGGGTTGCTTCAACCATTGGAAGTACCCGCGTGGAAGTGGGAAAGTATTTCCATGGATTTTATTATAGGGTTGCCTACATCACAGCGGGGACATGACTCTATTTGGGTGATTGTAGACCGTTTGACCAAGGTGGCTCATTTTCTTCCGGTGCGAACAGACTATACCACGGGTCAGTATGCTCAGTTGTTCATTACTGAGATTGTCAGATTACATGGGGTGCCCCTGTATATTGTGTCAGATAGAGACAAGATTTTTGTGTCGCATTTTTGGGAAAGCTTTCAGGAGGCTATGGGTAGTCAGTTGAGGTTGAGTTCAGCTTATCACCCACAGAGAGATGGACAGACAGAGCATACTAATCAGATGTTGGAGGATATGCTACGCATGTGTGTTCTTGATTTTATAGGAGGTTGGGAGCCACATCTTCCACTGGTAGAGTTTGCTTATAATAACTCTTATCAGTTCACTATTGGCATGGCTCCATTCGAAGCTTTATACGGCAGGCCTTGTCGTTCCCCAACTTGTTGGCTCGAGGTGGGGGATAAAAAGTTGCTAGGACCAGAGGTGATTTAGGAAACCTCCGCGAGGATTGAGATGATCAAGAGTCGCATTCGAGTAGCCCAGGACAGGAAGAAAAGCTACGCCGATTCGAAACGATTCTTCCGGGAGTTTAATGTGGGGGACCAAGTGTTACTACGTGTATCTCCTATGAAAGGAGTGATGAGGTTCGGGAAGAAAGGGAAATTGGCCCCGAGGTACGTGGGACCATTTCCCATCATCGAGAGGATTGGGCCGGTAGCATACATATTGGGACTACCAGAGCATTTACATCGCATTCACGATGTATTCCACATCTCGTCGTTGAGACGATATCTTCGGGATGATATGACCCATACCCACATTGCGATAGATGAGATAGACTTACAGCCTGACAGCTCTTACGAGGAGATACCGGTGGCTATCCTAGACCATAGCGAGAGAAGATTGAGGTCGAAGGTAGTTCCACTGGTACGGGTCCAGTGGGAGCATCATAATGTGGAGGAGTCCACTTGGGAGCGCGAGGCAGATATGCGCGAGAGATACCCAGATTTATTCTTACCAGGTATGCCTTATTTTTCAAATTTCGGGATGAAATTCTGTTATTAAGGGGGAAGTATGTAATACCCCGCATTTTTATGCTATAATTAATTTGGGGATTTATTAAATTTAATGTGAATTAATTATTTAATATAAATTCGGAAATTAATTATGTTATAATTATTAACGTGATGAGAGTTAGTAATTATGGGAAATTTGTTGAATATTACTAATGAGCAAAGTAATATATAATATTGGTTATATTAAATGTCACGAGTGAATAAAATAACAATTTTGGAAATTTGAGTCGGGACGCGCCCGTGTCGCGTCGGGACTAAATATTGATGAATAAAAGTGAATATATTATAAGTCTCTCGTATGGTTGTTTTGAGTGCATCAATGTGTCCGAAAGGGTCTAGATAGTCAGAAAAGTGTACCCGGGGGTTTAGTTTGGGTCTCGGGGCGTTTTAGGCTTAATTAGTACCCCGAGAGGGTATTTTGGACATTTCGCATTTTTGGGTAATTAAACACATGAAATTTCAAGGGATATATCAGATGTCTAAGGTTTCCTTCTAGGGTTAAAATAACCAAAGACAAGTGACGGGCATAGGAGAGGGAAGGGCAATCCAAGGCCCAAAATCCATCCGTTTGCACCGCCACCACCACCAACGCGTAGATCGCGCGACGGGGAACGCAACCACACCAAAATCGTCTGCAAATCAGAACGCCGAAAATCCCAGGCAAGTTTTTATCTTACTTATTTTTGTTAATGCATCAATCATGTTAGTCTAGGGATGATTAGGATGAGTTTTATGGAAGAAAATCGAAATTTGAGATAGGAAATCGCATGTAGTAATGATTTGAATGTTATTCTGGAAACCCCTTCAGATGTAGAGGATTAAACCACAAAATTATGATGTTCTAGAAGAAGAAAATTTTGGAAAAGATTGATTAGAACCATGTTTAAGGAATTATAGGGTTCTTGAGATTTTATGAAGTTTTTGCCTATAAATCCATGATTAATGACGAAAATTTACATGCTTTATGTAAAAGATACTTAAAATGAGATTATGATGTTAGTAGTACAAATTCATGGGCGATTGGGAATGAAAAGTTTGGATTTGGAGGAGGTTATGTGTTAGAACCCGTAACTGATTAACTGCAGAATTCGCCATACCTGTTTGATCTATCGATCGAGCCAATAGCTTCGATCGATCGACCCCCTTCTGGAAGACTCATATTTCCCCTTTTTAAATTAGTTGAATTCAATTTAATGAGAAATAATTCTTGGACACCCTTATTAAAATGTTTTGGGAGATAAAGAAGGCCAGTAGGACATATGAATAATTTTGGGACCTTAATGTAAGACGAGAGTTGTATTTTTAGAATACTTACATATATGGGACGATGAAACTAGGTATTGAAGGGAGAGACGCGTAAGATAGTTACGTTGGAACATAAATAAATACCTACAAAATTTTACACTTGAGAGGATAGAGTCCATGAGTATTACGTAGTAAGTTGGAAAAATCCCTCGAATTAAAGTTAGAAACGAACCGTTATACATGATAACTAATAATGGGAAAATCAGGATAAATGTCGTGATTATGGTTTATGAGATGAACCTAAATTAATATGATAAAAGTAGTATATTTATATGACTGTGTGTATGCATATATTATGTACATGTGAAAATCATGCCTGCGCTACTTGTTATCCCTGAGGTTACCGCGTTGGGACAGTCTCATCTCGAATAGGCCTTCATGGGGCATATTGACTCGTACCCTAGAAGATAGGAATCCTAGGTATGGGCTATCGGATCGGTAGTCGGACGGTCCTAAGAGACGTGAGGGTATGTACTGACCTCTTGGACTTAGAAACTATGCTTCGCCTCAATATTGTTATGTATGTATTAATACAGTTCGAGAGTGATTCCGAACTTGTATTTCCCTTGTACGAGAAATACGGGGATTGGATAGCAGAGTATGCACGCTCCATAATTTTTATCTGGGGTGCTGTTAGAATATATATATTATACGAGTATTTAATATATATATATGAAATTCTAAAATTTGGGAAACTGCCTGTTGTGTTATGGTAAGTAAGATATGTATAATGACTCAAATTGGAAATACTTGTTTTGAAAAAGTATAATGGGACACTGGGAAACTTTATTAGCAAATAAGGTTTAAATGAGAACTTTGTGATCAAATGAATTCATTTTCTTAAACAATTATATTCTTCGGTTTTGAATCTTACGAGTAACCTAAGATAAGTTAAACCATTGGGTAGGCTAGTGCGATAGGCGTGCACATTAGAAGAGAGGTGAGAAATTCTCAAGAGAGTGCCGCACTAATATGTTGTTTCATTGGCCTGTAAACATTTTAAATACTTGCTAAACAAATTTTAAATCATCTAAACTATCGGGCTCTGACCCGTTTCTATTTCTCTTTCCCTTTTGTATATATATGTATATATTACAGGTGCCCAGCCACAGGGACGTCTTGCATATGATCCTTTGGAAGGAACGTGCTGCAACTTAGGTGGGAGCTGCAGGCCTCTTGCTTAGACGACTTCATTTATTTGACTCCACTCCTAGCATATCCATTTAGTGGGGCATGTGTCGCCCTTTCCATTATTCAGTTGTTTATTTGGACTTTGTGATTCAGTTATTTCTAGTACTGTCACTTTGGGATTTATTACTGTCTGGATGTTTTACTTTAAGTTTTAATGTTGGGATTTAGTTGTTGAATTTTAAATTATTTGGATTATATGTTCCAGGATTATGGTGGTGTGATTCTTTAAATATTGAATTGTTGTAAATAATTAAATATTTGTTTTCAAAATAAAATTTGGAAAGTAATGTTTAAAAATGGTTTTGACACTTAGCTTAATTAATTAGGGTGTTTAAATTGGAAAAGTTATTTTTACGACAGTGATGCTAAGAATGAACCAACTGTTCACCTTGATCTTAATTTATTAAAGGAGTGATCGCCCGGTATTTAACTAGGTGGGGTGTCACAACACACACACACGACGTCCCGGGAAGCGGTCATAGCTCCTAACCGGTCAATGAGACGAGACATACCCACCACTTCCCACCCCAAAAGAAATGCATATCACATAATAACACAATGGACGACTATGACCTGGGGAATATCCACACCCAACTCCTTGAGCTAGGATGCTCACTCTCTGCGCGAAAACTTCCCAATGATAGCATGAGTGGGGTATGCTTAACCACATAAGTATATATATCGTTCTCATGCACAATATATATACATCCATATGATCCCATCATATGATTAAACCATCACATAAGGTTTAGATATTCACAACATAAATATATCCATATATTCATATCTATACAGATATATATCCACATATTCACACACACACACACACACACACATATATATATATATATATATATATATATATATATATGAACTATTTCTCATTCATATGTATAAGATATATAAACTCGACTATAAGTATACATAATCCTCAATATACTAGCCATCACCCCAAACTCATTTAATCTACCTCGATATGTGAACACGATACCTCACTCGAAGCATATTCATCCATTTTTCCTATGATGAATAGTCTCCCAAAAATATATGCTTATATTCAACATTTGGGTTATCACCCAAAGTTTAGTGTAGGAAACCATCACTACACATCTCCTCTATATTCAAAAGTACATAATTATCTCTAGTACTATTTGACCATTGGCATATACATAACTAATAGTCTACAGACCTCAACTTATCCCAACTTCATTTCAAGTGTTGGAATCCCAATGGTTACTTCCACACAATTATGTATAAACTATCCTAGCTAGAATTGTACTACGACTTATTCTAGTTGATAGTACGATCCAAATCGTTCCCAATTTCACCTACGGTTCAATTGATCATATGAACCCTTACTCCTATTGGGTTATCGATTGTTCCTTAATTTAAACGTTTCTAAAGATACGTGACCCCTTTATCTTCGGTCCCCAAAACTTAATCTCAATAGAATCCTATTTACTATAAGGATTTGGCACTACCCTCGGCCTACAATTATGAGCCATGCCCTCGCAACTCTCTCTTTAAGAGTTCTTAACTTCACATCATATCTAGACTCACTCTTGATCTAATATTAGGATTTTCATCCCCAATGAGGTTTCTCATTATCTATATACACAACTCTAATGCATACATGTATACATACTTTCCCAAATTGTCCCAAGAAGTCCCCATAATCACAACGTGTGAGAAACCTCTTATATGTCTCCAAAACATATCTCTTACATCATAAGAGAAGGCCCCAAATCAATAAACCCAACCAAAAAGGGTTAGAAATTATTCTAGAGAAAATTCCTCAAAATGCCGTCTCAAGGGCAAATCAATTCACTCCAGCTGTGAATCAATTCGGTCCAAAAGACCTAGGAGACTGTCTGAGGCATAATCGATTCACCTTGGGTCCGAATCGACTCGATCACACAGACCTGGGACTCTGCAACATTCCGAATCGGTTCGGAAAGAGGCCGAATCGATTCGACCTATTCAGCAGGCTACGAAATGGTCATTTTTCTACAAAAACCTAATTTATTAAAATCCCAAATCAACAATTTCTAAGTATAAGTTTGTTACCCAATCATGTTTCCAACATCAAAACACATCCTATAATTTCACCCCATCAATTTATACCCCTTAAACCCATGTGTAAACATCAATTTCAAGGTTAAACCCAAAAATCTAGGTTTTGATATTAATACCCAAAATCCATTTCTTTTATCCACAAATTATGAAATGAAATACACAAATGAAATATTTAGCAAGATTAAACACTTGCCTCAGATTTGTAGAGGTTGGATCGTCCTCGATGTCGCGTTTGGGCCGGAGTCTCCAAGCTTTTCTTCCTCTCTCTCTTACTTTCTTCTTCTTTCCTTCTTCTTTTCTCTTTTCTTTCTATTTCTCTCTTCTCTAAATGAGAAGGATTGATCCGTAAGCCTCTTAAATCCCTTAAAACAATAAATCCAGTTTTAAATGTTAATACACACTTTAAATGACTCGTTTACTCCAATTCGAATCAAATTGACTTAAAAACATTCTGGAGCCGAAATAAAACCCAATGACAGTCATTTTGACTATGTCGGCCCTTCCGGGATCGATGGCACACTCAAAATCATCATCCGGAATACTTTAAAACGTCCTAAATTTTTGAACTTCAATTTCCAAATTTTAAAATTCTCCAATCAAATTAAATTTTATTTTCCCACAAATTTAATTTCTCAATCTCCAAAATCGTGGGGTGTTACAAGGAGTTTGAGCAGTTTTAGTAGTAGTTAAACCAAAGTGTTTAACAACATCAGTAAAATATTTAGATCGACTAATAAAGATATGATCAAGTTTTTGAGCTACCTAAAGACCCAAGAAAAATTAGAGTTCTCCTATCATAGACATTTGACTTCAGATTTCATTATGTTAGCAAATTCTACAACTTCCAAGGGAGAGGAAGATCCAAAAACTATGTGAACAATGTAAACTTAAGTAGTTAGCAAACATTTTTTGTTAGATTTAATGTACATTGCGAGGTTTACTCCCCCAGGGTTAAAACCATTTTCCATTATAAAATTTGCTAATCTATCATACTAGGCACGAGGGGCCTATTTTAAACCATAAAAGGAATATTTTTAATCTAAACACGTGATTTAGAAAGAAAGGATATAGAAAACCTTTAGGTTGTTTAGCATAAACTTCTTCATTCCAATTTTACATTTGGAAATACAAACTTTACGTGCATTTGATAAAGTTTAAATTCTAATGGCATGAAACAACAAGCAAGAGCCTAACATATTCTATTCTAGCTACAACATAAAAGGTTTCATCAACATCCATGGCATCTATTTGTGAATAATCTTGTGCCACTAACATAGCCTTATGTCTTAAAAGGTCTCCAAACTCATCACATTTTTTTTTAAATATCCATTTGGTTCCAATTATTTTAGTGTGAGTAGTACATGGGACCAAGGGACAAACATCAAGTAGTTAAAATTTTCATAATTATTCTTGCATTGCTAACGACCAAGGTTCATCTATTAGTTCTTCTTTTACATTTTTTGGTTCAAATAAACACGCATTAGAAGAAAAAAAAAACATCAAAAGATTGATATCTAGTTCTTACACGGTTTTTAACATTTCCTACAATTTTTTTCTTCGGGTGATTTGTGTTAACCCAGTTAGAAACATTGAATTCATTAGGTGGTAGAGAGTCAAAATCAATATTTGTTTGCTATTTTACTAAATTTTAATTTTTAGATTCGTCAACAGGTGAAGGATTCTCACTCTCTTCCAAATGATGGGCAACACTATCATTTACAACAATTTTAACGAATTCCATTATAGTTTTTATCTTAATGTTAAACACATAATATGCACAACTGTTTTGTGAATAGCCTAAAAAGATAGACTTATCACCTTTAGTGTCAAATTTAGACATATTTTCTTTATCATTAGAAATATAAAACTCACTACCAAACACCCTAAAGTATTTCAAACGAGTTGTTTGCCATACCAAATTTTATACACGGTTTGTTTAGAATTTTTCCTTATGTACACTCTATTTATTTTATGCTAGGTAGGCTATGTAGCCTCAACTCGAATATATTTCGGCAAAATTTTTCACTTGAAGTAACATATGAACCATTTCTTGCATGGTTTGATTATTTATTTTAGCTATACCATTTTTTTTACGGATTTCGGGTGAACTAAACTCATGTTTATACCCATTTCTCATACAATACTATATGATGCCAACGTCATTTAACTTTCCACACATGTCACTTTGAATCCTAGTTACTTATATATCATTTTCATTCTTAATCCTTAAAAGGATTCTTAAAAAGGTTTGAAAAGTGTCAGATTGTTTTTCATAAACACAATCCAAGTAAATCTAGAAAAGTCATCAACAATGATAAGAATGTAAGAGTTACCACATATACTAGTAGTCATATAGGGACCCATTAAATCCATGTGTAAAGGATGAGATGCTAAAGCATATTTGACTTTATTATGTGCAACTTTTTGTATTTTTCCTTTTTCACATTTTCCAAAAATTGAATGCTTGATTTTAGGTATTCTTGGTAGACCAAGTACTAGTTGTTGACTAGTTAATAGATAGATATTATCATAATTAGTGTGTCCTAGCCTCTCATGCCATAAGTCTGAGTTATTTATCCTAAGAGATAAATAATTTTTCAAAATCTTTGTTTTCAATAGCAGCATAGCAATTATCAGGTGTTATTTTACCACAAAGAATAATTTTTCGATCTAGACTTAAAATTTTACACTCTATTTTTGAAAAGTGAACAATATGATTAGTGTCACGAAATTCACTTATACTCAGTATATTGTCTTCAAGTCCTTCATCTAAGAATACGTCCTCCAAGTTATGACTTTCTTTACCTTTAATTTTTCCTTTACATAACATTTTTCCATCTCGAAAAGTGACATTTTCCTCCAACAAAAGTTTTTATAGAGGGAAATTTTGTTTTGTCCCCATCCATATGTCTGGAACACCCAGAATCAAGGAACCATTAAGAGTTTTTATAAGAGTTATTTAATGATGATACAACTGTAACACCCCGCATGCCCGAAAAGAGACACGCGACGTGCTACTACGATTAAAACTAGACTAAATCCATCAACAATCAGTATAAAGCATCTAAATTCCACGATTTAAAGATAACAAAGTAACAATTCTTTAATTTTCGCAATAATGATTTACAATAATGTTTCTCCCAAAATACACAATTTTCCAACAAAAATTATACCACTAATTTGTACATCAAAAATAAATCTTCCAATCTAAGTTCTAAAATAATTATATAAAATAGTCCATAGCGTCCCAATCCATGCAAGCCTACCACTAAAATAAAATACGGGGAAGTACACAATATGACAGGAATAGATGCTAAAAAATAAATGGCACATTGAATAAATTGCAACGATACGAATCCGCATACGAATCAAATGTAATACTCAAGCATTGTACCAATATTAATTTCTCAACAACACATCAATGGATCACCAGGCCTCACCTCACCTCCCCTAGGTATTCTCAAGCCATATATCATATTTTGGACTATCATCGGGTGACCATTCTCCGTGCCATATTAAAATATCATGACACGATGCCCAAATCAACTATTCAATATCTCAATGAATCAACACAATAGATTCCAACAATTATTTTAGAATTTTCAAATGAATATCACAATTCAACTTGAGTTCAATTAACACATGAATAAACATAATACTCTCCAGATAATTCAGGAGCGTATTGTGTAAGTCCTATACCTCAAAATCATCATATGAATCATCACATATATTCTGCCTCAAAATCAGATTGCCCCATTACGTTCCCCTCGCAAAAAATAGTAAAGTCACGTTCTATCCCCAACACAACATAAACCCATATATGCCTCCAAATCTATGGTTCAATGATGAAGGAACTATAGATAGGGTTTATAGATGAAAGGAAATAATTTTGGAGAGGTCTTCTGGTTGAAAAGTTGATGAAAAAGTGATTTTTAAAAGCCAACCCACGAATTTGTTGTGATATATAAAGGGTTAAGAGTTTGATTAAGAAAAGAGTTCTAATCACATACAAATAATAAAAAAAAACATTTCGACCAATCAGACTGTTAGAATTGGATAAAATTTGAGGGCATAGTATCTAAAGACAAGAGAAAGCTGCATAAAAACTATCAACTCGATCGAACGGTCGAATATTTTTATAAATTTTCTTTCTAGGGAGTTTTATGTTTCATGGACTCTCGGAGGGTTTTATTTTTTGAGGACTCTTCTAAACCCTCCAAGACTTATATATAATCATATTACAAGGCTTTTAAGCTAGCTTTCCGAACTTCGAATATAAAAACCAACATATTTAATTAAAAAAATAATTAAATCCAAAATTTTATTTTTCTCCGATTTCCAAAATAAATTTAAAAATTCCCCTTTAGAAAAATCCGAGTTGTTACAATAACAACATTACATCTCGATTGGTAACTTAATTATTCTTAGTTAATCTAATCTTCCTTAGTTTTTTGAAAAAGGTTTTTAGACTTATAAGGTATTGGCTTAGGTTGTGTGTGTTTCTTAATAGGTTCAAGCTTCATAGTTCTCCTAGGTCTATTATGTTTCCCATTTTTTCCTGTTTTGATTTATTAGTTTACAATATAATTATTTTAAGTGACTAGTTTTGCAACAAAAAATGCAATGATAAATCTTCTTATCAATATAGACATATGAACTACTAAGGATTTTAGATTGTCTACATTGGAGTTTAAAAAACTATTCTTTTAAAACCAATTCCCTCTTTATCACCAGAAGAAGACTTTTCATAATTTTAAAGTTGTTTTACAATGATGCATGATTTATTGAAACCATTTAGTTTGTTCAAAGCTTTTTTGAAGTTAGTTTGAAATTAATCAAAATCGATTAAGATAACTTTGTGTTTTTGTTCTAATGAAAAACAACTTTCATTTATTTTTGAAATATTTTTTTCTAACATCAATTTTTCAATCTCAAGCTCTTCTACTTGTCTAGAAGATTCAGTAGAAATTAAGAAAATTTGATTATTGAGAATATAAGTTTTAGACAACAACCAACCATTAACTTTGCCTAGATGAATACACTTTTTCAAGGTAGACTTATACTGTTTCTTAAAATGAAGATTGTCATCATTAACTAACACACCATCAAAAGATTATATTATAAGGGAACTTCATTATACACATCATTTTCATAATCCCACTGAGACGTATAATCATAAAAGGGTTTACATACAGTAGAAGTAGTAAGTTTATACACAGGGGTCTTAACATGTAATAGCCATTTACAAGAGGTATATCATAATTGTCTATGAATAAATCAAAATCATTGGACAAAATAGATAAATTATTAGTACTATAATCACACTCATTCCAACAAATAGAAGTAAAATCCATAGGGTTATTACAACTATCACTACAATCACTATTAGGGGTTAAAACTGTCATCACAAGTTTTATATATATGGTCTTTTTCAGAAGATTTCCATTTTGTTTATGAGAAATATTTGTTAGCATAATGACCAAATTCATTACACTTTACACATTGAATATGACTTCAATCTTTGTTATGGTCATATTTTTCAAATGATTTCTTTTCAAACTATTTTTCATGTGGCCTATTAGTATAACTAGGTTATCCTTTATCTAGAAGCAAATTTGTTCATGTACTTATCAAATTTTGTAAATTGTTTAGACAACTAAGGAATTTCATTAACTCGAGAGGAATAGAGGATCATCAAAATTAGATAGTGATGGTACAAAAATGAGACTTTTAAGAGTAGACATAAACACTAGAGACTTTACCAATAACTCTAGGTGGTATAGAAAAATCATTTTCAATCATATCCCATACATCATCTCCTAATTGTTGGATATGTTCAATCATTCTTACTTTTTAGTAAGATAAGTTTGCACCATTAATCATAGGAGGATGCACAGAACTACCATTTTGGTCTTCCATTTAAAATAAATTTTAAAAGAGTTCAGGATTTAAAGAATAAAATAAACTTTTTAAAACTAAAGTAATAATGATTCTTTGATACCACTTGAAAGTAATCTATTACACAAAAGTGTTAAGATTAAAAATTCTCTACTAACTCTTCGGTAAAAACTTTTAAAACTTCAATTATTGAGTACACACAAAAAAAACTTAGTTATAGTTGGCGTGATGTTTAAACTATAATGAATAAAAGTTAAAATAGAATGAGATGAGGTAAAGGGTATTGGAACGTAATAGTTTTTTAATGAGGAAACTGGTTGATATGACCAAAATGTACCATCATCTCTTAAGACAATGAGCATCACATCTCACGGTCGAGTCGTCACAAGAGCCTCACATATCATTGACAGGGTCGTCCAGATAAGGGTCGACCCCAGTAGGGTCGGCCATGGCTTAATTATTGGAAGGGTCGTCCAGATAAGGTCTAGCCTCAGTAGGGTCGGCCATGGATTAATCAACCTCGGCTTGATAATTACATCCATGACTACCTTTGCACCTATCAGTGTAAGATCATCAGTCTATTATTGACAACCTCATAGCTCTCATATAGTAGCTCAGCCTCGTCCACAACCTCATAGCTCTGATACAGCAGCTCAACCTCAATTACAACCTTATATCTCTCATATAGCAGCTTAGCCTCGGCCTAAGGGTCGGAATAGAAGAGATTGGCCTTGACCACAAGCTCATAGCTCTCATACAACACCTCAGCCTTAGCCTCAGCCTCATAGATCATCACATTGTGCCTCGACCTCGGCCTTCACCAACATCAAGGTTATCTCGGCCTTAGTCCCGACTACGATGACAAAGATCAAGGAGGACTCCCATCAGGGGACTGACTCATTAACTCGGCCTCGGCCCTTTCCCGCATCAACATCATCTCAGCCTCAACTGAGACTAGGATGATAGACTCTAGGCCGAGACCCCTAAGCTGACATATATCGTATGAGCAATATAAGATCCTGACATGGCATATCCCACGTGGACAAACCGTTATGACCAAATCTTCTTGGCACGTGAGGGAATACTTCATCACCATCCTCTACATGTGACAGTGACATGTGGCTTCACTAGATTGGCTAGACCATCCTACACATGCTCATTGCATGCCTAGGGGTACACTACACCCCCCAGGAACTATATATACTTATCTTATCCTACCTTGTAGAGGGTCATCATTTACAAGCCCTAGCCAAGCTCTGGTGCATTTATAATAGAGAGAGAAAGTCGAGTGATTATATTTCTAAGGCCATTAATGCCCTCTTCTAATAGTGATACTTGCACTCACTTGCATAATTGACATACATTATTGCCAAACCACTTTTATCGGTTTGTTTCTCCTCTTCTCCTCATCTGCTTCTACATATATGTGTTGTTATTTGCTGCCATTA
Source organism: Sambucus nigra (assembly GCA_949130495.1). Classification (NCBI taxonomy): domain Eukaryota; kingdom Viridiplantae; phylum Streptophyta; class Magnoliopsida; order Dipsacales; family Adoxaceae; genus Sambucus; species Sambucus nigra. The sequence goes on along the minus strand of OX422222.1, from coordinate 141,776,931 downwards.
TTATACGTGTTTGAGCTCTACTACCTCTTTATCTGGTGGTGTTATTTACAGTATCATCATTTTGGCGCCATCTATGGGAACGTAGATAGTCATCTACTTCCTATCTTAGCTTATTCTTCACCAAATTCTTTGGTGGTGGTCCAACCCCACCGTTGCTGGGTTTAAACCACCATTGAAAGAGCCCTTGTCGAGTTTTTAAGCTCTCTTTAGTTTACAGCTCAGCCACAATCAAGGTTAGACTATGGCATCAGAATACCCGCCTCCTATGGTGGACCTAGCACTAGCAACGACCCTCCTCAGTCAGAGATGGCAGAAGTGGTGGCGGCACTGAAATCACTGGCAGCCAGCCAATAAGCTATGCAAAAGTAACTGGTTGCCTTCATCCAAAACATCCTCATAAGACCAGCCGGAGGAGCACTAGAATTTATCACTTTATTCGCCTTACCTCAACACAAAGAGGCTAGGGGACCACCCTGGGCACAACTAAAGGAGGTCCCGCCTCACTAATGACTGAGAGACGTTATTGACCCCTGGCGTTTACACCTGGGGAAGCAAGGTTAACCCTGCCCCGAGGATCGGTATGATGATTTAGACGATGAGGAAGATGCTCTGGTACATTATTAGGAGCCCTATGATATCTCAAGAGAAACCGTGCGGCTAGTGCGAGCAAGCCAAGATGGTCGGCGAAGAGGCTCAGCCTTTGACAGATTGAGTCAAAGGTCGAACTTTAAAAGGCTCGACCCAAGGTGTGACTTAAGAGACAGATTTTATAGATCAAGAAGTGTAGCACATTCTGTAAGGGAAGGTCGGGCAAACCCCGGTCTAGGCGATGGTCAGAGGGAGGTTAGCAACCAACATAAGCCAACAATGAGGGAACCCTCAGTTAGGCCTGCGGAAGTATCCGGTGATAACCTCGGCCAGGGCGATATTATAGCAGCAATAGATAGACCCTAGAATGTCTCAAGATAGAGGCTGGAGGATAAGAGAGGAGACATCCTTGGAAGCCTAGATCCTTTGCAAAGGGGCTACTTGGAAGCCTCACCTTTCACAGTTAAGATAATTGGTTCCCAATACCTAAAAAGTTCAAACTGCCAATGGTAACCCCAAAGTATGATGGGAGTACAAACCCAGTCCACCATGTGGAAATGTATCAGTCTGTTGTCGATTCCTACTCGGTCTCATATGAGATCAGGTGTCGTGCCTTCTCCAGCACTTTGACAGGAGCAACTCATGTGTGGTTTACTTCGCTCTCGAAGGGCTCCATTGATAACTTCAAGCAGCTCGCAGAGAGGTTCATTCATAACTTTTGTTTTGGGGCAAGAACTCAAAAGAAGACCACTCACATGTTGTACGTCAAGCAGGGAAAGAATGAGAGCCTAAAAGGCTATATTGCAAGGTTTAACAAGGAGAATCTAGAAATGGAATATTATTACGAGAGTATCTCTATGAAAGCAGTAATATGAGGGATACAAAAGGGGAAGTTGCTTTGGAAGCTTGCCAAAGACCCTCTGATGTCTATGGTCGAGCTACTAGCTATGGAAGGAAAGGTCATGAATACTGAGGAAGCCATGGCTTCCAAAGAAGAGTATGAAGTTGGTGGAAGAAAGTCTCATAAATCTAAGGATAAGGACGGGAAGAAGAGGTCGGTTGATGATAAATTTATCGTCTACACTCCACTCACAGTAAGTCCTGATATAATTTCAAATGAGATTAAAGAAGATAGAGACTCGAGATGGCCTGTGAAGCTGAGAGCTCCTCCATATAAGAGGGAGCAGAGTAAATGGTGTGAGTTTCATGAATACCACGATCATACAATTGATAAATCCTTTGCCCTCAAGGACGAGATTAAGAAGCTCCTAAAGAATGGTATGCTCAAAATGTATGTTAACAAAAGTGTCGATAATAATGATTCTAAGAAAAAGTTCAACCAGACGAGACGAGATGTCCAAACAAACACAAACGATGAAGAATTCGACGATTGTGGAGAAATTGACCCCGACATCCCACCATAAGATGTTTCTCCAAAGGGTCGGCTGCATTAAAAGTTCATCAAAAGATGATCGACAAATCTTCATCCAAAAAGACGACCCATTGCTATCTCAGACTGGGGTGAGTGTTCTCTATCAAGTGACTTTTAATGTAATCTCTAGCTCATATATATCGATTATCTGTCTTATAACAAAAGGTCAATGAAACATTTCATATGTTCTCTCTAATATTCTTCTCATACGAAGTGTTCAGTTGCATGTTTTAACTCGTCTTAAACTATAAAACATTATCATTTTGATGAGTAACCCTCTCGGTGAAAAGATAGTATACGGACGAGACGGCCCTAATCCATACACACTCAAAATGATGAGAGGGGACGTGGAAGAACACCATAATTTGGTGGATTTAAATTCAAAAATCATTTTCTACTCCTCTCAGTGAAAAGACAGTATATGGATGAGGGTCGTCTCATCCATACACTCTCAAAACGATGAGAGGGGATGTGGTCTAACACTGTAATTCGGTAAACCTAAATTTGAAAAATAATTTTGTTATACTCTTCTCGTCCAAGGACAAGATGAGTAGAGACAACCATCATTAACTTGGTTACATGGGAGTTAACATCATTAACTTGGTGGCCTTACATCTGAGACAAACATCATTAACTTGGTGATCTTATATCTAAAACATCATTAACTTGGTGACATGAGAGCTAACATCATTAACTCGTTGGCCTCATATCTGAGACAAACATCATTAACTTAGTGATCTCATATCTGAAACATCATTAACTTGGTGACATGAGAGTTAAGATCATTAACTTGGTGCCCTTATATCTGAGACAAACATCATTAACTTGGTGGCCTCATATCTAAGACAAACATCATTAACTTTGTGATCTCATATCTGAAACATCATTAACTTGGTGACATGATAGTTAACATCATTAACTTGGTGGTCTCATATCTGAGACAAACATCTTTAACTTCGTAATCCCATATTTGAAACATCATTAACTTGATGATCTCATATGTGAAACATCATTAACTTGGTGATATGAGAGTTAACATCATTAACTTGGTGATCTCATATCTGAAACATCATTAACTTGGTGACATGAGAGTTAACATCATTAACTTGGTGGCCTCATATCTGAGACAAACATCATTAATTTGGTGATCTCATATCTGAAACATCATTAACTTAGTGACATGAGAATTAACATCATTAACTTAGTGACATGAGAGTTAACATGATTAACTTGGTGACCTCATATCTGAGACAAACATCATTAACTTGGTGACATGAGAGTTAACATCATTAACTTGGTGATCTCATCTCTGAAATATCATTAACTTGGTGACATGAGAGTTAACATCATTAACTTGGTGGCCTTATATCATAGACAAACATCATGAACTTGGTGATCTTATATCTGAAACATCATTAACTTGGTGACATGATAGTTAACATCATTAAATTGGTGGCCTCATATCTGCGACAAATATCATTAACTTGGTGATTTCATATCTGTTATGAACGAGGCCAGCAACTGTCCTATTAGAAGACAGACTCATCATCTCGGCCTGGACTAACATAGCATCATCCTGCCAAAGGACTAGCTTATTATCTCAGTCTCATCCCAGAAAGGACTCCTCGGCTAAGGCCGACCAATGGTGGTACCAACAATTTGTGCAAAGTACATAGAAGGATTTAAGCATCGGACGCCTTTTGACCCAAGCACCCTCAGCCTCGTCCACCACATGAAACAAAGTCTCATCAACTTCTTTCCCCAAAGATACTTTATCCCTCAGCCTTCTATCTACATTGAAGACAAAGGGCTAGAGGGTAAATATATAACCAAAGTATACCCTCATCTCTCAGGACGACGGGCATCACATCTCACGTCCGAGTCGTCATAAGAGACTCAGATATCATTGATAGGGTCATCCATATAAGGGCGACCTCAGTAGGTTCGACCATGACTTAATAATTGGTAGGGTCATCCAGATAAGGGTCAGCCTCAGTAGGTTCAACCATGGCTCAATGATTGGCATAGTCGTCCAGATAAGGGTCGGCCTGAGAAGGGTCAACTATGGCTTAATCAATCTCGGCCTAATCACTAAAATCGAGACTACCTTTGCACCTATCTAAACAATATCATCAGTCTGTTATTAACAACGTCATATCTCTCATACAATAGTTCAGCCTCGGCCATAACCTCATAGTAATCATACAGTAGCTCAGCCTCAGACACAACTTATATCTCTTATATAGCAGCTCAGCCTCGGCCTCAACCTCAGCCTTATAGCTCATCACATGGTGCCTCTCCCTCGCCATCTGCCTAAGGGTCGGAATAGAAGACGTTAGCCTCGGCCACAGCCTCATATCTTTCATACAGAAGCTCAGCCTCAGCCTCATAGATCATCACATTGTGCCTCGACCTTCTGCAGCATCAAAGTCGTCTCGGCCTCAGCCGAAACTTGGATGACAAAGACAAAGGAGGACTCCCATTAGGGGAATGACTCATTAATTCGGCCTCATCCCTTTCTAGTATCAACGTTGTCTCAACCTCAATTGGGACTAGGATGATAGACTCTAGTCCGAGACCGCTAAGATGACATATACCGTACTAGCAATATAATATCCCAACATGGCATATCCCACGTGGACAAACTATTATGACCAAATCTTCTTAGCACGTAAGGGAATACTTCATCACCATCCTCTACATGTGATAGTGATAGGGGGCTTCACTAGATTGGCTAGACCATCCTACACATGCTCATTGCATGCCTGGGTGTACACTACACCCCCCAGGCATTATATATACTTTTCTTCTCCTACCTTATAGAGGGTCCTCAATTACAAACCCTAGCCAGACTCTGGTGCATTTATAGTAGAGAGAGAAAGTGGAGTGAATGTATTTCTAAGGCCATTATAGCCCTCTTCTGATAGTGATACTTACACTCACTTGCATAGTGGACGTAGGCAAGTATCGAAACACTCATATTTGTGTGTTTCTCCTCTTCTCCTCATCGCTTTCTACATATCTGTGTTGTTATTTACTTCCATTGTTATGCATGTTTGAGCTCTACTACCTCATTATCTAGTGGTGTTGCTTAAAGTATCATCACAGGTGTACTAGAAAATCTTGGGTCCTTTAATTCCAAGACCACACACAACACAAGTCCATTATAACAATTTAAGTACAATTTATAGTTTATAATATATAAACGAATTAGTACAACTAATAAAATTAATATTCCAAGTCTTATACTGAGTGATCCTACAACTAATAGCATATACCGAACAACTAAATTGAAGGCTTAGTAGTACACACACAACTTCACACTCAAGACAAGAGAATCCAGTGAAGATTTAACATAAAAATCAAGTTTTAGAAATTTTTGGTTTTTAAAGATGGCTTGAAGATCATATCTAAATTCAAAGATATAAAGGTTTTTTCTTTAGGATTTGATGTTGTAATCGTGTGGAAGGAGAAAGATTTAAATCTTGAGTATGACAAAACCACCCCAAAAACTCTACACATATTGGAACAGTACAAAACCAAATATTATTTCAAAGTATTTATAATTTTAGAACAAGGATTTAGTTTTTAAATAAGATCTACTAAACATAAAATATCTATATATAAGTTATATCTTTTTGATGGATCAGTACGAGGAAATAAGTTATCAAAAATACCTAAGGTTTGTTTAAAACATGTCAAAATAGTTTAAACATTCAAAAACTCAAAGTCACATACAAGTAAGATATATCGATTTAGATGTATGTAAAAGAGTTAGAAAACATACCCAACGTATTCAAGTTAAAATGTTAATAAAATTTATGTTGCAAGATTTGTAGGATTAACGTGTTTAGAAAAGGTTTTAGAAAATCTATCAAAAAGATGTGAAATATATGAAAAGTTTAGAAAGAGTGGCTGAGAAAATTTATGCAGCATTCGGTTTAGGTTTATAGAATTTTCCTTGACTTTAAAAAATGAACCTCCAGCCCTCGATTTATAAAGACGGAGTAATGGCTCTAGTAAAAGAGTAATTCCTCCCAAAATAAGGTAAAATAGGTAAACATCCAAGGGAATTAAAAGTAATAATAGGCATCACATAAAATAGAGGTTGGTAAAGGTACATGCGTAAATGACCATGATAATGTGGCGGGAAATGGGGTAAAACAACCTCAGATAGCCCCTTAGTCGAGCAGTCAAACCCCAAGGCTCAAGCGTGATGAAATCGCGTGGGCAACACACCAGCCTCTGATTGGTCTAAAACTCAATCATGGAGATCAGATCGAGATTTCCTTTTATATGTTAAAATGCTGTCATTTTATATTTGTGTTGTATTTAATTAAGAAAGGAAATTGATTTTAACTTTGTTTCCTTTTTAATGATTTGGACTCCATTTGAAAATTCAAAAAATCATATAAATTATGAAAATTAATTAAATATCTAGAAAATTATAAAATAAATAAATTAACAATATAAAAATTAAGTTGAGTATAAAATACATATTGGATGTATCAATACAAAAATATAGGATATATTTAATAAATTCAAATAAGGATTTTAAAAATAAAAAAATTGATTTTAAAATTCTTTAAAAATACTTTTAGAATTATGTTTATTGCGTGCAATGGTCGGAGTATATTTGGGACTATCTTTTTAAAATAGTACCAAAACAAACCCATGGGATTTAAAAGTGATTTTTTCACAGATGACTACATAATAATCTAATTCTAAATGATAGACAATGCAATGGGTTAGAGCCCACTACAGGAATGTCAACTACTCTTCCCAAATATGATTCGTAAATTGAGTCATAATAGACAAATATCATAATAAAGTATTTTACATTAAGAATCAATATGATGAGATATGAGTAAAGGAAAAAAAACAACAACTATCCACCTATACTAAGCCACCCCCTACTCAAGTCCATTTAAGATTATTTTAACATTTAATTAGACCTCAATCCTTTAACTTACATGAATTAAATTATTTAAATATTATAGATGAGATAACACTGCAAACCAACCTTTCTAATGTTTATACACATATTCGGGAGCACATAACATCTCAACACATCACATCCACACCCACCACTATAGCGAAACGACCTAGTATTAGTTAATCATGTACATATTGGTGATTATCCACGCATGATCCATACTTTAGTGTAAGGACATTATTTTATTGTCCTTTTTATATTTGAGTATGTCATATACCGCTAAAACCCTTGAAGACTTATTCAAGTTCAATCATGCATCACGATGGATCCGAATATCCACGCTCCTCAACAAAGACACATCTGAAAAAGTAATTTTGGTTAGGTTATGTTTAAATAGCTTAACGGTTCGCTTAGGGTGTTGGTATAATTTTTCTAAAATATTTTCTAAGTGTTGAGGCAGAGTTTTTCATCAAAGAATTTTTTCTAAGTGTTGAGGCGGATTTTTTGAAGAAATAATTTTATTTTTTATTTTTTTTACTGTCGTTCGAGTGATAGCAGTATGTCGTTCAAGTGACATTGCTTTGTCGTGCAAATCTTGTTCGAGCGACACATGTTCTCTTTCAAGCGAAAGGATGATTTCGTTTGAGCAACTTGCCAACTTAAGTTTTTTATATAAAATGTCTTAAACCACTCCGTTTTCGTTAAGAAGATCTGACATTTTTCATTCTGCACAAACTACAAACCAACAGGATTCTTTGTCTTATTCATTTAAAGGTTTAATCCTTTTTATTTTTAATTCACAAGACATCCCAATCTTTATGTGAATTTTTTTGGAAGCGAAGATTCAACCTTGGTGAAGTTATTTATTTGTGGAGTATAATCTTTACGACTGACTATGACTGCCTGCTCTTGGGTGTTCCTGGTTGAATTGGACTACGTATTCGTGTGGATTGTTGCAGTTGATCCATTGCTGACTCTAGGTTGCGCACCTATGTGATTGTTCTGAGGTGTAATCATTGCAGATTTAATTGTGTACGTAAGTTGAGATTTATTTTACATAGTAAAATAAAAAGGTATTGCCCTTTGGGGATTTTTCCTGAAATATGTGTGTTAGCAATTTTATTTGTGATGGTTTGACACACACACACACACACACACACACACACCTAGTTTCATGTATAGGGGATGAATTAATTTGGTTTGAAAAATGACACCAATTAAATAAGTCTAAATTGGAAACTTGTGAATTTATTTAAATCAGTATCACACGACAATCTCAAATTGGTATCATAGCTTATTTAAGCGATCACCACTTTTACTAATTGACATCGTAGTGGACTTCTCTATGTTATCGAGTGATCCTTATTTTTCGCAAAATTTTATGATATTGATTTTTTTTAAATCTGTTTTATAAAGGGTCGCAATTTTTCCGATGGAGTGCTTGTGTAATCGAATGCCCCTTTTTGATGACATGATTCAGAGTTTTGATGATTTAAATAGTTTGAATTTGACGTTTGCAAAAATAATTGTTTTTTTTGAAAAATAAAATTGTCGTTTTAAATCCGCTATGGATCTTTTGTAAACAGTTCAAAATCAAAGATATTTTTATCCTGAAAAATTTCTTTCTTTGAACTATGAATTTAATGATTTAAAATTTTCCAAAAAGGAGAGTGGTGATAGAGTTTTATTTTTAGAAAAAGAATTGAAGGACTTTAAAAACTCTAGATTTGTGTTGGTGCCAAAGTGGATAAAAATATTTTAATCGATGAGTTTGGGGCACGTGAGGAGACCCATAAGGAGAAGTGTGTGTATTTGAAGGGAGAACATGATAACCTTCTAGGAATAATTGAAAATTTAGAGAAGGAGTCCCTAAAATTAGAGGAGTTTAATTCTTTGCTAGAGTAAAAAAATTTCGAGTTGAAAAATTGTGACACCCCATCTAATTAAATATCGAGTGATCAGTCATTTATTAAATTAATTCAGAATATCCAGTTGGTTCAGAATATGTATCACTGTCGAAAACTTTGTTATTAACGCTAACCACCTAATATTTAAAAAGGTCGATGTCAAAATTTTATCTTTTAATTAACATAAAATCAAAATTAACCAATTACTAATCATATACCATTCAAACGAATCTCATATGAAATAAAATGACTAAGATAATAAATGACACTGGAGTAAACACATCCAGACTAAATCCCAAATACAATATTCCAACAAAATAAACCAACAACTGAAAGGAGTAGATAAATAGATCCACAAATCTCTAACTGTTTGAATAGTAAAAAGGGGGGACATGCCTTAACTGAAATAGGTAACTCAAAATCAAAGAATGAGAACCATAGAGGCATCTACTACCAAGTTCTGTAACTTCCATAGCAGCTATAGCTTGTCAAATGAGTGGAAATCCTATCCTTGGTGTCCGTCTAGCTGGGAACCAAAAATGATTTGCCAAAAGAAAAGAGATTTGCAATAAATGGGTCATAACCCGAGTTCAAAAAAGTTTAAAAATCAGCACGTGCTTAAATGAAAAGAATAGCACATATAATGTACATGTTAGATCCCGGTACTATCACTTGAGATACTCACCTATCATATAATGTGCACAGCTAACGTGCATATTTAACTCATCCTATTTATGATACCCCGCCTAACTAGTCTGGAGATAACTATTATCACACCAATGCGCCGTGTCACCCGTATCCCGTATTATCACATTTTTAAGGATAGTTATTCTTATACCTAACCGTTATTCTCATGGGTATTCTTTTTTCTCACTATGCATATTGTAAAATATCATTAATTCCATATCTACTAAACACACATAGTAGAATTAGAAGAAAGTATACATATATTTATCTCTCTCTATGTATACACTATATCAGCACCCCTGGGTTAAAGGCCCCTTGGTGCGATGCATACTCTGCTATTATGTCCCAGTCCATCGCTCATTGCATGAAGGGATATAGGTTTAATATCTCGCGAACCATCAAAATAAGCACACATATTGAAGGCGAACATAGTTCCAAGCCCATGGGATACGCACATACCTACGCACCCATATGACCGTCAACACTATTGTTCTCACTTATAGCCTGTAACAAGGTTCTATGTTCTAGTGATGCGATTTAAAATCCTTTCGAACGCTCCTCATGATATGATCATCCACAATGCGCAACCTCCACCTAATAGCAAGAATCGTAGGTATGTTATACACATAATAATTCAATTAATAGGTACATACACACAACCTATAATGATCATTAGGTATTAACGCAACCCAAGTCCCCAAATTTATACATAGTATTATTATCTCTAATACTCACGTTATTCTATCCGCACCATTAACCTCTTTATCGTATATATTCCATATGGCCCTCTTATTCTAACCTATTTCCGTATGTAGCTACACAATCATCTCACCACTAGTATATATGATGTAGTGACTCACGAATAACGTAGGTCATTTTTCTCTCAATTGAATTAACCTCGTAAAATTTTTAACTTGTTCGGGCAAAAATTTAGATTTTTGAAATCTCGTTAGAAGTGCAGAGAATCTTGTTCAAACAAAACTTTGAACGAACTAAGGACTGAATTCTCGTTGGAACTCTCATTCGAACAAGGTCATTCGAACCAGGTCATTCAAACGAAACTTCGAAAGAATTGTACTCTAAATTCTCATCAGATGGGTCGTTGGAATTATCATTTGAACAACTCAGGTCGTTCGAACGAGAAAACCGCAGTTCGTCCCTATCAGTTGTAATCATGTGTTTTTAGATCTTTTTATGAAACAAATTTCTCAAACTCTAATCCTAACTCAAATCCAATGATTTAACACCATACCCACTAGTAATAGGATGATTCCCAACATATTTTGAACATCAAATCCTTAAAATTATATTCTGAATTCAGATTTATTCCCCAAATCATCAAAAGTCCTAATTTAACATAATCACCATTAATCACAACTAAACCCAGATTTAAATTCATGATTTCAACATATAAAGGTTAAAATTCTAATCCCCAATATATTATTATTCATCTACACGCAAAACCTATACCACAATCATAGATTTAAAACCCAATTTCAATCCCAATTCCATAAAATCATGAATAAACCACCAACTAAATTAACATGGACATTATATGATCTAAAAATGATCAAGATAAACACTTGCCTTTTCATAAAGGTCTGATTCATCACTTGAAACTAGTATAGATGCATTCCTCTTTTCCTGATCTACACATTGATGGTGTTTTTGGTGAAAGGTGACTGGGTTTGGCCTTGGAACTCCTAGGAACCTCTTATCCTTCTTCCTCTTGGACTCTCTCTAGTTTGGCAGAACATAACCCTAACTTCTACTACGTAAGGAATGCTATATTAATCTAATTTTTGTTCATTAATTGATCCTAACTTTTCAAGAAATAAAAATACCCCTCCGGGGTGTCGGGTTGTTCTAAAGTTGCCCCACGCTCCAAACTAAACATCCCAGTAGGCTTTTATGACTATCTCAACCCTCTCGGACACATTGACGCACTCAAAATAGCCATTCGAATAATCAAAAAATAAAATTACATTATTATTCATCATTTAAGTCCTGACACACCTCACACGCGTGTCCCAACTAAGTTTACTGTAACTGCCATATTTTTCACTCATGACAACTTTAATATTTTCATAATCATTTATTACTTTACTCACTAAATAATATTCAACATAACTCACATCAATATATACTAACTCTCGTCATTCTAGTAATCATTTACTTAACTCCAGATTAATTATAAATAAATTTCCCATTTTTAAATCAATTAACTCCATAATTAAAATCATTAAAAATACGGGGTATTACATACTTCCCCCCTAATAACGGAATTTGGTCCCAAAATTCAAAATATAAAAGTATACGAAGTAAGAATAACTCAGAATATTTATCGCACATCTCACCCTCGTGCTCCCAAGTAAACTCCTCGACATTATGCTGCTGCCACTGCTAACGTACTAACGACACTACCTTTGACCTTAATTTCCTCTCGATGTGGTCTAGGATAGCAACTGGACCTTCCTCGTAGGAATTGTCAAGCTGTAGGTCAATATCCTCTAAAGCAGTATGAGTGTGGGCCATGTCATCCCAAAGATATCTCCTCAACGAAGAAATATGGAACACGTAATAAATTCTATGCAAGTGCTCTGGTAACCCAAGTCTGAAAGCTATTGGCCCAATCCGCTCAGTAATAGGGAATGGCCCTACATACCTCGGTGCCAACTTCCCTTTCGTCCTAAACTGCATTACCCCCTTCATAGGAGATACTCGTAACAACACCTAGTCCCCCACATTGAACTCTTTGAAGAACCTCTTGGCAGCAGCGTAACTCTTCTATCTATCCTAAGCAACTTGAATACGACTCTGAATCATCTCAATCCTGGTCGAGGAATCCTGAATTACCTCGAGCCCAAGTACCTTATTGTCCTTCACCTCCAACCAACATGCTGGAGAACGACAACACCTATCATATAATGCCTCTAATGGAGCCATGGCAATAAAAAACTGGTAGGAGTTATTATCAGCAACTCCAGCAGTGGAAGATGTTACTTCCAACCCCTGCTAAAATTGAGGATATACACTTGCAACATATCCTCTAACATCAGATTTGTCCGCTCTGTCTGCCCATTCGTCCGTGGGTGATAGGTCGAACTCAATCATAACTCTGTACCCATAGCCTCTTGGAAGCTCTCCCAAAACCGGGACACAAAGATCTTGTCCTGGCCAGACACAATATCAAGGGGCACCCCGTGGAGTTTCACTATCTCAACAATGAAGATCTGAGCATACTGACCCGTAGTATAGTTGGTCCGAACTGGTAAAAAATGAGCTACCTTGGTCGACCAATCCACAATAAACCATATGGAATTGTGACCCTTCTGTGATGTAGGCAGCCCTATGATGAGATCCATATAAATTTTCTCCCATTTCCACATACGAATATCTAATGGTTGTAGGAGCCCTAGCGATCTCTAGTGGTTCACTTTTACCAGCTGAGAAGTGGCACATTTTGAAACAAACACGACGATGTCTTTCTTCATTCCACTCCACCAGTACTGTCTCCTTATATCCCATTACATCTTATCTCCTTTGTGATGTACCGTAAATCGTTATCCATGCGAATCCTCCATCATTGGATGTCGTAAATCCTCCCCCTATGAAAATACTAGTCTACCTTTAAAGCGTAAGCCCCCATTACAGACCACAGAATATGACTCTACCCCCTTGGCTAGAAGTTGTACAATCCGCTCCTGACAGAACAAGTCTGTTGCCTAAGCCTGTATCACTTTAGTAATGATCTCGGGTGCACCCTCCATCACTGACATGAATGAACGGGCAACCTCATCCTGATGTCCAAGTTCCTTCCATTTCATCTTCCACATCTCGGGAACCTCACTCGTTGATGCATATTCAACTCCCGCTGCGTGAATAGTTACTATAGTGACTTGTGATCTGTGAATAGGAAAAATTTCTCCCCCAAGAGATAATGTGTCCATACCCGAAGTGAAAACATGGTTGCTACTAACTCCAAGTCATGGGTGGGGTAACTTCTCTCGTTATCCTTAAGCTTACGGGAAGCATAAGATATAGCATTATCCTCCTGCTGAAGCACACCCCTAAGTCCTAGTAAGGAAGCATCAATGCAAACTAGGTATTCCACCCTTAGCCCAGGTAGTGCTAGAACTGATGTTGAAGTCATCTTATCCTCCAACTCATCAAAATCCAACTTACAGACATTATCCCATATAAATGGCACCCCTTTGCGAGTCAAATTTATCATCGAACCCTCTATTTTCGAGTATTCCAAAAAAAATCGCCTGTAGTGTCTGGCCAGCCCCAAGAAACTACATATCTCTATCGGCATCATGGGCTATCCTCACTCCCTCATCACTGACACCTTCCCTAGATCTACGAATATCCCTTCTTCAGAGACAATATGCCCTAAAAATTGAACTTCTCTCAGCCAGGATCCACACTTCCCATATTTCGCATACAAATCGTGCTATCATAGTGTCTGCAAAATCAACCTCAAATGCTCGACATCCTCCCCCTCAATTCGGGAGTAAATCAGGATGTCATCAATGAAGACAATGACAAACTGATCTAGTAACTCTCGGAACATTCGGTTCATCAAGTCTATGAATACTATCGATGTGCTGGTTACCCCAAATGGCATAACCCTGAACTCATATGATCCATATCGTGTCAAGAAGGAAGTCTTAGACATGTTCTCCTTTCTGATATGTAACGAATGGTATCCCAACCTCAAGTCTATCTTCAAGAAGTAGGCAACACCCGTCAACTGGTTAAATAGGTCATTAATTCATGGTAACGGATACTTATTCCATATAGTGACCTTATTTAACTCTCGGTAGTCAACACACAACTGCAGTGACCCATCTCTCTTCTTTATGAACAGTATGGGAGAACCCCAAGGAGAGATACTCCTACGGATGGATCCTTGTCCCAATAACTACTCGATATGATCCCATAATTCCCTCATCTCCACCAGAGACATACGATAAGGTGCACATGCTATCGATCGAGTGCCCGATGTCAAGTTAATTAAAAACTCGGTCTCTCTGCTAGGTTGTAGACCTGGTGTATCCTGAAACACATCGGGGAACTCACGAACAATAGGAATCAAATCAAGAAAAATCACCACCTCCTTAGAGGTCTCCTCCTCTATATAATATAAATAGGTGGACGAACCTCCCTCGGGATGAGGTATCACCACCCAAAACATCTCCTGACCTCCTATGTCAAACACAATACTATGATTATAGAAGTTAATCATTTCCCTATACATAATTAACCAATACATCTCGATAATAGCAGCATACTCAGGCATATTTCAGAAAAGCATATCGATCGGTAAGATTAATATCCCAATCTCTATGCCCACTCCCTGACATATAAAGAATATCAAAGACCTATAGCTCAGTGGTGAGTCTACACTAGTAACAGTCCTCTCGGTCGTGTCTAATAACCCCATGGCGCCGCCAAAACTAGTGGAAATGAAACTATGTGAAGCCCCCGTGTCAAATAATATCCTCCCCAAAGTCCCTTGGATATAAATGCACCCTCAATCGTGGATGGAGCCTGGGGAACTAAGGCCTAGTGGATGTTGTAGACACGCCCATACTGCAGCTATCCCTACTAGATCGAAGCTGCTATAACGACCGATAAAGCTGGTACCTACAGTGGTGCTCGAAGCTGCTGGAACGACCGATAAAGCTGCTGCTGCTGCTGCGCGGCTCTACCCTTATGAGGATAATCCGGACGTTTGTGGCTAGTGTTTTCCACAACCAAAGCACCTCCCTATAAAGTGTCCTCCCCTCTGCCCCAGTTGCACTCGGTCCTGATTGCCACTACCACCCGTACCTTAGACCTATTGCTGCTTGCCAGGCTGGCCCTACCCAAAACCTCCCTGTCCCTGCCTGTAGTCATCTGATCTAGACCTCTTAGCAGGGTACCCTTGGTGGGAACTCTGCTCACCCTCTCTACTGAACCTGAGTTGGCTGTGCCCCACTCGCACCATTACCGTTAGACCTGCCCTGCTAATACGACTCCCCCCTCGTTTGCTTCCCTTCTAATGGAAGCGTTGATCCTGGAAGCGTAGTAAGGCAGCGTTAAGTACATCAGTATATGTTCCCAATGAAAGATTACCCAAAAGGTGCTAGCGAATCCTCCAAGTCAAGACGTCCATAAACATCGAAATTTTCTTCCCCTCAGTAGGAACCTCATATGGCACCAGACTAATCAATATCATAAACTCTTTCTTGTACTCCACCTCATCTTAGATTGAACGGCGAAAGGGAAATATTTGTGGTCGAACCGCACCCAGAAGTCCTGGATAGTCATGATGTCTCTCTCCTCAGTAGTGGTAATAGATTCCCACCACTGCAGCGCCACTCCCACTAACTTAAAAGTATATAGTATCTAGTCATGATGCCCTTTTTTCGTTGGCTTGCTACCACAACATCAGAGTTGCCTACAAACTCCGGAGGGTGTGCCTTCTGGAAGGCATCTCTTGCTCCCTCCCAAGCAGGCGAGAAAGCGTGAGCTGGTATTAAGGCCACCACCGATACCTGGGGTGGGTCCTACTATACTACGACCAAATATGCATTTATCGCCTGCGCTGTGATAGCGCCAACCTTCGTAACATTTAATGTGCACTTGTCGAAGCTAGTTGGGGCTCGGGCTGGGCATCCCTAGGAGCACCCTGTGCACCTCTAGGAGGAATCCGAAATGAGAGAGAAGCTTTATAAGTCAACAGTAATATCCCAAATATCTGAAGACATAAAATGTGCAATTAGTCAATACAATAGTCCTAAATATATGGGTCTATATCAAAGAAAGCTATGCTGGAAGCATAATAATCCGTACAGATCATAAAGGACTCTATAACTTGATGCTCAGATACAACCTGTGACACCCCACCTAATTAATTACTAGGAGATCAGTCCTTCATTAAACTAATTCAGAATATCCAGCTGGTTTAGAATATGCATCACTGTCAGAAACATTGTTGTTAACACTAACCACCTAATATTTAAAAAGGTCAATGTAAAAATTTTTGCTTTTAATTAACATAAAATCATAATTAACCAATTACTGATCGTATACCATTCAAACGAATCTCATATGAAATAAATTGACTAAGGTAATAAATGATACTGGAGTAAACACATCTGGCCTAAATCCCAAATACAATAATCAATAAAATAAACAACCAACTGATATGAGTAGATAAATAGATCCACAAATCTCTGACTGTCTAAATAGTTAAAAATGGGTGACTTGCCTTAACTGAAATAGCTAACTCAAAATAGAGGAATGAGAATCATAGAGGCATCTACTACCAAGTCATGTAACTTCCACAGTAGCTACAGCTCGTCAAATGAGTGGAACTCCTATCCTTGGTGTCCTTGTGGCTAGGCACCTAAAATGATTTGCCAAAAGAAAAGAGATTTTCAATAAACAAGTTAGAGCCCGAGTTAAAAATAATTTGAGAATTAGCAAGTGCTTAAATGAAAATAATAGCACCTATAGTGTACATCTTAGATCCTCGTGCTCTCACTTGAGATACTCACCTCTCATCTAATGTGCACACCTAACGCATATATTAACCCATCCTAGTTATGCTACCCCACCTAACTAGTCTAAATATAACTATTATCACACTAATAATTTCATGCATTTCCCCGTATCACCCATATCCCGTATTACCACATTTTTAAGGATAGTTATTAATATACCTAATCGTTATTCTCATAAGTATTCCTTTTTATCACTAAGAATATTGTTAAATATCGTTAATTCGATATCTACGAAACACACACAATAGAATATGTAACATGTATACATATATTTATTTCTCACTATATATACTATATCATCACCCTTGGGTTAAGGCCCCCTTGGTTCAATGCATACTCTGCTATCATGTCCCGATGCATCGCTCATTGCATGAAGTACTATAGGTTCAATATCTCACGAATCATCAAAACAAATGCAGATATTGAAGGAAAACATAGTTCCAGGACCATGGGATACGCACATACCTACGCACCCATATGATCGTCAACATTATCGTTCTCATAGATTACCTATACCAAGGTTCTATGTTCTAGTGATACGAATCAAAATCCCCTCGAAGGCTCCTCAAGATATGATCATCTGCAGCGCGTAACCTCCACTCGATAGCATGTAGCATAGGTAAGTTGTACACATAATAATTCAATCAATAGGTGCATACGGAAAACATATAATGATCATTAGGTATTCATGCAACCCAAGTCCCCGAATTTATATGTAGTATAATTATCTCTAATACTCACATTATTCTATCTGCACGACTAACCTCTCTATCATATATATTACATAAGTCCCTCTTATTCTAACCTATTTTCGTATGTAGCTACACAATCATCTCACCACTAGTCTATGTGATTTAGTCACTCATGGATAACGTAGGACATTTTTATATCAATTGAATTAACCTCGTAAGATTTTTAACTTATCCAGGAAAAAAATTAGATTTTTCAAATCTCGTTAGAAGTAAGGAGAATCTTGTTCAAACGAAACTTCGAACGAACTAAGGACTGAATACTCGTTGGAACTCTCGTTCAAATGAGGTCGTTCGAACGAAACTTCAAACGAACTGTACTCTGAATTCTCGCTAGATGTATCATTTGAATTCTCATTTGAATGAGAAAACTTTAGTTCATCCCTGTCAGTTCTAATCCTGCATTTTTCCATCTTTTCATCATCCAAATTTCTCAAACACTCATCCTAATTCAAATCCAACGATTTTAAACTATACCCACTAGTAATAGGATGATTCCATACATAGTTTTAACATTAAATCGTTAAAATTATAATCTGAATTCAGATTTGTTCCTCAAATCATCAAAAGCCCTAATTTCACATAATCACCATTAATCACAATTAAGCCTAGATTTAAATTCGTGATTTCAACATATAAAGTTCAGATTTCTAATCCCCAATATATTGTTATTCATCTACATGAAAAACCTATACCATAATCATAGATTTAAAACCTAATTTCAGTCCTAATTCCATAATATCATGTATAAACCACCAACTAAATTAACATGGACATAATTGTAATACCCCGTAATTTTAATGACTTTTAAAATGGGTTATATTTTAAATTAATTAATTAATTGGATTTTATTATTAATTAATTCATCAGGGTTTTATCCGAATTGAGGATATTAAAATTGTATGATTATGTATATTACTTAAAGATATTTAGGTAATATATTAATGTGATGATTATTGATATTGATGTGAGATATTAATTCGGTAAATTGAATTTTTACTCGGATACGGTATAGGACGTGTTGGGACTAATTTGTTAAATTAAAAAGGGAGTTTATTTTCTATCAACCTTATAGTCATTTCGACTGCGTCATTGCGTCCAAAAGGTTTGAAATAGTCAAAAAAGTCTATTTGGAT
Source organism: Sambucus nigra (assembly GCA_949130495.1). NCBI lineage: Eukaryota > Viridiplantae > Streptophyta > Magnoliopsida > Dipsacales > Adoxaceae > Sambucus > Sambucus nigra. The sequence goes on along the minus strand of OX422222.1, from coordinate 141,757,940 downwards.
GTTGAGTTGGGATCTCGGGTCATTTGGAAATGATTAGACAACCCAAAAGGGTATTTTAGTCATTTTTATAGGGGGGATGAATAGTGATTTCGGATTTTGTCCTCTTATAAGTATTTGGAGATTAAGTGTAAGTGGGTTATTCATCTCTTCTACCCAAAATAGGGAAGTCATCTTCTTGGAGAGAGTGAAAGGTTGCTTGGGAAGAAGAAAGCATACTTGGGAAGGAGAAGAACAAAGACCAAAGGTCACCACTACCAACCACCACCGAAAGTTGGCTGGAAAAGGGAGAACCAACTGTGATACACCACCCCAAGATATCAAACCTTCATTAGAGGCAAGTGTTTGATATTTGCAATTTAAGTTTGTATATTGTCCATGTTAGAATAGTTATAAAAAGGGATGATTTTTCATGTTTGGAAGATAAAGATGGAGTTGTAATAGATTTCTGGAAATATGAACTCATATAGGAATCAAACTCATGATGTAGGTAGTTGGTAATCCACGAAATAATCATAAATCTGTTGAAGAAATTCTGAAAATCATTGATGTGTTCTTGAAGACATTATGTTGATAATTTTCTGGAAAGAGATGATATAAACATGCTTTTAATTCAATCTCTTGATGATTCTAGAATGTTTAGAGCATTATAAATCATTTATATATGTTGATATATCATGTATTAAGGATTATAAGTCATTTGGGTTGTTAATATGAAGGTTTGATTGATAAAAAATGGTTAAATCCGTAATAGAAGAAATGCCGAATAACTGGGCTGTTATCTGGGTGATCGATCGATCGACCTCCCAAGAATTGTTGAAGATGTTTCTTATTAATGTTGGTTCTTATCCCACATCTTTTGTAGATCGTTGGTGATTATTATTTGGATATTATGGGACTTAGAAAAGATCAGTAGGCCCTAGATAATATTCGAATTAATTTGATTGGGATTTATTTGATTAGAATGATGATAATTATATTGAAAGAAATTTCGGTTGCTAGATTCATGTGTTGGATTATAATTTGTATGCATGAGGATTAAGGATAGGTCCAGTAGGGGAGATTCAATATAACACCTGGGTATCCTTTGGGTTACAATTTGAGCATCAAGGACTGAGTTTAAGCTCACTATTGATTGCGCAAGGACTGAGTGTAGTACAAGCGCTTAGTGGTATAGCTTTTGAATATAGATGGGAGTTCGGACCACAATTGGTTGAAAGAGGGGATGAGGTTATCCCGATTGCGTATTTGAAGTTGACAGACCTCCACGGACGATAAAGTTAAGTAGTAGTATATTGGAGGGGTTCCTTATTTGGATTTCGCTTTGCGAGACGCTCCGCGCATGAACCTTAACGACGTCGGGAGTGGAGAGATGTTATAGGATGCGAGGATGTTATAGTGCGAATGAAACACTTTAGGCTATGAGTCATGTGATGATTGTATTCAATCCTAGTTGATAGAATATGTGTTTATAAGAGATTTGAAACTGTCGGTTATAACCCTAATTCAAGGGGAGAGTTTAATTCGTAGTAATTCGGGAGATAAGCTGATATGGACCGGTAGGATATTAGTGATTTCTTACTGAATAAAATGTTGAGGAAAAACATATTTTAACCTTTGAGTATTGAGTGAGGCTCGGGGATAATTAAATTAAGAAGTTATGATATTTTAATACGTGGGATTTAAAGAGATATAATGCTACGTATGGGAATAATCTAAGGGTAATGAGAGTACCTTGTTGATATTATATTATAGGTATGATAATGCCTATTTGATTGATTGATAATCTATGTGTATGAAATACCTAGCTTACTTGCTATCGACTGGAGGTTTGCGCGTGAGGGCAGTCATATCCTGATGAATCCATGGGATCTTTGATTTGTCGCTCAAGAACGTAGGTTTATGAAAGACTTATCGCGGAGTTGATAAGTCCGCTGACTGTGGGTACGCAGGTATGTACGTGACTTATGGATACGAGAACTATGTTCGCCTCTAATTTGTATGTTGATGTTTGTGGTTCAATAAATCCTTACCGAACCTTTTGTCTCCTATTCGGCAACCAGCGATGATGGGACATGATAGCAGAGTAATGCATTGCACCGCAGCAGTGACTCGGGGTGCCGTATTATATATATATATATATATATATATATATATATATAATGAATTAAATGAATGTATATAGTGGTTAAATCTATCTACTGTGTGATAATTGTAGATAACGGTGAATAGAGAAAGAGAATGGAATTAAGTTAATGAATGTTTATTCTTATAGAATTTAAAATCTTAATTCATATAAATGAGAAACAATTCATGTTAATGAGAAACGTATATGAATAATTATACGACGTATGGTTTGGGACATACGGCGTTACGATACGGGATGGAATCATATTATGGGAACTAGTGAAGAGGAGCCATTAACTAAGAGGTTAATAGGAAACGTTAAGTGTGCACTCTAGATGAGAGGTGAGAATACCAAGTGAGAGTCTGGATGCTAACATGTACATAATAAATGCTTTATTGAACTTATTAAATACTTTCTGTTTTAAAAATCATTTTCACATCAGGTTCTGACCCATTTCCTTGCATATTTTCTTTTCTATTATACCTTCTATATTAGGTGTCCAGCTGTAGGGACGCCAACCTTAGTGGATTATGATGAGCTATAGAGCTATGGAGTATTGCATAGATGCCTATCTTCTTTTGATTCAAATTGTTCTCTTAGTTAGGGCATGTCGCCCAAAGGAACTCAATTATCTCTTTTCTATTTGAGTCATATACTCTTGTGTTTGAGTCGTTTTAATACATTTACTATTGTGGGGATTACTATAATGGATAATTATTTGGGAATGTTTATTCCAATTGCATTTAAATTCTTTTGTCTTATCTGTGCGGTTATTAGTGTTGTAGAATAATTTGTGTTGTGTTATTCTTAAACTAAAAATGGATTTTGTTGAATTAAAATTTGGAATGTTTTTAACACCAGCTTAATTGGGTATTGGGTGAGTTGTAAATATTTTTGACAGTGATGCTAATAATGAGTCAACTGTATCTTCTGTTTTAATTTGGTATGGGACTGGCCACCCGGTATTTAATTAGGCGGGGTGTTACAGGTGGTATCAGAGCATCAGGTTCTAGTGTCCTTTAGGATCTGTACAGCTTATTGTGCTTCCAGCTTAGCGTTCTTTGATGTAGAGCCCTATGTTTACGATTGTTGATTTTTTTGGTAAGATTCCATATATATTAGTGAATCTTATTTGCGTTCGGATGGGTTCGTACAAGTATGGCAGATGTGGGCCATTAGACGGATCACGGAGATCGTACTTAGGAGGTTATGAAGTATGTTCGAGTATGATAACCGTAGTCGAGGTCACCTCTGTTATGGAAAAATGAGAAGAATCATCAGTAGAAGTTCTTGAAATGCGGGAATTATGTGTGTTACCTAACGAAGGAAATATATTCAAAGGCTTGGACATATAGTGGAGTGTGGTTAACTGGAACTGAAAATTTGGGGTAAAATTTGTCTTGACTCATCGGAGAAAAGTTATATTAGTGCGATTCAACCACCACCACCCGCGAATGAGGGTATGTTTTCAATCTAAGGAATTATGAGGCGTATATTGAATTTTGTAGTGATTAATATTGTATAGGAAATAGGGTTACTAAACTTATCCTACAGCACTATTATTTATGTAGACTCACGGAGGGGTGTGGGACATCTATATTTTCATGACATCACGTGAGTTTGATTTTTATCACGAAATTACTTACTTTGGGCATGTCCGAATATGATGTGACTATCGACGTGGATTGATTTGTGGTATAGGAGAGCGTATGTACTATTATAGAGAGCATCTTGTCTTTAACTAGAGAGTAGATGAGTAGACTTTTATTTGAAATCGATAAAACCTGTAGAGAGGTTATAAACTATAGACTAAGGACCTAAGGAGTTTCGATGAACGACTACTTTAGGTAGTACTGTATCAGGGGGGTTCCTTGTTTGGATTTCGCTTGCGAGACACCCCACGCATGAAACTAATAACCGTTGGGAGTCGAAATAAGTTAGGTCTTTAGGATATGAGTTTACAACCTTTGTTATAAATATTATAACGAAAGTGGTTTGATAGGGTGTATGGGCGCCCTGGATGGTTGGATTGTAGTAGTTTTCAAAATTGTGAAACTGTAAGTAGTTGTGACTTCAGGATTTATTTGTTTAATATGTGAGGATAATTTTTCCCAAAGTTTGTCACGAGGATGGTATAGGGAAGATTGGATAAAGTTTAAATTCGATTCTGTTGGAACTATATGGTGAGACTTAGTGTAACATCGATGGGGATTTTCGTTAACGTACTGTATGGGCGGTACGATATAGATTACTTGCGATGTGAGATGTATACTCAGAGTTGACATTACCATTATGATTTATTTTTTTGAATTTCGGGATGAAATTATATTATAAGGGGGAAGTATGTAATACCCCGTAATTTTAATGACTTTTAAAATGGATTATATTTTAAATTAATGGATTAATTGGATTTTATTATTAATCAATTCATTTGGGTTTTATCCGAATTGAGGATATTAAAAATGTATGATTCTGTATATTACTTAAAGATATTTAGGTAATATATGCATGTGATGATTATTGATATTGCTGTGAGATATTAATTCGGTAAATTGAATTTTTAGTCGGACGCGGTATGGGACGTGTCGGGACTAATTTGTTAAATTAAAAAGGGAGTTTATTTTATATTGACCTTATAGTCATTTTGACTGCGTCATTGCGTCCAGAAGGTTTGAAATAGTCAGAAAAGTCTATTTGGATGTTGCATTTGGGTCTCGGGTCATTTGGAAATGATTAGACAACCCAAAAGGGCATTTTAGTCATTTTTATAGGGGGATGAATAGTGATTTCGGATTTTGTCCTATTATAAGTATTTGGAGATTAAGTGTAAGTGGGTTATTCATCTCTTCTACACAAAATAGAGAAGTCATCTTCTTAGAGAGAGTGAAAGGTTGCTTGGGAAGAAGAAAGCTTACTTGGAAAGGAGAAAAACAAAGACCAAAGGTCACCACTACCAACCACTATCGGAAGTTGGACGGAGAAGGGAGAACCACCTGTGATACACCAACCCAAGGGCTTAGACCTTCATTAGAGTCAACTGTTTGATATATTAAATTTATGTTTGTATATTGTCCATGTTAGAGTAGTTATAAAAAGAGATGATTTTTCATGTTTGGAAGATAAAGATGGAGTTGTAATGGATTTCTGGAAATATGAACTCATATAGGAATCAAACTCATGTTGTAGGTAGTTAGTAATCCACGAAATAATCATAAATCTGTTGAAGAAATTCTTAAAACCATTGATGTGTTCTTGAAGATATTATGTTGATAATTTTCTGGAAAAAGAGGATATAAACATGCTTTTAATTCAATCTCTTGATGATTCTAGGATGTTTAGAGCATTAGATATCATTTATATATGTTCATATATCATGTATTAAGGATTATAAGTCATTTGGGTTGTTAATATGAAGGTTTGATTGATAAAAAATGGTTAAACCCGTAATAGAAGAAATGCAGAATAACTGGGTTGTTATCTGGGTGATCGATCGATCGACCCCCTGCCTTCGATAGATCGACCTCCCCACAATTGTTAAAGATGTTTCTTTTTAATGTTGGTTCTTATCACAAATCTTTTATAGATCTTTGGTGATTATTAATTTGATATTATGGGACTTAGAAAAGATCAGTAGGCCCTAGATAAGATTCGAATTAATTTGATTGGGATTTAATTGATTAGAATGACGATAATTATATTGAAAGAAATTTCGGTTGCTAGATTCATGTGTTGGATTATTATTTGTATGCATGAGGATTAAGGGTATGTCCAGTAGGGGAAATTCAATATAACACCAAGGTCACCTTAGGGTTACAATTTGAGCATCAAGTACTGCGTTTAAGCTCACTATTACTTGCGTAAGGACTGAGTGTAGTACAAGCGCTTAGTGGTATAACTCTTGGATATAGATGGGAGTTCATACCAAAATTGGTTGAAATAGGGGATGAGGTTATACCGATTTCGTATTTGAAGTTGACGTACCTCCACGACTGACAAAGTTAAGTAGTAGTGTATTGGAGGGGTTCCTTGTTTGGATTTTACTTTGCGAGACGCTCCGCGCATGATCCTTAACGACGTCAAGAGTGGAGAGATGTTATACGATGCGAGGATGTTGATTTTGTTGATAAGTCATATAGTGCGAATGAAACACTATAGACTATGAGCCATATGATTATGGTATTCAATCCAAGTTGATAGAAGATGTGTTTATAAGAGATTTGAAACTGTCGATAATAACCCTAATTAAAGGGGAAAGTTTAATTCGTAGTAATTTAGGAGATAAGATGATATGGACCAGTAGGATATTAGTGATTTCTTACTGAATAAAATGTTGAGGAAAAACCGATTTTAACCTTGAGTATTGAGTGAGGCTCGGGGATAATTAAATTAAGAAGTAAAGTTATGATATTTTAATACATGGGATTTAAAGAGATATAATGCTACGTATGGGAATAATCTAAGGGTAATGACAGTACCTTGTTGATATTATATTATGAGTATGATAATGCATATTTGATTGATTGATAATCTATGTATATGTCATACTTAACTTACTTGCTATTGACGGGAGGTTTGCGCATGAGGGTAGTCATATCCTGATGAATCCATGGGATCTTTGATTTGTCGCTCAAGAACATAGGTCTATGAAAGACTTATCGGGGAGTTGATAAGTCCGCTGACTATGGGTACGTAGGTATGTGCGTGACCCATGGATACGAGAACTATGTTCGCCTCCAATTTGTATGTTGATGTTTGTTGTTCGAGAAATCCTTACCGAACCTTTTGTCTCCTATTCGGTGACCAGCGATGATGGGACATGATAGTAGAGTAATGCATTGCACTGCAGTTGTGACTCAGGGTGTCGTATTATATATGTATATATATATATATATAATGAATCAAATGAATGTATATAGTGGTTAAATCTATCTACTGTGTGATTATTGTAGATAACGGTGAATAGAGAAAGTGAATGGAATTAAGTTAATGAAGGTTTATTCTTATAGAATTGAAAAGATTAATTCATATAAATGAGAAACGATTCATGTTAATAAGAAATATATATGAATAATTATATGACGTATGGTTTGGGAATACGGGGTTACGATACGGGATGGAATCATATTATGGGAACTAGTGAAGAGGAGCCATTAACTAGGAGGTTAATAGGAAACGTTAAGTGTGCACTCTATATGAGAGGGGAGAATAGCAAGTAAGAGTCTAGATGCTAACATGTACATAATAAATTCTTTATTGCACTTGTTAAATACTTGTTGTTTTAAAAATCATTTTCACATCGGGCTCTGACCCGTTTCCTTGCATATTTTCTTTTCCATAGTACCTTCTATATCAGGTGTCCTGCAGCAGGGATGCCAAACTTAGTGGATTACGCCGAGCTATGGAGCTATGGAGTATTACTTAGACGGCTATCTTCTTTTGATTCACAGTGTTCTCTTAGTTAGGGCAAGTCGTCCAAAGGAACTCAATTATCTCTTTTCTATCTGAGTCATATACTCTTGTGTTTGTGTCGTTTTAATACATTTACTATTGTGGGGATTACTATAATGGATAATTATTTGGGAATGTTTATTCCAATCGCATTTAAATTCTTTTGTGTTATCTGTGCGATTATTAGTGTTGTAGAATAATTCGTGTTGTGTTATTCTTAAACTAAAAATTGATTTTGCTGAATTAAAATTTGGAAAGTTTTTAACACCAGCTTAATTGGGTATTGGATGAGTTGTAAATATTTTCGACAGTGATGCTAAGAATGAGCCAACTGTATCTTCTGTTTTAATTTGGTATGGGACTAGCCACCCGATATTTAATTAGGCGGGGTGTTACAATTATATGCTCTAAAAATTAGTAAGATAAACACTTTCCTTTTCACGAAGGTCTAATTCGTCGCTTGAAACTGGTATATATGCTCTCCTCTCTTCCTGATCTACACATTAATGGTGTTTTTGGTGAAAGGTGACTGGGTTTGGCCTTGGAACTCCTAGGAACCTCTCCTTCTTCTTCCTCTTGGACTCTCTTTATTTTTACAGAACATAACCCTAACTTCTACTATGTAAGGGATGATGTATTAAGCTAATTTTCGTACATTAATTAATCCTAATTTTTCAAAAGATAAAAATACCCCCCAGGGGTGTCGGGTTGGCTTGAAGTTGCCCCAGACTCCAAACTAAACACCCGAGTAGGATTTTCTGACTATCTTAACCCTTACGGACACATTGAAAACTCAAAATAGTCATCCGAATAACCAAAAATAAAATTACATTATTATTCATCATTTAAGTCCTGACACTTCTCACATTCGCATCCCAACTAAGTTTACTTTAACTGTCGTATTTTTCACTCATGACAACTTTAATATTTTCATAATCATATATTACTTTACTCACTAAGTAATATTCAACATAACTTACATCAATAAATACTAACTTTCATCATGCTAGTAATCTTTTACTTAAATCCAGATTAATCATAAATAAGTTTTCCATTTTCAAGTCAATTAATCCCATAATTAAAATCATTAAAAGTATGGTGTATTACAAAAATTATTTGACAGACTCGAGGGGTGTTGGTAGCAATGGTAGTGACTCATTGTGTTCTCATGTTTCGAGTGCTAAGACCAAGACAATTATTTGTTTTAGAGGGTCAACAAATCCCAAGGATGTTAGAAAAGGTCAACCCATATGTGTCGTTCTACCCATTTTCACATGTTCACACTGTGGTAGGAAAGGTTACCTTAGACATTTTTGTTTTGATCTTGGAATAGGTCATAGGAATTTTAAGGATAGTGTCCCGTCGCTTCCCGTAATCCCTCGAGTTAGGTACACACCTATTTGGGTTAGGGAATCTGCTTTGGAGATGCTAAATGCTTCGTTGGTTGATTCTCACATGCTTGCACATGATGCATCACTTGCTATTTCTTATGGATAGTTGATTGAATGCTTTGTTTGTCATACACTAGTTGTGCTTCATGATATATGGTTTTCTTGTGTTATGACACGTGAATTTTTTTATTATATTTTTATTTTTGATAAAACGTTAGAAAAATACAAAAATATTTTATATGGATAAAATTTTTCAAAAAAGACAAAAAGATTTTTGTATTTAGTTTTGCACCAACTATGAATGGACATTTAGGATGGCCAAGTCACAATTTCATTCCATATCCATGTGAACATTTGATAGTGTTTTGATATGCATCATCATTTTATTTTTGTGCTTTACAATGTTTGGAGTCATTGAGATGTGATTAGTTATTACTACCTACATATTTGACTCATGTGTTCCTTTAATACACACTTACAGGAATTTGTTTGACTATTGTTCTTGTCTAGCACATGTTAGTTGATGTGTTTTCATCTCAATTTTGTCTTCAAAACGAACCAAATGCGATAAAACTTAACAATGAAAGTAATGCATGTAAGAACCGTTGTTTGTGAGTTTCTGTGCTGTTTATGAAAAACGGCGAAGGGCTACGAAAAGTACTCATTTATCCTTTGAGATTAAGCCACCATTTAAATTGGACCTAGAAAAAGTGAAGAACAAAAGCAGAAGCCAAGGTCCAAAGTGGTTGAAAAGAGCCCCAAAATAATTTAAAGGCTATAAAAGGAAAAATATACCAAAAGTGGGCCAATTTATTTTGTTTTATCACCCCAAAAGAAAAAGAAAAAGCATTATAATTTATGAGGGAGTTTGCATGGAATATAAAATGGGTTTTACAGTTCCTGAAAAAGCATTACATAGTTTTAGACGTTATTGAAGTGAAAATCATGTCTAACTTTGATTTGTTGATTTGATTAAGACGATGTCATTTAAATTCACATTTTTGGCAGCTAAGGATGAATTTAAGATTCATTCATTAGGATTACACATATTTATCGTGCACATATGTTATGCATTATTGCATTGATTTTCCTATCGAATATGTTCACACCCATTCATTCTGTTCCCATGATTTGGTTATCTTAGTGAAAATTCATGGTGTGTGATTTTTTGTAAAATTATTTATGCATTTTTGTATGAAAATTTTGAAAAAATCAAAAATAGTTTGTGGATGTCTTTGAGTATATCCTGATGATTGTAGTTATTTGATTTTCTTGTCGTGAAAAATCCATGTTATTTTTTTTATTCTTTTCCTTGTCTATTTCGAACAAATAAAAAGGGGGAGAACGAATTATGGGGGAGTTTTACATTATGGGGGAGATTTCATGATATTTGATCTATGTTTTGATGTTATGTTTATCTCATTTCAAACTCGATACGTAACTAAGTATTTTCTTTGTCTCATGTGTGTAGGTACAAAGATTGATGATCATATGTTGTACACCCTGATGAGAAAATTTTGAAGATTTGATGTTAAAGATTATTGATGAAAAGTTTAAGACTTACATGTTTAGTACGTTTTCAGTTTTGGGTTGATAGAAGGGTATTAGATTTGTATATGCATTTTGATTTGATAATTTAGATGTTTTTATTTTGTACTAGCATTGACATAGGGGAAGATTTGTAAGCACATTATTTTATTGTCATGTTTATATTTGAGTATGTCGTATAGCGCTACAACTGTCGAAGACTTATTCAAGTTCAAGTGTGTGTCAAGACGGATCCGAACTTCAACGCTCTTCAACAAAGATGCCGCCATGAGATTAATTTGGTATGGTTGTGTTTAAATACCATAATGGTTCACTTAGAGTGTTGGGATTATTTTTCTAAAATATTTTCTTTGTTTTGAAGTGGAGTTTTCGTCAAAGAATTTTTTTCTAAGTGTTGAGGCAGATTTTTTTAGGAAATAATTTTTGTTTTTATATTTTACTATCGTTCGAGCGACAGTAGTACGTTGTTCAAGAGACATTACTTTGTCGCGCGAAGCACATTCGACCGACACATGTCCTCGTTCAAGCGACATGATGATTTTGTTCGAGCAACCTGCCGAATTAAGTTTTACAAAGCGTGTTAAACCACGACATTTTCGTTAAAAAGACCGAACATTTTTCATTTCGCACAAATTGCAAACCAATAGAATACTTTGTCTTCTTCATTTAAGGGTTTAATGCCTTTTGTTTTCAATTCAAAAACATCACAATCTTTATGTGAATTGTTTTGGAACCCAAGATTTAATTTTGGTGAAGTTATTTCTTTATGGAGTCTTATCTCTACGGCTGACTATGACTACGTGTTGATCGGGAGTGCTCGTGGGTGTTTCTGGTTGAATTGGACTGCGTGTTCATGTGTACCGTTGCATTTAATCCATTGCTAATTTTAGGCTATGCGCCTATGTGATTGTTCTGAGGAGTAATCATTGCATATTTTATTGCTGACTCTAAGCTATGCGATTTATTTAACATACTAAAATAAAAAGGTTTTGCCCTTCAGGAATTTTTCCTAAAATTTGTGTGTTAACAATTTTATTTGTGATGGTTTAACACACACACACACACACACACACAGAGAGTTTTATGTTAGGCGATGAATTAATTTGGTTTGAAAATTCACTCCAATTAAAAAAGTCTAAATTGAAAACTTGCGAATTTATTTAAATCAGTATCACACAGCATTCTCAAATTGGCATCAGAGCTTATTTAAGCGATCATCACTTTTACAGTTAGCAAGACAACCAAATTTTAGTTATCCATTCACATATTGGTGACATCAACACACGACACATCACTATAGCCAAACAATCTAATTTTAGTAACTCCTGAACATATCGGTGATGCCAATATATTTTAATACCCCTTTATAATATTATTTATTACCTTTTTAATTATTTAAAACTAGCCCCACCGATAATATGTGCATCACAACTAAAACCATCCCTAGTCCCATACTAAGAGATCATTAAACCATAAGTATCATCTAGTGTATCACCTAGATCGAATACCTAACAAAAGTCACAATCTAGTATCGCACCTAGGCTGACGGAATAGTGTAATAACATACTACCTAGTCCCACCCAGGAAAATGATCATCCTTATAAGTACACACTCATTCGTTACATACTTACAAAGTGCCAATAATAACAACGTCTCCCTACTAGTCCTATACGTAGGAAGCAACTAATTAATTAGGGTGAAAGAAGAATGCATCTAAAAAACCAACCATCCTCGCAGTGTTAATTTATTAACATGAACAATCTTTATGTAGATCATATTTTTAATTTAACATTACGATCCTTAAATTTTAAATCATATAAAACCGAATCCATTCTCATTATATCAAGTATACCATGTGATAAAAAATGTATACCAAAAATCCCTTTAAGTTATCGAATTGAGTTATTTCAATACATGTGATAAATTATCAATTCCACGCATAATTCAATTCAAACATGTGTACTAACAATATTTAGAATCAATTAAAGTCATTCCACATCATACACATTAATAGCGTATGTTTATCAGTCAAAACATCCTTCTAATTACATATATTAGTTTTAACATGTGATTTGTGTCAATATCTCACCATAACAAGGTATATCTATTTATCCATATAATATTTCATGTCTTAAAATCAATTTTTTAAATTTAATAGAAATATGTCATAATTAGGTTTTCATTTTCCTAATAAAAAATGCAAAAATTTTATGAAAACATGTATAATAAATTTTTAGGCAACATTTAAATTAAACAACAACTAAGGAGAACAATAGTTATATTATTGCCTGAAAATAAGTATCTTGAAAATATAAATACAAGGTTGTATTGTCTCGTGAAAACAACAAATTATATTCGTGGTTGATCTTAAGAAAAATTGATTTTGGAAAAGTGTAAGAGGAGAACTTGATAGATATTTCTTTTTGGTAGATGAAAAAGTGATGAAAAAGGTCATAAACCTCGTCCTTTTATAAGAGTTAAACAAAAGAGTCCAAATTCAATACAAACACTAACAAAACCAAACTACCTGCACTACCTGTCACGATCCTAATCAATTTGACTCTCCGATTAGATCGACCCAATCGTCCTAAGTTTTGTTCCTCCCCCTAAAATTTTGTTTTCCCCCAAATCATTTAAATCAAAATCAATTATTTTTAATTCAAACCCTAAGAAGAAAATATAATTCACTCCAAATAATAAAATAAATTCAAAGTTCCAAATTTTAAATTATAAATTTGTGATTCCCAAATTACGGGGTATTATAGTCTTCTCCACTAAAACAAGAATCTTGTCCTCAATATTCGGCCAAACGTAGACTTCGTAACATAGACCCGCATAAATACCTACAGCTCACATGAGCCTACCCATATAATGCTACGACTAGGCGCTCATACACCCAATCCCATGCGTAACTACCCATAAATGATCCCCTACGTCAAGGTGACTATCTCTAAAATCAATCCCAAAAAGGATCTAGTACAGACTCACTCTTTTCACAAAGACAAAACTAATGCGTATTCGAGACCCAAATCCTAGGGAATACAAGTTAACAAACGGTATGAAAGACGAATAATGTGAAAGCTATCACTAACCCAAAACCCTCGATGCCTATGACGATGCTCTCATGCAAACTATAATGACCCTCGTATTTTTCCATTGAGGACGATCAAGACATGATGCCAAAATATACAAGTCCTGAAAATTTATATACCATTCTTATAATGTGGAAAAAAATGAATTTTAAATACCATTCTTGGCATGTCACTAAAAGTGAGATATTTTAAAAAAAAATTCCACAAGATATAAATCAAGAGTAATCTAACGAATATAAAACATCCATATAAATGAAACCCATCACCATGCTAAACTCTAAGAATTAAGAATATGAAACTCAAAGTAATTATACTAAAATGAAAATAATCTGACTAAAAATCTAATGCTGAAATTCGTAAACAATAGTGGAGTCGAGTGACCCACAAAATACCGCATATAAATAGCTAAACAACAACCTAACATGAAATTTTAGTCATTACAATAGGTCAGAGCCCATCACATGTATACAAGATACTCTTCCCAAAAATGATTCATGAATCAAGCCATAAGCATCGTGTGAGATAAATATAACAATATATTATTTTAAATTAAGAATCAATATAATGAGATATGTGTAAAGTAAGACAATGCTTAAACTATGCCACCCTACTAACGAAGTCTAATTATTTTTTTCCAACATCTAATGAGATCTTAATCCTTTAACTTATATTAATTCAATTATTTAATTATTATGTATTAGACACCACTATATTCAGACAAACTTTGTATTCATCATGCACATATTTATGCGTTCTTAACATCTCAACACATCACACCCATACCCATCACTATAGACAACTACCTAAGTTTAGTTAGGCCTTTACATATTAGTGATGTTCCATGAACGACACATCAGTATAGATAAATGACCACATTTTTATTAGCCTTTCACAAATTGATGACACAAACACATGACACGTCACTATAGATATTTGTCCTAATTTCAAATTGTCCTACACATATTAGTGGTGCCAATCCATTGTAATACATGTTTATCATGTTAGGAATTAGGTATATCTTCTTTATCACGTTTTATTTATTTACAAATAGCCCCACCCATAACATGGAGATCACAACTGAAACCATCTACAGCTCCATACATATAATCACCAAACCATAAGTATCACCTAGCCTATCACCTAGGGAGAATACATATCAAAAGTTATAACCTAGTATGAAACATAGGCTAAAAAAATATCATATCAATGTACTACATAGTCCCATCAAGTAAAATGCTCATTCGTACAAGCTCACACTCACTAGTGCCAGACTTAAAAAGCTCCAATAATAATAAAGTCAGGTTATAAGTCCCATACCTACCAAGAGACCAATAAGAGTATGAAAATGCTCATGTGTACCAATAAGATTGTATTTTTTTATTACATTGACCAAAATATACTTTGATTCTTGTCCATGAAGTTCGTTCGACAAAGCTTCATGCAAATCATTCAATGGAAATCCTCACCTTAATGCGCAACCTTTTACTATTACATTAGGAAGGTAAGCAGATAAATAGACTCAAGCACATTTCTTCCAAAAATTCCTTTTATAGAAAATATTTTTTGTGTGTGTTTATGTGTTGATATGGATCTTTGACTTTTTTATGAAATGGAAAAAGCTATTTTTTGAAAATCTTACATTCTGCATTTTATAAAGGCTGTTGAGATCTATCGGAGGAGCTTTATCACAACGAGACTTTTTATCACTGCAACGAAAGTCTCTTTGGTCGTGCTATGTTTTAGATATTTCTTGTTCGTATCTCCTTGTATCATTGTTGAAGGTTTTCCAAAATGAGGGAAAAGCTCATTGCAACCAAGCTCTGGTGATTTGTGTCAACTTGGCTCAAGGTAACGTTTTGCATTATATTATGCACATCACTGTTGATACTTGTGAAAACTAAATACATGACCACATGTTTTCTACTTTTACACTATATCATCTCATCTAAGTATACTCTTTACCTATTTTTTCCTTCAAGCTTCGCTTGAAGCTTGTATGTATATGTAAGTAATTTGAGACTTCATTTTGATTTTTAGTGTTAGTGTGATTTTGTGATTTACTTTTGTGGACAACACATTTGGATAAATCTTTCTTTCCAAAAGAATAATTTTAGGAGAGAAAAATAAAAGTAAGAAAAAAACTTTTATGGTGTTGAATATTGCATTCTTTCGAGTATGAAATCTTGTTTATATCTTCAGTATATTCTCGAGATATTATATGTTTAAATACTTATGAAGTATAAAAATATTTTGAAGTAAGTTTGTTTTTATTCAAAAAACAATATTTAAACCTTAACAAAACTCTTTTTAATTTTCTCTTTGTTATTTTTAGATTTCGTATATCTTAAAAATATATTATATCAGTTAAGCCACTATTTTCAAATGCACTTTCCCCTTAAGTTCATCACATACCTTGAAAGTTATCCAATACTCACTGAAGGCTTCTTGCCTTTGTTAAAAAACTTGGAACATAAAAGTTTTCTTCAAACTCGAAATGAAGATTTTATTGGCAAGAAGATTTGGTGACATTTGAGTCTGACCAAAACCGGTCACGGTTGCATAGCGTACTCCAATTGTTGGTGGTATCTAATTAGTAAATGGTGGGAAAGACTGTCTAGTCATTCATAGCATCAAGAGGGTGTAAGTCATTATCTTCTAGTAGTAAAACACTCCTACAGTACATTTGTCCTTCAATCAGCTCAATTTTTTTTGGGTTATTCCTTGTATGCCTTTTTGTTGTTCTATATGGTTTATGTCTCTGAAATTATATTAAATCACCAAATATTGAATATAAATTATGATTTAATAAACTAGGTAAATAATTTTATCACATAGACCTCGGGATTTTTATTTGTTACCATATCCCGAACTTAAAGGACAATCTTATCAAAACTTGACAAGATATTTTATTTGGGTATTTTTTTTCATCTCAGTTTTTAGCACACTCACTCCGAACTGGTATCAGAGCTAGACCCATCTTTGTTAGGTTTCATCACCTTGAGGTAGTTATCGTGTGTGTAGATATGGATTTTACCATGTGCGATAGTATTACTGATTTAATTAGTGCATGTAATGGTCATGCTTTTTGTTGACTTGATACCCCATTCGAAATTTTAAATCACCCTAATGCAAACATTTCTTGTGCAGGTTCTTCTCTTAAAGAAATTGTGTCTCAAAATAAGAGTTTACTTAAAACCAATGTTAAACTTTCTATGAGAGTGAAACACTTGAAGAAAAAAAGCTATCAAATAAAATGAAGACCTTGAACCTTCTAGTGTAAGTTTTATTAGGGATATTTTTCTTGCTAAAATTAAAATCCTCAATAAAGAAAAAGCCAAACTTTTTATTATAATACTTCTATTAAAGAATATAATTATTTTTTCCAATTTATTGATGTTTAGGTGATGCAAGTTCTGGGCTCCATGGGGAGAGGACTTGTGTAATGGCGAGTGCAGGAGTGATTGTCTTTCGGTCCTTCACCTTCTCCCAACGTGAGGTTATGGTATCGAGTTTGTACTCGATAACTTACCCCAGGAAGATGTTTGACTCTATGTCCAGTTTGAGTGGCACACCCTAGTTATGGAGCCTGGGCCTGGGCCCGCGTGTGTGTTGTGCAATGAGGGGTTCTCTTGGCTTGTTCAGAGTTACCAATTTGTTTTATACAAAAATAAACAAAATATTTGATCGATCCCTTTCAGGCTAATAATATAATAGGTTTTCATTACATGGTTGGACCATATATTCTTTTGGTGTGGTTTTGGAACTTAGTTACAAGTTGGGAAGGTATTAGGCACCCAACTTGTTCTTTATGTTTCCTTAATTCAATGCTTATTACCACTCTTTTCATTTAATTGATTATTTTTTAGTTAATTTTTAAAACGTGTTTAGAGACCTTAGGTTAATAATCATTTAAATGTAAATTAGTGCTTAGGTAGTAAAGTTGAATCAAATAGAAAAATATGAACGCCACTTCAACGTTGAAGATACACAAGATTAACTGTGCATGACTCCATGCTTATTTTAATATGACAGGTGGTTGTTAGTATTTATGCTAGTGTTCAAGGTAGTTTATCTTTGAGATAATTTGATATCTCATTATTGGTTGAGGAGAGATGTAAAGTTGAGATACAATTTCATCTTCATTTATAATTATTGTGTACACGTTTGCACGTTTGTATCTGTTTGAGAATTTGTATGTAGGGATATGTTTGGGAAGTCCCGCCTTGAGATATTTTGACATATAGTTTTAATTACTTAGGTGTATTGGATAAAAGTGGAGAAATGTACGCATCTCTGTTGAATGAATTCCAAGTATGCATTCAAGTGATTGGGTATGTTAAATATTATTACACCTTGATATAGTTTGACATATCATTTTAGCTATGTATATGTAATGTATTATCATCTAAGATATGGGTGATTATTGATGGAGACAACGTATCGAGAGGCATATTGTTGAGGTTCGGTATCATGAAAAGGACTTGTATTTTGCCTTCGTACTAGTGCGACCAAGGTGTCAAAGTCTACATAGTTCGGTTGTTCACATGATCCAATGTGATGTGTGTAAGTGTTGGACTTGACTTTATAGGGGGAGGGTTGGTGTATGAAATATTATAATGGGAATGGATGTAAATATATTTGACATTAGCACATAACCTTACAATAGTGAGGCGATTACTAGCCGGAAGGTGTTTTCCTTCAAGCAAGTTTGGCGATTTATGACTGGGAGGAGTGGGGTTAATAATAGGGGAGGTTGCATCAAGGATGTCATCTTCTATTATTGAGAAATGAGTAGACCACCACAACATGGTATTGGGGTGGATGAGGAGAAGTCGGGGGTTCAGAGTAGGGATGGGAGCATCCCTGAGAAATAATATGCTAAGGGACGTATTATGAGTTTTGGGAATCGTAAGTTTAACTTATTATAATGCCTACATAACTAAGGATACTTGGAATCAATTCGAATGTAGTTGCAAGAAACGGGGTATATTTAAAGGTATAGGCGACTGGATACGAGGTATACAAATACAACATTGTTGTATTCAGGGAGCCTACTCCTCAATATAACATTTTCATTTGGTTGGATTGATGCATTTATGTGATAAAATAATGTCTAATTTGAGTCCGATGTTTGATGTGTATTTGATATGAAAACACATATTTCGGTCCCTCCTAATGGAAGGGCTTTATTCGTTTGGAGATGTGGTCAGAGTAGTTGGATTTTAGACTTTGGTCCGATCCAATTGTGACAAACCGTCTAATTAAATACCGGGTGATCAGTCCTTTATTAAATTAAATCAAAGTGTCTGGTTGGTTCATTCTTAACAACATTGTCGTAGAACAATTTTTTTCTATATTAATCACATAATAAATAATTAATCTAAGTGTCAAAACATTTAATTTTATAAATTAAATCCTATTGTTATTATTTAATATATGAAACCATTTTTATGAACACAAATAATAATATTAAAACCAAATCATCCAAATGGAATAGCCAAGCTAGGTTAACCAGTTCCAAATAATATATCCTAATTCGCAGGACAAGGAAATAAATAAAGCAATCCCAACAATAGCTGAATACTGAAATAATAAAGAGTACAAGTCTCTCTCTCGAGACTAAATAAAACTGGAAATGGGAGACACATGCCCTAACTAATAAAGGCTAAATAGGAGACTGAGAAGACAAGGATGAAGTCGTCTACTGCAAGGGCCAACAATTCTCACACTAGCTACAACACGTCAATGGTCCAAAGATCTAGGCATGATGCACCTGTGGTAGGGAACCTATAACATATCTATATATATATATATATATATATATATATATACATACATACAAGATGAAGGACAGATAACAAGAAACATGACAGAGCCCGAGCGTAAAACATCTTTAAAAATAGTTTAGCAAGTATTTAAAATGCTTACCAGTTGATATTACATACATGTTAGTACTTCAACACTCACTTGGAAATTCTCACCCCTAAACTAGTGTGCACGCCTAACGTACTAATGAACTAATCTAGATAAAGCTTACCCTGTACACTAGTCTAACCCAATTTCCCTTCACCAAATCCTGCTTCAAGTAATCGCATGATTAAAGTTTATATCAGATAACCTTTTTCTTATAAATATATTAAGCCAGTTATATTCATCTCAATACAGACTTAAGTTCGCAACCACTTAATTCATTTAATATTAATTATTCAATTCATATCTAGTTACGAGCACAGTAGATTAGTCACATGTATATATATTTATCAGTCATAATATATATATACTAATAGGGCACCCCACATAAATCTATGCAGGCGAGAAGTCCCCGTATCTCTAGTACACACTACAAGAAAAAATATCATTTATGTCAGTTTAAAAATGAACGTCATGTCAGACAAATGTAAATTGACATAAATAATATTCATTTATGTCAATTTGACTTTTAAAGTAAATTTTATTTCAATTTAAGTAAAATTGATATAAAAAATAAACCATTTATCTCATATTTATATATAGATGACATAAATATACCTTAATTATTTCAGCCTTCTCAGTAAAAACTGAGGTAAATGAAAAAAAAGAGGCGGGGCTATTTTTTTTGCATTCCCGCTCCAAAAGTTTGCTTCCTCAAAATTCCCCGCTATCTCTCTGGCTCGCACGACCACCCTCTCTCTCGTTCGCTGCGTCCCTCTCTCTCTCTCTGGCTCGCACGACCCTCTCTCTCTCTTGATCGCTCGTCCCCCTCTCTCTGGCTCGCACGCCCCTCTCTCTCTCTGGCTCGCATGATCCTCTCTCTCTCGCTCGTTGCGTCCCTCTATCTCACTGGCTTGCACGACCCTCTCTCTCTCTCTGGCTCGCTGCGTCCCTCTCTCTCTCTCTCTCTGGCTCACACGACCCTCTCTTTCTTTGGCTCGTTGCGTCCCTCTCTCTCTCTGGCTCGCACGTACAACCCTCTCACTTCACCTCCGGCCCTCTCACATCTCATCACCTCCGACGCCAACGAGATTTAATCAATCAGGTACGAAAATCCCTAATATGGATTTGCAAGGGTTTGTGTATAAATATGGATTCGATTCGTGTATATGTGTTGTGTATATGCGATTTTTTCTTCATATGTGTGTGTGAGATTTCTTGATTTGTGCGTGTGTGATTTGTGTATATGCGATTTGTTCGATTTGTGTGTATGAGTTTGTAATATTTTTGTTTGAAAACCTAATCGATTTCTCTTCCTTTTTTATTTTGCGTCTTTTATCAGACTCGCAGCTGGGACGCCTTCCCTCTTCTCCTGTTTTCTACCCCGGCCCAGTCTACACATAGAGAATTTAGGTACATTGCCTTACCAACTATTTTTACATGAGTAAATAGTTATGTTTGTGCCAAGCATTGTTCAGGACTTTATTTGTTTAGATTTATTACAACTATTAGCACTAATACTCTTTAAAGAATTGTGTCTATTATAAATTCATTTTATATATTGTCATTTTTTTTAAATACACATTAAAGAAATAGTTGAGTGTCATTAGTTTCAAGCGTAACTTTATTTTCTTTTGAGTTTATATGTTCAATGTTTAATAATTTTGGTTAATGAGTTATTGCAAAAAAAATTAGGGTCATTCGAAGAAAAGTCCGTCGATAATTTTATAATTAATATACAGTCCAAACTTTTTTATTTTGTTCCAAAAGATCCCTCGTCGCATAAAACAGTTACAAACTTTTTTTTAATCTTATCCTAAACTTTAAGAAATAATTATCAAAAAAAGTAAAGAGGGGAGTTTTTGCAAAATTAAAAAAATAAGCTGGACTAAATGTAAAATATACTTAGCTCCTAGCAATTAAACATTAATTGTCCCGGTTGACTTAAAATATTTAAGTTAAATGTAAAATATCTAATTTTTTACGTAATACAAAATGTTATGCGTAATGTATAATATTTAGATGTTTATAAATGTAGGACCAATTCATTTAGTGCTTAGTACTTGAATTTTGGTTAAGATTTTTAGTTCCTAATACGTAATTGTGCAATATCGCTCTTGTGTCCTTCAATATTCGAGTTTCTTTTGAGTCAGACCTGTCATATTCGGGTTTCTTTCAAGTCGGACTAGTTAATTTTAACATGTTAAATAATATTTTGCCTGAGTTGTGAAAAAACATTCAGTCTTACAGTTCCGCCCGTCCTGAATTAAAATCCTGGATCCGTCAATGTGTGTGTATCAGCCTTGATGTTCAGTGCTCTAGATTGCAATTAATTTCAGTGTGTGATGTTTTAGATTGAAATTAATTTCAATGTGTATGTTTGTGTTTGTGTATCAGGGTGGAATTATGAGTTTTTTTTTTGGATTCCCTTGAAATGTTTAAATAACATTTGATTATTAGTTAGTATTTGGTTAAATTTCCCTCATTTGATTCTCATTTGAAACGGGGTCAGTGCATGTTTGTGGTACTATATTATCAAATCATGTGGTGTTCTTTATGAAATTTCTGTTTTTTAAAATATGATTAAACAAGTGTTTGTTAATAAACTCATTATATGGATTCTTGAATATTTTTATACACTTAATGACTATTGTGTTTTGTGATCCAGTGTTTTTTTTATTAGAAATTTGAACCGGTGATTTCATCTTTTTTTAACATTTTTAGCAAAGATGAGATCAATGATATACAATTTATGTTAGATTATATAAAAGTGTGATGTATATATCCCCTACTCTTTATTGTTTAACAAAGTGTGATATCAATCCAACTACATCCCGTATTGCATTGTAATTGATTATTCATTAAGAATTGCTGTAAATTAATTGATTCATTAATGTGTTTTTGTGATTAAAAGAGACATTTGATTTCGGGCAGATGAAACTTATTCAAACTTATTCAAACTTCAAATATGAGAATCTTAGTTAGAAGATAAAATGATCAATATTATGTTCACCATTAATTGTTGTTAATCCAAAGATCTGTTAGAATTAGTTCACTCCTATTTATGTGGTCATCACAATGTGAGTACTAGGTGAGTGTAAGTATTTTACCATATTCATTGATGGTCACTATAGATTTATATATGTTTACCTTACGCATCACAAGTTTGAAGCCTTTGATTAAGCATCACTATAGATTTATATATGGTCACTATAGATTGTGAGTCTTGCTCGCCTGAGGTCTAGGAGTCGAAGGTTAGAACTTTTGGTTTTGGTAAAGTTCTATCTCCATCTCTTTTAGTTGTCGTTGGAGGTAGGAATTTTCTTCAACCTAAAGGCGAGCTACGTCCCCTTGCCATTGGACCATTACTTCGTATGCTACGATGAGGGATGAGATTTGAGTAGACCTGCGTTGCCTATATCTTTCCTCCAAAGGTGGTTGTTCTAATCGATACCTTAGGTTCCCATCTTAACGAACCTCAAACCAGACCCTCAGTGGAGCCAAATTGGGTCTCACATCTCTAGGCTTGGGTGCACTATTTGATTGGTGAGACATCCTAACTACTTTTTGAAGGAATCATTTTCGTGGAAGGAAAATCATTCCCACAAATGGTGCCAATTGTGAGTCAAATTAATCATAATTAAAAGGAATCCGGAAAGAAGTTAAAGAATGAATGTAAAATTCCAATCACACAATAGAAAAATACGTGGTTCGAAAAGTTGCCTACATCCACGAAGAGGTTACTGTATTTTATTAAGTTCTCTCAAAGTTTCAAAAGTACATACCCCTTGTCCCTGGGGCGTGGGATGTATTTATAGTGGTATAAAACCGCAGTGGTTGAACCAGCCAATGAACTTTCTTAGCTTGAGATAAGATTGCGTGGTTACTCCCTGAATATCTCCTTTGAGATTTTGGGTAACCAACATGATCTTATAGTAACTGTAGATGTGTTCGTAATTATCCATGTGATAAATGATGTCAATGATCACCTTGTTAATTGAAGGGTTCGGGCGTGCCCTTCATATTATTGGTCTTGGTCGGCTAATCTTGAATTGGACCAAAGTTAATTTAGGTCTTCATAGATAATAAAGAAGAAAAAGCCTCTCCTATGTGGCAAATACAAGATCATAAAAACCTAGAAACCTTTTTGGGCAGCCAATGACCAAAAGGAAAAAAACATAAAATAAACTTGGAACTTTATCTTTAGACCCATTACAAAAACACAACATCTAACTTGATAAATTACAACACATCTTATATAACTTCAAAGCACATCTAACTAGTTTAGGAAGATCCTAGGAATCAACATACATCTTAATGGAGGACATATAAACACCAACGTCCGCCAAGCAATCAACCACCATAAATCATTCTTTGAAGCAATTATTCGAAGTAAACTTGGAATACTTGAGATTACTCTAAATTTCTTTTATGATTTCTTTATATATTCATGGAGGTTTTCCACACTTATTTATAATTTTGATCGCCGTTAATGAGTCATCTTAAATTTGAATATAGTTTATTTTATACTTTAAATAAATTTTAAGGCCCATATTCAGCCCCATGAGCTCCATTGTAGTGTTGGTAGAAACACTATTAAAATTTACAAAAGCACCTACCAACTGACCTCTAGGATCTCTGATTATACCACCATATCCATTAGGACCTGGATTACCTTCAAGTGCACCATCCACATTTAATTTTATCCAATTATGGCAAGGGGGTTGCATTAAGTTATTGTAACCATCTTCGATCTGGGGGATATGTTCAAATCAAAACACAGTTGTGATTATATCATCAAAGTTTTGGATAGGGCTTTTAAAATTCTTACCATTACAATTGATGGATATAAGGCAGATTTCTTGGGATATAATGTTGTGCTTATTGAACTTTATTATATCATAAAAGGCTATATTCCTACTTCTCCACATCTTCCAACAAATGACTATAGGAATAACTTTCCCAAGGAATCTCAAGTAATCTGTTGAACCTTCTTTATACCACCAGCACATTAACATAGCAAAAACATAATTTCTATCAATTTTGGTTCCCATAAGACCAGAAAAAGGAATCTTATATAGGCTTTGTTTCTTTACATTGTAAAAATAGGTACATAATGGACTCAACATGGTTATGATAAGCTTTGCATCTAGATACCAACCATATTCCTTGTTTTTTTTATGTTTTTATCAAGAGGCAGGCAGGCATTAAGTATCCGCCACATATTGATAGAGAGTCTTTTAGGAATAAAAGGATCTCGTATATTAGACATAACTTTGGAAAAATTATAATGTTTTTTTTTCAATCTCAAAAGCAAAGTTAAAAGTGAATGAACCTGAATCATAAGCTTTCTAAATCCACTGATCTCCATGCCTTTTCCATATGGTTAAGACAACTGTCTTTGATTTCAATCATTCTTCTCCAAGAAAAAAACACTTGATGTTTGATTCAATGATTTGTATGTAGTTCACCCATAGAGAATCATCAGTTATATATTTCGAAACCAATCACATACTTGAAGCTTTAATGATGAGATTAAAATCAATTAATCCCATGCCTCTTTAACATTTTTCTTTGCATAAAAATTCCCATCCTTCCCATTGGTATTTCAATACATGAATTTCATTGCCTCCTCAAAAGAGTTTATTCAAAATAGAGTCAATCCTTTTAATTACTGATTTGGAAGGTTGAATAGATACCAAGAGGTAAAAGGGAATAGAAGAGAGAACATGCTTGATCAGAATGTATTTACCTCTAGTGGATAACACTTTAGCTTTTCAACCACCTATTTAGCTTCTTGGAGAATCAAATAAGATCCAATACAATTTAATTTTGTTCCCCCTTTAAACAAAGGGCACCCTAAGTATTTGAGTGGAAGAGACTTAATCTTGAGATCTGTGCTTTTAGCTATATTATTTCGTCTTCTCGGTTCCTGCTTCTCATTAACGATAAATATACTTTTATTAAAGTTTATATTATGCCCAATTATTAATGAAAACATGTCAAGGAACTTCATTAAGTCCTTTAAACTCTTTTTATCTCCTCTAGAGAAAATCACTATGTCATTATAAAATGATAAATGAGAAATGAGAAATGAGTGGTCTTTCACTTGGATGATAATGAGGTTATGTATAGGTATTATACATTATTTTATCTAATAGCCTGCTCAGGTAATCAACTTCAAATATGAATAGACTTGGGGACAGGGGTCCCCTTGTCTTAAGCCAGAGTGTAAGCAGCCCTTGGATTGGCCATTAATCATTATTGAAAACCAATTATTAGATATGCATCTCCAAATAAATTCAATCAATTTTTCTCCAAATTCAAAACCTCTCAACACATTGATTAAAAATTCCCAATGAAATTTATCATAAGCCATTTTTATGTCAATTTTTGTAATGAAATTACCAATATGAATTTTCCTTCCTAAGTTGTGCACCATCTCTTGAGATAGAAGGACATTGTCTTAGATACTTATACCTTTGACAAATCCACTTTTATTAGGATAAAATAACTTAAAGAGGACTAGAAGAAAGGATTTTAGAAATGATTTTATATGAAAAATTACATAAGTTAATAGGTCTATTATCCTCACACTTCTTTGGACTTTTATCTGTTAGGGATAAGAACAATAGAATTACTTGTCCATCTTTTAGGAAGTTCATGACCGGCAAAGAAACTATTTACAACAGACATAAGATCACACTTGATTATGTTCCAATAATTTTTGTATATTGATTCCCCAAATCCATCTGGGCCTAGTGTTGAATCTGCACTAAGATCATTCATTGCTTGGTACACCTCATCTTCAGAAGAAAACATCTCTAACATATCTTTAATATCAGAGATGATAATGTTTGGTATCATATCTGATATTTCATCATTAATAGCATGAGGATTGGTAGTTAACAAAAATTAGAAATGACTCACTATGTAGTTGCATACCCCTTGATAATATTCAATCTCCAAACCATGGTTGTCTTTAATACTATTGATCAGGAGTCTTTTATGATTGGTCTTTTTAGTGGAATGAAAATACCCAGTATTAGATTCACTAACCCTAAACCATTTATAAATATTTTTTGTTTCCAAAATATCTCTTCCTTCTTCAATGCTTCCAATAAATATTCTCTCCCTTTATTAAGAGAAATTATATAGTCCTCCTTCCTATTAGATTCCTAATCCAATTCCAATTGAAGCACTTCATCTTCCAAATTCTTCACTGTTTGAAAAATGTCTTTGAAGGTCCCCTTATTCCATTTTTAAGAATCCCTTTGAATCTTTGCATTTTAATGGAGAAATTTCTCGTCCCAGTTGTATTAGTATCCTTATTCCATGAAGACCTTACAATATCATCAAAATTCACATGTGATCTCCCCATATTTTGGAACGTGAAGTCTTTGGGGAAAAGGTTCATTTATGATTTCACAACCTGACAGTGAACTTTATACCTGACAGTGAGAGTGAACTTTATACCTCCAAAAAATCCATAATTTCCAATAAATATTTCTACAACCTCCTTCAAATCCATATCTGAAATTGAACTTATCAAACTTTTGTTTATCTACTTTGGGTTCCATAGGGTCAATTAGTGGAAGTTTACGAATTTTTAGCAACTTTTCCAATCTTCTTGTGCAGGATTTCTTTGTCACTCCTCTAATGTTCCGAACAAGAACATTAATCATACAAAAATAAGAGACTCTTAGTTTTTGTTAACTTCAGATCTAGATCTAGTGACTTTTTTATAAAGGGAATCTTTCATCTTAGGATTGTTGACTGACTTCGGTTCTTTAATCCAAGCCTGGGACTTCACATCTTTAAGCACTGCCTCTTTTATCTCATTGTATATATGAATCTTCCTTCCAATTCTTTGGGAAAACATTTGTAATTCTTTAATTTTAGGGAGACCTGTTTTATCTTCAATATCTCCATCAGTTGCATATAAGAGGTTAGTAGCAAAGTGGTGATCACAAGGAGGTAAACTAGTAACTCTTAGTGAAAGAGAGTATTGGTTTATAATTAAGTCATCTTTACATGTGATTTCTTGATTATTAATTTGTTAGGTATGCTTTTTGATCTTCCATTATCTAATCTGTTTCTTTTTTGGATCATTATCTTGATCAATCCTGGGGTGCGTTACGATATGCTAGTTTGGTTTTGAAGTTTCATTGTCTTGTTTTAGTATGTATATCATATACTCGTTAATGCCTCACTTGTGTGCTTTTATTAATTTTTAGCATTGCCTGTCCCATGCTTATACTATGTGCTTTCATTAATTGCTTCATTATATTATAGGTATATAATCGCTAATGGTTGTTGCTGTCATGTATAATATGTATAACAATTGTTGTTATACATATTATATATAACATTATAGTATAATATGGATAATAATTTTGTGAATTGCATTTCTTCAATGTTTAAAATTGGTTTTGGTTGTATAGTGTTTGGGTGGTGTGTTAGTGTTCTTGAGTTGGTTAGTTATGGTTGATTGAGTCTTATTACTATTAGGTGTTGGTGTCTTTGGTATTTTTTGTTATAGTTTTAGAGGGATATTATACTTTCTATGATATTTTATAATGGTGTGAATGTATTATGTTGTATAATATTGCATTATTTTTAACAATTATATATCTTTTATTTCTTATATCTCACTCGTGGTGGTTTACATACTCAGGACAGAATGGACAGGTCTTGGATGAGCAAGGACAGATTATCAAAAGAATACATAAAAGGTGTTGATAATTTTCTTGTGGTAGCTCAAAATGTCTCCTTGGATGAGAACTTCATATGATTCCCTTGTAATCAATGTGAAAATAGATTAAAAATGGGTCTTAAAGAAATCAGACAACATTTTTATAGTTCGGGTATCGATCCGAATTATACTATATGGAAATGGCACGGAGAGGAGGATTATCATGAAACACTGCCGGATGTTAATATGGGTGATCCTATCTGTGATGATCTTAATATGGATACCATGGAGGATGTTGAAGAGTTGATTAACATGGTGGAGGCTATAAAAGAAGACCTCACAGGAAATGCATAAATTTTTCTGAAGTTGTTTTTAGATGCGGAGAATCCGTTGTATGAAATATGTAAAAAGTATACAAAGTTATCTGCTATCGTCAAGCTATTCAATCTTAAAGTGAAGAGTGGGATGTCCGATAAATTCTTTTCAAATATGCTGTCAATCATTGCCGACATGCTTCCGGATAACAATGTATTGCCTTCATCCAATAATGAGGCAAAACGTTGCTTATCGGTATTCGGAATGAACTTTCAGAAGATACACGCATTCCCTAATGACTGTATACTCTATAGAAAAGAGTATAAAGAATCTGTTGAATTCCCCACTTGTGGAACAACCAGGTTCAAACAGAAGAAGAATTTGAAAGAACAAAAAAGGGATGAGGGGAAAAAAGGTGTTCCTGCGAAAGTGTTATGGTACTTTTCACCCATTCCGAGACTCAAAAGGTGGTTTCAATCTAAAGAGACCGCTAATTTTGTGACATTACATGTCGATGCTAGAATTGTTGATGGTTTGTTGCATCACCCAGCAGACTCACCAACATGGAAATTAGTTGATGAAAAGTGGCCCGATTTTGCAGCAGAACCAAGAAATCTTCGATTAGCACTATCAACGGACGAAATTAATCCTTATAGTTCCCTTAGTAGTAGGTACAGTTGTTGGTCAGTCATGTTGAACACATATAACTTTGAATCGGAATTGTGTATTAAATGAAAGTTTACAATGTTGACAACGTTGATATCGGGTCCAAAATAACCAGGAAATAATATAGATGTTTATTTGTCTCCATTAACAGAAGATCTGAATACCTTGTGGCATTAAAGAGTTAAATCCTACGACGCCTTTCGACAAGAATCTTTTACTTTGAGGGAAATACTATTGTGGACAATTAATGATTTTCCAGCCTATGGATATTTATCTGGGAGTGTTGTTCAAGGCTATAATGCTTTTCCAATATGTAGTGAAAAAACGTATTCCATCAGATTACAACACTGTGGCAAGTGCGTTTATATGGGACATAGGAGATACCTTCCACAAAACCATCCATTTTGAAGCCATAAAAAGTCTTTTAACGGTGAGCAAGAGTTTCAAGCCTCCCCTAAACCTTTAACTGGCGAACAAATATTGATAAAAGTTGGGAGACTTAAGGTTGCATGGGGAAAGAAGGAAAAAAAGGTGAGGCGGTTAATTTGAAGAAATCATTAAAGCGTAAGAGACCAAGGAGGGTAGGTAATGGGGTTGAAAAAGGCGGTCCTAGTAACAATAGGGTTGAAAATTTTTGGAAGAAGAAAACGATATTTTTTTAACTTCCTTATTGGAAGGATTTGCCTATTCGACATAACTTAGATGTCATGCACATTGAAAAGAATGTCTGTGATAGTATCATTGGAACATTGCTTAATATTCCAGGAAAAACAAAATACGGGGTGAAGTGTCGACTCGACCTTGAAAAAATGGGCTTAAGAAGTGAGTTAACACTGCAGGTTAATGAAAAAAGGACATACCTACCTCCAGCATGTTATACGTTATTGAGAGAGGAAAGAAAAATATTCTGCCAAATGTTGCATGACCTTAAGGTCCCAAATGGGTACTCTTCTAATTTTAGAATCCATGTCTCTATGGAAGATTTGAAATTGTATGGCTTCAAGTCTCATAATTGTCATATTCTAATGCAACAACTTCTTCCAATTGCAATTCGATCGGTGTTGCCAAAACATGTGAGATATGCGATCATGATAGTATGTGTTTTTTTCAATGCCCTTTGTGCCAAAGTAGTGGACTTGCAAAAACTAAAAGAAATTTAGAATAAAATTGTGATCACATTGTGTTTGCTCGAAAAATACTTTCCGCCATCCTTCCTTGACATTATGGTGCATTTAATGGTGCATCTTGTGAGGGAGGTCGAACTTTGCGGTCCTGTTTTCTTTCCATGGATGTACCTAATTGAAAGGTTAGGTAAATTTACTTTACTATCATGTATTAATATAAGTAAATAAGTGTATCGATTTAGTTTTCTTTTTAATGTGTTAGGTACATGAAAGTATTAAAGGGTTATGTCAAAAATCGTAATCGCCCAGAAGGTTGTATTGCTCAATGTTACATAGTAGAAGAAGCTATTGAGTTTTGTTCTGAGTTCTTAATTGAATTAGATTCAATTTTAATTCCGGCGAGTAAGGATGATGATAAACCGATAGGAGGTTCAGATGTCGTTGAAGTTGATCGCATGTCAGTGGAGCTGGCACATCTTCATGTGTTACATAACACGAATGATGTTCAACCTTATATAGAGTATGACTTTCCTAACTTCCCATTAATATGAAGTTAGTTCCTCACATACTTATATCATATATTAATAACTAATGTTGCGTTACTCATTAATACCTTGTTAGGGAGCATGAACAGTACTGGAAAGAAACGCAACATTATCCATTGGTTAAGTAAAAGGGCATGAGCAGTTGATTATTGGAAATTTAATGTATGGAATATGGGCAATGTGACATTTGTTCTAGACTATGGATTATTATTTTCGGCTTAATATTTTGGCAATTGTGCTCTTGTACATTTTAATTAACAAAGAATAAAATGGTGAATTTTAATTTGTGGTACATTTCAATAATTGTATTATTTGAGCATTTACGACTTGTATTGATGAAATCTATATTATTGCTCTTTTTTTTGTTTCAATAGTTCGATTGCTTTAACTTGAAATGGAAGACATTGATCTCGAACTCGTGGAGAAACCTTCACAATATAGTAGTAAAGGCATAGGTGCGGCGAAGCTAAAGCGATTGACTAAAATAAAGAGAAGTGAAGAATGGATAAGAGTTTTATATAATGATCTTGGTCAACCAATAAGTACTAGCAAAAAACAATTATCAAGTTATGGGGGTTTGATGGTGAAGTTCTTTGTGTCGATAACTTATCCAAGTTGGCCTAAAGTGCCAATCAAATTGAAGAATGATTTGTGCGAGGCAATATAGGTGTGTGAGGCAAGTAAGTCTATCTCCATGGATTCAAATAAGTCTTCTCATTTACATGGCCTTTTATCCCTCATGGAAAAACCGTGGCTTAGACCTTTACTAACCCTTGGTCAGAGATTTGCCGGTGGTGGTGGCTTAGACCTCCTAGCTCCGCCCACCACAATGATAAGACGACAGAAGGATGGGAGATTACGACAGCCCCGATGAAGAGTACAACGATGAGTTTCATTGAGTTTTTGCGATTTTAGAAGAGTTTGATTTACGAGGTGAGTTTGATTTTAGCGATTTTAGCAGTGTTTGATTTTAGAAGATTACAACGGTGAGCTTGATTTTAGCTGAGTTTTATTTTAGCAGATTGGTCCCTATTTCTACATGAGTTTGATTTTTTTACTCCTATTTTTATTTTCTATTTTGCAGATCCAACTATTATTGGTTTATACATGCATTTTTTGGGAATGTGCTTATCAATAACATTATTTTTTTTTGGTAGTGTGCTTATCAATAATATTATTTTGCTGCATATCTAACTATTGTTGCAGATCCAACTATTGTTGGTTTTTACATCCAGGTATTCTCTTATTGTTGGTTTATACATGCATTTTTGTTGTACACATTCAATAAGAGAATGCGTTGACTTCAAATGTTTTTGTTGTACACAGTCAATAAAAGAATGCGTTGACTTCAAATAAAAGAACACCTGGATGTATAAACCAACAATAATTGAATCCGAAAAAATTGATTTGAGGAAATAATTAACTGTTGTAGCTTTGAAAAAATTGCAATTACATGAAAAATATATCAACAATAACAAACAGGTAATGTGTTGTTCAAATAAAACAACAATAATTGTAATTGAAAAACTGGATCTCAAATATACCAACAATAACATGACAAATATTTGGTTTAATTTTAGATCCAATTTTTTTTTGTTTTATAATTTTAAAGCTACAACAGTCAAACAACAATGAACGCATTTTTGTTGTACATGGGGTCATGAAAAAATTGATTGTTTTAGCTTTGAAATTAAATTGTTGTTTGACTTCAAATAGAAGACTTGAAGGAAGTTTGGTTAAGAAAAAAACCATGTGAATTATACACTCAGAATGACAACACTCATTTTGTGTCCAGAATGAGTGAATTATGGAAGATTTTGAAATAATGCACACTTCACATGTCATCTCTTTCTACTCAATATTTGCACATGTCTCGAGGTGACTCCAAACAGGTGGATTACTGTTGCAATATTTGAAGAATCAATGTCAAATCAATGTATTGATATTTCATTATTGTTTCTTTTTTTCAATTTTTTATTGGTATATTTGAAGAATCAATGTGATATGTATTTGAGGAATCAATGTTATATCAATGTATTGATATGTTGTTTAATATTTTTTCAATTTTTTGTTGGTATATTTAAAATTGACTATAATGAAAAATGTGCTTCCAAATCTTTTCGGGTATATGAAGATTCTATGTTTTTATTTTTTTCATGATTATTTCCCTTTTAACAAGAAATGCTAGTGACATTTTCCTTTTACAAGACATGTGGGTGGGTGATATTTCCCTTTTATCACATCAAAATAAATATTTGGAATGGTGAGGCACTTTTTTTGCAATTGTAAAGAATTTGATAATGTCGTATAATTTAAATCTAAAATAATTTTATACAATGTGGACATCTTAACTATAATCTCATAAACGTCGTATGTTGACTATTGTTGTGTTATTTT
Organism: Sambucus nigra; assembly: GCA_949130495.1. Classification (NCBI taxonomy): domain Eukaryota; kingdom Viridiplantae; phylum Streptophyta; class Magnoliopsida; order Dipsacales; family Adoxaceae; genus Sambucus; species Sambucus nigra. The sequence goes on along the minus strand of OX422222.1, from coordinate 141,724,684 downwards.
TTTATTTCTTAAACGTGACAGATAGTCTTATAAATAGAGGAAGTTTTGTTCATTTTTTTTATTTTTTACAATTATTTGTGTTATGTATCAAGTCTTTTTGAATTAAGTAATGGTGTTATTTTTACGAATTGAGTTGAATTTGTTATATGATTTTTATGATGGATTATTAGTATTATTGTTGGAGTATTTTTTTTTTCTTTCTTAAATAAGGTGGGTAGTTTTATAAATAAATGAAACTCTCAAAAAAATTAAACTGTGCAACACTATATGTATTGTATATAAAACTTTATAACTTAATTACATACATCTTAACACTTAGTTTTGTTGGGGAATGAAATTGTTTCCATTTCGCTATTACATATTTTGGAAATTTATGTTGTTCTCTGATTATGTGCTTTTTGGAAATTTTCATCGTGCCTTCAGGCACGGGCATACCCTAGTGTGTGTATATATATATATATATATATATATGGATGTTATATATAGAAAATATTGTTTGATGCATTTTTGTTGTATCCATGGCTGAATTCAGATCACTCTTAAATTTTGTTCGTATTTGTTCCAATTTGTGATCCATTACATCTTATGTTTGGTGTATTTTTGCAAACCCTGACTCTATCGCTTGCCATCTAGTTTCTGTCATTTGTGCAATCTTAACTTACTGCTCTGATACCGATTCTTGTCTATTACTATTGGTTTTAATTTAATCCCCTTTTATGCAACACTAGTTTGCTAACCGACTAAATTACCTAGCCAGCTGTCCAATCAAAGCTAAGTAATCAACTCATAACAGACTTCCAAACTATTACAGCTAAATTAATAGAAAAATTATTAATCTAACAGAAATGGACCCAATTAATGGCCCCAAAATTCAAATGAATGTTGTCCAAAAAAATTAATCTCTTAGTGCTTTATCCCATGAACATACCAAGTTTAGTTTTGCTATAGAGGTTTGTTCGCATCAATACATTTTATGTAAAAGAACATTGGTTTATCGACATCAGTAACTTGGTTGTAGGTAATCTGAAGACATTTGCTCTGGATTCTGGTTGTGATCTTGAACTAGTTTCTTGTTAGTTTAGCTTTTTATCTGTTAGAAACTACTAAAAACAAAAGTTGTGTTTTTTTTCTGGAAACAGTAGAGTAAAAAATATTCTCCACCTATCATATAGCACACATTCAGGACTACGTTCACTGCCATGCCTTTATTCTTTAACGTTTTTATCCTCTCTGATGCTAATATTTAAAACTAGAAACAAAGAAAGCAACATACTATAAATTGTAGTGTATGCTAATAGTACTAACCAAGCAAAAAAAACAAGAAATTTCAATGCTATTCTATATCATTCCAATTAAATTTTGTATAAACATAGGGTTTGTATGACATTATCCTTGAATAAGTCGTTTCTTGTATTCATTGATTTTCTATCATTCATTTGTTCTTCAAATTTAAGTCTCATTAGGTTTCTAGACTTTATACTTCTGCAACTAATCACTCAGCACTCGTGCATCTCAACACCATTGTAAAATAGTACATCATTTCGCTTCCTCGTGGGAAACAGGTGCGCAGAAGACACAAATGATGTTGGCTCTTGGAATGCCAAAATTGATTCTTTGTCTGTTTTTATGTACACACGTGCAGTTAAAGCGTGTTACACTTGAACTAACTTCAGTTGCAATGAAGAATACTATTACCCCTAAAACCGATGAAACCTAACTTGTCAAGCAATCCGAGTGTGTCGAAATCCAAAACCTAACATATATACACTGATTTTAAGACATGTATTCAACATCTTTCTTTTTCAGATCAAATTTGATATTGATCCGAACAGTAAGAGGATGGTATTATCCTCTATGGGTTGCATTTGGAGAGAATTCAAAACAAACCTCATGAGACTTTGGATTAGACCATTGAGGCACCAACGCGAGCTTCTCAAACATCCTCCTCCAAAATACGAGAAATTCATTAGTCCAGATGTGTGGACTGAATTTGTTTGCAGGAGTCTAACCAAAGGATTTGAGGTATATTTAAAAAAATAGTAAAAGATTTGTGTGATACTTTTTGTTATTCTTTTCTAATTTTTACTTTGATTTATAAGATTTCAAGTGAGGCACAAAGGAAAAGCGATTCAAGGTCACATACAATCATCGTATGAGCAAGAAGGGTTACGTCAGTCTTGCTGAAGATTTGGTATGTTTTAGTTTGAATGTTTTCATTAGATTTGTGATGGTTTGAACTTGAACATTGAATTATTCTTTAATAATATGATTTTTTGTTTTACAATTGATACCAAAAAAAGAAGATGGGTTCAAAATATGAAGATGACAGAGCTTTCTTATGGTTGAAAGGCCGTGAAAAGAAAGATGGTGAATATGGAGATGATTCATTAAAAGAGGTGGTGGATAAAATGGTTATTTTTTATAAATTACGACACGAGTTCCTTTATTTGATGTGTTTTAGTGTATAATTTCTAATTTTGATAATATTTAGATGACATTCTGAATGATTGAATCTACTTCATTGTAGGCTGAATTGAAAAGACAAGTTAAATATGGTAGTTTAATCATCGAAGGAAGTAATGATGTTCTTACTATGACATTGGGTACTCCCGAACACTCGGGCCGTGTTTGGGGGTTGGGATTCAGAGTTGTTACCACAAGGTACTTCAATATTCCAAAGAGTGGTTCCAAGAGACATATTACTGAGTTAGAATCTGAATTAAGAGAAGAGAAGAAAAGATTAAATGATATGGAAGCCCAGTTGAAGTAAAGAAATGAGCTGGTTGCCGCAGCCCCAACAGTCGCACCCCGAGCTGAGAAAGTTGCTTCATACATGCGTGAAAGTGAAAATATAAAGAGTTCATGTTCGGGTGGAAAAATTGCAACACAATCACTTTCTTCAAAGGTATAATGACACAAATATAATTATACAAACGCATACCATTAAGGTTTTATGATTTTTGTTGTAACTGCAATTTGTTTTGGTGTTTCTTTGGCACAGTTCAAAGATAGTGGTGTAACACATTGTGAAACGTTACTACCTCAATCAGTAGCTTTTGTGAAAAGTAAGGAACCTTCTTCGATAACTAGTGATAAAAGTACGAAACAAGCGACTTCTTCAAAGGTAATGGGATCACATTTCTCGTTGGTGATAACTTTGTAGTTTTACTTGGTTGGATTAGTAAGGTATTGAATTTTATGTAGTTTTACTTGGTTGGGGCCAATAAATTGCTCAATTTTAACACATTGCTAAATTTTTATGTGATTATTTTTCGTAATTTAGGTTAGCGAATGTAGGTTGTCTATTGGCAATAAAACTAACATCGTTGCCGAGGGGATCGTATTCGATAGGAATGGACCAAATGATAAAATTCATAATATAGCGTTGGGAGAAAACAATATTCGGGTTTCCATTTCTAAAGTTATTTCTTCTAGTGCCATCCTCCCGATACCTGTTCTAAGTGAAATGTATTTTGTGAAAGAGGTATTTGGTCATATGTTGCTTGGCCCAAAGAGTTAGTGTTGTTGGGATTTGAGGTAAACCATTAGTTCTTATGATTATCTATAATTTTGTGTTTGTGCTATGAATGACATTGCTTTCTGACATTTCACATGATTCAATGCATAATGAAATGGAAGTTGGGAAAAAAGCAGGCCGTGAGAAAGAGAAGGATATCTTCGGTGAAGGTAGATATGATATAGTAAACAAGAATGTTGATTGTGATTTGATAACCGCCTTCACCCATAATTTATTTATAATGAAGACGAATCAAATAACGATTGCACTGGAGAAAGAGATGTTTGGAGAAGATAAGGGTTAATGCTATGTTTTTAAGAACGATTTGTTGGACTTTTGTGCATTGAAGCCTTTAGATGTAACGTGCATTATTGCATACATGAGGTATAACTTGTTTTAATCGTGTTATTTAAAATGTGTAGTGACTAATTTAGTTACTTACTTTTACAGGTTCTTGTATGATAAGTTTCAGTGCTCCCGAGAAGAGTTTCAATTCTTCAATCCCGAGTCTTTCAATGGTATAAAAAAATATTGGTTTAACTCGATTTATTGGAAAAAGGTTGGGGAATGCAAAAAAAAAATTCATATTTGTTTCATTCCTTACAATCTCGAAGATATGTAAGTAGTTAAATTATTTTTTTCCACACGAATAAACAAATCTTTATTATATTCTGGACTATATAATTATGACCAAATTCATTTTACAGGTTCCATTGGGTATTGATTGTCATTTATTTGTCCACAAGAACTATTTATTGGTTGGATTCATTGAATGCGGTACCCAGTGACAAAGATAAGATGTATATCACTACGTGAGTATAATATAATTTTTAATTTTGTTTGACATGTATTATGAGTGCATTATTATTGAACATTACCTAATACACGTCTTTGAATTCTCTTTACATGTAGTGGGATTAACACATTGAACATCGATGGGAAAAGGCATAACGCATCGTGGAGTTGTCTTAAGGTAAATTTATCATATAGTTGCTGTTATATAACATGTATAGCTAACATCCAGTTTTCCATTGAAGATATAGAAGTCCTTGCACAAACTTTCAAATATCCCATCATTTGTGTCTGTGACCCTCTTTATTTTCTTCCCCCTTGCCTTCCTAAGAGCCTTATTCAGTCCCCGGACATTTCCTCTAGGCATGTTGAACAATAGTTAAAAAAGGGAATATGTAAGAATTACCAAAAGAATATTACAAACCTTGCAATAAAGTCGCAAATAACAATTTATGAACAGCTTCTACAACAAAAGTGATGATGCCGTAAAATTGAACATTATAGTCTTAATGCAGCATATATATATATATATATATATATATATATATACTTTTTACGAAACAAACTTAAAAAAAAATCACATATCAATTGAGGTCGTCCCATATGTTGCACTACAATGATTGTCCGTAGTTTTCAAAATGCGACCCGGTACAAAACAAAAAAATATAGTTAGTCAACTAAAATAGCGAGTCAAATATTATATAAACTATGATAATTAGTGAAACGTTAGTCTTAAGATTTCAAATGCAGACACTATTACTTATGTATGAACCGACTAATCCCGAACTCCATCATTCATATGGCATCTCAATCATTAAAGAACTAATGTACTGACCAAGACTTCAAAATGGCATCTCAACCATTAAATAACACTATTTATAGAAAACACAAATAAACATATTTTCTCGAACACATATTACACATTACTTGCAAGTAATAACATGTGACCTCTTTAAAATAACCTACATATCACACAATAACGGCATTAGTGAACATGACGAAAATACACATCAAGTGTGTAAAGAGACTACTTGGACTTTACGTGCTGCGAGGTGAGCCCTTTATATTCTTCCTCTAGTGCCTTTTATTCCAATAAAACACATCCCTATAATTGTCCTTTTAAGACCTGATCAATAGATTTTAAGAATTAGTTCTTCCATATTAACTATATTACATGTGTATGATATAATATAGAGTAGGGTGTGAAAGGTAAAAAAATAAAAAACAGTCCGTACTCTTATGGAGTAGAGTGTAAAGAATTTCAAACTAAAAGTTAACATAGAAAAAAGTGTGGTAGTGGCTAAATGTTGGTCAATCAACTATTCAACATGATATTCCATGAAAAAACATGTGCATCGTTGAATAGTTTATGATGAAATAAAATTGGATGTAAGAAAGAGACCATCATAGCAGTAAAAACAAAAGAAAATGAAAAATCCAACTTTAGAAGAAATTAAACTCACCATAAGCAAATCCTTATTTGAGTTTTTTTTTCCACATAAGTAGGGTATGTGCCATCGTTTGAAGTTTCTTGAGGTTGAGGTTTGAAGAGTATTTTGGTCTTAATACTTCACATCCTTTTAATTCGGGTTATCACCTCTATCAATCACTTTATAATACTTTTATATAGAGTAGAACATGAGTTTCCATCTCGACTTGCACACACAAGAAAAGCCTCCATGATTAGTAGTACACTCTTATACTATCCTGGAAATTCCCCCGCATCTCGCTTACATGCTCATAGATTTCAGATAATCTCTAGGACTCTGATAATTTCAGATTGCAATGCTCCTTTTGTTTCTAGCTGCAACGCTTTGCTCAGTTCGTATTATATATTTATACTACTTTTTTTTTATTACAATTAACCCTAAAAATGTTAGTAATATAAAAAAATCTAAATGTAGATGTAACATATATATTACAGTGTTAGTAATATAAAAAAAACGGAATTGAGATGTAACATATATTACAGTGTTGAATAACCTACTCTAATATGCATGACAATATTGATTGTTTGAACAACACATGTATCACAACTTTATCTAATATTTACAAAATAGGGCCAACAATTTAGACCTATGGTTTCGAAAAAATGGGAATATACACTCTTTACATTCAGATCTGGTTTGACGTCCTCAATGGAATAGTGCACTCATAATCACTACAATTGCAAAAATAATACACATTGTGTGAGAGAGAAATGGAGTGCGAGAGATAAGGTAGAGCGAGAATACCTTAGACATTCAAATGTAAAGTCCATAATCAACTTTACCTAAGCTCTTTCACTGCACATCCAGTAACAATAATTTCAGTATACACATATAGAAAATCAGTAATAATTCATAAACAACCAAAAACTATGTGTAATAAATAACGAGATCCTATTAGATGCACTATATGTAACAAAAAAACAACTCAATGTGAAGAAATATTCAGTAGTGGCAGAGCAGTTTATGCCACGAACTCAAATCCCATGAATAGTTTTGGCCAGTCATTTTATAAGAGAGCTGAAATTGGTTGGAAAATGGACCCTCTGTAGCCATATTTCAAAGTTCCGAGCTACAACAATGACAAAAATATACAAATCAACTCAACTAACGGAACCATCTGAAATAGATGATAAGGTGAGAACTGAGGCTAACAAAACTATCTCATCACTAAATTATTACATGTGTGTTGTTGATTTTTTTCAATAAACGTGAACTGTCTATTTCACCCTGTTGGTTGTGAACATTTAGAACCCAAAATACCGAAAAAAATTCAAATCAAAGAAGTACTTAATTGTTATCACTTCGCAACCACCTGTCACGCACCCCTCCTCCAAAGCCCCTGTAATACTCGTCGTTCTGATAGCTCCTCCAAAACTGCAACTTTGTTTGTAACTCTTAATTTCAAGAAAATCCCCAATTCGAAATTTCAAAAAACCTAAAAATCTAAACATTGAAACAAATGGTTCAAAGTCTTTAGGAATCGAATCTTCAAAACAAAAGCCCCAAATTTTGAACCATATTCGTGTGTGTATGTGTGTGTGTGTGTCTGCACGTACCCTCTCTTCCACAACAAACGCTCATCACACAACTGATCCATACCCTTTCACTCCTTAACCCAACCACCATCCCATAATCTTTCCAAATGAACTACATAAGAAAGAAACTACAGTAGAAACAAAAACAAAAACAAACATAATTTTTTTAAGTAGTAATATTTCTCACCCACGAATCTTTCCTCAAAAATTTGCACAAACAGATTGAAGTTGTACCAGATAGATTAAACAGAAAAAAAGTTCAATAAATAATAAAACATGGCAAAGAGCAGAAAAATGCTCAAGAAACCTCGATCGATATGTACCCAGATAGATCAAAGTTGTAAATACCCCCTTCCGTGGTGATCTAGAAAATACATGGCAAAGAACACAATATCCCCAAAAATTGATTTCAAAAACAAAAAATACCTAGAGAGGAAGAGAGAAATACCATGTGGTGATCTAGAAACTACTGTTCGTGCTTGTGGTTTCATATGGATGTAGAGGAAGAGGGAAAGGCGATTCAACTGGGACTGAGGGGAGAGGCGGTTCGATTGTAGAGTCAGAGGGTTTGTAGCGAGAGGGATGGGAGCGTGGCTGAATGAGGGAATGGGAGATTGAGTTAGGGTTTGTCTCCCTCCCCAATTATATTTTTGACGTGGCATAGTGTGAATCCTTAGATTTTAGGGGTGGGAGAAATCTGAGCCATTTGATTAATTGAAATGAAACCCTTCTATCTTAATCGTTAGATTTTTGCCTTGTTTTCAAAATCTTGACCTCTAATTAAGTTCTATCTTTATGAAATAGTAACAAAATTTTACTCCTTATATATATACCAGCAGTTCCCTTTGGTCGAGTGAGTTCACCTTCCTGTACTTGACTTGAATCCGTCTTTGTTCAATCTTTACATCTTTCCGAACAGGCATTCTTCTTGTTTGGGAGGAAGGATTCTATTGAATGATTGGTAATAGGAATACTTATTGTTCCGTCACACACATTCAATGATGGATTGGGATATTCTATTGATTGATTTGAAGGTGAGGTCTTCTTCCTACACATGCTTAGATAAAACAACCGTAACATGAATGATTGGGAGGAATTCATCTATTGATTGCTAGTAGGAGCCCTAATGCTTTCTTCCCGTAGCGGTGGAAGCTCAGCTTACTTTGTTCATTCTTCTAAAAAATTCACTTGCTCCAATAGGGAGAAATAATATGAATTGGTGGTGCTGCTAGTTCATAGTAGGGCAAAGGTATTTTTCAGCATAGACCCTTCTTCCTCTTTTCAATGCAAAGGCAATAGCGGGGGGAGAGATAAGGAGAGCACGTATGGGTGGTATGAAAGCCATAACTAGAGGCATGGGTCTTTCTCGTGAATATGCAAAGCCTTCAAAAGGCTCTGCGGGTCTAATGATAAGGGTGCTCAAGGGGGCACTCCTTTTTTATATATTTTCTCATTGGATATATTAGCATCTGCCCCTCCTCCAGTGGGAGTCTCCCTCTAAAAGTCTTCTTACAGTCGTGGAAATACTTCTGAGTTCAGCAGCGTCCACGAGATTTCTCTTTCTTAGAATTGGAAGAAAAATATGGAAATGACTGTTCAAAATTGCACCTATCCGTTCGGAAATAGAGCTCTGTTAAAGCGACATTCTCCCTCGACTCTAGCACCCTCTAAGCCTAAAGAGAATCATGGAATTCTCTTGTAATTGGTTTTTTTGTTCGATGATATATATATATATATATATATATATATATATATATATATATATATATATATATATATATATATGATATATATCACACCGATATATATCATATCGATATATATAATACTGATATATATACCAATATATATATATCATATCGATATATATAATACTGATATATATACCAATATATATAATACTGATATATATCATACCGATATATATATATATATATATATATATATATATATATAATAAAGGAGGAGGGACTTTTTGTCCTTCCCAATTAATGGTTGAGATTACATCTTGAGGGATTTGGTCTTTATCAACTGATGGCTGAGATTGAATGTTGAAAGTTTGATTTTAAAACACATGGACGACTCAGATGATTTTATAACACGTGACTGACTCAGATGATTTTATTACTGGTTGCTGAGATATCATATTTAATGTGCCCAGCGCTCAAGTCAAGTCAGCCCTAAAAATCTGACACACTACGTGAGTGGTTCGAGAAAATTGAAAAATGTTTCTTTTAACCACTGATTCCTCTCTCTCTTCATACTTCTAGAGTATATAACACACCTAATTTGAGCACAAGGCTCGATGGAACCTAACCTCCAAACTACAAACAAGATATGGAAACTCCGAAATCCCCCACATCTCCTCTCTCTCTCTCCCAAATCTCCCACACCACAAAGGTCGAAGATGGGTCTTGAGAAAAAAAGTAGTAGGGGCCGGAGATGGGTCTTGAGAATCAATGGTGGCTGAGACATCATCAATGGTATGATGTTTTATTTTCCAGATCTATGTATTTTTTTCACTATTGGTTTTATTTTTGTTGTTTCTCTCTCTATCAAACGCTCCCACCCTGCCCCTCCGCCTTAAGTATGCATGTCCGGTTCCATAAAATATGTTGGGGTTTGAAAATGTATGGTTTTTCTTGAGTTGTGTTCAGATTATTTTTATATCTCATTTTACCTTTTTCAACTTTTAGGGGTTTTGTTCATCGATCTGGTAGGAGAATGTTTTTCGGGGTTGAAAACGTATTGTTGGTTTGAGAATGTTTTGAGGTTTGAAAACATTTCCGGGTTTGAAAATGTATGGTTGGTAGAAAATGTTTTTTAGGTTTGAAATCAATCGCCGAAAAACATGTAAGAAAGATGGGTAAAAACCCATCTCTGTCAAACTGTTGAAACCCTTGATTTGGTTTCACGCACGATCACAGGGAGGTTTGTATTTGGTTTCTTATGGGCTTTTTTTTCAATAAGACAGGGGAATATTTTTTCAACTCATTTGGTACAACCCTTCATCGCCACACATAGACATAGGAATATTTTTTCAAGTCATTTGGTACAACCCTTCATCGCCACTTGAACAAATCATCTCCCAATGTTTTAGATTCATAACTATTGCTCAATAATTTATTCTTTGATGTTAGTAATGATAGTAAAGGTGTAATATTTATTCTTAGTATTGCATTTAATATTGAGTATTCTTTTTTGACATATGCAGGATTTTCAGTCATGATACTTTGTTTTACTTCTACGTTCGAGTTTTTTTCACCTTTTTACTTTCCAAACTTGATAGTAAATGACGTTGTGTGTGAGTTTTTATTTAGATAACATGGAAAGATGATTTTTTCCCCTCAATTTCACTCTACAGAACTTATGAATTGATTTTCAATAATCGTAAGCTTTTGTTGTAGCCATTAAAAAATCATGCAAAAAGGTAGTGTGGTGATGGTCTCCAGTTGTGATGGTCTCCGATACCATTTGTTGACAGTTGTAGTTTACTTCTTTTTTGTTTTGCTTTCTTTTTGGGTTTGTATTGATATTTTGATATTTGATTAAAAAAAAGTTATATTTTCGGTTTTTCTGTCCAGCCCCAGGGTGTTTTGTTCAGTGGTGGGCATATTTTGAATTTTATTTTTTATTCTCTTTGTTTCTCATCAAAAATTAGAAAATTAGACCACGTAAAATAAATGAAGTAAAAACCCCATTTAAAGGGTGGGGGGAAAATGACATTTTAAACATCAGTTGAGATACTTGATGAATTGGAGAATTGTAATTTTCATATGACTTGATTCTTTTTCAAAGCAACATATGGATTCAACTCTTTGAAATACACACATATGACAATAAGATTTATCATCAAAAAATGATGTAATGATATTTTTTATGTAAACCCAGCTTGACATTCAGAAATTCAGACTGATAGTACTTTAGCAGGTGGGTTTGGTAGGGTGTAGGCAGTCTAGGTGGGTAAGGATGGTGTTGGGTGAATAAAGCTGTTGAAAATTCTTAGTTCTCTTAAAACAACTATTCAGATCATATGATTTTTTTCTCTCTCCCTCTTTTAGTTTATAGTTTCTAATTCTGATTATTCATTGAGTTGATGTTTGGTTTTGCAGTTTCTTGGATATGGTTATAAAATTGCGAAGGTGTCAACGTTTTTTGATTTACATTGCTGATTTGATCTATTTAACTTATAACGTTTTTTATGTCAAAATTGTACGTGTAGTTTGTTTTTTTATTTTATTCATCAACTTAAAGTGTATGATTTAGTTCATGAACTAAAGTAATTTTTTCGTGTATATTTTTTTATTTGGTCTTGATAGATGTTTTACAATTGTGGGTTTAACTAACCATGGTCAGTTTTTATTGGGTACTGAAATCACAAAATCATGATTTAACTCTTCTTTTGAACTGAAAAGAGGAGAGTTATGCCCTCTATCACTTTTCTCAGATCTGGTATCTCTCTTTAGGGCATTCACTTTTCTCAGATTTGATATCTCTCTTTAGGGCATTCACTTTTCTCAGATTTGATCATGTTGTGAGTCGGATAAACAGTGGAGGAGAGAAGACACCACCAATAGAAGTGGACTATGTCAATTGATGAAGTAGAATCTATTCCAAGAACTGCTACAGGCCAAATTCAATAGATGATTTTTTTTCTACCGTTCTGTCACGAGCAATAGAAATGGGTGATTTTGTTTCGCACAGATTTGGTTTCAATTTCAACAGAGAAGGGAAAAATGTATTGTTTATTGCAAACAAAGAGGTAGAGAGTAATACATTAGCATAATAAGTTCATGGTTTTTTTTGTACTAAAAATAAAGGACTTATAACATTGTCATCTTTCAAACATCTATCTTTTAGATTTCGGGAATACTTTTACCTCTATTGAGTGAACTACACCTAATACAGTAACAAAGATGAACCAATTTTATTACATTGTTTCCCCTGTTTTTCTATAGAAAAGAAGAAGCAGGGGAAGAAGAGAAAGACATCGGTTCCCCTCTTTTTCTATTGTCCAATTTTTATCAAATTTTAACTTTGGACTTTTTTTTAATATGCATATCATTTTTTGCCAATATTGTTTATGGTTGCAATATCATGCCTGTAAACATTTTTTGGGGTTTTAGTAAAAGGCAAGGTTATTTATGTGAGATGTCAGGTACCAATAATGTTTAGGTTATGCACTTCAAAGTAAGGTAAATTCCACCAACCCCTTGAACTATTGAGTTGGGTGTGAAAAATTAATAAGTTCATGGGGATGTAGTTTAATTTAACCTTTTCATTTTAATACAATTATTTTTATTTTTCATATTTCTGATCATTTTTATATGTCAATTTTCTTCAAATTCATTAGGAAAACATGGTCATTTTCCTGATGTTAGTATTGAAGTTACATAAAGTATAGATTGATAGGGAAAACTTTCTTAACTCTTTCAAACATCTATTTTTTAGATTTCGGGAATACTTTAACCTCTATTGAGTGAACTACAACTAATACAGTAACAAAGATGAACCAATTTTGTAACTTAAACTTCATTTGCATCAATAAAACGCAAGATTTTGCACTATCAAGCTATACTTTACGTAACTAGAAAAATAACACTTCGCATTGCAAACTTTTAAAAAGAGAATATCACAGTAGTAAATTTATCATTGTGTTGTAGGCACGGTACACCCTAAAGGTCAAACCCCGCAACCACTCAATTTTTTTTAAAAAAAATTATAAAATAAATTGTATTATAAGTAATAAAAAAATCGTATTTAGACTCAACACCAATGTTTATAAAGTTATAAGGGCACTTTAGGTACTTGGTGACACAAACTAATGCGTTTGTAACACCGTCGGGCATTTAGGTCGTCGAATAATTAAGTGACAAAAATGATGTTAGCTTTAAATGCCATTAAATTATAAAGTGATATGTAATTATTGCAACCACAAATAGAAAATATACAAAAATAGTCACCATAAAAAAAATTTAAAACGTGGACTATTAAATCGTAATCATATATCGCTAATGATAGGTTTCTAATAGAAATGCACCGATATAAAATTATTAGCGTATTATTCACACGTTAAAAAATTTATTACGGGAATAAATTTATTGTCGTGTTATCGGCACAGGTACAAAATATCACGAGAACAAATTTATCATTGTGCCATCGGCACGAGTACACCCTAGTCTATATAATAAAGGAGGAGGGACTTTTGGTCTTTTCCAACTAATGGTTGGGATTGAAAGTTGATAGTTTGGTCTTTATCAACTGGTGGCTCAGATTAAATCTTATCAAATTGAATCTAATGGTTTCATACTTTGCCACGGATGAGACACACTTTTGGGGATAATATAGTAATTTAATTTCAAAATCTCTTTCATCCGATTTGATAGCTGTGAGTGGTCGATGTGCGTGGCTCGAGCTGTATTGGGAAATGGATTTTACACCCATTTTGTATCATCTCTCTATCTCTCTCTCTCATAATGCGATGCAACACCATGGCCGTATGTATATTCCGCTCTGGCTCTCTCTCATATTGAGCTCGGTTTACTATTTTACACTCATTTTACTCTTTTATTTTTGGGGCCAACATCTAGAAACTCCAAATGGGGTAAGGATCCAACCAACTGCAACGAAAGACAGGTGTGGGATGAAAGGTTTGTACCTTTCTCTATCTCAGATCTGTTTTCATGTAAGGAGAAGATGAGCATGATATTGGGTTTTCTTTTTTGTTTAGGTTATTAAACCGGTGTTCCTCACGATCCTCTTTCTCTCTTCAATGGCGACATTTTACTCTCTTTATTTCATTTTAAGTGCACCATCGGTCTCTCTCAAAATCTCAGAGTCCCATGAACTCACCATCTCATTCCGGCGAAACTCCTGTGAAACTCCGATTTCCCAACCCTACCCGCTGCCTCAACTGGAACCAACTAGAGCCACTAGACAAGACTCATTATTGTCTTAAACCATTTATTAAACAACGGGCTTAGCTTCGATGGAGAAGAGGAAGGGAGATTCAGATCTTCTCTCTCTCAAACTCACGGCTGAAATACAGGGGCCCTGTTTTAAAATGATATCATGCTTTTTTTTTAATTTCAGATCTATGTTTCATAATGGGTCTCTCTCAAATGTTCAGAACTAGGGTCTTATTTCATAATGGTTTGATATTTTTTTTTCAGATCTATGTATCCATAATAAACGTTCATCTCTCGCCAATTTTTCTTGGCCGTCGCCAGCTTCGGTGGGTTGGGTTGCGGATCCTGAGAGATCTAAAATCGATCTGAACATTGTTTGTTTAAGTCATTTTAGATTTAACATCTTGAGACCTTGCGTGGTCTTCAAACTGAACAAATGTTGTCAGGTGTTCATTATCTTATACAAAACAAGGAACGATTTTACAGTGTGATAAGACCTAGGAGAAGTACAGTTCATTGGACTACAATAAGCAATAAAGAAAATTTAAGGGAGGATAATTTTTTTACACAATAAAACATTGTTGTCATGAATGATAACATGTAAAAAAGAGTTGTATATAAAATGGACCAATTAAATAGTATTTTATAAGTCTTAAAATGGAATGAAGAAAAATCTGAATAGTGAATAAAAAATCTACGGTTCATAAGAACTTGATGTATTTAAAATATGACACTAAATGAAAGTTTTTGATAAAATAATTCCAAATAAATTATTTTTTCTTTTTAAATATTATTTGCTATTTTAAATAAATTTTTGGATTCCACTTTTTAAAAACAAGAGAGGATAAAATATTGTTTAGGGAATCCTTCAAAGTTTTTGAATTTATGTTTGACAGCTAAGTTTGTGTCAAGAGGGGATAAAATGTTCATTTTTAAAATGTTAGGGACAAAAAGTATGTGATGGACGACCAAAAGTATGGTGTTGTTTAGGATTAGGTGTGGCTGGTATATATATAAAAGTGAATTCATTGGTATATCTAATAGTTAAGGGTGTCGCTATCCACACACTCTGAAATGCCTTCCCGCAAACTTTTAACAAACTTAGCACATAAGGATCAAAATATCCTCTCATTTTTCATTAAAACATAACATCATTTTAAGTATTTAAATATAATAAAATTTTAAAACATAAATAAACTTTTTTGAAGAATAGCTTTTAATGAATAAAAAATAGTATTAATAATAACAACTTTAATGAATAAAAAGTTGATAATGACAAAAAAGTTGATAATGACAAAAAAACAGCTTTTTAATGAATAAAAAATAGTATTAATAATAACAACTTTAATGAAAAAAAATTTAACAAAAGAAAAACAATATAAAAAAAAAAACAATTTCTAACCAAATATGCAAAGAAACATTTTGTAGAAAAATAAAAACACTTCAGTGAAAAAAAAAGAGTATTCAATAAAAAATCATTTTTAAAAGAATAAAAATAGTTTTTCAAACAAAAATAATAAAATAAAAAACAGTATTAATAAAACAAATATTGTAGAGAAGTTTTCAAAGTTAACAATGAAAAATATACAAAAGTATAATAAACGGTCTAATTTGTAATAAAGTCTAAAAAAAAGGTAACGGGTTAAAGTGATTATGTTTTGTTTTAACAAAATAAAACCTATTTTTTATAATTAAATAAAAACTGTTTTTAAACAAAATAAACTGACTAATTTTTAATATAAACAGTTTTTTTAAACAAAATAAAAACTGGTTTTTAACAAATTATAATAAAAACTTCTTCTTTTAACAAAATAAAAACTGTTTATAACAAAAAACAAATTGTTTAAAAAATTCTAACACAACAAAACTCTTTTTATTTCGTTATAATATGTTTTTATTTTGTTAAAAACTATTTTGTTTTGCTAGAATTTTTTAAACTGTTTTTTTATAAACAGTTTTTATTTCGCAAAAAATAAAAAAAACAGTTTTTATTACAATTCGTTAAAAATAGTTTTATTTTGTTTTAAAAAAATCGTTTATATTACAAATTCGTCAGTTCATTTTGTTTAAAAAACAGTTTAAAAAATTAAAACAATTTGTACAGTTGGTGATATTAGATCCCATAAGGTAATGGAATTAACTAATGGTAGGCACAACGAGTGAATTCACTATAATTGGATGAAACTAATTATTACTTTATAATAAATGCATTTTTTTTATCAAAATTCTTAGGTTTTGGCATGATCGATGCCTATTACAATTTAGGTGGCACTGCAAAGTTTTTTAAAAGAGAAAATATCACTGAAGTCAATTTACCACCGTGCCATATCATGTTATCATAGGAGTCATATCATGTTATCTTGCGTCTTATTTTGCCTAACTTATAACTATTACAAAACGTGCCTTAGGTAAAATCGATAAGAGGGTAAATTAAGTTTAAATAGGGCTTTTGGAAATGATGAATTAGGTATTACGGGAACTAATTTATCATGAAAACAAATTTATCGTCGTGCCATCGGCACGGGTACACGCTAGTATATATATATATATCATACCGATATCTATCATATCGATATATATAATACTGATATATATATATATATATATATATATATATATATATATATATATATATATATATATATATATATATATTGATGTTGTTGTATATATCAGTTGTTATATATAGCAGTATATATATATTGCTGTATGCTGTTATATATATAGTAGCATATATACAACAGCAGTATATATATAAGAGTATATATATATATATATATGATGTTATATAGTAGCATATATACAATAGCAGTATATATATAGGAGTATATATATATGATGTTATATATATATACTGCTATATATAACAACAGATATATACAACAACATCAGTATATATATATATATATATATATATTTGATAAACATCCCTGGTCCGGAACCATGACCCTTTTCAATTAAAGGTTTTGTCAAAAGGCCCATCGATTAGTCTTTAATGACACAATATCAAAGATCCAAGAGTTTTTTTTGTAAGGAATAGACGAATGTTCAATTTTTCTATCATAGCGAATGAGGTAGTTGGCATATGGCCATGTAAATTTGGAATTTAGAAATTTAGTTTTTGAGTACAATGATTTTCAGCTAGATGGATGAGGTGCACTTGACAGTTTTTAGTTGACCAAATATCTGATTTTTTGTGAATGCAGGCCTAGATAAGAAATTGGATCTCTAATAGGATTGATACAAGGAGATCCAATTTCAGCTTTTCTCTTCACATTGGTGTGACAGATTTTAAATGAAATAACTCTCATTGAGCCCATGAGTTGTTATGAACTATTAGTTTTATTGTTCGAGTATTTTATATTTTTTGAATAGGGTGGATAGTCCTATAAAGAGAGGAAATTCTGCCCAAAATTATTATAGTTTTTACACGTGTTTGTGTTGAATAAAAAATATTTTAGACTTGTACTCTTTATTATTGTTCGGTAGTAATGTTTGATGTTAACTAGTGCCCAATGCAAGGAAATGGTACTCTTTATTGCGGATATTTTGTGTTGAAGTTCATGAAGTACTTCATTGAGGATCCTTCCATACCTTTTGAAATAAAGGTATGTTACCAATGTTCTCTTTTTGTCCTATTATATAAAATATTGTTTAGTTATTAACTATTATATATCGTAATAATAAATTCAATTCTATCTTCAATTTTTTAGATGAGAAGATTGTCTTATAAAGTGACCTACACATTGAATGAGCTAAATGAAGTTCAAATGGAGTTCTTTGAGTTCATTACGGATTATATATATTAGGTATTTTCGAGTAATTATATTTTGTTATGTTGTAATGACAATGTGTTGAGATAATTTTATTTTGATGAAAACTATGTTGATTATATTTGATTGCAGGGTTACTCATTCTGGGTTGGATAGCGTCGAGAACAAATTTGATCGAGTATTACGTTCGACAACGTTCTAGCTTGAGTATTATTTTGGATTGTGGTGCTTATGATGTAATTCCCAATGCTAGTTTTTGGATATTGTGATGTATCATCACTATTTTTAGGATATTATCATGCAGATAACTAGACGTTAGTTAGTTTTTGGATTTGATGTAGCTTAACATCAATTTGATTATAAGTATCTTGATGTATATCAAGTTAGTGATATTTATGACCTTGGTTATTATCTATTTCCAATGGTTGATTTAACATCAAATAATAGTTGTCTATTGATGGATTAATGATTTTTTTTTTAATTTTTTTAAATTAACATTTATGTCAGTTTTGAAAAAACTCTCATAAAATTATTAAACTGACATAAATGTGATTTTATTTATGTCAGTTGTTTAAGAAAAAGTTATTAAAACATGTTGAATGTCGTAGTTTTTATGTGTGTTCTTAAAAATTGATATAAATGTGATCTTATTTATGTCAGTTTTATGAACATTTATGTCAGGGCTTTATGTGTCAGTTTTGAAAATTTCTAAAACTGACATAAATGGTCATTAATGTCAGTTTTTCACTGACATAAATGATCATTTTTCTTGTAGTGACATAAATCTTTGCTGCCGACACACATATTGGAGGTGAAGGATAGTTCCCAGACTAAGAGGTCAACACATACCCTCACGTTTCTTAGGACCGCATGACTATCATTCTCAGACAGACTGTATCCACGGATGTTATGTTCTAGGGTACAAGTCAATATCCCTCATAAAGTCCAATCAAGATAAGATTGTCCCGGTGCAAAAACCTCCGTGATAGCAAGTAACACGGGTATGATTACACATAGAAATATATATAATAAATATTCACACACATATTTATATTATCATCATTCAGATAGGTACACACACGACTCATATAGCGTTCTGACCATACGTGACACGTAGGCCCCAAGTCCCACTTATAATTAATCCACTCTTACTTCCTTAATTTTTGTAGGTCCTTAAGTGCTTCTCGACTCTCGAAGTGTATCATCATGATAAATATAAAGTCAGTAGTTGTACATTCTCTACCCTACCGGTCTAAATCATTCCTAATGCTCACAAGACCCTTAATGTACGTAGAAGTTCCACTCCACTTCATACCCCAAAAATCCCACGGTTAAATCCCTTATAAAATCGTCTTCCCCGACCCTACTTATACCGTACTGGTCCTCCTCAAGTCCCATTATAATATTTAATTTATGCCCAAATGTCCTCACACATTAGGATTGGATTAACATTTAAAAAGGGGAAAAAGTTTCCATTTCCAGGAGGAGTTGATCGATCGATGAAAGGGGATCGATGAAGCAGTTATTGCCCAAAATTCTGCATATTAAGCCTACGGGTTTCTTCCAACTTAAATCGTCATGACTCCATTAACATGTCCCAAACTCCCAACTAGACATTATGAACGTTATATAAACCAATATGGATGATTTCTAACGTAAAACATTCATTAACTCCTCAAGGTTCGTCATCAAATAGGATTAATTCAAGAAATTAACATTTAACCTTAGCTCATCATATTTTCTCAAGAATTCATTTAATTTTCAGATTTCTATCTCTACTGGGCATTAAATTTCATGGATAATATTCAACATATAACAAGCTATTCATCCTAATATGATTTCTACTCCAAAATTGCAATAATAATCTCCCAGCAACATTATATTTTCATGAAGACATAAGCTAACTAGGATGCCTACACACCTATTCTCACACCCCTTTAACCTGGACGATTCTGACATCAGCTAACTAGGATGCCTACACACCTTATAAACAATGCATACTGGCTCAAGCATCACATACGCTTCACACATATAACACTTAATTCTTTGTTTCCCCTTTATTAACACCATGGCTATAACACTTGGGTATTCCCAATCATGCTAAAATTGAAATTTTACATCCTCCTTATCATCGTTCCACCCTTTAACTCATGGTGAAAAAACAAAATTTCCAATGCTTCCCTTACCACACAACTGGCTCCACTGGCCTTAAATCATAATTTAACTTCCAACTTCCAATTATAAATATATGTTCCTATGACGACCGAGGTACCGGACTCATGGACTAATGACCAAACATCTCCTTACTTCCAACCTTATGCTAAGTTTCATGCGTGGGATGTCTCGCAAAGAGAAATCCAAACAAGGAGCCCCCCGATACACTACTACCTAGTATTATCGGTTATCAAAATCCGTTAGGTCCTCCGTCCATAACATGTACCCCTATGTTCCCGTCTCTTGACATAAAAGTTATATCTCCTCCCATAATTACACTTAAACAAAGAATTTTTCGCCAATTGCACTATTGCTCAGCATTGGTAATCACATTCCATAAACCTCGTACACATACAATTGGGACTCTCAAAATCCTATCCCCAAAAATATTAATATAAGTCTTAACTCCCATGTATCTAAAGGTTAGATATAACAATGTTCTCTTCCTATCACCAAGTCCTGAGCGCTAAACATAATAACAAGCTAAATCTTTTCGCTCAACAGTAAAACCAATACACTCCGAATCATATCAATAAAATACCTACACACATTTGGATCTATGAATACAATGACAAAATGATCCAAGAACTCTCCAAACACCATGTTCATTAAGTCCATGAACACGACTGGAGCATTGGTTATCCCCAAGCAGCATAACCTGAAATTCGCAGATCCATATCGTTTCGAGAAAGCAGTCTTCGACATATCCTACTCCCTAATTCATAATTGACGGTATCCCGATCTCAAGTCTATCTTTTAGAAGAAGGAAGCTCCTCTCAACTAGTCGAATAAGTCATCGATTCGGGGCAACGGATACTTATTCCGTATCGTGACTTTGTTTAACTCTCGATAGTCTACACACAGTCTCAATGACCTATCTTGTTTCTTCACGAACAACACAGGAGCACCCCAAGATGAGGTACGCATACGAATGAAGTCTTGTCCCAATAGGTACTCAATATGATCACACAACTCTTCATCTCAGCTGGATCCATATGGTATGCTGCGTGGGCTATCGACCGAGAGCCCGACATCAAATCTATAATGAAATCTCTCTCTCGGCAAGGCAGTAGTCCCAGTATCTTCTGGAACACATAAAAAACTCTCAAACTACTGGAATCGAATCAATGGAAACCAATATCTCCTTAGAGGTCTCCTCATATATATATATTATAAATGGGTGGACGATCTTCCCTCAGGACAAGGCATCACCACCAGAAACATCTCCTGGCCCGGAATAGCAAAAATGATACTCCTACTGAAACAGTCTATTATGGCCCTATACGCAGCAAGACTATACATGCCAATAATGGCGTCATGATCATGCATATGTAAGACTTACATGTCTGCAGGAAAAATCAGACTCCCAATCTCTACACCTACTCCCCAACATATAAATAAAATCAACAACCCATTACTAAGCGGTGAGTCTACACATGTCACTGTACTCTCTTCCATATCTAACAAACCTATGACCCGTGAAAAACAAGTGGCTATGAAGGAGTGTGATGCCCCAGTGTCAAATAAAATGTGTCCTGTAGTGCCATGGATAGGAAACATACCCTCAATGGCGAATGGTGTCTATTGAACTGCTGTCTATTGGACATTATACACACACCCATACTATAGTCTCCCCTGCTGCTGGGGTACTTTTCCCTTATCTGAACAACCTGCCTCCTATGACCCATCTTGTCACAATTGAAGCATCTACCAGTAAACTGTTCCACATTACAACTCTGTTATTTTTGACCCTTTTGTTCGGTTTCACCTTTTCTTGTCCCTGTTGGCGCTATTGAGCATCTTGATGAAAAATGATATCAGGTTGAGGACAACCCCTCCACTTTTGAACCTGTTGTTAATACTTATAGCAGAGTCCTATAAGTTTGTACTTTATTTGGCCTTGTTGTCCCTGCTGGTCATGTCTGAATTTATCCCCAGCCTCAACTGGAGAAGTTTGATGTTTATGGTCATCTCTTCCACATTTGAAGCACATTATTATGACATCATTCTATCCTTGGCTATGTTGGCCCTTACGCTTTTGTCTCTTTATGCAAATTCTATTACCTTCGCTGTCTTTATGACCTTGTTGAACTTATTATCGCGACATTGGTTTTTTCCCATAATTGCTGACCCTAGTCATGCCAGATTCACTATCTTCTCTTGTTCTTTGGCCTCATATAAGTTGCATATCGTGATCTTGGTACTATAAGACTGCAGTGGTAACTTCCTGTGCTATAATTCCTTCTATTTCGACTATTGATACACTCTCGAGGGTACCTGAGGTATCAACCGACCTTTCTCATTGACTCCCCCAGCATTGTTAGATTGTTGTTCCTGACGTGCCATCTGAAAGTCAAAATAGACTAGGTGAGTTCAACATTCATGAAGTATGAATTTCCATCGCATAAGGATGAATACAACATTCCTAATATTAGTGTTCTAAATCAAAGAATGCTGAGTAGAAGATAGAATAAGCTGTACATATCCTAAAGGACACTAAAACCTGATGCTTTGATACCAACTGTGACAACCTGCCTAATTAAATACCGAGTGATCAGTCCTTTATTAAATTAAATCAAAGTGTCCGATTGGTTCATTCTTAGCATCAATTTTTTCTTTATTAATAACCTAATAAATAATTAAGCTAAGTGTCAAAATATTTAATTTTATAAATTAAATCCTATTGTTATTATTTAATATATGAAACCATTTTTACAAACATAGATAATAATATTAAAACCAAATCATCCAAATGGAATGACGAAGCTAGATTAACCAATTCCAAATAATATATCCCATATCATAGGATAAGGAAATAAATAAAACAATCCCAACAATAGTTGAATACTGAAATAATAAAGAGTACAAGTCTATCGCTTTGGACTAAATAAAACTGGAAATGGGAGACACATGCCCTAACTAATAAATACTAAACAGGAGACTAAGAAGACAAGGATGAAGTCGTCTACTGCAAGGTCCTGCAACTCCCACACTAGCTGCAGCACGTCAATGGTACAAAGATCTAGGCCTGACGCCCCTGTGGCTGGGCACCTGTAATATATATATATATATATATATATATATATATATATATGTGTGTGTGTGTGTGTGTGTGTGTGTGTACAAGAAGAAGGAAAGATAATAGGAAACGATTCAGAGCCCGAGTGTAAAACAAATTTAAAAATAGTTTAGCAGGTATTTAAAATGCTTACCAGTTGATATTACATACATGTTAGTACTTCGGCACTCATTTGGAAATTCTCACCCCTCAACTAGTGTGCACTCCTAATATACTAATGAACTAATCTAGATAAAGCTAACCCAATTCACTAGTCTAACCTAATACACTAGACTAACCCAATTTTCCTTCACCAAATTTTTCTTTAAGTAATCGCATGATTATAGTTTATATCAGATAACCTTTTCTTATGAATATATTAAGCCAGTTATATTAATGTGAATACAAACTTAAGTTCGCAACCACTTAATCCATTTAATATTAATTATTCAGTTCGTATCTACTTACAAGCACAGTAGATTAGTCACAAGTATATATATTTATCAGTCATAATATATATACTAATAAGGCACCCCACATAGATCTATGTTTCCTGCATACTTGACTATAAAGTCCCTATATCTCTCGTACAAAGGGAAATACTAGTCCAGAATCACTCTCGAACTATATTAACACAAAACACACATATTGGAGGAGAAGCATAGTTCCGAGTCACTAAGAGGTCATCACATACCCTCATGTCTCATAGGACCGTCTGACCATCATTCTCAGTTAGCCTGTATCCAGGGATGTTATGTTCGATGGTACAAGTCAATATCACCCATAAGGTCCAATGGATATAAGACTATCCCGGCATGAAAACCTCCGTGATAGCAAGTAGCACTTGTATAATTACACAAATAGATATATATAATAAATATTCACACATATATTTATATTATCGTCATTCAGATAGGTACACACATGACTCATATAATGTTCTCACCACACACGACACGTAGCGCCTGAGTCCCACGTATAATTAATCCACTTTCACTTTCTCAATTTTCATAGGTCCTTAAGTTCTTCTCAACTCTCCAAGTGTATCATCATGATAAATATAAATTCAGTAGGTGTACGTTCTCTGCCCTACTAGTCTAAGTCATTCTTAATGCTCACAAGACCTAATTTAACGTACGCACAAGCTCCACTCCATTTCATACCCCCGAAATCCCAAGGTTTTATCCCATATAAAATCATCTTCCTCGGACCCTACTTATACCATACTGGTCCTCCTCAAGTCCATTATAATATTTAATTTATGCATAAAGGTATTTACACATTGGGATTGGATTAACATTTAAAAAGGGGGAAAAAAGTTCCATTTCTAGGAGGAGTCGATCGATCGATCGATCAACATTCTTGAGTTGATCGATTGATCAATCAGTTATTGCCTAGAATTCTTCATATTAAGCCTACAGGTTTCTTCCAACTTAAATCATCATAACTCCATTAACATGTCCCAAACTCCCAACTAGACATTATGAACATTATATAAATGAATATGGATGATTTCTAACGTAAAACATTCATTAATTCCTCAAGGTTCGTCATCAAATAGGATTAATTCAAGAAATTAACATTTAACCCTAGTTCATCATATTTTCTCAAGAATTCATTTAATTTTTAGATTTCTATCTCTACTGGGCATTAAATTTCATGGATAATATTCAACATATAACAAGCTATTCATCTACTATGATTTCTACTCCAAAATTGCAATAATAATCTCCCAACAACATTAGATTTTCATGAAGACATAAAATAATTAACTCCTACACCAGCAAGGATGTATTATCAACTATAGAACAACAAGTTAGATACTTGCCTAGAAATCAAAGTCTAAATCGTAGAGAATGAAGGTTATGTTCCCACTCCCCGTTCTCCGATCTACGCATTAGTGGTGGAATTGGTGAGAGTGGTGTAGGATTAGTGGCTCTCCTCCTTGGATGCCTTCTCTCTTCTCTCTTCCTTAGCCTCTCTGCAACTCTAATGTTTCCAACCCTCAAGTACTTTAACTCCCATCAAATATAACCCTTCAATTTTCATCCATAATTAAGGCCTAAAATTGAAAATTACCAAAATCCTTCCCGGGTTACGAGTTAGGCCTAAAAACGTCCCGAGACCCGAACTAAACCCCCGAGTACACTTTTCGGACTATCTCGACCCTTCATTACACATTGGCGCACTCGAAATGACCATACAGGCGACTTAGAATTAAATTACTTATTATTCCATTAATTTAGTTCTGACACGACATACGCGCGTCCTGACTCAATTTCTATAATTGTCATATTATTCACTCACGACAACTTTAACGAATTCAATATCATATATTATTTTACTCAATAAGTAATATTCATTTTAATACTTATCAATAATTACTAACTCTCGTCACGCTAGTAATATTTTTTTTAAATCCCGTAATTAAATGCCATATACATACGGGATATTACACTAATGTTTTTTACTAACTCGGCTCAAGAAAACTTTCCTTATATTGATTTTGAAAATTATGTTTTCATATCTTGTAATTTTTATTCTGGTATTTGATTATCATTATTTTAACACATGAGTATGTGAAGTCAATTCACATAGGTTCTGTATTAGGAATCGGTATTTAAAATGTAAATGCTATAAATTGCATACTGAGGCCATTAAAGGGGGTTCAGGCTTAAAGATGTAAATAAATGTGTACACCTTATTTCAATATATATCGGGGTCATTTCCCCACAATTTGGACAAAGGTTATTTACACTCATGAAAAAAGACGACTTTTTTATGGGGGTTATCCCCTTTTTTTGTGGTTTTTCAACAAGGCAGAGCTTCAACTAGAAGACTTGATTTTGTGTTTATTTTTTCTATTTTCAGTTGGACATGATTTCTACTGATCGGTCAAAGGGGTCCTGGTCCTTTTTTTCGACCGGTTAAAGCTCCTAGAGATAGTTTGTGCAATATTATAATAATTTTTATTTTCAAATTAGACCCTGATAATTTTTGTATAATATGTTTTGAATCCTTGTTGTTGTCTTTTGGGGGTGGTTTCTCCCTAAGACATCCGTGGGGCCGAGATTAGGGTTTAAGATTTGGTCAAGGCCGAGTTTAGGGCCCGAAA
The DNA here is from genome assembly GCA_949130495.1 of Sambucus nigra. NCBI lineage: Eukaryota > Viridiplantae > Streptophyta > Magnoliopsida > Dipsacales > Adoxaceae > Sambucus > Sambucus nigra. Next base: position 141,698,282 of record OX422222.1, on the reverse strand, counting down.
CTTAGGCGAGGATGAGTTTAGGCTACCTAGAGATGTTTTTACCCTCGATGTTTTGGGAGTGGCCGATTTTAGGTCATTTTGACGGATAGGACGGAATGAGCCATGCCCCGATTACAGATCTGGGTGTCCATAGAGATGGTCAACTAAAAGTGTGATGGTACGAACACTCTTTATCGAAATCAAAAGGTCAAAAATGAGTGTGACCATATTTGATGGGTGATAATGGAGAAGTTTATGTCCGAAAGCTTAATTTTTGAATAGTTGGTGGACTGTTTAAACCATATGAAAAAAGGTTGTGCATGTCAGTTTGGGGTAATTGGTTCCCTTAGATCCATTTCCTTGATGATTATGGTGTCTTCATCGATGATGTCCCTATAGTAGTAACTATACACTGCATATTTTGATGCCGATGCTAAATTTCATAAGCAAACTTGGCGAGTGTTTGTGAAGATACTGCGTATAATAGGCTGCCCAATTTTCAATTAGCATGATTATGGGGACCAGTGTGGATTAGACCCATTTCATCTCTATATGAGTACCTCCATGAGGGGGGGGGGGCCTTCTAATGGGGGACGACCTTGGCAGGTCATCTTATCTTGTAGTTTAATAATACTAACTGTGCGGGATGGATATATTTAGACGTTCTCGTAATTACATCCCGTGTTAGTGTAATGGTAGGACCTTGGGCACTTCTATAGGACCAAGAGGTCATAAGCCAGCTATGAGAAGAGAAAATTTTGTTCACTACTAGGATTGATGGGGTCTTCTAAGGTAGAGGGATTTCAAAAGTGTTTTTCTCTATTGTCAATGAGTTGCATATGGTATCTCGTATTTCCATGAGTATGTAATCCCATCTACTGGGTCGAATGTTCATTAAATGTTGATACTGGGATTCCTGAGATCTCCCATATTGTTGAAGGATTGGAGAGGTGGTCATCTGTGTGAGAGTCTAGGCTGTATGCGGTCTGAAGTGTGACAACTCTTTTTCCATGTGATAAATCAAGTGTTCGTGTTCCTTGAGATGATCAAAATCCTCGGTAGTTGCACTATATCCGATTCCAAATTTCTAGTTTCTAATACTATGGGTTCTGATGGATGTGTTTCCTTGTTCATGTATCTGAATACCTTTTCTTGAGTAGTAGTCCCACTATGTCATAATTTCCCAAACCTATGGATTGAGGGTAAGTTCATCTCTGGGAGTCGGGGATATGTTCCTTTTAGTGATGAGTAGGTGGTCAAAACAATTGGTAATCCCTTGTTCATGTAGGTCGATGTATAATATATGGTTAAGAATGGATGTTGGGGATATCAAAGTATGTTGCAACTGACCAAATGTGATGCCCTTTTCAGATTGGTAGAGTATAGGTTTTCAAACTATTAGCTGTGAGGGGTCAATATCAATTATTTTGTATGTTCCCATCATATGGATGGTAGAAAGGTAAGGAGTTCATGATTTGTCTCATGGGTAGGCATCCCGGGTGGTTATTCCTTATTGCTTATCGTACATAGTGTAAAAGATTATCTGGGTGTCCATGATCCCTTAGTCCTCACGAAGGAGGTTCCATCATTCTCTGGAATGGCTCATGTGTGGGGAGTAAATCATCGAGACAAGGTTCGCTTCTCACTAATCCTTGAAAGAATCATACATTTGTGTAATGTAAACCATTATTCTTTCTTCTTCCTCAAACAGTAATTTCAGACAGGCCTTAAAATTCTAGATTATGTGATCATTTTCCCTGAATTATCGATATCTTTCACCCATTTGTAGTGGGGGCTAGGATATTATGGTGGACAAATAAGGGTTCTATTACTTGGTATCATGCGAGCATAATTCTTTTAAAATTTCCCATAGAGTTAATCGAGAACTTGTTTATAATAATTGTTTGGTGTCTATCACTGTTGTCTTTTAAATATGAGGGGAGAACATGTGCACTTATGAGGGACGTTTCTCCATCTGATGGACTGAATAGGTACTACAAAAGTGATATTCTTGATTTCTTAGATATATTTGTCGTACATTCCTTCCAATTTGGTCAAATGATTGGCTTCTGCTAAGAAGGGGTAATAATTCATGGTTGAATGGAGGGTATGAACTCGGTGACTAAGAGGATATCACTACTACAATGGTTTTTTTATAGAAAGCATATGGACAAGATAAAGAAGGTCATTTGATCGATAGTGGCCATAATCTTAGTGATAGCATTTATGGTGGGAGATATCATTCCAAGAAGGGTAAATGTTTTGAAGAGTGTATGTCTCCTCATCCTCAGGTTGTGATGACTATGTACTATCTTAATGTAAGAGTCGGTGTTTAGAAGGGGAGGATCTGCTAAGGCTCGTGTGTCGGGATTGTGGTTATATGGTAAGGGATTATTGGTGATAGTTCTTTTGGGGTTAATAAGCTCCCAACATTTTATACTCCTTATTCAAGTTCCCTTTAAATACCCCTTTAGGCCCTTAAAACTTCTCCTTCCACCATAAGACACGAGGTTTTACTACTAACCCTAATCAAGAGGTTATCGAGGTCTCCCAAGCCCCATTTAACCTCGATCAACTCCCCACATTGGGAGATGCTCTTCTGAACCTCATAGGTATCTGAATACCCTTTCCAATGGTCCATACCATGCATGAATTAGCCTTGTTGTTCTGGCATACTTTCCATTTTACTCTGAGACCCTCGCATTTAGAGTCCATAGAATTCTTTCGATCCCAATTTTACTTTGGTCAACTCCCAAACCTAGGAGTAGGTCAATGGATCCCTGAAGGGATTTGAATACCTTTTCGAATGTTCCCACTCATGCATGATTCGAACTCACCATTTATATTCTATGGACATTTTAAAAAAAAATCTCTTTCGGACTGCCTATAGGCACCTTAGGCCCCCTGCCTATCAGTAGGGTGCACTTATCTTCATATGCAAGGTAACAACATGTTGATAGGCATAACAGTGACTATTTTAATCGGCACCCCCTCAAACCTTATTTTTTTACAATTTAAGGATACCTTGACCTTATTCTCAAAGGTCCCTTTTTAAAGTACGAACATTCTCATCAAAATTAGGGTGCTAAGATTCCATTTTTCCAAACATTCTCGCCACTTTCTTACATCATCCTCAGCCATCTTTCACAACACTTTTACTCTTACCTCATCACAATCCAACCACGTAAAAATCAGCCTCTACTACTATAAAATCAGAATTAATGTCCTCTAGAAGGTCTATTCGTATAAATTTACAACTCATTCAATTAGTAGTGCTTATTTACATTTCTTTCCATTTTTTATATATATTTTATTTCATTTCTTCACCTCAAACTAATACACTTTTTTATTATTTAGTACACACAAAAAATATCTTTATAAAATATATAAAAGCTCAAAAATAGGGTTTTCCTATAAACCCTAAATTAGAATTTCATCATTTTCCACACTCGCTACACTTGTGCGCGTTTTCTAAAAAAATTATCTAAAGTTAGTTCTAATTTAGGATTTATGGGTTAAACCCCACCCTTGTGTATTTTCGAACTACATGGATTTTGATGCCTTTAGGCTACGTAGGCGTCCTGTGCCAATCTTGGGATTCAAGTCCTATTTTCTCATTTATTAATTTTTTCTTTTCCCATGTTTAATAATATTAGGGATATACATACCTCATACATATTTGTGTTCCACTCGATATAAACATTCACTTATTCATAATGATTTTTTATTTGACAGATACTCACAATATATTTTTAAGTTATTCTTTTCCCTACTCCTTATAATGATTACACTCCATCCTTACCATGATGTGGATGGGAAGATTTATTTCTCTTATTATTAACACCATGCACAAGTACACACATATCATGTTTGGGAGAAAAGGACACTATTATCATAGCCCATGAGAGATCGAAAGGAGAGAATAAATTCCAAAAACCTTCCCATTTCGTAACTTATTTATCAGACCTTGGACTCATTTGGTTTCGTATGCATTACTATGTATTTTGATGTTGTTCTATTGGAACTAATACATTATTTTGTTTATTTTGAAAAAATAGACTGGCCTCTCCATTCTTACATTTTCCTTCCACTTTGACGACAACCAATTTATATTCGTGACATCTCGCAAAGATTAATGCGAGGTGCGAAAAGAGGATTTCCTTATCCTCGAATATCGGCACGCATGGAGAGAGATATTTCCCTATTTTTATCCCCTCTCTAATTTTTTTACCGTCCTGTGCTCGAGGAATCCGACTTGGATGACCCAGTGGCGACTCCACTAGGAACAATATTAGAGGACTAAACTCTATTTAACATGCGTTTTGTTTACTTTGCTTCTTTCTCTCTACTTTTCTACATGTGTTCATATGACTCCACTTATTTTTTCTTCTTACTTTCATGCTTGCATGTTGTATATATATATGCCACTTTCATATCATGATGTTTATATCTTTCTCTCTATGATTCTTTTTCCCCATCACATGTATATATCGTCTTTTTATCACACATTTCACTATTTAGTCACCATGTTTCTCCCTTTACTCACTTGTATATGCTCACCATGTTTCACTCCACACGCTCTCACTTGCACATCATTTACACCACTTGTAGATATCCGTGCTTAGTTCCACTAGCACATACCCTCACATTCCCCTCACTCGTATATAATTCCACTATTACTCACATGTTTCACACACCCCTTAAAACTATCCACGATTAGTCTCACTAGCACATACTTCCACGGTTCTCTAACTTGTATATGTACACATACTCTTTTCACTCACACATATTCACTTCCTACTCTCTTAGTTTGACCATATATCCTATTCATTTTTGTATATTCACATGTCGCACACTTTGTATATGTCACCATGCTTTGTATAGTCTCCATACTTCATGTATATACTTGTTAGTTTTACTCTCCATGTTTATCCCCCCTATCGCATGATATTTGTATATTTTGTGTTCTCACTCGCTGTGATAGTATTTCTATCACTTAGAATACATAAAACTCTTAATAAAATGTAAATTAAGACTCATGCATTCTTTCACACTACGTCACTTAACCATTGTCATGTTATCCAAAATTTGGTCGAGACTAAGGGGTCACTTTATGATGGGTGTTAGTCCTATAGGGCGCGATTAACTTAAGTAATAGGATTACCACCTTTCATTGGACTCATACCTTTGGCATATATCGAATGGTTCCCTCACATCGTACATCTTGATCGAACTCACGATGGTAGGTATATAATAAGGAACTCGTTCACATAAGTCGAGTATATCGAATTTGCTCTCACACATACTGTCTTCACGAGGTATATCGTGATGAAATTCATGTACACTCAAGTATATCAAATGGCTTGTCCACTTGTAAAAAGGAATGGCTTCCCTTATAATAAAGAGGTATATCGTGGAAGTTATTCCAAAGGGGGAACCTTTGCACTAACCCACTCATTGCATCAGCTTCATATAAGCATCTACCATAAGACACTCACACCTAGTTTGTTGGTTATAACATGAATTTTTTCCTAATTTATGTGTCACCTTACCACCCAAATTTTCTCACTATGTCATCGGTTTATAAAATAGGACCTCGTCCACAAGTCTAGAAACAAGTCAAACCGTGCCTTACATCATGTACCCTATCTTTTCCCAAAACATGGGTCATGTCTGGCATTTTTCTTGCATCCTTGGCAAAACATAATACAAGTGAAGCCTAATCATAATAACCATGGTGAGGATTTTACATTTTTCCTTCTTTTCAAAAAATACCAAAAATACTTTTCTCCCTTTTCAAAGAGAAAAAACATATATACCAAAAATATTCCTCTTTCCTTCAAAATGATCCAAAAATCATTTTTTTTCCTCAAGACATTGCTTACCCCAATTTTTTATCTGGCTCCCTATTTGCTCCAGTCTTTTGTCAAACCACCCCGAATCGCCACTGCTTCCTCTGCTGCTTCTACAAATTTCGAGTTATCACTCTAAAGGTTATTAATGGAGAACATTGACCATGTTACAAATACCTAACCAAATCAGATGACCATCCACGAAACCGAGGCAGAAAGATTCTGCTGAGTTCGTTCGAAGGTGCAAGGCTTGCCAACTTCATGGGAATATGATCCATGCCCCGTCAGTGGACCTACACTCCCTGGCAACGCATTATCCTTTTCACACATGGGTGTTTGACCTAGTAGGGTCAATACACCCCTCGTCGAGGGGGAAAATATGGATCCTAGTGGCAACGGAGTGCTTCATAAAGTGGGCCGAAGCGATACCGCTAAGAAGGGCAACAATAGGGGTAGTGAGCAACTTCATCAGAGAATACATCATTTGTATTTTTGGGATCCCAAAGGCCATTCTTTCAGATAACGGTACCCCTTTCATCAACACAGAGGTAACGATGCTCACGGATAAATAATCCATCATCCACCACACTTCGACGGTGGCATACCCAAAGGGGAACGGTCAATCCGAAGAAACTAACAAGACTTTGGTCAATATGTTGGCTAAAATAATGGAGGATTTCCCAAGAACCTGGCATGACAAAATACTAGCCGTTTTATGGGCCTATCGGACGACTAAGAGGAAGCCTACAGGGTATACGTCGCTCTCTCTTATTTACGGGGCTGAGGCAATTCTCCGAGTATAGTTAGAAGTTCCCTCGGCTCGATATGCTTTGCGAAGTAGCATGCTCCCTCAGAATAGACACATATAGTTGTAAGCATTGAACGAGCACAGGGATAATGCGATGCAACACTTTCAAATGTATACGAGGCAGCTCTCCAGGTCATATGATAACTTGGTGAGACCAAGGAAATTCATGGAGGGAGATCTCGTATTAAAGGCAGTAGTTAAGCATATTAGGGGGCTTCCTCTACCTAAGTTTGCAGTGAATTGGGAGGGACCTTTCATCGTAAAGGAGGCTCATGACTCGGGTTATTGCTTAATTTCTAAGATAGAAGAAGATAGGCCATTTAAGATTAACAATAAATGGCTGAAGGTCTATCACGTGTAAGCAATTACGTTTGGGGCCACCAATGTATTTAATTGTTATGAATATATGAGTTCATTTTTTATTCATACACGTTCTCTTTATTTTAATTCAAGAAGAGATGAAAGAACTAAAGAATTTCAAGTCACGATCTATGTAAACAGTTGTAACACAAAGAAATGGCATGGGAATAAGTATCTCTTTTTCATTCATATACTTGGGGCATTACAAAATTGGGAGCTATCGCCCAAGAATTACATAAGAAAGGAAAAATAAATGAACGAAACTCATTGACCCATGAGGAATCACAAATCTAGGGAGGATAAAAAATCTCCAGGAAGGCCCGAAGAAGCTTCTAAGCAAGACCTTTAGGCATTAACGAAAACCTCCAACCTGGTATGTGCTTGCGTATGTTCGATATGAAGTTTTTATCGCTTTAGCTTTGCCAAATGCAGAGCTTCTTCGAGGTCATCCACCTCCTTGTCAATGGCTCCGAGGAGAGGTACTAGCTTGGCCAGCTTGGCTTCCTCGGCCCTCTGATCCTCCTGATGTTTTTGTAAGAGCTCCCTTTGGCTGTCTAACCGCAGGCTCTTCAAAGTCTTTAAGTGTGCGATGACCCAGTCAAAACGGAACCCATCACGACCCAACTCCCTCAGATAACCCAGGAATTGGTTAACGAGGGGTTGGGTCACGTTCACAGTTGGAGTGGTGGCGATTTCAGCAATGATGGTGGCCATGCCTTGGAGCCTATGACTCATAAGTACGATGTTTAAACGAAGGCAGTCCACCGTAAAGGTCTCAGGATGATGGTTCACAAGTTGCTCAATGGCCAAACGATGGTTGGCAGGCATTTGGGGAGAACATTGGAGTACCATCAGGCAGAAGGCAGGAGGAGCCAAGTCAGGCAGAGGAAGCTCGCACCCAGATTCGCTATCCGTGGCAGCACCTGTCGTGGAACCTTGATCATTATGATTCGATTCTTTGGAGGAGACAGGTTCACGATGTGGCGAGGCAACAGGCGAAGGAACTGGCGGAGAATCCTCCCGAGCAACCTTAAAATAGATAGGCGAAATAATGAGTCGTGGAAAAATCTTAATAAGTGTTTGCATTGTTAAGTCACCGTCATAGGTGGAGTTTGTTAAAAATCTTAACAAGTGTTTCCGTTGTTAAGTCACCGTTATAGGTGGAGTTTGTTAAAAATATTAATAAGTGTTTTCGTTGTTAAGTCACCGTTATAGATGGAGTTTGTTAAAAAAAATCTTAACAAGTGTTTTCGTTGTTAAGTCACCGTTATAGGTGGAGTTTATTAAAAATCTTAACAAGTGTTTTCGTTGTTAAGTCACCGTTATAGGTGGAGTTTCTTGAAAACCTTAACAAGTGTTTGCGTTGTTAAGTCACCGTTATAGGTGGAGTTTATTAAAAAAAATCTTAACAAGTGTTTTCTTTGTTAAGTCACTGTTATAGGTGGAGTTTATTAAATATCTTAACAAGTGTTTTCGTCGTTAAGTCACCGTTATAGGTGGAAATTATTAAAAATCTTAACAAGTGTTTGCGTTGTTAAGTCACCGTTATAGGTGGAGTTTGTTAAAAATCTTAACAAGTGTTTCCGTTGTTAAGTCACCCATAGGTGGAGTTTATGAAAAATAACTTGACAAATGTTTTCGTCGATTAAGTCACCCATAAAGGTGGATTTTAAGAAATTGAGAAATATAGAGAAATTAGAGAAGCACCTTAGCAGCAGCAGGAGCGAGAGGGGTAATCACCATAGGGGTCATAACGCTAGAAATCATGGGAGGCGGCCTCATTACCTCGGCAGCCTGAACGAAGCCCTTGGGTGTAGAAGCCTCGAAGGAGGGAACACCTCCCCCGCCAACGTAGGGCACTATGGCCAACACAAGCGCATCATCAGAAGGAGATGTTGGACCTTCGAGAGATGCCCTAACTAGAGCAGCTACTCCAACCTGTGCCTGAGAAGGGATAAGTCCACTCAACGCGAAAGGAGAAGAAAGACTTGGAGAGAGCTACCAATGTAAAAACAAATGTTAGATAAAAGGAGTGATCGCAGAGGGATAAGAGACAGAAATGCACTTAGCCTACCCCTGTTATGGAACTAAAGAGAGGAACTGTAGTAAGGGGTCTTGACAATACAAGAGGAAGGAGAATATTGGCTATTAGCGATGCCACTTCCACCTAAAACAACCCAACATGTTACAATTGAGGAATAAACAAACATGACAAATAAAAGACACAAGACTCGAGAAGACATTTACTTGTGGCACACTCCTTTCGGCTGCAACTAGGGGCAGAGAGACCTCTCACTCTGGGGGTGACTCAGGGGAAACCGGAGCAGTTGCCTCGGGCTGGTCGGATATCTCAACAGTACCCACGGTGGCATTTCTGGCCTGGTGGGAGGACGAACGACGCGAATAAGTAAGGCTTATTAACAGAGACCGTGGAAGGGCGGCGGTGGCTGGAGGGGTACCATAACGTCCCCCCATGAAATGACTCATTGGAGGGCTGGGGGGACTGGGAGGACTGATCCTCACTTCTTCAACTCCCTACACCAAAGATATCAGGCAATAAGTAAAAACGCTATGTCAAGAGAAGAATGAGAGATAAAGAATGCACAGCGTTCGAACTCAGCTTTTATTCGGGTAACTTCGGCCTCTACCCGCCTCCTTAGCTCTTCAGCTAGCTCCAGAGACAGAGGATGGGGAATAGAGGAAATTAGGAATGCCTCTAGTGGAGTCTTCGTTTGACCTTTGACCTTGGCCTTCTTAGACTTGGACTTCTTAGCCCTCTTGGAAGGTGACTCAAAAGGCCCTTCTCCCGTGGCGACTTCGGCCGTGGGGACAGATGGTTTGGGGGTCAAAACAGGCTTGGGTTTCAGGGTAGCAGATGGGATCATGGGGCAATGAGGGGATAGTTCATCAAGAGACTCATTAACAGTTTTTCTTGAGGGAAACTCAACCCCAAGCACGGAGTTCCCCTGTAGACCCAACTCAGAAGAAGAAAAGGAAAGGACTGGGGGATAGCGAGGAAGGGACTGGATATACTCATGAATAATGTCCAACTGCTCCAGATAGAACTTTGTGGAAAAGGATGTGGATACATCTCCCTTCCTAGTAGCACTCGGAAGGGTGACACGCCCATCAATGGTGGATGTCACACCAAGCACTACAGCGACAGTATAGAAAGTTCATGCCTCAGCAAATGTGGCCTTAGTATGGTTGTCCTGGAACATAGGTCGAGGAACCCCCTGGTCAAACCCGAATTACCTGCTGCATCTATCAGGGTTATGAGGCTCAGAACTATAGCCCCATTCAGTATAAGAAGGGAGGAACCCCGGGGTGAAAAGAAGCACTATGGCTTGTGATGGATCTTCTACAACCGGGTTAAATTTGATCGTTGTGGCTGCAACAGGAAAGAAGTCCCAACTATGGAAAAAAGTGGACTTGCTACATGGCCTCATTACGAAGGAACCTATTATTTCCTTTCGGCTTTGCTTCTTATAGAAACACAGGAGGCGTGGGGGCTTTATACCTCCGCTCACGGGCAGGGAAACTGACTTCGCAGCGATAGTAAGAAAGCGTGTATAGAGGAAGCCAGTCAATATGATGGTGTTAGCAAAATTTGCCAAGTTGTAACGACCCAATGATCGCTCCATGTCAATATGGGTTCGATCCAACCAGGTGTAAAGGGACCCCAAGGCAATGGTGGCCAGAGGTAGGTTGAATCCTCTGGCCAAACGAATGGAAATGTTTATCAGGTCCCTCCTGGGCTAATCATTGGGCTTTCCAGTAAGAAAGAAGCGTGAAAGTAGTACGAGTATGTAGGCTGGTAGTTCCATGGAGGTATCTCTACCATGGCTCGTTACATCACTAGCATCCTTCGGCGTCGAAGCTTCGAAAAAATAATTGATAAGGGGGTAAATGTAGCTTTGTTTGAGGAACCGGTGCAACTGGGGAAGATCTGATACAGCTCAACCCGATTAGCAGCCTCTTCGGCGTCTAGAGGCTCGTCGTGATAGGTGAACTCGCCCATAGGCTCAAACCCAAGGAGTTCACAAACATCCTCCAATGTAACAGTAAACTCCCCCAAGCAGCGAAGAAGGTGTGGGTTGTGATGTTCCATCGGGAGACTAGCACTTGGAGTGACGCATTGTGCTTCGAGAGAGTGAACTCGCCAAACGATTAGGCTCGATGCAGCCCAACCTTCGTAAGAGCAGCAGCGTGGGAACTTTGCATATGTGTGTGCCACGTAATAAAATGGGCGGGTAACCCCCTAGGTTCTTTGAAATCGATCTGGGAATAAGGAAAGTCACCACGGTCTAGACAGAATCGCAGAGTCCCCTCGGGGGGAAGATAGCCCCACTTCGACGAATCCACTTCTTCATCACCCAACAGCAATGGATCGAACTTGGATGAGAAATGGCAGGTCTTGCACGACTCAGAAAATTTTTCAACCTCTTCTTCAAAGATGGGTGCCCGGTGATAGAACCATAGTTGATCTTAATGAGCAGTGACCAAGGCAGCGCCACTAAGGGCGGTGGCATCGTCAGCAGCGGCGGAAGGGGAACCTGGCTGGCTAGCGGTAGCAACCTTGGAAATACTTGAAGAAGCCATGAGAAAGTGATAATAAGTGTTGCAGCTGGGCGAATAGGGCTAAGAACAAGAAGAGAGGAGCACAACCGCAGGTGGTGGTGCAAAAGATGAGAGAAAGAGGAGGCTAAGCAAAGAAGAGGGCAACAATGGAGGTCGCACAAGCTTTCTCTCTCTAAAGGAAGCGGGGAGTGTTGAAGAAGATGAAGAAGACGAAGATATAAAAGAGTTTTAAAATAAAAAAGAGACGTTCGAAGGGTTTCAAACTCGACAGTTGACGTTTCCCACGAGTGCACGTTCAAGGGCGGCCTCTAATCATTTCAAATAAACACGTGGAACATCGGGAAGGGTCTCGACAGCTGAAAAGGCAGCGTTACGTCGAATATGAAGCGATGTCTGAGGAATATAAGGGGTTGCCTTCTTAACCAAGTATATGTTTTTGCGCCAATATTGGTGTCAGACTTATCCATCAATACCCAATGGACAATATGTTTCAACGACTTGGAAAAACCTTGTTTAGAGGGTGACTCAGTTACATCAGGAAGCATTTCTGCTTTTCCGAGCACAGCGAAGCATCCTCAGGGAGAATTTTACTTACCAGCCCAAACAAGTATTTGAGAAGGTTAGTAGGCCTTTCGTGGGAATTTCAAATAATTAAGCTAGAACAGTTGAGGCCTAGCATGAGCAAAAAGTGGCGATGTCCCTTCGCCTAAGACCCAATGACAATGGAGCTTCGGCTCAGATACATCGGGGATCATTTTACTTTTTTCCAGGAGATTATATCGCTGCTGTTCTAACGAACAGAGGAATCCAGATTTTTTTTTAACACAGAGAGGTTTCATCGGATTGAGAAGTTTCATGCAGAGATTTATTGTTCCAACAAATTTCTCCCCGAAGGGTCAAATATAGAGGGGGCTTAAAGGTAATCCTAAGATTAGGGATAATTCCCTAATTGGCAATAGTGTTTGAGATTACGCAACCGAGGCAGCTCAAGCGTGGCAACTCAGCGAGGCAGCTTGTCGTGGCTACTCATACTTTAGCTTGTTGTATTAGTCATATTGTATTTCTATTTATGGACTGTAAGCTATAACGGTTGTAATGTTGTGACGAGAATGATAACGAGTTTTAGGGTGAGGTCAAACGGTACTCGCGAGAGACCAGGCTTGGCAGGGCCTAGGAGAGCTTTCATGCTCTATCGAATGACCTCGCCGTGGGAACTTTATAGGGACCTGGTTTGGAGGATTGAGAAGTGAGTCACCGTTGGGGTTTATCCTGACCATCTTAGATACACCTGGTAATACGCCGAGGGACCCTGGCCGTGGAACCTCGAGAGGAGTAGCTTGGAGTTCCATCAAGCATCAAGTTGATAACCAAACATCCCTTTACTTAATGTCAAATCTATTATAGGTTATGTCACTAGCCAGCTAAGCAATGTCAAACTTGCACTTAAGTAAACCACCAGGGTATTTGGGGCTGTCAGGCAATTGGTGAGCCACCTCTGCGATAACAGCCCTGACACACAGTGGTTGGGCAAAAATGCATGTCTTGGAATTTAATGTTTATGACGTGGAGACAACTAGTGCATCAGGCATTTAATGTTGTGACAGAAAGTGTGAGGGATATCTTTCATAGTCTTTAATGACTGAGTTGCCTCGGGGGTGGTGTGGGGGGCTATTTAAGGACCCCAACCACCTTTGAGGAGAGGAGGATCATTTTGAGAGTTTAAGAAGTTATTTCTAGAGAGAATATATGGAGGAGGGAGTTATTGCAAACCAGAGGGTTTACCCACCCACCATTGTTACTTATTAAGAAGATTTTAATGCTTGACATAGATTCTTAAGAGTGTTAGGTGTGTTTCTATTTTCCTACCAAGGTGTATCTAGGGTGCTTACTTCTCTCTCCCTCTGGCTAAGTTACTTCTAAAGTTCATTACTATTTCCTGAGTTAGACACGAGAGCTTTGTGAGTTTTAACTGAGTCTATCTTCATTGGGTTTGTGTTTGTGTGTCCTATCATTAATCCAAAGCTTTGGCCAGATTATCTTATCATTACCATACTCAAATAGGGGTTACGCCTCCATCTATAATCTAAAGTACCCTCCTACAGATCCTAAAGAAGAAAAACTTAACAATGTATCTAAAAGGTTTGTCTAGATCAAGATGTGAGTGAACTATATGGACTACACCCACTTGTCTCCCAATGCCATGGCCCGATTACTAGAGAAATTCAAAATATCGGACATTGAGAAGTTCATAGGTCGAGGGCCTTCAATTGAGAACATACACAATTATTATCATTCTATGAATCTCCTTAGGGTGTTAAAAAAGGTAATGTCCCAAATGTTCTAACAATCCCTCAAGGAAGGTTCCCTCGGGTTGTCCCTCGAAGAGTCCAGAATTTGCAGTTGGGAAGAAGTAGCTAGAGAGTTCATGGCACAATATAAGTATAATGAAGAGTTGGAAGATACCTAGAGGTACTTAAATCTACTCAAATATAATCTAGGGGAATCATTCAATAGCTTTATAGGAAGTGAAGAGAGAAAGTCACTTCCATAACAAACCGACCAATAGAGGAAGAACATGTTAGTATAATAAAGAATAACTTCTTGACCCATATCGAAGCATCAATGGGAATTAAATACTACCATAACATTAGAGACCTCCATTAGGATGGGTAGATATTGAAGGAGTTACAAGTCATAAATCAAAATTTGGACTGAAAAGGCTAACTGGACAGTTCGCATTGTGAAAGTATGACAAGCCAAAAAACACCTCGATCTCAACCATCAATAATATATCTCAACCTACCACCACTTGGACACCTTAATATCATCCTAATTAAGATAAAAAGGAGTATACTAAACTTCATGCTCCTCTGTCAAAATTTTATTAAGCCCTTCTTTCTCGAAACCTGATGAAACCTTTAGAACCCGAACCTTTGCCATATCCTCTTCCCAGAAACTTTAAACAAGATGTCCATTGCAATTTCCACTAAATCATTGGGCATACCACTGATAAATGGTTTCATATCAAGAATATTATCTAGAGTATTATTGTCCTACCAACCAATCCTAAACCCAACACTACCCATAATCCTCTCTCAGAACGCAGAAATCGGGTGAATGTTATCCTTTCACAAGGAGATCTAGAATTTGACCCCTTAACCATAATCAAGGCCATTTAAACACCCAATCTACCTACATCTCAACCAAATCCCTTAGAATTTGTCCTTCCTATTGTACCAACACATATTTCTGAGTATTTAAAAATTGAATTAATTCGATTAATCTTAAATTACACGCGTGATGTAATGTAATGTAATTAAATATTGGGTGTTGATTAAAATATTAATCAAAGATAAAATGGTTAATTTTCATTGAATATAATTACTAACTGAATAGTAAATAATAATTATTACGCCATAGTGAGTGACAGTGACCTGATAGTGTTATATCTCAATCAGGTGTCGGGTATAGACTATATGAGGTCGAGATATGAAATTATTCTAGAGTGACTCGGATGGTGATTTTGAGGGACAGTCGATTTCGTAAAGGTTAAAATAGTCAGAATATTATACTCGAGCATATAGATTAGGTCTCAGGGTGATTTTTGAGAAAACTGAGACCTCGAGAGGGTGTTTCATTTATTTTGAGCTTGGGTAGATTGCAAATATACCTAATCGGGACCCATCCACATCGAGCACTCATGGTCGGAAGTATGCACTACCCCCTCAGCAAACCTGGGGAAAAAGATGGATTGAGGTCCACCCTGTCGTCTCGAGAAGTACTGTAGAGAGAAGAAGAAATATTCATTGGGACCTCAATGGCCATCTTTTTCTTATATTCCTTTCTCTACTTCTACTCGTTTATCCTATTCTTCTCTTCTTAATTTTTCTCTTTGGCCCCTGTGCTAGGGCCACCAATTTTCGGTGAATCCTCCTCTGACTTCTTTAGGGCCCGAGGATCTGATCATCCTCGTCACCGAAATACAGTGTGTTTCATAGAGGATGTTCACTATTAGGGTATATAGTCCCAGTATGTTTCTCGCCCTCAGGAAGGGGAGGATGTTGCCATTCCTTTGCAATAAAACCCCGATCCTAATATCCTTTGTTGGAATTAGGTAGGTTCACAACCCAAATTTTGTTATCCATCCTCGTTTTCAAGTACATAAGACCATTAGTGGCGTTCAACTAGATGTAGCAGAAGTTAATTCTTGCCCCCCCCCCCCACCCAACGTTCATCATATAAATCTTTTTGATCTTATGTACCCCATTCACTATTCTCCAGGTATTGGGAGCACACTGGGTAGGAGTAACTGGAAAATAATCAAAAAATTCAAAAAGCAGTCAGTTTGGGGAAAACATTAAACCCCCTTGGACTACTGTAAGGGCTTGAATCCAGTGCTTCTCGTCCATGTCTTTGACATCTCTGGGCCTGGGGAAACAATCAAATTCTACTCGATCACGGATGGAGCACATTTTTCTGAACTCCTCAAGACTTTTATCGTGAAGAGCTTCCATTTATTGAAGAAATTCAAACAACAAAGATGAGAGAAAAACTGTGAACAAAGGAAGCAAGAAAGAGCAACTTACAAAGAAAAGATAATCAGAAGAAGCTCTAAAGGAATGAAAGTACAAATGTAACCCTAATATACTTTGCGAGGAAGAAAACCCATAAATGTGAAAGTGACGATTTAAAGTGGTAGAGATTAGTTTGAAACCTCGTGCATAATTTACCATGCCATCCATTACCAACTGTGCCCGAACGAGCATCCATCAGCATTTCAAAAATATCACAAAACTGCCACTCCAGTTTCAATAGGCTTAAAACATGCGCCTACAACAAGGGTAAAATCTACTGGACCAAAAAATCACAGTACAAAGATTTTAGGGCAATTGTGGGGGCTAAAATCATCAACCATGCCTAGTTATAATGTTTTTCGACCAACCCACTACGAAACATGGCCTACCCGAACCAACATAAATAGTCAATTTCACATGTGTATTTAATACATGCTTAAACACATTATGATAAGTTCAAATTGGTCACCAACAATCTCGGAGGGATATTTGGGGACACCTTACAAGCTATACTTAATCAAGAAGAGTTACATGTACAATTTAACCTCCTAAATGTTAATATAAATGTAAACCTCATCCCAAGGTTAAGGGGATAAAACTTTGTAATCTTGAGAGATATACTAACAAGTATCTCATTCCACAATAATATTTTAAATTTTCTTTAGTTTTTTTACGTGGTCCCAAACCCAATAAGTACCCCTCTCAAACATCATCGACAACGACGTCTTTTTACATTTGAGAGAGAAATACTTGCTTAGGGCCAAAGTTACATTAAAAATTAAACTTTGAGGGATTAAAATATAATTAGCTCAATTATTTAATATTAACAACTCTACCCTGAGTTTTTATTAAACTAATCCTCCCTTTTATGAGTGATTACATTTATGTACATAGTGTTAAACACGAAAGCATGCATTTCATAGCCACGGCTTTAAATTTCACAAATTGACATTTAACGAGAGTGGTTTATTTTATCTGCAATGTGAAGGACATGGATGGTTGGATATGGTGGACATATAATAAAGAAAGATAAGGACATAACACAAGAGTATACTTAGGAAATTCACTCACACTTTAAGAAATCCACCAAAGAGATGGAGCAACACTCGTCACTAATTAGAATTAAGCAAAAGTTTAAGAGAAAAACAATAAGAACCGACTTCTAAGAAAAAAGTCCATTTATATTCTCAAGTTAGTTTCCCTTAGATTCATACATTCTCAACCATTATATAGGATCTTGTAACATCTCTGCAGTCATCGAAAATTAATAGATATTATAGATAACATTAAATAAACAAAAAGTTGGGAAACTAACAGACTAGACTTTTGGAACTCCAAAAATATTAGTCTTAGAATTTTACATCACTTCAAATTTTTGTGTTCTCTATGTACATTCAACTTGGATATGAAGCATGTATAAAATTAAAGGTATGTGTAGACACCACATTCTAGGGCCCCCCTAAGACTCTCTTTAGATCCCTAACACTTCCCCATTCACTATTGAACCCTAGGTCATACTCTGAGTACCAATCTAAAGGCCATTGGGCTCCCCCAGGCCCTATTTAACTCTAGTGAACTCTCTCATCAGGGCAAAAGATCAATGAATCATCGTAGGGATCGGAATGTCCTTTCCAATGGACCGCCCTGAGTGCGAATTAGACTTATGGTTCATACGAATGGTTCATTTTACTATTAAAAATCGATCTGGAGGCCATCGGGGGCTCCTTGACCCCGTTTAAACCCCAATAAACTTCCTCACATGAGAAAAAGATCATGAATCTTCAAAGGGTTCTAAATCCCCTTTCAAATCGTCTGCACCATGCACAAATCGGCCTTACTGTTTGGACAAATGATCCACTTTCCCTTAAAAACTTATCCTAAAGCTACCGTATTCTCCCGAACTCTATTTAACTCCCATAAACTCTTCAAATTAAATGACGTTGAATCAATCCTTAAAGGGGAACTGAATACCCTTTCCAGTAGTCTACCTTCTGCATGAATCAATCTTATGATACAGATGAACGACCTATTTTACTATAAAGGGTCATCAGGCACTTTCGAGCCCCGTTTGACCAAGGTCAACTCTCAGATCTGAACAAGACCGAATCAATGTTTTAATGCTTCTGAACATCCTTTCCAATGGTCTATCATGTGCACGAATTGGCCTTATGGTTCGGATAAATGATCCAGTTTCCTTCGGGAATCTCCTGTCCAAAAGACTATTGGGCACTTACAAGCCACATTTAACTAAGGGTAATCTTCTAAACCCAAGAGCGGCCCAATGGATTCTTAAATGGATATGAATACCCTCTCCTACAGTATACCGTGTAAGCAAGTCAGACTTACGGATTGCATTTTATGATCGTTTTAAAAAAAAATCTACATGAGGTTGCCGAATGGTAGACCCATTTCCGTGCTTATCGGCAATGTGTATGGGGATGCATACCGATAAGAAGGACAAATAAAATGCTCATCGGCACCCCCATTGACCTTATATAATGAAATCATGAGCTCACTTTAAAATACACCCCGTAAATATCAACTTTAATGATGTCAACAACATTCTTCTAAAGTCAGGGAAGTTTGCTGGTTTAAAACATCTCCCCACCTTTAATTTCCATCACTTTAACATACAATTTAGAATCAATCCCCTTCCTTCTCACCCTACATTCCTCATCCACTTTCAAGGAATCCTTTTCAACAATTAAGATCAATCTTCAAGCCTCCAACAAAGGTCTAAACATATTCTCTCTCTTTTAAATTTTCTTATTTTCGCATTAGTTATGTAATCTTTGGTGTAGTATTTCGTCCTTATTAGTCCATACAAATTAAAAATATCATTTTTTTATTAGTATTATTTCAAATAACATATCTTTTATAAAAAAACACAAAATGAAGAAAAAGAGGGTTTTACTCATAAATTCCAAACGGGATTCTTCATCACATTTTCTCAAATCAAAATATCCTTCTCCACACGCAAATCTAAATAAAATCCCTGGTTGGATTTAAGGGATAAATCCCACCCTCGTATTGCATGCAAACTATGATGACTTTAATGACTTTTTAGGCTACATAGGCATCTAGGGTCAAAACCCAAGACTCGAGTCCTCCTTCAATATTTATTCACATATTATTTCCATATATTGTATTTGTGACTCTTATTCACGCTTTATCCGACACATATATCATCATTTCACCATAATGATCGATATCTCGATAAGCGCACACATTGTGCTTTTTTAATTACTATTTTAGGTACACTCCTACGGATGATCTCACTTATCCCTTTTCCATGACGTGAGTTGAGAAATTATGTTCTCCATTTATATAAACACACGTAGACACTTCATGGAGTTTTTCAAGGATAACAATAACATAAGACCATGAGAGACTGAAAGGAAGGGATAGGTGCCTAACACGTTCCCATTCTGTAACTTGGACCCCGAAGCTTTGAAGTATTTGTTTTGCAAGAATCAGTATGTCTTTCATGTCATTCTCTTGAGGGGGCAACATTTCTTTTGCAGATTTTGTGCTAAATAGGCCAGCGACTCTATCTTTTTACATCACCCCATATTGATGACAACCGAAGATCTCCTCCTCGAAAAGGGAATGAGATCCTTCTTCTTTTCTCCCTCTAACCTCACATGCGAGCTTCGAGATATCCCCCCGAGGAAGGGGAATAAATTGGAAAGAAGACCCGAGGATGGCCATAATGGAGACTTCGCTGGGGAAGGCTTATCATAAGGGGCTACACTCAATTTTCGCGGGTCTTATATTTTTTCTACATGTGCTTATGCACCTACTTGTATGTTACCTTTCTCCTGTATCTATTTCTTTTATATATTTGTCCCATGCTCACTTTTCACCTTTCACTTACTTTTCACTTTCACTCACTTCTAAATATCTTCCATGTAAACCTCACACTACTTACACTTATACGTAGGATTACTAACATCCACATGTACCCCACACCACATAGAATGTCCATGCTTAGGTTCACTACCACACACTCACTTGCAGATATTTATACTCACACATATCCATGCTTAGTGTAATCCTCATTCTCTATGCTATATTTACTTTTCATGACACATGCGCATTCTTCCCTAATAGTATAGTGCTCATCATGTTAAATCTCTCTCCATCATATACTAATAAATAATCATGCATTTATCACAATATTGACCTAAATTTTATCCCGTACGGGTGTCATTTTGTGATAGGCTCTGGTCCGGCAGGTCGGAGTTAGTACCTTCGACGTATATCAAATGGTTCACCTTACATCGTACCGCTTAACCGAAATTAAGATGGGAGGTATATGGATGGAAACTCGTTCACATATGTCGAGTATATCGAATTCGTTCTCACACGCACTATCCCCACGAGGTATATAGTAAGACAATTCAGGTACACTCAGGTATATAAAATGGTTTGTCCACACATACTGATTTCCCTCAAAATCAAGAAGTATATTGTGGAAGTCATGCCAAAGGGGGGAACCTTTCCACTATCTCAACAAATGAATCAACCTCATATAGGCATCAGACCTAAGTCACTCATATTTAGTTTATCGGTTTCCACACGAAACCCTGTTAAAATGCTGGGACAACATGCCACCCAAATTTTCGCACGATTTTTTTTTCCAAAATAGAACCCTGCCCATGAGCCTATAAACAAGTCCAACCCAGTTTACCTATTTTTCAAACCCAATTTTTCCTAGGCTCGAGTCTTATGCGACATTTCTTTTGCATTTAGGTAAAACAAAGATAAGTGAAAACATAAACATAATAACAATCATGCAGAGTCTCTTCTCTCGGTTTTTCCTCCTTCATTACCAAAAGTATCAAAAATATTTTTCCTCATTTTCATCAAAATAGAAAAAAAAAAATCCTCATTCTTAAAAAAAATCTCAAAAAAAATTCTCCCTTCTTTAACAAAAAAAATTCTTCTTCCTTTTTTTTTAGAAATAAATTAGAATATTTTCCCTTCTCAGGTCGATTGCATACTCGATTCTTGATCTGCCTCCCTATTGGCTTAGCTCTTCGTCAAATTTCCTCGAAGCTTCATCATTTCCCCTGCTACTTCATCCAAGTCCAAAATCCACCTTTACTAGTCCTCTATGGAGAATACCAATCAAGCATCGAACATACAACCTGATCTGATGGTAGTGTTGGTCCAACTTAGTGCTAAAATTGACAACCTTCAAACCAAGGTTCATGAGATGATGGGTCCGCCTGTTCCCAAGAAGATTTAGGTTCTTAAAGAATATTAGCATGCTCTATGAGCCCCACCTGCCAATGGACTACCACCATCTCAACTCCATATTCCCAACCTTGCCCCATAAAGGGCTAACCTATCAGTATCCATTGATTCTAAAGAGGAAGACCTGAACAATGTCAGGGAAGATCTCAAGTTGTTGTCGACGAAGTTTAGTTAAGTTAATATATCCAGGAACTACATGGACTACACCCACATGTCTCTTTACCCTAAATCAAGGTTGCCAAAGAAATTCTATATGCCAACCATAGAGAAGTTTGGCGGAATCGAGCCCCCAATTGTTCATCTTCGTAGCTATTACAGAGTCATAACTCTCCTTAGTGTCTCTAAAGATATAATGACCCAGATGTTCCAACGGACTTTGAAGGACAGGGCACTTCATTGGTTCCTATCCCTTGAGAAATCTCGAATTCACAGTTGGGAAAATGTTACCCAAGAATTCATGTCACAGTATAAGTGTAATGAAGAACTAAAGGTTACCCGCAGTGGTATAGATCTTCTCAAGCAGAACCCTGGAGAAACTATCAGCAACTTCATAGCAAGGTGTAGGGAGAAAACTTACACCATGACCCACCAACCCTTCTAAGAAGAACAAGTCAACATAGTGAAGAAGATTTCCTTATCCCATATCAAAGAAACTATGGGAGAATAATATTACCCACACTTTAAAGCTCTTTGAGAAGTAGATGTGGCAATTGAAGAACGTTTTATCAAGACACAAGTTGAGCCTAAGAAAATGTTCAAATAGTTCACTCCCAAAAAGTACGAGAAGCCTACCAATGCCACAGTCTCAACCATCAATAATATCTCCCAGCCTGCTACCTCTTGGGCGCCAAAAAGTCACCCTAGCCCCTCCAAAAAAGAATATACCGAGCTCCATACTCTCCTCTCTAAGTTGTACCAAGCCTTGCTAAGACAAATTATTATTAAACCTCTGGACCCTCGTCCATTAACAAACCCACTTCCCCAAAATATCAAAACTGATGACCACTGTGACGTTCACCAGTCTACCAGCCATACTACTGATCAATGCTTCCATCTTCAGAAGGTAATCCAGGGTATCATCACCCTGCCATCCAATTGTAAACCCAAAACCACTCACAACCCTTTTCCAAACAATTCCAATGAATATTTCCTAGAAAATGACCCAGAATTCGATGAATCTATCGAAATTGTGCCTAGTAAAGAACCCATCATACCCGTATTTTCACCCAAACTGTTCAAAGTTTTACCATATTTTCTCGTACACCCTACCTGCTTCACCGATCGAAATCTATGACTACTTATGAGGGATTCTATTGTCATTCATACTCGATTCTTAAGAAGAGATATAGAGTTATCGAATGTTCTGAACCATCTCCTGGATTTTGGGCTGAAATTGCCCTCTAAAATAACCATCGATTGTCAGAAATTCAGCACCTTGTTCATGGAAGCCTAAAAGTGGGCTCGAGAGTAAAAAAATTTGGTGGTTCCCATCGATGAAATCAGTTTGGATGATGTAGTGTATATTATGGCAGACCAAAAAAAAATTGTAGAGTTTTTAATCTACTCACTTCTTTAAAGATTCAAGGGTGGTTGGTCTCTTCATCTCACACCTCCTCGTTAAGTGGGAGGATTTATATGAAGAAGTCCTTGGGGTTGTGGAATGTATTCACTTCTCTTGGTAGGAATACATTACCGCCACGAGATGGGGGAATGCATTTGACAGCTTTGAGTCCGGAAAATGTTAGTCCACTAATCAGCATGTGTGGGATGATCTCTTTCGAGGACCCGTTGGGAGAAATTAGTAAAGTAGTCGTACAACCAAAAATTGAAGAAAAATGGGTCTCTTATTCCTCCCAACCTCCATAAACCATATGACCAGATCAGGGAGACACTACCAAGATCTGAGTCCTCATTAATCAAGAATAGACAAGGGAGAGGGAGTGGCCGCAGAACTTCCCATGACGAAGATGACCATTGAAGAAAGAAATATCCTAGACCAACTTAAGAAGACTCAATTCAGTATCACCTTTTAGTGACTCTTCATGTCTTCCCAATTACCCTAAAATGCTCTGATAAAGATGTTCAGTGGGTTCACAGCCCCTCCTTCCCCCACTCTAGAAGAATTCGTGAACCTTGTTAGGTATTTGAACACAACTACACTCCGTTCCTTCTCCGAAGAAGATATTTCAAAGGTCTCCCTAGCCATAAATATACCCTTAACATTTTCCTTGAAGTGATGGGGAAGACAATACCTCTCTCAATATTCGAAAATGTATCCACCCTGAATGTTTGCCCATTAAGAGCCTTCAATTGCTTGGGGATGAAAGTAAATGACCTAAATCCTACTTTTGTCGCACTGCTTGCCTAATATAATACTCACCAGGAGATGATGAGATCCATAATACTCATAATAGGGGTTGCACCCATCAACCCCGTTAATTAGTTCGTGTTATTGACATACCCATAGCTCTAATATGCTGCTTGGTTGATCGTAGCTTTATAAAATTTGAGGTGTACCCTCCTCCATTCATCATAAGTTATAATTTTTTTCTAAGGGGCAAGTCATTACCATTTGGGGAAGATGACAGTATTAAAAATACCAATGCCAACAATCTCTTACTATAAATATAACATGGGATGAATGACACGATTATTTCCAGCTTCATGGTTGATCCTCCTCCCCTTTAGGTAGGGGGTGATTTCAAAGACCAAGTCTGTCCAGAGCACATCCCTCACAATAATATAAACGTGATACAAATATTCAAGAATATGCAATTTATTCCTGGACTGGGGTTGGGGAGACATCAACAAGGGATACTAGATCCCATAGTCCTAAAAAGACCTTTTCTCCATGTGGCTTAGGCTATCAGCCTTCACCAAGAGAGCTCAAAATGCTCCGCCAACTATGATTGAAGAGAAGAACAAAGCATACTAAGAATGTTTTGAAGGATTCCTTGAAGGGAAGATTCGTCAAAGAGGGAAAAGACTTCCCTTATGTGTATTTACTGAACCATGGTATGATCATGTGGATAAGAAGATGAGGCCAAGAATGGAAATCTTCTTTCTTGACAACTACTCATGGGACCGAAGGCTACCAGCATACGGTGAAACCTCTCACTAAAAAGATCATAGCCATTATTGAGATATCTGAGCGAAGTGACTATAAAGATTCGATTAATTTACAGACACTGCGGTTGACACTCTACGTGATCCATTCAGGCATTACATCTTTAGTCCCATCCACTTTGATTAAGGCCTTTGATGCATCTCTCCTTAAATGGAATGTTGTACTAGTTTCGCCTGCTAAAATACAACCCAACCAAGATATTTACCCTCTATCTTCCTCTATTGTTATTCTTTTTTCCCTAATAACAATGTAATCGAGACCTATTTTGATAAGGTTCTCAGTGCAATTTTTCTTGAAAATAAAATAAACAAGGATTTTGAGTATCTTATTGTGCTTTACATTAATTGTCATGATTCCAATCAAACTCTTGATGATGATTATTTTACAAATGAACAATTCTTAAGTCATCTTAAAAAGGTTAATAACAAACAATATAATTGCGTTCAAACTAATCAGGATGAAACTATTGTTATTAATTTAGGTTCTAGTAGCCAACATCACGAGGTTAGGATAGGGTCCAACCATAACGAGCAAGAGCGCGTGCAATTCAAAGAGCCACTGAAGGAATTTGTGGACATCTTCACATGGTACTACGACGACATGCCCGACATCGATCTCGAAATAACTCAGTAAAAAATTACGACTCTCCTAGAATGGAAATCGATCAAGATGAAATTGCAAAAGATTCAAGCTAAATGGTCACTCAAAGTCAAGGAAGAGGTAATCAAGAAGTTAAACGTAGGCTTCATTAGAGTGATCGAATATCCCATATATCTAGCTAACATTGTACCGATACCAAAATCAGGGGAAATGTCAACATGTGTGTCGGCAATTGAGATTTGAACAAAGAATCTTTGAAGGATGATTACTCATTGCCGAACATCGACATGATTGTCTACAACACAACCTGTCATGATCTCAAGTCATTCATCGAAGATTCGTCGAATACAATCAGATCAAGATGCACCATAGTCTTCAAGAAAACCCCACCTTCACCACCCCTCGGGGAACCTATTATTACATAGTTATGATATTTGGGCTCAAGAATGTAGGGCCTACCTACTAAAGGGTTGACACAACCATATTTCGTGATCTTATACACAAAGAAGTAGAGCTTTATGTAGAGGACAAGATTATCAAGTCTAATATGGGGGAAGTTCACATTCCCGCTCTTCAGAAATTCTTTGAATAAATATGATAATATCAGATGTGGTTAGACAAAAGAAATGTGTTTTTGGCGTCACAAAAGGAATTTTTTTGGAATTCATGGTTAATGAGAAAAAAATTAAGTCTAACCATGTCGAACTGAAAGCCATACTCAAAATTCCACCGCCCTGAACGAAGAAGGAAGTTTGTGGATTCTTGGTAAAATTAATATATATCAATCGGTTCATCAGCCAGTTGACTTTTATTTGCAAATCCACCTTCAAACTGATCCGAAAGGATTCTACTAAAATTTGGAATGAATCTTCTCAGGAAGCCTTTAACCGCATCAAGTTGTACCTTATCCGACCTCCAGTACTCATGCCACCACTGCCTAGTCTGACTCTACTCCAATACTTGATCGTAATAGATATCGCAGTAGGGGCTTTGCAATCCCAATACATTAAAGAAACTCGCAAAAAAGTATCCATATACTATGCCAATCAAAATTTGGTCGGGTACAAAGTCAACTACACTTCCTTAGAGAAATCATGCGTTGCCCTAGTCTGGGTCACTCAAAAGAGATTGCACTAAATGCTCGCCTTTCCCATTAGGCAGGTGTCCAAATGGACCCGATTCAAAACTTTCTTGAGAAACCAACCCCATATTTCCAAATGGCCCGATGGTTGATGATGCTATTTGAGTTAGATATCAAGTATATAATGTAGAAATCCACGAAAGGGAGAGGTATCTCCAATTACCTTATTGGCTACCTTGTGGAAGGGGTTCATGTTTGGGTCTATGGACTCCCAGATGATGATATTCTCTACACCTCTTAGGATGACCTCCAATGGAGAATGTTCTTTTAATGTGAGACCAAAAAGATGGGATAGATCATTAGGATATTCCTGATCTCCCTTGATGACTCTTCCACGTATTGCCATCAAGCTTGATTTTTCCTCCACCAACAATATGAATGAATACGAGGTATGCACTATAGGCCTCAAAGTCTCCCTCAAGAAAGGTATCAAATACATGGATGTCTACATTGACTCATCCCTCATCGTAGGTCACATCCTTAGAACATGGAAAGTCATGGATGGGAAGATCTTACCCTTCCACGCCTACCTAGAAGAGTTGGCCTGCTAGTTTTGAGATATCACCTTCCACTACTTGCCCTGGATAAACAAAAGTTTAGCAGATTCCCTTGCTACCTTAGCCTCCATGATCGACATACCTGAGGGAATAACGATGGCCCCTTCATAGTCAAGAAATAAGCTTTACCAACCCACTTCTACCACATCCGAGTGCTAGTACTATGATATTTGGAGACACCTCAAGAATCGTAGGTATCCCTGAGACACCAAAAAGAAAAATCGTATGACCCTCCGTAAACTTTTGGCCCAATACATCATTTACGACAAAGCATTGTTCAGGATAAAATTCGATGGAACCCGTTTTCACTGCATCGCAGGGGCTGACATTTAGGAAATCATGAAAAAAGTCCCAAGTGGGGAATGCGAACCCCACATGAATGGTCATATGCTTTCCAAGAAGATTATTCATCAAGAGTATTATTGGATCACCATTGTTCAGGAGATGCCTCAAATGCCAGCAGTTCACCAATCTCCAGCACTTGCCTCCTGGATAATGGGACAATATGACTTCTCCCTAGTTGTTCTCCACCCGAGGCATTGACATCATCAGGAAAATCACACCCAAAGCTTCCAATGGTCAAGAGTTCATCTTTGTTGCCATTGATTACTTTACTAAATGGGTCAAAGCCGAGTCATACGCAGTACCAAATGCTAAAAATGTTGCCAAGTTTCTTCAAAAGAGCATCATCTGTAGATATAGGTCCCTAACGATCTTGTATTAGATAATGACTTACATTTTGAGGATGAGGTCACGGAGCTGGTCCCTGAGTATGGGATTCAAAGATAAAAATCCACTTCTTACCGACCTTAAAATAACCAATCATTTGAAGCTGCCAATAAAAACCTCAAAGCCATGATTAGTAAAGTGGCCGGGAGTTACAAATCTTGGGTTAATCGAACTTCTTACGCCCTCTAAGGCTTCCGCACTTCAGTCAATACATCTAATAGGGATACCACTTACTATTTAGTATAAAACATGGAAGCAGTTCTACCCATTGAGATGGAAATACCTTCACTGGAAGTTATACTTGAAAGAAAAGTTAGTGAGGAAGATTGGTATGAAAGCCGCCTGGACAAACTATCACTCTTGGATAAAAATGGATTGAAGGCTCTGTACTATATACAAGGGTACCATCGCAAGATAGAATTATCATTCAATAAAATAGTCAAGGACTGTGGTGTTCGAGAAGGAGACTTGGACATCAAAGAAATCTTGGAACACGTCTCAGAACTAAGAAGGAAATTCAAGCCAAACTGGAGTGGCCCCTACATCGTGAAAAATATCCTGTCAGGCGGTGTGAGTATGCTCACTGGCCTTAAAGGAGAAGAGATGGTGCGTCCAGTCAACCTGGACCATCTCAAGAAATTCTGCCCTTAGTCTGAAATCTCAACACACTATGACTCCTCTCGTTTCTCTTATATTCTAAATAAAAAGGAAAATAATATAAATTCGTCATTTCCCTCTACTCTGAACTACGCGGGGCCTAATCCTTTAAAAAATATTTTTCTTTCAATATGAAACTCAAAAAATTTCAAAACCCCCAGAGGTACGTTGGCATCCCATATTCTTTACATGGGAAAGGTCCCCTTCTTTTTCCAAAAATGATATTTTTTTTCTTACCTCTAAGAACGACAGTTCATTTTATCATTTATATGAACAAAAGGATTATGTATGGATTCGCGATTGATATAGGTAATTCAAAAGTAAAACACATCAAGAGGCATAATAATATGATTAAAATTGTTTTTTATTTCATAAATGGTAAAATTCAGTACAATTACAAGAAATATCAGAGTAGGGAGTCAAAACAACCACCCTCCGCTAACCAAATTATCCCTAAAACTACCCTTAAAACAAACCTAACCAAACCATCCCAAAAAAATAAAAACACATCCCAATCAAAATAGCTTCAAAATAAATTAACACAAGATTCATAAAGACCCTATATATAGCTGCCAGAAGACCCAGCCCATTATTATCTCCTCCTTACGGCCCCCGAACTTCCCTTGCCTGATTGGTATTCCGAAGGCACTCCATAAAGAGATATGCCCTGACCAGCTTGGAGAAAACCACTACTCCCCACTCTATAGTATCAAAAAGGTCAAACCATATATGTATGATATCCTTTGCTTATATCTTTTCCACTAACCTCTTCCACATCCATTTCACATAATCCTTCAAACACATACCTGACTCTGCCTACGGATTGAGAAGGATAGGTTGATGGCCTATGATTCTCCCACATAGAACCCAACCTCATGTCCATGTATTTGGTTATATCCTCCACAGGAAAGAAGTATAGTGCCTGAGGAGGCACTATATTCTCCCAAGTGAAATAAAATGAGGTCTGCCAAAGGCCAACTAACTGAATGTAACGTTATTCTTACAGAATGGGTTATAGCTCTCCCTATTAAGGCACTGACTAGCACAGACATCAAGCTCCAAGTTTACCCAGTTATGTATTGATGGGCCAAAACTGATTGAATAACGGGTGAAGAAATTTGGCACAGCTGCCAAGGGATATTCAGGGGGACAACCAAACATAATCTCTCAGCTAGACACATGAATAGCATAACCAGGCTCCCTCTTAGGAAATCAGAGCGACCTTACTACCAATAATTTGGACTTTTCAAGGTCTCCTCTAGTATCATCGTCGCAAGATGTTACGATATGACATCCATGCTATAATGGAAGCTATTTAAGGGTCCACCATCAGGTTCCCAATTGCTAATAG
This sequence comes from Sambucus nigra, assembly GCA_949130495.1. Classification (NCBI taxonomy): domain Eukaryota; kingdom Viridiplantae; phylum Streptophyta; class Magnoliopsida; order Dipsacales; family Adoxaceae; genus Sambucus; species Sambucus nigra. The sequence goes on along the minus strand of OX422222.1, from coordinate 141,668,704 downwards.
TAGCCTGTAGGTTAGGCCAAGGGCAAAAGCTCCAACATGGCCCGCATCATTAAAATCTCAGAGACACACAGAATACATGACAATTAGAAGAGAGATCATTACCCAGGTGACCAACGATTGATTCATCTAAGGGGACATATGGAGAAATTCTACTAAGAGTGCCCGAGGAGACCAAAAGAATGCAGGCCTAACCGTCGCAACACTGAGATTAATCCCCATTATGGATGGAAACTCCTCATATGTCGGATAGACCTCGTCCAAACTAAAGCGAAGAACATGATCCTTGGGATATAAAAATTGCACAGCCATTGCCAACATGTTCTAATCAATAGCTCGATTGCACAACAAGGAGACTCGATGCAAATTGAAGGCTTCATAATCTACATTATAAAGACATATGGATTCCATGCTCTCGAGATAAGAAGAAAATTATGCACTCATGGAAAAGGCCATTTGGGAAATAATAAATGAGAAAGAAAGAAATAATAAAGAAGAGAAAATGTGAATGGGTGAAAAACTACACCCCCTTTTTTTACCCAAATACCTTGGGTAACGATCAAAAAACCCAAAGGGCCCAAAATAGAACCTACCTTACCAAATACTTTGGCCTATAATAAAGTCCAATAAAATACTTAGGGTTATTTAACTGGACTCACCAGTCGATAGGCGGGAAAATGGGTATGCCAACGGGCAACCCCCACTACACCAAATCTGTCGAATTGTCACGGTCATTGACCTTGACAAGTTGGACTTGTCAAGTTCAATGACTGTGACAATTCTGGGGGTGACAACTTCTGTTGTCATGGACTTATCACCGTGACAAGTTCATGAGAATTGTCACGATCATGTCACATTCCTTGACCTTGTTAAGTTTGTCACGGTTATGGACTGTGACAAGACCGTGACAATGGTTAAAAAATTGTCATGGTCAATGACCATGACAAGTTTCTTTGTCAAGGACTTGTCACGGTCAATGACCGTGACAATTCTGGGATGAATTGAAAAAAAATCTACTGGGAAGTTTGGCCACTTCCACTGCTTAGAAGTATATTTATACCAAATAAAATAGATATAATGCAAATATACATTCAAAATAGAGACAATATGAATCACGATATAAACCAAATATAATTGAAATGTACTAACTTAAAAACAATTCAATTCAAATAATGTCACTACATGTCTTGGGTATGGTTAAATTTGAGGAGGTGATTAGGCCACATGATATACGAATTGACACACCCACAGATATACATCATGTCGCATTGTTAGCGCAACCATAATGGGGAGTTCTCCTTCCCGGGTATCACATGCGTGACGAGCACCTTGGACTCGATGTCTTGAATCCCCGCCCTATTCACTGGCCATCAAATATGTCGAGTATAAACCTGATCGGATAACCAAGTGTTGACATCGGTCGATCGAAGGGAGATAAATAGGGAAGTGGATCATCAAAGTCTGCACGTGTCGGCGATGAAGCAGCGAGGTCCACATCCTCGTCATCCTACACCTCGTCCTCCCGCACCTCCTCCTCCACCACCTTTTCCTTCCCTTTCCCCTTGTGTTTCCTCCCAATGAACGCTTCATGAATGAGAACATATCTTGGATCGTCGCCTCCAAATGGGACAGCTTCTCGTCATGCAAGTCCACCGTTCGAGCCAATCTGATGTCACTCGTCTCCAATCCGATGATCCTAGATTTGGCCACCCGCGAGCTCACCCCCCTTGTCCTCCCCTTGCGATCACAGCCAAGCACTTGGCTCAGTGCGTCTGTGGAAAAAGATGCCTTGTCGACATCAGACTGCGACTCATGCACTTCCTTAAGCTTTGCCTAAAATAACAAAAAGCACATGATTAGTAAAATAAGTAAATTAAAAAATTATAACGTAATTAACAAAATGTAAATTGTCGGATTACTTACAATCGTGGTCGCGATGCTCGGGGACACCTCCTTGTCCTTCCCCCTCTTCGTCTGAAGAGCCACATAAGTATCGAGCCTATGTGGCCTACCCCCAAGGCCACTCCTTGTCCCCTGAAATAAAATAAAGTAAAATTAGTATCGGCCCCGCAAAGTAAAATAATGCTGAATAATATATTTCTATAGTTACAGAATAATTAAATCTTACCATCATACTATACTCCACCTCGGCATAAGATGTCTGGACGGAGTAGTGCACGTCCGTCTTTTTCTCTCGGTTTTCCCTTCCCGATTGGCGAGATGCCAATTGTCGCTCCTCGATCTCATTGTCAACGAACTGTTGCCATTTTTCCAATGAGATCGGCTCCTTCGGCAGGACGGATTCACACATTCGGATAACGAACTCTCGTGTCTTCCCAAAGTACGGGGTCCACATATTTTTCTTCCACGTCTTGTGTTGCTCCCTCAACTGCTCCAAGACGAAAATGCGTAGCTTTGGAACCAGGATGAATTGCTCCTGTCCAACAAATACAATGTTAGTTGCGAATAAATATAAACATAAATATAAAATGAACTTGAAATTAAAATATTCATATAAATATAAATATAAATATAAATACATTACTTATAGTGCCACCCAAACAGATAACTTGAGCTCATACAACACCTCCTTCCAACTAATGTACCCTAGACTGATGATGGTCTTTACCAGCTCAAGGGATCTCACTAATAGTCCCGACCTGTTCTCGACGGCCATCCCCAATTTGCCATATCTAGGGAGCCTAGGGGCCGAGGAGCCCTCGACGCCTCCACTACCACCAAGCCCAGACGACATCATCGTAATCAGCATCATCATCCTCACCTTAATACCTGAAAGAGACATTTGCTGTAACAAAATGTTATTAGTACAAATCAGAACGAATTAGAAGAAGACGTGCAAATATGTACAATTACTACAAATAAAAATGAATTGTTACTGTTATATATCCCCCCCTCAATCCCTGCCCCCTCCCCCTCCCCCCCTGCCCACCCCCTTCCCCTAACACACATACACACAAACAACCCCGCCCCCCTCCCCACCCCCCACCACACACACACACAACCCCACCCCCTCCCCTCCCCACCACACACACGCACACACACACACACACACACATGAACACACACACACACACACACGCACATATATGTACGAATCAAAATGAATTGTAACTAAAAATATGTACAATTACTATACACACACGCACACTACACATCCCCACCCCCACCCCTTTCGCCCACACACGCACACTACACAATAGTGAAAAATGATAAAGTGCAAATCAATTAAAAGCATTAAAAATGGATGTTTCGGTACAAATTGGAATATTTATTACAAATTGAAAAATTATTTAAAATACGGGTTATCATAAAAATGGATTGATATTCGATAGGAACAACCAAGTCATCCACACTACTATTTAGACGATTTGGCGCGTGTTGTACAATTGACCAAGGCTCGTTGTTGATATACTCCGAGTAAAACACTTGGTTAACCTTTTGAAATGCACGAACAAACGGTTCATCGCTCACGTGGTCATTGCTCTTTAACATGGACAAGTCAACCATGATCAAATTGGTGACACGATCAACTTTACATGCATTTTTATCCTCAACTCTTACCTAGTCACAGTAAATTACAACCTCTTTGATGCTTATATAATCCAATTCAAATATATTTCGGATTACACCATAGTAAGTCATTTCAGCTTCAACGAGATTTTGATCTTTTGCGCTCACTCGAAAGTAAGCATAAGGGGTGGGCTATTGAAACTGTCCAAATGGGACAATTCGAGAGATCTCATTACAGGGATAATGACTCTAGAACGGGTCTAAGGGCGATTGAATGTGTACGCATAAGAACTAGAAGGCTAGTATCTATGCGTACTATATGTAATTTCAAGTATTTTCATTTAATTATCATACTATATATATATTGTTCGATATACAAAGTAATTTTCAAAAAAAAGTTGAAAAATCCCACTCCCATATGGACAATAATCCAGTGGTCATGCCACTTTTAAAATTAACCAACCCAACATCGATCCACTATAATCCAACAGCAACGTCAACAACAAATGTGTATACCGTACTCCTTCTAATTTGTCTACTCAATTAATTATTTTCATCAATTAAACCAACAATTAGAGTATACAATTATTAATTTACTAATTTACAATGAGGGGCAATCTTACTTTCATAATTAATCATATATTAATTTACTAATTTACAATGAGAGGTAATCATATATTAATTTACTAAAAAAAATAATAATCAATCAATTCGTTTACAAGGGACACTGCGCACAAACACGCACACTACACACACATATACACACGCGCGCGCACACACGCAACCCCCTTCCCCCCTACCCCACCACCCACCTACCCATCCTTGCCCCCTGCCCCGTCCTACCCCACCACACACACACGGACACACCCCCTTCCCCCACCACACACACACACCCATCCCCACCCCCCTCTCCCCCACCCACCACACATACACATTCACATATATACACACACACACACACACATATATATATAAATGGAAGTGTGAGAGAGACAGAGAGAGGGAGAGCAGCGTAGAGAGAGAGAGAAAAAAGGAGGGAAGAAATCGGTGGGGGAAAAAAGGAGGGGAAAGGGTTTTCTGCTGGAAAATTTGTCACGGACGTGTCACGATCCTTGACCGTGATAATATTATAAGATGACCAAGCGTAAATTCTTCCGAATTTAGCCCCTTAAGTTAGTGATTTTAATATCTCGAACAAGGTAATTGAATCATTTTTAGTCCATATCACTCTATTGTTCGTTTCTAACAAAATTCCATAGTTTTTGTGTAATTGTGATAAAGATTTCAGGAATGGAATGCAAGAAAGGAAAAGAAGAAACCTAGAAGAAATGTAAAAGGTCAAAAGTGTAAATTCCATTCAGAATTCGGAAGCAACGTCAAAATTGAAGTTGAATAGCATGAGTTCACAAGAGCATAGGAAGAAACGGCATTCAAATCGGAGTTCTAGATCAAAAGATATGGTCAGTCAAAGTTTCAAGGAAAAAGTCAAACTAGAAGAAATTCGGACTGATCCGGTTTGGATCCGGATCCATCCGAATTGACAAAGTCCAGTAGACCCCGGATTGATGACGGACCGATGGAAGCAAAAATTCGGACCCATCCCACTAGGCCCAGACCGATCCGGTAAAAAGAAAAGAACCGATCCGGTGTATCCAGACCGATCCGAGGTTGAGCCGGACCGGTCCGGTCGTGTGAAATGCTGACAATTAATTGTTCAATTAAAATAGAGCAACTCTTGGAAAAACGTACCAAAAAGCATTATTGGCTATCAATTTCGATACTTGGTGTTATAAAAGCTAGTGCCCTATATCATTTGAAGAGAGAGACCAACGAAGTGAGTAGAGAGAGAATTGTAGCAAGTTGTTAGTTGTTGCTAGATTACAAATTAGCTAAAGAATTTTAGAGTTAGTTTTTGAGAGAACCATTCAGAAGTTTAAATTTCTTTCATAAGAACCTTAGTTTGTACTGCTGATTAAGAAGAAGTTATCTGGATTTCAATTTCATTTACTTTCCTGCTGCTGAATTCAAGTAATATCATTCTATTCTCTTTTACTGTATTATTTGCAAATTTATTTCCCATGTCTTGTAGTTCCATAATTCTGAGTATGAATTTGTTCTTCAATCCAATCATGAGTAGCTAAATTTCCCAAGGGTTGGGGTACATGAACTCAATCCAAGGCAGATTATCTATGTAGAAAATAGAGGTTAAATTAAAATGTTGATTGAATCGTGAAAGAAAATTATACAAAAACTGTCAATCTTTTAATCTCTCTTGCCCTAGGTACTTGGGATATTTAAGAAAGCTTTGCTAGTATAATTTATCATTCACCGCTTTATACCTATTTTTGATTTCATATTGTGCGGCCTAGTTCCCTCATATATGCAATGCTTAGAAGTTATAAAGGCTGGATCTAATCAATTATTTTAATTTACAAATCTAGTATTCTCTATGATAATTTGCTAAGGATTGAGGGATTGTATTCTACCCTGTTTTCTCCCATTTGACTAAAAGTTTTTCCTGCAATTTTTAGTCTGTTTTTCATTAAAATTTCCAGTTTTTTTTTTTTAGCAAAAATTTTATTTCGCTAGAAATCTTCCAAAATCATTAATCATCTTTTTTCTTTTAAGAAATCATTTTCAGATTTAATAATTTTCCTGATTACTATTTGACATTTTCTTTCCCTGTGGATTCGATCCCGACTTACCGGGTTATTACTTGAGCGATAGGTTTGCACTTGAACCTAGAGTGAACGCACTTTTTAAGACAAATTTTAAGTCGCGTCAAGTTTTTGGCGCCGTTGCCGGGGAATGAAAATTTGTTAAATTTTCAAGAAAGTTATTTTTATCTACAAGTGATTTCTATAAAAAAAAAAAAAAAAAAAAAAAAAAAAAAAAAAAAAAAAAATCATCTCTTATGTGCTTATGCTGAATTCATCCCCCACCCAAGTTCACGAAAATCCTATAGCCGAAGCAAGTTCTGAAAATTCTGAGTCTATTCCTTTTTGGGTTCCACCTCCTTCGCCTAATAATTCCATCACTAGTCGTACATTGAGTCAAACCCGGAGTGAGAATTCTGAACCTTTTAGTAGCGATATGTCGGATCATGGTAGTGTTGGTGTTGGTGCTGGAGAGGATGAGATACCCTATCTTCCTATGAAAGATTTGTTATTTCCGGAGCGAACTGTTACCCCTGGTTGCATTTTACTCCCGTATAATGCCGGTCAGTTTCATTTTCGGAATGGCATGATCCAAATCCTTCCTACATTTCATGGGATGGATTCTAAAAAACCATATCTCCATATTCGAGAGTTCGAAGATACATGTGAGACTTTTGGAGACCAATCTTGTCCACAAGATATAGTCCGGTTGAAGCTCTTCCCTTTTTCCTTAAAGGATAAAGCTAAAACTTGGTTATGGTCTCTACCCCCAAATTCTGTGTTATCATGGAGAGATATGCAAAACAAGTTTATATAAAAAAAAAATCCACAACACAAAACTAATTTTGTTAAAGCCCAAATTCAAGCTTTTCAACAAAATGAGAATGAGGCTTTTGATAAATGTTGGGAGAGATTTCAGGAGTTAGTTAGTGCGTGCCCACATCACGGTTTTGAAAAGCACCATTTAATTTCATTTTTCCATCAAGGCCTTACATTAGCGTCGAAAAAACTTGTCCAAATCATGTGTGAAAGACCTTTTTGGGAGTTAAATTCGAGCGATGCTGAAGCTCATTTGAAATATATAGCTGAGACTACCCAAGCATGGGATACTTCTGATCCCAATAGTCAAAATAGAAATCGACAAGTGTCCAACTTGCCTGCTGCGTCCGGTATTTATCACTTGGACAAGGACACTTTGTTGGATCGAAAATTTGACCAATTAGAGAAGAATTTCAGAGATATGCTTGAAGTGCGATTGAGAGATGTGTCTTGATCCGTACAAGCTGGAAAGGAGAAAGTGTGTGCCATTTGTAATCCGGGTCATTCTACCAAAGGATGTCCTACCATTCCCGCATACAAAGCAATGTATACTGAACAAGTTGAGGCAATAGGGGGTTTTCGAGGAAATTATAATGCACAGCAAGGGAATGCATATAATCAGTCATGGAGGAATACTGGGTATAGTTATGGACAACCTCAAGGTGGGATGGTTCCTAACCCACAAATGACTCTACCACCACCTCCTCAATTTCAGCAAGTGGCTCCTCCAATGCCAAATTCTATGCAAGTACCACCTCCTGGTCCTTATGTAGCTCCACCTAGGAGATCTCTTGAAGATAATTTCAATCAATTCTTCCAATCTCAAAAAGAGAGCAATGCTAAATATGATCGAATGTTCGTTGAATTGCAAACTAGCATCTCTAGGTTGCAAGCTGCGGCGAATACTCAAGAGAAAGGTAAACTTCCAGCCCAAGGCCAAAGGCCTCCTCTTCAAGGTCAAACCACGGTTGGCTCCACATCATCGGATTTGCAAGAACAATGTCAAGCTGTTACTACTCTTCGAAGTGGCCGCGTAATTGATCTAGCACCTAAACTTTCAAAGGTGAAAGATGATGGGGTTAAACCCGAAATTTCTAAGGAATCTGAAACTTTAGAGTCCGAAGAACCTCCCTTAGAAAAGGAATTGAAAGATAAGGAAGTTCGACCTGAAATTGAAGTCAAGTTGCCTATTGCTGCTCCATTTCCTCAACGCTTAGAACCACCCAAGAAAGGGGCTTCACGTACCGAGGTGTTGGATGTGTTGAAGCAAGTAGAATTGAATTTTCCATTCCTTGATGCTATCCAACAAATTCCAGCATATGCTAAGGTTATCAAAGATCTTTTGACTGTCAAAAGACGGCTTAAGGTAAAGAAAAATGTTTTCTTGGCACAAAATGTGAGCTCGGTGCTTCTCAATGATCTTCCACCAAAATTCAAAGATCCCGGTGCACCTACAATTTCATGCATCATAGGAGAAAAAAGAGTGGAAAAATCATTACTTGATTTAGGTGCGAGTGTAAACATCCTTCCATACTCCATCTATAAACAACTTGACTTAGGTGATTTAAAACCTACCCGAATCACTCTACAATTAGCGGTTAGAACAGTGAAAGTGCCTCGTGGGGTTGTAGAAGACGTGATAGTTCAAGTGGACACGTTCTACTTTCCTGTTGATTTTGTCATTTGGGACACTGAGCCTGTACCCCATACGAGAAATCATGTTCCAATAATATTGGGCTGTCCCTTCTTAGCTACTGTTAATGCTTTGATCAATACACGGAATGGCCAAATGCAACTCACATTTGGAAACATGACTCTCGAGACCAATATTTTTAATGTCGCTAACCAAATGGGTGATGAGGATGAAATTCTTGAGGTTGATCTTATTGAAGAGGTAGTGGATGAGAATATTGAGAAAATCATAAGAGGAGATGCTTTGGAAGTGTGTTTAGTGCAAAGTGGTGAGGAAAAGAGTTCTTATACTGAGTTTGAGCGTGAGATGGAAGAGTTGAAAAATTGGTTACAAGATGAAGAGAGTTTTGAGAGTTTGAGAGATGTTGACTGGATTTCTAGGTATGAAGAATTACCTCCGAGGGAGACAACCATGAGTCCCTCTGAAAATAGATTTCCTAGTCTTGAGTTGAAGAAACTACCCTCACATGTCAAATATGCCTTTCTAGGAGAGAATGATACATTTCCTTTTGTTGTGTCTTCCCTTCTAGAAAAAGGGCAAGAGGGTATGTTGTTGAATGTGTTGTGAAAGCATATAAGTGCTTTTGGTTGGACTATAGCAGATTTGAAAGGTATAAGTCCATTGATTTGTACCCATAAAATCCATCTTGAGGAAGAAGTGAAGCCCTCGCGTGAGATGCAAAGGCGTTTAAACCCAACCATGAAAGATGTAGTAAGAGCGTAGATCATCAAATTGTTAGATGCTGGAATTATCTATCCCATTTCAGATAGTAAATGGGTGAGCCCAATTCAAGTCGTTCCCAAAAAATCAGGAATGAACGTGGTTGAAAATGCTAAGGGAGAATTAATACCTCAATGCACCACCACCGGGTGGTGTGTTTGCATTGACTACCGAAAGCTCAATGCCGGAACTCGAAAAGATCATTTTCCCTTACCGTTCATCGATCAAGTGATTGAACGAGTGGCGGGCCATCCTTACTATTGTTTCCTAGATGGGTATTCCGGATATAATCAGATTGAAGTGGATGTACTTGATCAAGAAAAGATGACTTTTACATGTCCGTTTGGTACGTTTGCCTATAAACGTATGCCATTTGGGTTATGTAATGCTCCAGCTACTTTTCAAAGGTGCGTGTTAAGTCTCTTTAGCGATATGATTGAAAAAGGTCTTGAGGTGTTCATGGACGATTTCAGCGTTTTTGGTCCATCTTTTGACTAATGTTTAGCTAATCTTGAAAGAGTTCTATTCCGATTTGTGGAAAAAGACTTAGTCCTCAATTGGGAAAAATGCCATTTTATGGTTACCGAGGGTGTAGTTTTAGGCCACATAGTCTCATCTAGGGGGATTGAAGTTGATCGAGCCAAAATTGAAGTAATAGCTGGGTTACCCCCGCCAAAATCACTTAAAGATGTGAGGTCCTTTCTAGGCCATGCTGGATTTTATAGGAGGTTTATCAAATACTTTAGCGCCATCGCTAGACCTTTGAGTAATCTTCTCATGAAAGACACTCCATTTGAGTGGAATAAAGCATGTCAAGAAGCTTTTCATAAACTTAAAAGCATGCTTGTTTCCGCACCTCCTTACTATTATAATCCCTATGATCCTACAGCTCCCAGTGCTTCCCATCCCCCACCCGCCCCTTAGGTTGCCCTCTTCCCCTTAGCTCTGTTTGTTTTTGTTTTCCTTTTCTTTTTGTTTACACAGTGGTGTCACAGTTTGTAATCTACAGTTTTAGTATAATATTGGCTTGTTTTATTTCTCGCACTCTTTATGTTATCTTCTTTATCTCTCTTATCCTTTGATTGAGGACAATGCAAATCCTTACGTTAGGGGGGATGACAGGTGCGTATGTATAAACTTCGCTTAAAAAAAAATTATTCAAAATAAATAAAAATTGGAATTTAAATATTTCTAAAATGTCACCTTTATTCTATTTAAAGTCTCAAATTATTAAATCTCAATTACACTAAGCCAAAATTGACCAAAGATGGAAATTGAAAGAAAATTGACGACTTTACGAATAAGTGTGGAGATTAGTCCAACCCGGTGAGATTTGAAGCCTTTCAATTTTTTATGAGTTTTTTAATCAATCCGAGTTTATGATTAACTCAAAGTTCTTTTCAGCGTTTTAAATAAGTCGTTGATGATCTCAATCCTTTGTTTTGATCGGTCATGGGAAATGTGTGAAATGTTTTCTCGAAATTCATGCTAAATATATCTCTAAACTTAATTAATCTCGAGATGCATATGGTAATGTGATTAGCAATTTGGACAATGAAGTAGGCCCTCTTTTGTTACCCAAAAATATTTTCCATAAAAAGTTGTGAAAAACAAAATTATCCCTTTGCAACCCAATTTGAGCCTAATAAAATATATCCCTTTCGTTTGATAACCCGAAAAACCTAAATAGCCCGGAATAGTGAAAATTGAGAAAATTCATTAAATTAAGTCCGAAAAGTGCAATAAAAAGGGGCAAGAGAAAAACAGAACAAGAAAAAAAAAATGAAAAGAGAAAAATGAGCAAATGCCCGAAAAAGCACTAATGGACATCATAAGGACATTTTCCAATTCCAACATTCCCTACCATTCCCAATTTTACCCTTTCCACTTTTTAACCCGAAAAAGTCCTAACCGAGTCCGAATGGCGAAATAATTACCGCATGGAGAGCTAAGACATGAAAAGATAATATGAAAGATTAAATGGTGTGAAATAGAGGTGATGTTCCCATTTCCTAATAATTGTATTCCGATGATGAGATCTTTTCACCATATATTTCCTTCTTTTCAATTTTGTATGCATGAATTTGTTTCCATTATATTTACTCTTTATATCATGCATACGGAGAGAAAATAACCACAATCCGAGTGATTCGTTTGTGAGTGCATCCGTAAGAATTTGAATTAAAACGAATTTTCGGAAACTAACGTAATGCTTAATCGGTGGAAATTTGAGGTTTAATTTTTGGCTTTGCACACACACACTATGGTTTGAGACAGTTGAATGTGAATTTATGGTGATTATTTTTTCGAAGGGTTTAAATTGTACAATTTTTTTAGTATTTTGATATTTATTTGAGTCAATAAAGAATTTTGTGGGTGTATTCACTGCAAACCCTCACGAGACAAAACTCGTCCTACTAGGGCAAATTAGGGGTTTAAAGGCTTGTTGCATATGCTCAATGCAATCGCGTGCCTGCGAAAGTGGAACTTTATTTTAATAAAGGAATTTTCAAGAGTTGAATTTTGGTTAGATTCAGATACATTGCCCGGGCCGTGCAAAGTCCTAAGTTAGGGGGATTTGACCAAGCGTAAATTCTTTCGAATTTAGCCCCTTAAGTTAGTGATTTTAATATCTCGAACAAGGTAATTGAATCATTTTTAGTCCATATCACTCTATTGTTCATTTCTAACAAAATTCCCTAGTTTTTGTGTAATTGTGATAAAGATTTCACGAATGGAATGCAAGAAAGGAAAAGAAGAAACCTAGAAGAAATGTAAAAGGGAAAAAGTGTAAATTCCATTAAGAATTCGGAAGCAACGTCAAAATTGAAGTTGAAGAGCATGAGTTCACAAGAGCATAGGAAGAAACGGCATTCAAATCGGAGTTCTAGATCAAAAGATATGGTCAGTCAAAGTTTCAAGGAAAAAATCAAACTAGAAGAAATTCGGACCGATCCGGTTTGGATCCGGATCCATCCGAATTGACAAAGTCCAGTAGACCCCGAATTGATGATGAACCGATGGAAGCAAAAATTCGGACCCATCCGACTAGGCCCAGACCGATTCGGTAAAAAGAAAAGAACCGATTCGGTGTATCCAGACCGATCCGAGGTTGAGCCGGACCGGTCCGGTCGTGTGAAATGCTGATAATTAATTGTTCAATTAAAACAGAGCAACTCTTGGAAAAACGTACCAAAAAGCATTATTGGCTATCAATTTCGATACTTGGTGTTATAAAAGCTAGTGCCCTATATCATTTGAAGAGAGAGACAAGCCAAGTGAGTAGAGAGAGAATTGTAGCAAGTTGTTAGTTGTTGCTAGATTACAAATTAGCTAAAGAATTTTAGAGTTAGTTTTTGAGAGAACCATTCAGAAGTTTAAATTTCTTTCATAAGAACGTTAGTTTGTACTGCTGATTAAGAAGAAGTTATCTGGATTTCAATTTCATTTACTTTCCTGCTGCTGAATTCATGTAATATCATTCTATTCTCTTTTACTGTATTATTTGCAAATTTATTTCCCATGTCTTGTAGTTCCATAATTCTGAGTGTGAATTTGTTCTTCAATCCAATCATGAGTAGCTAAATTTCCCAAGGGTTGGGGTACATGAACTCAATCCAAGGCAGATTATCTATGTAGAAAATAGAGGTTAAATTAAAATGTTGATTGAATCGTGAAAGAAAATTATACAAAAACTGTCAATCTTTTAATCTCTCTTGCCCTAGGTACTTGGGATATTTAAGAAAGCTTTGCTAGTATAATTTATCATTCACCGCTTTATACCTATTTTTGATTTCATATTGTGCGGGCTAGTTCCCTCATATATGTAATGCTTAGAAGTTATAAAGGCTGGATCTAATCAATTATTTTAATTTACAAATCTAGTATTCTCTATGATAATTTGCTAAGGATTGAGGGATTGTATTCTACCCTGTTTTCTCCCATTTGATTAAAAGTTTTTCCTGCAATTTTTAGTCTGTTTTTCATTAAAATTTCCAGTTTACTTTTGTTAGCAAAAATTTTATTTCGCTAGAAATCTTCCAAAATCATTAATCATCTTTTTTCTTTTAAGAAATCATTTTCAGATTTAATAATTTTCCTGATTACTATTTGACATTTTCTTTCCCTGTGGATTCGATCCCGACTTACCGGGTTATTACTTGAGCGATAGGTTTGCACTTGAACCTAGAGTGAACGCACTTTTTAAGACAAATTTTAAGTCGCGTCAAAAGACTTGTCATGATCAATGACCGTGATAAGTAATTGTCACGGCCTCATCGCGGTCATTGACCGTGACAAAAAATGCGTGTTTCTTTTTCACGGTCAATGACCGTCACAAGGCTGATCGCTGGAAGGGTGACAATTTAACCATTTTAGTGTAGTGCCCTTTATTTTTAGAAAATTCTATTTTTCTTCTTTGTCAAAATCAAATAAAAATACTTATTTTAAAACCTTTGTGTTATTTCCTCTAAGATTATCCATTTTTACCCATCATTTGTCATTAAAATATATAATCTCCTTTCTAAAAAGACATCCTATAATTTCCACAGTATCAACAACAAATTAAAAAGTGCATATAGAATAAGTCAATAAAATAAGAAGGATAAAATAATAAAAATTTGTTTCATACATTTTTCCATTTCCAAAATTACATTCTTTTCAAGTGGAAGAAGAAATAAGAAAATACAAAGCAATAGGACTCAGCCCGAACCCAATCTCTCAATCTCTCTCGCTCTCTCTCTTTAGACCCTCAATCCCTACGGGCGATGCACTTCCCCCCCACGACGATCTGTAGAACCTTCACTCCCTGATCATGATCCTTCCTCCTATGTATCAAACATAACTAGATAATAAGGAACAAGAACCAAAAACTTGATGTAGCTAGTCACAAACGCCACCCGGTCCCTGATGTCCTTTATCCAAGTAGTCGGCATCCGAACATGCTACAAGAAAAACTAAATAATTAGAAGAAAAATCAGTCAGTAAATAGTAAAGAAAAAATAAAAAGGAGAGAAGACAAAAAGGGGGCAGAGGCATCTTCACCACATCATAAATATATGACGACATCATCCAACTCCTCACGAAATCGAGGTGGTCATAAATCGACGTTGTATCCGTATAGAGCGAATAAGCCTCATCGAGCATCATTGTCATATAGGCCTCATCTGAGGTGCACCCACCTCATATAAATTTGAGGCGCCACCGGTGGAACCACCACCACATACTCTATTATCTACTGCACAACTCTCTCTCCCAAGTACCAAGAGTATCCAAACTCATGCCTCAGCAGCCTTCGCATTTGTGCATGAATTCTTGTCATAGCCATATACTGAGGAGATGCCCCCAGGGATAGAAGGTCACCAGCAAACCACAAAAAAGAGAACAGTTTTCGTACAAAGAAACAAAATACCCAAAAAAGGATTTCAAATATAAAAAAGGAATAACCTGATCAATTATCAAACTGTTTAGGGCATGTTGCACTGCTACCAATGACACAGACTTTTTCAATATTGGACTTCCATCACCGATATATGTTTTAGAAGTCCCCCAAGTCCTTGTCTTTCAGAGCTATTGAGTTGGCATTGAGCCCTATCACCCCATAAAATTGCGTCTGTAGAAAGGATAAGGGTTAGCAATCATAATAAACTAAAAAGAAGATATAAGAAAAGAAAATTCGAGAATTACCTCCAACAAATACGTGGCCCCCGTAAAGGTCTGCCGACAACACCGACTAAATGCATCCAAAGAGAGGTAAAGGATCGCCAAGGTTGGGATCACCCAATCATAGAGTGGAATCTCCAAAAAGATCGTCAAAATGGCAAAAACCAAATATGGACAACGTCGCCACTCATTGCCAACAAAAAAAACCCTAACAAAAGAAGAATAAAAAACATGGCCATCTGTGTCTTGCCATTGGAAATCTTGAAGAAGGAAAGACTTAAAAAAGGATTTTATAGAGAAGAAGAAGAATATTCAGATGCAGAAAGATGTGAAAATGAGGAGTGTTTGCCCTCCCTTTTATAGGAGTCCAAATGACATTTTGATCGGAAGAAACCGGCCAATACCGATCGGCACTCGCCTTTTCATCTACCCAAGGAAAGCCAGGAGTTCGGGCCACCTAGAAAATTGCAACCCGTACCACATACCGGTCGGCATACCCCGTGAAATTTTGTATAAAAAAAGCTAGAAAGTTCCATAAAAAATCAAAGAATTCCATGAAAAATACCTAAAAAGGCTCAACAAGTATTTAGAGCATTTATTCACCAAGAAAACCATTTTAAGCTCCTATAATACATATCTTGATTAATAACATGTGCTTACCCCCACCACAGACCCTAAAATATTAGGTCCAAAAAGTCCACACCAACTCCCCAGTAGAACCCAAAATCAAATTGTTCTTCAAAATCCCTTACAGAATCCCCAGACTAAACTTTCTCCTAAAAATCCACCATAAGAATTTCAACTTCCCCGGTAGGGTTACATCCCATTCCCCAGCAAAATTGACAAACTAAAGCTATTTTATCCTAAAACGACATGCTCCCCAGTCAAATGTCTTTCCCCAGCAAAATTGCAAAATCAACTTTAAGCCAGAAGTAAAAAAGACTCCCCTAATGAGCAACCATAACCTTAGGACCGCATAATTGATCTCGGCTCACAGAATCGTTCATCACTACTTTAGGTCCCCAATATTAACCCCCAGAATCCATCATGATCACCTTCGGTTCTCATAATTGACCTCGAACCGCAGAATCAGTTGTGATTGCCTTAGGTCCATGGAGTTGGTCGCCACCACTTTACGTCGTTAGAATGGAACTCGACCCATAGAATTTGTCATCATTACCTTAAGTCCTCAGAATAGACCTCAACCCGCAAAATCAGTCACCTCCCTTTAGGTCCTCATAATTGACCTCGACCTTAAGAATTGATCTTCGAATTTTTAGGTCATCAAAATTAACCTCGGTCCTTAGAATTGACCTCAGCCCTCAGAATCGATTGGCATCACATTAGGTTCTCAAAATTGACCGTAGCCTAGAAAATCAATTGTCATCACCTTAGGTCCTCAGAATTGACCTCGACCCGCAGTATTAGTCGCCTAACCTTAGGTCCAGAAAATTGACCTCCTACCGTAGAATTGGTCTCCATCATCTTAGGTCCTCTGAATTGACCTCGACCGACAAAATCGGTCGTCATCACTTGAGATCCCAGAATTGACTTAATCTTGCAGACTTGGTCGCCACAACTTTAGGTCCTAAGAAATGACATGGGCCCTCAGAATCGATCGTCATCACTTTAGGTCCTTATAATAGACCTCTATGCATAGACTCGATCATCCCCAGTATTACTTTAGGTCCTCAAAATCTACCTCGTCTTTCTGAATCGACCATCCTCATCCCTTTGGTCCACAAAATCAACGTATTTCCCAAACATTCATGTGGGGTCTATTCAACGGCTTTCACTTTTTCCAATGTCACCCGTCGAGGGGACCTATAGACACCACATTCTAGGACCCTCCTAAGACTCTCCTTAGGTCCCTATCACTTCCCTATTCATAATAGAACCCTAGTTTATACTCCGAGTACCGATCTAGAGTCCCCTGAGTGCCCTCAAGCCCCATATAACTCCTGTAAACTCTCTCATTAGGGAAAAATCTGAATGAATCTTCAAAGGGCTTTGAATCCCCTTTCCAATGGTCCACCCTGTGCACGAAACGACCTTATAGTTTGTATGAACGGTCTCTTTTACTCTCAAAAATCAATCTAGACGCCACCAAGCGCTCCCAGGCTCCATTTTGATCCTGATTAACTTCCTCACTTAAGTGAAATCTCAATTAATCCTCAATGGTCTCTGAATACCCTTTCCAACAGTTTGCCCCGTGCACGAATCAGCCTTATTATTTGGATGAATACCCAGTTTTCCCTTAAAAACTGATTTGGAAGCCACCGACCTCTCCTAGACTCTGTATGACCACTGTCAGCTCTTCATATTGAATGAGACTAAATGAATCTATAAACGGAATTGGATACCCTTTCCAACGATCCACCCCCATGCGCGAATTAGCCTTACGTACAAACGAATAATTTATTTTACTCTCAAGGGTCCTTGGGTGCTTTCGGGCCCCATTTGACCAAGGTAAACTCTTTGAACTGAACAAAACTGAATGAATATTTGAAGTGATCTGAATAACCTTTCCAATGATCCATCTTGTGTGTGAATTGACCTAATAGTTCAAATGAATGATCCATTTTCCTCCAAAAATCTCATGTCTGAAAGACAGTCGGGGGATTTGGATCCCTATTTGACCAAAGTCAACTCTCAAACCCGAGATATCTTCTTATGGATTCTTAAAGGGCTCTGAATACCCTTTCTAAGGTATGCCCCATGTGCAATTCGGAGTGCCGGATTGGGTTTTATGATTTTTTTCAAAAAAATTGCATTAGGTTTCTGAATGGTAGATCCATTTACCTGCATATCTACATTATGTGTAGGAATGCCTATCAATAGGTAGGACAAGGAAAATGTCGATTGGCATCCCCTTGACCCAATATGAGCAGATCATGACGTCACTTTTAAAGTCAGCCTACAAACATCAACTTCGGTGATCTCAGCAAACAATCTTTTAAAGTTAGTGAAGTTTTCTTATATGAAACCTCTCCCACCTTTCATTTTCATCACTTTCACACCCAGTTTAGCAAAATCTCCTTCTCTCATATCCTACTTTCCTCACCCACGTTCAAGGAAGCCTTTTTCAACAATCAAAATCAATCTCCAAGACTCCAAAGAACGTCCTAACATATTCTTCGTCATATTTTCTTAAATGAAAATATCCTTATACACACACACATCTAAATTTAATCCCTTATCGGATTTATGGAATAAAACCCATCCTCGTATTCCATGCGAACTATATAGACTTTGATGCCTTTTTAGGCTACATATGCCTCTCAGGTCAAAACTCGAGACTCGAATCCTCCTTGCATTTTTTATTCATATATTATTTCCAATTATTGTATTTGTGATATTTATTCTCACTTTAATCAACACTTATATCATCGTTGCACCATAACGATTGATATCCAGATAAGAAGACACATTTTGTTTTCTTAATTATTATTTGGTAAGACTCCCACAGATGATTTCGCTCCATCCTTTTCCATGACGTGAGTTTAGAAATTCCATTCTCTATTTATATATACACATGCACACACTTCACAGAGTTTTTCAAGGAGAATTATAATATAAGCCCGTGAGAGATCGAAAGGGAAGGATGGGTGCATACACCTTCTCAATTCATAACTTATCCATCGAAACTTTGAACTGTTCATTTTGTAAGAATCACTATGTCTTTGATATTGTTCTCTCAAGGCGGAAACATTTCTTTTGCATATTTTGTGAAAAATAGTCTAGCGACTCTATCTTTTTACATCACCCCACATTGAAAACGGATGAAGTGCTCCTCCTACTAAAGGGTGCGATACCCTTCTTCTTATCTCCCTCCAACCGCATGCGCCAGCACTGAGACCTCCCCTCGAGGAAGGGGAACGATAAATTAAAAAAACTTGGGGATGTCCATAGTATGGAATATCATTTCCACTTAATGAATTGTAAATGCTAACTACAAAATTTGAAATTAGACTTTTTAGTTTCTTTAAGAACAATTAATGAACCATGAAATCTTTTATGGAGGAAGGTTAGATGTTTCTCTTTCATCATCCTCACTTGGTAGAAAAATATCCATCCTCGAATCAGAGTTAGATTCATTAGCATGGTATGTCAAAAGAACTAACATATTATTTGTTGCTAAAACTCCATACTCCCCTGAAATTTCGATATTGTAAGCATTATGTCCATACCTATCAAGAAATTTAAACGGAACACCAAGTATGGGATTTTTAGTCCCATATTTCCCATTAGGTTACCTTTCTTTTCACAGATTAATCAACTCCATGTAACCCTCTTTGAATGGAGTTACCTTATGATGATTATTGCCTTTATTTCAATACTTATCATTCCACTCGATAATTCAATAATGCACATGATCATGTAACCTTTTTATATACTTGAATCTTTCTTCTACATCATCACTAAATTAGCAAGCTATTATAATTAGAGCCAAATCTAATGGAATTATTGGATTTTTCCCATACACAACTTCAAATGGATTATCAGTCATAGTTCACCTCGAAGATTTGTTGTAAACAAATTCATGTTTTATAGGAATAAGATCACACTTTGGCATGTTACTTCCCACCAAACTCATCAATAAATTTCACAAGCTTTAGTTATTCCATCTTTTTATGGATGATGAGATGAAATCAATTGCAAACCAATTCCAACCTTCATCTATAAATTGCGCCAAAATTCACTCAAAAAATTCAAATCTCGATAAAAAATGATGATCGTTGGAATTCCTTGTAGCTTGACAATTTTACAAATGTAAATAAAAAAATTTGGGTTAATAAATCTAGTTTCAAGTCATCTCTCTCTCAATCTCAGATGGCATATCCTCTCTCTCCCTCTCAATTCGTTAGCCCTTGATAACAAGGGTAAAGCGACATGATTCCGACGTTGAACAAGTGCAAAATTCGACCATCTTTTTCCCCTTCTTTAGACCTTTTCCTGACACGATTCTGCTTCATCCCTTAGTACCATCTCTTTTCCCTTCTTTCTATTTTTTTCCTATCCTCCAAAAATTTTCATATCTTTATTGTAATGTTAATGACTCATTGTTGTACCTTCTCCAAGGTTGTTATGTCCAGTTTTTGAAAACCAAAAATGTTTGTGAGAATCCTTTTTTTATTCTTTTTCATTGTCTTTATCTTTCTTTTCTTTCAAATTTATTGGGGGGTGAAAAGAGGCAAAAGAAAATGTGCAAAGAGTTGACAAATTATAGCGGAATTGAATTATGTGTTTGTGGATATGATAAATATATAATAATTTCAATTTGTTTTGTAAGGTAATTTCGACCACAGGCTTATTTATTTATTTCTTGCATACTTGTCAATTAAACACTTTGAAAGAGTTTTCTTTCCCGTTTGTTGGGCATTTTTTCTTTTATTAATTGTTGAGACTAAGAACAACTCAATACGTGAGTGTTTCTAACTTGCTTTTATTATTGCGATTTTATGGGTTGTGGACCATTTTTTTTATTTTTTACCAAAATATATTACGCATTGTACATTCGGATCCCTATTTTTAACTTGCTTTTATTATTGCGATTTTGTGGGAAGTGGGTTGTAGACCACTTTCTAATTCTTTATAAAATTATGGGTTTTTTAGTTGTAGCATTTTTAAAGTTTAGTTAGGTTAATAGAACAAATGATTTTTTAAAGATTGAGTTAAATAATTAAGTAGGTAATTTTGTATCTAAGAATTGGAGATTGAAAATGATGGAATTTAGATAAATCTTGAGATTGAGGTTATGGTTTACTTAAAGTCATGAAAGTTGTAGGTCAATAATGGAGGTTTGTTTTGGTTCCTTTTTGTTTTATATATGCGATGATAGTGCTCTAGTGTTAATTGGTTTAACAATTAATTTGAAATTAGGGATTTGAAATTTCAGTGAGAGATAGTGGATTTGTGTGATGGATAGTGGATTTGTGTGATGAAGTCTTTAGTTCAAAAGAATTAAAAAAACAAGAGATGTAATAGAAATTAGTGATTTGAAATTTTGGGTATAACTAAGCGTCTTTCCATATTCCGTTCGGTCTGGGTGATCAATTTATTTTTTAAAGATAAGAACATGCACAAACTGTAATTCTTTTATTCTTTTTAAGTAATTATAATAACATTAGTAGTCACAAGGATGAATACATTTCATAACCATCCTTCTAGCAAAGCCAATTCTTTCCATCACATATGCACTGTTAAGAGCTAAATGCATTAGATACGTACACACCCACACATACACACACACATATATATATGGTGACTGGCTATGAAATATGACCTATATGTTAGATGCTCTCTATTATTCTATCATTAATGTTGATACCAAAATTAATATGCTGATGTGGACGAATAGTATGAAGACACGTGTCGATCTACGTGGCACAATAACAGCGAGGAAGATCATTCACTAAACAACCATGGTCGGTACCGAGCAACGAGAATACACCGAGGAGCTCTATCATGCCGAGGAACTCCATCCGAGGAACTCTTTCATCCCGAGATACTCTAAGCACTCCGAGGAACTCTTGATCAACGAGCAACTAAGGCGGTCCGAACTGCACCTCGGCCGTGTCATCAATTATCAGACGGACAACTGTTCAACTATTCATTAGATTCTTGACGCACACGCCGCATTAAATGTATTACCCATTCATATGTATATCATTTAATGTATTGGACCTTTCATGTACAGCCTTGAGGCTATAAATACCTTGTATCAATCCCATTCAAAAGGGGGGGGAATTTCTTGAGAGAACTTGTAATCAAGAATTCCACAAACACTCAGCAATAACATAACAGTGGACGTAGGCTTTATTCCTAGCCGAACCACTTTAAAAATCTTTGTCTTATTTATTTATCTGTGATTGAATAATTAGAGCAATCTAGTTTTTTACATCAACAGATTGGCGCCGTCTGTGGGAAACGACTGTTGTTATCGTTTTTCATAAAAATCATTTGTCACCAATGGCAGATAATCCAGAATCCAGTAATCGGAATGCTGGAAATACTGGAAATCTTCCAAATCTATCTGCATCTCCAGATCTGGCCGGAATTATGACGAATCTGGCTCAGGGACAAACCGCCATGCAAGAATCTATGAGGCAACTCCTTCAAACTCTTCAAGGCGGTGTACCTAATCATTCAGGGCAAAGGACTGATCATGGGCAATCACGATCCAGACGTATTGGGTCATATCGCAATGGGGAATCCAATGATTTTTCTTATCAACCTGGGCGAACTTCATCAATACAGGCTACGGATACAGATCAACATATCTCTCTTTCTCCGGAGAGAACTAGCGCTTTAGAAAGATTAAGCAGGGTGTCTCCTTTCAGTCGGTTAGGACCAAGGAGGAACATGAGTCCATCTAGGGCTCCATCAGGAAGTTTTCGACCACCACCAGGTTTGAGAGAAGGATCTGCACAATCACGACCAATTACTCGTCGAGATAAATCTCAGGAAGCTACGTCAGGGCAATCAGTTGCTCGGACTAAGCGGCCCGAGGAAGGGAATGAAGCATGGAAAGGTTCCATTCATCGATTGGAGGATAGACTGGGAGAAATGGCTAAGGCGAGGAACCCTTTACAGAGAACTTTTGTTCAAGGGACACCTTTTGTGCAAGCCATTGTGGATTTCCCCACACCGTCGAAATTCAAAGCACCTGTAGTGACCCCCAAGTACGATGGAAAGACAGATCCCGTACTTCATATAGAACAGTACCAAGCTGCTGCAGATATCTATGCTGTCCCCGACGAGATGAGGTGTAGAGCATTCTCGGGAACTCTTACCGGATCTGCACAGATATGGTACAATAATCTTCCTCGGGGTAAGATTTCAACTTTTGTTCAGTTAGCCGAGATGTTTATTGGTAGTTTTTGTTTTGGAGCAAAACCAGTAAAGCGAGTAGCGCACTTATTAAGTGTTAGACAAAAATCAGGAGAAAGTACTAGAGATTACATAACTCGTTTCAATAACGAGAAGTTGGAAGTCATAGATTATGAAGAAAAGACAGCAATCACTGCTTTGATGAGTGGTTTGCTGCCTAACAAGCTATACTATACTCTGGCCAAAGATCCGCCTAAAAATATGTCGGAATTGATGGCAAAGGCAGCCAAAATCATGAATGCCGAGGAGGCTATGACTGCGAAGAAAAATATGGATAAAGAAGTTAAAGTGGAGGTCGACAACTCTAAGAAGAAAGATCAGAAAGGTAATGGTGGTGACAAATATTCCAGGAATAACAGGATAAAGTTGGAAGCCCTAAAGAAGTATGATAATTATACTCCATTGAGAATGGGTATTAATCATGTTTTAGAAGAAATCAGGAATAACGAGGAAATCAAATGGCCAGAGAAACTGAAGTCAGATCCAGACATGAGGAATAAGACCAAATATTGCGAGTTTCACAAAGATCATGGCCATATGACCAAAAATTGTATAGCCCTTCAGAACGAGATTGAAACACTCATTCGAAGAGGAAAATTATCAAAGTATGTAGATCGCAGAAGTGAAAGGAGGAATGATGATAGAACTAGAGAGAGATCTAGATCTCCTCGTCGTGCAGAGGAGAAAAAGAGGAGGGCCCATGAAGAGGATCCAGATGATGACCCCGATCTTCCCAAGAAGCCAAGGAAACCTGAACGAGAGGTATTTTCCATACGTTTTGGATCATTTCATTGTAACGTTATTACAGGGGGAGATGCAGGATGAGGAGACCTTACTGCAGAAAGAAAAGCTTATCTCGGAGAGGCTCAAGCTTGCTCATATATTCAGCGAATAAACCTGGCCGAGGATGATCGTCCGAGGAAGGTAAACAAAGAGAAGCTAGTAATTGGTTTTTCAAAAAATGACCTGGCAGGTGTTCTTTACCCTCATGATGATCCTTTGGTGATCAAAATGAGAATGAAGGACGTGATCATTTCAAGGGTGTTGGTAGATAATGGTAGTTTGGCAGACATCATGTACTATTCATGCTTTGATAGCCTGAATTTGAAATTATCTCAATTGGAACCTTATCACAGACCCCTTCTGGGTTTTGCTGGCGAGAAAGTTTTTCCACTTGGGACGATCAAGTTGGATATATTCATTGGAACCTGGCCTGTTTGTCGAACAGAAAGAATACGATTCTTTGTGATGGATAAGAATGTGCAGTCAGCCTACAACATCATCATGGGAAGAGTTGGATTGAAGAAGTTCGAAGCCGTTCCTTCTACAGTACATCAATGTTTGAAATTCCCAACAAATTTTGGAGTTGGAGTGGTGAAAGGTGATCAAAAAGTAGCTCGGGAATGCTATTATTCGTCGGCCGAGCAAGAAGAACTAGAAGGATCGATGAAAAAGACTACTACTTACCAGGTGGAGGAAGGTACAGAAATTGAAACTCTTGATCCCAGGGATGAATCTCAACTTGTAAAAGGACAGGTGATGGAATCTACAGAAAACGTTATTTTGGATGACGAACATCCTGAACGAATAACCCAGATAGGTTCATCGTTGGATATGTCGATAAAAGAGGAGTTGATAGCTTTCTTGAAGAATAGGAAAAATACTTTTGCTTGGAGTCATGAAGACATGCCAGGAATAGATCCAAACTTCTTATGTCATGAACTCAATGTGAATAAGGAGATTAAACCTGTAAAGCAGAGAAGAAGGGTGTTTAGTCCCGAGAAGAACCAGGCCATACAGGAGGAAGTCGAGAAACTCCAGAAAGCCCAATTCATTGAAGATGTAAAATATCCAGATTGGTTGGCTAATGTGGTGATGGTAAAGAAGAAAAACAAAAAATGGAGAATGTGTGTCGATTTCACCGATCTCAATAAGGCATGCCCCAAGGATCATTTTCCATTGCCCAGAATTGATCAACTAGTGGATGTCACCTCAGGACACGAGCTACTCAGCTTCATGGATGCTTACTCTGGCTACAACCAGATCAAAATGAAACCTGAAGACAGGGAAAGTACTTCTTTTATTACCCCTAGGGGAACTTATTGTTATAATGTTATGCCTTTTGGTTTAAAAAATGCAGGTGCAACATATCAGCGGTTGATGAACAAGGTTTTTACTGAACAAATCAGCCGCAACATGGAGGTCTATGTCGATGACATGCTCACTAAAAGCAAGAAAGCTACTGATCATTTGGTTGACTTGAGTCAAACTTTTGATCAATTGGATAAATACCAAATGAAGCTTAACCCGACGAAGTGCACCTTTGGAGTACGAGAAGGAATGTTCCTCGGGTACATCGTCAATCAGCGAGGTATTGAGGCAAATCCAGATAAGATCAAAGCTCTTCTAGGGCTGCGATCTCCGACGACGAAGAAAGAAGTGCAGAGTCTTACCGGACGAGTTGCAGCGCTCAACAGATTTGTATCTCGAGCAACTGATAAATGCATACCATTCTTCAAAACACTTCGAAAAACCTTTGAATGGAATGAGGAATGTGAAAAAGCTTTTCAAGACTTGAAGAAATATTTGGGAGCACCTCCACTGTTGTCAAGACCAATAATAGGAGAAAAGTTGTATTTGTATTTGGCAGTATCAGAGAACGCAGTTAGTTCAGCGTTGATCAGATTGGAGAATGGAGTCCAGAAGCCAATTTATTACACAAGTAAGGCTTTCCGAGGTGCAGAAATCAGGTACCCAAAGCTAGAAAAATTGGCATTGGCGCTAATTGAAGCAAGTAGAAGAATGAGGCCATATTTCCAAGCCCATACCATCATCGTTTATACTGATATGCCATTGAGACAAGCCCTCCATAAGCCAGAAAAATCAGGGAGACTGATGTACTGGGCAGTAGAGCTTGGTGAATATAATATTGTCTATGAGCCCAGATCATCATTGAAGGGGCAGGCTGTAGCAGATTTTATAGCAGAGTTCACATACCCTGATACCCCCGAGGAGCAAAAGATGCCTGCTGGTTTACCTGTGGACGATACAGGATCAACAGAAACATTTGCTGACCTACCTGTGGACGATACAGGATCAGCAGAAATAGGTCCAAACCAACCAAGGTTGGTAAAAGGACTTGTGGATGTAGAGAAATCATTATATTCAAACTCAGACCAGCCACGGTTGGTAAAAGAGTACGAGCAGATGACTGACGAGGAGCGAAAGATACCGGGGGATGATGGAAGAAAACAGCAGATATTTTATCGAGGAACTCTGACAGATAAGAAATTTGAAGACGAAATACCTACATGGAGATTATATGTAGATGGATCATCCTGCACAGCTGGTTGTGGAGCAGGAATTGTTTTGATCACTCCAGACGAGATTGACATGGAATATGCTTTGCGATTCCAATTCAAAGCCTCTAACAATGAAGCGGAGTATGAGGCCATGATAGCAGGTCTTAATCTAGCAAAGACTATGGAAGCACAACAAATGATGGTATTCAGTGATTCTCAATTAATTGTGTATCAGATGATGGGAATGTATGCGATTAAAGGAGATTTAATGATCAAATATCATGCAAAGGTGATGAAATTGTTGACAGAATTTGAGGCCATTCAATTGGTGAGAATACCGAGGATGGAGAATGCACAAGCAGATGCACTGGCCCGACTAGCATCAGCTACTCGTACCGAGATGCGAAGAACCATACCGATTGAAGTATTAGAAGGTCGGAGCATAGATGGAGATCTGACAACGAATGTGATTACCCTTGATTTAGGACCATCTTGGATGGATCCAATCAGGAAATATGTTGAAGAGGGCGAATTGCCGGAGGACAAACTCGCTGCCAAGAAACTGAAGTATAAAGCTGCTCGGTATGTATTAACTAATGGTATTTTGTATAGACGAGGAATTATGGCAGGTTTGCAGAGATGTGTACATCCTACCGAGGTGAAAGAATTGATTGAAGAAATCCATGAAGGATCTTGTGGAGCTCATGTAGCAGGTCGAACACTTTTACAAAGAGTGATGACGCAGGGATATTACTGGCCGACAATGAGGGCTGATTGTACGGCCTATGCCAAGAAATGTGACAAGTGCCAACGTTTTTCCTCCATCCGACGAACTCCACAAGCATTGCTAACACCAATAACTTCCCCTTGGCCATTTGCCATGTGGGGAATTGATTTGGTTGGACCACTGCCGACCACCCGAGGAAGATTCAAGTATCTCGTAGTTGCAGTGGACTATTTTACTAAGTGGGTGGAAGCTGAGCCTCTTATCAATATGACGTACGAGAAGGTATACCAGTTTGTATGGAAGAATATCATTTGTCGATATGGTCTCCCTCATGCTTTCATCACAGATCATGGAACACAATTTGATAATGAAGAATTTGCTGCCTATTGTCATCAGTCGAACGTTTTGAAATTTCATTCAGCACCAGGCCATCCCCAAAGCAATGGACAGACTGAAGTGACGAACAGAACATTACTGAATGGGTTGAAAAAGAGGCTAAGTGAAGCTAAAGCAAATTGGATTAATGAGCTCCAATCAGTATTATGGGCCTACCGAACAACTCCCCGAGCAGCAACTGGAGAATCACCATATATGCTGGCATTTGGGAGTGAGGCTGTGATACCGGCCGAGTTGGGTCTCCCAACGCATAGAGTGCTGAATTTCAACTCTCCGATCAGTGACTTGATGAGAAGAATGGATTTGGATATGCTCGAAGAAGTAAGAGAAGAGGCAGCCATTAGGAATGCTGCTTATCAACAACGAACAGCTCTGTTCTACAACAAAAGGGTGAAGAAATGCGATTTGAAGGAGGGTGATTATGTGCTGAAGAAAGTCATTCAGAAACAGAATAAACTGGAAGCAAACTGGCATGGACCTTACCGAGTTACAGAGGTTGTTCGACCTGGAACCTACAGAATAGCAACTCTAGAAGGAGAAGAATTTCAGAATGCATGGAATGCTGAACACCTGCGAAAGTATTATCAGTAATGAAAAATGTAAAGTATTTCCTTCATTATGAATAAAATGAGGATGGTTCACCATTTTCTTTCTGTTGAAAGTTTTTCGGGGAATATTAGTGTTGAACACTACACTGCTTGACAAGAAGAAGACTGCTCTACGGAGTCATGCTCTACGGAGCCAACCGCTCTACGGAGTCAAGCTCTCCGGAGCGCTCTACGGAGCAAAAGTGCTATAAGTAGCCAACCTCCTTTGGTTAGGAGGATAAGCTCTCCGGAGCGCTCTACGGAGCAAAAGTGCTATAAGTAGCCAACCTCCTTTGGTTAGGAGGATAAGCTCTCCGGAGCGCTCTACGGAGCAAAAGTGCTATAAGTAGCCAACCTCCTTTGGTTAGGAGGATAAGCTCTCCGGAGCGCTCTACGGAGCAAAAGTGCTATAAGTAGCCAACCTCCTTTGGTTAGGAGGACATGCTCCAAGGAGCCAAAAAGTTCGAAAGAACCCTACTACTCCTTTGATTAGGAGGTGTAGACCAGTACGATCAACTACGGTTGGTAAGACTTTATATACTCTCGCATTACAGCTTATGTTTGTCGGGAGGTAACATTATTACAAAAAGTTCTTTAAAGAACAAAATATTCCAAACTGTACCAAGTATGGTTGGTCGGGGATAAAAACCCACTAACTGTAGTTGGTCGACGAGGATAAAAGTTTTGACCATAGTTGGTCGGACACATGTTTATATTTGAAAATTGAACCAAGTGTGGTTGGTCGGGGATAGAAACCCATCAACTGTGATTGGTCGACAAACATTATTTATCCACCTTGATTGGTTGGAAACAATTTTGAACAATTTATGCTTGTTATAAATTCTAAGTTGATTGATGAATCATATAATTTGCAAACAGAAAAATAGCTATTGGCAAAACAGAAAATGAAATTCTTTCATTAAGATAAAAATGTATTACATGTTGCATATATGTGCTAACTATTACATTAAAGATTCCTACTCTATTGGTTTCTTTCCTTTATCCTTTGAGACAGGTTCCTCGCCGGCAGGAGCATCCTCTAGACAAAGAGGAGAATTAATAAAGTTCATGTCCTTCAACATTCTGACATTCATTATTGTAGGAGTGTCCAACAGGTGCTCAGGACGAGATACTTCAACTTGAGAATGAAGGTTATAATCACCAAGATATTTAGAAATCAAACTCCGAGGAATGGAACGAGCAGGAATCCATGCCATATCCAATTTATAGGGAGGAACAGGCAAATCTAGCAATCCAGGAGCATGATAATCCCATAAATAATGACCTTGTTCCAATTTTAATACACCCAGAGCGTTCAACCATCCCTGCTTATAACCTTCGTTGTTAGCATTTTCAAGGCGATCATCCAAATGGTAAAGAGCTTCATTATAGCCTGCATTCCAGAACTCCCGAGGTTGTTTATGGAATTGGAAAGTTAATCTATCTACTTGCTCGAGAAAGTTCTTGATAAGAGCATCTTTATTATTCAGATCAGATTTCATCGCAGTCAATTGATCCTCTAAAGATAAATTTTTCTTAGACAAATCAGACAGAGCACGATCCTTAACATTCAGTTGGAATGCTTGAGTTTCCAGAGTAGATTGGGTGCGAGATTCTTCAACATTACGGCTAAGAACTCTTGATCGGCTCCGAGAAGCAATTGGAGAATTTTGCTCCTCGACGATTCTTCCTCGTCCCCGAGAACTCCTTCCTCGTCCCCGAGCAGTTCCAGAAATGGAAGATCTTCTTAAATCCTCCAGCTCTTGCCTCAGTTTGGCGTTTTCGACTTCTAAGAATGAGAAGCCTTCATCAGTGACTGGTATTAATGCAGTAGAGGATGAAGCAGCAGATTCATACTGAGCTAATTTTTTCTGCAAATTGTTATTTTCTTGCTCCAGGATCTCAGCGATTTGTCTGCAGGCTTCAATTTCACCTTTTAGAGTCCTCTCCCTGACGTCATACCCAGCAATGATTTTCTTGTGGCCTGTTTCTGAAGAGAGCTGCTGGTATCTATTTTCATAATCTTCATGTAACAAAGCCATTGATTCGTTATGTTGATTTTGAAGATCCTTTAAGGAAACATTAAGCTCTTCAATCAACTCATAGTAAGCAACATTGTTAGCTACAGCTCGGTCGAGTAAACTTTTCAAATACCGATAAGCCTCAGTCGCCTGTTCTGAAGCATCATGACCAAGAATGTCAGCAATTTCAGAAGAACTAAGGTCTGTATGACCAGCCCTATAGTATTGATGACATTGCTGCATCAGCTCGGTATCATGAGAAGAGATTAATTCCATTCTAGCAACAAACTAAAGACAACAATCAACAAAGAATCATCAATAACGGCGATGAGTAAAGAAGTATTTTATTAGATCATAAAAGGATTACAGTGTTCGATTACAAATGATAAAAAATAAGAATGATACCGAACAACTTCACACCTTTTCCTTGTCCCCCAAGACTTTCTCGGGAGGCTGGGACGAGGAGCTCGGTTGCTCGGTGATAACTACAGCTTGATCAGTAGAAGTCTTCTCGGGAGGAGGAGGCATGGAGGAAATGTCCTCGTTGGCAGATGGTTGAGAGGCAGAAATTTGATCGCCCATAGCCATGGAAGATTCATCTGAAGCAGGTTCATCTTCTTCTTCTTCCACAATTGGTGGAGGAGGACCAGGGAGATGCCGTTGGAATAGCTCAGAATTATCTTGGACTTTTAGCTCTTGCAGAGCAGCTACCCAACCATCATAGAAGTATTTCAACTCCCCATATTGGACTTGGGACGTCATCGCAGCTATCCCTCTCTCCCATCCTTTCTCCCAACCAACACCGAAATGTTTCTTGATTGCAATTTTTCTCCTCGATTTCTCCGAGGAAAGCTTCACCTCCAGTTCCTCTTTCTTAACCTTAATATCTCGCAGAGTAGATATTTCTTCTTCTGCCTTCTTCAATTTATCATCAGATTCCTGATGTTTAACTTCCAAATCTTTAATTTTCTCCTCCAAATTCTTGGAGGTTTCAGCCATCTTCATTTTATCAGCCTCAGCTGCAGCCAATTTTTTCTCCCAGGCAGCTTTCTCCTCGACGTACTGCTGGCGAGATTCTTTCATAGATTGGGCTAAACCCAAGAGGGCATCGTCAACATCGGACGAGGAACTAGAAGCTTTAATAGCTTGATCTTTCTTCACGATGGTATTGAAACAGTTCACCAGCTGAAAGATAAGAAAAACAATAGAGTCAACACAAATACAAGAGTTCAGGAAAAAGAAAAGAAAGACCAAAGGTATGAGAAATTTACTGAAGAAAGATGGCGAGCAGCTAGGGATGTCAGTGTATCCCTAGGAATCTTTTCATCAACCCCGAGAACCTCGGGTATAACTGAGCTTGTTGAAGAGCTCGGAAGAATGATTTTTGAAATACTGCTACCACCAGCGGGTAGAGAAGATGCAGTTCTAGCAAGATTAACCGAGGATGATTTCCTCAATCTCTTCAAAGGAGGGTCAGCAGCATCAACCAAGGAAGAGGTCTTGGTTGGAGAGATTGTAATTACATCAGCACTAGCATTTTTCTTGCTCGGGGCCACTGGGGGCTTCTCGGCAAATTTGGAGGAACTGGCATCTACTTTTTTAGTCCCCTCTGGGACATCAATTTTACTTTTCTTTGCTTCAACAGCAGAAGAAATTTCACCAAATAGAGCAGGAGGAGCTCTTTTCTTGCCCATTCTCTGAGATAGGGGAATATGAGAATCTGAAGATGAACTTTCTGGTGTTGAGGCTGGTTCAACAGGGCGAGCAGTATAAGAGGTTGTGTAGCTCTTATACTGCAGCAAATATGATGCAGATCTAATATGCTCGTCTGCAATCGTCTTATGCAAATTCCAGATAAGTTTTAAATGCTTGATATTCACTTCCGACTCTTTTGGAGTTTTTCTTTTGCTATCAACTGCAAACAAATACATAAATCTCAGTCATACATTTTGTCAAACACGATGAGAGCATAATTTCATAAGTAAAATAAAAATGAAAAATAAACCTATCCCATTGCCGTATGGGGGGCATCTGGGACCGTTGTATACTTCATTCCCAGATAAAGGCGCGTGTTGCCAATTTTTTATGACCAACCCATGCTCAAAATAATCTCTATTTGAATCAGGGAGGTTAACTACAAGGGCTCTATTTAAAAACCTAGTTTTTAAATAATAAATATTATCTAAAGTGGCCCATTTATAGCAGTACATGATTTCTGGGATCCCTATACGAGTCCCATGAGTTAGATTTAACTTGTGCACCCCGTTAATTATTCTCCATGAATTGGGGGCTATTTTTGCAGGAACAAGATCAAAATATTGACAAAACTCAAGACATAATGGATTTGGGGGAAAAGAAAAACCACATTCAGCAATGAAAAGACTGGGGAACCAATGTCCCTCAGCCAATCGAAAGTAATCTAAAGGCTCAGAAAGAACCTCTAGAGTTACCCAAGAAGGAATGGAAAAGTCAGAACGAAATTTCTCAGCAGATTCAACAATATAAACCATATTGAATAAAAGAGATACAGAAGAAAGAAAGAAGATCTTACAGAAAGAAAGGAGATGTGTTGACAGCGAACGGAAACAATGATGAACACACAAGAGAGAGGAAGAGAATAGAAAACTTGAATGCAGAAAAATGGAAAGTGTAGACGACGGTATGGTTACCAAAGGAGTTTAAATACTTTGCATTGGGAAGCGGTGAAAGAAATGATTACTAAAAAGAAACTATTGAACTTCCGGCGGCTAAAAAGACAAAATTTGCACGAAGATCGAAGCGCTTGTAAAAAAGGCGGAAACTGCGAAATGAGAAGGAAATTTGAATACAATGCTCCTAAAACCCAGGAAGGTCATTTAATATTACCATATACCGAGAAAGAATGTCCCATACTCCTCAAAATTCGAAATATGAAACATTGGGGGCTTCTGTTGATACCAAAATTAATATGCTGATGTGGACGAATAGTATGAAGACACGTGTCGATCTACGTGGCACAATAACAGCGAGGAAGATCATTCACTGAACAACCATGGTCGGTACCGAGCAACGAGAATACACCGAGGAGCTCTATCATGCCGAGGAACTCCATCCGAGGAACTCTTTCATCCCGAGATACTCTAATCACTCCGAGGAACTCTTGATCAACGAGCAACTAAGGCGGTCCGAACTGCACCTCGGCCGTGTCATCAATTATCAGACGGACAACTGTTCAACTATTCATTAGATTCTTGACGCACACGCCGCATTAAATGTATTACCCATTCATATGTATATCATTTAATGTATTGGACCTTTCATGTACAGCCTTGAGGCTATAAATACCTTGTATCAATCCCATTCAAAAGGGGGGGAATTTCTTGAGAGAACTTGTAATCAAGAATTCCACAAACACTCAGCAATAACATAACAGTGGACGTAGGCTTTATTCCTAGCCGAACCACATTAAAAATCTTTGTCTTATTTATTTATCTGTGATTGAATAATTAGAGCAATCTAGTTTTTTACATCAACAATTAATATTCATTTGGATTTGTTTTTTCTTCCCTGTTTGTGTTTAAATTGTTTTTAGGTTTGGTGTTTTGATGTGCTATTTTATTCCAGTATTTGCTTTGGAATATTTGGTATTTGGTCACGTTACTCATGCTTAAAAGATGTTATGTTATTTGTTTTAATAATGATTAATTACGACAATAATAATTTATTTTTCAAAACAAATAATAAAACAAGTAATGATATGTTGGTGTGAAATAACAGGAAGATAAAGATGGATAAGAGTTGGATGTTTCCGCCTAATAGGTTGTCTATGCAATATAAATCTAGTGTTGATTTGTTTATCGAGATCGCAAAAGACTACCTTGATGGAAATTAATAAGTCATAATGTCAATGTAGAGATTGTCAAAATACATATTTCCATGATCTGATGACTATCAAAAGTCATTTATTGAGTCGTGGAATGTATTATAGTTATACTTGCTAGATAAATCACGTAAAGGAGGTGAATGAGGAACAAAACTTTTTAAGTGCACAACTGCCAGAAAATGTAGAAGTCGATGAGTAAGATGATGGCATGTTTGGTATATTAAATGATATGTGAAGTGTCGATGGTTCTCTCGAGCATAGTGATAATTCTCCTAGTGTTTATAATAAATTATTTGGTGAACTCGGAGAAGATCTATATCCTGGTTGTAAAAAAAATTCTTGAAATTTTATGCGTGTTAAGGTTCTTAACCGCAGGAACTATAAATTCTTTCATGTGATACTCCAACTCTTGAATGAAGTTTATAAAGACTCAAAGATACCCTATTCGCATTACGAAGCAAAACAAAAGTTGGGGATTAGGGACTTGGTTTTTAATTGATTCCCGTATCCAAATATGATTGTGCATTGTTTTGGAAAGAGAATCAAAATGCGGATAGTTGTCTGGTACATGATGAGCTTAGGTACAAGTATGATGTTAACAAAGGGAAGAATGTCCCTCATAAAGTGTTGTGCTACTTCTAATTTAAACTGAGGTTTTAATGATTGTGTGTGACAAGGCATACAGTCGTTGATTATAAATGTCATAAATACACAGAATTTTTTGAGACATCCGACTGATGCTAAGGCATGGAAAGACTTTGGTAAGTGGTACCCATGGTTTGCAAATGACTGTCACAATATAAGGTTAGGCCTTGCTCCAAATGGTTTTAATCCATTTGGAAATATAAGTAACTCATATAGCATATGGCCGGTAACACTCATGCCTTATAATTTTCCACCTGGCTATATATGATGAATTAATTTTTCATGATGGATTTATTAATTTTGGGTCCACAAGCACCGAGTAAGGAAATGAACGTCTTCTTACGATCCTTGATAGATGAGTTGACATAACTTTGACATGTTTTTATAAAAACATGGGATAATTTTGGAAAGGAATATTTTCGTTTACATGTAATTATATTATGTACGGTCAATGACTTCCGGACATACGATAATCTATCTAGATGGAGCAAAAAAGGGTTAAATGCATGTCCCGTTTGCAATAGAGACACGTCTTTGCAACGATTGAGAAGTAAAATATGCTATATGGGTTGTCATCGTTATTTGCCTTCTGACCATTCTTGGAGAAATATTAGACTACATAATGGGGGAAAAGAAGAGAGACTAGCACCGAGAGATTTTACTGGAGATGACATATTGGAGCAGTTATAGAAGGTGAAAATTATGAAACCGTGTAAGAATCCAAACAATAAGGATAAGAAAAGAAAATGTACCCCATACGAACTAAATTGGAAGAAAAAAGTGTTTTCTTTGAGTTAGACTATTGGTCAAAGATGAAATTAAGACATAATCTAGATGTAATGCATATTGAGAAGAACATGTGTGATAGAGTTCTTGGAACATTGATGAACATGGAAGGAAAGAAAAAATATACAGATAATGCTCATTTGGATTTGGTTGATATGGTGATAAGAAAGGAGTTTCATTTCCAAGAACAATGCAACAGATGGCTGAAACCACATGCATATTATTCCTTAACATAAGAAAAGAGAAAGGATTTTTGCGCATTCTTAAACTCAGTCAAATTCCTAGGTGGTTATGCATCATGTCTAGAAATGTAAGCATCAAGGATGGAAAGATATATGTCTAAAAAAGTCATTATTGCCATGTTATTCTATAGTGACTTATCCCGATCAGCATACGTCGATATTTACCGAAGGATGTAAATACTGCATTAATTGAGTTGTCAAACTTTTTTCAGTAACTGTGTGCAAAAACTTTGGTTGTGAAGGACTTGGAGAAACTAGAGGAAATGGTTATCCTTATATTCTGCAAGCTTGAAAGAATTTTCTCTCCAGCATTTTTTGATGTTATTTTCCATTTGGTTGTTCACTTACCACGCAATGCTATGCTTGCCGACCTAGTAAATTCCCATTAGATATTCCCTTTCGATACGTACTTTAAAAAATATATATTCAAATGTTGAATTATTAACTTTCAATGTGTAAAATAATTTATCTGTATAACATTCAATGTGTCCAATAATCTGGGATCACTGAAGTTAAGCATTAAAAATAAATCTTGACCTAAAGAATCAATAGCAGAGGTGTACATCGTTAATAAAGTCATAACTTTTCATTTAATGTACCTTCTTGAGGTCAAAACAAAAGTCAATTGAGGAAAACAGAATGATGATACATGTTGGGAAATGCAATGTAAAGCTCTCAGTTTTCTCTCAATTCGTTCGTCCCTAAAGTGCTACACAACCCACTCGATTGTCCCAAAGCATTATTGATAAGGTCCACTGGTATATCATTAATAACTTCAAAAAAATACGACCTTATCTTGAGTAAGTATCACTTTACACAATCTTTTGATAATATTTCACAAAATAAAACAAAATTTGATTTTTCAACTTTAGTGAACATATGACACAATTAGATATTGAATCTCCCGATAATTTATTTCAAAGGTTAAAACGTGAATTTCCAAAATGGTTTGTGGATCGTGTATGTTGGTAATTTTACTAATGCATTTGTTAATTTGCTGAAATTAAAACATGATAATCAATATAACGCTAACATATTCTTTATATAAATGAAAACTTTGCATCATCGAGGGTCATTAGAAGCGATAGATGAGTTGTATTCATTGGCATGTGGTCCAGATGTTTGCGTAGACAAATACTCTAGTTGTATTGTTAATGGGATTTGATTTCATGCTAAGGATCATGATGATCGTCGTACAACTCAAAATAGTGGAATTGTTTCTCCTGTAGGGCACAATGATAAAGTGGTTGGTTTTTAATGACGTTTACGTAGTGTAATGCAAATTAAGTACCCAAATCAGTACATTGTTGATATATTTGAGTGTGAATGGTTCAACAGTAATCCAAAGAAGTAAAGAGTACAAATGAACTATCACCTCACTTATATTAATGTTAGTTGGACATGGTATAATAATGAGCCCTTAGTGATTTTAACTCAAGCATCACGGGCGTTTTACTTAGATGATTACAAGATGGGTCCTAAATGGAAAGAAGTACAAAAAGTGAAACAAACATATTTGGGACGTTCCAGAAGAATCTGATGCATGAGATACCAATGATTGTCCAAGTATTGTTGCATAACAAGAGGTAGAATCTTTTTATATTCAAATGGCTATTCAAGAGGGAGATTTGGACATGAGCAAAATGGCTAGGACTTATGTTCAACTAGATACTATTGAAACCAATCATTTGCAAGCGCGTGATGATGACAATCTTGAAAATGATGATGGTGATGATCAGGAAGATGACACATTAGAAAAATACTATAGTGATGAATATAATTCCAGTGATGATGATTATAAAATAAATGGAAGGAATATTACACATGTGATTTTTTTAAAAATTAAAATCCCAATGCACTTGTTATTATGTGATGGAACTTATTAAAATTCTATGTACTTGTTATTCATGATGGTTGTGGAACTTAGTTAAATTTTTATGATGTGTGAAGGATTCTTTTATTCGAACTCATTGTTACATGTTACTTAATTGAGTTAGTTCCGTTATCACTTATTTTCTAATTTTATATTAGTAAATTAATTTTTTTCATTAATTGATCGGATTGTTAACATCTTTATGGAACCTAGTGGACATGGACGTGGACGTGGTTCTTCGGATACTAGTTTTATAGAGCCGCCAACTACGTAAGATTCAACTATAAATGAGGATCCAACGCCTAATAAAATTGCATCTAGGACATCGAATGGGGCATAAATGATGGTTGCAAATTTTACATTTGAGCCTAATTCTAATGGTACATGTCATATCACACTCCCCTTTAATTAAGATTTCAATTATATTTTATACTTGTCAATTTCTTGACATCTACTTTATGAACCATTTATCTCCATATAACTGCTATATATGTCTTAAATAATGATAAACATTTGAAAGGGTCTGGAAAAATTTGATCATAAACTTGGTTGTTACATCTTTTGTTGAAGAAAATTGTTATTCTAGTGGGAATTAAATGGGATTCTAGCTTGATATTTTTCCTTAAAAATCCGTTTATAGTATTTAGTTATAAATAGTATTATTGTAGGACTTGGGCAATACGATGTACTAAAATTGGAAAATATGATGTACAAGAACTGCTTCAAAGATTGTCTAGAATATTTTACTAAAGAATATTTTGATGAGAACTTTATCTAAGATGAGTTTATTTTGTTCTAGATTATCATTTAATGAGCAATATTCAGTGTCCACATCTAAGCACCCATATACAAATTAACATTACAAAAATATGAGGATTCTTTTATTGAACATGATGTGGGAAGTTTACATGTGAAGTAACAATTAAATTCAAATCCATATATTAATATACATGGATTACATACCATCCTGAATTTTACACCCAAAAGTTCTAGACATGCCTAAATCATCATCAAAGTGCAGAGAAAATTGCAAAAGCTCCTATTTATACCATGAGGATACTAAAAAAATGCATGTCATCATTTGTGCTGACCTACAAAAATATATCAATTTAATACAAATAAGGGAAATGATCAATACAAATAAGATGCATACAAAATTTAGCTCAACAAAAGGCAGATAACAAAGTCAATAAATATTAATGCATGAAATATTTTACCAACATAATGGACCTTTTAGAATGGTTTACAAAGTTCATTTATTTCAAGCCACATTGTAAAAATGAAATATACAATTGAGAGTCTAACTTATCCTAAACAACTAATATAAATAAAATATGAAAATTAGTAATACAAAGAAGTACAAATAAATAGCACAATTAAATGAACACTCATTTAAATAGTTACTTTATGATACTCTGTCGTAAGAGTATACCTTAAGACACCATTACAACCTCTACTGTAACAGGTCCTTTATAAAACATCTTTAAGAATTCAATATAAAGTTTTTCATAAAGAATCATTGCTGCATTTCTCAAGGCTATAACACAACTTAAACTGAATTTGTTTTCAATCAATAACCATAAAATAGAGAAAAAAAAATTGCACACATATAATTAAACCAAAGAATTGTTATTGCAACAATAGTCCTCATCTATAAGTCAAAAGAAAATAATAAATCACCACTAGGTGACCCCATATGGGCTTACACATTCAAAAATATTCAAATTCATGACTTGCACTTCATAAAAATCATTTTTCCATCCTACTGTTTTGCACAAATGTCTCACTTTGAGTAAAACTTACCTTCATCAAAATCTAGTGGCACCAAAAAGGTTCGTAGATGCCAACAGTTCCACCTAAAACACATGGCAAGGGCATAAACATGTCAATAATAGGGCTTGGAATGATGACCCATTATATGACTGGAATAGATATTAAATAAAACCCCTTTTATTAGTTAATAGTACAACTTACATGTGTAACCATATCCACAACACAAAGAAGCATGACACAAGGCCTAATTCATCAAAGAGGTGATCAGAAATTGACGGCATTCAAAATACCTTAGTTACATGTGCAGAGTTGAACTGTGTAAATGTTAGTTGATATTAGGAAAAAGAGTGTCATTGAGAGGACTAAATTTACAAACCTTGGAACCGAACTGGTGTAATTGAGAGATAACAATGCAAATGTTAGTTGATATCAGGGAAAAAACTCTTGTTATGTTTTCATCTTGAAAACATTATTATAACTGTGCAAACTTTGGAAACAAAGGAAAAAAATTCAAGATCTAAAAAATCA
Source organism: Sambucus nigra (assembly GCA_949130495.1). NCBI lineage: Eukaryota > Viridiplantae > Streptophyta > Magnoliopsida > Dipsacales > Adoxaceae > Sambucus > Sambucus nigra. The sequence continues at coordinate 141,628,991 of OX422222.1, read as the reverse complement.
AACAAACAACCATATTAGAATTACAAAACAAATATATAAATGAAAGGTTTGAGGAAGTGAGGGAGTAGAATGGGGCATTTGTGTTGTTGTAGATAGTAAAAAAAAGAGGTATGAAAGAGTAGATGATTGGCACACATTGTTGTGTCACCCAACCTAAAATCAACGGGATCTATTTTAACTATTATGACTTCACCATTATGCCATTTTTGAGTTGCATGCATGTAAAATCAACTCTTCAATAACAACGATCATAATTTTCCTATGCCGACCATTTGGTATTTTGAAGGAATAAATTTCCCATACTCTTGCTACAGATTTCCAGTTTTGAAAAGCATATTGAGCTATACATTCAAGTTTCATCACTACCAGATCTTCATATAACAGTTTGTTATGAAAAATTCTTCTGTCCATACAACATGAACTGCCACTTAGATCGGTCCTTTTTCAAATTTTATGTGACACCCCGACTAATTAAATACCGGGTAGCTACTCCTTTATTAAATTAATTCAAAATGCCAAGTTGGCTCAGTTAATAGCATCACTGTCGAAAACATTTTTATTATTACTAACCACCTAGTATTTAAAAAGTAAGTGCCAAATTTTATTTAAAGTCTGATTAACATGCAACAAGTGTAATGAAGAATAATAACACCATTCACCATACTGAAGTAAAAAGAATAGCCATCACATAATGTAAATACAGTCTGGAGGAAAACTCCTCACTACAAATCCCACAACTGAAATAAATAAACCGAATACTAAAACAATACATGCCAAAGTCTGAAAACTGTAATGGAAATGTAACTCTAATAGAAATGGGCAACATGCCCTACAACTGATAGATAATGAATCTGGAATCCAAGTGATTGAAGCGTCTACAAGCAAATCCCTGTAGCTTCCACAAACAGCTACAGCTCGTCACCAGAATGAGTATCCTATGCATGGTGTCCTTGTGGCTGGGCACCTAAAATGGTTTTACAAAAAAAAAAATTGAAAGCAAACGGGTCAGAGCCCGAATGTGGAGATATTTTTAAAAAACCTGTAAGTGCTTTAAAAACATTTAAAACATTAAATGCAAAGTACATGTTAGGACGTGCACTCACATGATATTCTCACCTCTCGTCTAACTGTGCACTCCTAACGTAAGTACCCATCTACAACGACACAAACCACTAGCTAAGTGACATCATATCTAGCTAGACTGTCATAGGTCCTACCCTTATTACTCGGTTCTATTAACATTATAACGCTCGTAAATTAAATAGGGGTTTAACGTAAACTCAGATGCTCAATATGCAATATATTTCACTATCAGCTAACCCGTTATGTATCTCGAAACAATACCGTAATTATATTCACAACATTAACATGAAGGTTCCCATTAATTAAGTGTATATTAATCACAACATAAATATACAATACAAGCACCCCGAGAACTAAGCTGTGGTGCACACATACTCTGCTATCCATCCCGGTACACCACGTACATAAGGATTACATATTCCGAATCTCTCAGGAATATTTCACAGATAACAACATCACAAATAATGGAGGCGAGCACAGTCACATCACATGGGTCACGCACATACCTACGCTCCCACGATCAGCGGACTTATTGATATCCCAATAAGTCTTTCTATGACCTATGTTCATCAAGGTAACCAGTCTAAATCCGGGCAACACAAGGATTAGAGGGCCCTAAGCGAACGCAAACCTCCCGTGATAGCAAGTATGGTAGGTATGTCATACACACAATTCATATACCAATACTAAGTAAACACACGTCTTAGTAATCCCGTAGTTTAATCGTAGTACTATTCTCATTCTAGTACCAATATATAATTTACCCACTTTATACGATTCCGGTTTATAATCATAAAACCCATAATCTATTCTCACGTCGTAGTAGAAACTCACGTCTCAACCCAAACGGTTCATTGATATAAATCACTCGTATATAATTTACTCCTCATAACAACCCAAAAGTCCCAAATCTATGAATACATCATCAAAGGAATGTTAACTCTACCCTCGAACAAGTTCACGGGACTCCAAAAATCAAAACAGGCCAAAAAGGCCCAAACTGCCAGGTCGTTAGAAGCCTCGTTCGAACGAGGCTGTTCGAACGAGATCAAACTGTCAGCTCGTTAGAAGTCTCGTTCGAACGAGGCTGTTCGAACGAGATCCAGTTCGTTCGAACGAACTGTACCTTCTAACGAGATCTCGTTCGAACGAAGTATCGAATGAAATTCCTTTTCGTTAGAAGCGACTGGTCAACTCGTTAGAAGCTCGTTCGAACGACCTGGGGAGGCTCTTCTAACGAACGACCAGATCGAGCCCAGATTTTTCCTTCTTCATTTTTCATCAATTTCTACTCCTCAAATCTCTTCTAAAATTAGTCCCAACGATGTTTTAAGTTCTCTAATCATCCTAAAACATGCTAAGGTCATACACTAACATCTTTTAAGGGATTAATACATCCTAAACATCATTAAATCACAAGTTTCTACATTTTCCCCAATTTTCTTCAAGAACAAAAACCCTAGATTATTATCATCATAAATTCCCATATTTTAATCCGTTGTTACATCACATAAATATGAAATCTCTGAATTCAATCTTCAAACAACGTTTCTACATGCAAACCTATACCCAAAATTAAACTAATAACTTCCAATTTCATGGGTTTTCCCTTAACTCTTAAATAATATTGATTATCAAGATTTCTAACATGGAAGAAGCATTCACTGCATAAAGAATGTAATTTAAATCACTTGCCTTGAGTTTATTTCTGATTTTGATGATGATTTCCTCTCTCTTTCTACAGAATTTCCTCTCTCTCTCTTTCTCCAAGCTTCTTCTCCAAAGGTGGCTATGGTGGCTAGGGTTTGCTTTGGGAAGGTATTAGAAAACCTAATTCTAATAACCTACGTAGCTTGTTGGGTTAATATGGGTTGGTTAGTGGCTTAGTGGGTCAAATCCACATCAGATGTAATTAACCAATTTTCGTCACTTTTAATTTCCCAAAATACGAAATTACCAAAATACCCTTTATATTGCCGGTATGGCCTAAAAATACCCCGGGACCCAAACTAAACCCCCGGCTAGTGTTTTCTGACTATCTCGACCCTTCCGGACGCGTTGGCGCACTCGAAACGACCATACGATTAATAGAATTTAAATTCACTTTTATAATCAAAATATTACACCGTGACGCGGCGGTCACACGCGTCTCAACAAAATTTCTAAAATGCCGTATATCAATCTTACGACAAATTTTTCATAAATCAATATTCATATAAAAACATGTATGCACATAATCAAATACCAACTCGCATCTCGTTAGTATTTTTAACCCGGATTAATTTCCAATTAATACGCATTTAATTAATTAATCCCAAAAATAAATATAGCCAAAAGTACGGGGTATTACATTTTATATGGGTTCAAACTTAATTCTCGCCTAAATCCATAATTAAAGTTTAATATTTCAATTATAATAAATGTTACTGAAGAGTAATAAATAATATGTATTGAAGAGGTGATAGTTAGATTAAAATGAGAAAGTGACAAAGGTAAAGAAACAAAAACAAAAAATAATTTCCAAACTACAAATTCAACATTATGCAGCTAGTGATCCGGACAAACACAAACCATTAAAGGGAGTCAATTAAAGCCTCACATTTATCACCATCTCCACAATAATATAAAAGGACACAAAAACTATCCAATTTATATATATATGCCATCTTCTTTAATTAATTTTTAGAAGACAAATCTCTCACTAAGATTATTCTAATATGTAAGCATCATATGGCACCACAAGAAAACTAATTTTTTCCAACACCTTTTTCTTGGTATTTTTTAAAAATGCTGAGATTTTTCTTTTTACCTACATTTATTTATAAGTATTGAAAATTCACATCATTTATATTAATGTGCCGAATAAATAAAGCATTTTTTAATTAATTCTAAAATAAATGTGGTATTTTTTAGGCATTTCATAACTAATGCCACTGAAATTTGGAAAAGAAGCACTCTTCCTTAGTATTTGGCGGGTGTTTGTTTTCTCTTAAAAAAATACCCATGTTTCCTTCTTCTAAGCTAACACCTCAATAATCTCTCCCATCACGCCTCATCTTCTCTGAAAGAATCTCCACAATTCTAATCCTTCCCAAACCTCTCCCCCTCAATTAGTTTGACCTAATAATCCTCAATCCTCTATATAAGTGCGTCACTTTCGTGGCCGGGTGCTATTGCAATTTGTTCTTTCAAGTCTTTCTTGGACCTATTCATTGTCTTAGGTAAGTTGCATTTTTTATCGTTTTTTTATTGGACCTGTTCGACTTTGTTGACTGCATTTTTTTTTATATTTTTCTGTTGCATTTTGTTCCTCAATCCTCTCTATAAGTGTTCGAATGCATTTTTTTTACATGTTCGATCTTCTTGGACATGTGTCACTTTCTTGGGATCATTGGTATTTTTTTTTCGGTGCATATGATGGGTTTTGATATGATCTCTCTGTGAATTATATATATATCATGAATCAATAATATTTTGACATCTTTTTTCCTTAGATATTGTTTATTATTTTTCATGAATCAAAAACACAAACTAAGACGTTAAAAAATTAAACTGTGTTGATGCCATATATAAAAATTAAACTGCTTCTCTCTCTCTCTCTCCACACACACACACATATATATATATATATATGTGTGTGTGTGTATTTATCATGAAAATTTTAATACTCAACTGTGTTGATGCCATATCGCATACTCAACTGTGTGTTTGTCTAATTTTTGTTGATATGCACACAAAATTTTATCTTACTTTTATATGATAATGCCCAGGCTGCAAGTTAGACCTAATCACCAGAGTTCGGCAATCTACTTGTCCCAAACACTTATAAGAACTTTTTTTACAATGTTACTCAACCTAGTTTGTATATGTTCCGTTTTGTAATTAATGTTGTTGTGATGGTATCTTTACAAAATTAATTTTTGCATTGCAGTTGAATTTAGTAAGCCCCTTATTCATGCAACATGTGCTGAATTTTAAAATAACAAACAAGTTTTAATATTACGTTCTAATTTGGACAATTTGATTTAGTAGCGTTTTCATTTAGATTCTATAATGTAATTATGTTATCTCATTATTAACAAGGAGATTTGTTTTCCATAATGATTATTTTTTACTAAAGTTGTTTTTAAGGGAGGGCCTTATGCATTATTTTGTGTTTGATATTTTTAGCTTTTAGAAAATTAAGTCATGATATGATTTGTTGTGTTGGGTTATTCATTATTTTACATTATTTATGTTTAAGAGAAAATGTTTTGGCATTAGATGCAGTCATTTTCTGAATCTACCATGATTCAATGCTACATTAATATCTTTTGGTAATTGATTTTGTTACTTGTGAGTTTTTTAAATTTTTGTTAACTAATAAAGGTTAAAATATATTTATAGTTAAGTTTTTCCATTTTATATATGTAAATATTGGTAGTTTTCATATAGGGCCATATCCAAATGGTGTTATAATCAAAGTCTTACTATTTGTAAATTTATATACTTTTGAAGGAGCATATTAATTATTTATGGTTGAACATTTTTTATTTATTGCATTTTTTTTTTGAATTTTTCCTAATGAATCTAACAACAATTTTATGATAGTGTGAGGTAATCAACAATCTTTTCATATTGATAGCGATAAGAGTTGGATGGAATTGTCAAGAGTTTAATAGCCTTATATTAAAAGAGTTAATGGGTTTATTGATTTTTATCCTAAGCTAGTGATCAAGTGCTTGTGTAAGAAATGTCAAAATACCATTAGCCATAAAAGAGAAGTTTTTTATGATCACCTCATCATTCATGGGCTTGTTAAGAATTACACTAGGTAGATTAATCACGTAAAAGGGGCTATATACACAATGGGAATTATTGGAGTGGATGAAGGACATGATTCGAATACAAGAGATGATATGTGTGGACTACTACATGATATATTCAGAAATGAAAGTGAAGAGGGTATATGATGTAACGACTCGTATGAAGACAAGGATGGGATGGATGAAAATGCATCAATATTTTTCAAGTTGTTAAAAGATGGGGAACGTGAGTTGTACCCTGGTTGCAAAAATTTCTCATCACTTTCATTTATTGTTCGGCTCTTTCATATGAAAACACTTTATAAATGAATCCACACATCGTTTACCACATTACTTCAATTCTTAAAATAGGCACTTCTGGAGGGTGAGAAACTGCTAGGTTCGTACTCTGAAGTGAGAAAGATCGCTAATGATCTAGGGTTTTATTATCAAAAAATTCTTTCATGTCCAAATGATTGTGTTGTATTGGAAAGAGAACAAAGATCATGAGGATTTCATAATATTTCATGCATTAAGATGGAAGCAATTTTCAGTTGAGTCCGATGATGAAGAAGCTAAGGGTCAAAAAATTTCCGAAAAGGTTATTAGGTACTTCCCACTAAAACCAAGGTTTCAAAGATTATTTATGTCATTGAAAACATCCTCCCTCATGAGATGGCATGCCGAGGAACGCAATTACGACAACATATTAAGACTCCTTGCTTATTCTAGAGCATGGAAAACCATCGATCAACAAAATCCAATTTTTTTCTAGTGACTCATATAATGTTAGGCTCGGACTAGAATTCGATGGCTTCAAACCTTTTAAAACAAAAGGCATTTCTCATACACGTGTCCTGTTGTTTTAATGATATACAACTTACCTCCATGGATTTGAATGAAACAATCATATCTTATACTGTCTATGTTGATTGGCGGTCCACACAGCCCAGGAAATAATATTGATATTTACTTCCAGCCTCTCATCTTTGAGTTGAAGGAATTGTGGAATTATGGCGTATTTACTTGTGAAGCATCGATTGAAAAAATGTTTTGTATGCATGCAGCGTTAATGTGAACAATTAGTGACATTTATGCATATGAAAACTTGTCAGGTTGGAGTACAAAAGGGAGATTGGTTTTTCCTTGTTGCAATAAGAACACTTGTTCACATTGATGGGAAGAATTTTTTGTATATGGGCCATCGTTCGTCGTTGGATCACATCCATAAATTCAGAAATGATATTATTGATTTTGATGGGAAATTGGAAAGATAAGTCAATCCCTCTTAAGTATTCGTGGATGATATCTTGGAGAAATTAGAGGTAATGGAAAGAAATATTGAGAAGGGATGAAGAAGAGAAAAATGAGTATCGACGGTGAAGGGAATGGTGATAGTTCTCTAAATTGGAAGAAAAAAATCATATTCTTTCAACTTCCATACTTGAAGGATCACTTGATTCGTCACAATCTTGATGCTATGCGTGTAGAGAAAAATTTTTGTGATAACATACTTTAGACATTATTAAATGTTGATGGAAAATCAAAAGATAATATAAAGGCTCATCGAAACTTTGAGAATATGGGTATTCGAAAATCATTGCACCCTAAGAGCTTCCCAAATAACAAAGTATATTTACCACCAGCATGCTTCACAATGAGTAAAAATCATAAAGACATATTTTGTAAGTTTTTAAAGAATATCAAAGTCCCAGATTTATGCATCTAATATTTCACGGCGTGTAAACATTAAAGAGAAGAATATTTTTGGGCTAAAATCCACGATAATCATATCATAATGCAACAACTACGCCTGCTAGCAGTACGAAAATCATTACCTACGAATGTAGCAAGGTCTTTGCGAATTTTCTTTTTCCCAGCATTTATTTATAAGTATTCAAAAATCACAGCATTTATGTTGATGTGCTGCATAAATAGAGCATTTTATAATTAATTCCGAAATAAATGTTGCATTTTTAAGGCATTTCATAACTAATGTCATTAAATTCAGGGGGGGAAAGCGTACCCTTTTCATTTTTGGCGAAAGTTATTTTTTTTAAATGGTTGGTCTTCATTTTTGGTAGGACCTTTGCTTATCTCAAGCTACCTCTCCTCAATCATCTCCTCAATCCCCAGTCTCCTAAGAATTTTATACACGTTTATTTTTATCTCCCTAAATTTATAATGTAACCTCCTCCTCACTCCCCCCTCTCTCTCCCTAAATTTACACATTTTTTACCTAACCCTATCATCCCCAATTGGCATACTCGGACTGTGTTGATACCATGTAATTTCTTGTTGGCTAATCTTTCTTTTGTTATAATGCGTGTTTGTGTGAGATAAGGATTGATTTCCTATTCTTTAATTGATATGTACCATTATTTTTCTCTTCTTTTGTTATAATGCGTGTTTGTCTAAGAGTTTCTAATAATGTAGTTTTGGATATTTTACCTATATCATGTTTATCAGTGTGTTTTGGTGTCACTTGTTCATTATTGATTTGAATTTGAAAAAAAAAATACGTACCATTGTTTAATTGATATGTGTGTGAGCGGGAGATTTTTGGTGAGTTTTCTGCTAAATTTTATTGTTTAGTTTCCAAAGGATTGTAATTAGGTAGTTTCAAATCAATCTATATATCTCATATGCTTGAAAAATAATTGTTATTATTTGAGTGTTTATTTCTGTTTGAACCTTTTGTTTCATTTTGTAGATTTTTTTATTATTATTAAATTGACCCATGGGTATGATAGAGAGGTTTTCCAGTGTGCTCACATAATTTTGGAGTGTTCTCACTTCCCAATAAACTAACAATCTTACTAAAAGTGTGTACACTTTGCTAATTCACGGGTGTTAGTTTAATGGTATCATTTTATACTGGCATGGATAAAGATGATAATTGACACAAATTTTCCTATTATGAATGGTACTATTTTTAAGGATACTTAAATGTTCACGAAATATGACATTCTTTTCTTAGTTTAATATTTTTTTTAAATGACTAATGACTGAATGCATTTTATTTGTTTCACATCATATGTATGAATGGATAAATAATGATGGAGATTCAAGTTCTATTTGTTTTCAGTTGTATTTTTGTATTTATTGATGATTAAAGAATGTCTACATTTTATATTTCTTCCCTTTTATTAATGATTACATGTACTACTGTAGATGTGTTATTCAATGTGTGATGTTATGGTATAAAATAGGATTTTAACTCACATATTCAATGTATGTTGGGAAAATTACAGTTAGAGAGTTCCTTCTAGGCCTAAAATTTAACTCTTGTTGGTGCAACAGGGCATTTGATAGGTTTGGACTTAGTGGTTGTCAATTTATCAAGGTATTATTTTTCTTCTTGCTCTTGTTGATTGTGTGTTTCTTTCTAAGGAGAAATTGGTTTTTTCAATTGTTTTGTATGTCTGGTTATTCTCTACATTTTTTTATTGATTCAATATATTGACTCACCCCTCCTTTTAAATGATATGCCAACGTTTCCACTGTGCTATGATGGCATTGGTCTTGCATTAAACATTCTTTCACTTCTATTTATGTATAATAAACATATAAATATATTAAAAACATATTTTCAAGAGGAAGTTTCATACTCGAAGTCACAATAAGCTGGGAGTAGAAGTGTCACCCTCCTCCAAACTTTCAATAAATAGTGGCACTATCATGTCTACCTCGTCGGTTTTATTAAGAGAAACATTCAGATCAGCTGACAACTGAATAACATTAAGTTGTATAATAGGAACAGCCTGCTTCTCTTTCCTATCCTGAAATTGAAAGTGCATAAAATAATACATAAAAGAAAATTAAAATTGAATATGGATCGATTATTAAACAAAAAAAGACATAGAAGAATTTTAATGTTTAAATGTAGTTCAATAATGTTTTTGAAAACACAATACTTCAGTTAGGGATAGACTTATTTCGTGGCGATCTGCTGCTAAATCTTCGATTGTAGGAAAGTGTGTCTGAATTATTCCTACTTATATACGCTTGTGCATTGGGAAGCATAGTAACGAATGTTGATTTAAGGGAATAAAATTTCACTATTCAGTGATTTTATGTGATATCTATAATATGATCAATATTTACTGTACTAGTCATTATCAATTTCCCCAAAACTTTGACATTCGCCAAATTGATTTTGAGCATAGAGATGGGGTCAGGTCGCATTATGTTGAGAAGATTACCAAATGGAAGGCTCTTGCCGGTATAGGGCTTAAGTTAAATCTTTATGGTTTTTTTCTAAAGGTAATACTGGTTAGAGTGGAGGGAATGGAATCTTTAGGGATACTAAGGGGGAAGTTTTTAGAGGTTTTGCTACTAATTTTGATAGGGTACCAACATTGAGGGAAAAACAAAGGTTATTCTTATGGGTATAGAAGTATGTGAATAATTGATGGACCAAGGTTTTGCAATTGAGTCTGATTCTCAAGTCATGATACAAGTTCTTAATGAAATGATAAAATGCTCTTGGAGAGTGGTAATTGTGGTGGAGAAGATCAAATCCAAAATAAGTGAAAAAGTTATTTCATTTACACATATCTTAAGAGAATGTAATAAGTGTGCATATTTCCTTGCTACGTTTGGGTGCTATACTAATAGCTTTGCTGCCCGAGATGCTATTGATTTCCCCTAAAGAGCTTCAAGGTTTGGTTAGGGTGGATTCATTAAGATTTCCAAATTTAAGACATAGTTAAGTATTTTGTTTCTTTGTTTAAGTGGTTTGATTGTTCTTATACGGTTAGTCAAAAAAAACAAAAAAAAAAGATTAAGTTGAATCATTAGATGGAACCTAAACATACCCCTATAAAAAAATGAATCTTCACCGACTGCCCTTCAATCACCTTGTGAGATAAAAGCTTCAACATTATTAACTCCCATAATTGACTCAATAAAAGTATCCACTACAGCAACAACCTTAACAATCCCCTAACCAAGACAATACTCATAAACAATTGGAATCTCACTAATATCGTTCTCACCCACATCACCCCACACCAAAACCTACAAGTTCAAAAGTATCATCATAACAAACTTCACACATTAAATGAACCATGTGCAGTTTAACATTTCCCAAAGTTACAAAAATTAATCCTACGAGCATTCTCTTATACTACACACAATTCACATTATATACTTGTTAACTGAGTATCAATGATGGGGGATTTCAATAGTACAAACATAAAATTTATAACCAACATAAGATAATGACTTATAATTCGATGGGAGGGTGGAAACAATAGTTAAAGTAACAAAAAACAAACACTACACCAAGAAAGTAGATTTGTAACTGCTAATATAACTTACAACTGACCTTTATAACTGCTATTTGCGGTGACGATTTGGGAGGTCACAAAAAATTAATTATCACCCCTAACAACGATCACAAATTTTTATAAACTCTATGGGGGTTAGGACTGATGACCCCAATTTGCAACTGATGTCAGCAATTACGAATCTAATATTTATAACCGCTGTTAGTAGTTACGAATCTAATATTTATAACTGCTGTCAGCAGTTACAAAATTAACAATAGTAACAAGTTTAATATTTGTGACTGCTATTAGCTGCTACGAATCTAATATTTGTGAGTGATATTAGCAGTTACAAAAGTTATATTTGTTAAATATGGTTAGAGCTATTACAAAAAAATATATATTTTCACAAAATGACAAAATTATGAGAGTAGAATAAATATCATGAACATGTAACAAGTCTAAAAGATTCAACAACATTTCATTTATAATTCTGAGATTACAAATATTGGGTACACATAAACTTGTTTAAAATTAATTTAACATCAAACAAACCCTTCTTGGGCGTCAAGTACAAAATGGACATAGAATAAAAAATAAACTAAAAATAATAACGACACAACACTTCGATGACTTAAAATGTCATGAACATGTAACAAATCATTCTAAACCTAGACCATGGGTCACCATGCGGTGGATAGGTATCATGAACTCTAGGTAAATCAACCGTGAGGGGTATTGGTGCGGTTACATCCTCCCTCGTGTACTCGGAGTATGCGTGCTGAGCAAGTTTAATGGAATCAAATTTTTTGAATACGGCGCCTCGATATCCATTGACTTGTGCTTGTGTTGCTTGACATGAAGTGTAAACACCTGGATTTAAGTCTTTGAATACTACATATGCCATGTGTATGCCTGCAAATAATAGAATGTAACTATGTTAATTACACTAGAAGTAACCATACACAATGGTAAATAATAGACTAGAAGTTCAATAAAAACACCTACGTTGAACAAGTGTTTCCAATGCCTGCTTAATGCTCCCGAGGGACAAGTGATTCTCAACAGTCTCAAATACAATTGCAACAACATTAATGGTATTATTTTCCTCAATAAATCTTATAGTTAAATTAATAAAAAAAATAGAGTAATGATCTGAAGATAAATGAACAAGCTCCATATAAATGAATAGACATAACTGTCAATAGAGAAATAATCGTTAAACTATTAAACAGTCATAACTGACAATAGAGAAATTCAAACTCCTTATAAATGGACAAACTATTACACAAACGTAATAGTAAGGATTCATAAACCTATATGGATGGTTGGTGATGCATATGTTTGTTATAAATCATAAAAAAATTAATCTATTCATCATTTTACTAATGTTAATATCAACTTCCACAAGCGGCTTTCATTACGACACTTTCATATATTTTCAGCTTAATTCAATGCCCTTCTCTACAGATCTTATCTCTTTCATTTACTCTTTCCTTAAGTTTCAACCTAAATTTTCAAGACTAAGTTATTCTACTCTTTAAATTCAAATTCAATATCTTAATCTACTTCATATACTATATATCTATTACCTACTAAATATCATAACGTATCCCTTTCTCTAACTTATTTAGAATATGAAGTGTAAAAATCATTAATAGAATTTATACATCTATACTACTCTTTTAGAGGTAGAATATAGATTACAATGAGAAGTTCAAACCAAAAAAGGAGTCACAAAACAATAAAATAGTGGGTTATAAATGACCTTTATACTCAGTACAGTTATTCAGTACACAAATCACAATGCAATCCATCTTAGAAATCAAATCATGCAGTTATTCAGTTGACTGATAGAGAAGTCCTTATTTTAGTTCATGTGATGATTAGATCAATGAAAAAACTTATTATTATATGGTAACTAGTTTTGATTATCTAAAGCTAAAGGGGAACAAATTTTGATTGGCAGAAAATTTATTCGACCATTTGATCGTTGTTGTTCACACACCATATTGACGTGATGTCCTCCATCTCGATTCAAACCATTTGGTCATGAACAAATCAACATGCTCATCCTCGGTAAGAAAATCAGGGTATTATACAACAAAATAATAATGCAAGAATATTAATTAAGGGGGAAAGGAAAAGAGAACTGAGTAGAAAATATAATAATGTGAAACAATAAACCCAAGCACTTATAAGAAACCTTAAATCATACAATTTTCAAAATGAAAACACGAAGTTTGAAAGATACAGTATTGAAATTAAAATAAAAAAATATGGGAAATGAAAATCAAACAAAACAGAGAACGGAAAATTACGTGAAAAACACACTTCAACATGAAGTTTACCTATTGAAGCAACGACAAGACCAAACTTAGCACGGTTGCAACTTCAGTAGAACAACTTCAAAAAATTGCAGTGAATTAATCTACCACAGTGAACAACTTAGCACATTTGCAAAGGCAAAACCCACATTTAAATAAGCTCATGACAATCTATCATTTGTCCATGAGCTAATATGTACATAAATCTACCAATGAGATATGAGAAATCTATAGTGCGGTGATGTAGAATGAGGTTGTAAAAAAATAAAAAATGAAACAATAGATAACGCCTATTAACATCAAAATGAAGAAACATGTGATGAATCCAAGTAATCTAATCTCTCGCTAGAAAAGATGCTAGAGCATCATATGAAATCTCATCATCATTATAAAAAGACTATTATTCGTCATCATTAAGATGAGTTCTAGACCTAAGTGAGTAACAGGAGCATCATTAGCGAGCTCAATAGAAACACCAGGAGCATCATCAACAAACCCAAACAATCTAACACTAAAGCCCAAAAAAATTCAAAGCACAACCCAAAAAAACCAAACAAACACCATGTTTCAGTAGTAATCCAATAATTTCCCAATATGGTCTGTAATTTGTTCAAAGATTAAAATTTCAAAGCATTGTTCAAAGATTCAATATGGTCTCTAATTCAGTTCTATAGAAATTTAAAAACAGTTCTATACAACCTTAAAAATAGTTTTATACAACCTTAAAAATAGTTCTATAGAACTGTTCAAAGATTTAGTATATTCAAATATTCAATATTTTATAGAATTGTTCACAATATGGCATGTGATTCAGTTTTATAGAATTGTTCAAAGATCCCAACAATGTTAATTTAGACTGGTCTGTGGTCAATTTGAATTGGCAATAACATTTAACCCAAGTGTGGAAAATCCCAGCAGCGTTAAATGCATACCAGGTACATAAATACATTACGAACCAATCAAGCTAACTATGGCATCTTACAAGAATGCAACAACCTCGGTCATGAAATTGATGACAAGTGTTTTGATGAAAAAAGTGGCAGTCAGTACATTATACACTCACAGTTAGTATTTTATTTGAGTTTTGTGTGACAAGTTGAATTGTAATAATGTAAATTGGTAATAGGAATATGGACATACGTAACACAAACTTGTTAAAAGTTATAATTGCACTATTTAAACATGACAAAAAAATAGCTATACATGATTCGATAAATGAGCGGTACGAGCAATCAATCTTAGCAGGAAACCAACAAGACATAACTGATTAACTTAAATGGCTAACCAATTCCAAGCCGAGAGAATGGAGTCACTTCAAACAATTTACACATAATAATACAATATAATAATCCTTTTTCTAGTCCATTTTCTCTGTTAGATACATTCAATAGAACAATTAGGATGAAGAGTATATTTAAAAGTGAAATTTGAGATCTTTACTACTTTACATTAAGTTCTTACAGGGTATATAAAGTTATAATGTATTTTAAACTGATAGTTAGTAATGTTTGATAGTCTTGTTGAACATCCGTAATGTTTGACAGCCTTGTGGAGTATGATTACAGCTAGTGAAATTAGGAATGTTTAACAGTGTTGCATATTTTTCATGTATCAAACGTATAAACTCCATATAAATGAACAAACTATTAAACGTACTACATAAAGATGTAACCAATACTCGAAACCTAAACATCGGTCAACTAACATCTGTTCAGTAGGATGCATAGCATATGTGTAATACCCCGTACTTTTATGGATATTTATTTATGAGATTTATTAAATTAAATGGGAATTAATTGAGAATTAATCCGGATAAAATAGTAACGAGATGTGAGTTGGTATTTGATTATGATGTGTATACATATGTTGTGATATGAATATTGAAAATATTGAAATTGTCGCGAGACTGAAATTCGGCAATTTGGAAAATTTTGTTGGGACGCGCGTGACAGTCGCGTCAGGTGGGTAATTATTTAAATTAAAAAGTGAATTTTATTTTTATCAACCGTATGGTCATTTTGAGTGCGCCAACGAGTCCGAAAGGGTTGAAATAGTCAGAAAACACTAGCCGGGGGTTTAGTTTGGGTCCCGGGGCATTTTTAGGCCATACCGACAACCCAAAAGGGTAGTTTGGTAATTTCGAAAATTGGGTAATTAAAACCCACGAAAATTAGAGTTAAAAAATCTGACTTAGTCTTAAACCACTAAGCCATTTCCAACCCCAATTTAGGTAGTGGGCTACGGGAGAAGTTTAGAAACCTTAAACTTGGCAAAAACCAACCCTACCTCCATTGTCATCTTGAGAAGAACTTGTAGAGAGAGAGAGAAAGAGAAGAATTCTGCAGAAAGAGAGAGAGAGGAATTCAACCACCTTCAATCAACAAAAAATCTGAAGAACGATTAAGGCAAGTGGTTTAATTACAATTTATTCAATGCTATGCTTTCCATGTTTAGGGAAATTATTAAATTTATCTTGGAAGATTGATTAGACCCATGAATTTGAGGATTTAAAACTGTGAACTATGTTAGGAATTGCATGCAGACATATTCTGGACGAATTATGAACTCAAATTATAACCCTTGATGATCTAAAAACGAATTAAAGAAGAGATTTTTATTGTTCTTGAAAGAAGTAGAAAACTAGGGTTCTTGATGAAGTTTTGATCCAAATAAAGCCCTTAGTTGATGAATTTTTGGTTTTAGAACGTTAACAATGTTGTAGGATGGTTGTATGATGATATTATAACGTTAGATTAGAGTTTCATGCATTAAAATGGTGTTTTGAGATGATTTGAAAACTGCAAAACGAAGCAGTCCGTAGCCTACCTGGTGCGTTCGATCGATCGACATTCATCAGTCGATCGATCGACCACCATCGATCGATCGAAGGTAAAGGTCGATCGATCGACCTTCCCAGAATGAGTAAAATTTTCCAAGTTAATTTTAGTGATGATAACCTTAGAAAATTATCCTTGGAGACTTTATGAATATCCTTAAACTTAAGGAAGACCAGTAGGTATGGTTATGAAATTTGGACCTTTATTAGAATTCAATTTGAGGAATTATTCTAATTTAATGAAATTCGATAAGTGAGATAATATTTGGGTTAAAAGTGTAAATTTGAATAATTTAATGAAATAAGGTTTGGGGCAGAAGTAAGGACCTTAGGAATAAAGATGTTATATGTGGGAATAATAGGAACTTAATAATCTATTTGAGATAGGTTTTAAGTATAAGAAACTACGACGTGAGACGTGTCGACAGTTTAAATTTTATATTATCGAAAGACTTAAAATATATAAAATTGGAATAATGGTATAAGGATGTAGAGTATACATTTATTAATATTGAGATATCTAAGATGTGTGAATGCTTAACATATGATTTTTGTGTGTATGACATACCTACCATACTTGCTATCACGGGAGGTTTACGTTCGTTTAGGGCCATCTAATCTTTGTGTTGCCTGGATTTAGATTGGTACCTCGAGGACATAGTTCAAGAGAACGACTTATTTGTGAGTTAATAAGTCAGCTGACTATGGAGCGTAGGTATGTACGTGACCATGGATATGTTGAATTATGTTCGCCTCCATTTTTGTGTGTGGTGCTTTTTCCAACAATTCCTGAGAGATTCGGAATTTGTAATCCTTATGTACGTGATGTACCGGGATGGATAGCAGAGTATGTGTGCACCGCAGCTTGCCTCGGGGTGCTTGTATTGTATATTTATGATGTGAATAATATACGGTTAATTGAAAAGGAATTTATTATGTTTTATTGTGAGTATAGTTATTGTGACGTTATGAAAAGATAAAAAGGGGACATATATCGATATATGGTTTTGTTAATAATTGGGAATCCGAGAATTAATGTAGAACCCTCTATTTAATTGTTAAGGTTGGAATTAAAACGTGAATCGAGTAGAAGTGTTAGAAACTCTTTTGAACTAGACAGTTATGAGAAAACACATGAATGGGTACAAGAACGTTAGGAGTGCACAGTTAGACGAGAGGAGAGTATTTGATGTGAGAGCACGTCCTAACATGTTTTGTGCATCCATTGTTTTAAATGTTATTAAAGCACTTGCTGTTTTTAAAATACTCTCCACTTTCGGGCTCTGACCCGTTTGCTTTCAAATCTATTTTGCAAAAACCATTTTAGGTGCCCAGCCACAAGGACACCATGCTTAAGATCCTCATTCAGGTGACGAGCTGTAGCTGTTTGTGGAAGTTACAGGACTTTGCTAGTAGACGCTTCATCTATCTTGACTTCATATTCAGCTTTCATCAGTTGTAGGGCATGTCGCCCATTTCTATTAGAAACATTTCCTATTTCAGATTTTCAGACTTTTGGCATGTAATTAATTCAGGTTACATTGTTTTACTTATTTCAGTTGTGGGATTGTTGTGAGGAGTTTTCTTCCGGACTTATTATTATTTGTTGGTTATTCCATTTCTTCATTATGGTGAATGGTTATGTTATCCTTTCATAATTCTTTTACTGCATGTTAATCAGACTTAATATAAAATTTGACAACTTACTTTTTAAATACTACGTGGTTAGTAATCATTAAAATGTTTTCGACACTGATGCTATTAACTGAACCAACTTGGAATTTTGTATTGATTTAATAAAGGAGTAGCTACCCGGTATTTAATTAGTCGGGGTGTCACAATATGTTGATCCTAAATGTCGGTTAGTCGACATCTTATTTAGAATTCAACTCAATGCCCGCATTAACCACGATTTCAGGTGGAAGATATACTGTGAGTGATATATATATATAGCATACACCTAAAAAAGGAATTTAAATCTTACACTCCAAATAATTTAAAGCATACAACTATGAAAATGTACCTCATCTGTTAGGCCTTAATAATTTCTAAAAATTACAGCTTTTGGTTGTGTACTTCTCTCTGAGATTTGAGACTATGGTATTATCAAATAAGCTACAGCCTAAAATAGAGCTGAAACAACAATGAGAGATGGAAAATAAAAGTCATACGAGCAAGCAAAGGATCACAAACAAGTTGAGTGGCAGTTATATACCAGCAATGCAGACCATGTTTGGATCAGATCAATTAGGCAGAACATTTATTCAAAATAGAGACCATTTACTTTGTCAATGGTATAAAAGAAGACTTAAAGTTATAAGATTTCGACACATATAATAACAAACAAAATACGAATAGAATCCAAACAGTTCCATAATCAAAATATAATTCGGACAGTTACATAATCCAATAGTTTGCCTAACAGTTGCAAAAAAATAGAAAAATAACATCTTAAGTTACATCCACAATAACGTAGGCCAAACCACCTAAGATTTCTCGGCATCCTTAATATTCTCCGCCCCATAACTTTGTCGATACAATGGATGATTCTCTTCTCCTGGATCAACACTTCTAACATAAACCTTACGTTCGAATATCAACATTTGATGGCCATGCACCACCATTCCAATAGTAGCTGAAGCAATAACTTGTCCACCTTCAATATTCTTTTGACTTGAAAAATATAATAAATAGACATATGGATCATGTGGAGGATCAAAAGAATTTCCAAAGTCTGGCTCAGTTATATCTCCAAAGTTTGTCTCAGTTGACGGAGGGATAGGCATGTAATCTTGAGAACTTGGATGCGGGACATGAGTGTAATCTTTAGAACTAGGATATGGGATGGGATTATAATCGTGGGGACTTCGATGCAGTGATAATCGATCGATTTGATATGGCACTTTGAGACCATTCTTTTTAAAAGAACTTAAAATTATGGTAACAGATGATTTGAGAAAAGTTATATCTGCATTCAGCTACGACTGTGAGGATAATGCTCCATTTAAATGTGATACTATAGGAGCAATGGACTTAAGTTTACTTTTAGACACGGGTCCAACACCATGAGTTTCCCCCTAGTGTCCTTTCCTTTAAAGGCAGTCAAAGCATCAGTATCCAAACTGGTTTGGCTATAAGAACCTTTGATATGTCTTAGCTCACTCAATTTTTGTTGCAAAATTATTAATGAATTGATTAAAACGATTGAATGACTAAACTTGAATGAATTTAATTACTACAACAAATGTTACGAAAATCACCATATCATCCGCTACCATTGGGTGAAACTCCCCAGTTTTCCACCTACGACTTTCGATATACACTTCCGAACAATAAACAAGTCATTTATTTTTAAGCACCTGCAAATTAATTTTGCATTAACTATTTGATCAAGACATATTATATATATCCACATACACATTAAAATAAGAAAGTGTAAGTACCATCTCCTCGATTTTCTCAACATATGACATCTGACCAAGACAATGGACGTCAGTGTTTTTAGCCTTGTTCACCCGACCTTAGTGTCTTTGTTTTAATTTCGCCTTATATGCTTCACTTAAGATGAATTCATTCCACTCATGGATGGGGATAAGATATTTTTTTTGTACTTGATCCTTCAGGGCCTTAATCCCATCACAGTCCAAGCCCTTAAAATAATTCGAGCGGAGGTTACTTCTAAGCGTCTTTAATTGAATACAAAGGGGTTTCAAGTTCTCCTCCATCCGGTTGGATGAAATATCAAACTATTTCATAAGTATATTCCACAAGTCGTCTTTTTTTACTTGGTCAACCATGTCCCAACTCTCATATTTTCAACCGATATATATGATTTTAACAAAGACAAAGCTCGATCTTTCAAAGGATTCTTGCCACTTATTGGCAAACCAAATAGGTTAAGGGAAACATCTGCATGATAATCAATGGCTGAATGTTTATCATGGCTTGAAATTTCAGGCCATGATGATGGAATTTCATTCTCGGACTTCATTTTCGGCATTTATATATTTATGCATTAGTCCATATGTTAATGCAAGAGTAAGGAAATAATATAAAATAATATAATATAAGTTATACATTTTCAACATATTCTAAAAGTTTTGATAATTCAATCATGTCATAAGTTTCATACTTCATCATTTAGCGTAAAGTTTTTATTGGCCATGTCCGCAGAAGTGTGTTGACAATTGCATTTCTGACACTAAATATGTTAGGACGTATTCCTTCTCTCCAAAGCCGATAATATATGTCAACTTTGTTCTACATATGTTTTCTCATGGTAGAGTATGAACACATCATTATCCCCTTCTGTTTTATCCACAAAGGATGTATTTTTCTTTCTTCAAGTTGTAAAAACTCTACTAACTGCATCGCATTACTTGGATTATGTTTTATAAGTACCCTTTCAACTGCTTCATCCCATCATTGAGGTAGTGTGCCTAGTATTGATTGAAATAAATATGGTTCAGGTATGTTCCACCCATGATCTCATAAGTAATTGCATTATTTAATTTTTCTATAGCCATGGCGATAAATTGATGTGTTCTCTATAAAAGCCTGTTTTGAAAGTCGTTGCATGTATATTTAATATATGACCTCTGGAAAAAAGTAATAATAACTTGTGAACAAAATGCACTATGAATATGTGCTACGAAATAACTGAAACATGCTATTATAAATAACTTTTAAGTCAACATTTACAACAACATAACATGATACAATTAACATCTACTCCTCTAATGTGTCTAATAATTTCATTAATGCTGGGTTGTCATCCTGAAAAGACTGAATCTCGATAGGTGACACTATATCGTCTACCGATGTAGTCAAGCGCTTAGGTGAATGCAAAATAACAGACCACGGATCGCTGTTAGGGCTCTTTACATAAAACACATGCTTTCAATTTTGGAATGCATAAACGAATGGCTTGTCATTCACATTATCTTTACTCTTCAACTTGGACAAATCAACCTTCACCATATGGGTGTTAGGGTTGACCATATAGGCATTCTTATCCTCCATTCTCACCCACTCGTAGTAGAATACATGTACACTGAAAGATATATAATCTAATAACACAATTTGTCTTATAATCCCATAATACATCATCTCAGCTTCTATCAAGTTTTTATCTTTCGCGCTTGCCCTGAAGTAAGTTAACGCTTTATATGAAATGTCGTTATTTTGTTCCCAATGAGTTTTAGCCCGTGTGTGCTTGAAGAGAACACAAAACCATTGACATGAGATTGTCCAAACTCCTTGTCTACAAAACTAGGCCCATTTTCTAGACGTGGAAGCCTCATCGATAATTCACCAGCTTTTAATAACTGAAACCATGAAAGTATTTGCATTGTGAATATGTCGCAAAGATGATAAATAAAATTGAGGTATTACTATAGTTACCTCGAAAGAAACCAAAAGCCTAAAGTCATTATCTGAACTTGCGCCTCCCTTCCTCCTCTTAGCATGCTCGCACTCATTATATTGCCTATATTGAAATCATCAATATTAACTTCTTATGAATATAACATCTAACATATTACATTATTTTACAAAACATTTTTAATAAACTCACATTTTCCGTTTATCTATGTCGTCATGCATCTCGAATACATATCGAGCCACCTGATTATATTGTGTGCTTGTTAGCTTCACTACCTTACCAATTCCCAGGGCCTCCTAATGTATAACCTCTTCTAATTCATCAATAAACCATTCACGGCCTCTAATGTTTGGTTTAGGCATATATTCCTTTGCATACAAGGAAGCCTCTTCCATAATGTACTCCTCAGGAATGGACCCCTCAATATAACGTAATCTTGAAATGTTTACCTTACTAGTCCACATAAAAGTGATTCATCACATAAGTTCACTAAAATGTGTACGCTTATGTAAAAGAATGATGGAGGTAAGTACTAATCCAAAACACATGTAGCCTCGGCAAAAGTTTCTTTCGCCGCCATTATGTGCTTCATGTTGACTTATTTCTCACACAATAAGGAGAAGCATAAGCTAATTTTTAGAATAGCCCTCCGAAGATCATTGTTTTTCAAAAAATAGTGTCAGAATAACAGAGGAACAAGTTGCATTATCACATTGCAATCCTGAGACTTACACTTTTTCAAATCTTTTGTTGCGTCGCAGATAAATTAGTGTAAATTTGATGAGAAATTAGAAGTCACCTTCAAGCCCTTTAATGTTTCTAAAAACATGTTTCTTTCTTCAATGCTCAAAGTATAAGATACAACTGGCATATGATTTTTCCCAGTGTTCAGATCTTCTTTAAATGATAATGATCTTTTAAACCTCAAATCACAAAGATCTTCATGGGCTTTTTATCCATCCTTCGAATGAGAACCACCAATGCATGTGCCTAAGAAATACTCAATAATACTCTTCTCAGCATGCATAATATCTATCCCGTGTCATGTGGGATGTTCCTTCCAGTATGGAAAATCAAACATTATGGATCTCCTTGACCACGTTGTATGCACATTAATATCCTTTCTTTTACACTTCTGGGCCAAAATTATGGGGTGTTTCCCCCTCAAATTTTGAGCAGCCTAATTGACCTTTCTTTAAATTTCTAACCCAGAAAGTCTGGGTGGAGGTGGCTTCATCTCGATGCCTTTTGGGAGAAAATTTCTTCGTATTAACCTGAATTTGTGACTTTGTGGAAAAATCTTCGATGACAATGATAAAAAAAAGTTTACCACTTTTCTTAAGCCGTTTGTCTTCATTCTCCTCTCCATAAATAGGAAAACCTAAGTAACCATGTACATTGCACCCAGATAAGGTACGATAAGTAGGAAAATCATGAATTGCCTATATCAACATAGCTCTCAAAGTGAATTCCTCTTGTTTCTATGAGTCGAACACTCTCACACCTTCAACCCATAACTCATTAATTTCATTTATATGTGGCACTAAGAAAACATCAATGTCACTACCCAATTCTTTTGGACCTGGTATTAACAATGTCAAAATTAAGAACTCATTTCTCATGCATAATGACGGGGGGGAATTTAAAGGCACGGTGAACACTGGCCATATACTCGTTTTAATACTCAATTTTCCAAACAGGTTAAACCCATTGGTTGATATTCTGAGGTGAACATTTTGCATTTCTTTAGCAAAGTCTGGGTATCACCTATTTGTAGATTTCTACACAAATGAATCACTAGGATGTCGTATGAGATTCTCACCCACCTCCGTCGACCATGCCAAGTCATTGCCTCTGCTATCCAAGGTATAGTGTAAAGTCTCTTCAATCGGGGACCTAAAGGGAAATACTTTAACACCTTCTTGGGTATTTGTGTATCTACTTTCAACAAGCGTTTACTATGTACTATCATCTTTTATTTATATCTAGGTTCTTTACATACATGACAAGCTCATTTGTCCTTGTGCTCTTTATACAATAAAACACAGTCATACTTGTAACAAAGAATTGATTTGTATTTCTTACCCAAACCTTTCAAATTACGCTTAACGGTTGGATAATTGATTGGAAATACATTTTCTTTCGGGAGAAAATCTTTTGCCCAAAGGAGTATTATTGTCACACTTTTCCCCGATAAGACAAATTGGCTCTTTAAGTTGTGCAACCCAACCATGGCATATAACATTGTGTGGTCGAGGTTGGAGTTATGTTGTAATGGTATTGCGGCTGCTGCTTTTAACCTTATATAATCCCTATCTTGGTCACTAGCATTGTCAACAAGATCCTCACAGCCTAAATCATTCCCTCTAATATCACGCTTTTCTTGTGTTGCATGCACTTCGTATGTATCATTTATGAGATCGTTTAATCTAGCATGTACTAATGGGTCACCATCTGTGTGAAATGTTTCGTTGATAAGTATTTCTTTTGGAATATACTTAAAATCCCTCTCCCCGTGGCAATTCTAAAACGTGTAGTCAGCTTGCATACCCCAATGAAACAAATGTACTTTTACATCTACCCCTTTCAAACGTTTACCATTTTTACAACGATTGCACGGGCATGGGACAATATCAGTTTTGAGATTCTTGGTTTCATAATTCATAAATTCTTTAACCCCATTAACGTAAACTTTCCCCACTCTACAACTTTCACCCATCCACTCTTTATATTGTGGAAACCCCATTAATTCTACAATACAAACAAATAGAAACTCAGTAAATTATAAAACTAAGTGAATATGTCCTTTATAATGAAAAATAGCATACATACATATATAAAGGGACCCAACATAAAGGGACCAAACATTACAAACACAAAAATACCGTTTTATAAAGGGACATTAATCAGTTGGAGTAGGATTCTTGGTGTAGATTAATCAGTTGGAGTAGGATTCGTGGTGTAGATTCGTAAAAAAACGTTCTACAAAATGGACCAAACACAAAATTAATAGGAAATGAACTGCCAAAGAATGGTCAAGGCAACATAAAGGCATAATCACTCAAGAAATCAAAGGCTATTTAAATATATAATCTGACAGTGATTAGATAATTCAGCATATGAACATTACAAAAATATAATAAATATATCATTACTGTAGGCTTGTAGCGAAGAATTTTTGTAGAATTGACACCCAAAAAACCAGATTGAATTTAATGCACACATTAAAAACATGGATATTGTGCTTTTTTGGAGAAGTTTCAGAAGTAGAAAAAAATAGGCAGATCAAGTAAAGTCATTTACAAAGTTTAATGCATGAAATGCACATGTATGCGGGTAGTTTCAAATCTTTTGGGATTTTTTTGTGTATCAATTTCCATACACATCTCTATCTAACCTATATAGTATAGTTAATCAATGCAAAATCAGAATCCAAATCAGGAAAAGTGGACCAAATGATTTCTGAAATTCCATACTAATATTAATAATTCATGAAAAGAAGAAATTATTGTACCAAATCGAAATACACTCATATTTCACCTTGATAAAATCAGTTATGCAACCTACTATCAGTTATGCAGCCTACTATAGAAGTCGTACAGACCACAAATAGTCATACAAGGTTATCTAGAGTCATACAAGGATTAAATGGCCAAATACAAGTGTTAGTTGTTGGGATGATGGGGAGTTAACTGTTCAGTATTTAGGAGTATGTTTCTTAATGAGACTTGTTCTTTATCAAAGACAATAATAGTTTCGTCCAAGTTTAGTTGCTAAGTTAGGGGGTTACCTACCAATTTATTGATATAGCAGTCCCTACTCAACAAGAATCAACAACCTTTATTGATTAAACCTAATCTATAAAATATATTTACCTAAATCAATAGATAGTTGAGCAGCAAATAATATAATCCATTCATTAACTTAATCACAACAATTATTTATCCAGACCAAAATCGATATTCAGTGTATTAAACTATACTCTGTTCCACTCATTTCAAAATCAGTTAAGAAACCATTTCCAAATCGAAATCGAAAATGGCATTAAACTCAGAGTGAAATGTCATATATATATATATATATATATATATATATATATATATATATATATATATATATATATATACACGCACACATTTGTGACTACATTAAATGACAATAAACGACATTAAACTGAAATCGATAAAACAGCTAATATAGTGAACCATAAACATAAACTCACCTAGGTTCTTCACAAATCAAACTAACAAAACACAAAATAACACAAACCCAAAATCAAAAACTCACCAAACTAACAGAAAAAACCAAAACTCACAACGAAATCAGGTGGGAGTTCTTCACAGCCGAAGAGAGTTCTTCTCGAATGTAATAGAGAGGGGCTGGAGTTGTCAGAAGAGAGAAGAGGGAAAATAAAGTAGGGAAAAAATTTGGTGGCCCCTAATAGTAGTCACAAATTAAGTCTTAGGCCAATATTTGTGACTGCTGGGAGCAGTTATAAATTTATGACTGTCGGTAGCAGTTATAAATTAAGTATTGGGCCAAAATTTGTGGCTGTTGTGAGCAGTTACAAATTTATGATTGTCTATAACAGTCAGAAGTCTAGTATAAGACCAAAATTTGTGACTCCTCATAGCAGTTATAATTTTGTGACTTCTCAAAAGAGTCATAACTTATGCCTACTCATAGATTTATGACTGCTGGTGACAGTTATAAAATTATGACTGCTTATAGGAGTTACAAATTAATTATATGGTAACATTTGTGACTCTCATTAGCGGTGACAAACTGATTGACTCAATTTTTTTATTACCTTTAATTTTATCACCCCTAATAGGAGTTACAAATAGTTTTGTAACTGCTCCCGAGAGTGATAAGTTTATCACCCACATTAAGAGTCACAAATTTAGCATTTTGCTGTAGTGAAATCACAGCTAAAGAAAATTCAAGCATCACAAAACAAACACTAGAAATACAAAGAAAAATAAGGATAGAAAAAAAAAAAAAAATATATATATATATATATATATATATATATATATATATATATATATATATATATATATATATGTGTGTGTGTGTGTGTGTGTGTGTGTGTGTGTGTGTAGGAATAAAAAATATTAATTATAAATATAAACTCATCGCTTATATTATTCTCTCTCAATTAAACATAACCACGAGGTTCACTAGTAACAACATTGAACAACCCCACTACCATCAGACTCGATATCCCTCCCCGTTAAACTCACCTCCACTTTCTTTGTTATTCCCCGAGTTTCTAGAGTAGGCCTCATTTGCCTAAAATTGTGATAATCTTATACTTTGACATTCTCTATCTTAATTCCCTTTTTGTGCTTTAACCCCCTTAAAAATACTTTTCGTTACAGGGCTAGGAAACATTGATACCACTATGACGGTGATGTAAAGGGGCTTAATACCCCGTGAATACTCTCGCATAACTATTCGATACTTCCTTTTACGTGTCCATTATTTAGTAAGTATATTCTTAAATTGGATACTTTAGATACCACGCGACTACTCACGGATACATGTACGGAGCAGTTAGATCTTGCAATTTGGTGTATCAACATGTGTAATTTTTGGGGTATTTTTCAAAATAAAGAGGAAAAATAAATTTTGAGATAAAATTATTTTTATTACTCAAATATGTTGGTTATGATTTTAGAAGATTAGAACTTCAAGCGGAATTGAAATCGGAGTTTAAACAGATTTTATTTGATTTTTTTTATATTTTTCCCTATGGCATTTTTAAGGGAAACTGTCAGATTTTAGGCATGATCGATCGATCGATGACTTTCATAGATCGATCGATGGTCCCAGAACACGTGAACATCAAGTATTTTTGAGGAGTTGTGGTTTTATTCAAACTCTTATATTTTTACCTTAAAAAAAGGGATCGTTGCCTATGGTTTTGGAACAGCCTTGTGGAACAAAAACACCCAGAAAATATATTTTCTTTTCCTCTCTTTTTACTCAAATAAGCCCTTTAATTTATGCATTCAACCTTAAGTTTTTGGAGATATTATTGGGGATGTTTTGAGGATGATCTTTGAGGAAGTTTTGATGATGTTTGAGGACTTATTTTGATGGTGTTATCTGCGTTTCTGGGAAGATTTATGTTGGTATCCTTTTGGTGGTTTGAGGTATGGGGTTTTACACAATATGCTCATAAATCTCGCGAGTGTTATTCCTGTTGTTTTCGTGTGATTATTGACTCATATTTGAATTACTAAATTCAATTGGAAATGTGGAAATTATTGTTGGAATCTAATTTTGATTCATGTGGTATTATTATTGGTGTTGAGCATGTTGTCATGAGATTTTAATTTAGCACTGAGGTTGGGCAGCCGCCAATATTCCTTTTTCCGGATATGCTTTAAAATACATAGGCGCAGTACGGTGGTGAGGCTTGGTGACCCGATTAACGTGTTGTTGAGAAATTATACTAATATAATTTCTTATGAGATTCGCATTTGATTGGAATATTCGTATTCGTATTGTTGCGTTTTATTCACCGCTAATATTTGTTGAGAATCTTCCTGTCGTATTGTGTACTACCTCATATTTTATTTTAGTGGAAGGTTAGTGCAGATTTTGGGGCACTACGGAGATTGATTTTAGCGAGGATTATTTTGGGAAGATTTTTAATACAAGTTGAGAAGATTGTATTTATTTTTTTGATGTATAGAGCATTGGAGATTTACTTTATTTTCGAGTTAGCTATTGTATGTAATTCGAGAGACTTGGTTGTATTTGTATTTGAAGAGATTGAGATTAGTGGTTTCTCTTTTGTTGCTATGGGAATTAGATGCTCTATACCATGTTATATTGTGGAATTGGTTAGTTTTATCGATAGTAGCGCTTCGTTCACTCTCCCGGAGAGGGTGGGGTGTTACAAAATGGTATCAGAGCTTAGGTATATGACAACCTTCGGGTCTTAGATTTTGGGTCTATGGCATTTTTGTGGCGCGTATTTTTGGAGATAGAATCTTTGGATGATCATTTTGTGTTAGGTATTTAGATTAGATGTGAGGAATTTATTTTTGGTGACGAGTTTATTTTTAGACATTGTTGGCTCAATTTTTTAGAGTTAGGCATTCAGCGAATTTCAAGGGAGAAATTCCATTGTTAGTGGGGAAGTGTAACAACCTACATAATTTTTGGGGTATTTTTCAAAATAAAGAGGAAAAATAAATTTTGAGATAAAATTATTTGTATTGCTCAAATATGTTGGTTATGATTTTAGAAGATTAGAACTTCAAGAGGAATTGAAATCGGAGTTAAAACGGATTTTATATGACTTTTTTTATATTTTGCCTTATGGCATTTTTAAGGGAAACTGTCAGATTTTAGGCATGATCGATCGATCGATGATTTATCATAGATCGATCGATGGTCCCAGGAAACGTGAAAACAAGTATTTTGGAGGAGTTATGGTTTGATTCAAACTCTTATATTTGTACCTTATAAAAAGGGATCGTTAGCTATTGTTTTGGAACAGCCTTGTGGCACAAAAATACCCAGAAAATATATTTTCTTTTCCTCTCTTTTTGCTCCAACAAGCCCTTTAATTTATGCATTCAACCTTATGTTTTTTGAGGTGTTCTTGGGGCTGTTTTGAGGATGATCTTGGAGGAAGTTTTGATGATGTTTGAGGACTGATTTTGATGGTGTTATCTGCGTTTCTGGGCAGATTTATGTTGGTATCCTTTTGGTGGTTTGAGGTATGAGGTTTTACACAATATGCTCCTAAATATCGCGAGTATTATTCTCGTTGTTTTCATGTGATTATTGACTCATATTTGAATTGCTAAAGGTAACAACCCTCGCTTTTGAGGTCCTATATTATATTTAATTTGCTAGATATAGTGATTAGATATAAAGATGTTGGTATGTGGAGTAGGTATTAATTTAAGAAAGAAAAGTTAATATCTACTATGATGTTGCATATTTACCATAAGTATAGGTGAATTTTGCTATGTTATATTTTGTAATGTCATATGATTTAAAATGACATTTGGCTTAAAATGAAATTGGAACCTAAAATGAATTATAAAATTTCCAAATGATAATTTGGAAGGTGCAGATAGTTTCGGGAGGTTCGAGATAGTCAAATTATGTGCCATATTGTATTTCGAGGCTCTGGGCACTTTTGACTGGTTGTGCTTAATATGAGTAGTTGCGTATTATTTTACCGCGTATTAATCACTTAAGGCTGGAATTTGGACCTAAGCCACGATTTATGTATTGTTTAAGTCACTATTCCCCTAATTGAATTGGTAAACCTAGAGAAAGAAAGAGAAGAAGAAACCTTGGGAGAAAGGGAGAGATTGAAGCTTTGGTGATTGTTCTTGCATACAACTTCATCAAAATATGAACTTGCAAACTTGAGGCAAGTTATCTACTTGCTATTTTATGATTTAAGTAGAGTAATTAGCATTGATAGTTGTGGTTATGTATGGTTTAAGAAACTTAGGGCTTGTAATTGATTTATGGGCTTGGAATGTTTGGAGATTGATTTGAATGGTTATTAATGATGAAATTTTGGTTGTTGGAGGCATTTTATACTCAATTAGTAGCAATAAATGATGAGGGTTTGGGTTGGTTGAGTTTGGAAGAAATTAGGAGTCCAAGACTCCATAGCCAAAATTGGCAAAATTTGCAGGACCGAATCGATTCGGCCTGGCCGAATCGATTCGCATAGAGGCAGTGTCCAGGTCTGGGTGAACCGAATCGATTCGGTTATCCCCGAATCGATTCGGCTGTTATGCAGAATGTTGGTTTTCCTGACCGAATCGATTCGGCCTCGTCCAGTCCGAATCGATTCGGAAATCCTGCATTATTCCTTTTGTTTTTCTTTTCAAATTTTGACCCTTTCCCTTTGGATTAGAACCTAGGACCCTTCTTGTAAGAAGTAAACATAGGATTCTAGAGTTTTAGTCGAGTTTGTTCGTTACCCTATAGTTGAATGGGATCAGTTGGGGTTAATTCAGGGGTACTTAAAGTGATGTTTCGGCATCACTTCTCATCTGGTAAATAAATTGGAAAATAGAATTCTAAGCCCATATGTGGAGATTTTAGAGGCCTTTTTGAGGTATATAAAACCTTGGGACCTATAAGATTTTGGGAAATTGTTTAGAGAATACTTCGGGACCTACATATATGATGAAATTGAATTAGAAAAATTCAAAGATAATGGTTTCAAGTAAAATGAAACACATGTGATTAATGGTAATGAAAATGATATTTAAATTGGTAATTGTTAAATTACTTTAACACACCTCTCTAAATGCTATCATAAGGGAAGCTCGCACATGAGATGATGTCCCCTAACTATTGAATGCAGGCTGACTATAGTCCTCGGCCATATGCGGGGTTTGTATATGTTTTTCTGCACTAGAGAGGTAATTCTGGGTGTGGTTATGACTCACTCGCAGGCATATGGCCACTTCTCGACGTGCGTTAGGTGCCCACGTTGTCTTGTATAGATAGGCCCTGGAAGATAATAGTCATTTAGGGGCGCGCCCAGTGGGGAAACTCGGAGGGGCGGTCTTAGAAATGTTATATGTATAAGAATATAACCTTTCTAACTCAAGTGGGACTTGAGGTATGTGAATTACAATAAGAAATGAGATGGTAATTATATTCCTGTTAAGGAATGGAAAAACAGAAAGATATGATGGAAATTATATTCCTATTAAGGAATGGAAAATGATAAGATATAAGAAGAAATGAGATTTAATTTTATTTCTCTTGCTTAATTTAATAACTGTTAGAAACCTATATAAATGCATTATCACGTTTGATGAGTAGGTTGTTAGATTATCATTCACATTATTCATAATTTATTGTCCATATCTATCATGTTTCTTACTCTTCTGGGAATCATATATAAATCGGCCCCTAACCCGTTCATTTTCTATGTTGTGCATGTTGTTGTATCCGCTCAGGTGCTCCTCCATAAGGGCGCCCATTATGATTTCCTTACTCCTATGCTTTTGACGAGCTATATGATCTTGAGGATTATTACAGGATGTTTGTTATACGCCTTCATATTTTGAATCTAGATATGATCGGGTCTTTCATTCGGGCTAGTGGCCCATCTTTTGTACCTGTTAATGAATGTAGTATGTAAAATATTAAATTGTTGAAACACTTTGAATGTAACTGTGGACCGACAGATTATTCGGTCTTTTATTGTATGTTGTTTTGGTGTTTATCTATATGTTCCCTTGAAATTCCACTTTCATCAGATTTGGGTTGTTTAATTTATTTCTTAACTCGTTATCAAACAAATTTTTTTTCACAATCTTCTTTCTGATTTATTGAGTGGTTTTCCCGTATACCTATTTTATTGTTATGATGCTGAGGATGATATACATCCATGATTCCGTTATGTCGAGTTATCGGGATGGCCACCCCTTATTTCGGAATGCGGGTTGTCACAGATGGTATCAGAGCATCAGGTTCTAGAGTCTTTTGTATCTTTGTGGACTTGTCACGTTCTACCGTAGCGTTCTTTGATATAGAGCCTAATTTAGGACTACTTTGTTGCTTATGCTTATGATATTTTGCAAAATAGATTGTTTTAAGTAGAATTATAACTCTATTGTTTCTCCATCTCAGATGCCGCCTAAAAGAGGTCGCCCGACAAGACGCAATAGGGTCTTAGATGAGGATGTTGGTCCTCCCCCGCCGCCATAAGGTACATTTAATGCCGCGGATGTGGTGAATATAGTGGCTCAAGACGTTAATGTGGCCATGACAGCAGTGGCCCAACAAGCGCCACAGGCTCAACCAAGAGCGCCAGACGCCCAAGTTCTTATCGGACCTTCTCCATGGGAGAGATCTAGGGAATCGTTTCTAAAGGGTCATCCCCCAGAATTTGATGGGAGATCGGATGTTATAAAGGTGAATCAATGGAAGAAAGATATACAATGCCATCTACGTATGGTGGAGTGTGGTGAGGACAGGAAGCAAGTCCTTGCTACTTTTAAACTGGTTGGGGCCGCATTACACTGGTGGGAGTCCGTGACTACGCCATAACAAAGGGATACAATGTCGATCTCTGAATTCTGGGTCTTGTTCAATCATAAGTACTTCCCTCCTGCAATGCAAGGGGAGATGATAAGGAGGTTGCAGGACCTTGTGCAAGGGGAGAGGTCAGTAGCGGAATATGAGGAGTAATTCACCCGGTTGGCAAGTTTTGTACCGGATGAAGTGACTCCCGAAGAAAAGAAAGTTTTGAAGTTTATGAGAGGGTTGAACTGGAGAATTTGGCAACACTTGCTGGGTAATACGGCTTTACAGACTTTTAGGGAAGTGACGAATGCCGCTCTACTACATTGCCAAGAGCATAAACTATTTTTGCAAAGTGGCAAGAAGGCCTCCGTAGTGGGGAAAGCGGGAAGGCCGGGAGGTATTGGGATTGGAGGAGGAGTCTTTCCCTCGTCCCAACCTTCGGGCAGTAAACAGAAAGAAAGGGATCCCCAATAGGGGGACTTGTCCAAGAGGCAACGTTCTGGTGGGTTAAATTCGGGGAACCATAACAATAAGCACGGCCAAGGCACCCCATAATAACAAGCAGGCCGTGGTGGTCAGGGAGGTAGAGGCCAGCAGGGCCAAGGTGTGAATCAGTTTAGAAATAACCGTGGTCAAAATGCTGAAAATATGATAGGTCGGTGTTTCCAACGCGGGGAAGCGAGTCACTATAAGAAGGAATGTCCTCAGTTAATTGGGGGACAGTTTCCTCGAGCTCCACACCAACTGTACGTTCAGTTACCTCCACAGGTGCCTAACCCAGTTGCTCCTCCACAATGGGGTCAGTTACAGTATAGTAGGGTATATCATATTCAGGATGCTATGCTTCCTCCAGCTCTGCCGGCACCGCCAGCCATTGAGGGTAAGTTCCTTATTCAAGGACATATGGGTCGTGTTTTATTTGATACTAGGGCAACACATTCATTCATTTCTAGGAGCTTTGCTCAGACCACCAAGTTGATTAAATCTGCTGAAAGAACTTTTACTAGTGTGGAGTCCTCTATGGGTGATGGTTCACTCATCTTCTTTGTTTGTAAAAATATAGAAATCTTTCTCGGTAATTTATGTTTTGAGGCGGATTTACTCGTCCTGGACATGGTCGGGTATGACGTGATTTTGGGTATGGATTGGCTTATGAAGTATCATGCTATAGTAAATTATTACGAGAAGAGTATAGTCTTTGCCGTTCCGGGATAAGAAATGTTCCTGTTAGTTTTACCTCATTTAGAGGGGAGTACTAGTACTTACTTGTATTGCATTGCCGAGGAGACTCCTAGGGATGTAGTTGTTCCCATGGATTCTATTATGGTTGTGAAATACTTTGAGGATGTTTTCTTGGAAATACCGAGTTTTCCTCGTAGCCGTGATATTGAGTTTGTGATTGATTTAGCATCGAGAATGAGGCCTATTGCGAGGGCTCCATATCGAATGGCTCCCATTGAAATGAGGGAGCTAAGGGATCAAATTCAAAAGTTATTGGAGCAGGGATTTATTCGGCATAGCACATCGTCGTGGGGTGCTCCAGTGTTGTTTGTAAAGAAGAGAGATGGTTCTCTCCGGTTATGTGTGGACTATAGAGAATTAAATAAGGTCACCATCCGGAATAAATACCCTTTACCTCATATCGATGACTTATTTGATCAACTTCGAGGAGCGATGTACTTCTCCAAAATCGATTTAAAGACGGGGTATCACCAATTGAGGATAATGGAGGATGATGTATCCAAGACTTCTTTTCTAACAAGGTACGGGTCCTATGAATTTTTGGTTATGCCCATTGGACTAACCAATGCCCCCGCTGTATTTATGGATCTCATGAATAGGGTGTTTCGGGATTTCCTAGACCAATTTGTTATTGTGTTTATCGATGACATTTTAGTCTATTCTCGAACAAAATCTAATCATGCTATGCATTTAAGGTTGGTCCTACAGAGATTACGGGACCATCAATTGTATGCCAAGTTCGAGAAGTGTGGCTTTTGGTTATAGGAGGTACAGTTTTTGGGTCATGTGGTGACGTCCCAGGGTGTATCAGTAGATCCGGGCAAAGTGGCTGCGGTGAGGGAGTGGGGTCAGCCCACGACACCTTCCGAGGTTCGCAGTTTTATGGGTTTGGCGGGTTATTACCGTCGGTTCATCAAGGGTTTCTCTAAAATTGCTAGCCCTTTGACAAATTTGACCCGGAAAGGGGTGAGATTTACTTGGGATAATTCTTGCCAAGCTGCATTCGATGAGCTTAAAGAAAGATTGACTTCGGCTCCGGTCCTTGCATTGCCAAAACTGGGATTTGAATATTTAGTCTTCACCGATGCATCTCTTCAAGGCTTAGGAGGTGTACTTCAGCAAGAGAGATGGGCTATCGCTTATGCTTTCCGCAAGTTGAAGCCCCATGAAAAAAATTATCCGATGCATGACTTAGAACTAGCCGCAGTTGTCTTTGCCTTGAAGAAATGGAGGCATTATCTCTTGGGAGAGAAGTTTAGTCTTTTCACGGACCACAAATCGCTGCAATATTTATTTTCACAGAAGGACTTGAATATGCGACAGCGTCGATGGTTAGAGTTCGTGAAAGATTATCAATTTTATATTCGTTTTCATTCGGGTAAGAAGAACGTTGTAGCGGATGCCTTGAGTAGGAAGCCCGATGGAGAATTAGCTGAGGTTTGGAAAGCTAAATGGAAGGAACTCAGTCAGAAGGATGCGATGGTGAGAACATTCATGTCGGTGATGACCGTTACTCCTACTATTGTGGCAAGGGTGGTAGAAGCCCAAGGAAGGGATAAGGGGTGTCAAGACCATATTCGCCGATTGCTGTCCGAGGGAGCGGAGTCCTACTCAATTAGTTCTGAGGGTGGATTACGCTTCCATGGAAGACTCATTGTTGCGGAGGAAGGAGATTTGAGATGGGAAGTGATGGCCGAATCTCACGGGTCTAGGTTCACGGTACATCCTGGCGGGGATAAAATGTATCAGGACATGCGCCGTCAATATTGGTGGCCAAGTATGAAAAGGGATATTTCAGAATTTATGTCCCAATGCACTACTTGTCAACTGGTCAAGATCGATCATCAGAGACTGACA
Organism: Sambucus nigra; assembly: GCA_949130495.1. Taxonomy (NCBI): domain Eukaryota; kingdom Viridiplantae; phylum Streptophyta; class Magnoliopsida; order Dipsacales; family Adoxaceae; genus Sambucus; species Sambucus nigra. The sequence goes on along the minus strand of OX422222.1, from coordinate 141,593,166 downwards.
TGTTTGTTGCAACCGTTAGAGATCCCGGTGTGGAAATGGGAAAGAATATCGATGGATTTTATCATGGGCTTGCTAATATCACAAAGTAGATGTGATTATATTTGGGTGATTGTCGACCGCTTGACAAAGTCGGCACACTTCCTACCCGTGCGGACAGATTATGACACTGCCCGGTATGCCCGCTTATTCATCGAGGAGGTGGTGAGACTCCATGGGGTGCCTTTGAATACAGTTTCCGACTGGGACAAAATTTTCGTTTCCCACTTTTGGAGGAGTTTACAAGAAGCGATGGGGACCAAATTAAGGTTAAGCACGTCGTATCATCCTCAAACAGATGGCCAAACTGAAAGGGTAAACCAAATGTTGGAGGATATGCTTCGCATGTGTAGGCTTTACTTTAAAGGTGGTTGGGAACAATATCTCCCATTGGTTGAGTTTGCTTATAACAACTCTTACCAATTCACAATTGGAATGGCACCTTATGAAGCTTTGTATGGAAGACCGTGTAGATCTCCCGCTTGTTAGTTGGAAGTGGGTGATAATAAATTTCTTGGACCTGAAATGATCCAAGATACTTCCTCAAAGATTGAATTGATTCGAGATCGCATTCGGATAGCCCAAGACCGTCAAAAGAGCTATGCCGATTCGGGTCGACGACACATGGAATTGGAGATTGGGGACCAATTCTTGGTTTGAGTGTCGCCCATGAAAGGCATAAAGCATTTCGGTAAGAAGGGGAAGCTTGCGCCACGCTTTATTGGACCTTTTCCAGTTATTGCGAAGGTGGGTCCATTGGCATACCGACTTGCTTTACCGGAACCATTGCAATAAATTCATGATGTATTCCATGTTTCCTCCCTAAAGAAGTATAGGAGGTGCGAAGGTGCACTTTGGCACATCCCTTTCGAGGATATTGATTTGCAACCCGATGTTTCATATGAAGAACAACCGATTGCTATTTTAGAGCATGGGGAGCATAGATTAAGGTCTCGTGTGTTGCCCTTGGTGTGGGTTCAATTGAGTTACCATAACGCCAAGGAATCGACATGGGAACGCGAGGATGACATGCGGGAAAAGTATCCGCATCTCTTTATACAAGGTACGCCTGAATTTTGGGGACAAAATTCCCTCATAAGGGGGGGGAGTATGTAACAACCCTCGCTTTTGAGGTCCTATTTTATATTTAATTTGCTAGATATAGTGATTATATATAAAGATGTTGGTATGTGGAGTAGGTAATAATTTGAGAAAGAAAAGTGAATATCTACTATGATGTGGCATATTTACCGTAAGTATAGGTGAATTTTTCTATGTTATGTTTTGTAATGTCATATGATTTAAAATGACATTTGGCATAAAATGAAACCGAAACCTAAAATGAATTATAAAATTTCCAAATGATAATTTGGAGGGTGCAGATAGTTCCGGGAGGTTCGAGATAGTCAAATTATGTGCCATATTGTATTTCGAGGTTCCGGGCACTTTTGAATGGTTGTGGCTTATATGAGTAGTTGCATATTATTTTACCGCGTCTTAATCACTTAAGGCTGGAATTTGGACCTAAGCCACGATTTATGTCTTGTTTAAGTCACTATTCCCCTAATTGAATTGGTAAACCTAGAGAAAGAAAGAGAAGAAGAAACCTTGGGAGAAATGGAGAGATTGAAGCTTTGGTAATTGTTCTTGCATACAACTTCATCAAAATCTGAACTTGCAAACTTGAGGCAAGTTATCTACTTTCTATTTTATGATTTAAGTAGAGTAATTAGCATTGATAGTTGTGGTTATGTATGGTTTAAGAAACTTAGGGCTTGTAATTGATTTATGGGTTTGGAATGTTTGGAGATTGATTTGAATGGTTATTAATGATGAAATTTTGGTTATTGGAGGCATTTTATACTCAATTAGTAGCAATAAATGATGAGGGTTTGTGTTGGTTGAGTTTGGAATAAATTAGGAGTCCAAAACTCCATAGCCAAAATTGGCAAAATTTGCTGGACCGAATCGATTCGGCCTAGCCGAATCGATTCACATAGAGGCAGTGTCCAGGTCGGGGTGAACCGAATCGATTCGGTTATCCCCGAATCGATTCGGTTGTTATGCATAATGTTGGTTTTCCTGACCGAATCGATTCGGCCTCGTCTAGTTCGAATCAATTCAGAAATCCTGCATTTTTCCTTTTGTTTTTCTTTTCAAATTTTGACCTTTTCCCTTAGGATTAGAACCTAGGACCCTTCTTGTAAGAAGTAAACATAGGATTCTAGAGTTTTAGTCGAGTTTGGTCGTTACCCTATAGTTGAATGGGATCACTTGGGGTTAATTCAGGGGTACTTAAAGTGATGTTTAGGCATCACTTCTCATTTGGTAAATAAATTGGAAAATAGAATTCTAAGCCCATATGTGGACATTTTAGAGGCCTTTTTGGGGAAATAAAACCTTGGGACCTATAAGATTTTGGGAAATTGTTTAGAGAATACTTCGGGACCTACATATATGATGAAATTGAATTAGAAAAATTCAAAGATAATGGTTTCAAGTAAAATGAAACACATGTGATTAATGGTAATGAAAATGAGATTTAAATTGGTAATTGTCAAATTACTTAAACACACCTCTCTAAATGCTATCATAAGGGAAGCTCGCACATGAGGTGATGTCCCCTGACTATTGAATGCAGGCTGACTATAGTCCTCGGCCATATGCGGGGTTTGTATATGTTTTTCTGCACTAGTGAGGTAATTCCGGGTGTGCTTATGACTCACTCGCAGGCATATGGCCACTTCTCGACGTTCGTTAGGTGCCCAGGTTGTCTTGTATAGATAGGCCCTGGAAGATAATAGTCATTTGGGGGCGCGACCAGTGGGGAAACTCGGAGTGGCAGTCTTAGAAACGTTATATGAATAAGAATATAACCTTTCAAACTCAAGTGGGACTTGAGGTATGTGAATTGCCATAAGAAATGAGATGGTAATTATATTCCTGCTAAGGAATGGAAAAATGGAAAGATATGATGGAAATTATATTCCTATTAAGGAATGGAAAATGATAAGATATGAGAAGAAATGAGATTTAATTTTATTTCTCTTGCTTAATTTAATAACTGTTAGAAACCTATATAAATGCATTATCACATTTGATGAGTAGGTTGTTATATTCTCATTCACTTTATTCTTAATTTATTGTCCATATCTATCATGTTTCTTACTCTTCTGGGAATCATATATAAATCGGGCCCTGACCCGTTCATTTTTTATGTTGTGCATGTTGTTGTATCCTCTTAGGTGCTCCTCCGCAAGGGCGCCCGTTATGACTTCCCTACTCCTATGCTTTTGACGAGATGTATGATCTTGCGGATTATTATAGGATGTTTGTTGGACGCCTTCATTTTTGGAATCTAGATATGATCGGGTCTTTCATTCGGGCTAGTGGCCCATCTTTTGTACTTGTTAATGAATGTAGTATGTAAAATATTCAATTGTTGAAACACTTTGAATGTAACTGTGGACCGACAGATTATTCGGTCTTTTTATTGTATGTTGTTTTGGTATTTATCTATATGTTCCTTTGAAATTCCACTCTCATCAGATTTGGGCTGTTTAATTTATTTCTTAACTCGTTATCAAACAAAATTTTTTTGACAACCTGCTTTCTGATTTATTGAGTGGTTTTCCCGTATACCTATTTTATTGTTATGATGCTGAGGATGATATCCATCCATGATTCTGTTATGTCGAGGTATCGGCCTGGCCACCCCTTATTTCGAAATGCGGTTTGTCACACTAAATTCAATTAGAGTTATTGGAATCTAACTTTGATTCATGTGGTATTATTATTGGTGTTGAGCATGTTGTCATGAGATTTTTATATGGCACTGAGGTTGGGCACCCGCCAATATTCCTTTTTTCAGATATGCTTAAAAATGCATAGGCACGGTACCGTAGTGAGGCCTGGTGACCCAGTTAATGTGTTATTTTGAAATTGTATTGATATAATTGCTTATGAGATTCACATTTGATTTGAATATTCATATTCGTATTGTTATGTTTTATTCGCCGCTAATATTTGTTGAGCATCCTCCTGTCGTATTGTGTACTTCCCCATATTTTCTTTTAGGGGCAGGTTAGCGCGAATTTTGGGGCGCTATGGAGATTAATTTTAGTGAGGATTATTTTGGGAAGATTTTTAATACAAGTTGAGGAGATTGTATTTTTTTTGGTGTATAGAGCATTGGAGATTTATTTTATTTTCGAGTTAGCTATTGTATGTAATTCGAGAGACTTGGTTGTATTTGTATTTGAAGAGATTGAGATTAGTGGTTTCTCATTTGTTTTTGTGGGAATTAGATGCTCTATACCTTGTTATATTGTGAAATTGGTTAGTTTTATCGATAGCAGTGCTCCGTTCGCTCTCCCCGGGTGAGCGCGGTGTTACATTTGGTAGGTTCTAACTATTGTTTATCGCTTAAAAGTAATGCCCTGTTATGACGTGCCCTGTTTATCGCGTCAAAGCAAAGCAATGACCTGTTATGACGTTCCCTATTTCTATGAACTGTGTCACCAACGCATAAGCTACTTTTAGCTAAATTAATAGACTGCCCATCAACTTCTCTAAAAAACATATAAATGGCCATAAAAACCATCAACTTCTGTAGAACTGTCTGAATTTAAACTTCTGTAGATTTGTCCTTCAGTAACACATGTTAAAATTATTTTTAGGCCAAAAATACTACTAAGATATGATTACTAAGATAGCTACCAATATTTATCCTAATAATTTATAATTCAATCACTTACAAAATAATTAGCCACATACAAATATAAGAAAATATTAACATGATGAACTGCTATTCATCCTAAATTTCTATCATTTTATTCTGCATAAGAGAAGTTATGCTTCACTAAACATGGAATGAGGAGTAACAATGACATGAAAGCCAACTACTGCAAGAAGGAACTTCACCAAACACCTCATAGTGATATGAAATGTGGATTGAGTTCAATTTTCATCAAATACCTTGAAACCATCCTCTCTGGATCATAAAATTCCACCTATTGCAGAAAGGCCAGGGGAGGCCTTGGCTACACCATCAGTGTTCAATTTATCTAGTATAAATGAGGGGGAAGTAGGTGCACCGGGATAATATTGGGGGATTTCCTAGGGATGCCTGACAACTTGATAGACTTGAGAAGAATGAAATGTTCAACTGTTTTTATTTGCAAACTTGTTTAATAAGATTAGGACGATTGAGAACAGATCTAATTGGTGGTGAAAGACTCGAACTAAATGCATACAAACTCTTTGGAAAATTGAATTTTCTGATAAATTGTATGTCCAACCCAAGTAGTTGCCTAGATCGCTTACATTTTCATCTCTTGACTTTTCTACTCTTCCATATTTGTTTAGGAGCTTCATAGAAGGTGCGGAAATGGCATATGGATTTTTAGCAATTATGTCACTAAGTTCATAAATCGGTGTTTGATATTTCCCCACCTTTGTAGCTTCATAATTTTGGTTCGAATTATTTTGTGCCCAATAATTTAAACTGGTTTTATGTCCATATTCACCTCTTTGAACACAAAGGATCTATCACTCAACAAACATGCTATTTCAAATGTTTGTACTTGATTGCTTTTAGCGATTAGTTCCTCGTTTTCATACCATTTAAATTGAATTACTTACGATCGGAGCTTAAAGTTTTTTGATGATGATTAGTATTTATTATTGAGTTTGACATTCTTTTAGTATATGCGTTTTTATTCTTAATGATGATGTTTGATTCTTCTACTTTCTTGTTCATGAGTATTTTTTTCCTCATTGTTCTTAAGTATCATTAATATTGCCTTAGGAATATGTTCTGCTTAAGAATTACATGCTTTCATTATTTATAGTTAGCAAAAAAATTATTAGATGTCTTCGTCTTTGGCCTAAGATGGCCAGATTATTAATTATTTTTGCACTTAACGGCCATTTTTCCACTTACTCATAGTATGCGTCTACTCTTAGTTATAATCCACTCATAATATCCATGATAATTATTTTTATCCTAATCAATAATTTCAAACTTTCTCATTATTGAACTACGTGAGTTACTCACGGGTCGTCTCATTATCCCCTTGCCTAATTCTTAGAAAGTAGGCTACACATATCATAGGCTTCATATTGAAGCAGAAGTTTCATAAAAATGGCTATTCTAGTTGTCTAAACTTGTTAATCTTAGGAGTCCCATATAATATATGTGCATTGGTCTAGTTAAATTACTATAAAAATGTTAGTAACACAATTCATCTGTAATGAAGTATATATATGTTGTATTATGATACCATTCTGTGTGGTGCATAGAATTTGGTTTTCCATCATACTTTTGTGTGGTAACATGTGAACTAAATTTTGAAGGATTGGGATAGTATAAATTTTTTGGGAAAAAATAGATTTCCCTCAACATAGAAACGTTGCAGAGGGATTTTGTTATTCATTGTATCTCCTAGTTTATCCTCAAATCTTTCTCCTAAATTTGTATCCTTTTATTCTTCATAAGAGAAATTATTCTTCACCAAACATGGAATGAGGAAAAACCATAACATGGAAGCCAACTATTGCAAGAAGGAACTTCACCAAACACCTCATAGGGAGATGCAATGTAAACCTATAACCTTGTTATAAGTCTTATCATCGGGTATCTTCCAAATATGCCATTTTAGTTTCGTGCGTAGAAATCATTTCTACTTTGTTTCGGTTCACACTACTGAGTGCTATGGCAAATAGATGGTTAAGTTCACAATCTTGATCGTTGTCATTGGAATTCTCCTCCACAGTTTCAACATCAGTATTTAGCAATATTTTTTTTTGTCAAAACAGTTTTGTCATTTCCACCATTCTTTAGGGTTATAAAATGCCCCAAATACTCTGATTTTGACAGTCCAAATGAACATTTGAACCTTTTATCAAACAACTGATTCTCTATGAGGACTTGTAAGGCCTGCTTTAAGCGACGAACGTTTAAGCTCAACCTTGGACTATACACAAGAATATCATCAAAAAATACCTACACAAACTTACTCAAATAAGGTTAAAAGACCTCATTCATCAATTCTAGGCATTACAAACTTGTTTTTGATGGTCATATAATTTAATTTTCTATAGTCAACGCAAAAGCGCCATGTCCCATCGTTTTTCTTTACTAATAAGATAGGGGGTGCAAAAGGACTATGACTAGGTTATCACTTACTGTACTCCAAAGTATATCCCTTACCGGTCTGGAACTTCTTGCTCAATTACTATGGAAGTGATCAAGGAAAGATGGAACATTAGGCGATGAGTGTTCTTTCTAAAAACATTTCCTAAGAGGCCTTTCCGGTCATCATTTTTAAGATAGCTTTATCAATCCCCCAGTCAATGTAATCCTCTTGCCTCCCATTTTAAAACTCAATTGGAGTTTACATAGGTTAAAGGAAATTTCACCATTTTCTTGAGCCAATCACCCCTTAAGACCATGTCACAATCCCCCAACACCTTTATATCATCAACAAAGTGATGCCCATGCATGGTCCAATTGAGCTCAGTACATTGGGCATCGCTCATAATTCTTCCTCCATTTTCCATAGTCACAATCATGTGAGTAGTAGGATCCATATGGCATCCACTTTGGTTTACTACTTATGGATCCAAAAAATTATGGCTACTACCATTGTTTATGAGGATTGTGATATGTTTTTTTATATAACATGGCACCTTAAAAGCATTTTGGTTAGGATTGCTAGTCATGGAAGTCATTGATACTTCCATGTCATTCTCAATTTCTTGCAGCAATCCTTCTTCACCACCCTCATCCCCTCTTACACCTTGCCTAAAGTCTTTTATATGTCAACTTGGTATTCTTGGTCTCTACATTAGTTCTCCTCTTCTTGCACTAGTACCCCAGATTTATCATAATAATCTTTATATGCTCGATCTTTTGAATTCATTAATGATATAAATACATTACCTACTTATTATTTAGTTGAATTTTGATTGCTTATACAATATGAGAACATGCTTTGACTGCACTAATTAAATAAGCCACAAACTCTGCACAAATGCTCAAAAGTCAATTTTAGAACATCTTGGCTTGGATAAACATTACTATTGTAAACTGATGGTGAATTTTTATTATTGCAAGTTGCTTTGGCATCACAGCGGCAGAGTAAATCCCTCCCACGAGCAGATTCACGTTCACAATCTCTCTTGTACTCACAATCCAATCTTCAACCACCATTTCAGTCGTAATCTCAGCCCAGTTCTCATTCCCCTTCAGATTCTAGCTCGACCAAATGATCAAACTCAAGTGACAGTGAAAGCGATAGTAGCTCAACGGAGAGTGGGCCTTTACATAACCAAGATGCCCATTATCATGAAGAAGGTACTCAGAGTTATTTGATTTATATGTGCTTAATTAAATGTGTAGATTGAAGTTAACCTATTTTTTAAATTTTTACAATTCCACTTCAGCACAATATGTCACTAAAGGTAGAGGCATTACAAAGTTGGGTGACTTATGGGGTACGGGAAAACACTTAGAGCTTCACTTCAACGATTTTTATCAGTAGCTGGAGATACCGTGGATAGACTATCTACTCATTTAGGCATTTCGATTCATGATGGGAACATGTAAAGTTTCTTTTGTAAATTTCTATATAACACAACTCTTATTAGAATAATCTTTGCAATATTGTATGTTATCTCTTGACAATTTAAAGATTATTATTTAATCGACGTAAGAGGTTACTAATTTAATATTTTATCGATGCTAAAAAGGTTACCGTTGGCTTTCAAAGATTGGATATGCAAGGAGTTATACCTATACAAGGAACATGTTTGCCGAGAGATGATGGTAAAATCAAATGATACCATAATTTGTGGAATATGAATTGAAAATTTTAAATTCTTTAGGTTCAAGTCACTATGTATGGATTATCTTGTCAATCACAACAAAGTCAATAATAGCTAAAATCAGAACTTTGAAAATGATAAAACATAATTCAATCTAAAATCATATGTGTAGTAGATGCCTTGTTTTTCTATAAATTGTAATTATATAGGAGAACAGAGATTCTCCCGATGAATTTCGAAAATGTGCATGAAGAAGGTTGGAAAGATATGGAATAATTAGAAAGCAGAGGTGAAGAAACATTATCGTGCCTTTGATACTGACGAAGAGAGATTGAAATATTGTCCACCTACAGTAAAACTGGAGTATTGGTCGCAACTTTTTAAGTATTGTGGAACTCGTGAGGCAAGGCTATGAATGTATTACTAGTAGTACAGTTTTATAAATTTAAGTTAAACATATATTTTAAATATATTTTTGTAACAGAAAATGAGTCAAAGAAATCGTCGAACTCTTTGGTTTATTTGGTTGTATATAGTCTTAAAATTTTGAGGATGTATTAAAAACAATTAAAACTCTGTCGATTTTTTCCTAGAAATATATGGTTGATGACATATTCATCTTATTTGTAGAAAGACCATCAAAGAAGAAGAAGAAGAAGAAGAAGAAGAAGAAGCACCATCAACCATGACAAAGGGTCGCAAATAATACACTTTCGAAAATTATAGACCTTATTACTTCCGGACTTCCAAAAGTGGTTGTGGCACTTGTATTCATTGTGAGAAAGGACCCTTCAACAAAAGTAGGGGGTAAGCCACTTGGTGAAGACTTTGGGGAAGTATATATTAAGAAAATATTTGTAACAAATGAACAACTGCCTAGACCATATGGAAAAAAGTACACAATTGGAGATGCATATCATTCAACTGTATCGTGGAATATTGCTAATGTACTAATTTTTATTTTTAATTTTTTAAATAAAATACTAAAGAATAAGTATCAATGACTAACGAGTGACTATGTTATTTATAGATCGGAGAGTATGTTTGACTTTGATGAAGAAAGATCGTACATTATATAAGTTTTCGTTTCGCTTCATGTTTCCTCGCTTTTTTTTATTGGACATGTGATACATTTTATTTTGTGGATGGATAATTGTTCCAAGCACAATTATGTTTATTTACGATGAATGCTAATGGTTTTAATTTAATAATGTTTTAATTTGATTACAGTCCTCTTAATTTAATTTTATGGTAATGTAATTGCACATAAATACAATACTTCTTATAAATTATTTTTTAACACTTGTTCCCGATCATATATTGCAAACTAATATCAACATTTTGTTTAATGTCGCTATTATCATTCTCGGCATTTTTTTAGTGTCGTCAAAAGTGTGTTGAACATTTAATAAGTATTTCAAAAATCTTATTATTAACATCTTTTATTACCATCATTAATATAAATGCCCCCAAGAGTTTATTGCAACAATGTAAGTAATGCTGGTAACTTTTTGCGGTATTTTTTAAAATGTCGTTGTTCTTTTACCACATTGGCTACCGCATTTGTGGAAATGTTGCCAAAAGTGCCGCTAACTTTTTGCGGAATTTTTTAAAATATCATTATTCTTTTACCATATTGGCTATTACCGCACTTGTGGAAATGCCGCCAAAAGTGCCGCAAAAAGTGTTACCAGCATTTTAGTGCTTTTCTTGGTATTTAATTTATGCCGAGAAAAAATTAATATTCTTGTAGTGTGGTGGCATGCTTAAGTTCTACTTCCAATCCATTCCTGGAATCCAAATGGTAGCATGGTTCACCCCTTATAACGCCAAAGGCTTAATGAAAGATGCTATTGAAAGTGAGAACTCGGTGATTCTTTTTTAGTAATTTTGTTGTACAATCTCAAGGAAAGGATTACTAAAGAGGATTATGTGTTGAACCTCGAGGAAAAAGAGATGGTGAGGCCCGGGGAGTATGTCATCATCCTAACCTATTCATGGATGAAGTATCACGTGATGTAGGCCGTCAAATTTTGCCACTTTTTTGTTTATATTCACTTGTGTGATGGATAGTCTTGAGATTATGAACTGATAAATGTGAGATGTTTGAGTAATTATGAAATCATGATTCCCTCCATACTTTTCATTCGATTATTTTTTACATTTTTTAATCAATTATGGTTTTTGTGCTTCTATGGCAGAAGAGTATTGTTATTGAATTTTAGATAGCTCAAATAAAAAAGCATATAGTTAATTGAATATTCTCAATGACTTATATTGTTTGATATTAAGCCAGGAGAAAGCTAAGTTGTAAGGACTATTACTCATAAAATAACATGGACCAAGGCACCAATCATACGTGAATGTTAAGAACTTCAGGAGGCTTCTTTAGAAATATTACTCATATTATATCAATTTAATGGGGTTATCAAAACAAGACGTGATACAAAACTGAAGTATTATAGTGAAAATAGTGCTATCATATAATTGAAAAAAAAGAATATTATGACTTTTGGTTCTTACATATTAGCAAGAGATTTATCGCATATTTTATAAGATAGGTCTAGTTGAAATATTTATCACTTTTGGGCTCTTTGCCTCATCTTGTTACTTCATCTTGCATTATTCTCCATATCTTTTGGGGTTTCATTACTTCTTATTTTCTGGAACAACATTGTGCACATCACTAGTGCTTAATTTATAATGGAATACAAACATGTTTATGATATTGTGGATACAAAATTTATTAGATAATTTTTTGGTGTTTTTCAGAATCTGGATCCACCTCTAAGAAAAACTTTCACAGCAGAACGCATGGGGTAGCAAATGATGCTCTTATTAAAAGTTCAGGGGGTTTTAAATTCATGTTTATTGGGACTCTATGCATAATAAATCGATCGGATGTATAAAAAACATTCGGCCAATGAAATTGGCTCTGTTGTACGAAATTTTGTCCCGTTTAAGGTGGAAAATGGGAAATATTGAAGAGAATGAGTAGACATCCATGATTGATCGAGTTTTGGCATATTTAATTTTTGTATTTTATTTTCTTTAAAAGTTTTGAATTTATATTCTAAACTCATTAAAACTTGTGCGGTCAAAATTTGAGTTAGACATCACAAATCTCACTATTGTGAGATATTTACATTCATTAATGTTCTCACATTACAGTGGATTCCGTAACACATTGAAGAAACATTTTACTAAATTTTTGAATATTGTGGAGGCAAGAAAGAATAAACCTAGATGTAGAAAAAGATGAACACTAGAAATTTCTTAGATCATTTTTTAGTAGTGATGAACACGAGGTAATAATTTTTTATGAATGCTTTATGTTAAAATTGTTTGTTTTCTTAAATTTTAGTAATTTAACTCGAAGTATATCACTTTTTTGTAGCAAAAATTTGATGCTTGCTCTGATATTCGCTCAAATGCCAAGTATGTTAATTGCGGTGGGACAAAGTCTTTTGCCCAATACTTATATGAAGACGGGATAATTTTTTTAGCACATAAAATTTGTTATGTTTTAAATTTATGTCGATACATGAACGTACATATTTTATTTTCATAGGCTAATAGGCATGTATGGCATATGAGAAGCCGAAAGGTCAAATTGAAGTATTTTATGATACTCATTAGACGAAGGATAATGGGTGGATTAGTGAAGAAGCGCAACCTAACTACGTAAGTTTATAGAAGAAAATAATTTTACACGGTTAAACATAAAGCATTATTCACAAGTTGTGCTGGCTGGATTGATTTTTGCTGAATTCGGTGGACGAGAGTCGTTGGATTATTGAATTGTGTCAAAACAGGTTGGATTTCATGAATAAATAAAGGAAACTTTGTCTATTTTTTTAAATAAAGTGAAATCGGTGGAAGGGGCACATTAATGATTTGCTTGTATTTATAGTGGTTAGATTAGTGATTTGCGTATGGCAACATGTTGGATTTCATAAATGAAAGAACCACCATCAATTTTAATTTTGTAATTTTAAAAAATAGTCAACAAAGCTATAGTGTAACATATTTTTTTCATTTTCTTCGTAGAAAGAGATGATTGAATTCCACAAACGCTCACAAGATTCTGATAAAGCATCAATTAGTCAAATAGTAATTGAAAAGAGATCGAAATACGTGAAGGGCACGGTACCTGACCTTTGAAATCACTATGCAGGAAAAATTTTTATTTGGAGAAAAAAAATTATAAACAAAGATCGTAAATTTGAAAATCCAAGGTCTTGTATCAGAGATGACTATAATGAATGTCACCTTACTTCCAAATAAAGATGTTACTCCTAGGGAAGATTTTCCTAAAGTATATTTACGGAAATCTAACTTGCAATTATGACTACAAGGAAGATTTCCCTAGAGTCCCTTTGAATCAATTTGCATGATGACAAGTGTTGATTTTATAATTTTGTTTGTGATGAGAAAACTAACTTAAAATCATCTCTTAGTTATGAAATGTTATTAACTTTTGAGCTTCATGTGACAGGAACAGTAGCACATTTATGTTCTGGATATAATATAACATATTTTATTTATATGTATTTGCTTAATTTTCTTTCTTTTTTTATTATGTAATATAATTTGTAAGGAAATATTTATTGCAGAAATACTATTATTATGAATGTGTCTTTTTTTTCAACCAAAGTAGTATTCCTTTGCAATGAAAAAAAACTTGCAAAAATACTTCACCAATAAATATTTACTATTGGTAAGGAATTTAATCCATTGCAAATATTCTTTTCCAATTCAATGAATGTTATTGAAACCTATCGTTATAAAGGTGATTATTAGTTGCAATCAAAAGTTTATTGTTGCAATGGAAAAGAATGTTTCAAAATATTTTTAGCAACGAAAAGTTAACTTTTGGAAATGAATTTTAATTCCCTCAAAATATCTTTTACAACGCAATATTCATTGTAAAATATTTTTAGTCGAGATATGAGAACTTTTTTTCAATGACAAAGAGAATTACAAAACACTTTCGGCAATGCAAATATTTACATTGGCAAGGAATTAATTCTCTAAAAATATCTTCTACAAGTATTTATTATTATCTTTTGCAATGATATGTTCATTGTAAATGATGTTTAGTCGATATTTAAGAACTGTGTTGCAACAAAATTGAGTGTTACAAACGACTGTTAGGAACAAAAAAATAATAATTGGCAAGGAATTTTAATTCTCTCAAAGTATCTTTTATGAGTATTTATTATTATCTTTTGCAAAGAAATTTTCATTGCAAAACATTTTTAGTCGAAATATGAGAATGTTTATGCATTGAAAAGTCCTTTTTTTACCAATGAAATATGTCCTTGCAAAATATTTTTAGCAACTATAACAAAATTTCCTTGCAAAATATCTATAGCATGAGGGGTATTGTGAGGAACGTTGCAAGGGATAAAAATTGTTCAAAAAGGTTTTTGTAGCGAAAAAATACCTTTTGTGATGATTTTTTCCCCTACCAAAAGCCATAATTCTTTTAGGATATAAGAATGGAGATAGGGTTGGTTTCTTTCATCTCTACAATCCAAAGGAGTCTTTTATTCTGATACTCGTTCATGAAAATTTTAATAGGGGTTCATCCCTTATTCATCTTATGATAATCCATTTGTCGAAATATGACCTGAATCATCATCTTACAAATATTTGTAGCATATTAAACACAGTTAGATTCGTTGAAATCCTCTTCTTAAATGATCCTTTTCAATGTCATGTAAGTCTCGCTCGAGTATCGGTGCATCAAAATTCGGGCAACAAAGATGACAAGTAGGCATCAGAACCAAAGTTGTGATACCACTCCGACATCGGATAAATAAAAAAAGGATATAACAAAAGTACAAACTCGGGTAACATACTCACACTCTAAGAAATCAACTAAAGAATGGGAGCAAAACCTGTAACCAATTAGAATCAACCAAAATTTTAAGAGGAAAAACAATAAGAATTTAATTCTTAGAAAAAAACTCTGTTTATATTCTTAAATTAGTCTTCCTTAGATTCATACATTATCAAACTTTATATGGGATCTTAGAACATCTATTCAGCTGTTGGTGTCTAAAATTTGTATGATGATTAGGATGAGTCTTAGCTTAGTTGTACAAATTATTATTAACCATAAATAATTTAGAAAAGATATGAACTAAACAAGGATAAGAGATAAAGAAAGGGATGATGTTTTTTTACATGCTTCAACCCACTAAGGTGCCGACATCCACGGGTGTAATCCCACAAAGTATTAGGGTTTGGGTACAAGATATTAAGAACTCTATAGGGTTTTGGAACAAACCATTTTTCAATTGTCCCCATATGAGGGGTGTAGCTAGCCATATATGTATAACAATAAGAATTAGAAGAGGTGTAATACCTTTATACCTTAAGTATTTACACCTTTACACTATAATTAACATATGTGTCTTTCTTCACGTGCATGTGCATGGTGACTGTTAAGATCCTGACGGGCATCTGTTCACCTTGTTGATTATTCATATTCCTAAGTGTGGTCGGCCAATGTTCTCACTAAAGGAGAAAACAGAGCTGACCACATTTGTCCGTTGGCTTGGGACCACTGAATATAATGATAGGTATTGTTATTGATCCATCTAGAATTGTTATTTTAGGTCATAAAAAGGCCCCGAATATTTCATTCTTGATTGGAGTGAGTAGTGACTAAAAGGATGGAGTATTATTTGATAGGATTTTTTCAACACTCTAAAAACGTTAGGTTGGTTGGCGATCTCTTGGAGTTTGTAATTTTTTGAATGCCATTCCTTTGATTAGTGGCAATTTTATAAATAGTAGCAAAATAGCCAACCGTTTTGGGGTAGACTGGTCATTATATTTCTTGTTAACTAACTACCATCAAAAGATAAAGCGTTGTTACCCTTAATTATTTCACTTCATGTAGTTCAATGGATGCCACTAAGTCTTATAAAATGTCAGTTTCCTCCCGTGTTCTTCTCACCTTGAATTTCAAACTCTTTTCTTCCCTCTCAAGTTTTTCTTTCACCATTTGTGAAAGTTTTTCCTCCTTGTCGATTCGTTTTACTGCAAGAACCCCTATGCTCTTGTATATTCATTCATCTTTATTGCAAAATGGTGCATATTGTTGTCGAGAGCTCTTTGGAGGTTTTTAGGGCTACCCACAAAATCCTTGTTTAGGTAAAAATTGAGTTGCTAATAAGACGTTATGACCTATGTACCTTTGAGGAAGGTCACTGGATCCCCACTACTTTTATTGCTGAGTGTGGGTTAACATTCTCTCCCAGTTGCTTGTTTTTAGAGTTTTGTCAATATTTTGATGTGGTCCCATCCCAATTGGCTCCAAACGCTTGGAGAGTTGTTAATATAATAAACCGTATTAATGAGAAAATAGGACCAATGTATAAATAAAGGATTTAATATACCGTTATATTTGGGAACCACTAATGATAACACTTATAACTGGAAGACCGAATTCTCCAATAGCGCCCTAGTAGTAAATTTGCCTGATTTCAATAAGAGTTATTAGGATCATGGTTTGATATTTAAATATTTCCATTTGCCCCTTTTCCTGAGAGTGCGGAATACACTGGGCATTATTGCCTTCAGGTTGGCCAAGGTATAGGTCCGAATTCGCTCATTCTTGTATAATTTTAATCTTTTTGGCCTTTCATCTAATTTTGTTATGGACTCAATTTTTCTTTTGCTTTTCGGTAGAAAAGAATAAGAAAGATATACATCATGTCTCCGAGGTTAATTTTTTTGGCCTAAAGATTATTTTATCCATCCAATAGAGGTTTGGTGAATCTCATCCTCGTTCTGCCTCTATTTTGGCCCGCTACCATAGCTCAATTACTTCCTTTATTTCTCATCCAATTGAGGACATTCAAGAATCCCACATTAATTTAGAATATCCAACATCTTCATCTTCTGTTACTGAGTCTGAGTCTTAGTCCCTACCACAAGTAGAAGGTAATTTCTCTATCGGGGGAACTTTTTCATCCTTTGAATCTCTACACCTTTCTCTTGTGATGACCAAAATATCTTTAAAATAAATGATTAATAGGAAGATTCCCAACCTTCTTAGTGGATCCAAATCCCCCTCATGTTGAGAAAAAGTCAATTGTTGGGGATCCTGAGTATCCCATTGTGGTTGAAATATCTCTTGTGAAAAATCAAGAGCCTCAGCTTAAGAGACTGAAGTGGGTTCCAACCCCTAATCTAGAGTAGGCTGGTAAAACTGAGGCTGATAAGGACCAATGTAGTGCCCAATCAGTTATTATAAAACCATGTATTTCTTACAGTATAATTAGGTAGAGGGTTCTTCCGATCGATGAGGTTGCTACTACATCTCTTACTCGGTCAAGGTTGGTCAAATATGCCAACCATAATTTAGCTCTGATAAGTGTCACTTAATATTTCCCTATCGTAATATATCACTATTGTTTTCTAGTAATGCTTGTGAATATTACCATTTGTAGTTCTTAATTGGAGAGGAGGGATGCCAAGCTGAGGGAGTCCACTAAGGATGTGGAGGTAGACTTTAAAGGCATGCATGATTCATTAGAGGTTGCCAAGTGGGATCATGAAGATAATAAGAAGAATCTAGAAGATACTATTATAAATTTAGAGGATTGAAAGACCCATGATGAGAAAGATACTAGAGATGCTATGAAGAAAGTCGACCGGGCTAAGAAGGCTAAGAAGTGGGCTGAAAAGGTTTTAAAGGAGGATAAGGGTCAGGTGGTAGAGATGAAAGACAAGGCCAAAAATCACAAGGGGGATTCCCATACCCAAGGGTGTGATAAGGCATTCTCCACTACTTACATTCAAATTGAGTATCTCAAGTAGTCCTATTTTAAGGAAGGCTAGGATGCAGCTCTGACCCAAGTTATTACTATTATTAACCCTGACATTTCCTCCAACACAATTCAATCACTCATCCACAAATTAAGGAGGAAGTTGATGATGAAGAGGGAATGGATGAGTACTTCATGCCCCGGGAGAAGCTTGTGGTGGTTTCCCGACCAGAGGAAGAGGCGACTTAAGATGAAGAGAGGGTGTAAAAGATAGAACTTCTTATATTTTTTCTTTATGAACTTTTGATGTATTTTCTACATTTCTCTGTTTATAAATACTCCTTTAGTTTTAATAAAATTTAGCCTTTTCCCATCTTGGTGGTATACCGTTTAGGGCATCCTTTTTCTTTCCTTGCTTGTGTAATATCATAGTCACTTCAGTTTAACTCCATAAAGGCTAATTTGGTCACTGTTGAAAGAAAACTTCTTGGGAGAAGTATCCAATTATTTGGAGCTGGTCATGAAGAGACAAATGAAGAAGATTTGAATAGTTGCTCTACTTGTATGTTTATGACTAATCTAAATATGCTTATTTCCACATGCAAAGTTGTTCCATCAGGTAGTGGAGACCAACATCTCCTACTATGAGATAATTCTCTAACTTCTGTAAGATCATAAGGATGCGATTATCAATTTATCGACCGGCTATGAGAAAAAGTTTGTTGTTCATTGAAGTGATAGTGGGTTTGAAAAAAAATTATAAGACCTAGCGTCAACAAACGCTAAAACAGATTTTTTACTACAATCATACGTGAAGAGTGATCAGCAGTTAGCTAGTCTTTTGGAGTAGGAAAACCATCTCTTGAGGGACACATTAGAGGGCATGAAGAAGGTGACCACAACTAATCAAAGTGAAGGATTTTCATTCTTAGAGTAGGAAATGCTCAGCTGATGGAGGAGTTAGAGAAACTGAAGAAATCCAAGGGAGGAGGTTAGTCTTCTCAGTAGGTGGTTATAGCTCGCCCATCAGTGGCAATGAAGAGAATTAAAAAGATAATAACTGACCAAGAAACCCTCATAAAGAATCAGTCGGCTACCATAAAAAGGTTAAATTATAAAAGTGACCACCTTAGTTATTATTTTCACAAACTTCCTTCAACAATACAGATTAATGGTTACAATGAGGAGTTAGCACACTTGGGCGATGAACTTGAGAAAACCACAGAGAAGGTTATAAATGGGGATGGGTAAATTCTCGTACTACGATGAATCTCTTAAAGGAAGATAAAATTTATTATTGGCATGTCCCTAGATGTTTCGATCAACTTATCCCTCTTTTAATGTTGGATACTTCTTGGATCCCTACGGACGTAATCCCAATAAGTTTGATTATGAAGAATCTTGAGGACTATGGCCTACATGGAGATGATGATATTAGGCAGTCTAGGTATCTAGGGGATAATTCTAGTTTCGACAGACAATCGAGGCTTAGATACTTGAGCACAAGAATTCTTCCTCCTGCAATGGGCAATACTCCTGCTAAAATGGAGAAGGCTTTGGCAAAATGTCACGTTGATTAAGCACCTTGTGTTTTTCTATTATTGAATGTTCCTATGTAATGATAATATGTTATTCATAAATGCTTGAATAAATGATTTTACTATTTTACTCTGTGATAGTGTCCTACTAGTAGTTTGGTCTTATGATTGCGTTGTTAACAGTAAGCTGACTAATCCGCCATGTTGGCTACCAGTTTGGAGGAAGTCATGTTGTCATCCTTAGGTTATACCAACGTGCTTATGTTTCTGGTCGCACAAATGGATCGTATCGTTTTAACCCAATGACAACGTTAGTTTCCATCAACAACCAAATGTTTTAGGAATGTTCCTTAATTCGATCTGATAAAACTTCTTATTCTTGAATTTAGGGAGTTATACATGAAGTTTTTATTCTTGGAACTTCTCATTCATTTCTTGTTCGAAGAAGAACCCATACATGATGTCTTGAACTTTTTAAAGTTTGGTTGGAATCTTTTATTCGAGATTGCATTAGCTTAGAACATATCCCACTCCCGAAAAGAATACAAAAAAGGTAAAACTCTTTTATAAAATTTTATCTTTATTGAGAATTTAAAATGAGCTATAAGAAATAATAAGGGATTAAATTTTGTTGGAACACTAGTAATATTTCCTCAGATGATCGGCATTCCATGGGTTTTCTAAATCTTCTCCTTATCGGGTTTTAAGGTGATAAGTTCTTGGCTAGAAGCCTGTGGAAATACAGTATAAACCATGCCAATTTGATTCAAGTTTGATCCCTTTCTAGAGAACCTTCTTAAATATGTAGTCTCCTTCTTTGAGATTACTCAATTTAACCATCATATTATAGAATTGAGGAGGTCTTTGTTGATATGCTTCCATGAAAGTGACCCATGCTCTCTGACTTCCTCAGACAAATCCAATTCCAACTTTTGCATGAGATCACTCTTTACGAGTTGAAATTAAATACTCTGTGACTAGGAAGTCTAATTTATGTGGGGACTATGGATTCAGTCCCAAATGCTAATATGTAGGATATTTCACTAGTGGTGATTCTCAATATGATTCGACACGCTCAAAACACACTTTGTAGTTTATTGATCTAGTTTCCCTTGGCATCATCTAACATCTTTTTCATTCCATCGAGCAGAAATTTATTTATCACTTTTGTTTGTTATTTCATCGTGGATGTTTGGGATCGGAGTGCAACGTTTTGACTTTCGATTAAATACATTAATTTCCACACTCTTGCTTATCAAATTGCATTCCATGGTTGGTGATGAAGGAATGTGGCATCCTATACCGACAAAAAATGTTCTTCCGTATAAACTAAAAGACCTTCTCATAAGGAATGTCCACCGAAGGTTCTTCTTCCACTTATTTTGTGAATTAATCTATCATGACAATTAAATATTTAAACCTTCCACGTGTCTTTTGTAAGGGGTTGACCAGGTCAATTATCGATATAGAAAAGTGGCATGGGGATTTGATCAGCATGATCATGGCTGCAAGTGTTCTATGAATTGTAGCATATCTTTGGAATTTATTTCACCGCCTTGCATAAGTGGCACAATCTGCTTTCATGATGGGCCAATAATGACCATGTGTGGCCACTTGCCTGATCAACGATTTTCTTATTGAATGGGATCCACATGATCCTTCATGTATTTCTTTAATTAGGTCTGGAACCTTGTCTAGATGTAACCACCTGATCAATGAAATGATGAACCCCCCTTTTATATTGAATTCCTCTGTCCATAACATATTCGACTTCTTTTTTATCTTAGTTCCCAAGACTCCTTTGGATTGACCACCAAGATGCCTTTCTCAATGTAATCCTTTATTGGATTGATCCACGATGACACTAAATCTAGTGTAATCATATTGAAGCTCTCTTTATTAATACTCTAATGCATGAGGATTTCTACCTGAATGGTTCTTCTCAACTTAGTTCTGATCACAGAAACTAACCGAGTGAGTGCATCATCTCAGGCATTATTATTCCTAGGAATTCAAATTATTTTGACCTTCAAAAATTTGGATATCGAGTCTTGGGCTTTGTATATGTAATTTTTCAATAATTCTCCTTTGACTCCGTAGATACACAACACTTGGTTTATAATCACTTGGGAGTCACTGTGCCCCTATATCTTCTCAACACCCGAGAAAGCTCTAATGTTCTCTATTAGTGCTTTTTATTATGCCTTGTTATTAGAGGCCTTAAATTGGAATTTGAGTTCATATTCCATGTCTACATCTCTTGATCTGTTAATTATCGAACTAGCTTTACTGCTAGAGGCGCATGACGATTTGTCTACATACATCTTCCCAACTGGAGGTTCTTCCTTGAAATCTCCTTTCGCACAAATCCTGTAATTGAACATCTTCTAGCTCTATTCTAGGTGGCAAGTAGCTATTTACTTTTTAGCCGATGCTTCGGGCATATATTTTTACTATTTTGCTATACCTATCATAGAGCTACCTTCCGAAAAAGTATGCTCGATTGGTTAACTTTTGAGCTCTCTTTCCATGAAGTCTGATTGAATGGATTTACTACACACCTCTCTTTTATAGAAGTCTTCTCGGTAGGTTTTTCTTCGTAAGCTAACTTTATTAAGATATCTTCCACTTTTAGGCATTTTACCATTGTTCTAGGCTTATAATGTATGTCATACTCTCCTAGATCCATAACCCAAGACATCAATATTACTAATTCATGGAGTTTATGAATGTCTTAGCATGAGGGAATATCTTCATAGATCATAATGGTATGATCTTGTAAGTATCTTTATTCTTCAATTGGCCTAGATGAGGGATAAATCTATATTTTCCAACCGTGTGTAATGAATTTTGGATCCGCAGTAAGCACTTCCCATGTAATACCCTTTTTTCTCCACCCAATTTTCTAATCGATTAATACTAAGATAACTGCTGACACTAATACCACCAGATATAATTAGAGCTTCTCTTCCATGAGCAGTGTTAAGAAAAATGGTTGACGTCCTAGGTATTTTTTCAATTTTAGGAAGGCATTTTCACATTCTTCTTTCCACTCAAAGGACTTCCTTAGAACCTTAAAGACAGGGGAGACACCTATCATTAGCTCGTGAGATGAATCTATTGAGGGCTGGAACTTTTCCAGCTAACCTTTGAACTTTCTTCTTATTCGTAACGGAATTTATATTTATCAATGCTTGAATTTTTTATAGGTTAGCCTAAATACCTATCTTATTTACTATGAATCATAAGAACATTATGAATTGTACGTCGAACACACATTTTGTATAATTGAGCTTCATCTGATGTTTCTCCAACCAGTCGAACTTCTATCCCAGAGATTTAATGTGATCGATTGCTTTCTTGCTCTTGGTGAGCATGTTATCCACATATACCTCCATATTTTTATCGAGTTGTTCTTCAAAAATCTTGTTCATTAACCTTTGGTATCTTACTCTAGCATTTTTTAGCCTAAAAGTGATAATGTTATAGTGGTAAGTACAATGGCTAGTGATGAATAATATTTTTTCCTTATCCTCTGGTTTCATTTTAATTTCATTGTACCCTGAGTATGTATCCATAAAGCTAAATAATTCATGCTCGACGGTAGCATCGACCAGTTGATCAATCCTAGGCAAGGGGATAATGGTCTTTCTGTTAAGCCTTGTCCAAATCTATGAAATACACACACATATGACCTATATTTTTCTTATTTTTTCCTATAACCACATTACCTAACCAATTGGAGTATCTGACGTCTTCAATGATTTTTTCTTTCGATAATTTTTTTAATTCTTCATGGATAACCATTTCTTTTTGGGGCTGAAGACATGTCAATTCTGCTTAATAGGATTTTATCCTTGGCATTGTTGAGTTCATAGCATACAAACTCTAAATCAATCGATGGCATGTCTTCGTGACTCCAAGTAAATACATTTTTCCATTTTTTGAGGAAACCCACCAACTCCTTTCTAATGGTAGGGTGCATAGATGGTCCGATATGTGTTGTCTTTTTTGGGTGTTCGTCTTCCAGAACTATGTTCTTTGCTTCTTCAATAACTTTTTAATTGACCAATTCATCTTCCTCATGAGTTCCATGATCTGATAAGTGGTAGTGAGTTTCTTTAGTTCTCTTGGTCGGTTGAAGTGTAATAGCATTCTCTAGCTTTAATTTAGTTTCCCATGACAAAACCAACTCCATATTGTGTTGGAAACTTCAGGCATTAATGCCCAGTGGAAGGAACAACTTCAAACTTTTTTAGGCCAACACTGCCTAGGATAATGTTATAAGCTAAAATGATGTTCCAATCGAGGATGAAGAAATGAATCTTCTCAGTTTGGCAGGTTGGATAATTACCAAATATGACCTCCAGGTTGACTGTCCCTAAGAGATAGACTTTTTCTCCTGAGAAACCAATGACGGCCCTATGATGGGGCTCTAGATTGCTATCTCACAACCTTGATCCCTTGACGTAGTCATAAAAAAAATCAATCATGATTCAATTATCCACCAGCACTTGAGCCACCCTTCCTTCGTGTACCAACATTATTAGAATCAAGGGGTCATCATGGGGATAGATTAATCCTGATAGGTTATTTTTGAAAATCCTATCACCAATTTTTCTTTGTTTACTTTCCTTATGTTATTATCTACTTCGTCAGATAAGTTGATCTGTCGAATGTAGGAGCATGATTTGACTTCGTTCATATATGATTTTCTCTTTGCAATTTCATCACATCTCCTAGCATCACCCCCTACAGTAAAATGACAACCACGGGAGATCATTTTCACCTCACGCGTGAGTTCTTTGGATCTCCTCGATAGATCCAGGTCATATTCGACATTATCCTCTTTATTTTTTTTCTTATCGTCTCCTATTTTGCATGGGCATTACGATCATCTTTGGGCTTCTCTCCCCCTAAAGGATGTGCTCTTCCATCTCTATCAACATACTTGGATAATTTTCTTCTTCGGATTAAACTTTTTGTCTCGTTATTCAAGGCTACATAACTATATGTGTTATGATCGTGAACTTTTTATAATTAAAAATACTTGGATTTATCCATATGGTTTGGGGGGAATTTTACCTTCTTAAGACATTTCAAATCCCTTATTCCTCGAATTTCTTCCAGAATGTCTTGCACACCAATAGTGAGGGTGTGTATTCATCATACCCATTTGGTTTGTCCACCTTCTTGTCCTTCTTTTCTTTTTTCTCAGAGCTTGTATCGTTGTCGACCTTGGTATTGTGAGATTTCTTCGCACCCGTGGCCTATTTAGCATTCATAATGTTGCTTGATTTAGCCAATAATTTAGTATGGTTTGGGGTATATTTGGCTAGGGCATAGTATAGTTTCTCGAGGAGTAAGCCACTCATCAGTGCAGTGGTCGTTGGCTTCCCTTCATAGTCAATGTCCTCTATTATTTCTCTTTTAAACTGAGTGATATGCTCGCCTGCAGTTTATTCGACTCTATGGTGAACACTTAGAAAATGATCTACCCTCTTGACTTATTTTTCTTTAAAGAAGAAGTTGTCAATGATTAAATTAGCTAGTTGCTGAAATCCAGAGATATGTCCTCACAGCAAGTTTTTCTACCGAATCTGGGTTGATCTGGTAATAGTGCTCGAGAATGACCTTTGACGCATCTTATCAAGGACTGATTAAATATTGTTGGCATCCTGATATTTTTCCAGATGAAGTATAGGGTATATTTTGTCAATCTACTTGGGGGTTTTCCTAGGGGGTTTGAATTTGGAAAGTGTAGGGTAGTTCACAGTTGCGGCAATGAAGGGTGACCGTTTTACGAATCTCCAATGTAAGGGATTTTTTTTATTTAGATTTTTCTCTCAAACTATCTCTTAACTATTGAATTATGCATTTCTAGTGTTGCTCGTCTTGACAAGTCTTAATTGAGACAGTTTTAGTCGTTGGGCTATGATATTGTGCTAAGTTGTCTTCTTAGAAAGTCTTCTCAGCACGTACACATCCTTATACACTGGTCCTCGACCTGATAAATACTTCTCGAAGATCTTTTGAACTTGAGGTCTTTTTTTTATTTTAACCCCACACATCTCAGGGACCTCGACGATCAATTGTTGAACATATGCTCGACCTGTCTAACACGCCCAACCTTTCTTAAGAGAATGAATGACCATCATAAGAGTCGATGGATCTGAGAGATGAAGTAGAAGCGGTACAATAGGTTCGGTCATTAGTTGATCTAACATTAATAGATATGCTTCTTTCCTTTTTCTTGTTAGGTGTATGGGTTGTCTGTCCCCATAGCATGCCGGAGGCAACATTTATCCCCTTATGATGGGGTTAACTATCAGCCTAATTTTGAGCGTTTAGGTTAATTGTTTGAACTTATCTTGCATATATTCTTCCGCTTTGTCTATGCTTATTAAGATCCCTTGAGGATCCCCTATACTAGGAGGGATGGAAGGATAGAGGGACAAAGGTATCATCAACGGCATGCCTGCCTTCGGAATTATCTTCCATTTTCAACACTCACAAGTAAGTGACTAAAAATATTACATTTTGGTGGAAAATAGGTAGGAAACAACAATAACTTTTCGATTTCCCACATACGACACCAATCTGTTAGTGTCTGAAATTGGTATGATGATTAAAATGAGTCTTAGCACAATTGTACCAATTATCATCAACCACATATAATGTAGAAAAGATATTAACTAAAGAGGGATGAGATGTAAAGAAGGGGACAAAGGTTTTTTACGTGGTTCAGCCTAGTAATGTGCCTACATCAATGGGTGCAATGCCACTAAATACTAGGGCTTGGGTACAAGCTCTCAAGAACTCTCTAGGGTTTTGGAATAAACCGTTTTTCAGTTGTCCGAGCTAAGGGATATTGTGAGTTAAATATAGCAATGGGAATAATAAGGAAAGATAAATATGTTTATTCCTTAGGTATTTAAACCTTTGCACTATAATTAACAGATTTGTATTTCTTTATGTGCATATGCATGTTGACTGTTGAGATCGTCATGTGTGTCTATTCACCTAGTTAATTATTTATATTCTTGGGGGTGGTCCACTAGTGTGTTGACTAAAGGAGATAATAGAGCCGACCACGTCTCTCTACTGGATTGGACACACTGAATATGACAACAAGTGTCAGATTTTTATTGCTACACCATCATTGTTATTTTAAGTTACAACACCAGCCATAGCAAATTAATAGATATTATAGAGAACAGTAAATAAACTAGAGATTGGAAAATTAAAAGACTAGAGTTTTGGAACTCCCTAAATATTAGCCTCTGAATTTTACGTCACTTAAAATTATTTATGTTATCTATGTACATTGAATTTAAATATTAACCACATATAAAATTAATAGACTTGAAGTCTTCTTTCTAATGAACTTTAAATCACATCATTTAGACTTTTGATGAGTGAGTTATGAGTGAGTTATGATGGTTTTACTAAAGGTTGTATGGGCTCACTGTTCAAATCAAAATTAGACTATTTAATTTCTTTAAGAGACATTGATTAACCATAAAGATTCTAGGGACTTTTCTGATTTTCAAAGGTGCTCCTGCATCAGTGGTATAAATATATTTATAAATATTTATTTCCAATCTGATTTTGACTTGAGAAAATATGCATGAATGATAGAGTACTGAAATTTTGTAAAGAAGTACACTTATAGAGAGTATATTTGGTTAGTATTCCAGTGAATAAATTGAAAAGATATATAATTATTGTCCAAACACATGAAGTATGCACAAATAATATTTCTTAATTAGGTTCTTCTTAAATTCGATCATCGTTAGGAATAAAGGTTTGCTAATAAGGGATACGATATTGGGTTCCACCGTTGGACCATGTCATTCTGCTTCCATGGTGTAACTAACCAACGAGAGAGATGATTAAAACTTCTCTTTGATGATTTTTTATTTTTAATTATTCTGAAACGAAAAAAAACAGCTTGCTTCCCTTAAAAATGGAGTTCCTTATAAATCTGGTACCATAAACTCCTTCCCATCAATATAAGGTTCTTACACAATGACATCATCATTAGCTTTAAGGCTTCCCAACTTTTCCATAATGTTAGGGGATTTGTTTCATTCTCTCCAGGTGTGAGTTAACCATGGCCCGATATCCCTTGCTCAAGTAATGTGGTCTTCAATTAAGGCACATATAGGATAATTTTCAGGATTCGCTCTGCCAGTTAACAACAGTGTCAATGCTTAGTTTATCTCAATAATATCCCCCATCCATTTCCTATCATTGATAAGTTTTATCCCATGGAAAACAATTTGACAACTTGAAATTGTCTTTCCTCAACTCATGTATTATTAAATGTAAATAACACTGCCTCAACCTATTGTCTTGCATATGGAGTGGATGTTAATCCAAGAAACATGAATACTCATCAAAACTAGACTACCTCGACAAACATGATATTTTATTTAGTTTATATGATTAAAACCATGGGGTGTAAACCCAATGGCCTAAATATAGCGGCTCGAATAGGACCTCGATCATGAAGGTAGGACACACTATATCAAAATGGTCAAATTGGCACCCTTCAACCGGTCATCCTTGTCACGGTCATTGACCGTGACAAAAAACACGCATTTTTTGTCACGGTCAATGACCATGACAAGTCCGTGACAACTCTACTTATCATGGACTTGTCACACCATGACAATCATATAAAGTTATCACGGTCAATGACCGTGATATGTCCGTGACAATTCTGTCAGTAAAAAAAACCCTCCCTCTTCTTTTTTCCCCACCGATTCTCATTCCTTCCATTTCTCTCTCTCTAGCGACTGCACACCCTCTCTCTATAACTTTGGTACGTTTTCTCTCTCTATTTCTCCTCCATTTCTATATGTGTGTATGTATATGTGCGTGTGTGTATATATGTGTGTAAATGTGCATGTGTGTGTGTGTGTGGTGTATATATGCGCGTGTGGGGGGGGGGGGGGGAGGGGGCAGGGCTGGGGGGTTTGTGTGTGTGTGTGTGTGTATATATATATATGTGTGTGTATGTGTTTGTGTGTGTGTGTGTGTGTATATATGCGTGTGTGTGTATATGTGCGTGTGTGTGTGTGTGCGCGCTTGTGGTGGGCAACGGCAGGGGGAGGGGGCAGGGGGCGGGTTTCTGTGTGTATATGTGCGTGTGTTTGTTTTTTTTAATTAAATTATTATTGATTTATTAAATATTGCCCCTCATATTGTAGTCCCTCTTGTAAAAGAATTTATTGATTTAATATTGATTGGTTGTTATTTTTTTTTGTAAATTAATAATTAGTGCCCCTTTCATTTGCAAATAGGATTGCCCCTCATTGTAAATTAGTAAATTAATAATTGTATACTTTAATTGTTAGTTTAATTAATGAAAAGAATTAATTGAGTAGATGAATTAGAAGGAGTACGAGATACACATTTTTTGTTGACATTGCGGTTGGATTATAGTGGATCGATGTTGGGTTGGTTAATTTTAAAAGTGTCAAGACCAACGGATTATTGTCCATATGGGGTGGGATTTTTCAACTTTTTTTAAAAATTACGTTGTATAACGAATAATATATATATAGTATGATAATTAAATGAAACATACATGAAATTACATATAGTGCGCATAGGTTAACCAAGTGTTTTACTCGGAGTATATCAACAACGAGCCGTGGTCAATTGTCCTACATGCGCCAAAGCATCTAAATATTAGTGAGGATGACTTGGCTGCTCCTACCGAATATCAATCCATTTTTTATAATAACCCGAATTTGAAACAATGTTTCAATTTGTAATAAAATTATCCAATTTATACTTTATCAATCCATTTTTAATGCTTTTAATTGATTTGCACTTTATAATTTTCACTCTTGTGTAGTGTGCGTGTGTGGGCAGTAGGGGTGGGGGTGGGGGTGATTCGGATTTTTAGTAATTGTGCATATTATGAGCTAGATGTTGTTATTTCAAAATTTGGATTTTAGGTGTTAAACAGTAACAATTCATTTGGATTTGTATTAATTGTACATATTTGCATGTCTTCTTCTAATTCATTTTGATTTGTACTATTAACAACATTTTTTTACAGAAAATGTCACCTTCAGGTATTAAGGCGAGGATGATGATGTTGATTATGATGATGTCGTATGTGCTCGATGGTAGCGGAGGCGACGATGGCTCATCAGCCCCTAGGCTCCCCAAATATGGAAAAATTGGGATGGCCATCGAGAACAAAACGGGGCTATTAGCGAGATCCCTCGAGCTAGTAAAGGTAATCATCGGCCCGGGGTACACTAGTTTGAGGGAGGTGCCAAATGAGCTCAAGTTATCTATTTGGGTGGTACTACGGGTAATGTATTTATATTTATATTTATATGAATATTTATATTTCAATTTCGATTTCGATTTCGATTTCGATTTCATTTTATATTTATATTTATAATTATTCACAACTAACATTGTATTTGCTGGACAGGAACAATTCAGCCTGAATCCAAAGCTATACGCTTTCGTCTTGGAGCAGTTGAGGGAGCAACACAAGACGTGGAAGAAAAATATGCGGACTCGGTACTTTAAAAAGACCTGAGAGTCCGTTATGTGAATGCGTGAATCCATCCCGCCGAAGGAGCCGATCTCATTCGCACAATGGCAAAAGTTTATTCACAATGAGATCGGAGAGAGACAATTGGCATCTCACCAATCGGGGAGGGAAAATCGGGCAAAAAAGATGAACGTGCACTACTCCGGTCGGACGTCTTACACCGAGGTGGAGCATAGGATGATGATGGTAATGTTTTTTTTTTATAACTACAAAAATATATTATTTTGCATTATTTTACTTTGCGGGGCCGATACTAATTTTGCCTTATTTTATTTCAGGGGACAGGGAGTGTCCCTGGGGTTAGGCCACTTAGGCCCAATACTTATGTGGCTATTCGAAAGAAGAGGGGGAAGGATAAGAAGGTGTCCCCGAGTGTTGCGGCCACGATTGTAAGTAATTCGACGGTTTACTTTTTGTTAATTACGTTATAATTTTACTACTTACTTATTTTATTAATCATGTGCTTTTTGTCGTTTGAGGCAAAGCTTAAGGAAGTGCATGAGTCGCAGTCTGATGCCGACAAGGCATCTTTGTCCACAGAGGTACTCATCCAAGTGCTTGGCGCTGATCGCAAGGGGAGGACAAGGGGTGAGCTCGCGGGTGGACAAATCTAGGATCATCAGATTGGTGACAAGCGACACCGGGTTGGCTCGAACGGTGGACTTGCATGATGCGAAGCTATCCCATTTAGAGGCGACGGTCCAAAAAATATTCTCACTCATGAAGCGTTCATTGGGCAGAAACCATAAGGGGAAAGGGATGGAGAATTTGGTGGAGGATGAGGTGCAGGAGGACGAGGTGCAAGATGATGAGGATATGGACCTCGCTGCTTCATCGCCGACACGTGCGGACTTTGATGATCCATTCCTCTATTTGGATCCCTTCGACTGACCCATGTCGACACTTGGTTGGCCGAGCGTGTTTTTGCTGGACATATTTGATGGCCAGTGGATAGGGAGGGGGTTGAGGGACTCGAATACCGTCCAGGGTATTCCAGTTCATGGACGTTCGCTTCAAGACATCGAGTCCAAGGTGCTCGTCCTGCATATGATACCCGGGAAGGAGAAATCCCCCTTGTGGTTGCGCGAACAATGAGGCACGATGTATATTGTTGGGTGTGTCAATTCGTATATATTGTTTCCCACTCACCTCCTCAGAGCTAACCTTACCCCAGACATGTAGTGACATTATTTGAATTAAATTGTTTTAAGTTGTTACATTTGAATTATATTTGGATTAAATCGTGATGGATATTGTTTTGAATGTATATTTGCATTATCTCTATTTTATTTGGATATATGATGTTTGAACAGCAACAATGTTGCTATAACAGGTACAAATATACTGCTGAGCAGTGATAGTGGCCATACTGCCTAACAGATTATTTTTCAATTTTGTTCAGAATTATCACGGTCATTGACCGTAACAAGTTTGTGATAAATAAAAATTGTTACAGACTTATCACGGTCAATGATTGTGATAATATTTTATTAAATGCTATGGGTTTATTACGGTTTATGACCATGAAAAAACTTGTCAAGGTCATTGACCTTAATAAGTCAAACTTGTCAAGGTCAATGATCGTGATAATTCGGCAGATTTGTGACATACGAAAGTTAAATGATAAATATCACGTGAGATGATAATGAAGAGGAAAATCTAACTACCAAAAACCTCAAAGGAGATTACTTCCTATCAAAAAGTGTCTTAACCAACACATGTGAGAAGTCCAAAATGATTGTTCCTCCTCAATACCTATAAACCCTAGGGAAAAGGAGCATGTAACTTCTTGATAAAGAATTTTCAAAAAGTACTAAAGAGGGAGAAACACACCGTGTATGTAGCCAATTGCCAAACCGCATAAATCCTTTTATTGTGAGATTGCTTTTTTTCTTGTTTGGTTTCGATTGCTTAGATTCATTCATTGTCGTTATTTGCACTCACAATTGGCGCCATCTTTGGAATACAATTCTTTTTCCAATGAAAATTAGAGTCAGCAACTTAAACCATGTATCACCCTCACAGTGAACCTAAGAGGACAATCCCTACACAGGGTCAGTTTTGAGATCCACCTGGAAAGAAGTTAGGATTCCCTCCAACTATGATACCGCCAACGTGAGCACCCTTCTGACAAGAGCAACAAGAAACCCAGATCAACTCTGATCTCATGGTTGGTCAACTCTTACAACGAATGACTCCATAAATAAGAGGAGGAAGTTTACATCTAAATGGAGAAAAAATAGTTTCCCCAATGATGTCTAGAAAAAATGGATCAAGAGGTCGGTTGAGATAAACGCTAGCATTATGGTTGGATGCCTATCCCTCAAGTGAGTAAACTCACGGTTGAGGAAGGAGTTCACACCATGAGATGGATCATTTAGATAAAAAGAGCCACTTGATAAGGTGAAATGAAGATAAAGTAAATCATATACATGATATCCGAAGTTTGGTACACAGGGAAATGGATTAGCACCCAACGAATTGCGAATTTAGATCCACCGAGGAATTGCCCAGGAAAACTCATCAATCAGATGTACTCCCAATTCTCGATGATTTTTTAGGAGGAAGAGTCCTCGAAGAAGGTTTTTAATCCAAAGATTCAATAAATGCGATGAGAAGACCGATCCTATCGACCACGTGTGTCAGTATATTCCCCTCTAGTCTAGGGGACGTCACATAAAAGTGGTTTGAGAGTCTTCCATATAGGTTGTTTAAGAACATGAAGTCACTAATGGAGGCCTTCGTAGCACGCATTATTATAAATAGTTCTCACCCAAATAGAAATGATTCTCTCCTCACCATGAGATTATTCCAGACGCTGCTGGGAAACCTTCAATGAAGTTGAAGATTACTCAGAGCAAGTTTATATATAATCATTCAAGATAAGGCTACCCCACAACCCCATGTTACAGCAGTCCCTAACCAAAAAGGAGCCAGGAACCATGAATGATCATATGTCTTGCGTACAAAAGTATGAACAGGACGAAGATGTAGTATCCCTCAGCCAAGGTGATAACTATCGCAGGAAGGTGACTGAAGGGAGCGAGAAAGAGAGAACCCCTAATAAGGGGACAAAAACCATAACGAATACAAAGCACACCCATCCAATGATTTTTAGGCGATCAACATTATTTTCAAAGAAGTGTTCTACAAAATCTAGACTAAGATGAAAGACCACTAGTTTCTCTATGAAACACCCTATAATTTTTAATGATTTTTATATGGAGATTAATTAAATTAAAATGGGAAACTAATTTGGATTAAAAAAAAATATTAATTAGCTTGATAAA
Organism: Sambucus nigra; assembly: GCA_949130495.1. Lineage (NCBI taxonomy): Eukaryota > Viridiplantae > Streptophyta > Magnoliopsida > Dipsacales > Adoxaceae > Sambucus > Sambucus nigra. The sequence goes on along the minus strand of OX422222.1, from coordinate 141,560,093 downwards.
GGTTCATATTTATTTCTATGAATTATACTAAGTAATACTAAGTGAACTAGTAATAAATTAGTAAGAATGAATTATGGTTGTTGTGAGTAAGAAATACGACAGTTACGGTAATTTACTCGGGAAGTGCGTGTCAGTCGTGTCGGGACTTAAAATTTATAACATAAAATGTAATTTAATCATGGGCATCCAAATGGTCATTTTGAGTGCATCAGTATGTTCGGAAGGGCCAAAATAGTCTGAAAAGTGTACTCGTAGGTTTGGATTGGATCCCGAGGCATTTTTAGGCCAAACTGGCATCCTAGAGGGATATTTTGTTTTTTAGGATTTTGGGGGAAAAAGGACCCGTAAATTTTATAGGTTTATGTCATCAATTATGTTAAGAGGGTTATGGTTAAAAGTTTCCAAAATGCAAAGAGTCCATTAAAGGAGGAAGAGAAGAGTTCCAAGGCTTCCACACCCTTTTTGCATCACCACCACCATTGGAATTTAGATCAAAAGGAGAGGAAGTCAATCCTAACACCTTTTTACAGAGAATCAGACCTACAATTCAAGCCAAGTTTTTATCTTGCATGTTTCTCAAAGGTTATAATACCCATGTAGTCTAGGATTGGTATATTGATGATAAATTGATGTTCTTGGGTTTTTTTATAATTAAACACATGAATCTTGGCTAGGATTTGCCTGTAGATTTAATCCCTATGTGAATAAAAAATGAAATTTGAAAATATCTGATAAGATAAATGGAAGAAATATGGGTTTATGTTTGATTATGAATGAAGAATATGAAATCTAGGGATTGAAGGATTTTTCAAAATAATCGATTCTTGGATTAAATTCGTGATGATTTAATGTTAGATTTATGCTTAAAATCATCCTAGTACATGTATATGATGTTGGAGAATGTTAATGGTAAGTTAGGTGAAGAAACATGATGGCTTTGTTGAATAAAAATGGTGAAAAACATAATAACTAAACGAAAAAGATGTACTTCTACTTTTTTAATCGATTCGGCCTAAGAGCGAATCGATTCGGCAAGGCGAATCAATTTGGGCCTTGAGTTAATCGATTCAATTTTCCCAAATTTATGAGATTTTCCATATTTTGAACCCTAACCTTGTGTATACCTAATGATACTATTTATGAGACATCCTTAAAACATAATGGGATATATTATGAGTGACAATAAGCCTTAATATGATGGGAACCTAGTCATGAATAAGAGAATTAAGGCTAGGTTAATTGGAGATAATTTGCAATGCTAGTGAATTCGAGAGAATGAGAATAGATCATGGAGAGATGAGCGAACTTTTAACTTAGACTAGTCAGGTATGAGTGTATTAACTACCAAAATAACTTAAGCGGTAACTAGGGCCCTTAGAGTAGAGAATAATACTCGGGAAATACGATTGAGAGTTAGAAATCGTAAATTGAGAAGTACGGTAAGTGTTCAGGAGACAAATATCTATACTATGTACAAAGGATAATTATAGGTTGAGTGTATACCTCGATGGGTTATATTATAGGTTGAGTGTATACCTATGTGAATTATGGATATAGGTTGTGTGTATACTTATATACGGAATACATTTATAGGTTATGTGTATGCCTATACTAATTTTATTTATAGGTTGAATGTATGCCTATATGAGACATATGAATGGGTTACGTGAATGCATAGTATGTTTTTTCTTATGTGTGTGAACGTACCTACACTGCCTGTTATCATGGGAGGTTCAACGTCATGGACAGTGTTATCTTGATAAGCCCATTGGGGGATTTTAGACTTGTGCCTTAGAACATAAATCAGGGATTGAGCACTAGTTGTGTGTATGATAGTGTGACCGATCATTTGCGTGCGTTAGGTGTGTGCATAGACCAAAGGCTTATAACTATGTCCACCTCCAATATGTGTTGATTTGATTTATGGTTCAAGGGTGATATCCAAACCGATAGTCCTTGATTTCATACGTGAAGTACCAGGACTCGATAGCATAGTATGCATACTCGCACTGCGGTTCTAAGCCCGGGGATGCTGGATATGCATATATAAATAGTGTGATACATATATACTTGTATGTGTATTTATACTACTTGTGTGTAATGTAATAAGGTTAGATGGTCTATATCTAAAAGTGATGTAATTATGAAATAATCTGCTTAGTCGGTGATAGTAGTAAAGTTAGATAGTGTATATCTAAAGACGATTTAAGTATAAGAATTTAATGAATTAGCTTACTGATAATATATGTGAAATGTTAATTATGGTTTATTAATACATATGAGGTAATGTTAATTATTAGTTCTACGATAGCATACTGTATGGGCGGTACTGGGGAAGTTAGAGAGATTATTAACTGAGGACTAACGAGTAAAGATTGGGACCTTGTAGCGTACTGTATGGGCGGTATGAGTGAGATAAACTTATTAGCGGTTAGTTAGTTATTAATGATACCTAGTTGGCTTGGGTAGCATAGCTAAGTTGGATACGTTAGGCGTGAACATTAGTTGAGAGGTGAGGAACTCAAGGTAGTGTACGTTGAACTAACACGTGTAATCAATAACTGATTTTAAACTCTGATAAATACTTGCTAAATATTTTCAAAAGGTTTTCTTGGGCTCTCACCCATCTTGAAAAATATTTTCAAAACCTTTTAGGTGTACAACCATAGGGACGCCAAACTTGATGATCTGTTCCAGGTATGCGTTACTGTATCACTTGTGGACGCTTGTAGGATTTATATTACCCACTTCCGTCACTTCATTCCTAAAGTAGGATGAAGTTCAGTTATTTCATTTCGGCATGTTTCACCTTTAGCAGTTTCTTTTATTAATTTTATCAGACTTTGAATTTGTGGACACAGTTTGATTTCATTAGATGTTTAGTTGGACTTTTGTATTGGAAACCGATGGTTTATTTGGTATTATTTTTATTCAGTTATTTATCTAGTGATTGGTTCAAATTGTTACTATTGCGTGAATGGATTGGTTATTGTATTTATTTTCGCATGTTCTTATTGTTTGAGAAAAAGATAAAACTTGGCACTATTTTTTTTAATACTCGGTGGTTGGTAAACGTCTAAAAATGTTTTCGATAGTAATGCTAAGAATGAACCAGATGAGATTCCAATTTTATTTTTATAAAAGGATTGATCACCCAGTATTTAAATAGGCGGGGTGACACACTCACGTGGCTGAAGAAGATGGCTGAAGACCCAAATAGAGAAATAGTTCACTCAAATGCTCCCATTGCAAAGAGAGCAAGAATAATACGAACAGATAAATGGCCCTCATGTCCTATCTAGGAGAGTAGGCCAAGGTAAGACATTTAAACAAGTACCCAAAAAAGAAACGTGATAAGGTTACCCCCAACACGGATAAAAAATTAGGTATTGTTTTGGAGGAGAAGTTAGGGCATGAGTTTATTGTTATCTACAGTGCCTTAAGATCTAAGAATATCCAAGAAAATGTTGTTTGAATTGAGCTACAGAATGTCATTGAAATTATAGAGGCCTTCTATATAAATCCTACAAAAAAGCCCAGCCGGTAAGTGCACACGACTAAGAGATATTAACTAGGACATGCATATAGTCTTCACAAAAGATGATTTGATAGGAGAGAGGATCCCACACCATCATGGCCTAGTAATCACCCTCATAATTGAAAACTATTATGTGGATAAGCTACTGGTCAATCAAGGGATCTCCTCTAAACTCATGCATTTGGAAAAAATTTAAAAGGTCAAATTGAAGTTGGAAGACTTTAAAGAAGCGACAATCCCTCTATTCAGGTTTGCTAGAAAATGACTATGACACTGGGAAAGGTGGTCCTACCAATTTAGGATGGGAATATCTCAAATATTATGGACTTCTTAGTGGTAGACATTGACTCCAACAATCATGCCATTATTGGGAGAGGATGGCTACATGTCATGAAGAATTTTCCATCCACTTACCACCCAAAACTCAAGTGAATAACAGATCATTGAATAATGGAAATTAGAGGCAACCCAGTCTTTTGTCAAAAGTGTTTTATCACCACCATCAGGAATAAGAAAGGGAAGAAAAAAGAAATGGGGATCATTCCTAAAACTTCTCAAGACGCATCTACACCCTCTTAATAGAAACCAAAGCATGGAAGACCAAGTTTGTCCATCCGGGTTGGATTACTCCGACATGGGCTAGCCCCAAAATTTGGATGGGAGGGAAAACTAGAGATATCCATCTCTCCTGAGTGTATGGGTGATTCTAGGATATGGGTGTCCTCTCTTCGCCACTCACACTAATATATTCATGGGCTAGCTCTGATATAAATCGCTTGTTGTCAAAAAGGGAAGAAACGCAAAGAAATCGAGTCAGCATCCTATTTTTCTCAAAAGAGGCAAAACAAATGTTGTCATCCCAAGAGAACAAAATCAACGAATTACTAAGGCATACAGAACAAAATGAATCAAGGGTCAGGGGGCTAAGTTGTGGAATGGGAAGTTGTTAGGCATCCTTCCCTCCCTTTCAATATCTCAAGGGCTATGATAATATTCTCATTTTTTTCAAAAGTGAGACGTGTGTATACATGTGTGCCATACGAATAACAAGACAAGGAAATCATTCGACCCATATCGTAGTAAATACGGGGTAGAATCATTATAAGGAGTGTGAAAATAAATATAAAAATAAATGCAATATGAGTGTCCATAGAATTACAAATCACTATGAAAAACTAAATGTGTATGCCTCGGGGAACACGCAAACACTGGTAAGTGGAAGAAAGCATAAAAGGGGGAAATAGGACTCGAATCCTAGGGTTGGCCCAAGATGCCTACATATCCCAAAGGGCATCAAAGTCTACGTACTTACATAACACACGAGGGTGGGATTTAACCCATATATCCTAATTTATGACATCTTTTAATCTTCTTTTTAGAAATTGCGCACAACTATAGAAAGTGTGAATAGAGAGCAAATCCCAATTTGGGGTTTATAAGAAAACCGTTTTTTGGCTTTTTTATATTTTATGAAAATATGATTTATGTGTACTAAAAAGTAAAAATGATATTAGTTTTTATGTGGGACAATGGAATAAAGATATATTAAAATTGGAACAAAAAGTAAACAAAAAATACTAATTAAGTGAGTTGTAAATGAATAAGGTCAGGCCTTATAGAGAACTTTAATTCTGATTTTGCATTGGTAGGAGGCCGATTTTAGTATGGTTAGATGATGATGGTGTAAGGATGGAAAGTAGAGTGGGAAGTTAAAGATAATGATGTAAGGAAATAGAGAGAATGTATGCAAAAGTGGAATTTTGGTGGGGATTGTTTAGATTTCGGAAAGGGACATATGAGTATGAGTTCATGGTCTGATTAAAAAAATAGGATTTCAGTGCGATACCAATCATCATGGCCCCTAACATGCCTACCAGCATAGCCCCTACCTATCTGGCCAAGGAAAGTACACCCTCTCGATAGGCATGGGATCTTGGGTTCCTATAGGGAATCCAGAGCAGACTTCTTTAGAAACATTGGTAAACAATGCAAACCATAAGTCTGAATCATGCACGAATAAAACTATTCAAAAGAGTATTCATATCCCTACCATTGAGCCACTCCTAGGTTCAAGATTTGATCAAAGTCAAATAGTGCTCAGAATTAGTCGATAGTATCTAGATGGGAGTTTTGAGAGTAAAAAGATTCATTCGTGTGAATTGTGAGGCCGATTCATGCACGGTATGGATCATTGGAAAGGGGATTTTAGATCCATGTGTGATTTCATTGAGATTCACTTGGTTTTGATAGTTAAATAAGGTCAAACTAGGTCCTAAAGTGCACGGTGGAAAGGCACATTCGTTCTAATCATGAGGCCAATTTTCACGCGATATGGACCATTAGAAAGAGGATTTAGAGCCCTGAGAGATCTCTTTGAGCTTGTCTTGGTTTGTAAAGATGACATTAACGATGTCAAACTCATCCAGTAACATCAACCAACAGTCCATGCAACTAGATAGAGCAGGCTTCTCTAGTAAGTATTTCATGACATCCATTCAGGATTCTCATTCGATGAGGAATACAAGCATGTAGTGCCTAGTTTTTGTGTGACTAAGACCAAGAAAATACGCGCCTTCTATAATGGATTTAAGTTCACCTCGTATCTAACTTTGTTTTGACTAGTGTAGTAGAGTTATCTCTCCTTATGGGATTCTTCAATGTATTGGTCCAGCAAAGCCCTTATTGTAGGGTCGGCAATAGTAAGTGATAGGAGGAGGGGAAGACCTTATTGTAGATACATGAACACCGAAGGTCGAGTGATGTATAGTTTGATATGATGGAGGTATTCTTAGCATGCTTCATTATAAACTTTCGTTGAATCTCTCTGGAGAAGTTTGAAAATGGGCTCATAGATAAAGGTCAGTTGGATGATGAACCAACTTATGTATTATAACTTTTCCAAGAATCCATGCACTTCTTTCTCCATCCAAGGCAGTTTCATTTCGAGTATGGCTTTCGGTTTGGTAGGGTCTTCTTCAATCCCTTTTTCACTAAACATGAACTCGTGGAGTTTTCCTTTGGTGATGCTGAAGACATATTCCTACGGATTGAATCTCATCTAGATATGAATGTGACCTTCCCAAGTCTTGGACTTTATAATCATGTTGTCGACATTTACCTCGATTTCTTTATGGATAAGGTCATGCATGATCATTATTGAGGTCATGTGGTAGGTAGCCCTAGTATTCTTGAGCCCAAATGGCATGACTATGTAACATATGGTTCCCCATAGGGTGATGAAGGATATATTCTCTTAGTGGTCAAGATGCATGTTAATCTGATTGTACTCAGGAAAACCGTCGATAAATGACTTTATGGAGTGACAAATAGTGTTATCAATGATCATGTCAATATTGGGAAGAGGATAATCATCTTTTGGAGATCCCTTGTTTAGATCTTTATAGTCGACCCACATGCGAACTTTCCCTCTTAATTTCAACATGAGGACGATGTTTCCTTACCATATAAGATATTCGACAATTTGAATTAAGCCTAACCTTAACCATTTCACCACTTCTTATTTGACCATGAGGGAATATTCTGTTTGGAGCTTCCTTAGTTTTTTCTTGACAAGGTTGATCTCTAAGAAGGTAGGGATCTCATGCTGAGCTATCTCTAGGTTGAATACCGGGCATGTCATTGTAGGAACATGCAAAGACGTCCATGAACTCTTTCATAACCTCTTTGAATTGCAAGTGCTCATGCTCATCGAGGGTGGACCCTATTTTAATCTCACGCAGATGGATACTAGAATTGAGATTAATAATAATAGTCTTTGTAAGAGGATGGTTCTTAAAATACAATTGGTATTTAATAGGGCGTAACCCCATATCAAGATGATGATTAGTGTAGCAAGAACATCACGATAAATTATAACTATAAATCTACAATCAATAGCCTTTAATATAAAACTTCTATATTAAATGGAGTTCTTACAAGATAAATGCTCGTGGAATATAATAAATTTAAAGGACCCCACAATCAACATGATTGGGCAAGGCAGTAACTAGAATCACAATAAATAATAATGTTGGTGAATAAATGGGGTCAAAGGAATAATCACTCAATGACGAACTCGCAACAAACTCTCTCGTCTAGAGAAACTTCAGTAGTAATTTTGGATATCAAAATTATGATCCTTTGGAATTATTCAACTGGAGTATTTATATGAGTACAAGGTCATTCGAATAACCTTTCTCGTATTAAATGTACCTGGTCATATTTAATGCTAACACAACTATGAAATTAATTCCATGGATAGTTTATTAAATGCACAAGATATGATATTGGGGTGGAAACACTATTTAGGCTATCAAATGTCTCTTCACATTAATTTTAATGTGATATTGTTTATCATAAGACGACTAACATGACAATTTCTTAAATAATCTAGTTGTCCTAGGAATAAACCCACTTGAGTGCTATTTTTCTCAAGCTCTTAAAATGTCATAAGTCACGACGTCATGAAATCTAGTGAATAGTGACATGTATGGGATAAGTTGTCTGATCAACCAAGGGTGGTCTTTCAAATGATGGTTTCTCAAAAAATGTGGAACTTTTTGTGTGAGATTAAAGGGCATCTTTAAACAATAGTTGGGACTGAGGTCCCTCAAAAGATAGTATCTTAAGCATCCATTTATTGTGCTTGTTCGAACAAAGGTTTTTCCCAAGTGTTCTAAAGAGGTTGGTATTGTTTACCCAATGTTACCTTATTTGCAATCCTCCAAACTAAATACCTATAAGGTCCCCAAAATGAGATTATTCGATAGAGCATGTGAGTTTTCCAATATCCTTCTAAACATGGTCCTTTGAAGTTACCGGTCAACCTTAGAATCATTACAAAATAAGTCCAAATGTTTCAACAAAAGGAAATATATACAAGTACATCATAATTCCTATTATAATATTTGTTTTCTATTTCTCCCAATTAAGTTTAATCATTGTGGTAGGTCCTTGAAGCAACCTCAATCTTGATGCATGATCTTCCTCCAAATAACCTTCCCTATTAGAGATCCTTCAAGTGACCTCAGTCTTTATTCTACCATTAATCCTTCATTCGTGTAAGGATAGTTTTCTAATACATCTTGAGCTTAGACTTTAACCTATAGTTGCATCATCATTATTTGGAATCAGTTATGTAATTTATTTATTTCCTTATTGAGATCGGTTCAGAATTGTATATTTACTAAGTCATATCATCAAAAGTTTGATTAGATAAAAGATTAATGTAACGTACAATAGGATACTAAAAATCTCCGTTTATTTCATTAAAAGAGTTTGTAGCAAATACAACAGTGTGGAACTCATCAAATGGGGCCACAGGCATCTCTTCGAGAGAGTGGATGGTAGGGTCTAGGTTAACTTGGGTGGTAGGGTCTAGGTTAACTTGGGTGGGCTAAACCAGAATAGCATGCTAGTTGAGGACGGGTGCTTTAGTAGCGGCCATCTTCTCAGACGAGTCAGGAAGAGTGGCTTCCTGTAGGATCATGGCGAGGTCTAGTCCCAGTGTTGTGTAGGTCGAATGACTTATAAATTTCACTAACCCCAGAATTTTCAATGCTTTATATAGCCTTTTTTATCGAATTATCCACCTCAGGTTTTTGCCCTTCATCCCAGGTGATGTCATGCTTGAAGAAAATTTTCATCCGTAGTTTCATCATCTTATCATCATGATTATACCACGGTTCAGGGTAACCCATAGAAGGTGAAATCCTCACCCTCCAATTAATTGTTCCATCCTTTAAAACCATCAGCCCAATTAGTGGAGAATATGTCATCCTACCAAGAGTAGTCAATATGCTCAACAACTTCCACAACTTTATCATACAGATCTTCCCACTCAGCGGGGAAGTAATGGAAATAACGGACCAGGTGTCCTTGGATCTTCAATATCATAAGAAACTTGGATTTACTAGATATCTCTCTCTTCTGAAGGAACACATCTGAGATGATCGGTATGATATCATCTAGGCTGAACTATTCTGTGGGTATAAGCCATTCATTTGACTCTCGATCCCACTTTCGCCCTTTCATGAACAAACCGCTAAACATTTCGTAGTTAGTAGTCATTTCTGCGAAAAATTCCAGATCAAATGTTTGGAGTTGGTCTAGAACCTCCAGTAATTCTATACCTCACCTCTAGAGTGGGAGCGATTGACAATGAAGGCTTGGATAAGGAAGGATAAAATTTTATTTTCAAATCTTATAGGATGTAAGAGAAAGTATGGGCAAAGCTTTAAGGGTCTTAGTGATAATGTAGACATGTTGGGTGTTTTGACGGGTTGATTTGGTTAGAGGGGTTAAATTTACGAATTCTTTCTGGGAGGTTGTCAATCTTAACACTGATCCGGGCTAGGACAGTCATCAAATATGGTTGAACTTTCTCAACTTAGTTTATGATTTTCATGAATAAATTTCGAATTGAGATCTAAAACTCGATGGAAGCAACAGGGGGAAGAAGTAGAGCATCACGGTGGTTTGACGAAAGACCGAAGCCAAGAGGGAGACATGACAAAATCAGGGTACGCGATCACACTTGGGAGGAAAATTGATTTTGGTCTATTTTGAGGGAAAGAGGAATATTTTTGGCATTTTATTTTTTCTTTGGAAGAGGGGAAAATGTTTTTGGTATTTTTTTAAAGAATGGAGAATGGAAAAATCCTCAACTTGGTTATTATTATTAGGTTCCAATTGTATTATTTTTGCATAAGATTTAAGAAAATTTTCGGACAGGAATCGAGTTTGGGGAAAATATATGGTACATAATGTTAAACACAGATTGAATTGTTTGAAAACTCATAGATGGGGTCCTGTTTTAAAAATGGGTGAAATAGCGCAAAAATTCGAGTGGTAAGGAAACTCAAAATATTTATAGAGTTTTGCATTATAACCGCCAAACTAGGAATGAGTGTCTAGGGTAGATGCATGTATGAGGTTAATGCATTTGGTGGGTTAGTTAAAGGTTTCTCCCCTTTGGCATGAATTACACGATATGCCTTTTGCCTATAAGGGCAATCATTCAATGGTACATGTGGACAAGACATTTCATCTATTGAGTGTACATGAATTGCCTCACGATATACCATATGGACACATTATGTGTGAGATTGAATTTAATACAATCGACATACGTTACCGAATTCCCTGCTATATATTCCGAGACCATTAATGGAGTTTTGGTTTGAGTTTTGTTAAGTTGGGTAAGATGAAGTCCGAAGAGTTTTTTTGGTAGATTTGTAGGTACTAATTGACTGATAGTTGACCGATCGCTCGATGATGACAAGTATTATGAAATTTTGGCTTTGGGTTGTTGAATTGGATTTTTGAGTTTAAGGGCTAATTTAGGTTTTCCTATTTAATTAACTCTGGTAAAGCATGCTATTAGTATGTTTCATAGGTTTATAATATATTATCAATTCATTTTTTGCCTAAATTTATAAAAATACTAAACTCGATGATTCCTTCCAAATTTATATATCCATGTGTTTTGAGAATCTCCTTTATTATGTTGCATATGTAAAATGAATATCGTATGTGTACTCATGGATATCATAATAAACGGTTTCCGTTATGAGGGTACATATGATGCGGACTATGTTGGCACCTCGATGAGTAGACGAGTAAGCCTTGGTCATATAACCCCTGGGTCCCACGTCTAGCTACTCGTATCTGAGATGAGATGATGGGAATATTTCATACAATAGCCATGGATATGGTAGACTATATGAGTGTAAGGTAGGCATAGTGATTCATCGGTTGCTCGTGTTAAGTCTTTAGGTTTGGGACAACCTAAGACTACACTTGGTATGCGTGAGTGATTCTCGATGGCATTAAGGATATGCATTCATTAATGTGACCAGCTGAAGTGATAGCCTACTTCTATGGTACATCTTATAGATCGTGCTTATAGACTTTATTGCCAACTTATTTATTTCATACACTTGGAATGTTTTTAGCAAAGTAAATATTATGAACCCATCAGTTGTAATCAATTGTGAAGAATAAAATTAATATGGTAATTACGTGGTATTGGAAATCCATATGCATGTAATATCTAGAACTGCTGGGTAAGATAAATTTAAAAGACATTGAAATGTCCGAGGTATGTTTATAATTTTCTAATCATTCCAATTTCTATTTGTAAGGAAATTCTTCTCATGTCCAACATGTTACATTTGTGTATGTCGTACGCCGCTACATTTGGCACGTCACCTCACGATCTCACATGACGGCCCCTATCCGAATTCTGGGAATCAATCATTCAACATATCCATTAATGTGTCCCACATCTACCTCAATGACTTCATGTTCCACGATTTTAGGGACTTAATGCAAGTGGTACGCAAGGGAAGTCAAAATAGTGAAAAAAGGCACGTCAGGAGAGTTCAAGGGCATTTTTGTAATTTCACATCCATAGTCCGGAGTTATGGTCAACTGGAAAGTTGAATAGCTCGATGTAATGAAGATACTGGAAGAAATTACACCTCAATCCGAGCTAGGGTGAAGGAGTTATGACCTTTTGAAGATGGAGAAAATTCCTTAAAGAATATTTTTTTTTATCCCCAAACCAGAGAGGTACCCCAAACCGCATGGGGAACCGGTTCGGGGGGGAACCGGTTCGGGGTACCCCAGAACCGGTTCGGGGTACTTGACGCTGCAAGAGTCCCCAAGTTTTAAAACTCTTTTGGTTTTCTTATAAAAGCCAACTTCGGGGGAGCTGTTTTTGCAAGACTTTGGAAGACGTTTTTGAGAGTCCCGATTACTCTAGTCTTCATACTTTTTGAGTCCCAAGACTCATGTTTTGATTCACATAATTGCCAAACCTTTGTGAATCTTTTTGGTAACCCAAGAACACAACTCTACTTTTGTTCAACCCTTGTGGAGAAGCCGTCTTTCTTCTTCATTGCTGCCCTCCTGGAAGGGGAAACTTCCAGCCGACAAACTTATGGAGAAGTCATTTCTCTTTTTCATTACTACCATCCTGGAAAGGGAAACTTCCAGCCGCCGACTACAGATCCGACACCTGCGGGTAATTCTGTGTCACTGTATTTTCATTGTAATCCGAAATTGTATGTTACAATATTAAAATGAAAATAAAAGGTTTTGCCCCTTTGGGGGATTTTTCCTGAAACTGTTTGTTTTATCCTGCATGCTATATTTTATTTGATAAATCATCTAGATGCATGTTTTAGGGTTTAACTAAAATTTGGGATTAATTAAAACTGGATGTTATTTGAGAAGTCGCAATATTTCGGCTATAGCGATTCTACAAATTGGTATCAGAGCGGGTTACGCTAATTTATTGCGTGATCCTGATTTTTCAAGGATTTACTTTCTGATACAATTTGTCTACTCACGTTTACAAATTGGTATCAGAGCCTGTTGCACTAAGTTATTGTGTTTTGATCTTGATTTTGCACAAAAATGGCTTTTGATGGTTTTGATGATCTTCGATGTCAAATTTTTGAAAAAGTAAATTGGAAAATTCACACGAACTCTTGTTTTAAATCTTCTGTTGAAAACGAATCAAAGAGGTGTTCTTGTTGTGAGGGTGTTGGTCACACGTTAGATGAGTGTACCACAAATTTAAAGAAGAAATTGAATAAACCGATTTCTCATGTTTCTACCCTTAGTGATAGCAATTCGGAAGAAGAAGTCTTTTATGCTTCTAGGCGAGAGCTTCCCATCCGTGTGATTAGTGATGAGAGTGAGGGTGAAAAGAGTGAGGAGGAAGAAGAAGAATTGAGTGAGTTGTAAGTTGCCTATAATAATTTGTATTTTGAATGTTTAAGGACAAAAAAGGAAAACTTAAAACTTGAAGCTCAATTGAAAGAGTGTGCCTTACAAAATAATGATGTTTTAATTGAAAAACTTAGGGTACGAGAGAAAATTTTTAGAGAGAAGCTGGGATATGTCGAGGGTGAGAGAGATGATCTTCGAGGTGTGATGGAAGCTATGAAAAAGGAGATTCTTGAGTTTGAGGAGTCTAGGCGCTTACTTGAATCTAGGATAGGTGAACTTGAGGTGAAATTGAAAGATTCAAGTAAGGTGAAATTTGATTTGGAGTCTAGGTCTGAAAAACTTGATAAGATTTTAGGCACAGTCGAGATCAAAACGAATAGGGGTGGGATTGGTCTTGAAAAATATGTTGCACCCATTCCCACACGTGTGAGAGAGCCTCCTAGGATTGTTAAGAAAGAGGAACCTGAGTTTGTTAGGAAAGCACCCCATAGGAACATCGTGAGAGAACCTCCTAAGATCATTAGGAGAGACCCACCTAGGCAAATTTGGAGAGAGCAACCGAGAAATTTGAGGAGAGGGCCACCTTTAGGCAACACACACCGCCCGATTTACTCTTGTACACATTGCGGTAGGCAAGGTCATCTTAGGCACTTTTGTTACAAGCTTATAAATGGACCTAGGAAGGTTAATGAAATAATAAATTCGATTCCCAAAACCCCCACACTCCGTTACACATCTATTTGGGTTAGAAAATCGGATTTAGAGGCTTATGGTTTATTTGTCCACGATTCCCGTTTGCTTGCACGTGATTCACCCCATGTGAAATCTTTTGGTTGATTGTGTTTGCATGTTTGTCATACACTAGTTGTGGTTTCATGATATATTTTTGCTAGTGTGATGACTTGTACTTTTTGTATAATTTTTTTGTTTTTGAAATTTTTTTGAAAAATCCAAAAAGATTTTTGTATTTTGTTTACACCATTTATGGATGAATACTTAGGATGACTGAGTCATAACATCATTTCATTATTTTCATGTGACTATTTGATAGTGTTTTGAGACAATAGGTCAATTCATCCATGTGCTTTATAATGTTTGGAGTCATTAAGATGTGATTAAGTGTTACTTCCTACATGTTTGACTCATGTTTCCTTTATTGCACACATGCACGGATTTGTTTGATTATTGTGCTTGTCTTATCATATGTTGGTTGGGCGTTTTCACTTCAATCCTGTCCTTAAAACGAACCAAGCGCGATAAAATTTACTAATGAAATTGTGCATATAAGAACCGTTTTGTGAGTTTGTGTGCTTTATTTAAAAACGGGGAGGGGTTGCGAAAGGTAATTATCTATCCTTTGCGCAAAAGCCACCGTTAAATTGGACCTAAAAATGGAGGAATTTTATTATCCGGGGCCCAAAGAGGTTTACAAGAGCCCGAAAAAATTGAAAGGCAATAAAAAGAAATTCATGCCAAATTATGGGCCATTTAGGTTTTTGCACCAATTCTCCAAGGTTTGAGAATTTAGATTACCTCTAAAAGAAAATATATACGAGGGAGTTTGGTTGGAGAATTAAAAACGGGTTTGCACGTCCTTGAAATGCTTGAAAAATGCGCTACATAGTTTTGGACGTTATTGGTGTGGAAATCATTTTGACTTTGATTTGTTGATTTGCATAAGATGATGTCATCTAAATTCAACAATCTTTACACCTAAGGATACTTTTGATGTTCATTTGTTAGGGGTACACATATGCATCGTGCACATATGATTGATTGAGTTGATTTACCTATCGAATGTGTTCGCACCCATACATTCCGTTTCCATGACTTGGCTGTTTGAGTTTAAATCCATGGTATGATTTTTGTAGCATTTTTTTTTCAAATGGTATCTATTTTTTGTTTTGTATGAAAATTTTGAAAAATCAAAATAGTTTGCGAAGATATTTTTTGAGCATCTCCTTGCAAGAGCACATTTGCCATTTGATTGATGCCTTGATTTGTATACCGTGACACCCCGATTTTGCTTCTTTGATTCATTCTTCTTATTTGTCTATTTGGGGACATCATAAAAAGGGGGAGAAAGAATTATCTTATTTTGGGGGAGTTTGAATTTTGGGGGAGTTTTTGAGAGTTAACTTATGCTTATCATTTATTGGTATCTATGTTTATCTCATTTCAAACTCGATATGTCACTTGGTATTTTTTATTTATCTCATGTGTGTAGGTACTACATTGATGATCACTAAATTGCACACCCTGATGAGAAAAGATTTGAGATTCCTAACGATTTGAAGAATAAACGATGGAGACTATTCACTTGTACCTTTTCAAGTTTTCGGTTCATGGGAGGGTAGATTTGTATAGGCAATTTTGTTTTTTGATAATTCGGATTTTTTATGTATGTACCGGCATAGACATAGGGGGAGATTTGTAAGGATATTTTTCTCATGTCCAACATGTTACATTTGTGTATGCCGTACGCCGCTACATTTGGCACGTCACCTCACGATCTCACATGACGGCCCCTATCCGAATTTCGGGAATCAAGCATTCAACATCTCCATTAATGTGTCCCACATCTGCCTCAATGACTTCACGTTCCACGATTTTAGGAAATTAATGCAAGTGGTATGCAAGGGAAGTCAAAATAATGAAAAAGGCACGATAGGAGAGTTCAAGGGCATTTTCGTAATTTCACAACCATAGTCCGGAGGTATGGTCAACTGGAAAGTTGAAGAGCTCGCCGTA
The DNA here is from genome assembly GCA_949130495.1 of Sambucus nigra. Classification (NCBI taxonomy): domain Eukaryota; kingdom Viridiplantae; phylum Streptophyta; class Magnoliopsida; order Dipsacales; family Adoxaceae; genus Sambucus; species Sambucus nigra. Next base: position 141,544,063 of record OX422222.1, on the reverse strand, counting down.
ATGAAGATACTGGAAGAAACGACACCTCAATCCGAGCTACAATGAAGGAGTTATGACCTTTTAAAGATTGAGAAAATTCCTTAAAGAATGCTTTTTTTTATCCCCAAACTAGAGAGGTACCCCAAACCGCATGGGGAACCGGTTCGGGGGGGAACCGGTTCGGGGTACCCCAGAACCGGTTCGGGGTACCTGACGCAGCAAGATTCCCCAAGTTTTAAAACTCTTTTGGTTTCCTTATAATAGCCAACTTCGGGTGAGTTGTTTTGCAAGACTTTGGAAGACGTTTTTGAGAGTCCCAATTACTCTAGTCTTCATATTTTTTGAGTCCCAAGACTCATGTTTTGATTCACACAATTGCCAAACCTTTGTGAATATTTTTGGTAACCTAAGAACACAACTCTGCTTTTGTTCAACCCTTGTGGAGAAGTCGTCTTTCTTCTTCATTGCTGCCCTCTTGGAAAGGGAAACTTCCAGTCGACAAACTTGTGGAGAAGTCGTTTTTCTTCTTCATTACTGCCCTCCTGGAAAGGGAAAGTTCCAGCCGCCGACTACAGATCTGACACCTGCGGGTAATTCTATGTCACTGTATTTTCATTGTTATCCGAAATTGTATGTTACAATATTATAATGAAAATAAAAGGTTTTGCCCCTTTGGGGGATTTTTCCTGAAATTGTTTGTTTTATCCTGCATGCTATATTTTATTTGATAAATCATCTAGATGCATGTTTTAGGGTTTAACTAAAATTTGGGATTAATTAAAATTGGATGTTATTTGAGAAGTCGTAATATTTCCGCTGTAGCGATTCTACACTATTATACATTTATTCTTCTTGGAACAGCTGTTAACATTACGGATTTAACATTTTTGGACCGAGGTCATCATTCCATAACCTTGGTCGATATTAAAGCATCACTTAATATTTCTTGTCATAGTTTTGTATAGGATGTAGGTGTCCCTGGCATGTGTGCCAAATTTTATTATTTAATTTGTCTTTTTATTATAGTAGGGAGAAATACATACTTGTATGTGTACACTTTATATGGATAAAAGTTGGTTTATAGGATAATGTTGATGTATCAGTATATGGCGTATGATGATGGTATCAGAGAACTGGCATAGCTTTCACTGTAGTTGCTCAATATTGATTTAAATTTATTTATTTTCACGCTTTCTTAGAATGGTACTTAATTGTTTTGACTTTTGTATTGTTTAGCATAAAATTGATCATTATTTTTTAAATACTACGGGGTGTCACAGTTGGCATCTGATCATTTCAGGTTTTTATGTCCTTGGGTTCGTGAATGAGCTTGTTGATTTTTTTCATTTCATTATTTGACTACTTTAGCACCTTATAATTTAGGGTGTCTAATATTTATTATGATGAACGCTTAATGGTGTCGAGTCGTTATTTTCGAACGAATGACTCAGATCAATCAAGTGTATCGACAGGGTTCCTTATTTGTATTTTGCTAATGAGATGTCCCATGCATGAGGTCAACTTCTGTCACGAGTTAGGAACTTTTAGGCGTGATACCGTTAGCAAGTTATTAGCATATGTTTCGAGGGGAAATGTTTTCCCTCACCATCCGTGATAGCATTAGGACTAAGTTTTGAAGATATCGTATGTGCGACCATTAAGGAGCCTTTTGAGGAGGGGTTCGACTTTCTTTCTCTTTCTGCACAAGGGAAGATTCATACAGATTCAAAGATGGATATTTGCGTTATCATTTTAATACGAGAAAAACTTTTTAGGTTGATAAAAAGCCTTTTGTGAACGGTTTCACATGTATTATTAGGAAACCCACTTTTTTCCACTTGCACTCGATTGGTTGAAGTTTCACTTCTACATCCGTAAGAGAATTATAATTATTATAGGTATATATTCCCTAAGATTTAGAATATTAAGGACAAAGTGGGACAAATAAATAGAGATTGTGTAGCATGTACTCGAGTAGAGGGACCTCACCAGTAGAAGCAACCACATACGGGCGGACCTTAAGAGGTTTACAAGTATGGACGATGTGATCTATTTTGGCTAGTAGGACCAGGGCCATATCTGTAAGTGGAGCCACAACCTATGAGAGCATGGAAAATGAGAAAATTTTTAGCAAAACTAACCAAACAAGTAAGGTCATCAAGGCCGCAAGTGCGGCTCCCATTTCGATTGTTCCTTTAGAGGAAAATGTTACCCTCGTGGCAGGTGGGGCTACCTAGTTATTAGATGCCTTAGTGGAAAGAAACTTTTAGGGTACCTTCGAGGGATGGTCATTGGTACATTTATGGACCGAGCATATAAGCCTTAACTATACACCAAGTAATTGTCATTTATCTTTTAGTAGTGTGTGTGTGTGTACTACAATTATGAGGTATATGTATTTTTATCTATGACCTTTGTCTATATGTGAACACCCCAATAGGTAGGGATTGATTTACGTTGTGATTATAGAGACATGGCATTTTGTCGGGTCAGCTTGGTTTTTAATTTCTTTATTGACTTTTGGGGAGATATCATTGTATTAGTACCAAGCTTATGTATATGTCAAGGTGTATGCTTTTATTGACTATAGGGGTATGCTTTTGTAATACCCCATATTTTTGTGATATTTATTTATGGGATTAATTGAATTAAATGTGTATTAATTGAGAATTAATTCGGATAAAATACTAACGAGATGTGAGTTGGTATTCGATTATAATGTGTACATATGACGTTATATGAATATTGAAAATAGTGAATTTTTCGTGAGACTGAAAATGGAAATTTGGGAAATTTTGTTGGGACGCGCGTGACAGTCGCGTCAGGAAAAATATTTAATTTAATAAAAAAAATTATTTTTATCAACTGTATGGTCATTTTGAGTGCGCCAACGAGTCCGGAAGGGTCGAAATAGTCAGAAAACACTAGCCGGGGGTTTAGTTTGGGTCCCGGGGCATTTTTGGGCCATACCGGCAACTTAAAAGGGTATTTTAGTAATTTTGAAATTTGGGGAATTTTGACCAACGAATTTTGGGAATTAAAAATAGGGTATTTAGGAACCCACTAACCCATTACCAGCACTTAACTGATTAGAGGGCTATGGGAGTTATAGGAGAAGTTAGGAGAGGTTCCCAAAAGAGAAAAACCATAACCATCATCTTCAACCTTGAACCTTGGGAGAAATTGTAGAAGAAAAGAGAGCAACATCCAACATCCAACATCAAATTCAGAGAACAATCTGAGGCAAGTGGTTTAATTACGTTAATTTCAACCGAATGTTTCTTCCATGCTTAGAAATCTACATAATTGCGTTGTATTGGGAGATTTATAAAAACCCATGAAATTGGAGTTGTAAATTCAGGTTGTGATATAGGGATTGCATGTAGAATTGTTATTGGGTGATTATACTAATAGAAATACGACTTTGATGATACAAAAACGGATTTATTAAGGGAAATTGATGACTTTAAATTTCTAGGGTTCATACTCATGAGGGTTGGGTAAAATTGGGGATTGATGATAATTTCATGTTGCTCAGGAGGATTTGAACCTATAAATATGTTAAAATACGACCTAGGAAGGTTTAGTAATGTTGAGGAACCTTCAAATACTGTTGGGATGATTTTTAAATGAGATTAGAGGTGAAGAAAATTGAGAAAAACGAGATAGGAAAATTCTGGGCTCGAAACTGCCATCTCGTTAGAAGACCTGCCCAGGTCGTTCGAACGAGCTCGTTCGAACGAGCTTCTAACGAGGTGACAGTTTGCCTTCTAACGAGTTGGATGTTCGTTAGATTCCCCTTTCGTTCGAACGAACTCTCGTTCGAACGACCTCGTTCGAAGGAGACTTCTAACGAGTTGACAGATTGGCCTTTTTGGCCTGATTTGATTTCTAGTGTCCCGTAACCTTGTTTAATTGTAGAGATAACATTCCCTTGATGACTAATTGATATAGTTGGGATATTCGGGATATATTGAGGACTAAAATATAGAAGAATGATTTGAACCAAATGGTATTTGTGGATTAGGATGCGTGCTACTAATCACGACGCGAGGATAATTAATTACTTAAATGCATATAAACCGAGGGCATATGATTTGTGTGATATTAACAGTTGGTATAAGAATGAGAAGTATACCACTAATAAAATATGGTAATTACTAAGATGTGTGCATGCTTAGTATTAATGATTTTATGTGTATGACATACCTACCATACTTGCTATCACGGGAGGTTTGAATTCATTTAGGACCATCTAATCTTTGTGTGCCTACGGGGGGATATAGATTGGTACCTCGAGGACATAGGTCAGAGAAGGACTTATTGTGAAGTTAATAAGTCTGCTGATCATGGGAGCGTAGGTATGTGCGTGACCCATGTGATGTGACTGTGTTCGCCTCCATTGTTTGTGATTGTTGTTATCTGAGAACGATTCCTGAGAGATTCGGAATGCGTGATCCTTATGTACGTGATGTACCGGGATGGATAGCAGAGTATGTGTGCACCGCAGCTTAGTCTCGGGGTGCTTGTATTGTATATTTATGACGTGAATAATATACGCTTAAATAATGAGAACTTTCATGTTGGTATTGTGAGTATAATTATGGTAACGCTTTGAGAAAATAAAAAGGGATTACTTGCTGTGAATTGTAATGCTAAATAATTGTGAATCTGAGTTTTAAGTAAAGCTATCTACTTAAGTGATGACATTGGGAATTTAATTTATGAATCGAATAGAAAGGTTAGAACTTATGTCGGTTTAGTTAGATATTGATATCACGTGTATGGGTACGGTACGTTAGGAGTGCACAATTAGTCGAAAGGCGAGTATTTCATGTGAGAGCACGTCCTAACATGTATTTTGCATTCATTGTTTTAATGTTATTAAAACACCTGCTATTTTTAAAATACTCTCCACTTTCGGGCTCTGACCCGTTTGCTTTAAAATCTATTTTTTTGTAAAAACCTTTTTAGGTGCCCAGCCACAAGGAGACCATGCATCCATTCAGGTGAAGAGCTGTAGCTGTTATGGAAGTTACAGGGCCTTGATAGTAGACGCCTCCTTTTCTAGTCTTGACTCCTATTCAGTTTCATCATTTGTAGGGCATGTCGCCCATTTCTATTTAGAGACATTTCATATTTCAGTTATTCAGATTTTGGCATGTAATTAATTGAGGGTACACTGCTCTATTTATTTCAGTTGTGGGATTGTTGTGAGGAGTATCTCCTCCAGACTTATTATTATTTGTTGGTTATTCTATTGCTTCTCTATGGTGAATGGTTATGTTATTCTTTCATAATTATTTTATTGCATGTTAATCAGATTTAATTTAAAATTTGACAACTTACTTTTAAATACTAGGTGGTTAGTAATCATTAAAAAAATTTCGACAGTGATGCTATTAACTGAACCAACTTGGCATTTTAAATTAATTTAATAAAGGAGTAGCTACCCAGTATTTAATTAGTTGGGGTGTCACAGCTTTCACATGATCTTTTTGGAATGGTATTTTCTTTGAGTAGTTATGCTTAGGCGCGAAAGAAGGTCTGGCACACTTGTTTATGAATGGATTACATTCTAATAAATGCGATTATGGTTCCATAGAGGTAACACCAGTGGTCTGAGATTCTTCTAGTCTTTAGTGGTATGGGTGTTGAGTTATCACCTATATAAGAGATTAATTAATGATTTAGAGTGGGCACTAACGTTTAATCCGTCGCGAGGGAATTTTATAAGATTGACTTTGTCGGGGATAATAGAAATTTTGGTGGGGGTAGAAACCACATTTTTTAAACCAGTTGAGTATTCGGGAATGGAGTTACCTAGATGAAGCTTCAAAATAGATACGGAGTAATAAGCGATGTGTGAACCACCATGAGCACGATAAGGTTAAGATCCGGGATGAGTGTTTATTGTTATGTATTAAGGACATGTCAGAATAGTCAAGGAAAGTGTTTCCTCATGATGATTAAAATATGTGTGAGTAATCATTACTGGTGATACTGAGAGCAGGACATCCCAGTAGGAGCTTTCTAGCACAATATGGAGCGAGTGTATCATCAGTGGATTTTGACTGCTCAAAAGGTGGTTTGCTGTGAATTACGACAATATCTTGGTTAAGACGGGATAATGTAGTTGTGTTGTTAGCTAAACTTATATATGTGACTAGGGATGGTTTATGCCCTGGTGTTTAATGTTATCGGGAGAGGGTTCTTTATCCGCCCGATGACATGAGAGGGTTGCATTTTTTGGGGAATTTTTTTTGGTTGGGGGTCTTAAACTAGGAGAGGTAGAATTGACTGAGGAATGTATTATATTATTCATTCTACATTCTAGAGAAATTTAGAAGTATTAGTGTAAAAGAGTATACTCATTTGATTATGATAGGATTCAGAGGTTCCAAGGGGGATAAGGGACCATTTGGAGGTCATTAGAGTTGATTGAACCAGTTGTTTAATGTTATAAGTTAGTAAGTTTTTAGGGTCTGAACATATAGGAATATCTTTGAGGTTAAGTTATCAATTGTATAATGTCTTCATCTTGTCGGAGCGGACAAAAGGCAAATTGGGAGCGAGTAGAAGAATAGTTTGAGATTTAGATAAAAGATCAGGTGTTATTAATGATCTTTCTAGTGGGGTAATGGGGAAAGAAGATTTCCAATAGGGAGTTGACAATCGATGAAGAGTTCATCTTAAAAATATTAGGTAGAGTTTGGTGTTGTTTGACCTCACCTTATCACCATTAGTATGTGTGATGCTTTCCACAAGGGCGCAAATGAAGGAATCCTTCAACGTCAAGTTGATGTTTCAACGGATATATTAGTTTGGTTAGGAGTATACCCGAATGTGATGTTATAATGAGAGAGACCATAGGATATGATAGGTCATGGATGGAATAGAATATTTAACGATAATTGGAGGAACATTTAGAGGACTTGTCGGATTTTTGGGCTAAGAGGATGAGTATGATAAGAGAGATACATTTGGTCAATGATTTCATGACCATGACGATAGTTACCACGACCATTATTTCATGGGTAGCTTAGACCCAATTCGTGGATCCTTTTTATCAGGGAAAGGTTAAAGAGCTAGAAGTGGGAAGAGTTCATTCCTTCTTGATTGGATCAGATGGAGGTTTATGATTTTCAAGGATGGTTAATAGTGCTTGAGGATCCAAAAGTGGTAAAATAAATGTTAGCTATGGCTCACAGTTTATGGTACATGGTGCATCCCGAATTGGACAAGATGTACGTTGATATGAGGCAATCGTATTGGCTAGAAAAAAATCAAAAGGGATATTACTGATTTTATGTCGAGGTCTGCTACTTGTCAGTCAGTAAAGGTGGATCACAAACAACTGATAAGAGAGTTACAACCTTAGAAGGTTCCTTGATGTAAATGGAGAGCATCTCGATGAAATTTATTATCGGCTTACTATGATTATTGCACGGTCATGATTATATTTCGGTTATTGTGGATAAATTAACGAAAGTAGCCCATTTCCTACCTATTGAAGGTGATGATTCCACGGAGTAGTACGTAAATTTATTTATACCCGAGATAGTGTGAGTAGATGGGGTGCCACTAGATATCGTGTTAGAGAAGTGGTAACACTTTAATATCCCAGATTTGGAATGCATTTTAGTATGCAATGGGAGTCCAGTTGAGTTTGACCATGATTTTTCACCCCAATTCCGATGGCCAGATGAAAAAGGGGAAATCAAATATTGGAGGATATTCATAGGGCTAGCGTGTCAGACCTCAAAGTCAATTAGGATGTACATTTTCTGCTTGATCAGTTTTCCTATAGTAGTCGCCACCAAGACACGATTGGAATAATACCATAAGAGACCTAATTTGGATGGCCATGTCATTCACTCAGTTATTGGCCAGGTACGTAGAAATATATGTTATTTGTGTTGGACCTTATTTAGGGAACTCAAGGGAAGGTGACGTACAATAGAATGCTCATGGAAGCAGCTTAAAACATCAAAAGTATTAAGAAAATAAGAGAAAAAGTGAATAGGAATTCCTAGTGGAAGATCAAGTGTTTTTTAGAGTCTCATTGATGAAGGGGGTGGTTAGATTTGAAACAAAAGGGAAGTTGGTTTCCTGTTACATAGGCCCTTTATGATTATAAAGAGTGGTGCGGGTGCATATCATTTAGCATTGCCCGATCACCTTCAGAGTATACCTAATATTTTTCACATATCCACGTTGAGGAATAGTATGGGTATCAACATATAGATCTTGGTAGGCTTGAGTTACATCAGGATGGTAGTGAGTAGGAGAGCCCCCTATACCCTTGATCGGAGACGGCATACTCTACAATCGAAGGTTATTTCTCTAGTGAGATTTCAGTGGGGACATCATAGTGAGTACGATTCCTCCTGAGAGAGAGAGGAGGACATCTATGCAAGGCATCCGAAATTATTCTAGTGAGGTAATATTTGAATTTTAAGCATGAAATTCCTTGTTTAAGGGGGAGGAATGTAATACTTTGTATTTTTGTATACTAAATTAAATATCATTTGTGTGCTCGTGACGTGTGATGTTACTAAATATGTAAATATACATATAGGTATAATATAAATAAATTTAGAAAGTAAGACATGGTAAAACATTTATAAATATTTTGAATGCGATTGTGTATTATGGGAGACTTTGGATTAGTTCAGGGTTTGATATTGAGGTTTTATCTCTTTGGATTATCCAATTGGTGTCGAATCCCAATGACTATAAAGTAGTCAAATATAATTTCATGTTACACCAAACCAACTAATTATGATTTGAGTGATTCTTAACTTAAATTGGATGATATTTTGTATATGTGAAACTTATTAATACTATTCATAAGGTTGATTATTTATAAGAGTTTGTCGCATTTAAAATAATGGTTTATAACTTAAAATAAGGTATTTGTGGCCTATTGGGTTAGTAAAATGAATTGGGTATTTTTTCGATTAGTTAAGGGTTAATTTGGGCAAGTTATTTAAGGACTTATTTTATTCCCAATCCCAATTTCATTGTCAATAGGTCTGAAAGAGTTTTTACAATTTTCATTTAATACAAAAACATAATTCGAGGATCATACAACTTAGAAAGAGGAAGATTAAAAGAAGAGGGGGGAATTCCAGAAGATCTTGGCCCATTTTCTTCATTAAATTTTGAGGCAAGTTTAGTTTAAATAGTTTTATGATTGACCTTATTTATATTATGCCTACCTATGTAACTCAAGACCTAAATTATGAATTAGATCTATTTTTATGAATTAATTAGGCTAAATTATCAACTAAACTAATTGAGTAGAAATTAGTATCAATTTGTCTTGGTTTGGTTGATTTCTATTCAACTATGAGTTGAAAATATTAGATTATGTACAGGTATGGAATTTTTATTTTCAATCCTTCATAAATCCTGGATAATATGTATAAATTTGTAGAGATTGATATCAAGTTGATAAAGTTTGAATTCCCAGGGTTCTTGATAGAGAATTGGGTGTTTATATTAAATCTAGAATTTGGAATGGAATTTTTATGATAGAATTACGTTTTATGTGTGGATTCATTATTTACATGTTGTATAAATTTTATATCGACGATTCGGGGCAATTAATGTAGTTTTTCTTTGAGTTCTGTTGAGTTGGGGAAGATGAAGTTCAAAATAGGTTTTTTTTATTTACATATCTATAGCTACCGATCTACCAATCGACCAGTGATAACAGGTATTTGGAAATTTTGGCTTTGGGTTATTGGATTGGATTATTGGGTTTGATGGCTAATTTAGGTTTGCTTTTGGATTTAAATATATATATTAAAGAATGCAATTAGGGTGGTTTATAGGTTTATGATATGTGATAAAATCATTATTTACCTAACTTTATAAAAATACTAAAGTGAATAATTTCTAAAAAACTTTAGATTTCCATGTATTTGGAGAATCTATTTTATTATGTTACATGTGTAAAATGCATACTTTGTGTGTACTCGTGGATATCGTACAAGGGAAGCTTTCGTGATGGGGTTATGTATGACGCGGACAATTACGGCGCCTCGATGACTAAACGAATAAGCCTTAGTCATATAACTCATGGGCCACATGTCTAAGTACCCGTATCTGAGATGGAATGATAAAGAGATTTGATAATATAGCATTAGGTTTGGAAAACTATATAAGCGATGCGTAGGCATGGTGATTTATCCCTTGCCTATGTTGAGGTTTTAGATTTAGGAAGACAAAAGACTATACTTGGTACGCACGAGTGATCCACGAGGACAATAGGTATAGGCCTTTAATAATTTGACCAGCTTAAGTGATAACCTAAATATATGGTACTCGCTATATATCATGCTTATAGACTTTATGGCCATCTTATTTAATTTATACACTTAAAGTTTGTTTAATGAAATAAATGTTATGAGTCCCTTACTTGTAATCAATTGTGAAGAATAAAAATTAATTATGGGATTCACTTGGGTTTGGAAATTTAGATGCATGTAATATCTAGGACTGTTGGGTGGGTTAAATCTCAAAGACATTGAAATACGAAAGGTATATTTATAGTTATAATTTATTCTAATTTTGTTTATACATTTATTCTTTTTGAACTTGCTGTTAACGTTCTGGATTTAAAGTTCAATGATCGAGTCCCCCATTTCGCAAACTTGATCAATACTGAAGCTATCATTTCATCATTTTTTATCGCGGCATTGTATTAGATATAGGTGCCCTTGGCATGCGTCCTAATTATATCATTTCAATTTTTGTTATAGAAGTGAGAGAAACATACTTGTATTCGTACACTTTATATGGATAAAAGTTGGTTTGAATGATAAAGTTGATGTATTAGTTTTCAGCTTATGATGGCAGTATCAAAATTATGGCATAGCTTTCATAGTAGTTACTCAATATTGATTTCAGTTTATTTCTTTTTATGTAGGCTTCGAATGGTGCTTAATTGTTTTGACTTATGTTTTGGTTTACTTCGAACTTATAGATCTATTTTAAATATTATAGGGCATCACAGTTTGTGCATAAAAGGGGATCTTACTAGTGGGAAATTAGAGTAACGGAGATATCCAAAGATTTGTAGCGTTTAAAATCCCAGTGTAGAAGTGGAAGAGTAGACCCATTAATTTTTTATAGGGTTCAGGGATTCCATAGAGATCATGGAATCAATTAACGTCATCTGAGTTAGATTTACCAAGTTGAATAAGGGTAAGAGTTAACAAGTTATTGTATGGGAATGTATTTGGGGCACCACTCTAGAAGTAGATTTCATAATAGGGTGTACGAAGATTTTCGGATTAAGTAAAAGAACTTTTATGAAAAATGAGAAATGGATTGGGTTCCAAAGAGGTCGATTAAGTTCTTTTGAGGAGATCCTTGAGGATGGAAATTGTGAAGTCAAATCCCAAAGGGAAGTTGTGATTTCGATGCATAGGTCATTTCCATATTCGTGAATAAGACGATGTCGATATCATTTGATCTCGCCTTATAACCGTCAGTGCTAACACGTTGTTGATAAGGATATACAACGCATGAAGTTCTTACAGGACAAGTTGATTCATTTAATGGTTGGAAAATTTCATTAAGTGTTTACTGAACACAAATTACGATAAAAGGCCTTAGGGTTTATCAGAACATAAGATAAGTAAATTATGTATAGAGTATGAGGATGCTATGGATGAGACATTCACAGGTTTTTTAGTAGAAGTTGAATGAATTCAAATTTTAAAGATGAAATTTCGTATTTTAGGGGAATGTCTTATTTTAGGGATGACCTTCGTTATTTTAGGGAAAGAGAATGTAATACTCTGTAATTTTAATGCATTAATTAAATACTGAAATTTATTATTTATGATTATATGTTCATGTAGTGGCGTGTGATATTTATATTTTCATATGTGATGTGTTATGTGTATATTATTCGAAATTAAAATCAGAATTAATACACAATAATGAATTAATAATTATTTAATAAATAATTTAATAGTGGTTTTTGGGACTCGCACCAATTAGAACATTAAGAAGTTGGTTTGATACATAGGGTTGATGCTTGGGACATATAGAATGTTCGTTTAGGACTTGACATAATTGACTTTAAGCCTTATGGGTTAGTATATAACTTGAGTTGGGTTCTTGACTAATGGGATTTAGTTTTTGGCTTAATAGCTTAAGGCCCATATGGGTCCTACCCTAATTTCGTGGTCATCATAATGAAATGATGATTACTGTCAGTCTAAATAAATCAAAAACATTTAAAAAGAGACCCTAAGGATGGAGAGAGTTAGAGATAGATAGATTTTGGAGAAGAAGAAATATTGGCATCAATTGGACTTAAAGAAGAAGAAAATTAGGAGCAATTGGATTAGGACTTCATCTCTCCAATCAAGGCAAGTTTCCTTAGTATATTACTATGATTGTTTTTTATGTTAGAATATATTTATTCCTTGTATTCTAAATCTAATCATATAAATATATAATTTAGACAAATAAACAACAGAATTTGGATTTAATTTAATTAGGAAAGTTGCGTCTATATTCATTTATTGAATTTGGCACAATTTATCATGAATTTGGGTTATATTGAACAAATCGTTGTTAGAACTGTGTTATACTTAATGAATTGAGAAAATTCACCTTTTTAAATTCTCGAGAAATTGGAAATTTTGGGGTTTGGTGTCAAATTCAAATATGGGGTTTTATCTTTTAAATTGTGAAATATACTTCTAAATTTTGATATAAAATAATAAATTTGTAAGGACAGTATAGAGTTTAGTTTCATGAATTTTATATGACAACTTAGGTTATATGGCAAGTGTTAAAACCTTATGACATGTCGTTAATGGTACTTTTGTACACAAGGCTCGTAATAGTGGCTATATTTTGAAGAAAGTTAGAGATTTAGAGATTTTTGTGTTTTAGCCGTGCGAATGGTAAAAAATGTACTTAGTGCACATGGGTCATGCAAGATACTAGGTTTTAGTGTCATGTGCATGGACATTGAAGAATTTGGGATCTTTCATAGTGGGTGAAATGGGAATGTTGGATTGATATGGCAGACTTAGACATTATAAGCTACAGATGTAAGACCTTCAACTATAAATACAAAATTTCTTAGCCAGATGATAAGTGTATTATTATATGAATAGGTTTACATATCTTATGTATTATGTGCAATATATCGGGTTTGAGTACTTATGGAATATGTCCTAGAGTTTATTCTTATGTATTGTGTGATGGGTACCACTTTAGTATCCCGGTAGATAGAGACAGTTTATACCCTGGACCGTAAAATGGAGACCTCTTCAATAAAGGCAAAGTTTACCCTGGTCATGATTCAGATAGAGACCTCTTTGATAAAGGCAAATTTTACCTTGGTTATGATTATGATAGAGACTTCTTCGATAAATCTAGGCTTTACTCTGGTCATGATTACAATGGACACCACATAAGTACCCCAGTAGATAGAGATGAGTGTATCTTGGTCATGAAAAAGACTTTGATTATATGAGTACTAAAGAGTAGTCATTTAGGAGGTATATAGTGTGGATCTTACGTATGTGGATGTAGACTTAGAAATTATATGTAATTCATGATATATTCATATACTATAGATATATAGAATCTTTAATAATGGAACCCTTACATATTCCGGTTAAACTTTATACTTGAGATGTATAACATTATTAAAATAAGAATCTTTACCTATACTACAATAAGACGAATAAGATGTAATCATGGGGGTATAAATGGGGATCGGGATTCGACACATGTGATACCTAGGGTTATTTGGGTTGGGATAACTTAAAAGCAACTAAAATACGAGAGGAATATGTGTAATTATCACTATTCTAAAAAACCCGCCTAGGCACTCCTAAGCTTGAGGCTTGGCAGAAACGCCCTGCCTTACGCTTTTTATGCCTTATTCTTGGTAAAACTCTTAAGGTGCACTTTTTTCTAAAAACAACTATGCTTTAGTGAAACGATATCTCCTTTTAAAGAATTATTTTACAAACAGGACCATTATCTCATCCAAAATAATCAAATAGTATTTTAATTTGCATCGATTCAAACATATTTTTATGATATGTACAATTTTAGTGTCTTAATAGCCTTCTTATGGTTAAAAAATATTAAAATATATTAAGAAGGCCTAAATGCCTTTTTACGCCTAAGGTCCGCCTAGTCTTCTAAGGCTTAAGGCTTGGCCTCCATGCCTCGATCATGCCCCGCGTTTTTTAGAACCTTGGTAATTATATTGTACCCCAAACTCAATTATATTATTACACTAGACTTCATGTTAACGTCGTTGTTGATATTACTTCTCAAGACTTAGGTAGTTGTAAAATATCTAAAATACAATGTGAGGTTTAAGCAAGAAAAAATATTTTCAACACTTTCAAAACCTTTAAAAAGAATCATCTTCTAGAAAGTGATATCCAATAATTTGGTGGTTTCTCAACAATTTCATCTTCAACTTCAAGAAGGAGATTTTGATTTCATGAAAAATATCGGACGACATTGGTTGTGACCAAAAGCTATTGCAGTTAAGAAGCGTTCTCCATATATTGGCACCTTTCATTGAAGATATTATGGGAAGATTGAGTTTTGTTTGTTCATTGTGTGATTTTAAGACATTTTTTATCTTTAAAAGTCTCTACCATAGTTTATTTGTAGTTTTGTTGAACCCAATGTATTTTTTTTTCATGTTATTGGTTTTTCCTCATTTTACATGGTATTTTTACCATACTCTTCATTTATATTACTCACCTAACATTGAAGATAAAATTTGGTGTAATATAATTGTTAAATAATTTTTCACATAGACCTAGGTTGTCTTATTTATCCCCAAAAAATATGAAAAGGAAAACATTGCCATTATTACAACGATAAATTTTTACTTGGGTACATTCTCTCTATCATGGTTTCGAGTACATGAAGTCACATGAAATTAGATAGTTCAAAATTATCCTGTAAAACTTTAATTACCAGTCTGAACAAAATTTAATTTCACAATTTATTGTAAATTACACATTGTTAATATCATAATGTGAAATTAAATATTATAAAATATCTTTTAAAATTTACACAGTGAAATTAAACTACATCGAGTCTAAAAAATCCAATTTCATTGAAATTTAGAATATGAACATAGTGTATCAGTCTTCATTAATATCAATTATTGCGGTCATGAAGATGTTGATCCTCACTGATGTACACAAAGTTCAACTCAATAACACCTTGTTTACATAAATATTTAAGACAATATCAGAGGAACGCATAACCACCACATATGAAAATGATTTATATTAAGACATATATAACTTATTAAAGACAACATCATCAAGTAAAAAGGAATTTTAATTGGTAGGAATATATATCTTCATGCAAATTTGAAATCTGAAATTTACATATAACTTCGAACAATTCCATTTCGTAAATAAAATATTAGTTAAATTTCAATATATACTAAAAATAAGTTAAGTAACCTTGAAAATAAATGAAACCAAGATGTAATCTATGTTAAAACACATTTATTAATAACTATGAAATTCTTATTCAAAATTAATATACATTATATGTATCCTATGCATTTTCTCTAGAAATCGCCCCGATTATTGTATCCTCGCAAGTTCTATAAATCAACTCATACATGAATCTTGTTTTTTGATTCTACTCTATTGAACTCAATATCTTCGATTAAACCACAAGATATCATGTCTTTTTGCAATATCCCACCAAGTCAATTTATTCCTACCTATAACCCTAGTGTTATACTCAATACTAACTAAATCACTTTTCCTTATGGGGGCATCCATTGATTTATTTTTTAGCTTTCCAAACCATATAAGTCAATTTTATCTCAATTTTTTTTATATATGACCTACTTTTGCCATTTTAATAATTTATTCATTTATAATTTTATTATTTTAAGTTTTACAACAAATACATCTTAGAATTCGCATCACCACCACACTCGTTTTTTTACATATTTTGTTGTTTAGCTTCCAACACTCCATCCTCTATAACAAGGCATATCTAATTGTTATCCTATATAATTTCCCTTTAACTTCAAAAGTATATATCGATCGCACAATATTTCAAAAGAACTTCATCTGTTGCCCAACATGCTTTAATCCTGCGAGTAACATAATCATTAATATCACCATGTTTTAGGAGAATCAAGACTAAAAAATGAAAATGATCATTCCTAAGCATCTATTGAACATTCATTTCCTCACATCCACGTTTTTCTCATAATATTACTAAAATTTCACTCCACATATTTTGTTGTAATTGTACTTATTTTGATTTCTCTTGTTCCTATAGTTTCTACCAGCTATTCCAATCTAGCATTAATCCCTATCTTAGTTCCAACCCCTAAAACAATATCATATTTATATAACATATACCATGACACCTCATCTTGTATTTTTCCAATCAAATAACACATAACAAGAGCAAAGAGATAATGACTTAGTGTTTGCATCTTAGTGCAGACCTACAGTAATTAGGAATTCACTACTTTCTCTAATTGATGTTATTACTATAGTAATGGACCCATGACACATATCCTTCATCACATCAATACATCTACAAGTCACTACTTTCTCTCGTTAAGGTTATTACTATAGACATGGCCGTATTATATCTCTTGGTATTATATCATCCATCTTTTTAAATTCTATAAAAATCATATGAAAATTCTTCTTTTTCTCCATATGCCTCTCCATTAATCTCCTCAATAAGTAAATAGTTTAAATTGTTGACATCCGTGGAATAATCCTAAACTTATTCTTGGATGTTTTTGTTTCCAATCTTAATTTATATCCAATCACTTTGCCCAAAAGTTTAATTGTATATATCATTAACTTCATACCATGATAATTCTAACAATTTTGTATGTCTCATTTATTTTTATAAATAGGTAGCGAAACACTATTTCTCCATTCATCAAACATTCCGTTGGTCATTATAATTTTATTGAACAACTATATAAGCTAATATACTCCTTCCTACCCTAATCACTTTCAAACAATCAGTACAGATAACGAGTTAGAGTTGAATCTTAGGCAGGCCTACAGTAATTAGGAATTCACTTATCCATTTATGTTATTAATATAGTCATGGCCTCTCCTAATCATTTTCAAACATCAACAGAGATACCATCTGGTCCCTAAACCGTCCTTGTATTCATCTATTTTAGAGAAATACTAACCTTTGTTCTTCTAATTAGAGAGAAAAAATATATTTTCTAAAGTCTCCACAAGTTCTTCTTTTTAATCCACTCCCATTACCTCATTTAATATACTCTGGAAGTAATTTTCCATTTTTCCTTAATCTCGTCATCCTTGACTAGGACTCTTAATTCATCACTTATGATAGACTTATCGTATTGAAATCTTTTATTTTTTGTCCCTAAGTGTAGCAAGTTTATAAATAATTTTTTCCTTTCTTGTGCTCCTAGTTTTCTATAAACATCATCGTACACCTTCAACTTAACATATTTTATCATTTTCTTAACCCATTTATATTTCTCAAAATTTTCTTAATTTCAAGTTTTTTTTCATGTTTTAAAGCACTCCATGTTCATGATTATTATATAATATACTTCTTCATTCCACTCCTTCTTCCTTACAAGTTATATTAATGTTATTTTGAATTTATGCACATATTACAAATATTAATTCTCTGAACCTCACCTCTTGAGGGAATTCTATTTTCCTAGGATGTCCAAGTTGTTTTTTATTTATAAATGAAAGGATAGACAAAATCTACAATTTGAATTCTAGTTTTTATATCTTACGATTCAGAGAAATAAAAGACTTGTTTGATTTATGAAATATATTTTCATAACAATATGATACTACGAGTTCATGTGCGTGATCCGTGCCTTTTGTAGTGTTATGGTAATATGTGAATAGGGATATCACTCTATTTTCCACTTATCAGATGATAATGGCTTCTACTCAATGTTAAATGATATGCAAATTAGGTTGAAAAGAACTACGTATATTATATGGAATGATTGAATCAAAACCTAAGTCATTCCCTCTTCTAAATTAACTTGAAGTTTTTTTCTCCATCTCCAAACACAACAACCCATTCCATTCTTTATATTTTTTCCTCCTTTTAAAATGTATATCATACCATCTTAATTTTAATTGCATCAAGCATCCTACTAATCAAGAGATGTCATGTGTCATGACTCCACGAGTTAAAGAATTTAGCAACATTAAGCAAATTTTGACATGTCATTTACCTATAAAAAATGCTTTCACCTAATTTTTAGGATCACAAACTATAAGGAACATTTCTACCTTGTTCCTTTATACTTTTTTAATTCAACCATTATTTATTCAAACAATTATATATTTGGCACATAATCATGCTTAACTATTTCACATAATATCTTGGAATATGAATGAGTTCCACTAAAATCATTCCTGGAGTTGACTCTCAAATGTTGAACATAAAAATAATGATGAGACTCTAGAAAAATGCTGGGAAGGACTTCACAAGACCGTGATTTCAATTAAATACAAATGTTTACTCCTTATTCTATTTAACAACCTAGTGCAGTAGATATAGAAACCATGTCTACTTTCCTTAACCCTCTACCACAACAACAAAAAATGAAAGACCTAGAATACCTACAAAAGGGTTTAACACACACACACACACATATATATACACACCTACGTATATTGTACCACAAAATTTTTCAATTGAATTATGCACATCGAAATGATAGTCTTAAATAATAAAATTTCAGAAGGAAAATGTGCATTCCTAAACAAAATTTCACGATGCGAATTTTATAAAAAAAATAATGAAAAATAATTTATATACTAATATATAAATCCAAGAGGAATGAAGCGCTGCCACATTTTCTATTCCACATTTAACCCTTCTAGGATACACATGTCCAGATTAAACAAATTAAATTCATTGTTCACGGTCAGTTTAAAAGATAATGGTGTAAACTACTTTTACACAATATCTCACCCATGCATACTCCATAACTACCCACATTCTTTTAACTCCTTTATGTTCAATCGGTTTCCCACACTCAAATCCAAGGAAAAAAAGGCTTTCTCTAAGAATGTGAAAGATTTTTAAAGGATTATTCCACCCTAATTTCATTATAGACAAGATTTTCAATAGAATACTAATTTAAAAAAATTGAAGAGATGGGTTAAGGAAGTTACAGTATGGAAATCTAAGAGAAATAAAAAGTAAATAGATGAAAATACCTTTATGGTGATGCAAACATCATTGTCATTTGATCACTCTATCATCCACCATATAGTGTTGACAATATTGTTGAGGGGCATGGATGACAACTAGATAAGGTGATAATTTTTTTGTGTGATGTATTTGTTGGAAAATAATATGTTTTTACAAAAATTAATATTTTGACCAAACTTAATTTGTGATTGAGTTTAAGTCATTATAAAAGCAACACCATAATATCAAACCTAGTGAGATCAAGTACGTACATGTTCCTTGCAGTAAGACGAGTCACCTGGTATATTCGTTTGTTAAAAACGGAAAAATAATGAATGATAAATTTGGTTTTAGAGCGCCCAATGTATTTATGAAATTACTGAAAATTTTATTTAATTTTCAAGGACAAATTTTCTACATTGTAGCTAAAGATTCTGCTCGCTATATATAGTGACTGTTTTTTCGAAATTTTCGCTAAAGGTCGGGACTATTCACCATTAGTTGTGATTGTTCGTGAAAAACTTCCCTAAAATGACAGTTGGCAAAAAGACACATCTTTTCAGGAAAAAAAACATTGTTGCCCATAAATATAAGACTTGTCTTCATTTTTAAAACAGAGAGAAAAATGTTTTTCAATACTTATGTTATTTAATAATGTTTTTAAATCATAAAAATGTTTTTCATTTGTTATGATTGTTAACCCAATGCTTATGTGATTTAATGCTATTTATGATTACCTTTTAAAGTGAAAGTAGTGCATGTGTTTGTTTGATATCCAGATTAAAATTTAGATTTTATTATTGCATAGTTCTTTTACATCCTTCTTTAACAATGAACCATTGTCACTATTCAGTCCATGCGAATGGATACGACTTTTAATGTTTTATTGAACTATTATTATATAATTTACATACCATTTTTCAACTTTGATGCATTACATTATGTTTGTTTAATTGACGGTTGATATTGTGAAATTAGAGTTGCTATTGTTTTTCTGTGCCTTGATGTGATTATGCAAGGAAATTAACTATTATGTTAATATGATTCCATTGTTAGATTATATAACCATGAAACAAAATGAAAATAAGGTTATATATATTCTTATCCATACTGGTTAAAAATAATAACCGTCCATGTTTTGAATATATATATATATATATATATATATATATATATATATATATATATATATATATATATAGAGAGAGAGAGAGAGAGAGAGAGAGAGAGTGCTGCACTTGTGCGGACCAGTTCGCATTTTAAAAGTGCGGACCGGACATGTTTCACCTGGCGATGTGCCCAGAAATTATTGGCTAAACTATTGCCTCTCTCTCGCTCTCTCTCTCTCTCTCTCTCTATTTTCTGGGTTCATCGCCAGGTGACACATGTCTAGTCCGCACTCTTAAAATGCAGACTGATACGCACAAGAGTAGTATTGTGTGTGTGTGTGTGTGTGTGTATAATTGAAGAACCCATTTAAATGTTGTCCACCATGATATTATGCATAAACCAGCGGTTCTATACGGATTCCATCCTTTGGTTGATGCTTATTTCCCAAATGTGGAAACATTTACATGCAATCTGGTAACCTTTGCATTTAATAACCATTAAAATCCTACATGAAAAGTCATTGAGAGATTCTCTCATAATGTTGGGTTCTAAGGCCATTTCCAACAAGGGTTTCTATCGGTGTTAATTTCCAAGCTAGAAATAAAGAAAAGAAAAAATACTCGCCAACCAAAGTTTCTTTCTCCTTGTGAATCTGAGTTGCCTGCTTGGTTATATGAAAATTTTCTACTACAATTTCTAGATGTAGAAATAAAGAAGTAGTATGAGAATATGACATGTCAAATACAATATGACCCATGTTTCCTACTGCCCCTAAAATTAGAGTTGAAACTACCTGCTAAAAATAAACTATTGCAGAACCCATTCTATCACTATTTCAATTCTGTTGAAAAAACCCCCAAATTGCATAGAACCATTTCTGAAATCCCATCTCAAATTAGTATAGAAAACAAAATTCGACATAGCCTAACTGTTGCTCTTTTCATATTTGGTTTCTTTAAGCAGTATGAATCTCATTTTTAAAAAATGAAATATCTTTGAAATCAGATTTTTTTTAAAGAGAATGACCTTGTGTGGGTCACCTCATGACTACCATGAAATATTCTATTAACGTAGAAATGAAAATGTGAGTCATTTTAACTGACAATTAAAATTGAATTAGCACGTTATAAATGTTAAGCATGATGAAACTTATGGGTTGTTAAAGTAATTATTGATTTTAATTTTATTTTTATTGTAAATTATTTAAATTATATAACAATTAAACACAATGAGGATAAAACCTATCACATATTTAGCATTGCAATTGTTTTCGCATTTTTGGTCCAGTTTTGTGACAATTGTGTTGTCTATTTACGTATTGACAATTTTGCGATGATATGCTTTTTTCATAACGCTAAACCTCCCCACTAACAAGTCATTTGGACTCCCCCATACGAGATAAATAGGGGGGATGTTATGGAAGAGCCACATCCCCCCTTAAATGTGACTGATGTCCTTTGGGAGAATCAAACTCGGTACATATGGTACCTTTATTCTCGCCACTTACCATTGGAACAACTAGGGTGGACCTTTTTTAAAGAAAGTAACTAAAATGTCAAATGGAATTAAAAATCCAACGACTACCATAACATGTGGTTAGTTACGATGATTATATATATTAAAATAAATATCACAATAAAGATCCATGAAAACAATTGTAAATGTAGAAAGTAAATATCACACACACAACAACGATATACGTGGTTTGGCAACTTGTCTACGTCCTCAAAGAGGTTACTATGCTCTTAGTAATGTCTTTCAATGCTCGGGGTTACATCCCATTGCCCCAGGCCAGGGTTTACCATTTATAAATGTGTGAAATAAGAGATTAAGTTATGCAAGTAACTCAATATGATTGTGGATAACTAGTGGTGCCCCTGAATATCTCCTGCGAGATTTTTGGTAACCAATTTGAGTATATCCGTGAGTATTTCAGGATGTCTAAAATTCTAGAGTCTTTATTAAATAACTTATTTGGGCCGAGAAGTCCACCTTGCATAATGGGATGGTCATCTACTCTCTTGGGACAAGATAAATGGGTTACCACAATTGCCCCTAAAATTTTAGGGCTAAATATTTGGGCTAACAAATTTTAATTAAGTTTAAGGTCCAGGACTTAAAACTTTGTTTTAAAGACGGGGTGGCATTTTTGCAATTCTGGTGAACTCAAGAAGGAAAGATCGTCCGAGGTCAAATA
The DNA here is from genome assembly GCA_949130495.1 of Sambucus nigra. Taxonomy (NCBI): domain Eukaryota; kingdom Viridiplantae; phylum Streptophyta; class Magnoliopsida; order Dipsacales; family Adoxaceae; genus Sambucus; species Sambucus nigra. The sequence goes on along the minus strand of OX422222.1, from coordinate 141,521,541 downwards.
CTATGGAAAACTTGTAGTTTTATTAAAGAAATAAGGATACACTTTTTCGAGTAGTTATATAGAGTGCCAAAATATTCCTTAGTTGTCGTGTTTCATCATTAGCACGGACTTCAAATTGAGATATATATGCTTCGATAGTTATCTACAAATGTATCATTATCTACTGAGCTTCTAGTATATACTTCTTCGGCTTCTTCTTATTCTCACAGCTTCCATTGACTCTTGTAAGTTCCCCTCATCTCCTCTTTAGTTCCACTTCTGCGATTGGTCTTCGACTGTTGCTAGGGTTTTTCTTTATTGTACTATCTATGGCGCTATTAAATAACAAGTTAGTGGAAGAATTTTGGAAAACTTATAATATTCCTGAACGGCTTGAAATTGATTATGCCCCTCTCTTTAAAGATGTTCGTGACATTGAAGGGGGCACATGATTCACATCTTACTGATTACCCAAGGTAAGATCGACATTTCCCCCCAAACCCTATTTTTCTTAGATTCTTAAAATATTTTAATGTCATCCCTGCTCAGTGTCCCACAAAGTATGGAAGATTATAAATGGGGTTTATATAATAGACACGCTATATGTGACCAACATAGAGGACTTAATGATCTCTCCTAATCTTACGTTTGGTTGTGCACCAATGACGATAGTTTATATTTGAAGACAAGAAAGTTTGATATGGTTTTAGTTGTAAACCTCCCAGATTCACAACATCTTCCCCTTCATAAGGGTGACAGATGTCGGGGGCCCTAGATTTTTTACTTTTTAGGAGGATCATATAGGTAGCTTTCCCTTTTTTTCTTTTGTTTACTTATTGTTTCTTCTTATTTTATTTACTTGACCACTGCTTCTGTTTCCTATCCTCTGACTGATGTTTTCTTGCTCTATTTTATAGCTCACGATAAAAATCAAGAACCCAATTTGAGTGAGGTGAGTGAGAGACTTCCGAACCACGAGCATCCATATTTTGTAGCTTAATTTCTTATGTATAAGAACACTACAAGAAGTTTTATTACTCAGTCAATTAATAAAATCCCTGACTTGAAGGTTCTCCAAGTTGGGCCCTATCAACCAATTGTGTTAGAAGAAGAAGAAGAAGAAGAAGAAGAAGAAGAAGAAGAAGAAGAAGAAGAAGAAGAAGAAGAAGAAGAAGAAGAAGAAGAAGAAGAAGAAGAAGAAGAGGTTAAGGAGATCCCCCCATAAAGAGGAGAGTGATAAATATTGATGATGATTACTAGGCGGTGATGCCAGGCATAATAAAATCTTTGAAGACGTTATAGGTTAATTCCCCAAGGCCTAGTGGCTCTAGCCCAGGATCCAGGGGGAAGGAAAAAGAGAAGGAGAAGAAGAGAAGAGAATAAGAAGAAGAAGAGAGAGAGAGAGAGAGAGAGAGAGAGAGAAGATGATGAAGAAGAAGAAGAATAAGAAGAATAGAAGAAGAATGAGGATGGTAAGAAGAGGCTGGACTTAAAAGATCTTGTTGTAACCTTCTTTAATTCTGATGTTGAGGGGTCTAGTGTAGCCAACACCCCTGACCTGGTGAAGGGGGTTGTGCTCGCGGATGACCATGAGCATTCCTTACAGCTGGGATCAGCCCAACTGGCACTCAAGTTTGCTCAGGGACTATCTCTGGTAATTCACTTCCCTTTATCCTTATATTTCTTTTGTTCTGAGTTTTTATTCTTCGTACTAACTTTTCTCTTTTTGTTTTATGAAGTTCTTGGTCGACTTTACTACTCTCTTGGATGGTCATGTCAACCAGACGAAATATAGATAGGAGCTCAAAGATGCCCTAAAGAAGTCAAAGAATGACATGGCTGATCTTCGTGGAATTTGGGAGCAGGAGAGGGAGAACTCGGCAGAGGCTTATGCCAATCTTCAGGCGTCCAAGAAATTAGTGGTCGCTAAGAAGGAGAAGTTGGTCAAAGAAAGCATGAACCTATTATGGAAGGTTTAGAATCTAGTGGAGGAAATCTTGCACGAGAAGGATGGATGTTATACTGAAGGCAGGAATGCATCCTATGACGATGCTGAGCTCCAGATAGGCTACACGAATAAAGTATCCTTCAAAAAAGGATGGGACCAAGCATGGGGAGTCGTGGGAGTTCCTTCTAACCCTGACCTTTTCATCCTTCACTCTCCTGGACCTAACCCTCTCATGGAAGAAGAGTCAAATGTTGGTTAGCCTTTCGCCTAAGATGAGAATTAGTCTGCTGAGGTTGGGGCGACTGTCGACCAAGAAAACAAGGTTATCAAGAAGGGGAAGGTAGTAGACGACTCTGAGCAAGTGAAGGAATAGTTCATTTAGTTTAGAAATTCTTCCTTTTTCTGTATATTTTTTTAGTGCCATGTAATCTTCTTTTTTCCTCTGAGTGTACTGGACTTTGGCCCCTTCTATCAATCAATGAAAAAGAACTTTTTGCTTATATTCATGCATCATGTCATTTCCCATATATTAATATTTGATCGTAATTTTATCCATTGTGTTGTTTGTAGCACAACAAGGAATATATTCCACCTACCTCAAAGTTGGGGATGATCTTGGTATCTAACATTAGCCACAAAGATCGCTAGGAATTTGTAAGAATTTACAAGTCTCTAAGGGCGAGGACTGAGCAATACAAGAGTTAGTCCGAGTTGGTCGTCAATATGAAGGAAGACATTCAAGTCATGGAGGAGATCGGTTCTTCAGTTCAAGATGAGATGAATGGACCCAAGACCAATCTCATAGAGAATAATGAATGAGTCGAGTGGGTGAAGTGATTAAATCCGAGAATAATGGTTTGAGGAAGGAGGTCATCGAGCTAAAGAAGGATGTCCAGAGGCTATATGTGATTGCATCCAGAGTTTAAAAAGTGTCACGAGGCTGAGGCAGTTGTTCACAATGGTCCCTCAAGAGTTCGGGGCGACTAACTACGATGGGAGTTGGATTGATGCCCCAGCAAAGCTAAGGGAAGCTGAGGATGTCGCATTCAAGCATGGGTGGTTGACTGCTCTTAGGGAATTCAAGACTCTTAAAGAATCATTCATTCCATATACCTTAACTTTTAGGTTATCTCATCACACTCCATTTGGCCTATGTAAGATGATGGAGAGAATGTACTTGGTTGGTGGGTTGTCCGCTGATCATGTTTTTTGCAACCGACGCCATTAGCGACCAACCTAGGTTGTCTTTCTGTTAACCAAGGATAATTTCTTCTTGTGGTCGAGGAAATTATCATTTGGAAAAGATACACAATTCTTATATGTAATTAAGAACTTTGAATCATCTAATATTTGAGATCAAAGTTAGAGAGTCAATTGGCATTTATTCATTGAATAATAACTTGCAAGCAACATAAGTTTGAAATAAAAATTTACATAAACAAAATTTTCTAATAAAATATCAAGAAGACTAAAAGTAGAACATCTTGAGATTGGTTGCATTACACTCTCTTGATATATCCCTACCATCCAGTATTTCCAAGTGATATTCCCCTTGAAGGTCATCCCTTATCACCTTAAATGGTCCTTCCTAGTTTTGTTATATCTTACCATCTGATGGTTTTATGGCACTACTGAGGAATTTCCTTAGGACATAGTCTCCTATTCGGATAGACTTTCTTGTTGTAATTCTTATCCAGTTATTGTTAGTAAGAATCTAGCTTAATCATAGATTATTCCCTTCACTTATTTGCTAAGTCAAGTTTAGTGCGCAATGCATCATCATTCAGGCCTTTGTCGACCAAGGTGTTTCACATAGTTGGGAGGCTTGCTTCCATATGTATAATATCTTCCATTCCATAGGTGAGCAGGAAGGGTGTTTCTCTAGTTGGTTTCCTAGGGGTAATGTAGTAGGCCCATAGAACATGGGGGAGCTTGTCCATCAAAGTACCTTGTGTACTCTCTAGCTTTTTCTTTAGATTATCGAGCATGGTTTTGTTGGAAGCTTCTACCTGACCGTTGCTTTGGGATACACCATAGAACTGAAATGGTGATTGATGCAATGCCCATGGAAAAAAAATTGAAAAAGGCTACTTTAAAATTGCATCTTGCTGTCGATGATGATAGTTCGTGGTATCCCAAAACATGTTATGATGATTTTATAGATGAACCTGCTCATGTCGGCCTCCCAAATGTTTTCCAGTGTTTCTACCTCTACCCACTTGGTGAAGTAATCTGTGTCGACCACTAGATACTTGCGATTTTCAACAACAGTAGGTAGTGGTCCCACAACATATAGTCCCCATTGCATGTAGGGACAAGGACTTGTCAGAGATTTCTGGTCACTAGTTGGCTGGTGAACCATAGGAGAGAATTTTTGGAACTTTTCACTTCTGTAAACATTGGTACTTGCATCCTGATGCATATGAGGCCACCAGTAACCTTCTTTAATTGCTCAAAAGGCTAATGACCTCCCTCCTGCATGACTCACACAAATACCATCGTGAAGTTCACTAACAACTTGTTCGATATCATGTGGGTGGGCATATTAGACGTAAGGGACTGTAAATGATCTTTTATAGACCTTCCTTCCTTAGGAGAGGTAAAAATGGGTTGCTTTCACCATTATTTAATAAGCCAATCTCTTGTAATCAGGTAGCATGTCACTCCGTAGATAGGTAATTATGGAATCCATTCAACTAGGGGCCTTTTCTATTAAGAGGACTTGTTTTTTGATCATTGTCTAGTTGATGATTTACTGGGTGAAGAACTCTATCTAGATATTTCTTTTGAGATCTGAGTCCATTATTGAGCTTAAGACTGCTAAGGTGTCAGCATAATTGTTCTACCCCTGGAGAATTGTTGACTATCAACTGTGGTGACAATTATATTCAACACAAATTAATGAGAAAGCGCAATCACCAAAGAGAATAAAGAATAAGAAATTCCAATCACACAACACAGTATGTACGTGGTTCAGTAAGAAATGCCTACCTCCATGGTGGTGCTTTTTGTATTATTTCTCTATACTCCGGGGAGTGTTTTTCAGGGAATACAATATATGTCTTTTGCCCCAAGCTTAGGGTTTGTTATATACATGTTTGTTCTCGAGGAGTGGGGGTGTTGGACTCCCCCACGTCCATCTTCTACTCCTAGAATATCTCCTTACGATATTTTAGTGGTAGACTAAATCATAACCGGATTCAGTAGAGATGCGAGGAGCCCTTACTTTGGGTTGTTTCTATTAGGCTAGTCGTCTGGGACCGTGATGACAAATTGAGGTACCCATAATTGCCCTTAAAGTTGTTGGGCCATAATTTGGGCTCAATAAATTTAAATGATTTGTCATAATGGCTCTATTATAAATTGTGTAACTCTTCCCAAGATTGGAGTGATCTACTAGATTTTGGCGGCAGCCTGCTTCGAGTCTCGTGCGATATGATTAGAAATGTTTAAAAGGTCACTTGGAGCAGCATTTTCATGATGTCGTTCCAAGCTTCTTCATATTTTCTCTTATCTAAGCTCCTACCGTTTTGCCCCCGTTTCCAGGTCATCGTCTTTCAATCTTAATCTCCTCCATCGTCTTTGCTTGTGACTTCGCGTAGTTTGGGCCAAGTTTTTTATTTTATAAGTGCTTCTTGTTCTCTTTCTGAGCTTTTTTCTTTTGCCATCTCCTCGCATTTGTAGTTAGGGTTTTGTAAATGGGGAAAATAGGTAATAGGTCGATAACTGAATTTAGGAAATATTACAATAGCCCATATTGGGTAGACATTGAATGTGACTCTCTCCCTAAAAATGTTAGAGAAATAGAAGATGCTCACTGGATTCACGTTCTTTTGTTGTCTCAAGGGGGCTCACTTCCCCCCAAGTAATTTGTCTTTTCACTTCTTTGGTTACTTAAATATTATCCTCGCATAGTGTTCGCCAAATGTTTGGAAGATAGTTAATGGTGTCCATAGAATAAATCAGCTCTATGGCACCAATCTAGGGCTTGCTGAGATATGCTTCTGCTATTCTTTCTCGCGAACAAGTTCTGGTCTCCTTTACCTCAAGGCCAGGAGTCCTAACACGGTATTGGTAGTAAATCTACCTGATTCCCATAAGGCTTACTTGCAAGAGGGTTTTCTTGCAAGAAATTGGCAATTTCCTCCCCATACTGAGGGGTCAAGGCCTGACAGGTTCATGGTTCCCTTTTATGGGGAGGAGATCATAGGTAGGCTTAATTTTTTTCTCTTCTCTTCGATCCCCCTATTTATGTATGATTTCTCTGATATTCTTCTCTTTTCTTTTTAGCGAGGACAAAGAATTTGGAACCTGCTCTCAGTGAGGTTCGAGCTACCGAGCTAATTAAAACTTGGAACATTAGACAATATTTGACTAACGGTGAACATCCTCGGTCAGCTTCTTTTCTTCTGAAGTATAAGAATATTGGGTCTAGTTTCATTGCTCGACCTATAGACAGCATCCTTAAGTTGGACATTACTAAGGAAGTTACTGCAGACCCCATCGAGTTGGACGAGGAAGAGAGCATCTCTAGCGATGACAGTGAAGGTGATACTAGGGGCGCTGCTGAAGGTGGTTTCGGTGTAGAGAGCTATGGTGAAGAGTCATCCATCTCGAAAGAGGTTTTAAAGTCTCAAGAGACTTCTAATGAGTCGAGCAGTTCTAGCGAGGCAGAAATGGTTCCTCCCAGAAGAAAATTGATCAGGGATGATGATGAGGAGGATGATGTGCTTCTTTCCAGGAGGTCGAAGAAGAAAAAGTTTGGTAATGGAGAAGTTGCCACTAGTTCTCAGCCTACTGCCAATGAGCAGGAGAAGAAGATAATGGAGGAAAAACAGTTAAGAGAGAGAGAGAGAGAGAGAGAGAAAGAGAGAGAGAGAGAGATAGAGAGAGAGAAAGAAGAGGAGAGGAAGAATACTAAAGAAAAAAAGAAGGTGTAAGAAAGGAAGAGAGTTGAGAGGGAGAAGGAGAGGGAAGAGGTGAGAAGGAGGGTGGAAGTGAGGATAAAGGTCGGTCAAGCTTTAGTTCCCATGTCCACATTTCCCGAGGGGACCTTGGTCACCACATCTCCCTAGTTGGCTCCTACACTTCTCGAGAGAGCAGTTTTGCCTGCCGATCGACAGGGGGCAACGGGGACCGACTAGTTAGCTCTGTAAGCGAGTCAGAGTCCAGCCTTGGTATGTCTATTTTTGTTTTTCAATACCCATAATTTTGTGTTCAATGCTTTCTTCTAATGCTCCCTGTTTACTTGCAGTTGGTGACCAAATTCTCTATTATTTACCATACTCGCAACGAGCTGGTGAGTAGGAATGCGGATTTGGAAAAGTAGAATGTTGAACTGAAGGGGAAAGGCACCGAGCTGGAGGCCAGTCTGAAGGCTTCCAGAGTGGCCCAATTGTCCTCTAATCTCGCCCTTGCTGAAGCTAATAGAGTGAAGGAAGCGGTGATCAAGGAGCTGAATGAGTTGAGGCAGTCCTACGATCTGGTCTGTATGAGAAAGCTAGCCATAGTCGAGGAAAATAAGGTGCTGTCAGAGCAGGTGAAGAAGGTTGAGTCATAATCTTCTACCATTAAGTAGAGTTCGTACAACTCTGGGTGGGCTACCGCATATGAGGACGTTGATGCTCAGATAGGCGACATCAGTCAGCTGAACTTTGAAAAGGGCTGGAATAAGGCTCTTATGGCTACTGGGGTGGATGTTGATTCACCCTTGTTCGACGAGAATAATCCAGGACCAAAGCCTGTTATAGATTATGCGCCTGCCCCAGCCGTTGAAGGTGTAGTCTCTGCCTCTCAAACCATTCCTATTGGTGTTTCCCCTTCTCAGGGAACAACAGTTGTTCCTTCCGAGGGAGATGCTGCTACTACTGCTGACAAGGGAAAATAGCCAACCACCTCTGGAAAAACCGAGGTTGCCAGCTAGCCTGCTCTTAGGACCTCTATGTATTTTTGCTTTATTTTCACTGTTCTTCTTCACCGATGTAATTTGGTCCTCCATTACTGAAATGAAAACATTTTCCTTTCAGCATACTGATTCTTTTGTTCTTTACTACTCTCTATGGCTTATAGTACTGATTCTTTTGTACTTTACTGCTCTTTATGTCTTGTAGTTGATTGATGTAGATGAGTATATACCTGTCACCTCTCAACTGGGAAGGATTTTTGGTCCAAATGTGAGTGATCAAGTTCGCCAAGCCTTCGTTAGGATTTGCAAGTCTCTCAGGTTGAGGAATAAGAGCTTTAAGGACCAGTCTGAGCTCATCGCCAAACTAAAGGATAGACTTCAGGAGATGGAAGAAGTTGGTTCCTCTGTTCAAGAAGAAGTGAACACTTTGAGAGCTAAACTTCTAGATGCCTCTGAAATTAATCAAGTCAGAGAAATTCTTCAGCAGGAAAATGAGACTTTGAGGAGGGAGGTGTCACGACTCAGGGAGCATGCGCCGAGCATTGCACCTCGTATTTTACGAGGTTCCTCTTCATTGGTTATTCTGCGAACTGACATAGGACCGAGCGGTGCCCTTCCAGTCTTGTGAGGTTCTACCTCATCGGCTGCTGCACGAGTTGGTCCGAATGCAGGGAGTCCATCTAGGGAGATGGACGAGGTCTCAGGAGATGTACATCGAGCATATGTGATTGTTGTTGGGCTTCAAAGGGATGACACACGGTTGAGGCATCTACTCAAGAAAGGACCTCGACGAGTGTGGGTTGGTGGTTACGACCAAGGTTGGATAGATGCTCTGACGAGGCTGACAGAGTTTGAAGAACTATCTTTTATTAGGGGATGGTTGAGCGCCCTCAGGGAGCTGCAAGTCCCAAGGAACTCAGTACTCTGGTACCGTCATGAGATCTCACCTTCAACTTTGAGGCGTAATCCTTTTACAAGGGACGACCAGTGAGTCCCTATAGATGCTATCCCTAGGTAGCTGTTAGATACAAATGTGAATGAGGTCGAGGAGGGACTGGGTCCTCACCCGAACGATGGCCGAAGAGCATAAGTGGCTGATTACCTTACTCAGAGGCCTATTCCCGATTAATATTTTCTTACTTCAATGCAACTCTTTGTAAATGTAACAAAGTAATAAAATATTAATGTTTTGGGCATTTTGCCAACTAAACATGTGGTGTGTATTCTTACTTCATTTTTGTTCGATCATCTTGGGCTCTTCATAGATGACTAGATTTTGATGTAGGTAAAGTTGTTTTGTTGTGTGAGTATCCTCCCAATCCACTATGCTTATGAGATACCATTATGCCCTACTTTACCTTTTAGGTCGTGTCGTCACACTCCTTTAGGCCTAAGTATGGCATTGGTGAGGACACACCTGGTGTTGGATGTTCTATTCGATCAGGCTTTTTGAGCCAAACATTATTTGTTGACCAATTTGATTTGGTCAAACTGCCTAAGGATCCCCTGTACGGCTTCATATATTGCCAGGGGTAATTCTAAGAGGTTGTTCATTTTTAATAACGAAGACCTGAGGAGGGTGATTCCCTGCTTTTGCATACTTAGTAATATACATGTCACTTGGAAAAGGTGTGCAAGTTATAAAGTTCATAACACAAAATTAACACTTCATAGAATGTCATTGCCAAACAATATTTAATTTATCACAAGTAATAAAAACGGAGTTGCCAATTCCACACTAGAGGGCAGATGAATGAAAAAACTAGAAATAGAATTTCTTCAGATTGGCCGCATTCCAAGCTCGGGATATCTCTCTGCCCTCTAGTGTTTCTATGTGATTGTCTCCTTGTAGGTCGTCCCTTGTCACCTTGAATGGTCCCTCCCATTTTGGACCCAGCTTGCCATCAGATGGTTTTATTGCGCTGCCAGGAACTTTCCTTATGATGTAGTCCCTAACCTGGAATGTCCTTGGATTGACCTTTCTGTTATAGTGTTTTACGAGCTGTTGCTGATAGCTCGCCAGCCTTACTAAGGCTAGTTCTCTGCATTTGTCAGCTAGGTCAAGTTCAGCAAGTAATGCTGCATCATTTTGGCCTTGGTCGACAAGGGTGGTTCTCATGGTTGGTAGGCCAGCTTCCAAGGGGATGATTGCTTTCCTTCCATAAGTTAGTGAGAATGGGGTTTCCCTAGTTGCTCGTTGTGGGGTAGTGTGGTAGGCTCACAAAATATGCGGCAGATCACTCACCCATGCACCTTTGGCTCGCTTTAGACGTCTCTTTAATCCATCACTATTTTTTTGGAAGCTTTAGCTTAGCCGTTGTTCTGGGGATAGGCCACCGAGCTAAAATAGTGCTTGATCCCGTGTTCTCTGCATAAGTTCTGAAAAGGGCCACTTTCGAACGGTGTTTTGTTGTCAGTGATGATGGTTTTGGAGATTCTAAAATGGATAATTATATTCTTCGATATGAGCCTCACCCTATATGCATCTCGGATATTTTCCAGTGGCTCAGCCTCGATCCATTTGGTGAAGTAATCTGTTGCGACCAATAGATACTTATGGTTCCCGATGGCAGTAGGAAGAGAGCCTACGATGTCCATCCCCCACTGGGCGAAAGTCCATGGGCTGGTAAGCGATCTTAGGTTGATGGCAGGTTGGTGGACCATAAGAGCATGTAGATGACATTTCTTGCATTTGAGAGCATACACTACCGAATCTTTTTGCATATATGTCCACTAGTAGCCTTCCTTCATTGCTCGGAAAGCTAGTGACCTCATTCTAATATGGCTTCCATAGATTACTTCGTAAAGCTCGTGTAGAACTTGCTCAATGTCCTTTGGGTGAACACATTGAAGGTAAGGGACGGTGAATGATCTCTTGTATAGTTTTACCTCAGGAGATAAGTGAAAGCGAGCAGCTTTGACTCTTATCTGATGAGTGGCCTTCTTATCGTTTAGAAGTGCACCATCTTTCAAATAGTCCCTCAAAGGGTCCATCCAGCTAGGTGCTGACTCAATATGGAGCATATATTTCGTGTTTGGCAGCTCGCCGCCCTGGTGGATTCTTGGATGGGCGAGGAAGTCGATGGGGATTATCCTCTTTAAGACGGAATCAATTGCTTAACTTAGGGCTGCTAGGTCGTAGGCATCGTTGTTCTGTCCTCTGGGAAACTATTGGACATTAACTTACTCAAAGCTGGACATTAGCTTCTTTACCAAGGCGAGGTAGGCAGCCATTCTTTCGTCTCTTGTTGTCAAGTCCACACTTACCTGATTGGAGACCAGTTGCGAGTTGTCGAACACCTGCAGCCATTTTTTCCCCAACGCCTATGCCTTCTTTAGGCCGGCTATCAAAGCTTTGTATTCTGCCTCGTTGTTGGAGGCTTCAAATCCCATCATGATCCCTTGCTCTAGGATTGCGTCTTCTGGAGTAACGAGCACAATGCCTACTCATGTCCCCTTTGAGTTGGAGGCTCCATAAATAAACAGTCGCCAGACTCCTACTGATGGGTGATCTTCGATTTTCTTCATGGGTAGTAGCTGGTCGCAGGCTGTTCGCCTATGAATTCTGTGAAGAAATCAGCGAGGACCCACCCCTTGATTGTATTCCTGGGTTAAATTAGAAGTCAAATCGTCCGAGCTCGACTGACTATTTGGATAGTCTTCCAAACAGATCCCTTTTCCGTAGGACTGATCAAAGTGGGTATGATGTGAGGATGATGATAGTATGAGCTTCGAAGTAGTGTTTCAGCTTCCTCGAAGCTATAACTAGTGCAAAGGCGAGATTCTCTACTGGTAGGTAGTGTTTCTTGACGTCTAATAAGGTCTTTCTCGCGTAGTAAACTGGGTGTTGGCTCCTGTTTTTTCGTACACCAGTGCAAAACTGAGGCGTTATTGGAGATGGCGAGGTAAAAGTACAGGGGATCATTTTCTTGAGGTATAACGAGAAGAGGTGGTGAGCTAAGGTAAGCCTTGAGCTCTTTTAACGCTTGTGAGCAATCTTAATTCCATTCTACTGTCTTTTTTCCTTTTAAGAGCTGGAAGAATGGCTTGCACTTCTCAGAGGAATTTGAGATGAAACGATTCAAAGCAGTGAGCATGCCTGTGAGCTTCGATATGTCTCGTATTGTGTGAGGGGTTGTACCTTATTGATTGCATCGATCTGTTCTGGGTTGGCCTCAATGCCTCTCTTACTGACCAGGTACTCAAGAAACTTTCCTGACTGGACACCGAAAGAACATCTGCTCGCGTTGAGTTTCATTCGGTACTTCCTGAGGATTTTGAAGGTTCTTGATAGGTCTGAGAGATAGTCCTCTTCGCGCTTGATCTTAACGAGCATATCATCAATGTAGACTTCCCTGGTATCCCCCATTTGGTCTTTGAACATCTTTGAGACCAGCCATTGGTAAGTTGCTCCCGCATTCTTGAGCCCAAAGGGTATAACTTTGTTGCAATACAAACCGATGGTGGTAATGAATGCGGTCTTCTCTTGGTATGTGGCATATAGAGGAATCTGGTGATATCCTAAATATTCATCCATAAAACTCATTCTCTCATGAGCTGCTGTGGTGTCCACCAATTGGTCGATCTTTGGGAGAGGGAAACTATCCTTAGGGTACGCCCTGTTAAGGTCAGTGAAGTCTATACAAACTCTCCATTTCCTATTGCTCTTTGGAACTACTACTGGGTTGGATAGACATTTAGGGAATTAAACTTCCCATATGGATCCTACATCCAGCAGCTTTTCAACTTCTTTTTCCACAGCCTTAGCCTTCTCGGGCGCGGTTCATCGTGCTTTCTGCGCGATAGGCCTGAAAGTGGGGTCGATGAGTAACCGATGAAAAACCGCACTGGGATCAATGCCAGGAAGCTCGTATAGTTCCCACGCAAAAATGTCTAGGTTGCTTCTCAGTACCACCGTCAACTCTTTCTTCTCTTGATCTATAAGAGAAGTTCCGATTAAGAAACTCATGTCTTTCTTGCTTCCACCGGTTGTTATATCCTCCAAGTTTTCAATGACCCGCTCAGAGGGGAGGAGCATTGTCTCCTCCACTTCGGGTCTTCCATATCTTAACTGCTATTTTGAAGGTATCAAACCTTCTTTCTCCTCGACCTTCTCTTTGGCCTTCTCAACCTTCTTCTCTGATTTTGGGCGGCTGCCTGCTATGAAGCACCTTCTTGCCATCGCTTAATCTCCGTGAATCTCCATTACTCCTTGCTTAGTCACGTACTTGAGTTTCTGATGCTAGGCCAAAGGGAATGCCTTCATTGCATGTAGCCACCCCCTGCCGAGGATAGCTTGATCTGGCGAGTCAATGTCGACCACCAAAAACTCGATCATCTTGGAGACACTTCTTGCCCTTACCGGCAGCATGATCTTTCCCAATGGAATAGTCACTTTTCCAGTAAAGACAACTAGAGAGACAGTGGTTTCCTTAAAGTCAGCAACGCTTAACTTCAATTTTATGAATAGGTCGAGATACATTACCTCGGATGAGCTTCCCTAGTCGACGAGCAACTTATCGACGTTTTAGTTGGCTATCCTGAGCGTAATGATCAAGGCATCATGATGTGGGGTTCTTACCCCCACTAGATCTTCATCTGTGAACACGATATATTTGTTATAGTTGACGTCATCTGCTCGTCTACGCTTTCCTGATTGTGTCTTCGCTGGATCGATCTGAAAAGCTTGCATTAATGTAGTAAGCTTTTTCACTTCCATCTGAGCTGAATTCCCTTGAATCTGCTTCATATCAGATGCCCCATGAATAACTGTAAATTAATGTCCAGCATCATCTTTGAGTACATTTTCGTCTCTTATTTCTCCATTTACAGCGACTTTCTCTGCCTTCTTCTCCACAAACTCGTTCAGGTGCCCAGTCTGGGCCAATTCTTCGAGGTGAGACTTAAGATCCTTGCAATGCTCAGTCTTATGTCCTCCCTCATTGTGAAAAGTGCATATCAGTGCGTTGTTTCTCTTTGAGGGATCTTCTCCCATATTTCTGGGCCACTTAATAAATGGCTCATCTTTGATCTTCGCCGGGATCTTGTAGATTTGTTCTTTTAAGATAGTGTTTACTGCCTGAAATGCTTCCGAAGCATCGTTCTTGTCTCCATTCTTGCCACCCTTGCCCCCATTCTTGCCTCCTTTATTCTAGTTCTCGGCCTTATCTTTTCTCTTGGCAGCGAGCTTATCCCAACCATTATCCCCTGCGCTGAGGTGGGTCACATATTCCACCTTGGCGTACTTTTCGATGCGAGCCATCAGGTTATCAATGGTTGTGGCCTCCTTCTTCATCAGGGATTGGTGCAAAAGGAAAGATTTGGGTAAGCCGATCTTGAAAGAGTCCACTGCTACCTGTTCCGAGCAGTCCTCGACCTCGTTGAACAACTCCTAGTACCTCTTTGCATAGTCTTGGAGGCTTTCCTGTGGCGTCTTATTCATTGTCAGCAAAGCATCCATCCTCTTAGGATGGAAGATACTGGTGATGAAGCGAGCTATGAAGAGCTCGACCAGGGACTCAAAGATCCTGATGGACCTATGAGGGATCCTCTCGAACCACTTTTGTGCCACATCGTGTAGGCTCGAGGGGAAGATCCAGCACATAAGTGCATCCCGGTGGTTCCAAAGATTCATGGCCTGCATGTACTGCCTAAAGTGATCGATAGGGTCAGTCTTTCCATCATAGATTTTGAATCTCAGAATAGTAAACTTCTTGGGGGCCTCTTCTTCTTCTATTGCCCTTGAGAAAGGGGATTTGATATGGGTCTTGAGAGCTCATCGAGCAAGCTCTCTGGTTGATCTAGCACCCCGATGTGCTGGGTGCTGCTCCATTTCTCTTCGGACCAAATATCGTATATCCTCCTTACCTTGATATGGGCTCCTAGAACGACGAGTTGGTCGCCTTTGCTCGAGAAAGTCATCTCCTGACTCGAGCTTTTCACTTCTTTGGGACCCGCGTCTTGGGCTCCTTCCTCGGTTGATAGACTTGCTCACCTGAGGGCTAGGAGTACGACATGGACGTCGCCTCGTGCTGCGATGGAGTTCTTTCTCCATCCTTTCTAATTTCCTTTTAAGGTAAGAATTCTCAGCCTCTTGCCTGCGAACGGACTCCCTTTGCTCTTGGAGCCTTACCTCATAGGCACCAATCAATCTGGAGATTTGTGTGGACCTCACTGGTCCCTGGCTCTCCTCTAAGGCTTGCCTCTCCCGGCGAGCCCTCTGATCTGAACGCCAAACTTCAGATCTGATCCTGCGAGGGCCAGGCTCTTCTTGGATATCCCCTGCCTGAGGGGCGTTGCTACTATGACCATACATTCTAGCTTCTTTGTTGGTGAGGGCTTTCTTAAGGAAGATAAACGATTCCCACAAACGGTGTCAAAGGTGGTGACAATTATATTCAACACAAATTGATGAGAAAGCGTAATCACCAAAGAGAATAAAGAATAAGAAATGCCAATCACACAACACAATATGTACGTGGTTCAGCAAGAAATGCCAACGTCCACAGTGGTGCTTTTTGTATTATTTCTCTATACTCCGGGGAGTTTTTTTTAGGGAATACAATACGTATCTTTTCCCCCCAGGCTTAGGGTTTGTTATATACATGTTTGTTCTCGAGGAGTGGGGGTGTTGTACTCCCCCACGTCCATCTTCTACTCCTAGAATATCTCCTTACGAGATTTTAGGGGTAGACTAAGTCATAACTGGATTCAGTTGAGATACGAGGAGTCCAGACTTTGGGTCGTTTCTATTGGGCTACTCGCCTGGTCCCGTGTTGAGAAATTTGGAATTCTCCCACATCAACCTACTCGAATTCTCCCATAAGTTCTCTTACTACGGCGAGGTAAGCAACCATCCTATCATCGTTTGCATTGAAGTATCCACTCACTTTCTTGGAGACAAATTTGGAATCACCAAATACGTTGAGGTGCTTTGCCCTCAATATTTAGGTCTTGAACAAGCCAGTGATTAGTGCTTCTTATTCAGCTTCATTATTAGAGGCTCCAAATCCCAACCTGATTTATTGTTCGATTTTAGAGTCTTCTGGTGTTATAAGGATTATTCATATTCCTGCCCCAGTCCTTAGATTGTGCTTCCTCGTCTGTTGAGTGCTCCATTTCCAGTTGGTCGATAGGGTGGTCCCCCATTAATTCGGCAATAAAATCAGCCAAGACTTATCCCTTAATTGTTATTCTTAGTTGAAAGTGGATATCAAACCTCTCGAACTTCATCAACAACTTCGAGAGTCATCCAAAGATGTTATCTTTTCGAAGAATAGCTTTAGGGGGATAGAAAGTGAACATTTTTATTGAGTGAGCTTCAAAGTAGTGCTTCATCTTCCTTGAGGAAACCAATAGTGCATAGATGAGCTTTTCCAGGGGTAAGTAGCATTGTTCTACATCCAGAAGTATTTTGCTGGCATAATACATAGGATACTATCCTCCATCCTTCTCACATACCATAGCCGAGCTCGCACTGTGGTCTGATACTGAAAGATAAAGACATAGTCGGTCTCCATCATTAGGAATCCCCAATAGGGGCGATTTTTTGAACAATCATCATTCTAAATGAGGCCTTTGTCCTTATTTAAAATCTAAAAGAATGGTCGGTAGCGCTCTAAGGACTTGGAGATGAAGCGATTGAGTGCACCTGCATACTAGTGAGCTTTTGAACATCTTGTAACATCTATGGGGGTTGGATCTTAGTGATCGCATCAATCTGATCTTGATTAGCCTCAATTCCTCTTTTGTTGACCAAACAGCTGATAAGAAGTTTTTATGTATATGGTTGTTGTCTTCAAAATCCAATCTCAAACATCCCTTGAGTACATATGAAACTTGTTTAAAACAACTTGTATTGCGATAAGTATGGATATCAATCCGACTTCCAATGTGAAACAATTGATGTGAACACTTGCAATTCAGTTTTTTTTAATTAAAATCTTTTTTATTTATGTATATATATATATACATATATATATATTAACAATTTCAAGGGAAAATTAACAAATAAATGCTAAAATTATGAAATGACTATAGAACGAAAAATAATGTCCAACTTAGTTTGATAAATGTGAGAAGGTCAAGAGATGGCATTACACCGCATTATCAATTATTTTAATTTCTCAATTTATTAATTTGAAATATTTCGAGATAATATTAAATCGATAATCTAACTCTCATTACAATTATAAATTTAATAATATCTTTTTCAGAAAACTAATTTAAAAATATCACATGATGAAAAATTAAGAATTATACTATTTTCAACAAAATTACCCAGGAGGATCAATTTAATAAAAACAGTATGAATTCCTAAATTCAACACAGAATTAATATTCAAATTTCGAAAAAACCTATCTCTAGTTCGATTCATAAATTCAAACATTAATTTGTATAATTAATTTACTAACTCTCGTTACATAAATTAATTGGTGATAGTTGAAAATTATTTTTCCTAGAAATATAGCATTAACGAAAACAATTAATAAAATTAATATCCTACTTAGTGCATCTCACCACTTGAACAGGGTGACTAACCAAGCATAACGAAATAATTAATTACAGGCACAAACATGGAACAACAAATTAAAGAGTAGAGTAAGAAATACAATACACAAAAGTCTCCCTTTGAATTGATTCTTTAAATTGCGTTCATGCACGTGTGTCCCAATATTTTCACAAATCCAGCACTTGATTACATAAAAAAATTAAAAAATAAACCTAAAAATTATTCTAATGCTAAACTAATTTTTTTGGATTTTTTTATGTACCTACTGTGTACATAATATACACAATGTTTCTCTCTTTTGCGGTCCCTCTCTCATCTGTGTATTATGTTATGAGAGTCTTCTCTGTGAGAGTCCTTTATAACTTATAGATTCCACGATGTTGGTTTGTTTTTTTGGAGATTTTGTCGGGATTTTTTTTTTGGGTTTGGCTAAGTCAAAGGGTTTTTTTTATATGTGGGAGTTATATTCTTTGGTTTGAGTTGATTCCTATTGTTTTTAAGTAGGGAAAAAAACGAGTTGGGTTTTGTTGATTTTCGATTTGAAAGATGGTTCGGGTTAAAGGTGTGGATGGTCTGGGTTTGTGGGGAGTCGGGTCACTAGATCTCGGGGGCTGGTATGGAAGTGGGGGATTAGGAGGGGTGATGGAAGTCACGGCTCCCAGGGAAGCACTTGGGTTAGCTCCGGGTATGGTATTCGGGTTGAGCAAGCTTGGTGTTGAGTTTGGGTATTGAGTTGGGTAAGTGGGTATGGTGATTTTAATGGAGGATTTGGTTTGAAATAATTGGTTGTTTGGTTATAGAGGAATGGTGGGTTTTCAGAAGACAAAAAGTGTTGGAAGGTTGAAGAAGGTGTGATTGTGATAGGGTATAGGTGAGGTGTAGGGAGTTATGGAGTGTGTTTTATTTTGTACACATAAAAAATGAAAAACAAACTAACTAAAATCCTAAAAATATATATAATCTAATAAAATTAAAAATAAATAAAATGAAATCTATTAAATTTAAATTCCTAACCTAAAAAATAAAACTCACATAACAAAAATAAAAACTAAAAATCTAATAAAAATAAAAAATAAAGTCCTAAAAAAATGAAAATTTTAATAAAACTACAAATAAACTCCTAAAAACTAATCCTAATAAAATAAAATAAAGATTAAAAATTAAAAAGAAATAAAAATCAAAATAAAATACACTAATAAAAAAGAAATAGAAAAATAGAAAATAAAACCTAGAAAAATCTAAATAAATCTAAAATAATTCCTAAAAATAAAAACGACATAAAATAAAAAATCTAAAAAATAAAAAAGGTACAAACTCAACACACACCTGGCTCGGGGCTAGGTTAGGGTTACGGGACTAGTTCAGGGCATCGGAACTCATCGGACAAGCTCATCAATGGACTTCAGACTTCGCGGCCTCCTTTGATTTCTTCGATGCATGCTTTTAACCGCTACTCTATTGCAAATATGCCGATTTAGCATCATTTAATACCGCGACTACGTATTGACCTGCAAAATGATAAAGTACGAATATAAGGTCAATTTTAATTAAAACGAGTGACTAAAATGCATCTATTCGGAGTATAAAATGGACACTTTTGGGTACTTATCAATATCCGATGAACTTTCCTGACTGGACATGGAATGAACACTTACTTGCATTAAGTTTCATTCGATATTTCTTGAGAATTTTAAAGGTATTGGCCAAGTTCGTGAGGTAGTTGTGTCTGCTCTTGATCTTAACTAACATGTTATCGATGTAGACCTCCATTGTGTCTCCCATCTGCCTCGTGAACATCTTTGTGACCAACCTCTGATAAGTTACCCCTCCGTTCTTTAGGCCAAATGGCACACTACACCAAAATGTCCAAATTATCATCTTTCAGCCGGCCACCCTTGTCACGGTCATTGATCGTGACAACAAACACGCGTTTTGTGTCACGATCATTGACCGTGACACGCCCGTGACAAAGTATTGTCACGAACATTGACCGTGATAAGTCCGTGACAAATGTTCTTGTCACGGACTTCTCACGGTCAATGACCGTGACAATACTTAAAATATTTGTCATGGTCAAGGATCGTGACACGTCCGTGACATTTTTCACAGCAAAAAATCCCAACCCTTTCTTTTTTTTCCCACCGATTTTGATTTTTCCCTCTCTTTCTCTCTCTAAGTGATTTCGAGGTCTCTCTCTCTCTTTAAGGTATGTTTTTTCCTCTCTTTCTATTTCATTTATATATATGTGTGTATATGTATATGTCTATGTGTGTGTATATATGTGTGTGGTGGTATGTGGTGGGGGAGGGGGCAGGGGGTGGTGGGGGTGGGGTGGGCTGTGTGTGTACGTGTGTGTGTGTGCAGGTGTGGTGGGGGTGGGGGAGGGGGGCAGGGGTGGGTGGGGGTGGGGTGGGGTGGGGTGTGTGCGTGTGTGGGTGCAGGTGTGTGCGTGTGTGTGTGGCGGGGGGAGGGGGTGGGGGGGGGATGGGTGTGTGTGTGTGTGTGGTGGGGCAATCTTAACAATTGTATAGCTTTAATTAATAAATTGTATAGTTTTAATTGTAATTTTAATTGTATAGTTTTAGATGAAAGTAAATTAATAATTAGTGCCAATTTCATATGAAAGTAGGATTGCCCCTCATTGTAAATTAGTAAATTAATAATTGTGTACTTTAATTGTTAGTTTAATTGATGAAATGAATTAATTGCGTAGATGAATTAGAAGGAGTACGGGATACACATTTGTTGTTAACATTGTTGTTGGATTATAGTGGATCGATGTTGGGTTGGTTAACAGTAAAAGTGGCATTACCACTAGATTATTGTTCATATGGGGGTGGGATTTTTTAACTTTTTTTGAAAATTACTTTGTATATCGAACAATATATAATTATTAATAATTATTGGATTATTGTCCATATGGGGGTTGGCCAATGTGGGTATTTAGGTGTATCCGGTGGGTATTCTTTAGTGGTTAATTCTAGATATTATTAATAAAGATAAGTAGGGATCTTTTGGTATGGCTGAAAATGGATATATTATTAATAATTATTGTGTGTGTGGTAGGGAGCAGGGGGTGGTCTGTGTGCGTGTACGTGTGCGTGTGTGTGGTGGGGGAGTGGGAGGGGGTGGGGGCAGGGTGGGGGAAGGGGGTGGGGCAAGGTGGGGGGAGGGGGCAGGGATGGGGGTGGGGTAGGGGTGGGGTAGGGGGCAGGGGGATGCGTGTGTGTCTATGTGTGTGTATGTGCGTAGTGTCCCTTGTAAAAGAATTGATTGATTATTAATTTTTTTAGTAAATTAATAAATGTTTCCCCTTATTGTAAATTAGTAAATTAATATATGATTAATTATGAAAGTAGGATTTCTCCTCATTGTAAATTAGTAAATTAATAATTGTATACCTTAATTGTTAGTTTAATTGATGAAAATAATTATTGTGTGTGTGGTGGGGGCAGGGAGTGGTGTGTGTGCATGTACGTATGCGTGTGTGTGGTGGGGGAGGGGGTGTATAAAAGTAAATTAATAATTAGTGCTCATTTTTATTTGTAGTAATTGTACATATTTGCATGTCTTCTTCTAATTTTTTTTTATCTGTACTAATAACATTTTTTTACAGCAAATGTCTCCTTCAGGTATTAAGGCGAGGATGATGATGCTGGTTATGATGATGTCATCTAGGCTCGGTGGTAGCGGAGGCGACGAGGGCTCCACGGCCCCTAGGCTCCCCAAATATTGCAAATTTGGGATTACCATCGAGAACAAGTTGGAGCTATTAGCGAGATCCCTCGAGCTGGTAAAGACGGTCATCGGCCCAGGGTATATGAGTTGGAAGAAGGTGCCATATGAGCTCAAGTTGGCTGTTTGGAAGACACTACAGGTAATATATTTATATTTATTTGAATATTTCAATTTCAATTTCGATTTCAATTTCATTTTATTATTTATATTTATATTTATTCGCAACTAACATTGTATTTGTTGGACAGGAACAATTCAACTTGGATCCAAAGCTACGCGATTCCGTCGTGGAGCAGTTATGGGAGCAACACAAGACGTGGTAGAAAAATATGCAAACACGGTACTTTGGGAAAACACGAGAGTCCATTATCCAAAGACATGAATCCATCCCGTCGACGGAGCTGATCTCATTGGCACAATGGCAAAAGTTCAATGACAATGAGATCGGGGAGCGAC
This sequence comes from Sambucus nigra, assembly GCA_949130495.1. Classification (NCBI taxonomy): domain Eukaryota; kingdom Viridiplantae; phylum Streptophyta; class Magnoliopsida; order Dipsacales; family Adoxaceae; genus Sambucus; species Sambucus nigra. The sequence goes on along the minus strand of OX422222.1, from coordinate 141,500,004 downwards.
AATTGGCATCTCGCCAATTGGGGAGGGAAAATCGGGCGAAAAAGACGGACGTGAACTACTCCGGCCGGACGTCTTACGCCGAGGTGGAGCATAGGATGATGGTAAGATTTAATTTGTCTATGACTACAGAAATATATTATTCTGCATTATTTTACTTTGCGGGGACGATACTAATTTTACTTTATTTTATTTCAGGGGATAGGGAGTGGCCTTGGGGGTAAGCCACATAGGCTCGATACTTATGTGGCTCTTCGGATGAAGAAGGGGAAGGACAAGAAGGTGTCCCCGAGCTTCGCGGCCACGATTGTAAGTAATCCGACAGTTTACTTTTTGTTAATTACGTTATAATTTTTTAGTTTACTTATTTTACTAATCATGTGCTTTTTGTCGTTTCAGGCAAAGCTTAAGGAAGTGCATGAGTCGCAGTCTGATGCCGACAAGACATCTTTGTCCACAGACGCACTCAACCAAGTGCTTGGCTCTGATCGCAAGGGAAGGAGAAGGGGGTGATCTCGCGGGTCGCCAAATCTAGGATAATCGAATTGGAGACGAGTGACACCGGGTTGGCTCGAATGGTGTATTCACATGACGCGAAGCTGTCCCATTTGGAGGCGACGGTCTAAGATATGTACTCATTCCTGAAGCGTACGTTGGGAGGAGACCAAAAGGGGAAAGGGAAGGAGAAGGCGGTGGAGGAGGAGGTGCGAGAGGACAAGGTGCAGGATGACGAGGATGTGGGCCTCGCTGCTTCATCACCGACATGTGCGTACTTTGATGATCCACTTCCCTATTTATCTCCCTTCAACAGACCGATGTCGACACTTGGTTGGCTGAGCGTGTTCATATTGGACGTATTTTATGGCCAACGAATAGGGAGGGGGTTGAGGGGCCCGAATATCATCCAGGGTGGAATAGTTCATGGACGTGAGCTTCAAGAGATCAAGTCCAAGGTGCTCGTCATGCATGTGATACCCGGGAAGGAGAAGTCCCTGTTGTGGTTGCGCGAATAATGCGGCACGATGTATATTAGTGGGTGTGTCAATTTGTATATCGTGTGGCCTACTCACCTTCTCACATTTACCCTAGACATGTAGTGACATTATTTTTAAGTTGGTACATTTGAATTATATTTGGATTATATCATCATGTATATTGTTTCTATTTTGAAGGTATATTTGTATTATCTTTAGTTTATTTGGATATATGATGTTTGAACAGGTACAACGTTGCTATAACAGGTACAAATATACTGCTGGGCAGTGGCAGTGGCCATACTGCCTACCAGATTTTTTTTAAATTCTGCCCAGAATTATCACGGTCATTGATCGTGACAATGTTTTTAAAAAGGGTCAAGGCTTTGTCACGGTTATTAACCGTGAATAAACTTGTCACGGTCAGGGACCATGACACGACTGTGACAAGTCTAACGAACTTGTCACGGTCAATGACCGTGAAAATTCCATGACAAAAAAAGTTGTCTCGCTCCGAATTATCAGGATCATTGACCTTGACGAGTTGAACTTGTCAAGGTCAATGACCGTGACAATTCGGAAGATTTGGTGTAGTGGCATGACCTTGTAGAAGTATAACATAATAGGAGATATGAAGGACATTTTCTCTTGGTTGGGGTCGGACAATTGAATTTGATGGTACCCTGAGTAGGCGTCCAGAAAACTTATCATTTCATGTGTTGCATTAGCGTCAACCACCTGATCAATCTTAAGTAGTGGGAAGTTGTCTTTGGGACATGCCTTGTTTAAATATATGAATTCAATACAGACCCTACAACTTTTCTTTCTCTTCTATACCACCACTGGGTTAGATAACCACTTGGGGAACTGAACTTACCTAATGGATCTTGCATCTAGAAGCTTCCCTACTTCATTTTCCACTGCTTTGGCCATCTCAGGGCTATTCAATGAGACTTTTGGGTGATCGACTTGAAGGTCGGGTCAACGTGCAGATGATGGCATGCTACGTGGGATAAATCTCAGGCATATCATATGGCTCCTAAGAAAAGACATCTAGACTCCTTCTCAATAAGGAAATCAATTCTTTATTTTTATGATCGTCGAGTGTGGTTCCGATCAATAACTTTCTCTCTGTCAAGTTATCATCATCTCTAACTGTTTTCAGGCTTTCAACGAACCTATCAGTGGGGATGGACTCTAGTCGATTGTACAACAATTGCTACATATAGGGTGTAGCCCCATCATAGGCTTTCTCTGGAGTGTATTTTTATTCCTTTTTCTTTTCCTTCCTAGAACCGATGGGCGCGATGAAGCAATTCCTTGCAGTGGCCTGGTTGCCATAAATTTAGACCATACCCTAGTTGGTGATACATTTCAACTTCTGGAGGTTGGTAGATGGTACGCCCCTCATGGCATGTAACCAACCTGTGCTTAGAATGTCATGATAAGAAGACTCTATGTCTACCACTAAGAACTTAATGAGAATCGAGATGTTTCCTACTCTAATTGGAAGGACTATCTTTCCCAATGGCATTATAATTCTTCTTATGAAACTAACCAAAGGAACAATAGCTTCCTTGAGGTCGGTTAGGTTAAGCTTTAGCATATGGAATAACTCTAGGTATATAACCTATGATGAGCTTCCATGATCCACAAGCATATTGTTGACATCTCAATTAGAAGTTTTGAAGGTTATCGTGAGTGCATCATGAATGGGGTCCTCACCTCTATCAAATCTTTTTCAGTGAAGACGATGTGTTTGATGTAGTCGAAATTCTATGGGCGTCGGTGCTTGCCAGCTTGGTACTTTATAGGATCAATCTGGAATGCTTCCATGACAGTAGTGTCCTTTTTTAGCTCCATCCAAATAGCATTCCATTGGATCTGATTTAAGTCGGATGCTCCATAGATCATCATGAATTCCTGTTCTATGTCATCATCAAGGACATTGTCTAGTTTCTGGTTGCCATTGGTTTTGACCTTATCAGATTTATTTTCTATGTACTCATTGATATGCCCTTCTTGGGAACGATCTTCTAAGAGTGACTTCCGATCCCTGCAATTCTGTATTCTATGGCCACCCTCCCTGTAAAATGTGCAACACAGTGCGCTGTGCCTTTTCATTGGGTCACCAACCATTTTCTTGGTCCACTTAATGAACGGCTGATCCTTGATCTTTCTTAAGATGTTGTTAATTCGTTCCTTGAAGACTGTGTTAAGAGCTTAGAATGCTTTTGAGGGATTAGCCTTACTCCCATTCTTAGAGTCATTCTTGCCCCCGTTCTTATTCTCTTTCTTTGAAGTGACACTCTTATATCCTCCTTTGGTTACCTTTTCTTGACTATTATCCCTTGTAATAAAATGAACTACATCCTCAACCATGGCATATTTCTTAGTACGGTCCATGAGTTTGTTGATGGTGTTGGCTTCTTTATTTATCAGGAACTAGTGCAACAGAGATGTGGTTGGCAAACCAATCTTGAAGCATGCGTTGAAAACTTAATCTGATTAGTCCTCCACTTCATTGAAGACTTCCATGCACGTCTTAGCATAATCACGAAGGTTCTCTTTCCATTTTTCCTTCATTGTGAGAAGTTCATCCATCCGCTTGGGGTGGGAGCTGCTGGTTATGAAGCAATGACTAAAGGCCTCTGCTAGGGACTTAAAGCTCCTAACTGCCTTATGGGTCATATTTTTAAACCTCTTATGTGTTACATCAAGTAGGATAAAAGGTAAAATTCGAGACATTAAGGCATCGGTGTGGCTCCATAAGGTCATTGCTTGTCTGTACTACTGAACGTGGTTAATGGGATTTGTCTTCCCATCATAGATCTTGAACCTAGGAATTAAAAACTTTTAGGGGGTTCTTATTCTTCAATCTCCATTAAAAAGAGGGATTTCATCACGGTATTGATAGCTCTCCTAGCTGGATCGCTGGTATACCTAGCTCCTTGATGGGCTGGATGTCAGTTCATCTCTCTATAGACCAAAATTTTGATGTCTTCATCTTGACTATCATTACTTCTATGGAGCCTCTCTGATCGGCCACGTTCTAATTGATCAAGCTTTTACCATCCATGCTTAGATCTGTTTTGGTGGCAACTTAATCTCCTCCCTCAGCTGCGAGTATTGCTCACCTAAGGACTAGGTGTCCTATCACGCCGCTTCTTTGTATATCTATGGATATCTCTTTATATCCTTTCAAGTATCCTTTGTAGGCGAGCATCTTTTTCCACCTGAAGGCGTGTGGCCTCCTCTTATTCTTGAAGCCTGACTTCGTAAGCATCGACCAACCTAGAGTTCTGTATAGACCTAGATGGTCCCTGACTTTCTTGAAAAGGATGACTTTATCAACAAAACCTGAGATTTTGTTCCTGACGAATATCTGACCTGACCGTAGGTTGGACTAGGCCATCTTGCATATCGCCAACCTGAGGAATATTGTTGTTGTGGTGAGACATAACGGGCTTTCTATTGATGAATGCTTTCGCAAGAATATATATTATTTCTCACAGATGGCGCCAATTATGAGTGCAAGAAATATCGTAATAAAGATCCATGAAAACAATTGTAAATGCAAAAAGTAAAGATCACAACAATAATATACGTGGTTCAAAAAATTTCCTACGACCAATGAGAGGTTACTATGCTCTTATTAGTGTCTCTCAATTCTCGAGGTTACATCCTATTGACCTGGTCTAGGATTTACCATTTACAGATGTGCCAAATAAGAGATTATGTTGTACAACTAACTTTTTATGATCGTGGATAACTTTAGTTGTCCCAGAATATCTCCTCCAAAATTATTGATAGCCTATTTGAATATCTCCGTAAATACTTCAGTATATATAAAATACTCGAGTCTTTATTGAATAGCTCACTTGGGTTCGACAGTCCACCTTGAATGCTGGGCTTGTCGGCTACTCTCTTAGGCCAAAATAAATGGGTCCCCATAATATATATATATATATATATATATATATATATATATATATATATATATATATATATATATATATATATATATATATATATACGACATGTGGAAATTGTAGGCCCACTTAATGCACTGCCAAGATAATTTATTTTGACTCTTTGCATGTATTATTATAACTCTTTAATGTAGAGACTATTTGTGTAACACTATGTTATTTCATTTAAAGTCTTATGTGCATAAGAAATGAAATATAATAATTTCGTATAAGAAATGAAATAGGTGCATAACACTATGTTATGCCTGTTAGACATGAAAAAATCTATAGGATTTATTTCAAGAGGGAACAATATGATGATCCACCTCACTATATTGAATTTAATAATATTTCCACATGAAAGGAGCACTTGATAACATACGATAAACACCATGAATTGAAAAATACATACATATTTATTTTCTTACCAACTGTTACATTCTTCATGAATTTGAGAATGTGATTTTGAATAATGTAAAGTCTGATGAAGACTGTAGAAGATATAATTCTTTGATAGATATAAGGTGAAATATGTTTTTCATAAAGAATAAATTAATTTTGTAAAAATTTTATAATTCAAATTAATGTGATTGCGAAATGTACTCTTTGATAGAGATAAATTAGGGTGGTTTGATTACAGATCTATTCATCAATTTATGATTTAAGATTCGAAACCAAGTGATTTAATGATTGCTTTAAAGATATTAGAATTAAATTGTAATTCCATATAAATGATCAAGGGATTCAAAATCGAGGGGTTTCGCTACTGATTTAAAGCAGGTAAAATAAAATTATGACCTCATTGGAGACTTAGGTGTAATCTTAAGACTCCACATCTAGTAAACTCAAGGAAGGGTAAGAAACCTCAATTACATATTTTATTTTATAATATTTTTAAAGTACATCATATAATATGTTTAAATGGTTGAGGCATTGATACGACGCAAATATTGCGTATTTCACCCGTTAACATACGCGTTATTAGCCCCCTCGAGTATTTTAATCACTATATTTATGCTCGTTAACCAGAAAACCTTGGATTTCTATGTTAACATGTTTTGCAGGGGTTAATTGAGCTTTTGTAGGTATTTGGATGCTTAGTGTGAACTTCGGATACGTTTCGCTCGATTTCCGTACACTATCGCACGCGCAAGGGCATTTTAGTCTTTTAACAGTTTGGGCACCTGGCCCAACATCTACACGGAAGTTGTAGCTCTCCTCGCTAGCTTCGCGTGGCCGTGAACGGTGCGCGATTCCGATTCATAACGACAAAGTTACGGTGATTTGAGCAACGTTGGATTGTATGCCAATGCAGGGGAAATTGCAGGCTGCCCCTGCTTGATCGATCGATCGAGCCTAGGGGTCGATCGATTGAGCATTATTATTTTTGCCACGAATTACACTGTCGATCGATCAACCACAGGGGTCGATCGATCGATCCCCTGTTTTTCCCTGCAGATATTTTCTTTCTTTTCTTTCTTCTTTTCTTTTATTCCCACTTACTATATAAGCTAGTTTTTGTTGTAATAAAGGAGACACTCATATTCTGATTTAGATAGTTTAGTTAGGGTTTGGTTTGGAGAGTTCATTTTCTCTTCTTCTTGGATTGACAATCCATGTGGTTTTGTAAGATTGAACTATTCACTTCCTCTCCATTAATATAGTTTGTTCTTCATCTTTCCTTGCCTTTTAATTTAGTTTCCATGATTTCTAACAAGTTTACATGCTTTAATTCTTGCTTTCCTAGTCTAATTAACATAATTTAGTTTAACTCACCATGCACCCTTAGATAAATAGGGTCGGGATTTCATTTCCGCCATTTTCGGGCCCCGAGCTCCGAAAACTAGGTTTCGTGCAAAATCGCGTTTAATTGAAACCGCGTGTATTAAAGTTGGATTGTTATGCATTTAACTTTATTTGTCACGCAACTTTAGTGTTTATAGCGACAATCCGAATTTAATCCGCGTGCGACCATTTTCCATTAAATGTTTAATCTCGCAATTTTGGCTTAAATTCCTTATTGTGTGATGTTTATGCTTAATTGTAAATGATCGATTAAATTGCTTTCGAGCCTTAACTCTAGTTAGTAGTTGTTTCGATCCGTTTGGTAGAATGCGATCCCGATCCTCGCTTTCCTTTAATTTAGCATTAACTTATTCATTTCTTTTGTCACCATTTCCAACCTATCATCTTTTACACTTTTATTCCTGAAGTAATTAAACAATTAACATCTAAAATTCAATTACTCCCTGTGGATTTCTTACGATACCCAACTTACTGCTCTACTTGCTTGTCAAGTGTAGTAGTAGCTTAGGTTTTCTTTTGTATCGCGGCGGCGAAACACACGACGACTGTGTCCTCACACGAACACACTTTCACCGCCCGATTAAAATGGCACCGTTGCCGGGGAGTATGTTTTAGATTGTAATTGTTTTATTATTTCATAGTATTTTTCCTTTTGTATTTGTATTCTTTGTTTTAACCTTTTTGCAGGATTTGCGTACTTTGAGCGCTAAGAAACTTTGATTCACGGTTGCTCACTTTATTTCTTGGATTCTCCATCTTTCAACAACGAGGTAACCATGTCTTTCTTTTATAGTTATTACGGTTATTCTAATGATTCATACTTTGGGGATAGTTCTCAAGTTTTCCATTTTTAAGATTTTCTTGAAAATTAAAGACTTGAAAACATTTATCGCAATGAAAATCGTTATTGGGAGCTTGGGTTGGATTCATTATTCGAATCCAATGACGATTTTCATTTCATTACTTTCGAAGACGAGTTTCAACCAAATGAGGAGTCCGAGGCTTTTGAGCTGAGGAAGCCTACTGTGGAAGAGACTTTGCTTCTTTACTCCCAAGGTTTGGAAAGCTTAAATGATGCTGGAATGAAACTTGGGGCACTTTGCGATGAGATGAATTCTTATGCACAAAACAACGAGGAGGTGGAAACTTGTGTTTCACCTCAATTTTTCAAAGAATTTCTCATCGAGTGTGCATCTTTCTCCCCCGAAATTCAATCTCCTTCCGACGATATGTTGATGGAGATTGAATTTGTTTCATCACCATATTCGTTTTCCGTGTGTGAACCATTAGAATTACCGGTTGATTCCTATGAGTCGGTAGAAACTTTTAAAATTTCTACACTTTTTGCCGATGAGGACTCTTTACCGAACTTGTTTTCGATGGATGTTGTCCCGACGTGTGCACCGTCTCCCATTCCATTTGAAAAATCTTTGGGAGATGAGACGATTTTTCTTGGACCTCAAGTGTACTTTTCCCCCTTGTTATCCAAATCCCCCATCGTCTGCCTAGAATTTCAAATTGGCTATGGTTCATTTCTTTCACCGCCCACATGCCTTCCGTTGTTCAAACGGAATTCCTATTTTTCGGGAGGCATGCATGTTCGAGAGGGTCCACCGTTGATCCTCCAAAGTCAACTCGTGTTTTGGATGGACCCTCAAAAATTTAAACTTTTGGTATATAGTTAATTGCACATCCCGAGTGTAGGTTGTATATACTAACTTCTTCATTTTTTGTTTTTCTTCATATTAGCCTAGTGTAATTAGTTAATCTCTTTTTCTTTCTTTTGGTATGCTTGGTTCTAACTCTTTTGTAGGTTCAACGGACTTGAATTTTCGGAGATATGCGCCCCGGCACACATTTGTTAAGAAAACAATCAAAAAAATCACAAAAACATTTTTCCTTTGTTTTTAACGCACGCATTCTCACGCATTTGCATTTGTTTTTCTTTTTTTTTTATTATTATTTTTATTTTCTTTTATTTTTCATTTTGTCGTGACTATGCGTGCGCGTTGCTCATTGTACATATTTTTATTTTTTTGGTTTCACTTAGGCCTTTTGGTGTGTATGTTTAAGCCTATGTGTAATTATTTTTATTTTTCTATTTTTATTTCATATTTTTATGTATATATATATATATATATATATATATATATATATATATATATATATATATATATATATATATATAGTTATTTTATATTTAGACCCCATAATTATCCCTGATTTGCAATTCCCCCCCCCCCCATTTCAAATTGGATGCAGTGTGCCTGGCCCTGTTCGATCGATCGATCGAACCTGGCCTCGATCGATCGATCGACCAGGTTAAGCCCAAGGCTGCTACTTTTAACCCCTCTTTTCTTTTATTCTCTTCTCTCCTCTCATAACTGATTTCGTGCCCTAGCTTTCTCCCCACACCACATTGTCCATTTTTCTTCCAATTACTACACATCCAAGGTATAATCTTCACTTGTTTTACATGATTTTGTAGTTTTTGTTAGAATTGTGTAACAAATTGCATGTTTAAACCCTAGTTTGACACATGTTTGAATGTTGGTGTTTACCCCCTGATTTCGTTTTGTTCCAACTATATTTTCTCATGTTTCTTGTTGTAAATCCACTCATGAACATGTTTAGATTGCTGCATTGTTGTTTGTTCATGAGTGGGTTGATTTCGTTGGTTCAAACTCGGTATTTTCAACCTTGACGCACATTGCGCACGCCAAGTGTTCGTCAAAATGCCTAAAACAGATTTCAATCCAAATTTTGACGCACACTTGGGTGATTTTCATGCCTTGTCGCATTCCGACATTTTTCATCGCAATGTTGCATATTTTCACCTCGGTTTTCCGCACTTGCACCACCATTTCAACTTTTACACTATTAACCATAAACTGTGCTTACACTTGCTTTGTTTTGTGTAATTCTTGTTTTGTAGGTTGAAATGGCACCAAAAAAATATTCTTCTACTAGATGTGTGCCCGCCAGGGGCGTTGATGGGTTCCGCACAGAGCAGGAGCGGGATTGGTTCCATGCGCACTTTCATACTTCTGAGCGACCGCTTGGTTTTCATTTTGCGTGGGTCCTTGAGGACATACCGAGGGAGGCGCGGGTTCTGTTGCGCCGTCAGGGGTGGGAGCCCTTTCTTTCTACTAACGGGCGTGTCAATGAGGAGTTGGTACGAATTTTCTACGCGACGTTAGTAGAGGTGAAGAGCAGCAGTGGGCCGAGTACATATGAGGCCATGGTTCGTGGGGTGAGGATTCCCTTTACTATATCTGACTTGGCAGATTTTATGGATGTTCCTCTCCCCGCGGATCCAGTCAGTTTTCTCGATGGGAGTATTTTCGGCCGAGGGACATTGATAGAGGCCCTTGCATCGGGCGAGGCGTGGAAGAAGGATGCTTTCCGCTCGGCTGCGATGGAGGACTTACCTAGATTACTACACTATATCAATGTCCATTCCTTCATGGTGATGAACAACCGGTCTGAGGTTCGTCACAAGCATGCCGCATTGATCTATACTATGCTGAATGGATTGGGCAGTATCAGTTTGCCCAGTATTTTTCTAGACATGATGTGCGCTACTGCGAAGGAGATCGCCTGGAGATTTTCCCTTCCTTTTCCTGCCCTCATCACGAGGATATGTATTTCACACGGTTGCCCAGAGATGGACGCAGACCGTAAGCATGTGCCACTCGGGCTTCTCTCTAATGACAACATCTCCAAAATGCTGAAGCACGAGTGGGGGAAACCGGCGGGTAAGAGACAGAGGGCAGAGATGGCTGATGTGCCGGACGAGGAGGAGGATGAGATCAGAGAGATGGAGATGGGTGAGGGTTCTCACGCGCCACACACTGAGTATGATGCCCGCTTTGCGGCATACCAGGCTGTGCAGGACCAGCGCTGGGAGGAGACCCAGCTCAGGTGGGCGACTTGGGAGTCCCGCCTGGATCAGCAGCAGGCTCAGCAGGAGCAGTTTTATGCCGAGCAGCGGCAGGAGTGGGCCATGCAGAGGCAGGCGAGGGCACAGAGCAGACAGGATTACCGGATGATGCAGCGGATGATGAGAGATCTTTATCTGCAGCGCAGTGATTCCGACACACCGTTGCATCCTCATTTTCAGGACCCCTCTGATCCTAGTGGTTCTGGCCACTAGGCTGTTGCTGTGCTGGGTTATTTTTGTATTTTGGGATCGGATAGTATATTTTACTTTTTATTTTTATTTTTATTTGTATTTGCATTTCTTTTATTTCAGGTGTTGTAATGTATTAAGTAATTTTGTATTGAACTTATGAAAATATAATTTGTGGTTGTTTATTGGATTTTGATGTGTGTGACCTTCCATTTTATAAAATCAAAAAGTTCACCATCAATTTATCTAGTATTTGCACTTCAGCCCCTCTATATTATTGTGACTTGTGACATAGATTCTCTTAACTTAATACATCGGTACATATTCTTCATATGCTTTGTACTAACTTGTTTTGCAGCTTCATTTGGACTTGTACTTCTGGAGATCTCTCCACATGTGGGTAATATCATTCTTTTCCTAGCTTTGTGTTGTGTTCTTTAATGGACGCATTGGGGCCAATGCAACATTTAAGTTAGGGGGTGTAGGATATTCTATCCATTTTGCTGTTTAGTCCTTGGATTTGATTACAATTTAGTTACAAAGCATGTTTTTGTTAAAAATTTGAAAATTCTCAAAAATATTTTCTTTCTTTTTTTTCCTTTATTGGGCATTTTGCCCTTGTTTTCGATGATAAATTTTAATAATTGCCCGATCAAATAGACAATTCAACTATGCATGTTCTCGATTTTAGAAGTTATTAGATTTTAGTCCCTAAATCATTGATATTATGAATAACTTCATGAATTAAACTTTATCCGTGAACATATGCACCATTCTTGTTATATTGATTTGGTTTAAGATTTTTATAACTCGGTATGCCTTCGTTGCATTGTATATACTTACACCGAGTGAGATTAGAGACTTATCTTCATTTGTGAGTGTATACACTATTCTTTCCTCTTTGAAAACGTTGAATTCATCGGTAATCTCTTTATTCTTTCATTGACCGTTCATTAATTGAGTTCATCCTTGAAATGTGTTACTTGAGCATGATTTTCATATATTGTTTTGACTCGAGAATTGCGTATACTTTGTGAAATGATCATAGGCCATCTTTGATTTATCGCCCATATGACCTTGACCTCACCTTTTATATGTTCCCTAGTCAACCCACTTGAGGCTAAATACTAGCCTTTATTTTCACTACCCAAAATCCCATAACCAACTCCAAATTGGAGTTTTATACCATATATATTACCTTACATACCCTTGTTTGGATTGTTGCTTGGAATTGAATGTTATTATTGTATTGTGGTTGCAATTTGAGCATGAAAAGAGTAAGAGGTGAAAGAAAAAGAAAGAAAAAGAGTGAAAAAGAGAAAGTTAAGAAAACAAAAGAAAACAAAAGAAAAAGTGAGAAAAAGGAAGAAAAGAAAAAGAAAGAGAAAGTTGTAAATATTGTTTGTAGTGTTTCAATAAGCTTTGACTACTCTCTCGATTGTTATATCTATGCTCGTTTGGACATCTTTGTCCAACTTTGATATTGCCCACTTTTTCACATTATTCCGAGTTTCATCCCCAAACACTTTCAATCCGTACATATCCCTTTCATTTCGTACCCTAACCTAGCCTACATTACAACCCTTTACAAGTCCTATGTGATCTTAAGTAGATGTAATTCAAATGTTTAAATAGTGTTGATAATCTGTGAAAATGCATTTCGCCTCTTTTATATGTGCGGTATCTTTTCACTGAGATTGCAATTTTTATTTCCTATATAGCGCTCTTCTTTTGTGACATGTGTGCGGCCTAGTTTCCATTTACATTTACTCCTTATGCCCGCATGTCCCGTGTATTACCTCCCTTTTCATAGTGAATTCATTTGTTGAGCGTAATGCCCGTGAGGATTGAATGTATGCATGCTTTAATTTTTAGTATCTGAGTTATTTAAGTTTTTCACCAAATAATACTTTGCATATGCTCACTCCCCTACCCCATGTTAGAGTTTCAATTCATTGAGGTGCATTCGATAATGTTAATAACTACAGACTTCTCATGCGAATTCGTTTGCTATGCTAATAACATGTTGAAATCTTGTTCGCACTGATGAGTTTGTCTTACTTGATTGGGCATTTTTTGAGGAAACTTTATGATGTTTGTGGGTTCCATCACTGAAAACCCTCACGAGACGACACTCGTCCACTAGGGTAACCTAAGGGTTTAACGGCTTATTGCATACGCTAAATGCAATCGAATTGCCCGTGAAAGTGGCCTTATCTTTTTATTGCTTTTATACCATACTTTTGTACTCTCTCCTATGTTGGTTTACTTGTTCTTCTTGTTGCATCCTATTTCATTGCTAGGGACTAGCAATGTGTAAGTTAGGGGGTGTGATACGACGCAAATATTGCGTATTTCACCCGTTAACATACGCGTTATTAGCCCCCTCGGGTATCTTAATCCCTATATTTATGCTCGTTAACTAGACAACCTCGGATTTCTATGTTAACATGTTTTGCAGGGGTTAATTGAGCTTTTGTAGGTATTTGGATGCTTAGGGTGAACTTCGGATGCGTTTCGCTCGATTTCCATACACTATCGCACGCGCAAGGGCATTTTAGTCTTTTGACAATTTGGGCACCTGGCCTGACATCTACACGGAAGTTGTATCTCTCCTCGCTAGCTTCGCGTGGCCATGAACGGTTCGCGATTTCGATTCATAACGACAAAGTTACGGCGATTTGAGCGACGTTGGATTGTATGCCAATGCAGGGGAAATTGAAGGTGCCCCTGTTTGATCGATCGATCGAGCCTGGGGGTCGATCGATCGAGCCTTATTATTTTTTCCACGAATTACAATGTCGATCGATCGACCACAAGGGTCGATCGATCGATCCCCTATTTTTCCCTGCAGATATTTTCTTTCTTCTTTTCTTTTATTCCCACTTACTATATAAGCTAGTTTTTGTTGTAATAAAGGAGACACTCATATTCTGATTTAGATAGTTTAGTTAGGGTTTGGTTTGGAGAGTTCATTTTCTCTTCTTCTTGGATTGACAATCCATGTGGTTTTGTAAGATTGAACTATTCACTTCCTCTCCATTAATATAGTTTGTTCTTCATCTTTCCTTGCCTTGTAATTTAGTTTCCATGCTTTCTAACTAGTTTACATGCTTTAATTCTTGCTTTCCTAGTCTAATTAACATAATTTAGTTTAACTCACCATGCACCCTTAGATAAATAGGGTCGGGATTTCATTTCTGCCATTTTCGGGCCCCGAGCTCCGAAAACTAGGTTTCGTGCAAAATCACGTTTAATTGAAACCGCGTGTATTAAAATTGGATTGTTATACGTTTAACTTTATTTGTCACGCAACTTTAGTGTTTATAGAGACAATCCGAATTTAATCCGCGTGCGGCCATTTTCCATTAAATGTTTAATCTCGCAACTTTGGCTTAAATTCCTTATTGTGTGATGTTTATGCTTAATTGTAAATGATCGATTAAATTGCTTTCGAGCCTTAACTCTAGTTAGTATTTGTTTCGATCCGTTTGGTAGAATGCGATCCCGATCCTCGCTTTCCTTTAATTTAGCATTAACTTATTCGTTTCTTTTGTCACCATTTCCAACCTATCATCTTTTACACTTTTATTCCTGAAGTAATTAAACAATTAACATCTAAAATTCAATTACTCCCTGTGGATTTCTTACGATACCCGACTTACCGCTCTACTTGCTTGTCAAGTGTAGTAGTAGCTTAGGTTTTCTTTTGTATCGCGGCGGCGAAACACACGACGACTGTGTCCTCACACGAACACACTTTCACCGCCCGATCAGGCATATTTAATATGTGTGACATAACATGTGTTTAATGCTATGACTTATCACAAATGTATTTACAGACCTATGGAATGATATGGAATGTACCATTAAATGTTAAAATTACTGAAGTACAAAAACTTATGTTAACCAACTTTTCTTTAGAGTGAAAAGAATTACCTTCTAAATGGACATATGTGTTGGTCCAAATAAATGTTAATGTATGATTTTAGGTAAAGGAAAAATAAAGCCTTTGAAATTTCAGTATAAATTAATAAAATAATGTATAGTTTCAAATTTATGTTTGAAATTATGGGAGAAGCATTGTTTTCTATAAGTTATATACTCAACCCATTAACCCATGATAAAATTTTAAGGGAAATGTTGAGAACATTTATATGAATTATTATAAATTTGGGGGTAGTATTTATCTAAGACAATGATTCCTATCGAAAATAGGAATAAGAATTGAAACCAATTGAAAATAGGAACAAAACCACCAAAAGGGTACTCATTGGTAGTATAAGTACAATTAATATATTGTAATATATCCGATGTGAATCTATCATGAAAAGTGGATATACTATATTAATTTAACGTCAGTGAATATTTATATACTTTGAAATCATTCCAAGTGTGGAAAATAATTAAGTGAGTACACAAATCTTCGAAAGGAAGGTAATGGATAAAAGACTTTAAAGTATAAGTAAGTCATTTGATATCTTCATACTGTTACGAACATAATAATGACAAAAGAGATGAAATTAGAAAAGTTTTGAGTGAATTGTAAGCATAATTGGAAGTGTTAATATTTGGAAATGTCTGCTCTTATAATTGACAATCATTGTTTGAAAAGGCATATAATAATATTGAAATTCATGACTTATTAGTCATGACATAAGACCATTTATAAATCTCTCTATTTTAGTGATAATATTAGGCCTAACAAGATAATTGTAGATCTGCTAACGAAAGAGTAAGGAAAGTTCATCAATGGGGATGGGATTAAGTCTATAAAAATACACAAGAGATACATAATGGAGACCCAAACTAAGTGACTGGAGATCCTAAGAAATAAGTTCAACAATACAACTTAATTATGTGTGACTCAATTAGCACTCACAAGATGGCTATTTCTTCCCATTCCTAAGATGAATCTGTCCATAATTTGTCGCATGTAACGGGATAAACTTTTTTTTAACGATTTGCATATCTTGAAGATAAGAGTCAATTGGGGAATTATTAGGATACTCTTGATGGAAGTCACCTATCTGATTAAGTAGGGACGACTTCTATGATAATGACGAAAGGTGATTCGACACGAATATTCCATTTTTATCCCTCTAATTTTGATATTTTTACGGTCCCAAACATCAAATTTATCTCGAGTTTATATCATATTTATTGAAACTAACCTTTTTGACAAGTATTTTATCTTTTGTATATTTCCCATATGTTTTACATGTTAATCATGCAATTGGAAGGAAGAGAATAGCCAAAAAATGGAAACTTTACGAGTGAGGAAAGTTAAGGGGAAAATAATAAATTTTCATCCAAAACTCGAAGAAGGAGTTGAATATTTCGATTTCATGATAACATAAGGAGAAACGGCACCTCAATCGGAGTTATAGTGAAGAAGTTATGGTAATTTGAAGTTGAAGAGAAGTCTGAGGCGTAAAACGACAAATGAAGAAAAGAATCAAGCTAAAGTGTAAAAAGAAAACCAAGAGACCTAACTGATTCGGTTCTTGGAGTGAAGCGGCTCTCTTATCCTTGAATTTTCAGTCCCAGGGTTCGTCTTGGTCTGAGGGTTTGATTTCCAGCAGGATTTTATCTTTTCCTACATTTTAGCTAGAGTAGGTAGGTTTTTACCTCTTTGGTCATTTTTTATCACTTGTATAAGTCATTTAGGAGTCTTAATATGCATACTTTTTACACTTTTTTATGTAAGCAATTAATCAATATTCATTGGACAACAGAGGATTGATCTTTACACATCAAATTTATTGAAGTTTTGTAAATTTTTGAAATTATTTCATTGGTGTGAATTCGTATCATTCTAACTTTGTTTATTCATACTAGGTACAAAATTCCAAACTTTTTACACTTGTTATTTAAATATGAATACTTGTATGATGAATATGATTAGTGTAGAATTCAAATCCATGTCTAGCTAAGTCATTTGTGGGTTGTAGAACATGAACCCAACCTAGAGTTTTCAATGTTAAATATAAATTCAACATAATTAAATAATTAGCTCTTTAATCTGTATATATTAATAAAAACTATTAGTGTAGGCCTCTTAACTCTATTTTTTAAAAGAAACCGAAGTGTTTAAGGATGCAATATATGTGTTGGTAGATTTATCACTCACACTAATTAATTTGTTGACCAAGTATCATATGGGTTAACACATAAACATATTTAGTTCTGCGAATTAGTTTGTGCTTTTCTTTTAATTAATTAAATAATTTTCTAGAATTTCATATTTGTCAGAGATACTCTATAGTTTGGGGGATTGGATCCCAACCCCACTTTCCTAAAAATGTTTTTAAAATCAAAAGTTTCAATATTTGCTTTAATTAGTTAAATTTGCACTTGTGTGGCTTAATTTGCTTAGATAAATAGAGTCTCAAAAGTACAAACTCATCACTTTTCCTTTATTTCTGAGCCAAAGCCTTAATTTTATAAGTCGACCCTACCATCATCGTTTAGCGATATATTCCCTCAGGATTCGACCCCATATTACCAGGTTATTACTTAAGCGATCGGCTTGCACTTGAGCTGTAGGTATGCACGTAGCACACATTTTTTGTTGCTCGTCAGAAAGATAAATAATCTAACACACTTATAAAACCAGGAGGTGTATAAGGCCAAAATGGATACAACAAGAGAACCAAGAGTGTTCAGAGTTGGACTGGATGAATTCTATTATCTTTGTTCACATAAAAAAAAGTCGATCAAATTAATACATCGCGTTCATTGAATTGCCAAAAAAAAACCGTAGTCTTTTACTAGAAAAATTCAAGGACAAAAGCTATTTTTACCATTGCAACTCTTTTTTACTAATACACTATTTAATTTGTCTTCATGTTCAATTGATTCTTCACCTAAATCTCATCCATGTGGGGGATTGTTTAAAATATTATGCTTTTGCACAAATTAATTTTTGGTCAAATTTGAGACATTATAAAATTGGGGCTCACACATCAAACATAGTGGTACGAAGTACGTACATGTTCCTTGTATAAAGATGAGTCAAGTGGCATATTCAATTATTAAAAATGGGAAATGCTGAATGAGAAATTTAGTTTCAAAATGCCCCATTTATTTATGAAATTTTGGGAATTTTATTTAATTTTTTGGGACGGATTTTCTGAATTGTCATTAAAGGTTATGATTGTACGATATATATATATATATTGTGACTTTTTTTTGCAACAATCTCTAAAGGTTAGGACTGTTCACCATTAGTTGTGACTATTCGTGAAAAACGTCCCTAAAATGAATGTCAACAAAAAGACACATCTTTTCACAAAAAAAACACATTGTTGTCTATAAATACAAGACTTGTCTTCAATTTTAAAATAGAGAGAAAAAATATTTTTCAATATTTTCCATTCTTAATCGAGTCAAAGAAAGTATCAAACATAATTGGTTCATGGGACATGCACAATGAGTATGAATACTTTTGTCCTGAGAGGCATGCGCTCACTCATTGTCCATTGTCATAAGCACTGTAGCGAGAGTGAATTCTGAGTTAAAGAGGGAGTATCCAACACTCGACTCGATCATCTGCTTCATTTTTAAATTTTAAATTGATCTAAATTTTTATTCCATAAACATGTTTTGTTTCATTTTTTAATTTTGTTTACCACAAAAGCATATAATTATGAACTAGAGTATTAGTTTTTCATAAACTAAAAAATGACTTACTAGATGTAATGTATATACGTATTTTTATTTCCTCGTTTGAATAGTAAGAGTTCTAAACCTTTTGTTTTTTTTATTTTGTTTCTCGAAGGAAGGTGAGAAACTATAAAAATAATATTAAGAGTTTAACTTTTATACAATTCAAATATGTAGAATAATTTTAGCAATGCTTATAACAAAATTACAAAAATGCCTTTAAAATTTGAAGGTGAATATTTAATTCGATTTTCCTTTTGAAATGCATGTCCACATATCATTAAACGTACTCTCTCTAGAAAATTGACAAAATGCTTCCACTAAAAAAGACCTTATATTCTCTACACATGTTTCCACCATATACTTGATGATCAAGATAATAAGAATATTAACTTCCTTTTGCATCTTACTGAAACTCACTTTTAAAATATATATATATATATATAACAAACATGCTAATATTGAGACCATGTTGTATGTTTCATTTTTCATTTTCTCTTGTGCCATTAATATGAATTTTATCATTTGATCTTTCTCTGTTATTATCAACACAATTGTGAAATGATGCATTTCTATGTCGTAGCATCTATCCCATTTCTTCTATGTCCCTTATAGAAGTTTTTTATACCAATATTCACCATCTCTTATTCAAAATCCAAGATTCAAAATTGGGTATTTGTCCACTACTCAAATAATTTATATTCACCAGCTAATGAAATGAGTTAGTTTTATTTCTTTGACATGGGTTTTTAATGTTTGAATGTTTGGATGTTTGTGCAAATAGTATCGATAAGGATAGGTAATTTGATTAAAAAACTTCAATGCCTATGTTAATGTTTTCAAATAGAGAAAGAACTAATGTAAGATGCAACTATAAAACCATTATAAATAATATGTAATTAAAATATTTAATAAAATTACAATACTCGAATGGTTTGGTTTTGACAAATTTTGATGTTATTTTTATTCTTATAATGTTTATGTATATTTAATGTTAGTTTACCTGAAAGAGATACTTATATTAATATCATGAAATTGGAAGACCGAATGCTAAATCCAAGTTAGCAACACAATGTAAATATTTAATTATTTGTAATTGTGTCAAAAAGAGCTCATTATTAATATTATCTCTTTTTATATGGTTAATATCAAATCACAAGTGTTGTATTGAATTCAAGTTTTATGTTTCTCTAGATTAAGTTAATTTGTGCAATTAAGATATTTTTTTCTTCATTGAGTTAGTGCTTCATTGATATTCCAATATGAAAAATATTGTATAATGGATTTTATCTTTAAATATGTCTACAATTATATAAAACGGACACTCGACTATCATATAAATCAGGTAGCAATGCAACCATGAACCAAGAAGCTATCGACATGCCTCCAATTTTTCTTTGGACTTGGTTGGTTTTGTATGTTACATTGTGATTTGCCTACTGGTATGGCCTTACTATTTTTTTATTACTTCATCAAATATCCTTTTTAATTTAAAAGGCAAAAAAGTTTTTTTTTGCCAAAACCATAAACTTTATTCAGAACCAAGGTATTTTACAGGTGATGTCCTTAGCTACAGACCGGACAGTAGATAGACGAGACTGGTCATCACTCAAAACTAAAGATAAAAATCTAGGTACATACTTAAACACCAAAGAACAAAACGGACTCGACACAGACACAACAGCTAGAACATCAGCACATACATTGGCTTATCATAAACACATAGAGAGGGTGACATGGTGAAAACACTTGAGGGCTAAATGATTTGACTTCGTTAAAACTCGGTGGGCTGGATGTTGGGTTGTGGTACTGGAAACCATATTGAATGCAATTTTATAGTATGATTATATTTCAATAGATTTTATTCCAGCATGAAAAGCTAATTGAAGTCCTATTTTCAAAACCCGTAGCATGGCAATTAATGATGACACATAACTAATATTTATAGTAAAACATAGGATGAACTCGTCATTAAAATTCCTGATAAGTCCGCCAATGGACGCAATTCTTGTAATTTGAGACGTCGCTCCATTCGTATTGCACTTAAAGAACGGGTGCACAGGAGGGGACTAGGTAATGTGAATTTGCCTAGTACCCATCCCTGGATGGGAGGCATTTGCCTTTTAGGCATTAATGAACTGAATGATCTTGTCGGATACCAAATGTATGAGTAGATATTTGACAATGGGCATATAGAAAAATAGGGCTTCATTAAGAGCAAGGCAAAAGCCCCGGATGGTGAAGAAAGGCTTGACATTCTGATATGTAAGTAGGGAGGTCCCACATTGGGCCTGTAATTTTTAAAGGAGGGAGATCAGAGGGAAATCCATGTCCATATGAAGAATGCAAACCTGTAACAATGTTAGGTAGTCTGCAAACATATGATTATTGGAATCTGACAAGTCACAAAGAGGGCAAGTGGGAGACTGGAGTTTATGGTAGTAGCTTAGACGGTCAGCTGTGGGTAAGGACTGGTGTAAGAGGAACCACGTGAATATCTTCAATTTCGGAGGAAGACATAATCTCCAAACCCACATCCATGTCAAAGCTGGAGAATGTTAATAAATCAGTTCCATATTTAACCAGTGGCAAGTGGCTTTCACCGAAAATGTACCCAGGTTGCTCGACCACCAGTACAACCGGTCCCCCTCTTCCATAGGCAACATATAAATTGCATGAATTTTAAGCAAGAAGTCGAGTGGTAGAAAATGAGATAACAGAGCTAGATTCCATTAATGGGACATAATAAAAGACGAGATCGGGTGGTAAGAACGGTCGAATGGGAGGGTAGGAAACCTTTTCCCTAAAGGTTCCTTGTGGAACCATATGTGTTGGCCAAATGATACATTCCTTGACCCAATTTTACATTTAATTCCCTTATGAAATAGGGGGATAAGTTGTGCAACTCGATTTAAAAACCAGGACACTCATTAAGGCCTATCAACCTCTTCTAACGACGAGTGTGGATAATACTTATGTTTGATAACTCGGGCCAGAGGTTGTCGTGCTCGAAAAATAAGTTTTACAAACATTTCAACATGAACTTAGTATTTAGGGTGTATAAGTTTTTAATACCCAACCCTCATTCTAGTTCAGGAAAGGTAATGGATGTACAAGGTAAGGTCGGAGTTTTCGTTGT
This sequence comes from Sambucus nigra, assembly GCA_949130495.1. Taxonomy (NCBI): domain Eukaryota; kingdom Viridiplantae; phylum Streptophyta; class Magnoliopsida; order Dipsacales; family Adoxaceae; genus Sambucus; species Sambucus nigra. The sequence continues at coordinate 141,478,317 of OX422222.1, read as the reverse complement.
GGTTTACATGGCATTCTAGAATAATGCTTTAATTTTTCATAAGGGTATTGATGATATTATTAAGAAGCTGATAGGCTGAGATACTGTACATTGGGAGTGATGTACACATAACATTGATAAGTGTAGCTATGCCTGCATAAGAGAGAAAATGAGAATACCACATCTCCAGCCGATTGTATAAGTCCGCAATAAGGTCTAAGAAAAGACTACAAGTGACTCATCCATTATTGAGGGGAAGACCGAGGTATCTCTCCCTCCCTGAAAGCCTAATGTGGATGGCGTGGTTTGCATAACAACATGCAAACTTGTGGGGCCAAATGTAATCATGGATTTACCTTGGTTGATGGCTTGCCCCGAGTAGGTGGAAAATTATTCTAATACTCCCCTGAAGTGATTGATAGTGTGATGTCTTGGATGAAGAAAGAATATATAATCGTCGATAATCACCAGTCCTCGGATCGTGGGCCTAGATCGAAGGGCGGTCATATTTTTCCACTAGCATTCTTGCTCAAATGCATCGTAGGAAAACATCAAGGCCAAGAATAGAAATGAGAGGGGACAATGGGTCGCCTTGCCGCAGGCCTCAAGATGGTATAAACGTGATCCCAAGTTGGCCATTAATCAATGTCTGGAACAAGGTAGTGGAAATACACGCAGAAATGTACATGACCCATTGGTTCGAAAATCCATGTTGCTGAAGCACCCATTGAATAAAACTTCACTTGATCATAGGCTTTTGATAAATTAATTTCAATGGCGCAACTCCCTTTGTTGTATTTCTATTTGCACATGGAATGTAACATCTCATGCGCAATAAGGCCATTATCTTGATTGTGCCTTCACGCCACAAAGGCTGCTTGATATGGCGATATGAGGGAATCCAACAAGGGTTGTCGTCTTGCCACGAGAATGGAAGAGATGAGCTTGTATATCATATTGCAAAGACTGATAGGTAAAAAATGAGAGATTTTTGTGGGGTTTTGCCACTTTGTAATAAAGATTAAAAAAGTGTGGTTGATCTCATGTGGCATCTGCTCGGACGCAAAAACATTAATAATGACATCGTGCATAGTCGGGTCGACCTATTGCCAACGTAAAAGATAAAATTTCTCCATAAGTCCATTCGGTTCTGGGCTTTTCCCATTTTATTAAGGGTGTCCCAAATTTCTTGAACCATGATAGGCATTAGCAATTTATCTTTATCTTCATCTGTTCGCTGAAGAAAAGGATAATCGCCCGACACCAACGGTTGGTTAGTTTTTTGGAAAAAAGTCTCTTAGAATAGTTTGAATAGGAGTTAATAGAAGTTGGGGTTTTGTGCCACATCGAATCTAGGCTAAACACAACCTGAATGGTGTTAGTTCGACGGCGATGCGGTACACATGCGTGTAAAATTTAATGTTATTCTCTCATTCAAGTGTCCATTTAAGTTTGTATTTATTTTTCCAGTACAATGCTTCCTTCTCCAGATAGTAGGCTAACTCGTCCTGAATCGCTTTTTCGCGCAATAAGAGTGTCGGGTCGGGATATTGCTCAAGAAGATGGCGAGTGTGTGATAATTGGTATTGTAAAGTGGTAATTTTCGGGGTCCATGTTTTCAAAGACACGCTTTTTCCATGGGATAGTTTTGTGATAAAGAATAATATTTTCTTAAAAACCAACTAGTCGGTGGTCCCTCCATCTTCAAAATCCATTGGTGATGGATCAACTCCTGGAAGGATGCATACACATCCCATTCTTTATAACAAATAAAGTGTTACACCATTTTGACTCTTTTGGGTATGCTATCAAGTAACAATGGACAGTGGTCAGATCCTGCACTTGGGAGGTGAGTAACAATTGTATGAGGGTACAAATCCCACTACTACATGTTCGCAAGCCCCTTATCTAATCTTCTGCACACATGATGCCCAAAAGATGTGTTGCCTTTTTGGTAAAAGATGTAACTACAAAAAAGTTTGCATACATAATATTGAATTAAACCACAATAATCTTAGCATTCTTGCCCATTTCCCTATTATAGTGACTATCTATTTTTTAGGCCTTTTTTTATAAATTATGAAGGAAAGACTCCATCAAATCAGTCCACTCTTGTGGGAAGAACTCTAGATATATGTGGGAGATTGGGAGACATGTATCAATGCGCTTCTTCTTTGTTACTCTTATGTACGTGTATGTTACCAAAATTTGAAATTTTACTTGGAATCTTGATGTATTTAAAAAAGAAACGAAATGTTTTATTCAAAGGACTACTTTATAGTTTAGAATTTAAAATTACAATATTGTAGTTACAATTAATCTTTAAAGTTTAATTGTGACAGAACAATAATTGAGACATCAATTCTGTATATTGCATTGAGTTATTTACAATGTTGAAATGCTAGCATGCGTTTTACCTATTAAATAATTCAAACCTTCTTTTTATTTTGGAAACACGATATAAACACACATTTACTCTACTAATTAATATTTATAAATATATGAATAAAAATACTTCTATAATAAATATTATACATATATATTAATATAATTCATCATAAATACGTGTCGCACATGCATCGCGTGTGCAGTGGTATCTAGTTCACAAAAATATACACCTTGATTTCCATTTATATAATAGTATCCAGTAGGTTCCCCTTATACCGATTTTTCAAAAATCGTTTATTTATGTATAGTAATGGTTGAGAAAACTTGAATACATGTAATAAATAATATAAATAAACCCTTTAACCTTTTGGTTATCTTATATAACCTTTAACACTTTTGGTTATCTTATATAACCCTTTACCCTTTTGGTTATCATATATAACCTTTGAGAGTTTATATAAGCTTCATTGTAATCCGAGTTGATCAAATTATAAACATGCATCACCCTATATTTAAGCCATATCCTTCCCCCTAACAACGCATTATGATATGAAATAATAATTCCATTATAAGACTTAAAGTATAGGATAATATTACAAGGTTTCGTTAATGATTTATCCTTAATTTGATAGATTATTCTTATTCCACCAATTTAGATGTCATTCTATAAATTGTACCAAAATTAATAATGTATCCACACAAATGAAAAAAATAAAATGTAGTAATAATATTAAAATAACTAGTACAATTTTCAATGTAAATATTAATATGTCATTTGCAACCCGATTTTAACATCATTGAATGATAATAAATAACTCTTATTTTCTCATTCGTCAAATGATAAACCCAAGACAAATTTCGACAACATATTTACATAAATCATTTAAAAATACCTTTCACCCTTTAAAAAAAATTGACCAATGCGAGGGATAAGTTTTTCCCACCCAAAATATATTAATATATTTGATTGAAGCATATAACAACTGTATAACATTTGGTTATCCTGTTCAACATTAAAATTTGGCAATTTATTATCCGAATTTTGAAATTCTTCAGTAGCCTCAATTTACAAATAAATCCTTTTAAGACCGATAGTTATATCAATCTCATTTATAATGTTTATGTACACACACACACACACAGATATATATATATATATATATATATATATATATATATATATATATATATATATATATATATATATATATATATATATATATATATATATATATATATATATATATATTGTAGAGTTTACCTTCAATCCAAACTCTTTGGAGGTTAGTTTTTGATGGAGATGTATGGGTGGTGTGATTGAGTTTAACTCAAATTCATTTTTATTTTTCTAATCTTATCCAATAGGATTTTGGTATTAGAGTTTGATAGGTATCTTTAGTTACCTACTTTGTGAGGTATCTAACACCATTTTGGACTCTTGAATCTAAGTTCATATTTAAGGAGTGCTTACCCTATCAAAAATTGGATATGAGAGAATAGGCCATATCCATCTTTGTGACTCAATAGAGTACATGGTGAGTGAAAGTTAAGGGTTATTTTATGCAAAAATTAGTTATTTTGGGGACTAATTTTGGGTATTTTCTATTGAGATTTAACTAAAATCTCGGTGCCTCTAGTGAGTTTACTATTTGTGAGAGATTCCATTATTCTGTGTTAGGGATATATTAATTGTAATAAGAGATATTATTTTGTGTGATGAAATTAGTTATTTTAGAGACCAATTTTGGGTATTCTCTATAAAGATTTGAGTAAAATCTAGGTGCCTCTAGTGAGTTCAATATTTGTGAGATTCTTGCATTATTGTGTGTTAGGGTTATTTTAATAGTGAGAAGAGAGATTATTTCGTGAGATAAATGGACAAAAAGTACTTTTATTTGTAATATTCTTCTATATAGTGACATCGATAGCCTGTGGAGATAGCTAATTTGGGGAGCCGTGTAAATTTTATGTACTTTAATCTATTTTACATTTTCTTTATTTGTATTACTATTTTGGTGTTATTTTTTTATTGTTCACAGAGCCCTAGTCGATCGCCAGGCTCTGCGTTGTGGTATCAGATCCTAGATTGCAAACTAAGGTCTTTTTTTAATGGCATCCAAGATAAAGTACGAGAGGGAGAAGTTTAATGAAAATAATAATTATGGCCTTAGGCAAGTGGAGGTAATGTCCATCCTTCTCAAAGAGGTCTTGATCCATGCCTTGGACGGAAAACCCCATGTAATGAAGGATGATGAGTGGAAGAAGATAGATAGGGAGCCTTGTTCCACGATTTTGTATACACCTTATTATCACTGTCCAATGAGGATCATCCACATAGAATTACAAACCTAAAATCACGCTTGAAATAATTTTCTAGTTTAATGTAAAAGGTATCTCAAATGTTTGACACTTGTCAAAGTTTTGGACATTAGTTTAAGAACTAAGTGACGGTTGTTTGGTGTATTTGAGCACCTATTCATGAAAATCTAATTGGGTAACCAACCAGATATTACAAGGCAGTTTCATGACAAGGAAATCCATAAATAAGAAACTAGAGGACAAGGAAAAAGAGGACTCCATCAACAATTAAAAAAAAAGTACATTTACTCATTTTACCTCATTTTCCTTATATATCCTTTTTCATTTAATTTATTTACAACTTTTATTTCATTCGAAGCAGTTTGTAACTCTCTTTATATTTTATTAAAAGTTTCCTTGCCTTTACATTTGATTTTTTTTACTTTTATTAGTATAATCTTGTTTTACATTTTTTAGTTTAGTTGTTTCTTTTATTGTTCTCTACTTTCGAAACTTTCCTTTTATTTCAGTATATGAAAATTACCTTTTCTTCTTTAGCTCTAGTTATTTATAATTTTAGCACTCGTAGTAAAGTCTTCCCCAAGTTAAGCACGAGTCTTTTTAATTGAAGCATCGAATAGTACATAATTATCATAACGCTAAGATAATACAGATGAAACTAATTTTAGAATAAACCTAAGGATGTGAAACTACCCAAATACTAGTGATCTAAGTGTTAACGATCCTCTCGAGGATCTAGGAAAATCTAACACTTGTCAATAGTTGGGTTACAATAATCCTATAGGAATAACACCCATCCCAGAGGTAGGGATCAATAGGCAAATATCATAATAAATCCAATTAAGGCTTCCCAGTCACTTCGAACTATGCACTAATCAACAATTTTGTGTTCGAACAAGAACTCGGGGAGTTAGAAAATAATAGGATATTTGAAAATCAAATCCCTCAAGAGTCTCAAACAATGCCCTTTCAAACATAAAAAATAATTCGTCACCAAATTCCACCAACATTGGTGGAAACAACACCAATAAAGAACCAAATCACTGCTCCACCAAAAGGCCAGTTGCTTATGAGAGTTAGGAGGAATAGTATTGTGGATATAACACATGAGATTTATGGACCAATGGCTCAACGATGCAGAATTCAGTGTATAGGAAGCCATATCTTAAATGGATAAATAGTATTGAACTGCCAAATGTCTTTAAGTTCCTAAAGTTCTTTCTTTTTCAGGAAATGGGAGTGAATCCATTATGGAACACATTTCTAGATTCACTAGTCAATGTGGTGACGCTAGAACAAATGAATATCTTAAACTACATTGTTTATCTAGTTCCCTTACTGATGGAGATTTTTCCTGGTTCCTACCACTGTCCAAACTTAGAAGAAAATGAAAGATATATTTCATACACAATTCTTCCAAACTGAACCAAAAGTTTTCTTGACTGATTTGCTAGACTGAGCTAATAACCAGATGAAAGAGAAACTACCACTATAAATAGGTTCACATGGTCCAAGAATATATGTAAAATAATTTTGCTTAAGTCTGAGTTTGTCAAATTGGCTTAAAATAGGCTGGAATTTAAGCTTCGAAAGAAGTTTGATGGAACAGAATTCAGAGAGTTGGTGGAATAAACTAAAAAATTATCTTAATATAATGTTCTTTTAGAGAAAGAGCATAAAATAAACAACTCTTATTTCAAAACATATTACAAAGATCAAAACTTGTAAATAGATAACATTGAGATTATACAAGATGAAACTAAATTTTTTGAACCATTGGTTCAAAAGAACTCAACTTCAGAATCTTATGCCCCAAAATCAATGGGGATGATTAAAAAATACTAATTTGATATTTCTAAGGCATGAGAAATTTTTTGTCATCTCTTAAAAAATCAAAATTCTAAAACTTCCTAATGAGGCAAAATGGCCAAACGTAGTTAAAGAAAAAAACTATAGTATATGGCACAATGATTTATCTCATTTAACTAATGCTTGTTTTGTTTTTTGTGATAGGAATCTAGAGTCAATCAGGAGAGGGAAACTCAAGGTTCATAGAAAAGAGGTAAGAAGCATGGGGTTGATGAAGACATGTTTCTTAACAAAAAAGAAGTTGGAACAAACATGCAATATATTCAGTTTTGTCAGAGCAAAGGCCATGTTGAGTTCATAATGAAGATAAAAGCTTAGTCTAAGGCTTCAAATACAAAGCAGTTACTGACCCAAACTATAAAGTTATGGAACATATATGCATCAGGTGTGGAGAGCAATGTGTTGAGATGTCTGAACTTGTTTGTTCTAATCGGAAACGATAGCATAAAGTTAAGAGAAATGGGAATAATAGTTGTTCTGCCAAAGCCCAGGTGTTTGAATGCCAAGAAGAACTGTAAGGGAATGTCTTTGAAAAAATAAGATAATTTTTTGTACCTCACCGACCTCAAGGAATGATCAATACACCAAGGAACTATCAATACATCAGGCCTGATTTCAATAAAGCCAAATCAGGCCAGTATTTGGGAGTCTCAGGGCCCATGAAAATACCAAAATCAATTTCAATGGTAAAATGAATGTGTTATTGGTTGTTGCTTATGACCCCAAAGGTTGCCCAATAATTTAATAAGATTCATTGGAAGCCAAATAAAGTAAAATCTTAATAAGTAGCTCGTGATATGTCGAATTTAATGCATCCACAAATGCCCAAGATCAAATGATAAACTAGTTCAACCTGATTCTTGATCATCTTAGGAAATAATGTAAAATATTATAACAATGATTAAAAAAATAATAGGTTTTCCACGCCTACAGTTGCATTGTTCAATGGTCAAGGCAATGGCCCATAAGTTGGTTTGAAAACGATCGAAAAAAATGAATCCTTACCATCCTATGTATTATAGAACTAATAAAGGTTTAACTAATTTTAGAATGAAATTAAACATGTGAAACTACCCAAATACTAGTGACCTAGGTGTTAACAACCCTCTAGAGGATCTAGGAAAATATAACACTTATCAGCAGCTGGGTTACAAAAACCCTATAGGAATAACACCCCTCCTTGAGGTAGGTATGAACAGGCAGTATCATAATAAGACCAACTTAAGCTTCCCGATCACTTCGAACTATGGGGTAATCAATAATTATGTGTTCAAACAAGAACTCGAGCGGGTTTGAAAATAATAGGAGATTTGACAATTAAATCCCTTAAGTGTCTTAACTAATTCCCTTTCGAACACAATAAAGTATTACTTTCCAAATTCCACTAATATTGGTGGAATCAACACCCATAATGAACCAAATCACTGCTCCACCAAGCGGGTCATTGCTTGAGGGAGTCAGAGAAATGAAATTTTGGATATCATACATGAGATTTGTGGACTAATGGCTCAGAGGTGCAGACTCCAGTGTATAGGAAGCCATATATTGAATTCATAAATATGATTAAATTTCCAAATGATTTAAGTTCCTAAAATTTTCTCTTTTTCAAAAAATGGGAGTGAATCCATTATGGAACACATTGCTAGGTTCACTAGTTAATTTGTTGATGTTGGAACAAATAAGTATTTTAAACTATATTTGTTCTCTAGTTCCTTCATTGGTGGAGATTATTCGTGGTTCCTAACACTGTCCAATCTTAAAAGAAAATGGAAGATCTATTTCATACATAATTCTTCAAAATTGAACGAGAAGTTTTCATGGCTGATTTGGGTAAATGAGCGAAAAACCCGATGAAAGAGAAACTACCATCATAAATAGGTTCACACGCGGTAGGAATAAATGTAAAATAGTTTTACGTAAGTCTGGGTTTGTCAAATTGGCCTAAAATGGGTTGGAATTTAGGCTTCGAAAGAACTTTGATGTAACTGGATTAAAAAATTTGCCGAAATTAACTACAAAATTATCCTAATATGATGTTCTTTTAGAGTAGGAGTGTGAAAGGAATACCTCTTCTTTCAAACCATATTACAAGGATCCAAACTTATAAATATATATCATTGAGATTATACAAGCTGATACTCTAGTTTGTGAACCATTGGTTCGAAATAACTCAATTGAAGAATCTTATGCCCCAAAATCGAAGGGGATGATTAAAAATACTCATTTGATATCTCTAAGGCAGGAGAATTTTTATCATCTCCTAAAAATAAAAATGTTAAAACTCCTTAATGATGTAAAAATGACAAAAGTTAAAGGAACAAACTATTGTAATTGGCACAATTCTTTCTTTAATTCAACTAATGCGTGTTTTATTTTTTATGATAGGTTTCGAGAGTCAATCGGGAGAGGGAAACTCAAGTTTCGTATAAAAGAGGAAAGAAGAATAGGCTTGATGAACACCTATTTCCTAACGTGAAAGAAGTGGGAACAAGCATGTGATATATTCAATTTCCTCAAAACAAAAGACTTGTTGAGTCCAAAATGAAGGCAAAAGTTGAGTCTAAGGCTTTGAAGACTAAAGAAGTTGTTGACCCAGATTAGAATGTCATGAAACACCTATACATCAAGTGAAGAAAGCAATGTGTTTAGATTTGTGAACTTGTTTCTTCTAATGGGAGACAATATTATAAAATCAAGAGGAATGGGAATAGTGGTTGTGTAACAAAGCCCAAGTGTTTAATTGCCAAGAAGAACTCTAAGGTAATGTCCTTAGAAAAATGACATAATTTTTTAGCCCTCAACAACCTCAAGGAAATATTAAAACACCAAGGAACTATCAATACATAAAGCTTGGTTTTAATGATGCCAAATCACACCATTATTTGGGAGTCTCGGGACCCATGTACATATCAAAACAAAATTCAATGGTAAAATGGATGTGTGATTGGTTTGTTGATCAAGACTCGAAAGATTTCCCAATAATTTAATAAGATTCCTAGGGGGCCAAAAACATTAAGGCTTAGTAAGTAGATTCTGATATGAGGCATTTCGTGCATCCACAAAAATTGAAGAACATAAAGCAAGAAATGTTGATCTCCTACACTCAACAAAGGGTAATTTTAAGAAAATATAGGGCTTGGAAAGAGGCCTCATTGTGTGCCCAAGTGGATCAGGGGGATTACTTCAACATCATCGAATCCAAATCCAACGTTCTATAGAAACCCAAAGGGGATTTAACCTTCTTCAGATGTATTAGTTAAAAAAACTTAAAGAGCTAAAAAAGGTCATGAGTGTGGATGAAGAAAGCACAAGTGAAGAATAAGAAGTTTCGAAAATGGAATTTGATGTAGATGATAAATCAGAGTTAAATAAATTGGACTTGTTTGTACGTGCTCTAGATTTCATATATGTGTTCTAGGGGCTTATAAATAATATAACTACTCATATTAATCCATTGCTTATAAATGCTTGGATAAATGGAGTGTTAATCCATAAAATGCTAGTAGATAATGATGTTGTTGTTAACATAATAACATACTCCATGATTTATTGAATAAACGAACAAAATGCTAAATTAGTTTAGATTCAAATTATAATATCTAGCTTTCTGGAGATAAAAGTCGACCAAAGGTGTACAACCAGTAGATATTGAAGTAGGCACTAGCAAAGATTAATTTATTTTCTTTATCATTTAAGGTAAATCAATCTTCACTGCTTTACTTGGTAAGAATTAGATTCACTCCAAAAAATATATTTCTTCTTCCATGCATTAGAAACTACTTTTGATAAAGGAGGATGGGAATGTGGAGGAGGTGGAAAAAGATCCCTTGACTTTCCACACCAACTGTGTAGATGCTGGACTTTACTAAGATAATATAGGACCAATGAATGTGGATGCTTTATTAATAGAGGAATCAGATGGTGAAGTCTTAGATAAGGCATGGGAAGAGTTAGCTTTTGGTCTAATTGGACCAGCTGAAAAAGATGGCATAGTTATTTAGTGGAAAACCCACCCATTAATGTTGAAAATCCCAATGAAAGTTTGGTCGTGGTGTTATATAAATTTAGAGAATTATATTTGAGTATAAGGATTAATGAAGAAAGGACCATTAATTGGACGAATTATGTGCTTGATGAATATCCTCACAATATTGGTGAATTACAAAGTTCATCATTATAGTATGAATAACGCAAGGCAAATCAGTCGTATCTTTCATTAGAAGTAAACTTGAGAACCGCATAAAACAAGAATGTGACATATATTCGTGCAAACTTTACCAAGGAAGGCCAACAGTTGGTTGTGGACCATCTACACTAGTATAAGGATAATTTTGCTTAGGAATATAATGAGTTTCCTAGCTTGGACAGGAAATTGGTGTAACACGGATTTCTAACCAAACAAGAGTACAAACTTGTCAAAAACCTACCATAACAAATGACTCCAAAAGTCAAAACATGGATAAAATAATAAATTGAAAGGATGTTAAAGATTTGATTCATTAGAGTAACTAGGTAAATTGAATGTCTCTCTAACACAGTGTTAATTATGAAGAAAAGGGCAAATTAAAAGTGTGCATTGATTTTAAAATTTTGAATGTTTCCACTCCAAAAGATGAATATCTAATGCCACTAGTAGACCTGTCGGTTGATAGATATGTTGGTCATGTTATCATGTCTATGATGGATGGTGATTCGGGTTACAACCAAATATGCATGGCTGAAGAAGATATTTAAAAAAATAGCCTTTTGGTGCCCGGGTAATTTGGAAACCTTTGAATGGATTAAATGTCATTTGGATGAAAGAATACAGGGACCACTTACCAAAGGGGTATTAATACCATTTTCCATGATATGGTTGGCACCTTCTTAGATTGTTATATTGATGATATAATTATAAATTCTAAAATAGTAATTAATCATATAACACACGTTCAAAATTCATTCCATAGGATGCGACTTTATCAATCTAAAATGAATCCTTTAAAATGTGGCTTTGAAGATTCTGCAAGAAATTTTCTAGGATATTTGGTGCACTAAAATGAAATACAAGGTGATAAAAACAAATCTAAAGTTATAATCACGAGATCAACATCCAAAATCAAAAAAGAATTACAAAGGTTTTTGGGTCAAGCTAATTTTTTCATAGATTTATATCTAATGAAATAGGAAAAACTAAAGTATTTCCACAATTCTTGAATCTAAAAGATCAAAAGGAGATGGATTGCAAGGAAGAAAATGAGCTAGCTTTTTAGACACTCAGGAGATACTTGGTTAAGCCGCATGTTTTGTCCCCTCAGAGAGAAGAGAAACTTGTAATGTTGTATATTTCAGCTTCTGATGCATCAATTGCAGTTCTAATTGCTCAAGACTACAAGAACCAAAATTAATAAGTTGGGTATTAACTTAATAGGTTTATGAATGACTGTGAATGCAAATATTATGTAATGTAAACACTATATTTAACTTTGTATTTCACTACTATGAAATTAAGATATAACTTATTACGTAGAGAAGTATATGTTATTTCGATGTTCAATTTAATTAATTATGTATTAATCATACATATTTTGCATAATATGATTAGTAAATGGGTGTTAGCTCAATCTAAGTTTTGCCTACATTATATACCTAATAGGGAAATAAAAGGTAAGTTTTGTCTTACTTTTTGGCAGATCATCCGGGTGAGGATAAGCCAGAAGGAAAATATAAAATACGATATGTATCTTTAAGTCCATGGAAACTATGGTTTGATGGTTCGAATACTAAAATAATGTCACGAATATGAGTAGTTATTGAATCTCCTGAACATATTAAAACTAAACATGGATATATATAATGGAAGAAAACACATTATTATATCATAAACATGGTATGGCATGTGGACCAATCAGAAGATGATGACACATGGACTCATCACCTAAAGAAATGAAATCGGCTTAGATATTTATCTGGTCAGCCCTAATAGCCTTGACTAGTCATCTCACTCCATTATTAGGAAGTTAGTCAATAGTATAAAGTAAATCTGCTACAGCAAGCATGTACCATGTGATTAAATGACATCAACATTGCATACACATGGGGGAGATATGAAAATATTCCCCCACGTTCCCACAACTAACTTCATGATTATTACCTTACCTTATATTTAATGCATGTAGTTTCCTAACCTATAAAGTCAAGGCATGTGGCACTCTCTTTACTCTCTCGTCTAGCAGCCTATAAATAGCACACACACCCATATTTTTAGGGGATCCGAGATATTTTTTATTTCCAATATAATGTCCAATTCTACAGAGAACTTGAGAGCTTTCATATTGTATTTATCTATGGATTTTTTACTTTTAATCCAATACATAAAACACTGCACCTATGGACATAGGCACCTCTTCGAAACGAACCACATAAATCCGATCTTATTTCTCTTTCTCTCAAATATATTTATTATTTTCTCTCGAATAATATTTCAATACTTTATATCTCTTACCTATTAATTGCATATAGTTTGTGTGCTCAAGCTAAGACAAATTAGTATATTACTTTTTGGTAATAAAATATTGGCTTCATCTATGGAAAACGGCTAGCCATTGTCGTTTTACACCATTTTTTATTTCTGAAACTCGAGGATACCCATTTATGATAAACCGGTGAATTGCACCCCGATTCAACTGTGTTTCATTGGGTTAGAGTTTTCTCATTAGAAATTTTCATTTTATTGTCATTAATTCCATGAATCCTTCATTAGATTTTCATAGATTCTCTTTTCTAGCTTATCCTATTTTTAAGTTTATGATAGTCTATTTTAAGTACTGAAATAGATGAAGCTTATTCTATGTTCAGCTTATTTTCTCTACACATATAAGTATCGAAAAATTTTAAGCTTATGAGAGAAAGAGAAAATAAGCTGAATATAGAGTATCATAAGCTTAGTCTGTTTTTCCCTTTACACATATAAGTATGGGAAATTTTCAGATGATCTTACATAGCCTTGTTAGACGTCAGGAAACCATGCAGGAGAGCATGAAACATATGACACAAAGTATTTCGTCGGACATAACTGACCTAAGATGAACCCTATCGCCCGAGCATGAGAGAAAAATTCTAACAGGAGGTGTGAAATGCCACTTCCAACCCCATATAAGGATAGGAGGTAGCACACTATGATAGGGTAGTAGATAACCTTAGGAATTTGGATTTTAGCTCAAGAGGTGAGAGAAACGGGTCCAAATACTCAGGATTTGGGTGAGATGGTAGATCCTATTGGCCTGGAGTAGAATACATCATCAGATCAACTCGATATGATAATGATAAAATATACTCGATGGAATGTCCAAGCATTTAGAAAAGGTTGAGTGGAGGGTCTACCTTTTATCGACTAAGCCCAAGAGCTGCACGAGCACACTAGTATAGGGACCATAGACAACCTAGGGAGTATATAAAAGACTTAAAGATATTTGAGACCATGAGGGACTAGGGCTCCACCAAGTAAGTCAAAGTTTGTGAGGTTCAGCTAAGGCCGAGCAGACTTTCGTAAAGTAAGGGATCTCAACATAAAACCGAGGATAAGAAAAGAAGACAACGAAGATAGAGCAAGAGGAACAACCCCAGAAGGTGTTTATTCAACGCTTGGAAGATCAACTAGGTGAAATCATTAAAATAATTAACCCTTTGGAGAGGTATTATGTTCAAGGATCTCTATTTATAGTTGTAGTAGTGGGTTATCCAACACCCTCAAAGTTCAAGCCACCTTTTATGACTCCTAGATATGATGGGAAATCTGAGCCAATATTACACGTAAAGCAGTATCAAGTTGATTATAATATCTAGTTACATTCCTAATGAGATGCATTGCAAGCACTTCTCTAGTATTATCATTAAACCAGCCAAAATCTGGTACAATAACCTCCTTAGGGGGGAAATTTCAAACTTTATGTAGTTGGCCGATCTATTTGTCAATAATTTCTATTTTGACACCAAGCCAGGAAAAAGGGTAAATAACTTGTTAAGTGTCCGCTAAAAGGGGGTGAAACAATAAGGGAGTTCATCATGTGTTTCAACATGAAGAATATTGAGGTAGTCTATTTTAATGAGAACATTGTCATTATTACTATCAAAAGCGATTTGCTACTTATAAAGTTGTACTGAGCATAAGCAAAGGAACCGCTACGCACAATGGTCGAGTACAGAGATAAGGCAGGAATGATTATGAATGCAGATAAAAAATGATAGAAAAAGAGTTCAACCATTCTAAATCAGATGCTGGAAAAATGTTGAACGAGAATAAGAGGTCCAATGACTCTATGAAATCTGGAAAGTCAAAGAAACATGATGGGTACACTCTGCTAACTATAGACATCCACCACATCCTCAATGATATCTGAGGAAGTGGAGACTTTAAGTGGCCGGTAATATTAAATTCTATGCCAAAAAGAAGGGATAAAATCAAGTATTACGAGTTTCATAAAGACCGTGGCCATAAAACTGATAGATGCTTAGCCTTAAATAATTAGATAGAGGCTTTGATCCTATGAGGCATGCTTGAAAAGTATGTTCATAAAGTTGTTCGAGAATAATCCCAGCATGATCTAAGTATCCTTATAAAAAGGCTGACGAGAAAAATCATGGTCGATATGAGAACTCTAATGATAGAACTGATCTATATCTACCTAAGAAGCCCAAGGAGCCAGTTCATGAGGTTGTCATGATCTCTTTGGTTTGTCTCTTTATAGCTGGAGGAGATTTTGGTGGTGGTGATGGACCATCAGAGAGGAAAGCTTACCTCAATGAGGATAAATCTTGTGCGCATGTAAGAGGGGTGAATCTGGCTAAGACAGTAGAGACCCGCCCTTGAAAGGTAAATGAGGATCATATTATTATTGGTTTTTATAAAGATGATATGTTTAATGTGTTGTATCTTCATGACGACTAGCTGGTCATCATCACAAAGGTCCATAGAAGTGGAGTAGCAAGAATATTGGTGGATAATGGCAATTCTGCAGATGTGTTGTTCTATTCTTGCTTCAAAAGTTGAGGCTAAAAGACAAAATTAAAGAAGCGTATCACAAGCTGCTTATTGGTTTTTTTAGGGGGAAAGGTGACAATGGAGTTAGAGGTCATCATCATCACATGTCTGGCCTATCAAATTGAGAAGATGTGTTTCTTCGTCGTTAATAAGAATGTCTTTTTAGCTAAATAATATTATCTCAGATAAGGTTAGCTTGTAGAAGTTTGAATATGTTTCCTCCACTATCCATTAATGTTTGAAGTTACCTACAAGATATGTCATTGGGGTACTGAAGAGAAACTAATTGAAAGCATAAGAATGCTACCAGAATAGGAGGAACAGAAGAAGTTAACCACTACTTATCATATCGAGATACTAGATCCTTAAGATGAAGATAAACTAGTCACTAGTGAAGTAGGCGAGTAGATTGAGTCGACAAATTCTAAATGACGAGCATAAAAAAAGGACATAATAGAACGTCTCGTCACTGGATCCAGCTCTGAATAAGGAACTGGAGGATTTCTTCAAAGAAGAGAAAATATATGTATTCACGTGGAGCCATTAGGACATGTCAGGGATAGAATGAGTCATCCTTTACCATGAACTCGATATTGTTAAAGATACGAAGCCCGTCAAGTAGAAATTTTGTCTTTTCTGTCAATATAAGAACATGGCCATTCAAGAAGAGGTTGATAATATTAAAAAATATATCTTTATTCAGGATGTGAAACATCCAGATTGGCTCTCCAATGTAGTTATGGTCTAAAAAAAGAAGAATAACAAGTGTCGTAAGTCCGTCGACTTTACATATCTCAATGGGACATGCCCCAAAGATCACTATCCTTTGCCCTGAATGAACTAGTCGGTAGATGCCACTGTAAGGAACATGTTGCTCGATTTTATGGATGCTTATTTGTGGTGCAATCAAATAATGATGAATCCAAAGGGCCAATAGAAGACCTCATTCATCACTAATCGAGGTACATATTGCTATACCGTTATGACCTTTGGCCCTAAAATGCTGGAGCAATGTACCAAAGGATGATGAATAAAAGCATTTGAAGACAAGATCAGGAAAATATAAAAATTTAAGTTAGTGATGAAGAGCAGGAAGGCAGTCGATCACATCAGTGACCTTAGCCGAACATTTGATCATATAGAGAAGCCCAGATGATGTTGAACAATTCCAAATGTGTTTTTAGAGTAAGAGAAAGAATGTTCCCTAGCTTCATAGCTAATCAGATCTGTATTAAGTCATTATCTAGCATGATCCAAGAATTGATCAATATGTAGCCTCCAAAAAAATAAGAAAGAGATTCAAATCCTGACAGGACGAGTAGCTGCTCTTAACATGTTCGTTCCAAAGGAAACTGATAGGTGTCTTCCATTCTTTAAAGGGCTCAAAAATAATGAGGAGTGTGATGAAGCATTCTTGAAATTGAAGAAATACCATAGATTCGCGCCATTACTGTCAAGGCCGATCCTTGGAGAGAAGCTTTACTTATATTTGGCAGTGTTTGAGTAGGCAGTCAGCTCGACACTGATAAGGTTGGAACACTATGTGAAGATGCATATATATATTATACTAGCAAGGCCTACCAAGGAGATGAAATTTGGTACCCTAGGTTGGAGAAGTTGGCATTGGCTTTTATTAAAGCTTCTAGGAGGATAAACTTATACTTCCAGGTAGATACAATTATCATCTATACAGACCTTCCTCTTCAATAAGCTATCCACAAGCCTAAAAATTTGGATGGTTAATGGCTTGGTCGTATAACTAGGAGAATATGACATTTTTTATGATCCAAGAATGGAAATTAAGGTTCAAGCTATCATAAATTTATAGAAGAATTTACTTATGAGGAGACACCTGTTGAGCATATAATAGAAAAGTCAATCGAGGAGAATAGTGAAAGACCAGAGTCATCGGATCGGCAGGAAAAAAGAGCTCACGACTTAGAGTAGATGAAAATTTTATTTAAGAATGTGTGTTGGGTTGAAGGCACCTTAAAAAAAAATCTACAGTGTGGCAATTATATGTGGATGACTTGTCTTGTTCTGATAGGCAGTGGAACATGGTAAATTATTACAATACGTGATGGGGAAAATGTAGAGTACTCCCTCAGGTTTAAATTTGAAGACTATAATAACAAGGAAAAATATGAAGCCTTTATAGAAGGATAGGGATTGGCATCATCACTAGACGTCGAGCAGTTGTCAGCGCATAGTGACTCTCAATTGGTTATGAATCGGGTCTTTTGAGTTTATAAAGGTAGAGAGGATTCTATGGAAAAATATTTAGCAAAGGTGAAATATCTATTTCCAAGGTTCTAGGATGTGAAGATTGTCAGAATCCTAATAATTAAAATACTTGAGCAAATGCACTAGCTTAACTAGCGTCAGCATCAAGGACGAAGCTTAGAAGAACCATTTCTCTCGAGATCTTATCACAATGCAACATAGAGGAAGATTGAGTGATCGTAATGGAGTTGAACATGGGACCACCATGGATAGATCCCATCCTATCATATTTTAATATAGACGGAGTACCAAAAGACCCAAAAGAAAAACGGAGACTCCATTACAAAGTGGCATGATATGTACTAGAAGGTGGAGTTCTATTTGGGAGAGTATTTGTGTGATACCCCGCTTATTTTAATCACGGGTGATAAGTCCTTTACTAAAATAAACATGAATCTCATTTGGTTTATTCTTAGTATTTATGTCTAAAAATTTTAAAATTACTAACCACTTAAGTGAAATGAGCCAATGCAAAATTTTATCTTTTTATTAAACAACAACACCCATAATAATTGGGGGAACTAAAATAATATAAACCATTCAAATAACAAATGAAGTCTAGATCATCACGGGATTAAATAAATAAATGTTGAATAAACCATCTGCTCCAAATTCAACATCCAAATCATAAATCTAACTGAATTGAAATAAATCTAAACACATAGTCTAATACTAAAATTAATAAATACAACGACAAATCTGAATTGAATGGCAACATGCCCAAATGAAATAACTGAATATGAGTCCTAAACAAGGAAGGAAATGACTAAAGCAAATACTCAAGTCCTGCATGCCTCCAAAAGCGCTTCAGATATGCATCCTTGGAAGGAATCATCATGTCTGGCATCCTTGTGGTTGGACACCTCAAAGGTTTTGAAAATAGATTTGATATGGGTCAGGGCCCAAAATGTTTGAAAAATACTAGCAAGTAATTAAAATGTTATACGACAAATGTAATACTAGCAAGTAATTAAAATATTTGAAAAATGTAATACTAGCAAGTAATTAAAATATATTTAAGTTCACTCCCTTGAGTTCCTCACCCCTTAGCTATAGTGCACACTTAACGTGTCTTACTAAACCCACCTGGATATGCTACCCACCCTAACTAATCATAATAAGAATCTTTCTAGACACTAATACTCTTATCCCACCCATATAACCTATACAATATGCTACCGCCAAAACAAAACCATTAGCCGAATACTATTGCTGAACAATTATTTAAGTTTCTCTTACTTAGGTTGCTTATAGATATACAGTATCTGTATTTTCTACTACCACACAAGACTAGATCAAATCACACGTCTATATATATATATGTGTGTGTGTTTGTGTGTGTGTGTGTGTGTATAACTCCAACATCCATGGGATGAGAATTGCGATGCATGCATACTCTACTATTAAGTCCATGTACCTCACATAGCAAATCAAGAACTACCAATTTGGAATGGAAGCTTAAAATATAAATCAATAAGCACATAATGAAGGCAAACATAGTCCTGAGCCTTTGGGCTGCGCACATACCTAACGTGACCAAATGACAGGTCACACTATTATACACTCAAATAGTAGTCAGCCCTAAGTTTTATGTTCTAGGGAATACATCTAGACCTTGCTAGCATCTCCAAGGTGGGATCGCCCACTACTCGTGGCCTCCCATTATCGCCCAAAACCCATGTATATTCATATAGTACATCCCATATATATCTCAATTAATCAACGTACTACTATTTCACACTTTATTTGTATTCCTTTTATTATGAATATCACTCGTTATTCTAAGAGTTCTAATCATCTCTTTTATAATTTCAGTAGTCAATACCACATTATTCTATTATTCCCAATCTCGGGTTCATCTCAATTATCTACGTATCCCCATCTGAGTCTCGAACGCTAATACATTCAATACTTTTCGATAGGTTCTAGTCTAGAATTTTGACTCTTTGACTACCCTTATTTCTCAATTATATACTACTCGTATTCCATCATTTTTCCATAATCCTAAACTAATCAAGTTATGGTTCTAACAATTTATTTAAAGTTTCAGACCTATATGTAGTACCCCGTATTTTAGAGGATATAGAAATTAATTCAATTGGAGAATTAATTGATGATTTGGAATTTATTTAATTCAAAAAAATTAATTAATTTTGGTGATTTAGATTTAACTAATTTAATTTATCATTAAATTTCACGCGTGTCGTATTTTGAGATGGAAATAAGAAAATTGTGTAAAGTAACTCAGGTGATGATTTAGAGGTCGTGGTTGGTTTCAAATGGGTCGAAATAGACAGAATAGTATACTTGGGTGTATAGTTTGGGTCCTGGGATGATTTTTAACCAAACCGGCACTATTTAAGGGCGTTTCAGTCATTTGAGAATTTTTGGTTAGTGGAACTCCGAAAATTGCAAGTTTACATCTCGCCATTAGAAATAGAAGCTAGGATTAACACAAAGCTTAAGTAAGGGAGTCCATAGGAGAGGAAGAGGAGGAGAGAACCAAGCTTCCAACACCATTTTTCACCCCCGAATGCAATGGAATCAAGATCGGAGCGAGGGGAGAACAACCATAGCATCAAACCAACGAGATTAGACCTGCTATTGAGAGGCAAGTGTTTATCTTGCATTTATTTCAAGAGTGTTATTATACCCATGTAGAGTGGGGTTTGATTTACATGTTTTCGGAAGAATTTATATAATTTTGGGTGGGTTTAATCCATGATTTAGGTAGGATTTGCATGTAGTATGAATTTATATATGTGAGCGGTACAAAATCAGTTGATATTGGAAGAAGAATAAGAAATAAATTTGGGTTTTTCATAAAGAACACATGGGTTTTGATAATTTAAAAGTTTAATCGGTTCTTGAATGGATTTCGTATAGTTTTGATGTGTTACTTATGTTAGAAATCATCCCTGGACATATATTAGATGTTTGTTATATTGGGTAAGAATTTTAGAACGTTTCATGAAGGTTTAAGGTGTCAGTAAAGGAGGAAAAATGAGTTAGAGAAGAAGAAGCTTTTGATCCCGAACCGGTTCAATTTACATGTTTGTCAAAAACTGAAAGTTGTAGATACTTTCGTTACGATCGTGTGGGCGCTGACCTCATATCTTCTGATTTTTTTAAATTTTTATGAATTTTAAATGGAAGGGTGTCCAAGATCGAAATTTTTAGTCAAAAATTAAATCAGGGAGTAGAATGGTTTATGAACTATATGGGGAACTTTGGTGATATGATTATAACTCTATAAGGACTTATAGAAGATCAAGGGGCATATGGTTAAGGCCCGGGTAAATGTCAATGATGGTAAAATGGTGTATAAAACCTTAGGTAATTAACTGAATGTGTCGCGTATCGGGAACTTATGATTTGAAGTTACGGGGATGACAAATGATCACCTAAGATCGGTAGGTTAATTTGATTTTAACTACTGAAATAACATAAGTCACAGTTGTTAACCTTCTAGTAGTAGGTGAGACTTGAGAACGTACGATACAAAGTATGTTTGTGAAATAGTATTACGTCTAGTATTGAATAGTAATAAAATATGTAAAGATTAGTATTATAGGTTGAGGGTATACCTATATTGATTATTATTATTATAGGTTGAGTGTATACTTATACAGAATATTAAAATAGGTTGAGGGTATACCTATACGCGATTATTATTATAGGTTGAGTGTATACCTATATAGATATTACTATAGGTTGAGGGTATACCTATATGGTATTATTATAGGTTGAGTGTATACCTCTATGGATATTAATATAGGTTGAGGGTATACCTATAATGAATTTTATTTATAGGTTGAGTGTATACCTATACGGATGATTATTATAGGTTGTGTGTATGACTATACTGAATATACATATGAATAAGTTGTGTGTATGCCTAGTATCTACTATTTGCGTTTTAATATACCTATGTTGCTTGCTATCATGGGGGTTGTTTGTAAGAAGCCCAATCCTACATTAACGGTTACAACGAGGTTTCAATTTGTTCCCAAGGGCATGGAACTTAGTGCGGTCCACTATGTATTAGTGGGATTGGCAGGTCGTTTGGGTACATTAGGTATGTGCGTATCCCCAAGTCTTAGAACTATGTCCGCCTCCATTATATGAAATAAATGTTGGGGTCGAGGTAACATTTCGAACCAATATATGAAATAAATGTTGCGGTCGAGGTAACATTCTGAACCACTATATGAAATAAATACTGGGGTAGAGGTAACATTCCGAACCAATATATGAAACAAATGTTGGGGTCGAGGTAACATTCCGAATCAATATATGAAATATATGTTGGGCTCGAGGTAACATTCTGAACCAATATATGAAATAAATGTTGGGATCGAGGTAACATTCTGAACCAATATATTAAATAAATTTTTGGGTCGAGGTAACATTCCAAACCAATAGTCCTCAATGTGGGATACGGGGACTTGATAGCAAAGTATGAACGTATAGTATATATTTTGTGCGAAATATATACCCTATGAATAATATTACTGATGTGTGATAGTAAGAAGACTAGATAGTGTGTATATCTAAAATAAAGAATAATCTTATGAATATCTGATAGTAAGAGGACTAGATAGTGTATATCTAAAATAAAGAATAATCTTACTAATGTGTGATAGTAAGATGACAAGATAGTGTACATCTAAACCATCCTGAATTTACTAAGGTAGTAGAAAATATAGATAGCGTATATCTAAAATAAAATTTTAAGTAGAGAAACTCAATGAAGTGATTTGAACGACAACATATGTAATGTTAACTTGAATTAATAATAACATAAGGGAAATGTTAATTATTAATTAGATTGATAGAGTACTGTATGGGCAGTACAAGAGAAGTTAATGAGAAAACTTAACTATGGACTTAATGATAATTAAGGGTATTTCGTAGCATACTGTATGGGCGGTACGGGTGAGCTAGTTTGGCTAGGTACTTGAGGCCTAGTTAGATCGGGTAGCATGACTAGGTGGGAACGTTAGGTGCCCACTATAGATTAGAGGTGAGATCCTCAAGTGAGCGTACACAACCTAACATGTGTATTTTAAAATGTAATTTAAATACTTGATAAAAAAATTCAAATTTTTTTTACTTGGGCTCTGACCCGTAAGAAAAATATTTTCAAAACCTTTTAGGTGTCCAGCCACCGGGATGCCCAACTTGATATTATGTTCCAGGGATGTGTAGTTGAAGCACTTGTGGATGCATGCAGGACTTAATTAGACGCTTCCGTTGTTCACTCCTAGAGTATGATCTATTTATTAATTATTTCATTTGGGTGTGTTGCCCTTCATCCATTTCTTTTATGTCAGTCAGATTTTGTATTCAGGTTATTATTCATGTTGGACTTTTATATTGGATTTATGAACCAAGGTTTTATTCAGTGTTAGTTTATTTCAGCGTTTGATTGAGATTCTTATTTACTGTGTGAATGGTTTAGTTATGGTATTTTTATCACAGGTGGTTTATTAATTAAAAGGTAAAATTTAGCACCGACTTTTTAAATACTAGGTGGTTAGTAAAGTTTAAAAAGTTTTCAACAGTGATGTTAAGAATGAACCATATGGGAATCCTGTTTTAATTTAATAAAGGCCTGATCACCCGATATCTAATTAGGCGAGGTTCTACATATGGTATCAGAGCATCAGGTTCTAGAGTCCTTCGAATATGTGCGGCATTTCTACGTTTCATCTTAGCATTCTTTGATGTAGAGCCTTATGATAGGATTATTGTATTCCTCTACATATTC
The DNA here is from genome assembly GCA_949130495.1 of Sambucus nigra. Classification (NCBI taxonomy): domain Eukaryota; kingdom Viridiplantae; phylum Streptophyta; class Magnoliopsida; order Dipsacales; family Adoxaceae; genus Sambucus; species Sambucus nigra. The sequence goes on along the minus strand of OX422222.1, from coordinate 141,454,687 downwards.
GACTTAAATTCTCCTGCTATTATGTATAGTTGATGTGATTTATATACGAGTTCGGTTGGGCTTTGTACACTAAACAATTTAGGACGACCAGCAACGGATCTTAGGAGAACTGTAGGAGGAGAGGCTCAGCAGAAGACATAGAGTATTCTGGAAATGGTGATCACGATAGAAGTCACCATGATTTTTTTTAGGAAGGTAATAATAGGACAATCCCTCGGGAATAATATTTTCCCCATGTCCCATCTCACGTGGCACAATTTCAAACTCACCCAGTGTTTTCAGCTAGGGGAGGCAGTCAGATAAACTCTTTTGAAGAACCATTTACAAGAATTCTTAATAGAGAGTATGTGTGATGGGACAATGGATGGATAGAATTCAAAGGCAATTGTGTATGGTGGAGTGTAGCGACACTCAGGATTAGATCTCATCGGAGTGGCGTTGAGTGATGAGAGTCAGTCACCACATATAAATAAGTATATTTGAAGTTAAAAGAGAAATTTGGGTATGGTTTAACTGTAAGATCTTCCATCTCCTATTCAGACAGAGATGTGAATGGAATTTTAGAACTCATCAGATAGGTAAGATGGATACCGATCATAAGTGAGAAGTTGACTAGTTTAGCGAACATCATACCTGATTAAAGGAGGTGGAGAATATATAATGGACTCGTGAGTAGAATACTCAAACATAGATGGGAAATTTGACTAGGATGACTAGTGTTGATATCGTTAAGATCGTAAGTTTACAAGTTATATAAATGCCTCCATAAGAAGGGAGCTAATAGTGTTGGAGAATCTAGCTGAAAAGCAAGACTGAGTTAAAAAACAGCGATAGTGAAGAACAACAGGAGGGTATACCCAATAGAGGACCCATATATATTATCATACCAATTGAATTCCTACCAAGTGAAGGTGGATTCATCCAGGATCGTCAAGTCCAGCAACTTATTCCATATGGCCAGCGAAGCTAATGGGACAATAGTGGTAACAATCGGGGTCAAGACTACCAGGTCCAAGAGAAGGACACCCATATATGATCAGTGGGACTAGAGATAGGGAATGGCAGAGAGAGGTGTCCTATGTGTGGAGAATAGGTCCACCTGTATCAAACTTGTCCATAACAAGAAAGTGAGACCAGTCGAACTGGAAAGATAAGTAGCAACAGTGCTAGTGAAGCATAATAGCAACAAAAGAGAAACTTTTGACAGGGGAGGTCGGGCTAAGAGAGTTAGATTTATGTCCAAAGATTGCTAAACCCAAGAATGGTGGGTTCAGGAAGGACCAGTAGGGTCCTCAACAGTAGCATTATCCCATTGCTTAGGATCGTTAGGGTCAAGGGAATAATGGGGGGGGGGGGGGTAACAGGGCCATGAGCACATGCGAGAGATTTTTTGGCCGATGTTCTGAGTGTGGTGGTGTAGGCCATAAATTAAGGGATTTCCCAAAGCGATGCATAAGGTCCTAAAGGTATGACCATTGCAATAGATCTTAGACTAGTTCTGACGCGAGAATTACGATCAGGAACCCATCGACCAAGAGATGTCGTTAGCAGTAAAAGGGAAATTTCCTTTATTATCATATGAGTATGGGGCAGATTATTTTTGACATAGGGTGTCACAATGTCATATTTTTATCACTATTATTCATGAGTGGGTTAGATTTCGTGGGTGCATTGGCCTTAATAGCCTAATTATGTATTTATATAATTAATTATCGTGGGGTAGTGGGGCTTTTTAGTGCCACCTATGAAAGAGTGTTGTGTACACAAAGAGGGTGGTTACATTATGCGTAGTTTACTACTTTCGAGAGTTATGAGAATAGAGTAGACTACTTTCGAGTTTCGTCTGGATAGCGATAGTTTAAGTGATGGTGAGTTCTGTTAGCAGTATCTTGTGCTCGCTGTTCCAGGGTATGATTTAGGTTGCTAGGTATCACCTGAAAGAGGGTCTAGCCTATATAAACTTGAATATATGTTATAGTGTGAAGCATAATAGACTTATGAAATTTTTTTTGTAAGGTTATATTTGATCCCAGTGAGTAGGGATGTGTATTGATGTGATTCAGGGTGGATTGGCTTATTATCGAGCGGAGAGATATAGCTCGTGCTTTATTTACGCTAAGAAACTAGTTATAGTAACAGTGTCGTGATGTATGTTGTTTTTGGTAACATGGAAGTGGGAGAGTATACTTTTATGTTAAGAGAGAGGGATTTTGGGGGCATGTACTATGGACTAAGGGCCTAACAGATCTCGACGACCGCCAATGTTAGGTAGTCGTGTATCGAGGGAGTTCCTTGTTTGGATTTCGCTGTGCAAGACATCCCACGCATGAAACTTAGCGCAACGTTGGAAGTGGGGAGATATTTGGTCATTAGGACATGAGTTTAGTACCCTAGTTATTATTTTTTATGCAGTTATATCTGACGGTTGATAGCTATATTATAATTTGAGGCTAGTGGAGTTGGGTAGCATTTGTGCAGCTATGCACGGGCATAGGGCGTATGGGCGCCCTGGGTAGTTGATATTCTTTATTATCCATGATTATAAGGAATATAAAAATACATAATGACCATAAACGTATATAATTACGGTAGTGTAGAAACCTTGGAGTAAGAGCCTTATCCAAAATTCGAGGATGAAATTCCAGTGTAAGGGGGGAAGTATGTAATACCCCGTATATCTGAGGATATCGAAATTAATTCAATTGGAGATCTAATTGATGAATTGGGATTTATTTAATTCAGAGAAATTAATTAATTTTGGTGATTTAGATTTAATTAACTCGATTTATCTTTACATTTTATGCGTACCGTATTTTGAAGTGGAAATAAGAAAATTATTTAAAGTAACTCAGATGATGATTTATAGGTCACGCTAGGTTCCGAATGGGTCGAAATAGTCGGAATAGTGTAAACGGGTGTATAGTTTGGGTACGGAGACGATTTTAGACCAAACCGGCATCGTTTAAGGGTGTTTCGGTCATTTGAGAATTTTGGGTTAGTGGAACTCCAAAAATTGAAAGTTTACATATAGACATTAGAGAGAGAGTCTAGGGTTAGCACAAAGCTTAAGGGAGGCAACGGGAGAGGAACAAGAGGAGGAGAGAACCAAGCTTCCTATACCATTTTTCACCTCGAACGCAATGGAATCGAGATCAGAGCGAGGGAAGAAAAACCATACAATCAAACCAACGAGATCAGACTTTTTATTAAGAGGCATGTGTTTATCTTGCATTTATTTCAAGCATGTTATAATACCCATGTAGAGTAGGGTTTGATTTACATCTTTTCTCAAGAATATATATAATTTTGGGAAGGTTTAATCCATGATTTGGGTAGGATTTGCATGTAGTATGAATTTATATATGTGAGTGGTAGGAAATCAGTTGATATGGGAAGAAGAATAAGAAAGAAATCTGGGTTTTTGACAAAGAACACATGAAGAACGTAAGAATATAGGGTTTTGATAATTTAAATGTTTAATAAGTTCTTGAATAGATTCCATATAGTTTTGATGTATTATTTATCTTAGAAATCATCCCTGGACATATATTAGATGTTTCGTTATGTTGTGTAAGAATTTCATAAGGTTTCATGAAGGTTTGAGGTGTCAAAAATAGGGGAAAAACGACTTAGAGAATAAGAAGGTTTGCAGATCTGGTACGGCGAACCGGTTCAGTTTTGAGCCCGAACCGGTTCAATTTAGCTATATGTCAAAAATGAAAGTTGTAGATCTTTTCATTACGATCGCGTGGGAACTGACCTCATATTTTTTTTATGAATTTTCTACGGAAGGGTGTCCAAGATCGAATTTTTTAGTCAAAAATTAAATCAGGGTGTAGAATGGTTTATGAACTATATGGGGAACTTTAGTGATGTGATTATAACTCTATACGGATTTAGAGAAGGTGAAAGGGCATATGGTTAAGGCTCGGGTAAATATCAGTGAGTGTAAAATGGTGTATAAAACCTTATGTAATTAATCGACTGTGTCGCATATTGGGAACTTATGATTTGAAGTTATGGGGATGATAAACGATAACCTAATATTATTACCCGTAGATTAGTGTGAGTATAACGACTGGAATAAATTAAAAGATAGTTGTGAACCTTCTAGTAGTAATTGAAACTCGAGAACGTACGAAACGAAGTATATTTGTGAAACGGTATTACGTCGAGTATTCAAGAGTTATAAAATACCTAAAGATTATTATTATATGTTGAGGGTATATGTACATTGATTATTACTATTATAGGTTGAGTGTATACCTATAAGGAATATTAATATAAGTTGAGGGTATACCTGTACAGGATTATTATTATAAGTTGAGTGTATACATATATAGATATTAATATACGTTGAGGGTATACCTATATGAGATTATTATTATAGGTTGAGTGTATATCTATATGGATATTAATACAGGTTGAGGAAATACCTATACGAAATTTTATTTATAGGTTGAGTGTATACCTATACGGATGATTAGTATAGGTTGTACGTATGCCCGTACTGAATATACATATGAATATGTTATGTGTATGCCTATTATGTACTATTTGCATGTTAACATACCAACGCCGCTTGTTATCACAAGGGTTGTTTGTAAGAAGGCCAATCCTACCTTAGCGATGCTAGCGAGGTTAGGATTTGTGCCCAAGGGCATGGAACTTAGGGCGGTCCACTATGTGCAATGTATTAGTGGGCTTGGTAGGTCGTTTGGGTATGTTAGGTATGTGCGTATCCCAAAGTCTTATAACTATGTGCACCTCCATTATACGAAATAAATGTTCGGGTCGAGGTAACATTTCGAACCAATATATGAAATAAATGTTCGGGTCGAGGTAACATTCCGAACAAATATATGAAATATATTTTAGGGTCGAGGTAACATTCCGAAACAATATACGAAATAAATGTTGGGGTCGAGGTAACATTACGAACCAATATATGAAATAAATGTTAGGGTCAAGGTAACATTCTGAGCCAATATATGAAATGAATTTTAGGGTCGAGGTAACATTCTAAACCAATAGTCCTTAATGTGTGATACGGGGACTTGATAGCAAAGTATGCACTTATAGTATATATTATATGTGAAATATATACCGTATCAATAATCTTACTCATGTGTGATAGTAAGAAGACTAGATAGTGTATATCTAAAATAAAGAATAATCTTACTAATGTGTGATAGTAAGAAGACTAGATAGTTCATATCTAAAGTAAAGACTAATCTTACTAATGTGTGATAATAAGAAGACTAAATAGTGTACATTTAAACCATGATGAATCTACTAAGGTGTAAATAGTAGAAAAGATTGGTAGCATATATCTAAAATAAAAAATTTAGTAGAGAAACTTCATGAAGTGATTATAACGATAACATATATAATGATAACTTGAATTAATAATAACATAAGGGAAATGTTAATTACTAATTAGATCTATAGACTACTGTATGGGCAGTACAAAAGAAGTTAAAGAGAAAACTTAACTGTGGACTTAATGATAATTAAGGGTATTTAGCGTACTGTATGGGCGGTACGGGTAGTTTGGCTCGGTAATTGAGGCCTAGTTAGATTGGGTAGCGTGACTAGGTGGGAACATTACGTGTGCACTATAGATGAGAGATGAGATACTCAAGTGAGCGTACGCATCCTAACATGTGTATTTTAAACTCCAATTTAAATACTTTGCAAAAACAAATTCGAATGGTTTTTACTTGGGCTCTGACCCGTATGCAAAATATTTTCAAAACCTTTTAGGTGTCCACCCATGGGGACCCCAATCTTCATGATATGTTCCAAGGATGTGTAGTTGCAGCACTTGTGGATGCATGCAGGACTTGATTAGACGCTTCAGTTGTTCATTCCTAGAGTAAGATCTATTTATTCAGTATTTCATTTGGGCATGTTGCCCCTCAGCCATTTATTTTATATCAGTCAAATTTTGTATTCAGGTTATTATTCATGTGGGAATTTTATATTGGATTGCGAACCAAGGTTTTATTCAGTATTAGTTTATTTCAGTTTTTAATTCAGATTCTTATTTAATGCATGAATAGTTTAGTTGTGGTATTTTTCTCGCAGGTCGTTTGTTAATTAATAAGATAAAATTTGGCACCGGCTTTTTGAATACTAGGTGGTTAGTAAAGTTTTCGACAGTGACGCTAAGAATGAACCATATGTGAATTCTGTTTTAATTTTAAAAAATTCCTAATCACCTGGTATTTAATTACGTGGGGTGGTACCCTCCACTAAAAAAATTACCATTTTGTAAACAACCAAATCGGGTCGTAAATTTTCTGGCAGATTAAGCACCGTGTAGTAAAATTGCAATCTCTCCCTCTACTGAAGTCCAAATTACCTCATTCAATCTCATTGGAAATCTAAGACCTATAACTTTCCATACATCAATGTCATGCAATCTAGTTCTAAGTACAATCAAAATCGCGTACGGTAAATAACATCAAAATTTCGGGCAGATTGATATGCTAACGGGTTAGACACCCTAGTACGAAGTCGATTTCTCCCTTTATAGAACTCCAAACGACCTCATTCAAAGTTCATTGGAAATCTAAGACCTAGAACGTTCTAGGAATCTATGGCACACTAAGTACAATTAAAATGGCATACGTTTAAAGTAGCGTCAAAAGTTCTGATAGATTGTTATCTTATCTTCATTAATTAAACACTAAGTTATTCAAGATTCATTCTCTTCAACCAAGGACCAAATATGATTAAATTTTTATGTGTCTTAAAAATCAAATTTTGAAATATAATACCATGAGGCTAGATTCTAATATGATTTACAATCAAAACCATAATTAAATCCCATAAAATCACTGAACCTAACATGTTTTCATTGTAGAGATAATTCTATACTAGCATGGACATTATAACTACTCAATTTATGAAAGTTTAAACACTTGCCTTGGATGACGAAGGTCTGATTTCAGTAGTTCAAATATGGAGGTTTCTTCTCCTTGTGCCCCTCTCAATTCCTGTGACAACGGTGGTGCTAGGTGGTGGTGAATGGCCTAGAAAACCTTTTCTCTTTCTCTCCTATGACCTCTCTTATTTATCACTTTCTCTAACCCAAGATTCCACGAGATATTAACTGATATAGACTTCATAAATTCATAAGTCTTCTAACCTTATTTTCCAAAATAACCATAATACTCTTACATAGTGCCAGTTTGGTCTAAAAATGGCTTCGGGCCCAAATACAACCCCCGAGGATAGTTTTTTTACTATCTCGACCCATTAGGACATATTGACGCACTCGAAATGACTAGTTGGATTACCCATATACCATTCTCATTTTATTTTATATATTAAGTCCCCAAACGACTCACACGCATGTCCCGACTAAATTATCATTAACTGTCATATTTTTCACTCACGACTTAACATAGTGCATTCTCAATATTTTATTCCTTGTTCACTAATTAATATTCTATTTAATTCACAACCCAAAATATTAACTCTTATCACGCTAATTAATATTTATTTTAACCCAGATTAGTTTTCCATTTTAATTTAAATAATCCCAATATAAAAATCGCTAAAAATATGGGGTGTTACATACCCCTCCCCTTACAACGTAATTTTGTCCTCGAAATTTGGACGTACTTGCGATAAAAAAACTATGGATACTGCTCACACATATCATCCTCCCGCTCTTACATATCAACCTTTGCTAACTGTGATCCAAAATAGCAACCGGTCTCTCCTTATATGAGATGTCAAGCTGTAAGTCTATCTCCTCAAGTGGAATGTGCTAATGCACCACATCACTCCTCCTATAACTATTGAGCGTCGACATGTGTAACACATCGTGAATCCTCCATAAATGCTCTAACCTATAAGTCACTTGCCCCACACTCTCAATAGTCGGGAAAGGTCCTACGTACCTCGGCGCTAGCTTCCCTTTCTTACTGAACCTCATGACTCTCTTCATAGGAGACACCCGTACCAAAACCTGGTCAACCTTTATGTTTCCTCCTCGGTCTCTGGGCGATACGCCTTCCTCAAAATGCAACTTCATCCCCATTATCTAATCCTAATCTACAATAATGTTATGATGCATTATGTAGCCTCATTTCCTTTCTTCCATTAAATAGCGAGCACACTGCTCAATAAAGTAACTCATCCCGAATTTTCCATAATCTACATCTTGGTCAAAAAATTCCATAACTCAAATGAAACTTTAACCAGTTTTTGATGTTGGTAATCCATTACTGGCTCCATTAGTCGGCTACTCATCCCATCACTGGAATTTTTAAGTCTTGCAAAATTTCAGGTCAACGTCTCGGACCAACCCACATTCATACATATTACTCCCATATCCCAGTGTATACCAAAAATAAAATCTTGATGTATGCGTCTAAATTACATAGTTTTAAATGTTATTGGTGTGGTACTCATGTTTGACTTTGATTTGTCGATTTGATTAAGACGATGTCATCTAAATTCATATTTTTTCGACACCTGAGGATGATTTTATGATTCATTTGTTAGGAGTACACATATTCATCGTGCACATATGTTATGTTTGATTATATTGATTTTCCTATTAAATATGTTCACGCCCATTCATTATGTTTCCATGATTTGATTACCTTCGTATAAATTCATGGTGTGTGATTTTTTTTTGTAAAATTATTTTTGGATTTTTGTATGAAAATTGAAAAATCAAAAATAGTTTATGGAATCCTCAAGAGTTGATTCCTTTACATGAGCGTAGTTTGATTCATGTTTGTTATGCATATTTATCGTGACACTCCATGTTATTTAATTTATTCGTTTCCTTGTCTATTTCGGACAAATAAAAAGGGGGAGAACGAATTATGGAGGAGTTTTTGCATTATGGGAGATTTTTTATTATTGATTGACTTATTCTTATATCATTTCAAAATATATATGTTGCGAAGGTACTTGATTTGTCTCATGTGTGTAGGTACAAAAATTGAAATCATCTTGCACACCCTAATGAGAAAAGTTTAAAGATTTGAAGTTAAAGATTTTGAAGAAAAGTTTTGAGACTTGCATGTTTAGTACCTTTTAGTTTTGGGTTCATACGAGGGTATTAGATTTGTTAAAGAATTTGCTTTGTCTCATGTGTATAGGTAAAAAAAGGGAAGATCATTATGTTGGACACCCTGATGAGAAAAGCTTAAAATTTTGAAGTTAAAGATTTGAAAGAAAAGTTTTGAGACTTGCATGTTTAGTACCTTTTCAGTTTTGGGTTCAGGTGACGATATTAGATTTGTAAAGGAATTTTGATTTGATAATTCGGGTAATTTTATTTTGTACCGGCATAGACATAGGAGAAGATTTGTAAGAACATTATTGTATTATCCGACTTACATGTGAGTATGTCGTATACCGCTATAAAAGACTTACTCAAGAGCAATCATGCGTCAAGACGTGATCAAATATCAAAGTTATTTAATATTCAAACCTCTGCGAGATTAATTTTGGCAAGGTTGTGTTTAAGTACCTTAACGCTTCACTTAGAGTATTGGGATAAATTTTCTAAAATATATTCTAAGTGTTGGAGAGGAGTTTTTCGTCAAAATTTTTTTAAAAGTTTTGAGGCGGAGTATTTTCTGGCGAAATAAAAAATTTATTTTTTATTAATTTTCGTTCGAGCAACTTATTGTCTCGTTCGAGTGACATCCTTAAGTTGTGCGAAGCTCGTTCGAGTGACAACTATCAACGTTCAAGCGAGATGGGGATTTTGTTTGAGCGACTCGACGCCTTAAATTTTTTATAAAAAACATGTTAAATAGCTTCATTTTTCTTAAGAAGACCTGACGTTTTTCATTCAGCACAAACTGCAAATCAGCAGAATTCTTTGTCTTCTTCGTTTAAGGGTTTAATCTTTTTTTTGTTTTAAATTCACAAAACATCCCAATCTTTATGTGAATTGTTTTGGAACCCAAGATATAACTTTGGTGAATTTATTTCTCTTGTATAGAGGGTAAATCTATGGCTGACGACTACATGTCGATTAGGCGGAGGGTGTTCCTGGCTGATTTGGACTACGTGTTAGTGTAGACTACTGCGATTGTTCTATTGTTGACTCTAGACTATGTGTCTATGTGATTGTTCTGAGGAGTGATTATTGCGGATTTCATTGTAATCATTGTAAGTATTATAGTGAAATAAAATGTTTTACCCGAAAGGGTTTTTTTCCTGAAATCTGTGAGTTAGCAATTTTATTTGTGTTGGTTCGATTAACACACATGTAACTGCATGTTTAGGGGATGAATTAATTGGGTTTAAAATTTGACACCGATTAAATAAGGTTATCTTTTAAATTTGGGAATTCTGTTTAATCAGTATCACAATCATCACTTTCTTAACCACATATCTCCCAACTCTCAACGCTTACTAAGTTTCATGTGTGGGACGTCTCACAAGCAAAACCCAAATAAGGAAGCCCTACGATGCACTACTACTTAACTTTCATGTGTGGGGTGTCTCGCAAGCAAAATCCAAAAAAGGAACCCCCCCGATACACTATCACTTAGCATTGTCGATCATTGAGATCCGTAATGCAAAAACTCTGCGCTCGCACTATCACTAACTCTTATATGAATAAAGGAGTCACACAACACTGCACTCGCACTATCACTAAGTCCTCGTCGTTAAATCAATAACGAGCTAAGTCGCACCGATCGACGGTAAACCCGATATACCTTGAATCACATCATTAAAAGTCCCTACGCACCGGGATCAAATATAACAATATTAATATACTCATTGTAATCTCTTCTACAAAATACTATATGTGCAGGTTCGACCCTCTTTCAAGTGAAACCTCACAAAAATAACACATCCTTCCCTGGAACAGCGAACACGATAGCCTTACCGTAACCACCCATTATTGCTCAACCGTCGCTAAACAACCATACCAAGGATAACAATATGCTATATCCCAATAAATATCAAAAGGAAAAACACTAGCACCCAATCTAAACAGCCTCTAAGTGCCCCTTACCCACTCCCTTGTAGGCAGCACCAAAGAGCCCCACTACGCAATGATAACTATTTGCACAATAATAAGGCTGATACTGCCAACGCACCAATTAAACCCATGAATTTATGTGTTTATAATCATATATCATGACACACCCACTTTACTCGAAATTTACCGCATACTCATAAGGATAAAGCAAAAAAATTACCATTAACTTGCTAACGGTCTGGCCTAGTCAATGGCTTCCTAAAGGAGATTCTCGCGTCGAAACTGACCCAAGAATTTTTGTAATGGTTATACCTCTTATATACCATCCTATAGTTTCCCTCTACATTGATTTGGGCGATCCCACTTCCCATGTCCTGTCTCCCCACAAGTGAAACAATGACCAGAAATCCCCCTTCACTCAGTTGGAATTCCCTTGATCTTAATCTTTTAGACAAGTCCCTCTCTTGGTTATTCTCCCAGGTGGTGCCCCACTAACACCAATTACATTCATTCTTGATCTTCTAACTAGAGTCCCCAATCTCTTATCTCCTTCACATGGAAACATTTATATTTCTCTTGTAAAAGTATGACATTGATGACATCACCATAAATCATCCAAGATGAATTCCCCTTCAATGTTCGTGTATCCTACCCATGAGTCCATCATCAATTTAAAGGCCCTTTTAATCCTTCGCATTTACCTCGTCGAGTGTGAAGTTCTCTAAATAAGTAAACCTTCCCTCATGTTCGGCCACAGTCCGGCCCTCCCGTAATAAGTACCAAAATTTCCTACACATCTCTATTTAAACAGCTTATGAAAGGATTTGTGATCAAACGGCACACTAAATTCCTCGATATTCATGGTATCTCTCCTCGGATGTGATAACTGACTCCCATTACTATAACACTACTCCTATGAGCTAAACATTTTGCCCAAAATATAAATCCTGAGTATCACTGCACTCCACCATATGCAATTGAATTTAGATGATCTCATTCCATTAGCCAATCACACTTTGCACTTTCGCCAAACTCTTGTGGATGGCCCTTCTGAAAGGCCCCTCTGACTCTGTCCCTTACCGACTACAGTGGGTGACTCTAAGTTTGCGCCACCAGCTTCCATGATTGTACTTGGAGAAATTATTGCTCCCTAGCGGTTATCACAGTGTCAACATCCTGAACAATAATAGTGGTGACTTTTACCGCGGTCACCATTCCTAAAATAATCTATGGCTTTGGCTAAGCCTCTCCTTATGTGGTCCTCCTAATGGCCTTCGTTGGTCATCCTATATTGTTCAGTATACGAAACCCAACCAGACTCATATATGATTCGCGTCAACTATACTCAATAGTAGGAGAACATAAATCGCATTATGAATCCACATTCCTATGCATAGGGCTTTATATCAAAGAAAAGATATGTTGAAAACGTAATAAGCCGCACAGACCCTATATGACACTAGAACCTGATGCTATAATACCATCTATGACACCCCGCTTATTTTAATCACAAATGATCACTATTTTACTAAAATAAACGGGAATCTCATTTGGTTCATTTTTAGCATCACTGTCGAAAACTTTTTAAATTACTAACCACTTATGTGAAATAAGCCAGTGCCAAATTTTATCTTTTTATTAAACAACAAAACCCACGATAATTAGCAAAACTAAAATAATATAAACCATTCACACAATAACTGAAGTCTACAACATTAAAGGATTAAATAAATAAATATCAAATAAAGCATCGGCTCCAAATCCAACATCTGAATCATAAATCTAACTGAATGGGAATAAATCTAAATACAAAGTTTGATACTGAAAGGAATAAATCCAATGACAAATCTGAAATGAACGGACAACATGCCCAACTAAAAAAACTGAATACGATTCCTAGACTAGGGAGGAAATGACTTAAGCGTCAACTCAAGTACTCCATGCCTCCACAAGCACTACAATTACGCATCCCAGGAATGAGCCATCATATCTAGCATCAATGTGGCTAGACACCTTAAAGGTTTTGAAAATATATTTGATACGGTTTAGGGCCCAAAATATTTGCAAGTACATAAATTATTGTAAGAACAGTAATTATATACATGTTAGCATCACGTGCACTCCCTTGAGTTCCTCACCACTCAACTATAGTGCACACCTAAAGTATCCTACTAAACCCACCTAATTATTCTACCCAGTCTAACTAGTCACAATAAGCATATTCCTAACCACTAATACTCTTAGCCCTCCCGTATCGCCCATGCGATACGCTATCGTCAAAACATAATCGTTAACCGAATATTATTATTGAACAATTACTTAAGTTTCTCTTACTTAGGTTACTTTTTGATATTAGCAATCTATATTTTCTATTACCACATAAGAGTACAGCAAATCACATGTGTGTGTATATATATATACACAACTCCATCATCCCTGGGATTAGAATCGCAATCCATGCATACTCTGCTATCAAGTCTATATACCTCGCGTACCAAATCGAGGACTATCGATTCGAATTGGCATCTAGAACCATAAATCAATAAGCACATAATGGAGGAGAACATAGTCCTAAGCCTTTGGGATACTCACATACGTAATGCACCTAAATGACCAGTCACACTAGCGTACACTCAAATATCACACTATCGTACACTCAAATGACCGATCACACTATGTTGTAGAGTACACATCCAGACCTTGTTGGCATCGCCAAGGTGGGATTACCCACTGCGCGTGACCTCCCAAGATAGCAGGAACCATAGGTATTCTTATACACATAAGAATCATAGATAACAGGCATTCACACAACCCGTGTATATTCATATAAGACCCCCATATATATCTCAATTAATCAACATACTATTATTTCACACTTTATTTTCATTCCCTTTATTACAAATATCACTTGCTATTTGAAGATTTATGATCATATCTTCTATAATTTCGGTAGCTAATATCACATTATTGTACTAATTTAAATATCTATTTCATCTCAGTTCTCTACGTATCCCCATCTGATTCCCGTGCGCTAATACGTTCAATAATTTTCTATAGGTTCTAGTCTATAAATTTGACTCCTCGGACACTCCTATTTCTCAATTATATACTACTCGTATTCATTAATTATCCATAATCCCAAACTACTCAAGTTATGTTTCCAATAATTTATTTAAATTTTTACACCTAAACTAACAAAGTTTCCATTTTCTAAGCAACCGAATCGGGTCATAATTTTTTGGGCAGATTAAACACCCTGTAGTAAAATTGTGATTTCTCCCTCTACCAAAGTCCAAATGACCTCATTAAAAATTCATTGGAAATATAAGACCTAGAAATTTCCATACATCTTTGGCATGTAATAATTCTAAGTACAATTAAAATCGCAAACGTTTAAAAAAAGGCCAAAAATTCTGTCGAATTGATATGCTGACATGTTAGACACCCTATAGTAAAAAGTAGATTTATCCCTCTATAGAACTTCAAATTACCTCATTCAAAACTCATTTGAAATCTAAGACCTAGACCTTTCAAGACATCTATGGAAAGAAATCTAATTTTATGTACTATTGAAAAGGCATAGATTTAAAGGAACTTCAAAAATTCTTGTAGATTGTTATCTTATGTTCATCAAGTAAACCCTAGGTTATTCAAGATTCATGTTCTTCAATCAACAACCCAACAAGATTCAATTTTTATGTGCCTTTATAATCGAATTTTGAAACAAAATCCTAGGAGGTTAGATACTAATATGATTCCCAATCAAAACTATAATTAAATCCAATGAAATCACATAAGGTAACATGTTTTCATTGCTGAGATAATTCTAGACTATAGAGGACATTATAACTACCCAATTTATGCAATTTTAATCACCTAATTTGGATGATGAAGGTCTGATTTCAGTAGTTTGGTGATGTAGGTCTCTCCTCCTTGTTCCCATCTCAATTTCGGAGGCAACGGTGGTACTAGGTAGTGGTGAATGGCCTGGAAACCCTTTTCTCTTCCTCTCCTATGGCCTCGAAATCCGTTTCTCTTCCTCTCCTATGGCCTCTCTTGTTTCTCACTTTTTCTGACCTAGCTTCCACGGGATATTAGATGTTATAGCTTTAATAAATTCGTAGGCCTTCTAACCCTATTTTCTCAAATGACCAAAATACTCTTACGTAGTGTCATTTTGATCTAAAAATACCTCGGGACTCCATTACAACCCCGAGTATACTTTTCTAACTATCTCGACCCATATGGACAAATTGACGCACTCAAAATGACTATTTGGATGACCCATATATCATTCTCATTTTATTTTATATATTAAGTCCTGAAATGATTCACACGTGTGTCCCAACTACATTATCATTAATTGTCGTATTTTTCACTAACGACTCAACATAGTGCATTCTCAATATTTTATTACTTGTTCATTAAGTAATATTCAATTTAATTCACAACCCTAAATATTAACTCTTATGATGTTAATTAATATTTATTTTAACCTGGATTAGTTTCCTATTTTAATTTAATTAAAATCAATAGAAAAATCGATAAAAATATGGGTTGTTACAATTTGTTATATCTCTGCTCGGGTATGTTCATCCTACTAAAGTGCTTGACCATGTCAGGGAGGTCCATGAAAGCTCGTTTGGAGCAGATTCAGTGGGTAGGTCATTGTGGATGCTGATTATTATGCAACACAAGTAAATATAAAAGAGACAATCACCAAGTAGGAAAAAGGAATGTAAAATGACAATCACACAACAAGGGATGTACGTGGTTCAGCAAAGAAGTGCCTACGTCCATGGTGGTGCAGTTGGTTTTATTTCTATATACTCCGGGGAGTGATTACAGAGAATACAACTTGTCATTTTGCCCCGGACCTAGGGTTTAATATATAGATGTACATTTAGGTGAGTGGGGGTGATGGGTTCCCCCACGTCTTCCATCTCTCCTATAACTTCCTCTTAGGGGAACGTGGGAAGAGACCGGATCAAAATAAGAGGTGGGGGGCCTGGACTTTGGGCCACTAGAACAGGGCTACTCGTCCAGGCCCATGGTCTTAATTCTGGGTACCCACAATTGCCCCTAAGTTTGTTGGGCCATGTTCATGGGCTCAATAAATTTAAATGATCAGCCATAATGGCTCTTTTGTAATTCTTCGAAAGGTGTGAAGTTGAGTTTGGCGGCACCCGCTTCGTTTCTTGTGCACTATGATTAGAAAAATTTGAAGGTTTGTTGGCATAGCCACTTTTCTACCGTCACTTCAGTCTTTCCAGCATTCTTCTATTTTTTGTGAGCTCTAGCGCTTTTTACCTTCTTCTCTTAATCTCCATTCTCATTGCTTCTTAGTTGTTTGGGCTCGTGCTTCTTCATCGCTTGAATCGATCTTCTATTTTGTAAGTTTCCTGTGCCCTTTCATTGGACTTTCTCTTTGGGTTTGTAGTTTTTCTAGGGTTTTTCCAATGGCGAAGATTGGAAATAGGTCAATCTCTGAATTTAGGAAGTTTTACAACATCCCTGAGTGGGTAGATATTGAGTGTTGTGCCTCCCCTCCTAGAAAAGTTAGAGATATAGATGATGCCCACTGGATCCATGTCTTGTTGCTTTCTTAGGGGGGACTCACTTTTCCTCCTAATGATTTATTTTTTCATTTTTTTGGCTATTTTAATATTGTTCCTGCGCAATGCTCGCCCAATGTGTGGAAAATAGTAAATGGCGTACATAGGATAAATCAATTGTATGGTACTAAATTAGGGCTCGCTGAGGTCTATTTTTGCTACTCCTTTTTCTCGAACTAGCTCTGGTGTCCTTTACCTCAAATCTAGGAGCCATGATAGGGTATTAGTAGTAAATCTACCTGATTCCCATAAGGACTACTGGCGAGAAGGTTTCCTTGTTAGAAATTGGCAGTTTTCTCCCCAATTTGAAGGGTCGAGGTCTGAGAGGTTCTCTGTTCCCTTTTATGTGGAGGAATACATAGGTAGACATTATACTGTTGTTTCAACTTTTGTTGATTTGTGATCTTTCTAACTCCTCTTTGCTTTTTCTTCCACAGCGAGGTCAAAGAACTTGGAGCCTGCTCTCAGCGAGGTTCGTATCTCGAAATTGGTTAAGGCTTGGAATATCAGGGAGCCTTTGGGTGACAGCGAGCATCCCAGGTCTGCTGCCTTTCTGCTCAAGTACAAGAACATTGGCTCCAGCTTCATAGCAAGTCCTGTGGATAGTATCCCAGAGTTTGATTTATTCGAAGAGACTGCTGCGGGTCCTATCCAGTTGGACGAGGAAGAGAGCAGCTCTGGGAGTGACATTGTAGGAGCTGTAGGTGATTTACGGGGAGAGAGCTCTAGCAGTAGCAGTTCCTCTGATCGTAGGGAGGTTTTTGAAGTTCAAGGATCGTCGAGCACTTCTAGTAGTTCGAGCGAGGAGATGGTTCCTCCAAGGAAGAACTTGATCAGGGATGATGATGATGAAGACTATATGCTTCTTGCACAAAGGTTAAAGAAGCAAAAATATAGCTCGGGGGTTGTGGCTACTAGTTCCCAGTCCTCTGCTCAGGATCAGGAGAGGAAGAGGAAGGAAGAGGAGCAGGTGAGAGAGAGAGAGAGAGGAAAAATGAAGAAGAGAGGAAGAAGATGGAAGAGAAAAGGAGGGTAGAGGAGAGGAAGAAGAAGGAGAGTGAGAAGGAGGAGAAGATGGGGAGGGCAGAAGGGAGGACGAAGGCCGAGCAGGCCTTAGTCCTGGTGTCCACGCTGCCCGAGGGGTCCTCTGTGGTAATTTCTCCCTAGTTGGCCCCAGCTCTGCTTGAGATAGCTGTCCTCCCGGCTAATCACCAAAGGGTAGTAGGGTCGGAGCAGTTGGACCTTCAGGCTAGTCAAAGGCTTGCTCTGGTAAGGTTTCTCCCTTTTCTCCTATGTTGTTCTGAATTCCCTCATTTTCCTCTTCCAATGCCTTCTTTTTTTTGTAGTTTGTTACTGACTTCGCCGTGCTGTATCGTTCACGCGATGAGCTGGTGAAGAGAAACAGCGAGCGGGAGCAAGAGAACTCCGCCCTGAAGCAGAAGGGTAAAGAGCTCGAGGCTAACTTTAAAGCCATTGACGCTGCTCGGATTTCATCCGACTTGGCTCTTGCCACTGCCAACAAGGAGAAGGATGATGTAATCCATGATCTGAAGGAGCTGAGACAGGCCTATGACCTGGTTTGCTCGAGCAAGCTAGCGGTTGTTGAGGACAACAGGGTGCTGTCTGAAGGGCTGAAGAAAAAAGAGTCTGAGGTTGTTACTGCCAAGGAGGGCTCATATAATTCCGGTTGGGCTATTTCATATGAGGATACTGAAGTTCAGATAGGCTATATTAGTCGTCTGAACTTCAAGAAAGGCTGGAACAAGGCCCTTTTGGCTGCTGGCGTCGACATCGATTCTCCCTTATTTGACGAGCATGACCTAGGTCCGAAGCCAATCGTGGATGAAGTTCCTGCCCCAGCTATTGAAGACGTTGATCCTGTTCCTCAAGCGACCCCTGCTGACACTTCTCTGGTTGTGGGGACAAAGATTACCCCTGCTAAGGGCGGTGCTCCTGCTGATGTTAACAAGGGGAAGGGGCCATCGACCTCTGGGCCACCTGAGGTTGTCAACTAGTTATCCACTAGGATTGCTCTGTACTTTTGGTTTTTTCTGTATGTAAATTTTTTCTTTACTGTTCGATGTAACTCCAATCCTTTATTAATGAAAGGGCCTCATTTTCTGCTCGCACCGATTTGTCTTTTTCTCTCCCTTATCTTTCTCTCGCTTGTAGTTAGTTGATGTGGATGATTACATTCCTGTTACTTCCCAATTGGGCAGGACCCTTGGTCCTAATGTGAGTCCCGAAGTTCGCCAGGCCTTCGTTAAGCTTTGCAAATCCCTTAGATCTAGTAATCAGAAGTATAAGGAGCAATCTGAATGTGTGGCCAAGCTGAAGGACAGGCTCCAGGAGATGGAGGACATTGGTGCTTTAGTACAAAAGGAGGTCAATGCGCTGAGAACAAAACTATTAGAGGCCTCCGAGATCAACCAAGTTGGGGAGGTTCTTCAGCAGGAGAATGAGGACATGAGGAGATAAGTCTTACGACTTAGGGAGCATGCGCCGAGCACTGTTCCAGCAGTATTACAAGGTTCCTCATCATCACGAACTAGAGCTGGTCAGAATGTTACTCTTCCTGTGTCGCGGGGTTCCACTCGCCCACCTATTCCGCGAGCTGGTAGGAGCACCAAGAGCAGAAATAGGGAAGCGGAAGAACTTCGAGATAGGGAAATGGAAGAACTCCGTGGTGATGTCCAGCGAGCCTATGTGATTGCTACCGGGCTTCAAAGGGATGTCACTCGGTTGCGGCACTTTTTTAAGAAAGGTCCTCGACAAGCGTGGGCTGACGGCTATGACCAGGGTTGGTCAGATGCTCTAACAAGGTTGTCTGAGTTCGAGGACCTTTCTGTTATCAGGGGATGGCTAAGTTCCTTGAAGGAGCTGCAAGTCCCGAGGAACTCGATGCTCTGGTATCGCCATGAGATGTCTCCCTCTACCCTGATGCCTAACCCCTTCCGGAGGGATGATCGATGGATCCCCATCGATGCTATCCCTCGGCAGTTATTGGAGTCGGATGCAAATGAGGTTGTAAAAGAGTTAGCTCCTGCTCCTGATGACGAACGAAGAGCTCGAGTGGCTGTCTATCTTGCTCGGAGGCCTCCCCCCATTGAGATTTTACCAGTTGTTATTTTTTGTTCTTTTTGGTAATGTAAATGCTTTGGGCGAGCTCTCCGACTAAACATGTATCACCATTGTTGTAAATATGATGAATTAATGAAAAGTTTGTGTTTTGGGCAACTTTGCCGACTAAACGTGTGCATCATATTCTTCATATTCTTGCTTCTTTATAATATTCTAAGTTTGTTTTGTCATGCAAGTGTCCTCCCAGTCCAGTATAATATAGAGATACCATTGTGCGTCACTTTACCTTTTAGGTTGTGTCATCACACTCCCTTAGGCCTAAGTGGGGCAATTGGCTAGGAGACACCTGAGGTTGGATGTTCCATCCGATCAGGATTTTATTCAATCAAATGAGTTTTGATGACCAGTATAAAACTTGGTCATATTGCCTAAGGATCCCCTGTAGGGCTTCATATATTGCCATGGGCAATGCTAAGAGGTTCTTCGTATTTCATGACGATGACTTGAGGAGGGGTATTCCCCTGCTATAGTATAGTGATCATTGTGGCTGTTACATGGAAAAGATGTGCGATAAATGCAGTTGTTACTAATCAGAGTGTAACTAATTAAATAATTTTCATTAATAATCAGGGAAATGCACTTGTATAAAAGAATGCAATAGAAAGATCTAAAAATAGAATCTCTTGAGATTAGCTGCGTTCCATGCTCGTGGTATTTCTCTGCCTTCCATCATTTTCAAGTGATAGGCGCCCTGCAGGTCGTCTCTGGTTAGTTTAAAGGGTCATTCCCAGTTGGGACCTAGCTTGTCGTCTGATGGTTTCACTACGCTGCCCAGGACTTTCCTTAAAATATAGTCCCCAATTCGGAAAGCCCTCGGGTTAACCCTTTTGTTGTAATGCCTCGTGAGCTGTTGCTGGTAGCTCGCTAGTTTCATTAGGGCTAGCTCCCGGCACTCGTCGGCTAGGTCGAGCTCAGCGAGTAATGTTAGATCATTATGGCCTTGGTCGACGAGGTGGGACCTCATTGTCGACAAATCTGCTTCGAGTGGGATGACTGCCTCCATTCCATATGTCAGTGAAAATGGGGTTTCTCCTGTTGCTCGCCGAGGAGTGGTCCGATATGCCCATAGGATGTGAGGTAGTTCATTTACCCATGCGCCTTTGGCTCGCTCCAATCGCTTCTTCAATCCATCGATAATGGTTTTGTTGGAGGCCTCAGCTTGGCCATTGCTCTGAGGGTAGGCCACCGAACTGAAGTGGTGTCTGATACCGTGTTCGTCACAGAAGTTCTGAAAGGAGCCACTTTCTAACTGTGTTTCATTGTCGGTGATGATGGTTCTAGGGATTCCAAAATGGGTGATTATATTCCTCCATATGAACCTTATTATATCAGCGTCTCGGATGTTCGCCAGGGGTTCTACCTCGATCCATTTGGTGAAGTAGTCAGTCGCAACCAACAGATATTTGCGATTGCCGGCAGTGGTAGGCAATGGTCCCACGATGTCCATTCCCCATTGGGCGAATGGCCATGGGCTGGACAGAGACTTTAGATCGCTGGCGGGTTGGTGGACCATAGGAGCATGGAGTTGGCATTTCAGGCATTTGCGGACATACACTGCAGAGTCCTTTTGCATATATGGCCACCAATAGCCCTCCTTCATTGCTCAAAAGGCTAGAGACCTTCCTCCGGTGTGGCTTCCACAGATTCCTTCGTGAAGCTCGCGTAGCACTTGCTTGACATCCTTTGGGTGGATGCATCGGAGGTAGGGATCGGAGAAGGATTTTTTTATAAAAGTTGCCTTCTGGGGATAAGTGAAAGCGAGCATCTTTGACTCTTATCTGGTGGGCGGTCTTCTTATCATCCGGGAGCGTGCCATTTTTTAAATATTCTCTTAAAGGGTCCATCCAGCTGGGGGCTGACCCCACCTGGAGTACCTGTTCTATGCTTGGTGGATTGTTGTCGATGCTCGGACAAGTGAGGAAATCAATGGGGATGAATCTTTTTAGGTCGGAGTCAACTGCCGAACTAAGGGCTGCTAAGGCATCAGCATGACTGTTTTTCCCCCTGGAAAACTGTAGGACGTTGATCTCTTCAAAGCTTGACATCAGTTTTTTCACTAAGGCGAGGTAGGCTGCCATTCTTTGCATTGTAATCTCCACTTATCTAATTGGAGACCAGTTAGGAATCACCGAACACCTGTAAATGTTTTACTCCCAAAGTATACGCCTTTTGGAGGCCGGCTATTAAGGCTTCGTATTCTGCTTCGTTGTTGGAGGCTGCAAATCCAAGCCTGATTCCTTGTTCAAGGATTGTGTTCTCTGGAGTAATGAGGACAATGCCCACCCCTGCCCCCTTTGAGTTGGAGGCTCCATCAACAAATAGTTTCCAGGTTTCCTTCTTTGCTGGGTTTTCCTTTTGCCTTATTGTTTGAGGTTGGTCGGAGGGTTCTTCACCCCTGAATTCGGCTATGAAATCAGCAAGAATCTGACCCTTGATAGCTGTCTTTGGTTGAAATTGGATGTCAAATCGATCGAGCTCAACTGACCACTTAGACAGTCTGCCCGGCAAATCCTCTTTCCTTAGGACTACCTTAAGGGGATGCGATGTAAGGACAATGATAGTATGAACTTCGAAATAATGCTTTAGCTTCCTCGAGGCTATTACTAGCGCAAAGGCGAGCTTCTCCAATGGTAGGTACCTTTTCTCGGCGTCCAGTAAGGTCTTGCTCAAGTAATAAATGGGGTGATGAATTCCTGTAACCTCACATATTAGCACAGATCTGATAGTGTGATTGGACAGCGAGAGGTACAGGTACAAAGAATCTGTCTGCTGCGGTATGATGAGCAGTGGTGGAGAGCTTAAGTAAGACTTGAGCTCGAACAATTCTCACGAGAAATCTGGGCTCCACTCTATCGTTTTGCTCCCCTTTAGAAGATGGAAAAAAGGCTTGCACTTCTCGAAGTATTTGGAGATGAAGCGATTTAAGGCAGCGAGCATACTTGTGAGCTTTTGTACGTCCCGGATTGTGAGAGGGGGTTGTACCCTATTGATTGCATCGATCTGGTCTGGGTGAGCCTCTATGCCTCTCTTACTGACCAAGTACCCAAGAAATTTTCCTGACTGGACACCGAAAGAACACTTGCTCGCGTTAATCTTCATTCGGTACTTCCTGAGGATTTTGAAGGTGTTTGACAGGTCGGAGAGGTGATTTTCCTTCTTCTTACTCTTAACGAGCATGTCGTCGATGTAGACTTCCATAGTGTCTCCCATCTAACCTTTGAACATTTTGGTGACTAGATGTTGATAGGTTGCCTCTGCATTCTTGAGCTCGAAGGGCATGACCTTGTAGCAGTATAACCCAACTGTTGTGATGAACGTCGTTTTGGCGTGGTCGGGGGCATATAGGGGAATCTGGTGATACCCTGAGTATGCATCCAGGAAACTCATTTGCTCGTGAGCTGCGATGGCGTCTACTAGTTGGTCTATCTTCGGGAGGGGGAAACTATCTTTAGGGCATGCTTTGTTGAGGTCAGTGAAGTCGATGCAAACTCTCCACTTCCCATTGCTCTTCGAAACTACTACTGGGTTGGATAGCCATTTGGGGAATTGTACCTCCCATATGGATCCTGCATCCAGCAGTTTTTCCACTTCTTTTTCAACCGCTTTAACCTTCTCGGGTGCAGTTCGTTGTGCCTTCTGCATGATTGGCTTGAATGTGGGGTCGACGTGCAACTGATGATAGACCATACTGGGATCGATTCCAGGCAGCTCGTATGGTTCCCATGCGAAAACATCTACGTTGTGCCTCAGCAAGGTTGTCAACTCCTTATATTCTTGGTCGGTGAGAGATGCTCCAATCAAGAAGACTCTGTTACTGTCGCCTTCCCTAGCCGTCACTTCTACCAGGTCTTCGACGATCTGTTCGGAGGGGAGGAGTCTGGTCTCCTCTACTCCAGGTCTTCCGTACTTTAATTGCTATTTAGAAGGTGTTAGACCCTCTTCAACCTTCTCACTGGGCTGCTCGGCCCTCTTTTCTGGCTTCGGTCGGATGGCTACTATGAAGCACCTTCTCGCCATTGCCTGATCACCGTGGATCTCCATTACTCCTCGCTCGGTTACATATTTGAGTTTCTAGTGGTAGGTCGAGGAGACTGCCTTCATCGCATGGATCCTTCCTCTGCCGAGGATGGCCTGGTATGGTGAGTCGATATCAACTACCAAAAACTCGATCATCTTGGAGATGTTTCCAGCCCGCAACGGTAGTACAATCTTCCCCATGGGCATAGTTATTTTTCCAGCGAAGCCAACTAAAGGGATAATAGCTTCCTTTAGTCGGCAATGCTCAACTTTAATTTGCTAAATAGGTCGAGATACATTACTTCGGACGAGCTTCCCTGATCGACGAGAAATTTATCGACGTCAAAGTTAGCTATCCTGAGCGTAATGATCAGAGCATCATGATGTGGGGTCCTCACTCCCACCAAATCTTCATCTGTGAAGACAATATGCTTGTTATAGTCGACGTCATCGGCTCGTCGACGTTTTCCTGACTATGACTTTGCTGGATCAATCTGAAAGGCCTGGATTAACGCTGTGAGTTTTTTCATTTCCATTCGAGCTGAGTTTCCTTATATCTTCTTGGCGTTAGATGCCCCGTGGATTACCGCGAACTCATGTCCAGCGTCATCTTCCAGCACGTTGTCAGGTCTTGCTTCTCTGTTGGCAGCCGCTTTCTCTACCTTCTTCTCCACAAACTCATTTAAATGCCCAGACTAGGCCAACTCCTCAAGGTGAGACTTAAGAGCTTTGAAGTGCTCGATCTTATGTCCTCCCTCTTTGTGAAAAGCGCATCTTAACGCATTATTCCTCTTCGAGGGATCTCCTCCCATATTCCAGGGCCACTTGATAAATGGCTCATCTTTGATATTCACGAGAATTTTATAAATTGGTTCTTTGAAGACGGTGTTGAACGCCTGGAATGCTTTCGACGCGTTATGGTTCCCTCCGTTCTTGGAGCCATTTTTGCCCCCGTTCTTTCCTCCTTTCTGCTGGTTCTCAGTTTTCTCACTTCCCTTGGTAGTGTGTTTAGCTCGACCGTTTTCTCCTGTGCTGAGGCGGGTGACGTCCTCCACCTTAGCGTACTTCTCGATGCGAGCCATTAGGTCATCAATAGTCATAGCTTCCTTCTTTGTCACGGACTAGTATAGAAGGGAGGAGCTGGGTAGCCCAATTTTGAAAGAGGACACTGCCACTTATTCCGAGAAATCTTCGATCTCGTTGAATAACTCCCAGTACCTCTTCGCGTAGTCTCAGAGTGTCTCTTGAGGCATTTTCTTCATTGTTAGTAAAGCATCCATCCTTTTGGGATGGGAGCTGCTAGTGATGAACTGGGCCGTAAAGAGCTCGGCCAGGGATTTGAAACTTCTGATGGACCGGTGGGGGAGTCTTTCGAACCATTTCTATGCCATATCATGCAGGCTCGAGGGAAAAATGCGGCACACCAGTGAATCCCGGTGATTCCAGAGGGTCATGGCTTGTCAGTATTGCCTGACGTGATCGATGGGATCAGTCTTACCGTCATAAATCTTAAACCTTGGAATGGTAAATTTCTTGGGGGCTTCTTCTTCGATTTCCCTCGTGAAGGGTGACTTCATCTCGGTTTTAAGGCTCGCCTTGCGAGTTCTCTGGTTGATCTGGTACCGTGGTGGGCAGGATGTTGGTCCATTTCCCTGCGGATCAAATTTCATATGTTCTCGTCACTGCGAGCAAGGCTCTGGTAATGGCGAGCTCTTCGCAGCTGCTCGTGGAGGTTTTCGTCTGATTCGTCTCCCTTGACCTTTTGAGATCCTCGCCTAGGGCTCCTTCCTAGGCTGTGAGACTTGCTCGCCTGAGGGCTAGGAGTGCGGTATGGACGTCTCCTGTTATCAGGACGAAGCTCCCTCTCCAATCTTTCTAGTCTTCTTTTTAGGCGAGCATTCTCAGCCTCGTACTTGCGAGCAGACTCCCTCTGCTCGTGGAGCCTTTCCTCGTATGCATCAATCTGGATATCTGTGTGGACCTCGTTGGTCCCTGGCTTTCTTCTAAGGCTGGCCTTTCTAAGCGAGCCCTCTGATCTGAACGTCTTCAGACCTGATCCTACAAGGAGCAGGTGGTTCTTGAATATCCCGTGCCTGGGGGGCATTGCTGCTGTGACCAGACATTTTAAACTCCTTTCTTGGTGTGGGCTCTTCTCAGGGAAAGATGAACGATTCCCACAGACGGCGCCAATTATGGATGCTGATTATTATGCAACACAAGTAAATATAAAAGAGACAATCACCAAGTAGGAAAAAGGAATGTAAAATGGTAATCACACAACAAGGGATGTAGGTGGTTCAGCAAAGAAGTGCCTACGTCCACGGTGGTACAGTTGGTTTTAATTCTATATACTCCAGGGAGTGATTACAGAGAATACAACTTGTCCTTTTGCCCCGGACCTAGGGTTTAATATATACATGTACATTTAGGTGAGTGGGGGTGATGGGTTCCCCCACGTCTTCCATCTCTCCTATAACTTCCCCTCAGGGGAACGTGGGAAGAGACCGGATCAAAATAAGAGGTGGGGGGCCTGGACTTTGGGCCGCTAGAAATGGGCTACTCGTCCAAGCCCACGGTCTTAATTCTAGGTACCCATAGTCATTGATAAAGCGGGTTACCACTCAGGGATATTATTGGTGGACCATGAAGAAGGGTTGTCCCAATTATGCTAAAAGGTTTGATAAATGTTAGTGGTATGCGGTGATACATAGAAGACCTGGGGCTGCTCTGGCAGTGATCACATCTCTATGGAATTTTTCCGTGTGGGGGATTAATCTGGTCAGCCAACTACTGAAGACAAGAGGCAAATTCAATACATTGTTATTATGGTAGATTACTTCTCTAAATGGGTGAAAGCTGAGCCACTAGTTGAGATGTCATATGATAAGGTCTTCCATTTTATATAAAAGAACATCATATTTAAATATGGGATGCCATATGCATACATCATTGACCATTGTACACAGTTTGATAATTATCAGTTTGAGGATTAGTGCATCCTATGAGGGATTAAAAAGCTTCATTTTGCACCTGCCCACCCTCGGTGCAATGGATAGACAAAGATAACTAACACGACCCTACTGGATGAAATGAAAATAAGACTCGATGATTCCAAATAAAACTAAATCAATGAGTTGCATTATGTAATTTAGGCCTATAAAATTACGTCAAGGACAGCCACTAATGAAACACCTTTCAACTAAGGAAGTGGTGTCTAATGATATTGGTATTCCTAGCCATAGGGTGCTAAAGTTTAACTCGCCCAAGAGAGATCTAATGTGTAAACTAGATCTTAATCTCGTCAAAGAAGTCAGGGAACATGAAACATTATGAGTAGTGGCCTACCAGTAACGAACAACTCAGTTTTATAATAAAAGTGTAACGTCAAGTACTTTAAAGTAAGGAGATTATGTGCTGAAAAAAGTTATCCATAATGGAAATAAGATGGAGAGTAACTAGCACGGTCCATATACAATTTCTGCAGTAGTATGATTGAGGACCTATCGAATCGAGACCTTATAGGGCGAGCACGTCAAGAATGCGTGGAAAGTAGAACACTTGAGGAAGTATTATGAATAGAGACGAGAAGACTATAGTTTTGAGAGGAGAATGTTATGTAAACATTTTTCAGTCCCTTGTAATCAATTTTAAAAATTCAATGAGAATTAGCAGCCCTTCCTCGATAATTTGTTATCATTTCAAATTTTCTTCATTATTAAACTCCTAGTTCATCGGTGTAAAAGATGAGAAAGAAGCCCGGGCTGAAGATATATCAAAGACCGAACATATTAAAATGGCTACGATCAGACTACACACCATGAATGGTATCATCTTAGACAAGTTAAGGTAAAGAAGTTGGACAAATTTGGGAAATCCAGTACAGTCACATGGTTATGTCAACAAGATCCAACCTCATGCTGACTAATGTGAGGATAAATCCCACTATGTTTGGCCAACTTTCGATACCTATGATGTCACATGGTCGGGACGACAAGATCTGTCCAGTAAGCCAATAAAATGGATAAAGCAATAGTATATTCTAAGTCAAGACAACTCAGGGTTTTCCACCTGGTAGCTAATAATTCAGGTTAGGTCATCAATATCCGACCTCAAAACCATAAGAATAAACTACTGGAAGTTCGATCTTAACAAGCTAGTAAATCAGGTTGACAAGATTTGACCACATTAACTTTGTAAAAATATTTTGCACAATAAAAAATATTATCACAAGTGAAGGATAATAACTTAGTCGAGCTAAGTAACTCATAGAAAATTAAACATAATGAATTATTCATGCATGTAGACAATCAAAACAGTTGGATAACATTTTATTTGAAATAAACCATACATTCACTCAAAAGCCAGATATGAGCAGTTAAAAGTTAAAAATTTCACAAAAATAAAAGTTATGGAGTTCACGTTGTAGGATTCTCTTCATTGACAGAAGAAAACTTAGGAGAATTGATACCATCAGCTTCATCCATGGGAGTGTCTTAAGAAACTTCATGGTTTATGGAAAAAATGCTCTCATCGGTATCAACCTTCTCAACCTGGCCAGCAACCTCATCCTTAGTAGTTAGATCATCAACATTCATCTCATCCTCAGTTGCCAGAGCTCTAGCCTTATCATTATAGCCCATTTACTAACGATTTCAATGATGTCAGGGTAATGCTTCGCTACCCTCTTTTTCATATCTTCATAACCTTCAATAGAGAAAGTCATATTCTCAAAAGTAATGTTAGTAGAGGCCTTAAATTTTTAACAAAGATCTCTTTAGCCTTAGTGAAAGCTTCATTGCATTTTGCAAGGGCCTCCTCAAGACTTTGATTTGTTATGGCATCAGTAGCAACCCGGTCTTATTTCCTTTGCAGATGAGCTAAGGACCAGAGTCTTCATAACTAACTAGTTATCCCTCTCTTGAAGCTCCTTGTAAGTTTTCTTTGGATTATTTGCAGGTTAGTTATGGTCTTCATGCATCTTAGTGTTCTTCTGAGAGAGCTCGTCATTAACTTCTTTCTGCTCATGGTAGGCTTGGTAGTTTATTATATCCTTCTTTAAAAGAATAGCTATGGTCATTACACCCTAAATGGAAAGAAGAGAAGGTTAGTATGGACTAAAACTAGTTGACAAAGCAAATAAATACAAGAATACCTATAACTTACCATGAAGTCATTGTGGTGAGCAACCATCCATAAGGTGTCAACACCCCAGGTTATGAAGAATTAAAAATTTGGATTATGCCCACAGCAATTGAGAACATCCATAATGTTGACCATGTTATGGAATATGTAATATTTACCTTTATTTATTTGATCACGCATCAAACTAATATTCTTCCACTAATGGGTAACGGTTTGACGAACTAGTTTCCTCGTCCAGCCTACGAGAAGGTCGGCTCTCTATCAACACATGCTCTAAAGGGGGACATGTTATCCTCGTCTCTTCAACCCTTCGAAGCTTAGGGTCACCTTGAGCAGTAGGCCCTCAAATAGCCTCCTATTTCCAGTAGTAAAAACCTTCCCTTTAGCCATATTAGAAACCTCAACTCTCTTTTAGGATTCAGCCTCACCTTTCTTCTTAGCCACACCCTCATTCTTCTTCCTAGATCTGGAATCACCCTCCTTCTTGGCCTTTTACTCAAGCATCTTCTTACGAGTTGCATCAATGGCATTGCAATCAGTTTGCCTTAGTTCTATACCACAACAAGGTTCAACTCAAAAAGAAGAAGATGTGGGAGTTTAAGTTACACAAGAATTTAACTATTAGAAAAAATATTAATGAAAAGTTGAAGATGACCAAACACTTTGAAAAAAAAATTACCTCGTCCGACCTCCTTATCGTCTTCTTCTTCATCCTCGTCCATAAGTGTCACTTCGATTGTAGGTGGTGCTGGGGGTACCACCTATAATACAATACCTATAAGTGGATAGTATCATAGTCAGTGAACTTCTTTAACGAGAAGAAGGCCTAAAAAATTAATGGATTATAAGTATAAATCCTCTCCATCATTACCTTTTGAAGTCTAGATAATTTAGGATCCTTTTTCACTCAAAAAGTTAGACAAAAACATCATAACAAATAATTTAATAAAAATGAAAGAATGCACATAGAAAGTGTATCTACTAATCTGGTTTGGTCCACACCATTCGTGAGGAACCATGTTAGTTTGATTCCCCTCATTTCGGTCGAACTCCCATTATCCAAACAAGAACACAAATTTGTTCTTCCAACTGTGATTACTCATTTGGGAAACCTTTACCAGCTTCAGATAATATTTACTTGGATCAAAGTAATAATAGACAAGTTCTTTGGCATTGTCTTTGATACCATATATTCTCTTAAACACATCCCCAAAAAGTTCAAACCCAATTTGCAATCTCTAAAAAATCATCGCCCCCGAAATGATTCGGTAAGCGTTGGGGGGAAGCTGAGTGGGAGCCACAACATACCCTCTCAAGATGGATTTGATTATTGAATGGAGGGGCAGGCAAACTCCAACTTATAATGCCCAGATTGAAAAGGCAAATCTCATCGTCATAACACCAATCATATACTCTCTTATCATAGTTTGGAAATCTGCAAAATATGTTAATGGGTAGGGAATACAACTCTTGGAGTTCATCCAGCTCATCCTTGGTTATATCATAACTGTAATACTTAGCCTCGGTGTTAGTAGCATCGTATGAACTTCCAGAACAGCCAAAAGTGATATCCTCCCCATCAAGGACAACAACGCGTGAATTTGAAGGTTTATATGGAGCTTTACACATAACCTTTAAAGATAAGGCCCCAAGATCAACTATAGGCACCTCAAAAATCGTTTCGATGTAATCTTTCACACCAAGTTTACGATTTACACCGTATGAGTTAGTAGAAGCCTGAAACTCTGATCTATTATGCTCTATAACTGGGGTTTATGGAGTATACCTAGCAGAAGAGGCAACCCTAGGGTAAATTTATGATGACCTGGAGTATCTTTAGGATAGAGGGTTTGCAAAGGAACTGGTATCCTAGACTTGTAAAAACTAGGGCAGAGTTTGTTAATTTTGTGAATGCGCTTCAACACTCTCTCAACCCACTAGTTTTCACTAATAAAGGGTAGGCTCTGGACAAAAACAAAGGCTTGGTGTATTATTTAGTTTTAAGATGAAGGATTTGGGTGAGGAAAATCCTTAACTCAATAGCCACTTAAAATCACCAAAATACAATAACCAAATTTTAATCACAATCTAAATGCACAACAATACAAGCTAAGAGAAATAAATTGCAGTGGAGAAAAAGAAAATCATAGATAAACCCCTTGAAAACTAGAAGAAAATGGAAGGCATACCAGAAACCCTAGGTCACAAGAGACAAAACTACTCAAAATGAACAACAAATAACTCTAAAGAGATTACCTTATGTGACACCCCACATAACTAAATATCGGGTGATCAGTCCTTTATTAAATTAAAAGAGGTTTCTTATTTTCTTCATTCTCAGCATCACTGTCGAAAACCATATTAATTACTAACCACTTATTAGTTAATTAAGTCGGTATCAAAAATTTTATCTTTAATTAAACAATTGATAACAATATGCTGAAAAATAAATTAATACATTCATACAATGAATATAGTCTAACCATCACGAGGAATAAATGAATAAATTTCTTGTCGAATAAACCATCGACTACAGAATCCAAATCCAAATAATAAGTCCACAAATAGTAAATAAATCCCACCATAATTCTAAAATGAATAACTGAAATAAACAGATTATAAATGGAGAACCATGCCGAACTGAGACACTAAAATGAAATCGTACACTAGGAGTGAAAGGTGGAAGCGTCTAATCAAGTCATGCAAGCCTCCACAATGCTGTAGAAAATCTTCCTTGGAATAGATCGTGAGTCTGGTGTCCCTATGGCTGGACACCTAAAAGGTTTTGAAAAATATTTATAGCAAGGGTTAGAAACCAAAATATTTTCGAAACATTTAGCAAGTATTTATCACAATTTAAAAATCAGTTATTGATTACACATGTTTGGTTCATATACACTCTCTTGAGTTTCCTCACCTCTCAACTATTGTGCACGCCTAAAGTCTCCTACTTAGACCACCTGTCCATACTACCCAAGCTAACTAGACGTAAACTGTTGACACCTATAAGTCCCCGTACTGCCCATACAGTACGCTATCCGAATTAACATATCTCGTATGTTATTGATATCATGATAACATTATCCATCTCTTATCATTTAATCATTTAATTAACTTTCATTACTTAATTCATTATTTGTATACACATTATAAATTTGTCTACTATCACACGTAAGTATAATTATTCAAACGATTAAATATATTTATCTCACTAATAAAATTAATTACGGTGTCTCTCAAAAAAGATCGCCGTGAAAGTAGGCATACTTTGCTATTAGTCCATGTATCTCTCGTACTAAAATAAGGACTATTGGTTAGGTATGTCTACTTGAACCTAAAAATCACATAACAAGCAATGGAGGAAAACATGGTTCTAAGCCTTCGGGCTATGCACATACCTAACGTAACCAAATGACTTGTCACTCTCACTAATATACAACACATAGTGAGCCGCCCGAAGTTTTATGTCTTGGGGAATAAATCCAAACCTCTCTGGAATCGGCAAGGTGGGATCGCCCACTATGTGGAAGCCTCTGTAATAGTAGGCAGCGTAGATATGTTCACATTTAACACCAATCTTATAATAGGTATACACACAACCTATATACACATTAATTCAGTAGGTATCCACACAACCTAATCATTATACTTCGAACATAATATTTATCTTTCGAATACTCACCGTTCTATCATATTATGATTATCCTCGTTATTGTATTAATCTGAATATTGTTCTCTACTCTAAAGGTCCTAGTTACCCCTTAAATAAAATTCAGTAGCTAACTCTATCATACTTTACTAATCTATAACATAATTTCACTTAAATTCCCCACAACTCATTCTACTTTTCTCAAATTAATTACGCCTCAATTTAAGTATTTTAAACCTCCCCTATCTTTAAGAATATGTTGTAATACAATCACAAGCCTACTGTAATATAACAAGTCTCTCATTATATTTTAATAAAGTTCCAAAAGTTTCCCTGACAAAAATAAAGGACTTCTAGGCTTAAAAGGGAAATTTCACATTTTCTATTAAACCGAATCGATTCGCTAGGAGGCCAAATCAATTACCTTTTCGAATCGATTCTCCTCTAGACCAAATCAATTATAAATTACACACATCATCTTCTTCCTGAATACGCAAGTACGTCTTTCACCATTTTTTTAATTCTCCTCTTCGTGATTTTTTATCAAATTTACATCCAACATTTCCAAACATCATATATATATATATATATATATATATATATATATATATATATATATATATATGTGTGTGTGTGTGTGTGTGTGTGTGTGTGTGTGTGTGTGTGTGTATTAGAATGGATTCTAATGTAAACAAAACATTAAAACCTCATGATTCTGACCCAAGCATAGATCACATCAAGTTTTCATCAAAACCCTAGGTTTTATGTTCTTTAACCATTTTTCATCAAAACCCCAGATTAAATTCATGATGATTATCACATACCCTCTGATTTCTTATCCTCTACAGATTTAAATCAAACTACATGCAATTCCTACCTAGAACCTGAGTTTTAATTATTCTTTTTCTTCCAAGAACATGACTTTAATCAATATATTTGAAAACCCTAAAAACATGGGCATTATGAGTTCAAAAGAAGGTGTAAATGAACGCTTGCCTTGTGTTAGATGATTTAATTTTGTGCTTTTGATGTTAGATGATGTGCCTTCTCTTTTAATCTTCACTCAATGATTGATAATGGTGCAAGATCACACTCTAATTTCTCAAAAACTCTCTCTTAGGCTTCACAACTAGTTTATCTTCTTCTCTAATGGCTTCTCTGAATTTTCTAACCTCTAAACCCTAGCCTCTCCCATCTATATGCTAATAAAGAAGTTGGAAATTCATAGGTCTCTTAACCCTTGGTTGCTAAATGACTAAAATTCCCCTATATGGTGCTGGTTTAGTCTAAAATTGCCCCGGGACCCAATCAACACCCCTGGGTATACTATTCTGACAATTTCTACTCTTCTGGAATCTTTTGTGACCTCGAAATCATCATCCGAGTCACTCTAAACAATTATCCTATTTAGACCTTAATTCAGTCTACCCGCGACTCCCGATTGAGATAAATTCAATTACTCCAATCTCGCTCGCTATGATGCATAATAATTATATAAATCATTTACTATTCACTTAGTAAATTTAACACGTAATATTAATCATTATCTCTTTCTCTTAATTAATATTTAATAACCACATTTTTATTTAATTAAATTAAATTACTTCACTCGCATAATTTAAAATAAAACGAATAATCTACCGAATTAATTAAATTCCAAATATGCAGAAATACAGGGAATTACATACTTCCCCACTTACAGGAAATTTAGTCCCCAAAATTAGGTCATACCTGCGATGAATAAATTTGGATACTTCTCTCACATGTCATCATCCCGCTCCCATGTAGACTCGTCAATACTGTGGTGTCCCCACTAAACGCTGGTACCACCTTAGACCGCCGCTTTCGCTCACTATGATCCAAAATAGCCATGGGTCTCTCCTCGTATGAGACATCTGGCTGCAAATCAATCTCCTTGAGTGGAACGTGCCAGAAAGCTCTCTCGCTCCTCCTATATTTCTTCAGCGATGCCACATGGAACACTTTGTGTATCCACTAAATATGCTTTGGTGAATCCAGTTTATATGCCACTAGTTCCACTCTCTTAATAATCAGGAAAGGTCCCACATATCTCAGCGATGGCTTTCCCTTCTTACCAAATTTCATAATCCCCTTCATGGGAAACACACGTACCAACACCTGGTCGCGAACCTCTAACTCTACCTGCCTCCGGTCAGCATCGACATAACTCTCATGTTAGTGCTTAGCTATTTGAATACGTCCCCAAATTAGCTCGATCTTAGCAGTCATCTCCTGTATCATCTCTAGTCCCAATAACTTATTGTCCCCCACCTCTAACCCGCAAGTGGGCAAACGACAAGGTCTCCCATAAAGTACATCAAATGGTGCCATGTCGATAGCAAATTGGTAAGAGTTATTATACGCAAACTCTACCAATGCAAGATATCACTCCCATCCTCCCCTAAAATCTAGGATGCACATCCTCAACATGTACTCTAGCATATTATTTACCTCTCAATCTATCCATGTTTTTGTGGGTGGTATGCGGTACTCAGTTGCAAGTCAGTGCCCATGGCCTCCTAAAAACTCTGTTAGAAATGAGACACAAATATCTTATCTCTATCAGATACAATGTTGATTGGTACCCCGTGCAGCTTAACTATCTCCGCTATGAACAGCTGCGCATACTGCGTAGTCTTAAAGTCGGTACAAACTGGTAAGAAATGGGTCACCTTAGTCAGTCAATCCACTATCACCCAAATGAAATTGTGACCCCTCGGCAATGAAAATAGTCCGATAAATTCTATCGAAATTCTCTCCCACTTCCACACGAAAATCTCTACTGGTTATAGTATTCCTGAAAGTCTTTGGTGGTAAACCTTAACTAATTGACAGGTAACACACCCCGAGACAAACTCTTTTATGTCTTGATCCATCCCTGTCCACTAATACTTTCTCCTCATGTCCTGGTACATCTTATCCCCACCAGGATTTACAGCAAACCTCGATCTGTGAGACTCAGTCATAACCACATGCCTCAAATTTTCATCCTCTGGCATAACTAGTCTCCCATTAAAATGTAGGCCTCCCTCTATGTTGATCGAGTAAGACTTCTCACCCTCAGTTAATAACTGGCGCACTCTGTCCTAATAGTACTGATCCTTCATTTGTTCTCTCACTATGAATATGATAATCTCGAGGGTGATAGATAAAACTGACATACACGCTCTAGCGATCTCATCATCGTGTCAAAGATCACTCCACTTCGCCTTCTAGACCTCCGCCAACTCCCTAGTTGGTCGTCGTCTCAACATGTCTGCTACCACATTAGCCTTACTAAGATGATACCGTATATCAAACATGTAGTCCTTCACGAATTCTAGCCACCACATCTACCTCATATTCAAATCCTTTTATGTAAAGATATACTGAAGTGACTTATTATCCGTCAATAACGTAAACTGATCCCCCAAAGATAGTGTCTTCATATCCTCAAAGCAAACACAATCGCTGCAAACTCAAGGTTGTGGGGGGGGGGGGGGGTAATTCTTCTCATGGCGCTTAAGATTTCGAGAATCATAAGCTATATCCCTCTCTTCCTGATGTAATACATCCCCAAGTCCCTAAAACGAGGCATCCGTGTAGACCCGGTACTCCACCCCACTCCTAGGCAATGTAAGTACAAGTATTGATGTCAATTTTTCCTTCATCTCAACAAAGGCTAATTGACAATTATCACACCACACAAACGGTACCCCCTTGTAAGTCAAGTTTTTTAATGGACCCGCAATCTTAAAAAATCCCTTAATGAAGCAGCGATAATACCCAATCAGCCCCAGAAAGCTGCGAAACTCTGTTAGTGTCGTGGGTTGTCTCCACTCCCTCACCGCCGATACCTTACTCAGATCAATAGCAATACCCCTATCGAACACGATATAGCTAAGAAACTGTAACTCCCATAGCTAAAATCCACACTTCCCAAATTTGGCATACAAATGGTGCTCCCAAAGTGTCTGTAGAACCCTACACGGATGCTCTGCATGCTCCTCCTCAATAAGAGAGTAAATAAGAATGTCGTCTATAAACACGCTCACAGACTGATCCAAAAACTCCCTAAAATCTTGTTTATGAGATCCATGAACACTGTTGCCGCATTGATAATCCCAAACAGCGTCACTTTGAACTTATATAACCCGTACTGAGACAAAAAAGCGGTATTGGGAACATCCTCCTCCCGAATGCACAACTGGTGATACCCTAATCTCAAGTCGATCTTGGAGAAGTACACAGCCCCTCTCAACCGGTCAAATAGGTCATCAATCCCCAACAATGAATACTTATTTCGTATCGTGAGATTTTTCAGCTCCCTATAGTCTACACACAAGCGAAACGAATCATCCCTCTTCTTCACAAATACACTAGTGCACCTCAAAATGAATTACTCTACTGAATGAAACCCTACCCTAATAGCTATTAAATTTTCTCCCTCAACTCCCGCATCTCTAAAGGGGAGAGAGGATACGGTGCACAAGCAATCGGTCACGTACCATGAAGAAGTAGTAGACCCCCTTCTTTAAAAAATCTTATATTTCCTTTTTATGAAATAGATATGCGGAAGCGTAAAGGTGATGACGGTTCAACTTAAAATAACAAATTTTAATTTCTTCTTCAAATTAAAATTAAACACAAGTGAGAATTAATTAAACACACACACATTTTAGTTTCACTTAAACCAATCAATTCAAGTCCTAGAATTTGCTTAAGACATATTTTTCATTTAAACAAAATAGGCTAAACCCATTTTAACAAATTACTTCAATTAAATAAACTTTACCCAAAATTTAATTATGCACCAAATTAAATTAAGTGTGACAAGTAAAACCATTTTTATCTTGAATTATCCTAAGCATGAGTTCTAAGTCATCAAGCAAGATAAAAATAAATCAATCACACTATGCCGCGATGTACGAGAAAAAACCCAAGACGGGAAACAACCTCGGACGACCCTAGCCACAAATTCACTAGATACGGTTTTACAAATACAAGACAAAAGACTTACATCACACGACTCGATCCCTCTCAAGCCCCGACACTTTTTCTTGTAGACACCTCTTCCTAGCGGATAACCTTGGAGCTCCACCGCGGTCTCGGAATCCATCGATCGGACTTTATATGGTTACCGTCACCCGAACTAGGAGCCTTTCTCCAAGTGGGTAAATCAACATAAACAACTTCTTCTTTGTGGGATTTAGAAGCAAACCCAAACACTCTCTTCAATTCGGGGTAGAGATAAACCCGGTGCCAAGCAAGATGTATATATATGAACTTGGATAAACATAACAATGGGTGAAAACTAGAGTGGCAGATGAATTTTCCTTTGAAAAATATCACTCAAAACTTGATCTTTTTCTCTTTATAATTTTGCTCTCAAAACACTCTCTAAGAGTTAGAAGAATATGAAAAAGATAGATTAGAAAAATGGTTTCCCGCACATAGATATTTAGCAAAAAGTAGTGGGATAAAACCAAGTGGGAAAGTGGGCAAAACTGCTAAAAACTACCAAAAACTCGTTCCCGCGAAATCTCGTTCGAACGACATTTCGTTCGAACGACATTCTCGTTCGAACGAGTCTTCTAATGAAGTTCCAGTATGAACTTGTTAGAAGCTCATTAAAAATCTCGTTAGAATGACCATCTCGTTGGAACGACATTTCGAACGAAGTTCCAGTATGATATAATGGGAAGTCGTTGGCAATCTCGTTCGAACGACTTGTGGTTCGAACGACAATTTCGTTCGAACGAACTCACATAATGTTCAAAAAAAATCTTTTTAAGCCCAGAAACATTATATACTTTATATATATAAGTTTTAATAGAAAACATTCTAAAAACAAAATGCAGTTTTGAAAACCTAACACCCAATATAAACTGTTCCAAGCTCCTATATATACATAAATGCATTCATACCTTGGGAGCATGGAATCACTGTTGATGACGTTGAAACGAGGCACATAAACCACTGCATTTTGATGAAGCTTTAGACACTTTGCCGCTACGTCTTCAACAAACACGTCATAGGTTTGAAAGATGATCAATATACTATATCCTATGACTCAAACGTTTTTGTCCGGAATTGAGCCAAAACAGCAAAGGACTCAATTGGAAATTTATGTCCTTACATACCCAGTGCTAGGTCGATAATAATCTCGATCTCTCGATTGGGTGGTAACCTTGGTATCTCCTGAAATACATCCCCAAAATCACTCACAACTAGAATCGAGTCTAGTGGAATGACTACCTCCTGTGAGGTCTCCTCCTCAATGTAGTATAGGTGGGTGAGCGACCCTCCCTCGGGAAGACGCATCACCACCAAAAACATCTCCTGACTTGAAATGGAGAACATTATGGTCCTCTCGTAACAGTCTATCGTCGCCCTGTAACCCGCCAACCAATCCATACCTAGGGTAACATCGTATCCCTCCATGTCTAACATAAAAATGTTCACTGCTAAGCTCAGACTCCCAATAATAATGTTCACACCTCTACCGAGTGTATAAGTGACCCACTACCCTATGGTGACTCTACAGACATAAGAGAAGTATCGGTTGTCTCTAAAAGATCGGTGGCTCAAGAAAATTTAGTGGCAATAAAATAATGTGAAGCGCCAGTATCAAAAAAAATCCTACACTCATGCCCATGAATGGAAATGTACCCTTGACTACTGGATGTACATGAGGTACTGGTGGCATGGTTACGTCCCGAATGTATACACATGCTCGTAGTGCATATGTCCCTACTGCTGTTATGGGGATGGTGGTACTGATGTCGGAGGCAACGGAGCCTGCTGCTCCTATTGGGCACCCTGATGTTGTGCCCTACCTATTTGTGGGCAATCTTTCCTCTTATGACCCTACTCACCCATATAAAGCATTGTCTCAGAAACGGTCTCTGCCTCTAGCCCTGCTGGCCCTATCAAGTTTGGCCTTGATGTTGTCCCTGATAACCCTGGTTGTGATGGCCACCTCCATTGTTCCCTTGACCCTAACGGCCTTGAGGAACCTACAGCTACTAAATAGGGCCATGTTGACCCTGTCTGTAACCTTGGCCCTCTGGTCGGTACCCTCCTGACCTGAACTTCTTGGCTTGATCCCCCTGTCAGGACTCCTGGCCCTGCTGCCTGCCTTCTTGTTGTTGTGGTGCTCCCCTGGTACCACCCCCACTTGCCTTGCTTGTCTTGCTAGGCTCACCTCCTCTCTTACTTACCTTCATGTGTAACAGATGGTCCTGGCAGTGTAATAATGCGGCATTGACGACACCTATATACGTCACCAATGCGGGGTTACCGATTAAGTGTTGTCTAATCCTCTAGGCTAGTCCATCCATAAAATTTACTTTCTTTCGTTCCACATTGCTTACCTCGTCTGGCACAAAATTAGCCAAACGGGTGAACTCCACCTCATACTCTGCCACAGAGCGGTCACCCAGAGTCACCTCATTGAACTTCTTTTGTATTTCAGTCTCTACTACTAGGGGAAAGTATTTATAGTCAAATTTCACCCAGAACTTAACAATCATCATCGTGTCTCTCTCCGTTGAAATGGTGACTGACTCCCACCACTATAATGCTGCTCTAGCAAGTATGAAAGTAGCAAACATTTGTTTATGCATCTCACTTCACTCCACCATGCGCCAGTGACGTTGTATATTCATCTTACACTGACACGTCGGAACTACATTAGAGTTACCTGAAACTCGGGCAAGTGGCCCTTCTAGAACGTCTCCCTGACTCTCTGCCAAGTAAATGGCCCTGGCTGGGCCTATATCACTAATACCACTGGCGGTTGTGGGTGGAGCTGTGGGAAATTAACGTCCATGGTTGTCATAGCTGTGTTGACCACTTGGGCCACTATCTTGGCCACCTGTGCTGTCAAGATCATCTCCGGGGGTGGTTGTGGTTGAGATACCTCCTGCTCCTGCTGATCCTCTCTAACCTCATCTTTGGTCGCTTCCTTCACCCCTCTTTCTCTCTCTCTCTCTCTCTCTCTCTCTCTCTCTCTCTCTCTCTATTGGGTGGCATCTAAAAGCAGATCGAATTGTATAAGTACACAGTCTATACAAAATTTAATAGCAAAAGTACGATACCTCAAACACATAAAGATAACAGTAACAGTCCTAATAATAGAGCTCTATATCAAAATAACGATACACTGAAATCGTAGTAATCTGTACAAATCCTATGGACACTATAACCTGATGCTCTAAGACCATCTGTAACACCCCACCTAATTAAATACCGGGTGATTAGTCCTTTATTAAATTAAAAGAGGTTTCTCATTTGGTTCATTCTTAGCATCACTGTCAAAAACCATATTAATTACTAACCACGTATTAGTTAATTAAGTCGATGTCAAAAATGTTATATTTCATTAAACAATTGATAATAATATGCTCAAAACTAAATTAAAACATTCACACAATGAATATAGTCTAACCATCACAAGGAATAAATTAATAATTGTCTTGTTTAATAAACCATTGGCTATAAAATCCAAATCCAAATAATAAGTCCAACAAATAGTAAATAAATACCACTATAAGTCTGAAATGAATAACTGAAATAAATAAAGTCTAAATGGGGAAACATTCCCAACTGAGACACTGAAATGAAATACTACACTAGGAATTAAAGGTGGAAGTGTCTAATCAAGTCTTGCAAGCCTTCACAGTGCTGCAGCAAATTGTCCCTAGAATAGATTGACAAGTATGGCGTCCCAGTGGCTGGACACCTAAAGGGTTTTGGAAAATATTTATATCAAGGGTTAGAACCCAAAAACATTTGAAAAACATTTGGCAAGTATTTATCACAATTTAAAAATCAGTTATTGATTACTCATGCTAGGTCCACGTACACTCTCTTGAGTTTCCTCACCTCTTAACTATTGTGGACGCCTAACGTTTTCTTCTTAGCCCACCCATCCATAATACCCAAGCTAACTAGACATAAATATCTATCTGGACTATCGACACCTGTAAGTCCCTCTACTGCCCATACAGTATGCTATCCGAATTAACATTTCTCATATGTTATTAATATCATAGGTAACATTCTCCATCTCTTATCATTTAATTAAGTTTCACTACTTAATTCATTATTTGTATACACATTATCAATATGTCTATTATCACACGTATGTAAAATTATTCAAACGATTATATATGTTTATCTCACTAATATACATAACTACGATGTCTCTTAAAAAGACCACCATAAAAGTAGGCATACTCTGCTATCAGTCCATGTATCTCTCATACTAAAATAAGGATTGTGTTCGATATGTATCCTCGAACCTAAAAATCACATAACAAGCAATGGAGGCGAACATAGTTCTAAGCCTTTAGGCTATGCACATACCTAACATACCCAAACGACATGTCAGTCTCACTAATACACAGCACATAGTTAGTCGCCCTATGTTCTATGGCTTGGGGAACAAATCCAGACGTCCCTGGAATCGATAAGGTGGGATCGCACACTTCACGGAAACCTCCGTGATAGCAGGTAGCGTAGGTATGTTCACATTTAACACCAATCATATAATAGGTATACACACAACATATATATACATTAAATCAGCAAGTATCCACACAACCTAATCATTATACTTCGTGCATGGTATTTATCTCTCGAATACTCACCGTAATTGTTGATGTAAAAAATTAGATTATCTCTAATTGTTTAATCACAGATAAAAAATAAATAAGACAAGAGATTTTAGAGTGGTTCAGCCTTAAACAAATGGCCTACGTCCACTGTTTGTGTTATTATTGACTGTTTGGGAATTCTCGAAGTAGGGTTTATCTCCAGAAATTCCGGTCCCCTTCCAATGAGGATGATACAATGTATTTATAGCCTTGAGGTTATACATGTGAATGGGTAATACATAGTTTTTCAACAAGCGTATACATCCATATGATAATAATCAGCATTTAATGCTCATTTAATCCTCTTAATTGTCTGATAATAAATGCTCTGATCGAGGTACAGCTCGGACCACCTAAGTTGCTCGGACCGCCTAAGTATCTCGGTATCCATGAGTTGCTCGGTGCAGTAAAGTTTCCTCGGTGAGCACCTACTTCTCGGAGTATCTGAGTTGGTCGGGGAAATTGAGTTCCTCGAAGTCAAGGTATTGTTTAGAAATGTTTGTTAATGCCATGTAGATCGACACGTGTCTCCACTTTATTGTGCCATATCAGCAGACTAAAATTGGTATCAACAGAAGCCCCCAATGTTTCACATTTTGAGACTGAGGAGTGTGGAACATTCTTC
Organism: Sambucus nigra; assembly: GCA_949130495.1. NCBI lineage: Eukaryota > Viridiplantae > Streptophyta > Magnoliopsida > Dipsacales > Adoxaceae > Sambucus > Sambucus nigra. The sequence continues at coordinate 141,411,858 of OX422222.1, read as the reverse complement.
TCGAAATATGGCAGGATTAAATGGTCATCCTGAATTTTAGGAGCGTGTTCTTTGTATTTATTTTTCTTTTCGAATTCATAGAATCAGACTTTTTGAATTTTTCTAACTGCTTCGATCTCCGTGCCCTTTTTGTCCTTCTAGACGTCGGTAGCGTAAACGTTTCCCTTTGTAATCATTATTTTTACCTTTTCCCAAGGTAAGGTATTTAAGCATTGCAGAAAATCATATCGTCTTTTACTTTTTCAAATCTGTATCTATGAGTTTTCCATTTTCTCTCTTGTGCGTTCATCCTTTTCATCGTTCGTTGTCAATAGATCCATCCTTTTTCTATAAGACCTTCTTCCTTTTCTTTTATTTCCTTTATTCGCCATGGTTTACCTTGTTGAGTCGCTTGATAAGTTTCGATCTGATTTCTCTATTCCTTCATGGGTTGTTTTGGAGGAACTTTCTGAGCCTTCAGATTATTTTTGTTTGGCTGAGGGACATTGATTCCCCAGTCTCTTTGTTGTTGAATGTGGCTTTTCTTTTCCCCCAAACCCTTTGTGTCTGGAATTCTGTCAATATTTTGACGTGGTTCCTGCAAAAATAGCCCCCAATACGTGGAGAATAGTTAACGGAGTTCATAGATTAAATCAGATTCATGGAACTCGTATAGGAATTCCAAAAATCATGTTTTGCTATAGATGGGCTATCAGCGACAGTACTTTTTACTTAAAAACTAGGTTTTTAAATAGATCTTTATTGGTCAATCTCCCAGATGCCAATAGGGATTATTTTGAGCATGGTGTTGTTATATAAAATTGGCAACATGCTCCACTAACTGGAAATGATGTGTATCAGGGTCCCAGATGCCCTCCCTATGGCAATGGGATAGGTTGTTTTTACTTTACTTTATTTTTGAATTTATTCTTTCTTTGTGTTTGATAAAATGTGTCACTGATATTTTAATTTTCATTTATTTGCAGTTGACAACAAAAGAAGGTCTCCAAAAGAGACAGTTTTTAACTTAAAATATCTGAAACTTATCTGGGGTTTGCATCAAACTGTTGCCGATGAGCATATCATATCAACTTCATATTTGCTGCAGTATAAGAGTTACACCTCGTCTTTTACTGCTCATCCGGTGATAAGTGACGTAGAACCAGTACCAGCTTCTTCAAGTTCTTCACCTGAGTCGCATATTCCTCTGTTGCTGGAGAGGTAAAGAAAAGCACACATGATGTCCCAGAAGAAGGGACAAGAAAAATTGATTCACCTCCTCCGGCTGCTCCTGTGAAGGTTGTCGAGAAGCCCTCAATGGCTCCGAGCAAGGTCGCTACTCCAAGCGAGGTTATAGTCATATCCTCGACTAAGACTACATCCTTGGTCGAGACCGTTGATGCTCCTCTGAGGAGGCTGAAGAAGAGCTCCTCAGTCAATTTGGATGAATTCATCGCTCAACCCCCGACTACTGAAAGTGGTGTTCCCACTTTTGTTGCCCCGAGATCTGCCATGAGCTCGGTGAAGTCTTGGCTCATTCCTGAGATCCAAGTTATTGAAGAAAATCTTTCTCGAGATATGGTTACCACATTAGTTGCTCGTCATATTGCTTCTGTAAGTATTATTGTCCTAAACTTTCATTTTTCCCATGTTATATCTTTGCACTGACTTGCTATTATTTTCTTTTCCCAGTTGGTAACCTGTTTTAATACAATTTTGAAAAAAGATGAAGCTATTAAAGCTTCAAGCTCCTCATCAGGTGTAGAGGAATCTTTGGTGGGTCTGACGCAATCTCTGAAGGATTCTCGTCAGAAGTATGTTGATGATAAAACTGTTTGGGAGAAGAAACTTAATTCCACCGAGCAGGAGATGGATTAAGCTATTGAAGTCTCCAAGGGGTTGGAGAAGAAAATAAAAGACTTGTAGGGGAAGAATAAAGAGCTCGAAGGGAAGCTCCAAAATGCTGGGGTGCTTGAAGGTAAGCTCAAAGCTGCTGAGGAAGAGTTGGGCAAACTTCGTGAAGTAAGTCATCAGAAGGAGGAAGTGGAGAATAAATTGAAGGCTACCGAGGAACTTCTATCCGAGAAGCTTTCCTCGGAGAAGGTGAAAAGAAAGTTAGCTGTGAAAAAGTCCTTCAGTGCTGGCTGGGATAAAGGATGGAATAAGGGTTTGGCTGCCATGATGTCGCAGGTGGAATATGGTAGCCTTAAGTACTTTAGGGATGGCTGGGTCGCTGCTCTGAGAGAGATGAATATTGATGAAAATTCTGACCTGTTTCAGAGACACATCCCTGGCCCCCCTCCAACTCCTGAAGAAGAAGAAGATGACGAAGCTGTCTCTGAGGAATCCTCCATGGTGATGGGGGATCAAATTTCTCATCCCCCAATTGTCCAGTCCTCCTGCGAGCAACTCCAACCATCCATTATTTCAACCGAGCAGCTTCCATCTCCAACCGAGCAGCCATCTGTGCCACCCGAGCAACCTACTTCCTCGTCCCAGCCTTCCGAGAAAGTTTTGGGAGACAAGGAGAAGGTGTAGAGTTGTTCGGATTTTTCTCTCTGTTTATTTTTGCCAATTGTAACTCTGACCTATGTACTTCTCTTTTATGATGTAATAAAATTTGAAATTTTGACTATTCAGTGATTCTCTTACTCCTGCTCCTTATTGATTCTTGCTATCTCTTCTTTTTACTAGTTTATGGCCAGGATGGAATTGCTATCTGCTCATGATACAAAATTATTGAGGCAATGCAATGATTACTTCAGAGCTGGTCATACAGATATGACTGAAGCTCAAATCATTGATATCCTTGGTCAAGATGCTTCAGAGCAGGCAGTTGGAGCCTACCAGTATTTAAAGTGTCTGCTCGACCGGGCAGTGGCTAATAATGTAGCATATTATGACATGATTGAAGACCTCCAAGGCACTCTCGAGGAGCTTCAACAGCAATACAAGGAATCTTCAGCCCTCTTGCACCAAGGATATGAGAAGAAGTATCAGCAACTGAATGTTGATAAGGGATACGATAAATTATTTGTTGCTTATAAAGTGAGGGAGAGAACTTTGAAAATCGAGGTCGAGGAGCACAGGCAGATAGCCAAGTTGTTGGAGCAAGAAAATAATAACTTGCGAGGAGAAGTATCCCAGCTGAGATCTGCTGCCTCTACCTCAAACGCTTTGGTCCCTGTAAACGACAAGGGATTCTCCTTCTTGGAGGTCGAAAATGCCAATCTGAGAGATGAATTAGAAACCTTGAAGGGGATTGGGCCTTCTACCTCTACTCGGGGATGATCAAGAGCTGCTCGGATTCCTGTCGAGGAACAAAGAACTCAATCGGCACTGGAGAATCAAGCCTTCCAATTGATGACAAAGAACCAGGCATTGGCTGAGATGTCTAAGAAAATCCAAACTTTAGACGAGCAACTGGCTACCCAAAATTCTACCTTGGAGAATAAAACGAATTTGGTGAAGAATCTCCACGAGCAGTTAGAAAGATTAACCTACCAGTTCCACAAACAGCCTAGGGAGTTCTGGATGGCTGGTTACAATGAAGCCCTCTACCATTTAGATGATCGTCTCTAGAATGCAAATAATGTGGGTTATAAACAAGGATGGTTAAATGCTTTGGGCGTGCTGAAGTTGGAACAAGGTCATTATTTATGGGATTACCACAATCCTGGGTTGCTCGACCTACCAGTGCCTCCTTTCAAGCTTGATATGAGTTGGATTCCTGCTCGGGCCATTCCACAATGCCTGATTTCAAAGTATCTCGGCGACTACAATCTTCACTCCAACTTTGAGATATCTCGCCTCGAGCACCGCCTTGATCGGCCATCAGTTATGAACATCAGGATGCTTAAAGATTTGAATTTCATTAACTCCCCTTATGCCTTAGACAATCCTTCTGCTGGTGAAGAACCTGTTTCAAAGGCAGAGGGGAAAAAACTAATAGAATAGGAATCTTAATGTAATAATTAATATGTATTTCATTCTCGATGTATTTTGCTCTAGATTTAATGAAAGACTTTTATTTTTCTTTGAAATCTTGATTGCCATTGTCTTGCAGGTATTTTGTAAAACACTTTACATATGTGTATGTATATCTATTAAAAAGATAACAACATTGTGTTATTTGTCGATCAACTAAAGCTGGTTAAAACTTATTATCGACTATCCTGAATTTGTGGTAATCATTTGACGACTAACCAAAATTGATGATATTTTGTTTCTCAACCAGCTTGGTGGTAATTTAAAATGTTACGAGTACCAAAAATTTTGCTTAATCACTTTTTAATTCTAAGACATTAGCTAACTTTTATCACATACTCATGCTTTGTTTAATAAAAATGTTCCCGACCAACTGTAGTTGGCAGCTTATTATTCCCGACCAACCTGAGTTGGTGGATTTTTAGAAATGTTTTTCCTTCCCAACCAACCTTAGTTGGTATTTCTGGGAAATATTTTTTTTTTATTTCCGACCAACCGGAGTTGGTGGATTTTCTTCCCAACCAACCGGAGTTGGCACTTTTGGGAAATATTTTTTATTCCCGACCAACCGGAGTTGGTGGATTTTCTTCCCAACCAACCGGAGTTGGCACTTTTGGTAAATATTTTTTATTCCCTACCAATCGGAGTTGGTGGATTTTATTCCCAACCAACCGAAGTTGGCACTTTTGGGAAATATTTTGTATTCTCGACCAACCGGAGTTAGTGGATTTTCTTCCCAACCAACCGGAGTTGGCACTTTTGGGAAATATTTTTTATTCCCGACCAACCGGAGTTGGTGGATTTTCTTCCCAACCAACCGGAGTTGGCACTTTTGGGAAATATTTTTTATTCCCGACAAACCGGAGTTGGTGGATTTTCTTCCCAACCAACCGGAGTTGGCACTTTTGGAAAATATTTTTTATTCCCGACCAACCGGAGTTGGTGGATTTTGCTGAGTAGTGTGTAGCACTAGTATTCCGTGAAAAAAAAATTCAATAAAAGGAGAGAATTGGGTAGAATATTAACATTATATTCATACTGATGAAACTGCATTACATGAGAGTTTACATTACTGAGAATATTTGCGTAGGTGTTCTGCATTCCATGCATTCTTAAACTCCTCCCCCTCTAAAGTTTCTATTCTTTAGGTTCCTGGTCGAACAACTTCTATAACTCAGTAAGGTCCATGCCAGTTCGCTTCCAGTTTGTTGTGCTTTTGAATCACTTTCTTTAGCACATAGTCTCCTTCTTTCAGGTCGCACTTCTTCACTCTCTTGTTGTATAACAAAGTTATTCGTTGCTGGTAAGCAGCATTCCTGATGGCTGCTTCTTCTCTAACTACCTCGAGCATGTCCAAGTCTAACCTTCTCATTAAATCGCTGACAGGGGAATTGAAGTTCAGCACTCGGTGTGTTGGGAGGCCCAACTCGGCAGGTATAACAGCTTCACTTCCAAATACCAGCATGTATGGAGATTCTCCAGTTTCTGCTCGGGAAGTAGTGCGATAAGCCCACAATACCGAATGTAGCTCGTTGATCCAGTTTGCTTTCGCGTCATTTAGTATTTTCTTCAAGCCATTTAGCAACGTTCTGTTTGTAACTTCAGTTTGTCCATTGCTTTGGGGATGGCCTGGTGCCGAGTGAATCTTCAAGATATTTGACTGATGACAATAGGCCGCGAACTCCTCATTTTCGAACTGGGTTCCATGGTCTGTGATGAAGGCATGAGGAAGACCATATCGACAAATGATGTTCTTCCAAATAAATTGGTACACCTTGTCATACGTCATATCAATGAGAGGCTCGGCTTCTACCCACTTAGTAAAATAATCCACTGCAACGACGAGATATTTAAATCTTCTTCTAGTTGTTGGAAGTGGCCCGACCATTCCCCAAATGGAAAATGTCCAAGGGGAAGTAATGGGTGTCAATAATGCTCGGGGAGTTCTTCGGATGGAGGAGAAGCGCTGACACTTATCACATTTCTTGGCATAGGCTATACAATCAGCCCTCATCGTTGGCCAGTAGTATCCTTGCGTCATTATTCTTTACAGAAGTGTCCGACCTACTACATGGGCTCCACAAGACCCTTCATGGACTTCTTCAATCAAATCATTCACCTCGGCGGGATGTACACGCCTCTGCAAGCCAGCTATGATTCCTCGTCTATATAGAATACTATTAGTTAGTACATAACGAGCAACTTTAAACTTTAATTTCTTGGTTGCGAGTTTGTCAATCGATAATTCTCCCTCCTCAATAGATGCCCTGATGGGATCCATCCAAGATGGACCTAAATCAAGGGTAATAAAATTCATCATCAGATCTTCATCTATGCTCCGACCAGCTAGAACTTCAATTGGGATTGTTCTTCGTAGCTCGGTACGAGTAGATGATGCTAATCGAGCTAAAGCGTCTGCTCTTGCATTCTCCATTCTTGGTATTCTGACCAGTTGAACAGTAACAAATTCCGATACCAATTCCATTGCCTTTGTATGGTACTTAATCATCAACTCTCCTTTTGCTGTATATACACCAAGCATTTGGTTTACAATCAATTGTGAGTCACTGCATACGATTACCTGCTCTGCCTTCATGATTTTTTCCAGACTAAGACCTACAATCATCGCTTCATATTCGGCCTCATTATTAGAAGCTTGAAATTGAAAGCGCAGAGCATATTCTATATTGATCTCGTCTGGACTTTTCAATACAATCCCAGCTCCACTACCCGAGGTGCATGATGAGCCATCCACATATAGGTTCCATACAGGTATTTCGTCCTCAAACTTCTTATTGGACAAAATTCCTCGATGGAATATTTGTTGCTCCTTTATTTCCATTTCTACCACACCTCGCTGCTCGTCGACCTTCTCCTCTTGTTCTCTGACCAGCTTAAGTTGATCGGGGTTTAAATTTGATGATCCTATAACATCCATAGGTTGGTCAGTGCTCAGCTTTTGCTCCTCGGGGGTATCAGGATAAGTGAACTCTCCTATAAAATCTGCTATTGCTTGCCCTTTTAGTGACGATCTAGGCTCATAAATTATATCATATTCACTGAGTTCTATTGCCCAGTACATCAATCTCCCTGATTTTTCTGGTTTGTGAAGAGCTTGCCTCAACAGCATATCGGTATATACGACTATGGTATGAGCCTGGAAGTATGGCTTCATTCTTCTACTTGCTTCGATCAGAGCTAGTGCCATATTTTCCATCTTTGGATATCTGATCTCTGCTCCTCAAAAGGCCTTACTAGTGTAATAAATTGGTTTTTATACTCCATCCTCTACTCTTATTAATGCCGAGCTAACTGCATTTTCTGAAACTTCCAGATATAAGTACAATCTTTCTCCCATCACTGGCCTGGACAACAGTGGAGGTGCTCCCAAATATTTCTTCAATTCTTGAAAAGCTTTCTCGCATTCTTCATTCCATTCAAAAGTCTTTCGGAGCGTTTTGAAGAATGGAAGGCATCTATCAGTTGCTCGCGATACAAACCTGTTAAGTGCTGCTACTCTCCCTGTAAGACTTTGTACTTCCTTCTTCGTCGTTGGAGATCGCAGCCCTAACAAAGCTTTGATCTTTTCAGGGTTTGCTTCAATGCCTCGTTGATTGATAATGTACCCGAGAAACATGCCTTCTCGTACTCCAAATATGCACTTGGTTGGGTTCAATTTCATTTGAGATTTATCCAATTGATCAAAGGTCTGGCCTAAGTCAGCTAGATGGTCAGCAGCTTTCTTGCTCTTTGTCAGCATATCATCAACATAGACTTCCATATTGCGACTGATTTTTCTGCAAATAGCTTGTTCATTAGCCGCTGATATGTCGCACCTGCATTTTTTAAACCAAAAGGCATAACATTATAACAATAAGTTCCCCTAGGGGTAATGAAAGAAGTACTCTCCCTGTCTTCAGGTTTCATTTTAATCTGGTTGTAACCAGAATAAGCATCCATGAAGCTCAGCAGCTCGTGTCCCGAGGTAGCATCCACTAGTTGATCAATTCGGGGCAAGGGAAAATGATCCTTTGGACATGCTTTGTTGAGGTCGGTGAAGTCTACACGCATCCTACATTTGTTGTTCTTCTTTTTTACCATCACTACATTTGCTAACCAGTCTGGATATTTAACATCTTCAATAAAGCAAGCTTTCTGGAGCTTCTCGACCTCCTCCTGTATAGCTTGGTTCTTCTCGAGGCTGAACACTCTTCTTCTTTGCTTCACTGGATTGATTTCCTTATTCTCATTGAGCTCGTGACATAAGAAATTTAGGTCTATTCAGGGCATATCTTCATGACTCCAAGCAAAGGTTTGTTTTCTGCTTTTTAAGAAAACTATCAACTCCTATTTTAATGAGGCATCTAACGACGAACCTATCTGAGTTGTTCGTTCAGGGTGCTCGTCGTCTAGAATGATGTTTTCAGTAGCTTCCACCACCTGACCTTTCTCGAGTTGCGACTCATCTCTAGGATCCAATGTTTCAATTTCTGCACCTTCATCCACCTGATAGGTAGTAGTCTTTTTCCTAGATTCCTCCAGTTCCTCCTGTTCGACAGATGAATAGTAGCATTCCCGAGCTACTTTTTGATCACCCTTCATAACTCCTACTCCAAAATTGGTTAGAAATTTTAGGCATTGATGTACCGTAGATGGTACTGCTTCAAACTTCTTCAATCCTACCCTTCGCATAATGATATTATAGGCTGATTGAACATTCTTATCCATCATGAAGATGCGTACTCTTTCTGTTCGATAAGCAGGCCATGTACTAATGAACATATCCAACTTGATCGTCCCAAGTGGAAAAACTTTCTCGCCAGCAAAACCGAGGAGGGGCCTATGATAAGGCTCCAACTGAGATAACTTTAGATTTAAGCTGTCGAAGCACGAGTAAAACATAATATCAGTCGAGCTACCATTATCAACAAGTACTCTCAAGATCATCACTTCCTTCATTCTCATTTTGATCACTAATGGGTCATCATGAGGATACAGTACACCTGCGAGGTCATTTTTTGAGAAACCAATGAGCAGTTTTTCTTTGTTGACCTTCCTCGGGAGATCATCTTCAGCCAAGTTTATTCGTTGAATATATAAACAGGCTTGAGCCTCATTGAGGTAATCTTTTCTTTCTGAAGTAAGGTCTCCACCTCCTGCATCTCCACCTGTTATAACATTACAATCAAATGATCTAAAACGTATTGAAAATACCTCACGTTCTGGCTACCTTGGTCTTTTGGGAAGATCGAGGTCGTCTTCTGGATCATCTTCATGGTCTCTTTTCTTGTTCTCCTATGCTCGACGAGGAGATCTAGACCTATATCTTGCCCGGTCGTTGTTTCTTCTTTTAATTCTACGATCAACATACTTTGCCAGTTTTCCTCGTCTAATGAGTGCTTCAATCTCATTCTGAAGAGCTATGCAATTTTTGGTCGTGTGGCCATGATCCTTGTGGAACTCGCAATATTTGGCCTTATTCCTCTTTTCAGGGTCTGACTTTATTTTCTCTAGTCAGTTTTAATTCCTCGCTGTTCTTGATTTCTTCTAGAACATGGTTGATTTCTACCTTCAAATGAGTATAATTTTCAAATTTCTTTAATACCTCCCATGATGGATTTGTTTTTGAATGCTTGTCACCACCATTGTTCTTATACTCTTTCTTTTTGGCCTTATCACCCTCCACCTTGGTTTCTTTGGTATCCATATTCTTCTTTGCAGCCATAGCCTCCTCGGCATTCATGATCTTAGCCGCTTTTGCCATCAATTCTGACATGGTTCTGGGTGGATCTTTAGCCAAAGTGTAGTATAACTTGTTGGGCAACAGCGCACTCATCAGAGCAGTAATCGCTGTCTTTTCCTCATAATCAATAACTTTGAGTTTCTCGTTATTGAAGCGAGTTATATAGTCCCTAGTTCTCTCACCTGCCTTTTGTCTAACACTTAACAAGTGGGCTACTCGTTTAACAAGTTTTGCTCCAAAACAGAAGTTTCCAATGAAGAGCTCGGCCAGTTGAAAAAAAGTTAAAATCTTAGCCCGAGGAAGATTATTGTTCCATATTTGAGCAGATCCTGTAAGATTTCCTGAGAATGCCCTGCATCTCATCTCATCTGGCACAGCATAGATGTCGGCAGCAGCTTGGTATTGCTCTCTATGAAGGACAGGGTCGGTTTTTCCATCATATTTAGGAGTCACAACAAGTGCTTTGAACTTTGATGGTGTGGGAAAATCCACAATTGCTTGGACAAAAGGTGTCCCTTGGACAAAAGTTCTTTGTAGAGGATTTTTAGCCTTGGCCATTTCCCCTAATCTATCCTCCAACCTCTGAATAGATCCCTTCCACGCATCATTTCCTTCCTTGGGCCTGTTGGTTCGAGCAACTGATCGCGTGGATGTGGATTCTTGGGATCTATCTTGTCGAGAAGCTAGTTGTGATTGGGCAGAACCCTCTCTTAAATCAAATGGTCATCTAAAGTTTCTCGACACAGCCTTAGGAGGACTTTTATTCTTCCTAGGGACCAATCGATCAAAAGGAGAGACCCTACTCAATCTTTCCAGTGCACTGGTCCTTTTCGGAGAGAGAGTGATGTGTTGTTCAGTATCTGTGGCTCGTACTGACGAAGTTCGACCCGGTTAATAAGAAAAATCTTCATATTTATCAGTGCGATATGAATCGCTTTGCCTAATGCGTGAAAAAATTAAATGAGTATTTCTTTGACCACTTCGTTGTCCTGAATAGGTTGATGCTCCACCTTGTATAGTTTGCATGAGTTGTCACATTGTTTCCTGCATGGCTGTCTGGCCTTGAGCCAAACTGGCCATGATTCCTGCCAGATCTTGGATATTTGGAGAAGCGGATGGATTTGGGGGGTTTCCAGCATTTCGATTGCTGGATTCAGGATTGTCAGCCATTAGTGATGAATTGTTTTTGGTGAAAAATGAAAATTACAGTCGTTTCCCACAGACGACGCCAATCTGTTGATGTAAAAAATTAGATTATCTCTAATTGTTTAATCACAGATAAAAAATAAATAAGACGAGATTTTAGAGTGGTTCAGCCTTAAACGAATGGCCTACGTCCACTCTTTGTGTTATTATTGACTGTTTGGGAATTCTCGAAGTAGGGTTTATCTCTAGAAATTCCGGTCCCCTTCCAATGAGGATGATACAATGTATTTATAGCCTTGAGGTTGTACATGTGAATGGGTAATACATAGCTGTTCAACAAGCGTATACATCTGTATGATAATAATCAGCATTTAATGCGCATTTAATCCTCTTAATTATCTGATAATAAATGCTCTGATCGAGGTGCAGCTCGGACCGCCTAAGCTGCTCGGACCGCCTAAGTATCTCGGTATCCATGAGTTACTCGGTGCAGTAAAGTTTCCTCGGTGAGCACCTACTGCTCAGAGTATCTGATTAGGTCGGGGAAATTGAGTTCCTCGAAGCCAAGGTATTGTTCAAAAATGTTTGTTAATGCCATGTAGATCGACACGTGTCTCCACTTCATTGTGCCATGTCAGCAGACTAAAATTGGTATCAACAGTAATACTATCGTATTAATTCGAGTATTATACTCTACTATAAGGGTCCTAGTTACCCCTTAAATAAAATTCAGTATCTAACTCTATCATACACTACTACTCTATAACACAATTTCACTTAAATTCCTCGTAACTCATTCTCCTTCTCTCAAATTAATTACTCCTCAACTTAAGTATATTAAACCTCACTTCAATCCTCTTATTAAAACTAAGTTATAATTCCATCACAAGCCTACTGTAACATAACAAATCTTTCATTATAATGTAACAAAGTCCCAAAAGTTTCTCCGACAAAATTATAGGATTTTTAGGCTTAAAAAGGGAAATTTCACATTTTCTAGGAAACTGAATCAATTCACTAAGAGGACGAATCGATTCGCTTTTCGAATCGATTCGCCTCTGGACCAAATCGATTCGAAATTACGAATATCATCTTCTTCCTCAATACACAAGTGTTTTTTTCACCATTTTTCTTATTCTCCTCTTAGTGATTCTTTATCAAATTTACATCCAACATTCCCAAACATCATATACATGTATTAGGATGGATTTTAAGGTAAACAAAACATTAAAACCTCATGATTCCCACCTAAGAATAGATCACATCAAGTTTTCATCAAACCTTAGGTTTTATGTTCTTCAACCACTTTTCATCAAAAACCCAGATTAAATTCATGGTAATTATCACATACCCTCTAATTTCTTATCCTCTACAGATGTTAAACCAAACTACATGCAATTCCTACTCAGAACCTGAGTTTTAATTATTCTTTTTCTTCCAAGAACATGATTTTAATCAATATATTTCAAAACCATAACAACATGGGCATTATAACTTCAAAAGAAACTGTAAATAAACATTTGACATATGTTAGATGATTTGATTTCGTGGTCTTGATGTTGGATGGTGTGCTTTCTCTACCAATCTGTAATACCCCGCATTTTTATCGATATTTATTTATGGGATTAATTAAATTAAATGTGAATTAATTGAGAATTAATCCGGATAAAATACTAACGAGATGTGAGTTGGTATTTGATTATAATGTGTATATATGGCAATATATGAATATTTAAAATATTGAAATTGTCGCGAGGCCAAAATACGGCAATTTGGAAAATTTAGTTGGGACGCACGTGACAGTCGCGTCAGGAATGTAATTATTTGAATTAAAAAGTGAATTTTATTTTTATCAATCGTATGATCATTTTGAGTGCGCCAACGAGTCCGGAAGGGTCGAAATAGTCAGAAAACACTAGCTGGGGGTTTAGTTTGGGTCCCGGGGCATTTTTAGGCCATACCGGCAACCCAAAAGGGTAGTTTGGTAATTTCGGAATTTTGGGAATTAAAACCCACGAAAATTAGAAGTTAAAATCTGATTTAGTCTTTACCCACTAAACCCACTAACAACACTAAATGACTTAATGGGCTACGGGAGTTTCATGAGAAGTTAGGAGAGGTTCCCAAAAGAGAAAACCTTAACCTTCATCTTCAACCTTCAACCTTGGGAGAAAAAGGAGAGAGAGCAACCTTCATCAATTCAACACCAAATTCAGAGAATAATCCAAGGCAAGTGGTTTAATTACGTTAATTTCAAGCGAATGTTTCTTCCATGATTAGAAAATTATATAATCGCATTGTATTGGAAGATTTATAAAAACCCATGAGATTGGAGTTATAAATTCAGATTTTGATATAGGTTTGCATGTAGAATTGTTATTGGGTGATTGAACTAAAATAATTACTACTCTTTATGTTACAAAAACGGATTTATTTATGGAAATTTATGATTCTATATTCTAGGGTTCTTACTCAAAAGATTTGGGGAAAAACTGTGGGAGATGTGATAATTAGGTGTTGTATAGGAAGATTTATCCCATGAATGTGTTAAAATACGACCTAAGTATGTTTAAGAATGATTAGAAACCTTGAACTACTGTTGGAATGATGTTTAGATGATATTAGAGGTGAAGAAAATTGGGAAAAACGAGATAGGAGAATTCTGGGCTCGAAACTGTCACCTCGTTAGAAGGCCTGCCCAGGTCGTTCGAACGAGCTCGTTCGAACGAGCTTCTAACGAGTTGACAGTTTGACTTCTAATGAGTTGGATGTTCGTTCGATGCCTTTCGTTCGAACGAGATCTCATTAGATGCCCACTTCGTTCGAACGAACTCTCGTTCGAACGACCTCGTTCGAACGAGACTTCTAACGAGTTGACAGATTGGCCTTTTTGGCCTGATTTGATTTCTAATGTCCCGTAACCTGGTTTAATTGTAGAGATAACATTCCCTTGATGACTAATTGATATAGTTGGGATATTTGGGATATATTGAGGAGTAAAACATAGAAGTGTGATTTGAACCAAATGAAAATTGTGGATTAGGACGTGAGTGACTAATTACGATGTGAGAGTAATTGACGACTTAAATGTTAGTATTAACCGGGGATATGTGAATTGCGTAACATTATAAGTTGGTATAAGAATGAGAAGTATACCACAAATAAATTATGGTAATTACTAAGATGTGTGCATGCTTAGTATATGTATATGATTTTATGTGTATGACATACCTACCATACTTGCTATCACGGGAGGTTTACGTTTGCTTAGGGCCATCTAATCTTTGTGTGCACGGATTTAGATTGGTACCTCGAGGACATAGGTCAGAGAAGGACTTATTGGGAAGTTAATAAGACTGTTGATCATGGGAGCGTAGGTATGTGCGTGACCCATGTGATGTGACTGTGTTCGCCTCCATTGATTGTGATTGTTGTTATCTGAGAACGATTCTTGAGAGATTCGGAATGCGTGATCCTTATGTACGTGATGTACCGAGGTGGATAGCAGAGTATGTGTGCACCGTAGCTTAGTCTCGGGGTGCTTGTATTGTATATTTATGATGTGAATGATATACGGTTAAATGAACAGACTTTTCATGTTTAATTATGTGAATAATTTATAGTAACTCCTTGAGAAGATAAATAAGGGGATAACCTCCAGTAAATTGTATTGCTAATAAGTGAGAATCCAAGTTTAAGTAAAGCCCTCTATTTAATTGATAACGTTAGAATGTATAATGGGAATCGAGTAGAAAGGTTAGAACTTATGTCGGTTTAGTTAGATATGAGAATCACTTGAATGGCTACGGTACGTTAGGAGTGCATAATTAGTCGAGAGGTGAGTATTTCATGTGAGAGCACGTCCTAACATGTATTTTTCATTCATTGTTTTAATGTTATTAAAGCACTTGCTATTTTTAAAATACTCTCCACTTTCGGGCTCTGACCCGTTTGCTTTCAAATCTATTTTTGTAAAAATCTTTTTAGGTGCCCAGCCACAAGGACACCATGCATAGGAATTCTATTCAGGTGATGAGCTGTAGTTGTTGTGGAAGTTACAGGGCCTTGCTAGTAGACGCTTCTTTTGTCTTGACTCTATTCAGTGTTCATTATTTGTAGGGCATGTCTCCCATTTCTATTAGAGACATTTTATATTTCAGTTATTCAGACTTTGGTTTGTAATTAATTCAGGATGCAGACTTGTTTTATTTATTTCCATCTTGGGATTGTTGTGAGGAGTATTTCCTCTAGACTCATTATTACTTGTTGATTTCACTATTGGAACTTTATTGTGTATGGTTATGTTATTCTTTTATTCTTCACTTACTTCATGTTAATCAGATTTAATTTAAAATTGGCAACTCGATTTTTTTAATACTAGGTGGTTAGTAATCATTAAAATGTTTTCGACAGTGATGCTATTAACTGAACCAACTTGGCATTTTGTATTAATTTTAATAAAGGAGTAGCTACCCGGTATTTAATTAGTCGGGGTGTCACAGATGGTATCAGAGCATCAGGTTCTAGTGTCCTTTAGGATCTGTACGGCTTATTATGTTTCCGCTGAGCTTTCTTTGATGTAGAGCCCTATAATTTAGGACTGTTGTATTCTTTTGTATATACTACGCTCTTCAGCTATTTTGAGATAATAACTGCAAGCTTATAAGACTTTACTCTCATTTCAGATGCCTCCACGACGTGCGCAGCGAGTTCCTAGGGATGCACAGCCCGAGCCACAACCAGCACCAGTACAGGGCACCATGAATGCCGCCGAGGTTGCAGCTATTGTAGCCCAAGCGGTAAATGCCGCCCTAGCCGTTGTACAGCAGGCACCACCTCAGGCGCCAGTAGCTGCACCAGTTCAGGCACATGCATTCCCGTCTGCTTGGGAATGCGTACGTGATGCTTTTCAGAAAGCACACCCACCGGAGTTCGCCGGTAGCTCCGATGTTATGGTTTCAAGTCAATGAAGGAAAGACATTCAGAGGCACTTGAGAATGTTTGAGTGCACCGACGTTCAGAAGCAGGTACTAGCTACTTTCAAGCTAGTGGGATCTGCACTGCAGTGGTGGGAGTCTATTACCACCGGGGAGGAGAGAGATACTCTCACAATACGGGAGTTTTGGGTGCGGTTCGACCGCAAGTATTTTCCGTCAGCTGTTCACACGGAAATGAGGAGGAAGTTAATGAATCTCAGACAGGAAGGAAAGACTGTGGCCGAGTATGAGGCTGAATTCACAAATCTACTGAATATTGTCCCGGATGAGATACCGACAGAGGAGAAGAAGATCCAGAAGTTCACCGATGGATTGACATGGAGGATCCGTCAGTATTTGTTGGGGAACCTCTCATTGGCCACTTATTCTGACGTGGTTAATGCTGCACTGTTACACTGCCAGGATCACCGCTTTCACATGGCTGAGAGCAAGAGATCAGGAGAGTCCATCCATCAGGGCAGGACTGGAGGAAATGGTGCCAGTGGGGCACAATCTACTCAGGGGCAGAGGCAGGGTGACCAGGGTTCTCAGCAGGGGGATCATAAGATGTTCAGATCGGGGAATTTCAGGCACGGACAGGGAGGTTTTAGGCAGGGCCATCAGGGTCCGAACGGCCATCAGGGCCAGCAGGGGCAGAATGGTCAACATCAGTTTCAGCAGGGCCAGCAAGGCTAGGGCAGAAATGGTAACGGTCACCAGGGCCATGGTCAGCAGGGGCAGCGAGGGGGAAACTTACATAGGAAGTGTTTCATTTGTGGTAAGATTGGCCACAAACGTCAGGATTGTCCTGATAGGGGCAGGGCCCCACAGCAGCAGCAGTAGGGTGCTCGACACGAGCCACAGAGGCCTATATTTCCCGCCGTCCTCCCAGCACCACAGATGGCAGCATTACCACCCATTCCAGCAGTCCCAGTTCAGCGGGGACAGCTTCAGTATGGGAGAGTATATCAGCTTCAGCAGGCCGCAGCCCCACAGGATCCACCGGCCATTGAGGGTATGTTCTCTATTCAGGGAACTATGGGGCGTATTTTGTTTGACACGGGGGCTACACACTGTTTTATTGCTATGAGATTTGCACGCACCATTGGGTTGTTAGACACCGCCGAGAGTACGGTTACTTGTGTAGATTCACCGTTGAGTAAGGGTTCCGTGATTTCCCTTATTTGTAGAGGTGTGGGTATAGAGATCGGGAGGTTTACTTTACCCACTGATATGTTAGTATTAGAGATGACCGAGTATGATGCCATTATTGGTATGGATTGGCTAGTTGCGTACCGAGCCACGATAGACTGTTTTAGTAGGAGTATTATCTTTGCCATTCCCGGGCAAGAGGTGTTTTTAGTGGCGATGCCTCGCCCTGAGGGAGGATCGTCCACTCACTTGTACTATATGGAGGAGGAGACCTCTAAGGAAGTGGTGATATCACTTGATTTGATTCCGATTGTTCGAGAGTTTGCCGATGTATTTCAGGATATACCTGGATTACCTCCGAGTAGAGAGGTAGATTTTGTGATCGATTTGACGTCGGGCACTCGGCCTATTGCCCACGCACCTTACCGTATGGCTCCAGTTGAGATGAGAGAGTTACGGGATCAGATTGAGCAGTTGTTGGGTCAGGGATTCATCCGGAGGAGTACCTCGCTGTGGGGTGCCCCTGTATTGTTCGTGAAGAAGAGGGATGGATCATTGAGGTTGTGTGTATATTACCGGGAGTTGAATAAGGTCACGATACGGAATAACTATTCGTTGCCCCGAATCGATGACTTATTCGACCAGTTGAGAGGAGCTTCTTTCTTCTCAAAGATTGATTTGCGATCAGGATACCATCAGTTACGTATCAGGGAAGAGGATGTCTCGAAGACTGCTTTCTTAACGAGATATGGTTCCTACGAGTTTCGGGTTATGCCTTTTGGTTTGACCAACGCTCCAACCGTGTTTATGGACTTGATGATTAGGGTGTTCAGAGAGTTCCTGGACCAGTTCGTCATTGTTTTCATTGATGACATTCTGGTTTACTCCCAGACAGAGGAGGAGCACGCCGAGCATTTGAGGCGGATTTTGCAGACGCTACGTCAGAATGAGTTGTATGCAAAGTATGAGAAGTGTGGGTTTTGGCTGAAGGAGGTTCAGTTTTTGGGGCATATTATTTTCGACCGGGGGATATCTGTTGATCCGGGTAAGGTATCCGCGGTGAGGGAGTGGGGACAACCCATGACACCGACTGAGATCCGTAGTTTCTTGGGCTTAGCAGGATACTACAGGAGGTTTATTCGGGGTTTCTCCAGGATAGCGGGTCCCATGACACATCTGACTCGTAAGGGTGTGCCATTCATCTGGAGTGATGCCTGTCAGTTGGCATTCGATGGATTGAAAGACAAGTTGACTTCAGCACCTGTGTTAGCATTGCCGAGACCGGGAGTTGAGTATCTACTTTACACCGATGCATCCTTACAAGGACTTGGAGGTGTATTACAGCAGGAGAGTCAGGCCATAGCTTATGCTTCCCGTAAGCTTAAGCCCCACGAGAAGAATTACCCCACTCGTGATTTGGAGTTAGCGGCAGTTGTATTTACCCTTCGGATTTGGAGACATTACATTTTGGGGAGAAGTTTCGATTGTTCACAGACCACAAGTCCCTACAGTACCTATTCACGCAGAAGGAGTTGAATATGCGGCAGTGAAGGTGGCTTGAGTTTGTGAAGGATTATCAGTTCGATATCCAATATCACCCGGGGAAGGTTAACGTGGTAGCAGACGCGTTGAGCCGTAGAACAGTAGATGAGGTGGCAGGGGTGTGGAAGGCAAAGTGGAAAGAGTTGAGACACCAGGATGCAGTGGCCCGATCATTCATGTCGGTGATGACTGTTACACCGTAGATTGTCACGAGAGTGGTAAAGGCACAAGCAGATGACTCGTTCTGTCAGGAGCAGATAGTTCGATTATTAGCAGAGGGAGCCGAGTCCTATACCGTTAGCTCAGACGGGGGATTACGCTTCAATGGGAGACTGGTAGTTCCGGAAGGGGAGGAATAGCGACACGAGGTGATGGCAGAGTCGCATGGCTCACGGTTCGTGGCACATCCCGGTGGGGACAAAATATACCAAGACATGAGACGTCAGTATTGGTGGAACGGGATGAAGAGAGATATTGCCATGTTTGTTTCTAAATGCGCCACTTGTCAGCTGGTAAAAGTGGACCATCAGAGACCGGCAGGACTTCTACAGCCATTAGAGGTCCCGATGTGGATGTGGGAGAGCATCTACATGGACTTTATCATGGGGTTACCTACGTCACAGAGGGGTCACGACTCCATTTGGGTAATTGTGGACAGGTTGACCAAAGTTGCTCAGTTTCTAACCGTAAGGACAGACTACACTACGGGACAGTATGCCCAGCTTTTTATTGCAGAAATAGTGAGACTTCACGGTGTGCCCCTAAATATCGTGTCTGACCGAGACAAGATATTTGTTTCACGGTTTTGGGAGAGTTTTCAGGAGGCCATGGGCACGAATTTGCGGTTGAGTACGGCATATCACCCGCAGACCGATGGGCAAACCGAGCGTACAAATCAGATGTTGGAGGACATGTTGCGTATGTGCATCATTGATTTCGGGGGTGGATGGTAGCAGTATCTTCCACTGGTGGAGTTTGCTTACAACAACTCCTACCAGTTCACCATTGGCATGGCTCCATTTGAGGCATTGTACGGTAGACCTTGCCGTTCCCCAGCATGTTGGTTGGAGGTGGGGGACAACAAACTACTTGGGTCGGAAGTGATTCAGGATACTTCGGCAAGGATAGAATTGATACGGAGTCGCATTCGGGTAGCTCAAGATCGGCAGAAGAGCTATGCTGATGCGAAGAGGTTCTTCAGGGAGTTCCAAGTGGGGGACCAGGTTTTACTCAGAGTATCTCCTATGAAGGGGATTATGCGATTTGGGAAGAAGGGGAAGTTGGCACCGAGATACGTGGGACCATTTCCTATCATCGAGCGGATTGGATCTGTTGCGTATAGACTTGGGTTACCGGAGTATTTACACAGGATTCATGATGTGTTTCATATATCCTCGCTAAGGAAATATCTTAGAGATGATTTGGCTCATTCTCACATTGCTTTGGAGGACATCGATCTCCAGCCCGATAGCTCCTACGAGGAGGGGCCGATTGCTATTTTGGACCGAAGTGAGCGGAAACTGCGGTCAAAGATAGTTTCGTTAGTACGTGTTCAGTGGCGGCATCATAATGCCGAGGAGTCCACATGGGAGCGCGAGGATGAGATGCTCGAACGTTATCCAGAGTTGTTTTTACCAGGTACTTTTTAGTTCCGAATTTCGGGACGAAATTCTGTTATTAGGGGGGAAGTATGTAATACCCCGCATTTTTATCGATATTTATTTATGGGATTAATTAAATTAAATGTGAATTAATTGAGAATTAATTCGGATAAAATACTAACGAGATGTGAGTTGGTATTTGATTATAATGTGTATATATGGCAATATATGAATATTAAAAATATTGAAATTGTCGCGAGGCCGAAATACGGCAATTTGGAAAATTTAGTTGGGACGCACATGACAGTCGCGTCAGGAATGTAATTATTTGAATTAAAAAGTGAATTATATTTTTATCAACCGTGTGGTCATTTTGAGTGCGCCAACGAGTCCGAAAGGGTCTAAATAGTCAGAAAACACTAGCCGGGGGTTTAGTTTGGGTCCCGGGGCATTTTTAGGTCATACCGGCAACCCAAAAGGGTAGTTTGGTAATTTCAGAATTTTGGGAATTAAAACCCACGAAAATTAGAAGTTAAAATCTGATTTAGTCTTTACCCACTAAACCCACTAACAACACTAAATGACTTAATGGGCTACGGGAGTTTCATGAGAAGTTAGGAGAGGTTCCCAAAAGAGAAAACCTAAACCTTCATCTTCAACCTTCAACCTTGGGAGAAAAAGGAGAGAGAGCAACCTTCATCAATTCAACACCAAATTCAGAGAATAATCCAAGACAAGTGGTTTAATTACGTTAATTTCAAGCGAATGTTAATTCCATGATTAGAAAATTATATAATCGCATTGTATTGGAAGATTTATAAAAACCCATGAGATTGGAGTTATAAATTCAGATTTTGATATAGGTTTGACTGTAGAATTGTTATTGGGTGATTGAACTAAAAGAATTACTACTCTTTATGTTACAAAAACGGATTTATTTATGGAAATTTATGATTCTATATTCTAGGGTTCTTACTCATAAGATTTGGGGAAAAACTTTGGGAGATTTGATAATTAGGTGTTGTATAGGAAGATTTATCCCATGAATGTGTTAAAATACGACCTAAGTATGTTTAAGAATGATTAGAAACCTTGAACTACTGTTGGAATGATGTTTAGATGAGATTAGAGGTGAAGAAAATTGGGAAAACGAGATAGGAGAATTCTGGGCTCGAAACTGTCACCTCGTTAGAAGGCCTGCCCAGGTCGTTCGAACGAGCTCGTTCGAACGAGCTTCTAACGAGTTGACAGTTTGACTTCTAACGAGTTGGATGTTCATTCGATGCCTTTCGTTCGAACGAGATCTCGTTAGATGCCCACTTCGTTCAAACAAACTCTCGTTCGAACGACCTCGTTCGAACAAGACTTCTAACGAGTTGACAGATTGGCCTTTTTGACCTGATTTGATTTCTAATGTCCCGTAACCTGGTTTAATTGTAGAGATAACATTCCCTTGATGACTAATTGATATAGTTGGGATATTTGGGATATATTGAGGAGTAAAACATAGAAGTGTGATTTGAACCAAATGAAAATTGTGGATTAGGACGTGAGTGACTAATTACGATGTGAGAGTAATTGACGACTTAAATGTTAGTATTAACCGGGGATATATGAATTGCGTAACATTATAAGTTGGTATAAGAATGAGAAGTATACCACAAATAAATTATGGTAATTACTAAGATGTGTGCATGCTTAGTATATGTATATGATTTTATGTGTATGACATACCTACCATACTTGCTATCACGGGAGGTTTACGTTCGCTTAGGGCCATCTAATCTTTATGTGCCCGGATTTAGATTGGTACCTCGAGGACATAGGTCAGAGAAGGACTTATTGGGAAGTTAATAAGATTGCTGATCGTGGGAGCGTAGGTATGTGTGTTACCCATGTGATGTGACTGTGTTCGCCTCCATTGATTGTGATTGTTGTTATCTGAGAACGATTCTTGAGAGATTCGGAATGCGTTATCCTTACGTACGTGATGTACCGGGATGGATAGCAGAGTATGTGTGCACCGTAGCTTAGTCTCGGGGTGCTTGTATTGTATATTTATGATGTGAATGATATACGGTTAAATGAACAGACTTGTCATGTTTAATTATGTGAATAATTTATAGTAACTCCTTGAGAAGATAAATAAGGGGATAACCTCCAGTAAATTGTATTGCTAATAAGTGAGAATCCGAGTTTAAGTAAAGCCCTCTATTTAATTGATAACGTTAGAATGTATAATGGGAATCGAGTAGAAAGGTTAGAACTTATGTCGGTTTAGTTAGATATGAGAATCACTTGAATGGCTACGGTACGTTAGGAGTGCACAATTAGTCGAGAGTTGAGTATTTCATGTGAGAGCACGTCCTAACATGTATTTTTCATTCATTGTTTTAATGTTATTAAAGCACTTGCGGTTTTTAAAATACTCTCCACTTTCGGGCTCTGACCCGTTTGCTTTCAAATCTATTTTTGTAAAAACCTTTTTAGGTGCCCAGCCACAAGGACACCATGCATAGGAATTCTATTCAGGTGACGAGATGTAGCTGTTGTGGAAGTTATAGGGCCTTGCTAGTAGACGCTTCTTTTGTCTTGACTCTATTCAGTGTTCATCATTTGTAGGGCATGTCGCCCATTTCTATTAGAGACATTTTATATTTCAGTTATTCAGACTTTGGTTTGTAATTAATTCAGGATGCAGACTTTTTTTATTTATTTCCATCTTGGGATTGTTGTGAGGAGTATTTCCTCTAGACTCATTATAACTTGTTGATTTCACTATTGGGACCTTATTGTGTATGGTTATGTTATTCTTTTATTCTTCACTTACTTCATGTTAATCAGATTTAATTTAAAATTGGCAACTCGTTTTTTTTAATACTAGGTGGTTAGTAATCATTAAAATGTTTTCGACAGTGATGCTATTAACTGAACCAACTTGGCATTTTGTATTAATTTTAATAAAGGAGTAGCTACCCGGTATTTAATTAGTCGGGGTGTCACACAATCCTCACTCCAAGATTGATTATGGTGCAAGATCACACTCAAATTTCTCAAAAACTCTCTATGGCTTCACAAATGGTTTATTTTCTTCTCCAATGCCTTTTCTGAGTTTTCTAACCTCTAAACCCTAGCCTTCCCAATTTATATGCTGATAAAGATGTTGAAAATTCGTAGGTCTCTTAACCCTTGATTACCAAATGACTAAAATGCCCCCATACTATTCCGATTTAGTCTAAACTTATCCCGGGACCCAATCAACACCCCCGAGTATACTATTCTGACTATTTCGACCCTTTAGGAGTTATCCCGACCTCAAAATCATCATCCGAGTCACTCTAAATAATTATCCTATCTCGACCTCAATTTGGTCCATCCACGACTCCTGGTTGAGATAAATTCAATTACGCCAATCTCAATCACTGTGATGCATAATAATTTCTATAAATCATTTATTATTCACTTAGTAAATTTAACAAATAATATTAATCATTATCTATTTCTCTTGATTAATATATGATGACCACATTTTTATTTAATTCAATTAAATTACTTCACTCATGTAATTTAAAATAAATCAAATAATTTATCGAATAAATTAAATTCCAAATACGCAGAAATACGGGGTATTACACCTTACTGGAAATAAACTTCAAAATAGGGAAAAAATATTTAATGGAATAAAATGAGAAGCGTTTAGGAAGAGAAGAAAGGATTTTGAATAACTTAAGGGTATTTTATCTCTCTAAAGCGTGCAAAGGTTTTGATATGATAAGAGAAATGTTTTTAAACACGTTTTATACTTTTAAGGCGGTAATGATTATCGATTTTAATGAGGCATGACATCATGCCTTGGGAGTAATACTAACAGCGCACACACTTCTTCAAACACGCGCGCCTTAAATGTGCATGTCTCAATTATCAAACATGACACATGGAAACCTCAAGCCTAAGAAAAAAATTCACATATAAATGTGCTCGGCCCCAGATGAGCCAAAAAGATCCTCATAATCTAACTAGAACATAATCCAATAACACTTCACAGTTAAAACTTCACTCACTCAATATACTCAGCACATACCCAGAAGACAAGATACTTCAAAGAATCTGCTATGAGCTATAATTGTGAGAAAAGTATTAGGGGCTTTTGTTATACCATATATATGGTATGGCTCATGAACCAATCAGAAGAGGACACCTAGACTCATCATCTACAAAAATGAGATCACCGCATCTATTAATCTATTTATCCCCATCAGACTTGACTGGTCATCTCACTTCATTACTTAGTAGTTCGACAACATTTTCTTGTAACTCCATTGTAGTAGGTATATACCATGTGATTATATGATGTCGTCAGTGAACCCACATGGTGGAGATATGAAAATATTTCCCCATGTTCCCATAACTAACTTCATGATTATTCGGTTACCTCACATGTAAGGCATGTACTTATCAAACCTATAAAGGCAAGTCATATGGCATATTTTTTCTCTCTTCTCTAGCAGTCTATAAATGCCACACTTTTTGGGGATTCAATATATTTTTCCTTATTGTTATGTTGTCTAATTATAGAAAGAAATTGAGATCCTTCGTTTTGTATTCATCAATGATTTTTTTCCATTAACCCAATACATCAAACACTGCACCTCTGAACGTAGGCACCGCTTTGGGTTGAACCACGTAAATCCTATCTTATTACTCTTTCTCTCATTTATTCACTTTTTTCTCAAGATTTGTATTTCGGTACTTTATATCTCTTATATGATAATTGCTTATAATTTATATATTCAAGATAAGATAAATTAGTATACTAGTTTTAGGCGATAACACACATGTTCCAATAATCAAGTGGAATATGAGGTTGTTATAATGGGTTTTAAGATCCTTAGAAGTTGTAATACATCAGTCATAGAAATATATGGGGATTGTCAAACGGTCACAAGACAATTAACTAGTTAATATATGTGTGCCCATGATGGCTTAATTTTATATAACCATGTGGCCTTGAATTTAGTATCCACATTTGATGAGGTCATATTAAAATATGTTCCTAAATTTCTAAATAAAGAGGTTAATGAACTGGAAGCTTGATGATAGGTTCGTAGCAAAGTTAAAGATCAGTTACATTAATGAATTTTTACCATTATTGCATAGCAAATGACCTTGGTTTGAAATTGAAGATATTTATGTTCAAGAAGATTGGAGAAAGCCATTGATTGAATATCTAACTCATCCAAATATCAAGAGTAATAGTGCTATAAAATTAAGAGAAACTAATTGTGTTGTGTATGTGGAAAAATTGTTCAAAAGAAGTGTTTATGGAATGATTCTAAAATTCCTACATAAATAAGAGGGTCTAACAGCCATTGCACAAGTCCATGATGGCATGGGGCTCATCAAGATCGAATAAGATGAGGTGGTTATTAAGAAGGCATGACTTCTATTGGCCTTCCAACTTAAAAGATTGTATTTAGTTCGGAAAAGGATGTTAAAGGTTCCAACAATATGGTCCTATAAAATATGTGCCTCCTATTGACCTACAATATGTATTAAAACCTTGTCCATTTAGAGAATGGGATATTGATATCATAGGATAAATTTAGCCTCCATCTTCCATACTGCACAACTTTATGCTTATGGAAACAGATTATTTTACTAAGTGGGTGGAGGCAAAAGATCTAAAATCATATACCCAAAATGAGTTGTTATATTTCTTTTAAGATATTGTGTAGATGTTTGGTATCCCAAAAATCATAACCATAAGACAATGCAAGAATTTTTTAATATAGATGTTGTTAAAATTCACTTCAAGGTTAGGAATAACTTTGACAAAATAAGCATCTTATTATGCTCAATCAAATGGTGAGGAAGAGGCAACAAATAAAGTAATCAAAAATACCCCGAGTAAAGTGATTAAGAAAAATCCAACAGATTGGAATAATGTGTTGCTAGAAGTATTAAGGGATTATAGGGACTCTAAAAGGTCAAGTATATGGGTAACTTCATATGCCTTAACCTATGGGCATGATGTTTTCCTACCAGTAGAAACCATTCTAAATTCATCGAGAGTGGTAGCAAAAATTAATTGATAGTAAAAGACTATAATCAAGCTACGTTCATGGAGTTAAAAAACATATATTAAGATAGGATTAGAGGCTTGAATAATACATTGGTCCAAAAGAATAAAATAACTAAGAACTATAATAAAAAAAAAAGTAAAACAGAGACCTTTAATGAGGGGGACCTGGTTTGAAAAATCATTTTACCTCGAGGATCAAAAGATTCAGTCTGTGGCAAGTGGTCCCCAAAGTGGGATGGACCATTTTCATATAACTCCATTGTAGTAGGTATATATCATGTGATTAAAGCTATATTGCCCTAATATTTAGGAATCAAGAAAGTAAGAGAAAAAATCATAGTCAAATAATCAGAGTCATATATATATTGGCAATTACATGTTATAGAAGTGTCTGAATATAAAGGACTTAACTGAACTATAAATTCTAGTACATAACTTTTTGGTTCTAATTTGAACCTCCATCCCTTCGAAAACAATACTGGTAGACATCTGCATATCTCATACCAATTGATCCAATCTCAGTTGAAAATCAACTTCCTCGATGGAAGTCAATTTTAATTTGGCATTGACCCTGGCTAGCTTTTTCTCTAATTCTTCCTTCTCTACTAAAAGGGTAGTTATCCTTGTTTGAAAAAAAAAATGTTGCAAGCTCTGGCTACTTCAGCTTTTTAGTTTGAGAAATGGGCTTAGTCTATTGATAAGACATTTTCTTCAGCTTCCACTTGGGTCATAGTGTATACAAACTATGGAAGTTCTAGGACACCAGTATTTTAGGTGTTTTAAACACTTTCTTCTAGGCCTTTGAGATTAAAAATACAAGAGCGGGTTATTTTTAACCCTTTGAGAAAACAAAAGTCAGCAAGAGCCTCACATATCACCCTGGCAAAGCTTTGAAGTAACTGCAAAGCTTGAAAAGCTCCCCTCCCAATTTCCACTGAAGAAGATCTGGCTGATCCCGAAGAAGATGCTATAATTGTTATTCCACATTGGTAGAATAAATTTCCAAGGATAGAACAAGGTCCCCAAATATAATTTATTGAAGTTTCACTTAAAAAGTAGTGACTTCACCTGGTGTCATTAAATCAAGAAGGCCCACAGCTAGAGGATCAACCTCATCTTGTGGGGGATATTCCCTTAAATGAGAAGTAGTTATGGAGCATCCTTAGAATATGGTGGAATTAAGGTTGATGTTGGTGTATTATCTATAAGATTGGAACCTTGATTGGTTTTGTCTTCTATATGAGCTGAAGTATTAGCAACAGCATCTTTAGAGACGGGAATAGAGATGGGAAAGTGAACATTTATTAGGGTTGCTTCAACTCTAAGAATTGGGTTCAAAGTGGGAGTGGGTGTTTGAGTAGGTATATCAAGTGGCTTATTTATTGGAGAAGCTGGAGGAGGTATCATAGGATCTAAGATTTGCAAGGGTTCCTCCACATTGACTGAGATATAAGCTAAATTTATGATAAGATAAGAATAATTCAAAGTCAGATTTATTAGTGTAATGATGCCATACTATGAAAAGTTGCTTTATAAGTGAAATACATTAGTATACCTACCAATTGGACCTTATGAATTTTTCGTTTGGCTAATGTTTTTACTGGTTTCCTCTTTAGAATATTAAGCGTGGTTGATATGTGAGGTTCAATAGGTTTAGGGGTACCTGAAGAAGTTCTATCAAGAACATCAGAAGAGGATTTATCTTTTGTTGGTCGAACAAGAGGAGCAACATCTTCCTCATTTTATTCCTACACTAACGCCTTTATTTCATCAGGAGATAATTTACTCTAGCATGTAGAAATATAAGAACTAGGGGTGGAGATTTTATAAAAACATAAGGTGGATAAGTAGAGACCAAAATAAATAAAGATAAAAATATAAGAGGTGACAAAAGCCTTATCAGGAAAAGAGGGCATTAAAGGCTTTATAGGAGCTTATAATGTCTTTAAATGAACGCAAACATGGTTTAACCACCAATAAAAAAAATCCTCATCTACCCATATAAATCATCCTCAACTATGCTAAAGGTGCTTCTGACCTTATAACAATTCATAATCACATCTAAAACAATTGCTTTGGGATTTATGGAGACTTGGAAAACAACTGAGGGCTGGAAATACTCTTCTTAGGAACTGGAATAGATTGGAAAAACCCAAAGTGCCTAGAAAATTGAGTAGACAACTAAATTTAATGAAAAGATTTAGAATTGGAGGCATTGCGAGGTGATGAACCATGGTACAAGTCCTTGGAAATTAGGAAGCTTTCCCCAAAAGAATCCATTTCTTCAATAGAGGATAACTTTTTTTAAATCGATGCATGTCAATAAGGAGATTTAGCAGGTGCCAATAAAGGTTGAAAGTGAATCCTCGTCCTATCAATTTTTAGACCTCTAAATATATTAATAGGAGCTTAATTTTAGGAAAATAGGCATGCAACCACATTTAGAGGACTAACAGGGGCCCACCTTGATTGTCATTAAAAGTATACCATTGAAGCTCAAAACGGATTCTATATAGATTGCCTAAAAGGTAAGGAGAGCAAGATCCACTTCTTTAACTTTGATGAGAGCGGTAGCTATGAAGGAATATTCCAACATAACTCTTTGAGATTTATCACAAAAAAATGTTCTTCAATAACCTAAGAAAAAGAAAACAATAGTATTCCCCTTAACTTATAATTTATATGTTTTTCATGTGTTTGTTCATGAAAGTTTAGTAAGATAAGAAAATATTTTGACTCTTCAATCTTAAAGGGATTTCAATTAGCGACATATGAGTATGAACATCTTCCCCAATTGACTTAAAGCTAACCATCTTGAATATGTTCAGTATAGTGGGGCTTACCATTCCAAAATTAAACTAAAATTAATTAAATGTTGAGTTCTAAAACTGAATGGCGCTGAAAATAATGAACGGATCATATTCAATACCCACCAAGCTGAGTTTAACAACATCATAGATGCCGACAACCTCCATATACCCCATATTGGCTATAAGCATCTGGTGTGGTGTATTATCCAATATTTTCGAACAAAACCAAAACCTAAAAGAGGAGGGTTCTTTAAGGTAGGTAGGATCATAAATGAGAAGGGTTTGATCCCCTGAACTTGGGATAAAACACTATGGGTGGAAATGGGAGCTCTTCATTAAAAAAAAAGAGGCAATAGTGTAGTGGATAACTCCATAAGGGGTTTTGAAGGGGAAAATAATACTCCCAACAACAATAGAATCATTGGTCACAAACTTTTTAAGAGAATCATCGAATTGGGAGTAAACATAAGGGCTTGTAGAATTAAACTCCATTAATAGTAAAATCTTGAAGAAAGATAAAAATATCCTTTAGAGCTAAAAGTGTGCTTGGAGAGAGAAATTAAACGGTAAAAAAAAGGATAAGAAGCGTGTTTAAGTAGCTTAAATATGTCGTTTGAAATGGAAAATAATACCACGTGTCTCCGTGAACGTTCCTTCCAAAAAAGTAAAATCATGGGGAAGTGGGATGATAAAAAGGCACCTTTAACGGGTACATCAATCAAAATATCCTCATGATTATATTTACGATTCATTAATAACCCAAGAAATTGAAATCAATTACTGAGAGTCCCTAAACATTCAAATGTATTGATTGAAAGGAATTGCAAAAGTTGCTCATTTTCTAAGAATTAATTATTCCAATTGTAAATAAAAAGTTATTATTTGGACGTTTCCACACGTGCAATGGGATTTGGTAAGACCACTACCAATAGTAAAACATGCATGCAGAATAGACTAAAATTAAAATATTTTTCGGTCTAAAAGTATCAAAATAGTCACAAGTACTACAACATACTAAATTTGGTTAAAGCATAAAATGTTCATCAAATTACTAAATTAAAATATTATGCCATGGTGACAGAGTTGGTTAAATAAAGAAATTAAGTATTAAACAAATAAGAAACTACATCAAATATCTATAATACATTGGCTAGATTTCAAACCTTCAACAGAACATCATCCTCTATGGATGGAGTTGTAATGAGGAAATGTATAAGTAAAAAATGTGTATAATGTATTCAATAAAGAAATAATATTATTTTTCTCCGAATCTATAAAATCTTGAGCCATTATTAATAAAAAGGCCTCGTGATGTTGTAGACTTCGAATTGTCTCTTTAGCTTCCTCCTATAGTTGCCTAGAGTTGAAGGCAATTTCTTTAAGGGAAAGAGTATCAAAGACATAATTCTCAGGATTTTCTTGTTCATGAACAAAAACTAAGGACAAATCCTCCAAATCCTCCAAGATACGACTCGTATTAGTAAAACATTCACCATAAAAAGCCTTTTGTTTATCGTAGTCTTCAAACTCAACATCATGTTACCTTACCCTTCTAATAAAAAAGGATAAGTTTTGAGGAAAAAATATATTTGGTCATTAAGAATTGGAGGAGTGTCTTAGAAGTGTTGAACAACTAGAATGACCCATATCAAGTCATTTAGGGCATGACCTTTCAAAGAACTTAGGGAGAAAGATGGAAAAATTATGGAGAACCTCCAAAGCTTGCCAAATAGTAATGACAGTATAGGACTGAGTCAAGGTGTGATAACCTATGTCCAAATCATCTTGGACATATTTATCTAAATCTCTCATTGTATCCCCGGATAATGTGTGGGGGGGAAGACCACCATGTCAGAAAGGAAAATGTCAGAGAAGCTTTCCTCGATTATAAACTCTTGAAGGCATTAGTATCAAAGTTAGCCCCGGCTGAGACGTAAGAGATATTTAGGCCATTGGTGATGAAATACAAGGTGCGATGCACAAAGGCGTGGTAGGGACAATTAGCATCAATGGAACTATATCTTGGAACCTTGTAAATTGAATAATTCCATGCATCCAAAAGTCTCAAATATTCACTCTTGATAGTATCAAAAGGAAAGTAGGACTGATAAGGTTTAGATAATCCATAGTCTCTACTAGGATTTTGCATGTGAAAGTAAGGTAGTTTACCTACATCCAAAACTCAAGTGGGAAGATAGGAGAGTAAGGATTTGATCATAGCCAAAGCCTGAAGTATCATGATTTGTCAGAATATATTCTTCCCACATAGGTCAAAAAGGAGGAGTTGGCAGGAGGCCATCAAGAACTACAGTGGAACGCTCACCATATTCGTTAGACGAACCATAAATTTTGTAATTGGGATTACAGATGAAAACTTATGCCGCATATTCCTCATCATCTTTAATATCCATGGCATCTTCATAAATTTCTTTTTTGATAAGATGAGGTTTTGGGATTCTAATAGATGGTCAATTGGTATCAAAACAAATTCCACTAATAGAAGGAGGAGCACGAATTTCATAATATTCATTATTAAACTCACTCCGAGAACCAATAGTATACAAATCATTATCCCAAAATTGGTCCGCGGAGATAACAGTAACCCCCGTGGGTTTACTCAATTTCTATATGACTTTGAGGAAGAACCAAACTCATAAATGCTCTTGGTTATAACATCACTATTCTCTTGAGATTCCATTGTTAAGTGCAAAGGAGATGGAAGAAGAAGAAGAGACAATGAGCTCAATAGAAAGTGAATGGTGGATTGAAATAAAAAATTTATCACTGCCAAAAGATGCTTATTTATACAACATTTACTTAGAGTACCTGAAGTGATGGTGTAAGAAAGTTAACAGTCCACTAGTTAATTTTTTAAAAATAAATAATTGGGGGGGGGGGGGGGGGTATGTTTACACCATATTATCACCGTTCAATGAGGATCTGCTATGTAGAATTTCATATCAGTAATCATAATTAAAGTTTAATGCGTTAGTTTAATGCCAAAGGCAACTCAAATGTTTGGCACTTGTCAAAGCTTTAGACATGGGTTTAAGCACAAAGTGATGGTTATTGGGGAATGTAAGCACCTAGGTGGAAAAATCTAATTGGTTAACCACCCACTAATTAAAAGGCAATTGCATGTCAAGGAACTCTATAAAATAAGTAACTAGAGGACAAAGAAAAAGAAGACTCACTCAACAAAAAAAATCCCATTTACTTTTTACCTCTTTTTCCTTTTATTTCCTTTTTTTAATTTATTTATAACTTTTCTTTCATTTGAAGTAGTTTGTAACTCTCTTTACATTTTATTAAATGTTTCCTCGCCTTTATACTTTATTTATTTTACTTTCATTAGTGTAATCTTGGTTTGCATTATGCAGTGTAGTTGTTTCTTTTATTGTTCTGTACTTTTAAAGCTTTAATTTAATTTTAATTCATACAAATTACATTTTCTTCTTTAGTTATAGTTATTTATAAATATTTATCCCTCACAGTGAAGTCTTTCCAAAGGAAAGCATAAGTCTTCTTAATTGAAGCATAAAACGGTAAACAATTGCCTCAGTATCACAAGACTAAGATAATCAATGGGTTAGGAAAACCATAACATTGCCTAGCATACTCATAATTAACAAAAATACATAAACCAAGCCAGAGCCTAAACATATTCGATTGTGTTTATCGAAGGAGACATTAAGACAGAGTCCCACAAATGTGATTTGGATAAAGCCTGAGAAGATTTATTTGGAGAAGTATTTGAAAAATTAAATTAATCTAAAAAAGGATCTCTATCACTTTTGTATGGGCCCGAGTACTTCATTGTAAGAGCACTTAATGAGTTTAGCAAGCTTCTCTCAAAACTATTAAACATGGAGGATGATACAAGGTTGCGGTTGATTTCTCTTCCTAAAAGGTACGATCGTTGAGTGACTACAATGATGCACAAGAATAAAAGTATCATGTTGGATAAGGTCACATCAACCCTTATCTCTAATGAAAATAGGAAGAAGGTGGCTGATGGTGACGATGATGCCGCAAGCCTAGTTATTCGAGGAAGAATAGAGAATTGATGTTCTAAAATCTTGAGGTCCAAGTCAAAGGGTCACAAGGGCCGAGAATGTTACTGTCATAAGATTGGTCACATCATGAATTCCTATACCAAAAAGAATAATGGAAATGGAAAGGAAAGGAAAGGAAAGAAGCAGGTTCAAGATGCATCAGCGGTGTTGGCGAATGTAAGTGATTCAGGGATGTTGACGATTTTTTTCTCATAGCAACCCCAATTAGTGAGTCAAGTAATGACATTTGGGTTCTTAATTCTAGTTATTCAATTCACATGTGTCCCAATAAGTATTTTTTTCCCATACAAATAGATAAAAGTTGGTTCTGTTCTGATGACTGCTATAAGAGACTTCAAAATTCTGGAAATTAGATCAATCAAAACTAAGAAATATGATGAGTTGATGAGAACTCCGTTTGGTGTTCAACATGTTCCGAATCATTGGGTGAACCTTATGTCGATAAATGTGCTAGACTTTATGGGATAGATACTTGGAACATCAGGTTAAGCTATGAGGATTGTGGTCGGTTCCCTTGTGGTGTTTAGGATCACTAAGGTGAGAAATTTATATGTTCTCCAAGGAAAAATAGTAGTAGGTGGAGCTAGTGTGGGGCCTCTAGCGAGTGAAATCTCGCATTTAAAGCTTCACAACGGAGGAGCAGGCAAACATGGATTGCATTATGCTAAGAATGGCGATCTTTACTCTCAATTCGATTATGAGGGGACTACACAACATCTTAGGAGAGTGGACTACTCTTTCAAATGGTAATTGAAATTATTGTCATCCTTAAAAAGAGGCAAACCTATGAGGATGAGCATGATATCAGCTTGCGTTAGTCGTAGTGGCATTGAGTTAGTCCTATTGGGAGGCACGAAGATGAATGAGGGGTAAGCAACCTGTCATGATGGTGATGCGAGAGAAAAACGGGGGCACCCAAATTGCTAAAGGGGGAGAATTTGACTATAAATTATCAACTAATGATTAGGTGGAAGTTTAGGGAGCGTGTTATGTGTGATGTTAAACCGTGGGTTTTAGAGAGTGTTAGGGGCATTGTGGGTTTGACAAAAAATTTGGAGGGATTCTTGTATCTGTGCAAGATATGCATCGATTGAAGAGTAAGTCGAGGGTTAGATTGGAGGGGGACTAAAATTTAGATAAAAATCTTCATTAGTGTTCTGGTGATGGCGATCGTGAATTTTGGTGATAACCTTCATGTTATGATTTGTTGGATTGTTCATTGGAAGTTTGCCGGAAGAAAAAGAAGATTTTTTAGAGGGGCTCATGATCAGTGAACTTGGTGTCTCCATAAAGAAATTTTGATTCACTATAGCGAGGTTTACTTCGCTCTAGTGAAAGCGTATAGGAACATTTATGGGAAGGCACGCGACTAGCGAGAGTGGGATTTCGTGTCAACTATGGGGGGTCACGACTAGTGATGAAATTGTATAGCTTCAGCGAACGAGTTCGACAACAAGTTTGGAAGACTTGGTGTGGAGGTTTATCATATCTTGTCAAGGTGGATATTTATAGAGTTTGTCTCAATCCAAACTCTTTAAAGGTTGGTTTCGGCTTGAGATGTATGGGTGGTGTGTTTGAGTTTGACTCAAACTCCTTTTGGTTTACTCAACCTTATCCGGTGGGATTATGGTATCCGAGTTTGATAGGTATCTTTTACTACATACTTTGTGAGGTGTCTCATACCATTTACGACTCTTGGATTTAAGCTCGTATTTAAGGAGTGCCTCCCCCACCGAAAATTGGATATGGGAGAATTGGTCCATCTCCATCTTTGTGACTCAATATTGAATTTTGTGAGTGATAGGTGAGGGTTACTTTCCGAAGAAAATTGGTTATTTTGGAGACCTATTTTGGGTATTCTTTATTGAGATTTGGATAGAATCTGTGTGATTTATGAGATTGATGTTTCTGAGAGTCTTCTATTATTCTTTGTGAGGGTTATTTTAATTATGAAAACGATAATTATTCTGCTTGAGAAAGGAACAAAAAGTCCTTTCATTTGTAATCTTCTTCAATTTAGTGACACGAATCACATGTGGACATAGCCAATTTGGCGAGCCACGTAAATTTTTTATTATTTTATTTAATTTATGTTTTCTTTATTTGGATTGCTATTTTGGTGTTATTGGTTTATTGGTCACGAAGCCCTCAAAACACACACACACACACACACACACATATATATATATATATATATATATATATATATATATATATATATATATATATACTTTAAATAAAATTTACATTTAAAATTAAATTTTTAGTGAATCAAATCGAAAAAATTCCATAGTTCAAAGGAATGAGAAACATTAAATCCCACAAAATCCACAACTTACTTTAATCAAGACTCGATGTAAGTTACGAGTCATTCAATAAAAACCAAAAAACAAATAATGACTATATAAAGTACCACACGCATAGATTCTATCAAACTTTTGAAACGAATTTATACAGTTACATTTGCCAAAAAAAAAATGTCAACAAAAAACTTGGGTAACTCCATTTGCCTAAAGTAAACCACCGTATGTTCCTATTTTACTTTGATGAAAATTCACTATAGTTGCAACCCCCAAATATCAAAACCATATAGTTGTATTAAACATAAAATTATGAGACGCTAGCGCGCACACATACACACACACACATATATATATATAGTAGCTCTTTGTATTTGTATGTATCTAAAAATGAAATTACTAGCTTCATTAAATTTTTAAATAAATCTTTTTATATCAATACATTTAGTACGACACAGTGACATATACCGATACAATATCAGCACTGTATCGCCCTAACATTTCTATTTTTAAAACTTTCAATACAAAATCACTTTAAGCACGTGAGATGTTGTTTGAATCGAGGTCCTATGATCGGTGCTTCATGATAAAGCTTCTGCTCCTTTGCTTCCAAGTTGACCTCACATGGTATTGTTAGTGTTGTCTCGTTCTTTGACACAAAGCTAACTTCGGTTTCAATCCAAAAGGCCTTTTACTTTTTCGGCACCAAACACTTTACAGAATCATCTTTTACGTCTGGAAAACCGCCAATCACGTGATACAGATTCTTTTTTTTAGAATCTACACTTAGATACAGCTCTAGTTATATGATGCTTTATAAAAATGTCAAAATCATATTTTACGCAATGATTTTAGCAAAGTAAAGCTTTTATTAGAATTTTATGCAAAATGTGATGGTGCAAAAATTTTGATAGATTTGTTAATGCTTTGGGATCAATTTTATCACACCAAATCTAATGTAAAAGCGCGGCATTTAGAGTATATATGTGCCCAAGTGCACTAGGGTTCTTGGTTATTCCCCTAACTCTAGTGGTGAAATCATATTTTGGCTAGACAAAATAAATAGGAGAAAGTACTCTAGGGTTTTTCACAAATAAATTTTAAACACTAAATTTTTTTTGATAAATTTTAAACACTTAGGTCTACTAATTCTTTTTTTGTAAAAATTCACGCTAGTAGCATAATAAGTAGACCTAATAGTAAATTGTCCTTAAATGTTTAAAAATTATTATCAAAGGACCTAATTGTAAATTGCCCAAATAAATTTTAGGCATTTCGGTGTGACATTTTTTAATAAGGCTCTAGATTTTTACAATAATATTTTTAAGTAATTGTAGCATTATTCGTATATTTATAATATATTTCTCATGGTTCTAAAAGGCGAGAGGCGTGGTCGAGGCGTAGAGGTCAAGCCTCAAGCCTTAGGAGTCTAGGCGTAAAAATGCATTTTTTCTTTTTTTATTATTTTAATTATTCTAAGGATAATAATATAATAAAATAATACATAACTTGAATTTTGAAAATATATTCGTATGTTTGGTAGCCATCTTTCTCATATTCATGCTCCATAATCAATATATAAAATGTATTTTGATTGTTTTGGACGAGATATTGTTCCGATTTGTAAAAAAAGGTCTTTAAATGGCGATATCATTTCACTAAGGCATCTTTGTTTTAAAAAATAGTGTGTCTTAAGCCTCTTACCAAGAATAAGGCGTGATAAGGCGTAGGCGATGCGTTTCTCTAGGCGCGCCTTTTAGAACACATATATTTCTTAATAGAGTTAACAAATTTATATTCACTTTTAGAGCGTCCGTAGAGGGTTAAGAATGGTAAGTTTAGAGACTCAAAAATAGATATTACCTTTCCTCAGTGTATAACATCACAGTGGTGGATGATGTCAAATTTGCAAAATCAATTCCTACGGACAAATGTTGTTCGTAGGAAATAAAAAAGTATTTCTTACGAACAATATTTATTCGTACGAAATGATATGAATAAATATTGTTATGAACAATTATTGTTCGTAAGAACCAAAATATATGATAAAAATGATTATTTATATTTGTTACGAACTTTTGAAGTTCGTAGAAATTCCTACGAACAAATGAAGTTCGTAGAAAGTATTTACTAATTCTGCATCCGTTTGGCAAATTTAGAGCACTCTTGCCTTTTCTCTTACAGTTTTTGTAAGTTTCGAACCACCACGACGGATGTTTGGATTTGCAAAGTTGGCTTTTTTTTTTTTTGTCTTTTATCTCCACTAAGGTAGATGCTCTTAGTAAGGTTAGTGTTGGGTTTTAGGTGCTGTATTCAAATCTTTAAAACAAACTTTTATATTAGATAAGAATTTAAGAATATATTTATATATATATTATGATGATCTTAGAGAAATAGACATAAAAGACTAATAAATGACATAAATAATTTTTTATGTTGATTTATCACGTACTATGACGGTTCTTCACACTTTGAAGGCCCAAGCCAACCTCTAGTGATAATTGGGGCTCTCAAAATTTCTTCTAAGCTAATCACCTCCCCTCATAAATTTGCATTTCAAATTGCGAGAAGAATATATTTTAAATAATATTTTCTTATTTACATTTTATAGTTTAATTTACGATTAAACACCTTGAATACTCCGTCCATCTTTAAATTAAGAATCCAGTATTTTCTTTTTGGATTGTGCCAAATTAAGCGTACACTTTTCATTTTTTAGATATGATCAACAAATCAACTTCCAGCGTGTGTACACACATGCGTAGCGGGCGCGTGTACACACATGATGATTCCTTCTCAAGGCCCCTAAAAAATCGTAAATGACCAAACATCCATGGGGTCATGTCATCTCAAGTTTTTTGTACATCAAAATGGCCATATAACAAGTTTTTAGAGAACTAGAGTCAATCTTGATCGTTGGTTGATGTATTCGTTAATCTATACAAAATAAAAACATGAACTCTTAATTTTCTGCGAACGAAGTATTATTTTATGGTTGTCAATTGAATTGTGTTATTCTATACGAATGTCTCACATTGTTAGTACAAAATTTGTGCAGTTTTAATTTGTTGAAAATATGTATAAAAGCTCCCCCTTTAAGAGCTCGACTAGGCCCTGAAAACATAGGGTCGCTCTTGAGATAATTAGTTTCACACATGGGAGGATAATTTTGGAATCACTCATATTTTTTATATATTATATCTAAAGAGGATCCGGCTATTCTCACTTCTTCCTTTTTTTTCGCAAGAAAATAAATTAATTTATAAACAGTTAGGAGAAAAAGCCTCTCCCAAGTGGCTCTTACAAGCTCTAAAGAAACTACGAAAATTTTACGAACTCGAACAATCCAATAGACAAAAAGAAAACAACAATCTAGAGCCAATTTAAAAAGCATTTAGGTTCTACGATTTCTTGAACGCGTTTGCTTGCGGACGACTTTCCAATTATCATTTATCGCAGTAGAGTCTTCATCGTTGGAAATGAGTTCGGAATCCACCACAGATGTTAAATCATGTTTGGGGAGATCCACGAATAAATCAATGCCTTGGTCGTCGTGTATTTGGACATTAATAGGATTAACTTGGGTTGACTCGACACTTGTTTTAATAGTCATATCTTCATCACTTTTGGAGCCGTCACCAGACGATAATATTCTCACTCCTTCCACGCTTCTCTCATTCCACTTTTATGTTCAAAGATTATGATACCCTTAAACCCACTAACTCGTTTTCATTCATCCAAAATTCACATTTATACTCAAAACTTATATTTACTTTCTTATCCCAACTAAAACAAACATTTTATTTATTTATTGAATTTTTTTTATTTATGTTAAAAACTCCTTTGATATAAACAAATGTTTAAGGGAGCGGCTATGGCACTTCCAAAAGTCTTCTCCCACTTCATTTTTTTTACGAAGTGTCAATCATATCCTCACATTTATAAAATTTAAATTTTAACTTTTTTGACTTCAATTAAAACAAATATATTTGAAAAATAATTTAAAATTTTATATTTTTAATAAAAAAACTTTTTTTTTAATAAAAAATTGTTTTTAATAAAAAACTGTTTTAATAAAAAACTGTTTTTAATAAAATTATGTTTTAAAAATATTCTTTTTTTACTTTTCATAACCATTTTGAAAAAAACATTTCAATTGTTTAAAAAAATTGTTATCTAATTTTTTTATTGAAAACTGTTTATAAAACATGAAAAATTATTTTATATAAAATAAAAACTATTTTCACCAAATAAACCGTTTTTTATGAATCTTTTACTTTTTAAGTAACATGATCACGACTCAAATAAAACGCGAGGTGACACGGAGTCGTATTTTTTTTGTACCGCTGGAACACATCATTTTTTATTATTTTGAAAATAATCTTATTACTATTTAGGAAAAATGATCCACGCCAGCTATATATTTTCTAAAAAAACAGTTGAAATATCTTTTTAACAAAAAGAAATGAAATGTTTAAAAATAGCAGTCATGTTTTCTTCAAAAAAACATTTCATATATTTTAGTTAAAAAAAAGCATTTCAATTGTTTTGTTAAAAAAAACATTTCAACTGATTTTTCTTTTAAAAACCTTTCAACTGTTTTGTTAAATAAAACATTTCAACCCCTTATACATATTGCTAGCGTGGACCATTTTTTTAAATTGTAAAAAGATTATTTTTTAAAAAACGTAAAAAATGGTCCACATTAGCGGTATGAAAAAAAATACGACTACATGCCACGTTGCGTTTTATTTGGATGGTGATCGTGTTATTTAGAAGATAAAATTGTTGTTTTTTGTTTTTTATAAGAAAAAATTGTTGTATTTTTTACGTTTTTAAAAAATGATCTTTTTATAATTTAGAAAAAATGGTCCACGCTAGCAATATGTATAGAGAGTTGAAATATTTTTTTTTACAAAACAGTTGAAATGTTTTTAAAAGAAAAAACAATTGCAAGGTTTTTTTTAACTAAGGCAAACGAAATATTTTTTTGAAGAAAACATGACTGTTATTTTTAAACATTTCATCTGTTTTTGCTAAAAAAAATATTTCAACCGTTTTATTTGAAAACATACAGCTGCCGCGAATCAACACGTTAGAAAAAATAGTATGCGTCAGTAGTATGTATAGGTAGTCGGATCACCTATACATACAGTTGGTGTGAACCATTTTTCTAAACAGTAATAAGATTATATTTAAAATAATAAAAAATGGTGCGTGCCAGAGGTATGGAAAAAAATACGATTCCATGTCACATCGTGTTTTATTTGGTTCGTGATCATGTTACTTAAAAAATTAAATATACATAAAAACGGTTTATTTTGTAAAAAACAGTTTTTATTTTATATAAATATTTTTATATTTTTTAAATAATTTTTCAATAAAAAAAACAGATAACAATTTTTTAAAACAATTGAAATGTTTTTTTAAAACAGTTATAAAAAGTAAAAAAAATTAAATACATTTTAATTAAAAATAGTTTTTTATTAAAAATATAAATTATTTAATTATTTTTCGAATATATTGGTTTAATTGAAGGCAAAAACGCGAAATTTTAAATTTTATAAATGTAAGGGTTTGATTGACATTTGGGAAAAAAAATTGGAGTGTGAGAAGACTTTTGGGAGTGCCAATAGCCACACCCAATTCTTTAATGTAGAAAACTGTTTTTAAAAAGTAAAAAACATTTTTTGTATATAAAAAACTCTTTTAACTTTTTATAACTGTTTTCAAAAATAAAAAAAAAACATTTCCACTGTTTTAAAAAAATTAACTGTAATGTTTAAAAACTATTTATAACATTTAAAACAATTTCTATATAATATAAAAAAAAATTACAAAAATAAATTATTTTAGTTATTAAAAACTTCCTTTTAAATAAATAAAAACTATGCATTTTATTTAACAATTGTTTTCTAAAAAATAGTTTTTATTGACTGCTTTAAATAAAATGCTTTTTTATTTTTTATCTTTTAAAATAGTCAATACATATTTTTTATAACAAAAAACATGTTTTAATAAAACATTGTTGTTGTGTAAATTATTTTAAAAAAATTGAAACATACGAAAATAAACATTAATATTTATAAAATATATTTATTTATTTATCAAAGAAGTTTTCTAAAAATTAAAATACTATTTAAGAGACAAAAGGTTTTTAAAGTGGTTCGGCGATGAATAAAGCCTACGTCCACTGTTATTTTATTCCCAGGGGTTTACAATAGCACAATATGGTGGAGAGAGAGAGAGAGAGAGAGAGGGGTGTGTATCTTGTGTATCGTGTCTCTTACTTGTCCCTTTGACTAAAGGATTGCATGTATTTATAGTGATGGGAGTTAAAGAGATACAATGCTTTTATACATTCAGACATTTATATCTATATACAATGAATTTAACTGTTGATCTTCTAGGGTGTTTGATCTTCCTTGAGTTGTTTGGTATGCCGTGTGTTGGTTTGTATGCCGACCAACTCTCCTCGGGTGCCGACCAACTCTCCTCAGGTGCCGAATAAGTATAAATATTGCCACGTAGGATGACAGGTGTCCCTTTCTGACTGGTCCACGTGGATGCATAATTTTTTGTGTTAACAGAAGCCCCCAATGCTCCATGCTTGATGGTTTACTGAAAGGATGGAGTATTTATTCTGTAATATTGCGCGGTGCTCGTGCATAATGATATTCTTGATTTGCCTTCTTGGTTTGTTTAACATAAAGTGGGCTATCTCCTGGACGACATATGATGCAGGCTGATCGATGGTTGCTAATCTTTCTTTTGAGGAACTTTATTCGTCAAGAGAACGTGTGCTATGTATCACCCCTGGGAATTTTAGATGCAACCATGTCATAGTTTGCAACTTATGGCTTATCATAATCTTCAAGTATGTTGGTCAGTTGGCTAGCCGACCAACTGCCTTCTGTGCCGAGCTAGTAACAGTCTTTGAAACATTTATATATAAGTACAACTTCTCCTTCATTGAAGGTCGGAACAGCAGTAGTAAAGATCCCAGTGCTGTAGATGCTGAATCTGACTCCTAAACTTCAATAGCATGTGCATTATAACTCCTGAATATGCCTCCTGAACTTCAATAACAAAACTAACTCCTGAATGTACCTCTTGAACTTCAATAGCAAAACTGACTCCTGAATATACCTCATGAACTTCAAAAACATAACTCCTGAGCCAAAACAACTCCTGAATGATGATTAGTCGGGGCCCCGACCACGTAAGATTATGGAGTTGACTTTTGATGCTCGACTGCGTGATGTTATGAGAATGTGCCACCGAATGAACAACTAATTATGTTGTAGAAGCCCCCAAGTGTGGAATATGAACTTTGAATGCTTGCTTGGCCTTGAAGTACCTTGGTCTTGCTAGAAAAATAAGTCCGAGAAAATATTCCCTGAAATGACTTCCTGAGAGCTTTGTATGTTTGCATTTTCATACTGTCCCGATGTAACCATAGAACTAATTTGCTGACCAAGTAATTTTGGTTGAGTAAAACTGCTTTCAACACATAGTTCAATTAGAAATGTGTTGGCATTCCAATTAGGAATGTGTGGGCATTCTAATTAAGAATGTGATATATTCCAATTAGGAATCTAATTCCGATATATGCCATTGATCGTCGCATTGTGGAGCCCAATTGCGCTTAGGAGACTGAATAATGATGATGATGATGCCCGAGCATTTTCCAGGACTTGATAGAATGATCCAATAATAAGCTTGATTGAGCATAATATATAATTTTCATCGAATATCCGTGAAAATGAGAAATCCATATAGAAGCGCTGAGAAATCCAGATAAATAATAAGAGTGCCGACCATCTGTCGGGATTTAATAAGAAGTCCAGATAATAAGAATGAAGGGATCGATTGATCCTGCATTGTTAGAGAATAATAGATTTCCAGGGCATAAACAATAATGTATAATCATGAAATTCATCTTCTGTTAATCTCTGTATATGAATTGACGATTTGCCAATTTAATTTGTCTTAGTGTGCCTAGGCAATGGAATATTTATCCCATGCTCCTGCCTAGTTGTAGCGATCTTTTGATCACCCATAAGTTCCTAGGCAATGGAATGATTTTCATCCCATAATCTTGCTTAGCTGTAGTAATCTTACCAGGATTACCTTAATGCCTAGACAGTGGATTCCCCATGAGGTCACCCATATTCTTGCCTAGTTTTAGATGCCCCTTGAGGTCACCTATAATCAAACAGGCTTTGCCTTGTATGATTGTTATGCCAACATTGTTGGTGCCGACCAACCCTTAGGTTGGCGGTTGC
Source organism: Sambucus nigra (assembly GCA_949130495.1). NCBI lineage: Eukaryota > Viridiplantae > Streptophyta > Magnoliopsida > Dipsacales > Adoxaceae > Sambucus > Sambucus nigra. The sequence goes on along the minus strand of OX422222.1, from coordinate 141,368,176 downwards.
TGATACGGACCAACTTTTAGCTGGTGGTTATTGATGCCGATCAACCTTATTTGGTGGTTGTTGATGCCGACCACCCTTAGTTGGTTTGCTGAATATATATATAGAGAAAAGAATTTTCCTGACCAACAGTCCGTTGGAGATAATATCATAACTGATGTAGATTTTCTTGGAGCTGAATATATGACAATAAATATTTTACCGAGATCCATGCTGAGATGAATATAGAATATGCATCGGAATAAATATAAAGAATGATTCAGAATAATAATAAAGTGTCTCGCTGATCTGTCGAGGCAAAATTACATAATGTCGAACAAGAATAATATTTTCCAGAACATATGAATATGGCCGAGTACGTTGTCGGGCCTGAATATAAATAAGAATGACCCAGACCAACTGTCCGTTGGGGGTGAAATAAATGTTGCAGATCTCTTCAGAACTGAATTTATATAATCAATAAATATTTTACCGAGCTCCATGCTGAGATGAATATAGAATGGATATAGAGAATTACTCGTGTTTGAGCATATATCAGAGTAATAATAAAATCAATAGTGCCTCACTGAGGTAAAATTTCATAATGCGGAGCAATGATAATATTTTCCAGAAGTTTAAGATTGTTTCCGAGCATTCGTCGGCACTGAATCTTGTACCTGTGGAATTTAACAAGTTGCTCGAACATCTATGGAGGCTAAAATAATTTAGTCATCCAATCAATATATGATATGTATTTGCTCGGGTGATAAAATATCAAAACATAAAATAATATGTTATACCGTATGTCAATATGAGCAAATTTTTATTAGATATAAAAGATATGAGGCTTGATAATTTTAATTTTAAGTAAATGCTCAAATTTAAGTCTGGTAACAAATATTTCTAAGTTGTTTGTTCCGACTCCTTTAATCAGTAAACATTTTTATAGATTTAAATATATTTACGTCCCCCATGTCAAATCTGAAACCCAAAAATTTAGCCGACCAACACTCTGATGTGGTGCTCTTCTTTACCGACTAACATTGGCACTGTGAGGTGTCGCCTAAGTTTTCTTCTTGTACAATGGTCCCGACCACCAAGGGTGGAATTTCCAACGATAATGGGCAACGGGTTGGAGGCAATCGACCTTAGATCCCATTATTCGTCTGCGAATAAGTATCAACAGGTTCACTGATCTATGCAACGGTGAAGAAAGAGAGATCCGACGATGTCTTCGACCAAGTATATGAGGTTAGGAATCCCCCGACCTGTGAAAATTTGTCGCCGACCTGTTGTAAAGGAGCTCCCAATCTAGTTTGTTCGTCATACAAGAGCTGCCGACCAACAAAATGACTTGTTGACCCAATAGACTTTGGTCGACCATTGATGCCGATTAAGACTATATTTCACTGATCAGCGATAGGTGCTCTGCATAAAACTTTGGTGCCAACAAAAGCAAAAAGAAGTTGATAAAGCTCCGGTATTTTGATCCCATGCCTTCGACTAGTTAGAAGTGGTCGAAAACTCCCGACTTACGAAAATCATGTCGTCGATCTTTAGTAGATTAATAACACTCGCAGCAATCCTATCGCCAACCATCTTTGATGATCGTCATCCTGTGTAATACATGTTGCCAATTAAGAGAAAAGAGTTGTCGACCCATTGCAAAGGAGTTGCCAACCTGGTTTGGTTTAACAAATTGGGGATGTCGACCTCCAGAAATGTGTGGGACTGTATATAAATACCGACTAGGTATATAGAAGCTTTCAATCTTTCTCAAGAGAACCTGGTATTGACTTTGTTGATTTAGGGAAATTTGGCCATCGATGTATCTTTTTTTTGCATATAAATAACGGCAGGAGGGCTGAACCCATTTGGGTTGATGGACGAGGAGAGTTACTGGTTCAAGGTACTCGAAAGGACCATAAATAAATTCAGTGTATTGAACCTTTCCTCTTTCAGAAGTTGAGAACTCTTGACCAATTTGAATTTTAGATGGGGCACTAATTTTGATGGTTTCACCGCATAATTTATTTGATTTGCCACTATTGTGGTCCTATTGTTGCTGACGACTGGGTTTTTACCAAACCCAATAACAGGAGTATCAATATTCTCCATTAAAATATATCTCAGAGGAAACTTGATTTATGATTGAATTTTGATGGTCTCTTCAACGAATTTTGGATAAATTTTCATTCCGATTCATAAATCTATTGTGAAGAAAACAAATAGTGTCAAATATGCTTATAATGACACTGTCAATATTTTTATTGAAAGAAGACCTCTCCGGATGTTTACCAAATTATCCATTTTCATACATCTAGAATATTGGAATCAAAATATTTGGTGTAATCCAAAAATCACGTGTTTGTCCTATTTTAAAGGATTTATACAAATTTATGGCCATGATATCCAATGTTTTGCAGATAAAAATTGATTCAACAGTTATGAGCATAAAATCACGATTGAATCACAAGATGTATGTATAATATATGATAGATTATGAGAAAATATAGACAAAACTTAGCGTATGGTGATGATCTTCATCTCTTCTAATAATAAAGAAATAATTCTGGCGTCGAATTTCCACAGACGGCACCAATCTGTTGAAGACAGAAAATGGCCTCTGCCATTTTAGTGGCGTCAACAACAGATAAATGATGAGGATGAGATTGAAGATGAAGATAAACATTCACATCAAACATATAAGAGACAAAAGGTTTTTAAAGTGGTTCGGCTATGAATAAAGCCTACGTCCACTGTTATTTTATTCTCAGGGGTTTACAATATCACAATATGGTGGAGAGAGAGAGAGAATGGTGTGTATCTTGTGTATCGTGTCTCTTACTTGTCCCTTTGATTAAAGGAATTCATGTATTTATAGTGATGGGAGTTAAAGAGATACAATGTCTTTATACATTCAGACATTTATATCTATATACAATGAATTTAACTGTTGGTCTTCTAGGGTGGTTGGTCTTCCTTGAGTTGTTTGGTATGTCGTGTGTTGGTTGGTATGCCGACCAACTCTCCTCGGGTGCCGACCAACTCTCCTCGGGTGCAGACCAACTCTCCTCAGGTGCCGAACAAGTATAAATATTGCCACGTAGGATGACAGGTGTCCCTTTCTGACTGGTCCACATGGATGCGTAATTTTTTGTGTCAACACTCATAAAGATAACAATCTTTGAAAAAGAAATCTTTGTCTCAAAAGTTCCTACGCTAAACACTATTTCAAACAAACTATTTACAAGAAATGTTCTACCATGCAACAAAACAAATAAAACAGGTCTAATCCATCATTCTTCTTTATTGTTACTCTCCTCTACAAAAGCTTCCACTGAATCTGCAAAAAAACACAAAGAATTTGTTTAGAATTATCACTTTGAAAAACAATGACAATAAATTTTGGAAGATTAATCAAAGTACATTTATAAATTTCACTTACAAGTCTTGCAAAATAATAATAAAAATATGATAAATCACATTCATTAACATAAAATTCGTTTCCCATTTATACCCCACCCACAAAAAAAAACATATTTTTTCTTCTCTGTGTATTAGGATTATTATTAGCAAATAACAAGAGAAAGCAAAAATTGTGCATGTCAAATATAAAACAAGTTTGGGATTATGTTCTTACCACGAAGAGTTATATTATTGTGTTACGAGGCTACTTAATGCCTCAAGTTTTCCATTAAGTTCATCCATTTGTCCTTTTATTATCGCATTCTCCATTCTTACTTCATTAGCTTCTCTCCTTGCTTCATTTGCTTCCATCCTTGCCTCATCAGCGTCATTCCTTGCCTCAACAACTTGTCTATCTCTCTCAATGTCTTTCTCCTTTTGCACAGCAGCAACCGCGGTTGATGTGGGTTTAAGTCCAACCCCACGACCACATACATATCCCGAGCGATGTCCTAGAATTTCTTGAAATGCATCAGCATCATTCATCACCACCGTCTTCAAGTTTAGATTGTGAATTGAGTATTGCTTACACATCATCCTATTAATAACAGTTAAGATATTATAATGATATCATACGACATAGGTAAAAAAGTTATTAACAAACTACTATTGAAACACTTCTTACATAGACATAACGCGGTTACTCACAAGAGAACCATTAGAGAGACTTTGCCGCATGAGAAGACTGGATTCAGCCTTCACTGGACCTCCTTTTATTCCAATTACATTTCTCAGCTTGTTTAACCACTCAACCTTATCTGCCACACTCTTAGCCTTCAACACAACAACACTATGAGCTGTAAAATGAATTCAAATATAAGTTGACATTGACATGTAACCACCTTTGGGTGACTTCTAAAGACACACCACTGATGTAGTGGGTGCTGGGATTACTGGTCCAGTGCAGCTGAAAGGTCTAAAAAATGGAACATTCTTTGATCTAGTGTATGACAAGTGTGTGTAGAGCTTCAAACATATAACTGGATAAATTAACAATTCATCTTTTCTTAAGCATAGTTTAAAAATGCTTGCACAAAGAAGAACATTTGTTTGCTCTTGTTTCCAGTTCTTAATTTCAAATATAAACATAGAATTTAAACTTTGTTCAATCATCTACTTAATAGAATAAACTCCTACAAATATTATTAAAGCTATAGGGAAATTCTAAAATGATGCTTGTCATGGCCATGGACTCTTTAACGTCGATTGTAAGGTAAATTTAATTCTCTCTAAGATAAAATGATTGGTACTAAACTCTGAATACCAATCATGTTATCTTACATATATACAATACTTAAAGAATTTGATGTTCATGACTTCAATTAACCAGCGGCTAGAAAGCACTCAAGGCCATATTTATTAAAATACTCCAGACTTGATAGATATACTCACATGGCTACTAGAGAGATAATCAACTACAACAACACCAATTACAAACAAACCATCTTGATTGATATCCAGACTTTAGCAAGCACTCAACTTTGCAAAGATACCCCACATAGCTACTGGAGAGATACTCAATTATCTGATTTGTCAAACCTTGGTGATTTGAAAAAACTAAAAGCTGGTGATTGTGTGAAGCTAACAGAGATCGAGGGACTTGAGAAAATGAAATTCTTAGAATTGTTGGATATTTTTGGATGCAGGCAATTGAAAAATTACCTGATTTGTCAAGCCTTCAAGATCTAGAAGAAATAAAAGCTCTTGGTTTTGTGCAACTAGCTGAGATACTGGGACTTGATAAAATGATATGCTTAAAATCGCTGGACATTTCTGGATACGAGTCACTTAAAAAATTACCTGATTTGTCAAAACTTAGAGATTTAGATGAAATAAAAGCTTGTGGCTCCGTGAAACTAACTGAGATCTGGGGACTTAGGGGACTTGAGGAATATTATTTCTTAAAATTATTAGACATTTGGATATGAGGCAATTGACAACTTACCTGATTTATCAAACCTCAAATATTTGAAACAGATAAAGGCTGGTGACTGCGTAAAACTAATTGAGATCAGGGGACTTGAGGAACTGAAATTATTGGAATTGTTGGGCATTATTCAATGTGAGTCAGTTGAAATTCTACCAGATTTGTAAAACCTTCAAAATTTGAAAGTCTTAATTATATGTGGCTATGTGAAATTAAATAAGACCAGGGGACTTGAGAAACTCATAATATCAAGAATTTCGGTTAATCCATGCATCCCCATCCGCTGGATGTCTAAATACATTGGCCTCTTCAACGCGCTTATCTTTATGCCACCTCATCTCTGAAGCTATATCCTTATTTATAAATAGACGTTGCAATATCGGGTTAAGTGGAAAGTAATGGAAGTCTTTTTGAGGGATCTTCACACCATTGGATTTTTCGATTTTCCATCTACATTCTCCACATGTTGGACATTTAGTTTTTTCCTTATTTGGTCCCCAAAAGAGAACACAATCATTTATGCAAACATCAATCTTCACATAGTCTAACCCCAGGTCACGAACTATTTTCTTCGCCTCGTAAAATGACTTTGGAATGTGGGCATCATCTGGAAGTGCTTTCATAAAAGTTCAAGAAGTGAGTCAACAGATATCTCACTCCAGTTGTTCATTGACTTTAGATGCATTAGCTCAACAATGAAAGATAATTTAGATAGCTTCTGACAACTCGAATACAGTTGTTGTTGCGTATCCCTAGCTAATTTAACAAATTTTTCTCCTTCACCCTCGAGCATTTGAGTAGCATGGCCATCAGATTCATCCCCTAAAACATCATTTTTGTAAGGTCCAACAAACATATCATGTAACATTCCCTCCATTTCATCTTGCTCAAACTCGTTTGTAGTGTCTTCTTCCTGCTCTATATTATCATTATCTCCAACTTCAAATTCATACTCATTGTAATCATAAGCATTATCGTTCTCTGATTCCAATGGTTCACTGTGATATATCCACCTAGTATAACTCTTCACTATGCCATGTATAAGCAAATGACTTTGAACATCTTGACGATTTTTCCAATAGAAGTTATTACATTTCTTACATGGGCACTTAATCTTGGCATTTTGCTCAACATTAGCAAATGGAAAATCAAGAGATTCTTTAACCCCGTCTCGATATGCACTACTAATTCTATTTGGAAGATGCATCCAACTTTTATCCATTTCAAAACCCTACAACTTGATAGAATATTCAAAAATATCAATGATAAACAAATAACAATAAAGTCACGAGATATTTTGAAATAATGAACCGTAGTTATATATAAAAAGAGCCAAACAACATTTTGCACCAAGTAATGATGCGTACTCGGCAACTCATATTAAGGCCATACATTCATATATTTTTATCCAAGCCAACACATTTTGTTTCAATCAATAATGTATGTGATATATATATATATATATATATATATATATATATATATATATATATATATATATATATATATATATATATATATATATATATAGTCATTCGAAGGTATCTTTTATAAGTTTGTATAGTGATTTGTTGCATTAGAAAAAAATAAAGACAAGAGCAAAGCATTAAGCAAACTACATTGAATAATGCAATTCCCACCTTCTCCATTAATATTATGATCAATTACCAAAATGTCCCTCAAACATTTTTTAATATACATTTAGTCCGAGCCTTTTTATTTTGTTACAAAAAGTCCCTCAAACACCCATTTAACTAATATTCTCTTATTTTTAAAGGGTCGCGCTAGCGGCATTCCTACTCCACCTCCCCCACCCCCACCCCCCACTGTCGGAACTTCCTCGATCCTCACCGGAGGTCCCTTTTTAGTGTTTTTATGTGGCGAGGGACTTTTTGGAACAAAATAAAAAGGCTTGGACTAAACGTGTATTAAAAAGTGTTTGAGGGACTATTTTCCATATGCCTTGTTAATATTATTGGTGATGATGGGTATAGCATTACTCAATGTTTTAAAAAGCACACAATTGTGCGCGATGTAGTGCGTGATTGCGCTTTTGTGTGTGATAACGCGACATTGTCTACTCTAATTTGCGAGAAGCCCAAATAGTGTGCGTGGTTGATGACGTAGCACGTGATTTTGATGCTTTTTCACGCTATTTGGGTGATTGACCCTATTTAGTGCTATTTGGGACCAATTCGGGCATAAGTCATTTTAATGCATCAATTACAAAACTACGTCGTTTTGTTCCTTTCTTCACTTTTCCCCCCTTTTTTAACCTTTTAAAATGAAAATCAATATTTAAAACGCTAAGGGTGTGTTTAGTTGTATAAAATAAGGTTGTTTTCCAAAAGAAAATTCTGAAAAATTTCCATAAAAATGAAAATATATTCTGAAAACCTGTTACTTAGGCCGTTTAATACAAGATTAAACTATTGAAGTAACTCCGAACTATTTTTTTAAGAAACTCTCTTCTTTAAATCAAAACAGATTAACCACAAGATGTGTTTAATAAAAATGTACGAGATATGATTAAGATTATGTAACTAGTTTTGAAAAATAAAACTAAAACTGTTTATATCAGCACACCCACAAGAATGAGATGAGGAGATGTAGGAAGATTAAGTACACACAGTTTTTAGCGTGGTAAAGCCTCACCCAACTGAGGAAACATCCACGGTGACTTCAAAGTCACAGACCAAAAATCCACTAAAATAACATATAAAAGTTACAAGCTATTTAACACACATGCAAACAAATCAGACATATACAAGTTTAGAAATATACCCACTGGTTTGATTCTAACTTTTCTACAGTTCTGATGTTGATGTTGCATTCTCAGCTTGCTAACTTCTCCACACTTTATTTCAGTCTTTACGTCGACTTTTGTTATTTCAAGATCTTATTCCAAACACTTTTGTGTTGCAGTGTGACAAGTGTTTGTGAATGTGATCTAACACATGCATGCACACACGCACAGTTATTTATACAAGCAGTCCTATCAAATTACAGAACAGATCTATATTCAGTGATTTTTCAATTTCTCTCTTCTTTTAGAAACAAAAGACTTTCTTTGATCTTTAAAATAAACCCAGAAATCCAAGGTTACCCTGCTCGAAAGACGGTTCAAGGTCTTAATCAATTTCAGAGGGTTTTGAAATTGAAAACCACCGATTGTGATTCCAACTAGATCAGACGTCTTGTTTCATAAGAACTAGAAATAGAAAAATACATTTGTTGATTCTTGAGTTGTGAAGAATATTTACAAAAAAATAATCAACAAAAAAAATTTCTCAAGATGAGAAACTAAAAGTGCAGATCTAAGTGAGATGTGACATAAAATAGTAAGATCTATAGTTTCTATAAACAAGAAATAGAGATCTAACATGAAATGTCTAAGTTGGTTACAAGATCTCAAAACAGAGGATTCAACCCATGAACAGGCTTTCATACCACTACCAAACTAACTCTAAAACACTCAGGTTTTGTGTTTGGGTTAAGCTGATTTTGAAAAACAGGAAGTTAGGGTTTGAAACTAGGTTAGGATTTGAACGAATTAGGGTTTGAACACTGGTTTCTCTCTCTTCTCTCTCTCTTCTCTTTTTCTCACAGTTTGGACGAACTGACAAAGGTCTCTAAATGCTGAGACTAAGCCTCATTATATAGTAAGCTTCAAAGGATCAAGAAGGTTGTTGCAAATCCAAAGGCTGAGATTTAGTCTTGGCCTTTTGACTTTGATCCAACGGTTAAAGAATAACGGTGATTTAAATGCACGCTGATAGGTCTAAAGAGGTTCATAGGGACTGGAGAAAAACGCATACAGGTCATTGATTGAATTGATCCAAAGGCTGAGATCGATTACAGGATATGAGTCTACCAACAAACACAGATCAGGCCGATATAATGCTGACAGGTGTAAGTCCCATATGAACTCACACACGCGTGTTTTCAAAATAATTACACACGCACCCTGAAGTCTCAAGCGCATTCAGATCCTACTCAACCAAACATTTAGGCAAAATGTGATTGAATCAGAATTTATACAATGACCCCATAAGTTTATAAAACCAATTTTATTATCTTAAAAAACATTTAAAAAATGTTTAAAAATTCCCAAAAAAAATTATTAAAAACAAATTTAAAGGGGAATTAACTCACACAAGCATTTTATGCAATATATATGATATGTATGCAATCCTAATGTGTGTGGGTGATTGAGAATATACCTTTAAACAACAATCAAGAGGAATATTAAGTAGAAGGTTCTGAGGTTCTGAGGTTCTTTGGTATCTAGGGAAGGGACTCAATTTTGTCACTATTTCCAAACTAGATGAGCACTTATACAATGTAGACTCAAGTGAGTCAAGAGTATAAGGTGTTTCAATCTTCCCCTTTGGAAATATGAGACAAAATCTCCTTTGAGTCATCTAGGACTCGTAGGGAAACAAAAGAATAAGAAAAATCTATTCCTATACAAAGTTTTATCTACCCATATCCTAGAAACAGAAAATTACATAACTCAACTAATTACAAACCAATATACTAATAACATCGATGGTACAGATTCCTACATATAAGACTAAGATCAAGAAGTTTAGAAATATGTACAAGGAAAAAATGAACTCATAAGACTCAAATTTCTCCCCCATTTTATCTCAAATGGACAAAAGGAAAAAATACATAAGCCACACGAGTTTATTCAGCGCAAACCATTCCTATCGATTTTCACAAAGAATGAAATCTATTGTAATCCAAAGGTTTTGTAAACATATCTGCGAGCTGCAAATCAATAGGAAGATAATTAATTTCTAATTCCTTAGTCTCAACTAATTCGCGTATAAAATGATGTCTAAATTTTATATGCTTTGTTCGTGAGTGTTGAATAGGATTTTTAGAGATATTGATCGCACTTTGATTATCACAATAGAGATGCAATTAGTCTTCTTGAATGCCATAATCATTTAGCATTTGCTTAAGCCAAAGTAATTGGGCACAGTAGCTACCAGCAGCTATATATTCAGATTCGGCTGTAGATAAAGAAATGCAGTATTATTTCTTACTACTCCATCCTACCAAATTGTTACCGATATAGTAACATGCTCCTGATGTGCTTTTACTATCGTCAGTACACCCAACCCAGTCGGCATCGGTGTATCCTATTATAGTACTAGGAGTATCATTGGTGTACCAAAGTCCTAAATTGAGAGTGCCTTTTATGTATTTAATAATTCTTTTGACACGTAATAAATGGCTCTCTTTAGAATTATTTTGATAATGAGCACAGACACAAACAGCGTACATAATATCAGGACACGAGGCAGTAAGGTATAGTAAGCTTCCTATCATACTACGATATAGAGTAGGATCTATGGATTTTCCACTCTCATCTTTAGATAATTTAGTCGTAGTACTCATGGAAGTTTTATTTTCTTTGGCACTTTAAATACCGAATTTTTTGACAATTTCTAAAGCATATTTTGATTGCGATACAAATAAACCTTCTAAATTCTATTTGACTTGAAGACCCAAGAAAAATTACAACTCCCCCATAAGAGACATTTGAAATTCTTTATGCATGATTTCAGAAAAAGATTTAACTTCTGAAGGGGAAGTGGATCCAAAAATGACATCGTCATCATAGACTTGAGCTATAATGATATCTTTGCCAAAATGTTTGACAAAAAGGGTTTAATCATTTTCGCCACTCTTAACACCTTTGTCTAAGAGAAAGTTGGACCATGGCGCTTGTTTTAGACCATACAACGCCTTTTTAAGACGATAAACATGATTTGGATACTGAGGGTCAATAAACCCTTTGGGTTGTTCAACATAGGTCTCTTCAGTTAGGATTCCATTTAAAAAGGCTGATTTTACATCCATTTGATAAAGCGTAAAGTGCAAGTAACAGGCTATTGCAAAGAGAAGACGAATGGATTCTAGACGAGTAACTGGAGTAAATGTCTCGTTAAAATCTATTCCTTCAATTTGAGAATATCCTTGAGCCACTAATCTGGATTTGTTTCTAATGATTATCCCACTTTCATTAGATTTGTTTTTATATATCCAACGTGTGACAATAACCTTTTTATGATCAGGCCTAGGTACAAGATACCAAACATCATGAATGACAAATTAAAGAAGTTCTTCATGCATGGCAGAAATCCATTGAGGGTCATTTAATGCCTCATTTACATTATTTGGTTCCATAAGTGAGACAAAACATGCATAATGAGCGTAGTTTCTTAATTGAGATCTTGTACGTACATGCTCATAAGGGTTACCAACAACGTTATGTGACACCCCGCCTAATTAAATACCGGGCGATCACTCCTTTATTAAATTAAAATCAAGGTGAATAGTTGGTTCATTCTTAGCATCACTGTCGTAAAAATAAACTTTTCCAAATTAACACCCTAATTAATTAAGCTAAGTGTCAAAACCATTTTTAACCTTTCTAACCAAATTGTATTTTTAAAGAAAAACTTATTTAATTAATTATTAACCACATTTTCAATAAGTAAGAATCATACAACAAATATCCTGGAACATAACCCAATTAATTGAAACATTCAACATTCAAAATCCCAACATTTAAAACCTAAAGTAAAACATTCATGATGAAATAAATCCCAAAGTAACCGTACTAGAAATAACTGAAATACAAATGTCCCAGTAAAACAGATAAATAGTGGAAAGGGCGACACATGCCCAATAAATGAGAATGATAGATGTGGAATCAAGTAAACGAAGTCGTCTATGCAAGTGGCCTGCAACTCCCACCTAAGCTGCAACACGTTCCTTTCAAGGGATCCTAAGCAAGACGCCCCCGTGGCTGGGCACCTGTAATATATACATATATATACAAGAGAGAGAAAGAGAAGAAGAAACGATTTAGAGCCCGATAGTGTGTTTGATTTAAAATACGTTTAGCAAGTATTTAAATTGATACAGGCCAATGCAACAACATATTAGTGCGACACTCTCTTGAGAAATTCTCACCTCTCTTCTAATGTGCACACCTATCGCACTAACCTTCCCAACGGTTTGTCTTATCACTTATCGTACTAATCTTCCTAATGATTTAACTTATCTTAGATTACTTGTAAGATTCAAAATTTAACGATTCAATTGTTTGAAAAGAATATTTCAATTAGTAACCAAAGTTCTCATTTTAACTTTATTAATCAATAAAGTTTTCCAGTGTCATATTATACTTTCTCAAAACAAGTATCTACAATTTGAGTCATCAACCATGTCCTACATATCAAATCACAGTAGGCAGTTCCAGATTTCAGAATTTCATATATATATATATATATATATATATTAACTACTCATATAATAAATATATTATATCAGCACCCCAAATAAAACTATGGTGCGGGCATACTCTACTATCCAATCCCCGTATCGATCACACTAAGGGAAATACAAGATCGGAATCACTCTCGAACTCTATCAACATATAAACACAAACAAGATTGAGGCGAAGCATAGATTCCAAATCTCTAAGAGGTCAGTACATACCCTCACGTCTCTTAGGATCGTCTGAACTATCGATTTGATAACCTGTACCAAGGATATCTATCTCCTAGGGTACGAATCAATATCCCCCATTCACTACACCAAATCTGCCCATTTGTCAAGGTCATTGACCTTGACAAATCCAACTTGTCAAGGTCAATGACCGTGACATTTCGAGGCGAGATAACTTTTTTTGTCACGGTCGTGTCACGGTCATTGACCTTGACACAAAACTCGCGTTATGTGTCACGGTCAAGTCAAGGTCAATGACCGTGACATGTTTGTCACGGTTATAAACCGTGACTAAGCCGTGATCCTTTTTAAAAAAAATTGTCACCGTCATTGACCGTGACAATTCTGGGCAGAATTTAAAAAACATCTGCTGGGCAGTATGGCCACCGCCACTGCCCAGCAGTATATTTGTACCTGTTATAGCAACGTTGTACCTGTTCCAAACATCATATATCCAACACAAACTAAAGATAATGCAAATATATATTCATGATGATATAATCCAAATATTCAAAGTAAAAATAATATACATGACGAAATAATCCAAATATAATTAAAATGGACAAACTTAAAAATAATGTTACTACATGTCTTGGATAAAACTGAGGAGGTGAGTAGGCCACACGATATACGAATTGACGCACCCACTAATATACGTCGTGTCGCATTATTCGCGCAACCACAATAGGGAGTTCTCCTTCCCGGGTATGACATGCGTGACGAGCACCCTGGACTCCATCTCTTGAAGCACACGTCCATGGACTATTCCACTCTCGACGATATTCGGGTCCCTCAACCCCCGCCCTATCCGCTGGCCATCAAATACGTCCAATATGAACACGCTCGGCCAACCAATTGTCGATAATAGTCTGTAGGGCGTCAAATAGGGAAGTGGATCGTCGAAGTACGAACGTGTCGGTGATGAAGCAGCGAGGTGCACATCCTCGTCATCCTGCGCCTCGTCCTCCCGCACCTCCTCCTCCACCGCCTTCTCCTTCTCCTTCCCTTTCTATTTCCCTTTACGGTCTCCACCCAATGTACGCTTCATGAATGCGTACATCTCTTGGCTTGTCGCCTCCAAATGGGACAGCTTCGTGTCGTGTGAATCCACCGTTCGAGCCAACCCGGTGTCGCTCGTCTCCAATCCAATGATCCTAGATTTGGCCACCCACGAGCTCACTCCCCTTGTCCTCCCCTGGCGATCAGAGCCAAGCACTTGGCTGAGTGCGTCTGTGGACAAAGATGCCTTGTCGGCATCAGACTGCGACTCATGCACTTCCTTAAGCTTTGCCTGAAACGACAAAAAGCACATGATTAGTAAAATAAGTAAACTAAAAAATTATAACGTAATTAACAATAATTAAACTGTCGGATTACTTACAATCGTGGCCGCGACGCTCGGGGACACCTCCTTGTCCTTCCCCTTCTTCGTCCGAAGAGCCACATAAGTATCGAGCCTATGTGGCTTACCCCCTGGCCCACTCCCTACCCCCTGAAATAAAATAAAGTAAAGTAAAATTAGTAACGGCCCCGCAAAGTAAAATAATATCCAATAATATATTTCTGTAGTTATAGATAAATTAAATCTTACCTGCATCCTATGCTCCACCTCAGCGTAAGAGGTCCGGCCGGAGTAGTGCACGCCCGTCTTTTTAGCCCGATTTTCCCTCCCCGATTGGCGAGATGCCAATTGTCGATCCTCGATCTCATTGTCAATGAACTTTTGCCATTGTGCCAATGAGATCGGCTCCTTGGGCAGGACGGATCCGCGCCATTGTAAAATGGACTCTCGTGTTTTTTCAAAGTACCGTGTCCGCATATTTTTCTTCCACGTCTTGTGTTGCTCCCTCAACTGCTCCAAGACGGAATCGCGTAGCTTTGGATCCAAGTTGAATTGTTCCTGTCCAACAAATACAATGTTAGTTGCGAATAAATATAAATATAAATATAAATATAAATATAAATATAAATATAAATATAAATATAAATATAAATATAAATATAAATATAAATATAAATATAAATATAAATATGAAATTGAAATTGAAACTGAAACTGAAATTGAAATTGAAATTGAAATTGAAATATTCATATAAATATTACCTGTGGTGCCGCCCAAACATCTAACTTGAGCTCATATGGCACCTCCTTCCAACTCATAAACCCCGGGCCGATGACCGTCTTTAGCTGCTCGAGGGATCTCGCTAATAGCTCCGACTTATTTTCGACGGTAATCCCAAATTTTCCATATTTGGGGAGCCTAGGGGAGGAGGAGCCCCCGTCGCCTCCACTACCATCGAACCCAGACGACATCATCATAAACAACATCATCATCTTCGCCTTAACATCTGAAGGAGACATTTTTGCTGTAAAAAAAATGTTATTAGTACAGATAAAAAAAATGTTAATAGTACACATTTCATTTTACCTAATTGAATTAATTGAATTAATAGTACAGATAAAAAAATGTTCCGTCTATATTATAACGTATGTGTAAGTTCCGTCAATACCATTTCATTTCAATTTTGTAATATTATGTTTTTTTCAAATATTTTAAAAGTTATTAAATGGGTGCCCCACCCCCTGCCCCCTCCCCCCGCCACACACACACGCACACCTATGCACACACACACACACACACACACACACACACACACACACACACACCAACCCTACCCAACCCCTGTTATTATCCAACTATTATCAATTATTTATTATCCAACTATTATCAATTATTTATTATCCAATTATTATCCAACTATTATCAATTATTTATAAAATTGATGTCTACACACACACACACCTACGCACCTACGCGCAGAGAGAAGCTATATTGTGGCCAAAGGAGGCCATGGCCCCCCTTTAGAATTTCAAAGCCTTGATAGGTTTGATGGCTCCTAATAGTTAACAAGTTACATTTTATAACTTAAAATATTATGGCAAGTTGAATGATGGTGTGCTAACCCTCAAAAAAGTTTGATTATATATACATGTGTGCAATATATATATATATATGTGTTATATAACAATCTATATGAGGTGTTTTAAGCAATTTTAATTTTACTTTTTATGTTTTATGAATTTATATACCACGGGTAAATTATTTCAATAACTTTTTATTTTGTTGTAAATTTATTATAAATCTTTACTCTAATTAAATTTAGAGGTGGTAATTTAAGTGTGTTATACAAGAACTTATACAAAACCATATATAATTATGAAAATATATTTGTCACTTTTTCTACACGGTAAGCAATTAAATATGATTATTTGTGTCATATATAAGTAAAATCGGAGTTTATTATTTGTGTTTTTAAATCATGTCAATTTTTTTTGGTTCGTAAAAAAGGATCAACCTTAATTCACTAACTTCGTATTCCATGCAAGTCGTCTTAATATATTCGTCAAAAATAATTTTCACTAATTAAATTCAATTCATCATATATTACTGAAATCGAGATAAAACCCTAAGCCAAAATTAGTCAACAATCAAACCGATCAAAACAAAATCGACTAAAATTGGTTCGGTCAGCCAACCATAATGTGTCTATATGTCCGCCCGACCCCCTCTAAGTGTAATTCCTGGCTTCGTCCCTACCTACGCACGCGCGCACACACACACACACACACCCCACCCCACCCCCTACCCCCCTCCACCACCCCCTCCCCCACCACACACCACCACGCACACATATACACACACACCCCGCCCTGCCCCCACACTGCCCCACCCCGCCCCACCCCCTACCCCCACCCTGCCCCACCCCCACACACGCACACACATACACACATATATATATACACATACACACATAAATATACACACAAATATATATATAAATGGAAGAGAGTGAGAGAGAGAAAATCGACCAGAAAGTAGAGAGAGAGAGAGCAGCGTCGAGAGAGAGAGAGAGAGGACAGAACGGCGGTGGGGAAAAAAGAAGGGGGTAGGGTTTTAGCTGTAAATATTGTCACGGTCGTGTCAAGGTCTTTGACCGTGACAACTATTTAAATTATTGTCACGGTCATTGACCGTGACACGACCGTGACAATTAAATTTGTCACGATCTTGTCACGGTCATTGACCGTGACAATTAGTTGTCACGATCGTGTCCAGGTCAATGACCGTGACATAAAACGCGTGTTTTTTGTCACGGTCAATGACCTTGACAAGGCTGGCCGGCTGAAAGGTGACAATTTGCCCATTTTGGTGTAGTGATTAGGCAACACAGGATAAGATCGTCCCAGCGCGGTAACCTCAGGGATAGCAAGTAGCGCGGGCATGGTTTTCACATGTATATAATATATGCATACACAATCATATAAATATACCACTTTTATCATATTAATATAGGTTCCTTTCATCACCCATAATTACAACATTTGTCCTTAATTTTCACATTATTAGTATTACGTATAAGAGTTCGTTTCAACCTTAACTCGAAGGATTTTATCATCTGAATACGTAACATGCATGGACTCTATCCTCCCAAGTGTAAAATTCAGTAAGTGTCCTTATTATGTTCCAACGTAACTCTCTTACGCACCTTACCCTTCAATACATAAATTAATCGAATTATAAGTAATTATCCCAAAATGAAATTCTTGGTCCACATTAAGTATCTCCAAAATTTATTCGTATAACATACTGGTCTCCCCTATCTCCCAAAACATTCTATTAAGGATGCCCAAGAATTATTTCATGATAAATTAAATTTAACTCATTTAATAAGGGAAATAGGAGTCTGCCAGGAGGGGTCGATCGATCGATCGAGGTTTGGGGCTCGATCGATCGAGACTTCGATCGATCGATGCTCTGGCTCGATCGATCGATCAAGCAGGTATTTTGATTTCTGCAGAATTGCAGTTACGGGTTCTAGTATCTATCTTCATCCAAATCCATATTTTCCGATCCCAAACGTCTCAAAAATTCTACCACTAACATCCTAACATGATATGATACACATTCTATGTAAATCATGTCAATTTACGTCACTAAACATGGATTAATCATGCCGAAATTCATTTAAAACTCAAGAACCCTAAAAATCTCTAAATCATGGTTCTAATCTGTTTTACCCCAGAATTCCTTTCTTAATTACACCAAAATTTTGTGGATTATTCTTTTACATCACAAAAGATTTCCAGAATAAGGTTTAAGTCTTTACTACATGCAAATTCCTATCACAATTTGGGTTTTCTTCCATATATTTCATCCCTAATCATTCCTAAACTAATATGGAAATTGCACCAACGAAATAAGAAAGATAAACACTTGCCTCGGATTTTCAGAAGTCTGGATTGCGGCTGATTTTGGTGTGGTTGCGTTTCCCATCTCGCGATCTACGCGTTGGCGGTGACGGCGGTGCAAATGGTTGAGTTTTGAGCCTTGGAATTGCTTGAGAGCTCTCTCCTCTCTTCTCCAATGGACGTTCTAGGTTTTGGGAATTCTAAACCTAGGTGACAACCTCAATATCAGATATATCCCCTCTAATTTTCGTGGTTTTAATTACCCAAAAATCTAAAATGACAAAAATTCCCTCCCGGGTTACTAATTAGGCCTAAAAACGCCCCGAGACCCAAACTACATTCCCGGGTACACTTTTCTGACTATCTCAACCCTTCTGGACGCGTTGGCGCACTCAAAATGACCATACGAACAACTTATAAAATATTCACTTTTATTTATCAACATTTATTCCCAACGCGACACAGGCGCGTCCCGACTTAAATTTCCATAATTGTCATTCTATTCACTCGTGACATTTAATAGAACCAATATTATTTATTACTTTGCTCATTAGTAATATTCAACAAGTTTCCCATAATTACTAACTCTCATCACGTTAATAATTATAACATAATTAATTTTCGGATTTTTATTAAATAATTAACTCATATTAAATTTAATAAATCCCCAAATTAATATAGCATAAAAATACGGGGTATTACACGTTATCTATGGGATGATCTTTAGAAATCCCAATTAAGTACTTCAGGTCCTCAATTGGTAAAGAATTATCTATTTCTCAAGAGTCATTTTCTAAAACAATTTCAGACTCTTCCACAATAGTTGGTTCTCCAGTCTTACTCTCAACAGTAGTGTCACTTACAATAATGTTTATGGATTCCATTAAGGTCTTGGTGAGGAGATTATAGACACAATAGGCTCTACTGTCAGGAGAATATCCTAGGAAGATAGCTTTATCTCCACGAGTCTAAAATTTGGATAAGTGTTCTCTGTCTTTGCAGACATAACAAGTACTACCAAAAGTTCTAAGGTATTTAAGATTGGGCTTCTTCCCATACCATAGTTCGTAAGGAGTTTGTTTAGAATTCTTCCTAAGATAGACCCTATTAATGATGTGACACGCAGTACGAATTGATTCTACCCAAAAATATTTAGGTAAATATTTGGCATGGATCATAGCACGTGCCATCTCTTGAAGGGTACGATTCTTTCGCTCAGAAATTCCATTTTGTTGAGGAGTCTTAGGAGCACTAAATTCATTTTTATAATTATTATAGTCACAATACTCTATAACACCTGTATCTTCGAATCCTCCTCCTCTATCACTACGAATCCTATTTACTTGAGCATCCTTCTCATTTTCAATACGAAGTAAAATTTTCTAAAATGTTCTGAAAGTGTCTGACTTTTACTTTAAGAAGGCTACCCAAGTACACCTGGTAAAGTAATCAACCATAACTAGAATGTAACTGTGTTCACATAGACTAACAGTACGAGAAGGACCCATTAGGTCCATATGGATGATCTCCAAGGGGTTAGAGGTAAGGATATCTTTAACTTTCTTATGAGGTGCCTTAATAATTTTTCCTTCCTGACATGATCCATAGATAATGTTAGAGATAGGTTTGATTTTTGGAATTCCTCTAACTATTTTTGTGAAGACAATCTACTAAGACTATCATAACTTATGTGACCCATCCTATTATGCCATATTTCATTGTCATCAATTCTAGCAACGTTACAGACTTCAGTACTATTCATGACAGTATAACAATTGTCAGGAGTCTTGAATCCTGTGATTATGCACTCACCTTTTTTATTTAAAATCTTGTAATTATTCTTTGAAAAGGTGACAGTATGATTTAAGTCACAAAATTGCGAGATACTAAGTAGATTAACCTTAAGACCTTTTACTAGAAGAACATTTTCAAGCACAAGCATTCCTTCTTCTTTGAGTGTTCCTTTGCCAAAGATTTGAGATGATACGCCATCACCGAAATTAACTTTTCCTCCAACAAAGTTGTTTTTGTCTAAAAGTTTTGAATCATCTCGAGTCATATGTTTTGAGAACCCAAAGTCTAAATACCAACCAAAAGAGGCGTGTTCATCTTTTAAAGTAGTAATCACTATATTACACTTCATCTGGGGCAATAGTTCATCTATTCTAACCCAAATAGCTCTTGTTTTTGTTTTGCGCATATTTACTCTCATTTGATAGAACTTGCGAGCATTAGATTTTTGTTGAAAAATATTTTGCGCATGCATTTGAGTTTTATGGAGGATATGAGCATTTGGTTTAGAAAAGTGCCTAGGAATCCTTCTTATAAATGATCTTTTAGGTTTGGTCTTTATCTTTCTATAGTTAGAGTTTTTGTCTGGTTGTGTAGGCAGAACATAATTGTTACGGCTTCTCCTAGAGTAGTTAAAGTTTTAGTATAAATGAGTATTACGGACAGGATTAACTAAACGTCTAGAGTATCAACCTTCAAAAGAATGTCCAAATATGTCACAGTAAGAGCAATATAGATTGCTTGAAGAATGTATCTCCTTAGGAAAGTCTCTAAACATAGGTTTCATATAATTTTGATTTTGAGCCTTGTTCCTAGGGAGAACAATTTGAAACACATAATCACTCTTCCTAATAGGAGGGCAGACATAATTAGCCTTAGGTGGACTTTCACACTTAGAGTTACTTTATTCCCCAATATCCAACTTTTGATGTTTTTTCTCAAACTCATCTTTTAGTGATTGAAAATCTGGACATGTTTCCATAGGTCTTTTGCCACCTGACACAAACTTGATTGATTCCAAGTTTTTAATTTGTATCTTTAAATTTGGTCAAAATCCTATTCCATTTTGATAATCAGAATTGATTTTTGAATCAGCAAAAAAATCAGCAAAATAATTGGAATTATTTTCAAACTTAGCAATTTTTTTTAAAACAGTTGCTGTCTTTTCTTTGGCTAATTCCAATTCTAATAATGTTCCTTTATATTTTTTTCTCCAGAGCTTCATTTGTTTCAATCAAATCTTTTAATTTTTGATAAAAAATTTTGACTTCATTTTGATGACTTAGACATTGGGTAGTGTACTCTTCAGTGTTAAGTTTAACCATCAGACTTAGGTCTTCTAGTTTCTTAGTGAGATATTTAACTATATTCTCTAGTCTAGATATTTTCTTGAGAGTTTTGTCATAAAGTGTGTGAACATCAGGGAGGTCTTCAGTAGCTGAATCACTAAGTGTATTGTGTGAAGTGACCCCTAAGGATTCAATTCTTGAACTCACACACACATTGACATCGTCATTATCGCTTTCCCTTTGACTCACACACCCCACTGTAGAACTAGTAATGTTCTCATACATGAAAGCATCTAAACTAGTAGTGGCATGATTCATAACAACAGAAGTAGAGCTAATAGCATCATTCTCATACTTAGGCACAAGCATATCATCATTATAGATTATGTTAGTAAAGAAAGACATGCACGGATCAAAAACTTCAGATGACTCACGTTCCTCATTTTCAGAGTCACTTGAATCATCCCAAGTCTTGCAAATGTTGGCCCTAGTATGTTTATTAGTCGTGTTCAAGTTAACTCTACAGTCTTGTGCTATGTGACCCAATTTTCCACATCTAAAACATTCAATATTCTTAAAGTCTTTGTTAGGTCTCGTATGAATGTCCTTGTGATGTTTATCTTGACCTTTCTCATGAGGTTTATGATTAGACTGAGTTGGATAATTTTGCTTGCCTTGTCTGGTTGCCATTTTATTTCTAAATTTCATAATTTTCTTAAACTTCTTTGACATCAAGGCAATCTGATTATCCAAACTATCTATATAACATTCCTCATCAGAATCATTATTGGGAATGCTAAACTCATGTCTTATCAATTTAGATGAGAAACTCAAATTGGAGCTTGTCTATTTCCTATGGGACTAGGTTAATTGTGTCTTGAATTCTAGTTACATTTCCACAGTTCTCAGTTTACTACTATGTAATTCAGGAGTGAAATTTGGATCACTCATTTCCTCAATAGCATATCTTTTGTTATCAAATTTCTGTGGTAATGACCTTAGAATTTTGGAGACAATTTCATTTCTGTCAAAATTCATCCCATTAGAGTGTAATTTAGTCACAATGTTAGTTAATTGCATGTAGAAGTCATCAAAAGATTCAGAGTCTGACATGATTAAAGAGTTATACTACTGGATAAGCATATGTGTTTTAGCAGCCTTAACTCTAGTGTCGCCTTCATGAGCAGTAACCAGAGTATCCCAAGCTTCCTTAGAAATGGTACTAGATGAGATCCTTTTGAACTCATGTTCATTTATAGACATAACGATAGCATTCTTGCCTTTGTTATTCTTTCGAGAAGCTTGATTCTCTTCTTGAGTGAATTCACTTAATACTTTCTTAATCCTCTCATTACTTCCTTCAGTGACTGATTTTGTAGGATAAGTATATCCATTTTGAACAATATCCCAGACATCATCTCCCAAGGTTCCTTGTATGAAGGCAACCATCCTTACTTTCCAGTAAGAAAAGTTGTTTCCATCAAAGAGAGGAGGTCTGGTCAAGTTACTAAATCTTTAATTTTTCTCGTCCATTGTTTAATTTTAAGAAAATAATTTCAGAAACACAAGATCTTTTAAAAAGAAATTTCCCAAGCTCTCATACCAATTGAAAAACTATTACTTATGCCGTTTAATACAAGATTAAACTATTGAAGTAACTCCGAACTGTTTTTTTTAAGAAACTCTTTTCTTTAAATCAAAACAGATTAACCACGAGATGTGTTTAATAAAAATATACGAGATATGATTAAGATTATGTAACTAGTTTTGAAAAACAAAACTAAAACTATTTATATCAGCACACCCACAAGAATGAGATGAGGAGATGTAGGAAGATTAAGTACACACAGTTTTTAGCGTGGTAAAACCTCACCCAACTGAGGAAACATCCACGGTGACTTCTAAGACCCAGATAAAAAATCCACTAAAATAAAATCTACAAGTTACAAGCTATTTAACACACATGCAAACAAATCAGACATATACAAGTTTAGAAATGTACCCACTGGTTAGATTTTAACTTTTCTACAGTTCTGATGTTGATGTTGCTTTCTCAGTTGCTGACTTCTCCACACTTTGTTTCAGTCTTTACGTCGACTCTTGTTATTTCAAGATCTTATGCCCAACACTTTTGTGTTGTAGTGTGACAAGTGTTTGTGAACGTGATCTAACACATGCATGCATACATGCACACTTATTTATACAAACAATCCTATCAAATTACAGAACAGATCTACATGCTGTGATTTTCAGTTTCTCTCTTCTTTTAAAAATAAAATACTTTCTTTGATATTTTAAATAAACCCAGAATCCAATGTTACCTCGTTCGAAAGACGGTTCAAGGTCTTAATCAATTTCAGAGGGTTTTGAAAATATTTTTGAAATTAAAAACCACCGATTGCGATTCCAACTAGATCAGACGTCTTGTTTCATGAGAACTAGAAACAGAAAAATATATTTGTTGATTCTTGAGTTGTGAAGAACCTTTACAAAAAACAATCAACAAACAAAATTTCTCAAGATGAGAAACTAAAAGTGCAGATCTAAGTGAGATGTGACATAAAATAGCAAGATCTAAAGTTTCTATAAACAATAAATAAAGATCTAACATGAAATGTCTAAGTTGGTTACAAAATCTCAAAATAGAGGATTCAACCCACAAACAGGCTTTCAAACCACTACCAAACTAACTCTAAAACACCCAGGTTTTGTATTTGGGTTAAACTGATTTTGAAAAATAGGAAGTTAGGGTTTGAAACTCGGTTAGGGTTTAAACGAATTAGGGTTTGAACTCTGGGTGCTCTCTCTTCTCTCTCCCTTCTCTTTTTCTCTCAGTTTGGACGAACTAGCAAAAGTCTCTAAATGCTGAGAGTAAGACTCCTTATATAGTAGGCTTGGAAGGATCGAGAAGGTTGATGCAAATCTAAAGGTTGAGATTTACTCTTGGCCTTTTGACTTTGATCCAAAGGTTAAAGAACAATGGTGATTTAAACGCACGCTGATAGGTCTAAAGAGGTTCACAGGGATTGGAGAAAAACGCATGCAGGTCGTTGATTGAATTGATCCAAAGGCTGAGATCGATTACAAGATATGAGTCTACCAACAAACACAAATCAGGGAAATATAATGCTGATAGGTGTAAGGCCCAGATGAACTCACACACGCGTATTTTCAAAATAATTACACACGCACCCTGAAGTCTCAAGCGCATTCAGATCCTACCCAACCAAACATTTAGGCAAAATGTGATTGAATCAGAATTTACACAATGACCCCATAAGTTTATAAAACCAATTTTAATTTCTTAAAAAACATTTAAAAAATGTTTAAAAATTCCCAAAAAAATTATTAAAAACAAATTTAAAGGGGAATTAACTCACACAAGCATTTAATGCAATATATATGATATGTATGCAATCCTAATGTGTGTGGGTGATTGAGAATATACCTTTAAACAACAATCAAGAGGAATATTAAGTAGAAGGTTATGAGGTTCTGAGGTTCTTTGGTATCTAGGGAAGGGACTCAATTTTGTCACTATTTTCAAACTAGATAAGCACTTATACAATGTAGACTCAAGTGAGTCAAGAGTATAAGTTGCTTCATATTCAAATTTATTTTTTCCAATAAAGTTGGAAAATAGTTTTCTGATTTTCCAAATTTCCATAAACTACTTTACTATATTTTCAATAAATTTTTGAAACGTTCAAAATTACATTTACACCCCTAATTTTTTTGCAAATTACATTTTAGCCCCTAAAATTAAAAAAAAAACATTTTATTCCCAAATATTAAGAAAAAAATAACAAGTCGAAAACTATCGGCCAATTACGATTTGGCCTATGAAATCTCCGTGGTTATATTGTTGTCCCTAAACTTTCTATAAATTACATTTTAGCCATTACACGATTAGTAAACTATATTTTAGACATCAAACTTTCTCTATGTTATATTTCGTCCTTTTAAATATCTATAAATTACATTTTAAAAATAATGGTCTATTTCTAACAAATGAATGTGCTTCCCTCATTCTCTAAATGTTCTATTGAAAATGAAAATTAAAAATAGAAACGAAAACTCAAAATAAAAAATAGAAAATAATTTTTTGTTGGAAATACGATTGGGGGTCATATATCCAATATGGATATAAAACCATAATGGATAATGAGTGTTGATACCAAAATTAATATGCTGATGTGGACGAATAATACGAAGACACGTGTCAATCTACGTGGCACGATAGCAGCGAGGAAGTTCATTTCCCGACCAACCATGCTTCTTTCCGAGCAACGAGGATATACCGAGGAACTCTAGCGCACCGAGGAACTCTAGCGCATCGAGGTACTCTAGTTCTCCGAGGAACTCCTGATCAGCGAACAGCTATGGCGGTCCGAGCTGCACCTCGGTCGTATCATTAATTGCAAGATAATCAACAGTTCAGATATTCATTGAATGCTTATATTCTTGACGCGCACGCTGCATTAAATGTATTACCCTTTCACATGTATATCATTTAATGTATCGAACCTTTCATGTACAGCCTCAAGGCTATAAATACCTTGTATCAAACCCATTCAAGGGGACCGAAATTTCTTGAGAGAACTTGTAATCAAGAATTCTGCAAACACTCAGCAATAACATAACAGTGGACGTAGGCTTTATTCCTAGCCGAACCACTTTAAAAATATTTGTCTTATTTATTTATCTGTGATTGAATAATTAGAGCAATCTAGTTTTTTACATCAACAGATTGGCGCCGTCTGTGGGAAACGATTGTTACTATCGTATTTCGCAAAAATCATTTGTTATCAATGGCAGATAATCCAGAATCCAGTAATCGAAATGCTGGAAATGCTGGAAATCCTCCAAATCCATCTGCAACTCCAGATCTGGCTGGAATTATGACAAATCTGGCTCAAGGATAAACCGCCATGCAAGAATCTATAAGGCAACTCATTCAAACTCTTCAAGGCGGTGCACCTACCTATTCAGGACAACGGAGTGATCGTGGGCAATCACGATCCAGACGTACTGCGTTATATCGCAATGGGGAGTCTAATGATTCTTCTTATCAACCTGGGCGAACTTCATCGATACGGGCTACGGATACAAATCAACCTATATCTCTCTCTCCGGAGAGAACCAGCGCTTTGGAAAGATTAAGCAGGGCGTCTCCTTTCAGTCGATTAGGACCAAGGAGGAATATGAGTCCACCTAGAGCTCCATCGAGAAGTTTTCGGCCACCATCAGGTTTGAGAGAAGGATCAGCACAATCACGACCAGCTACTCGTCGAGATAAATCTCAGGAAGCTACGTCAGAACAATCAGTTGCTCGGACTAAGCGGCCTGAGGAAGGAAATGAAGCATGGAAAGGTTCCATTCAACGGTTGGAGGATAGACTGGGCGAAATGGCTAAGGCAAGAAACCCCTTACAGAAAACTTTTGTTCAAGGGACACCTTTTGTGCAAGCCATTGTGGATTTTCCTACACCATCGAAATTCAAAGCACCTGTGGTGACCCCCAAGTATGATGGAAAGACAGATCCTGTACTTCATATAGAACAATACCAAGCTGCCGCCGACATATATGCCGTCCCCGACGAGATGAGGTGTAGAGCATTCTCGGGAACTCTTACCGGATCTGCACAGATATGGTATAACAATCTTCCTTGGGGTAAGATTTCAACTTTTATTCAATTAGCCGAGTTGTTCATTGGGAATTTTTGTTTTGGGGCGAAGCCGATAAAGCGAGTAGCACATTTGTTAAGTGTTAGACAAAAATCAGGTGAAAGTACTAGAGACTACATAACTCGTTTTAACAACGAGAAGTTGGAAGTCGTAGATTACGAAGAAAAGACAGCAATCACTGCTTTGATGAGTGGTTTGCTGCCTAATAAGCTGTACTACACCTTGGCCAAAGATCCACCTAAAACTATATCCGAGTTGATGGCAAAAGCAGCCAAAATTATGAATGCCGAGGAGGCTATGGCTGCGAAGAAGAATATGGATAAAGAAGTAAAAGTGGAGGTCGACAAGTCTAAGAAGAAAGATCAGAAAGGTAATGGTGATGACAAGCATTACAGGAATAATAGGACAACGTTGGAAGTCCTAAAGAAGTACGATAATTATACCCCATTGAAAATGGGTATTAATCATGTTTTGGAAGAAATCAAGAACAGCGAGGAAATCAAGTGGCCAGAGAAACTGAAGACAAATCCCGATCTGAGGAATAAGGCCAAATATTGTGAGTTTCACAAAGATCATGGCCATATGACTAAAAATTGCATAGCCCTTCAGAACGAGATTGAAACACTCATCCGAAGAGGAAAGTTGTCAAAGTATGTAGATCGTAGAGGTAACAGAACTTGAGAGAGATCTAGATCTCCTCGTCGTGCAGAGGAGAAAAAGAAGAGGGATCATAAAGATGATCCAGATGATGACCCTGATCTTCCCAAGAAGCCAAGGCAGCCTGAACGAGAGGTATTTTCCATTCGTTTTGGGTCATTTGATTGTAATGTTATTACAGGAGGAGATGCAGGAGGAGGAGACCTTACTGCAGAAAGAAAAGCTTACCTCGGAGAGGCTCAAGCTTATTCATATATTCAGCGAATAAACCTGGCCGAGGATGAGCGTCCGAGGAAGGTAAACAAAGAGAAGCTAGTGATTGGTTTTTCAAAAAACGACCTGGCAGGTGTTCTTTACCCTCATGATGATCCTTTGGTGATCAAAATGAGGATGAAGGATGTGGTCATTTCAAGGGTGTTAGTAGACAATGGTAGTTCGGCAGACATCATGTACTATTCATGCTTTGATAGCTTGAATTTAAAATTATCTCAATTGGAACCTTATCACAGACCCCTTCTGGGTTTTGCTGGCGAGAAAGTTTTTCCACTTGGGACGATCAAGTTGGATATACTCATTGGAACTTAGCCTGCTTGTCGAACAGAAAGAATACGCTTCTTTGTGATGGATAAGAATGTGCAGTCAGCCTACAACATCATCATGGGAAGAGTTGGATTGAAGAAGTTCGAAGCAGTTCCATCTACAGTACATCAGTGTTTGAAATTCCCAACGAATTTTGGAGTCGGAATTATGAAAGGTGATCAAAAAGTAGCTCGGGAATGCTATTATTCGTCTGCCGAGCAAGAGGAACTTGAAGAGTCAAGGAAAAAGACTACTACTTACCAAGTGGAGGAAGGTACAGAAATTGAAACTCTTGACCCTAGAGATGAATCTCAACCCGTAAAAGGGCAGGTGGTGGAATCTACAGAAAATGTTATTCTGGACGACGAGCATCCTGAACGAGTAACCCAGATAGGATCGTCGTTGGATGTTTCAATAAAACAGGAGTTGATAACTTTCTTGAGAAACAGGAAGAATACTTTTGCTTGGAGTCATGAAGACATGCCAGGTATAGATCCAAACTTCTTATGTCACGAGCTCAATGTGAATAAGGAGATCAAGCCTGTGAAGCAAAGAAGAAGAGTGTTTAGTCCCGAAAAGAACCAGGCCATACAAGAGGAGGTCGAGAAACTTCAGAAAGCCCAATTCATTGAAGATGTGAAATATCCAGATTGGTTGGCAAATGTGGTGATGGTAAAGAAGAAGAACAACAAATGGAGAATGTGTGTTGATTTCACTGATCTTAACAAGGCATGCCCAAAAGATCATTTTCCATTGCCCAGAATTGATCAACTAGTGGATGCTACCTCGGGATATGAGCTACTCAGCTTTATGGATGCATATTCTGGCTACAATCAGATCAAAATGAAGCCTGAAGACAGGGAAAGTACTTCTTTTATTACCCCAAGGGGAACTTATTGTTATAGTGTTATGCCTTTTGGTTTAAAAAATGCAGGTGCAACATATCAGCGGCTGATGAACAAGGTTTTTGCCGAACAAATCAGTTGCAATATGGAAGTCTATGTCGACGACATGCTCACCAAAAGCAAGAAAGCTACTGATCATCTAGTTGACTTAGGCCAGACCTTTGATCAACTGGATAAATACCAAATGAAGCTCAACCCGACGAAGTGTACCTTTGGAGTACGAGAAGGAATGTTTCTCGGATACATCGTCAATGAACGAGGTATTGAGGCAAATCCAGAAAAGATCAAAGCTCTTTTAGGGCTGCGATCCCCAACGACGAGGAAAGAAGTACAGAGTCTTACAGGACGAGTTGCAGCGCTCAACAGATTTGTATCCCGAGCAACTGATAAATGCCTCCCATTCTTCAAAACACTGCGAAAAAGTTTTGAGTGGACTGACGAATGTGAAAAGGCTTTTCAAGACTTGAAGAAATATTTGGGAGCACCACCATTGTTGTCCAGGCCAATAACCGGAGAGAGATTGTACTTGTATCTGGCCGTATCAGAGAATGCAGTTAGCTCTGCATTGATCAGGTTGGAGAATGGAGTTCAGAAACCTATCTACTACACAAGTAAAGCTTTCCGAGGTGCCGAAATCAGGTACCCAAAGCTAGAAAAATTGGCACTGGCACTAATCGAAGCAAGTAGAAGAATGAGGCCATATTTCCAGGCCCATACCATCATTGTGTACACCGACATGCCGCTAAGACAAGCCCTCCATAAGCCGAAAAAATCAGGAAGACTGATGTATTAGGCGATAGAACTTGGTGAATATGATATTGTGTATGAACCCAGATCATCCTTAAAAGGGCAAGCTGTAGCAGATTTTATAGCAGAGTTCACATACCCTGATACCCCCGAGGGACAAAAGGTATTTGTTGACCTACCGGTGGACGATACAGGATCAACAGGCACAGATCCAGACCAACCAAGGTTGGTAAAAGGACTTGTGGATGTAGAAAAATCATCATACCCAGACCAACTACGGTTGGTAAAAGGGCGCGAACAGCTGACCAACGAGGAACGAAGGATACCCGGGGATGATGAAACAAAACAGCAGATATTTTACCGAGGAACTCTGACGGACAAGAAATTTGAAGACGAGGTACCTACATGGAAATTATATGTAGATGGATCATCGTGCACAGCTGGTTGTGGAGCAGGAATTGTTTTAAACACCCCAGATGATATTGACATGAAGTATGCCTTGAGATTACAATTCAAAGCCTCCAATAATGAGGCTGAGTATGAGGCTATGATAGCAGGTTTTCATTTGGCGAAAGTTATGGAGGCACGGCAAATAATTATTTTCAGTGATTCTCAATTAATTGTGAATCAAATGATGGGAGTATATGCAGTTAAGGGAGAATTAATGGTGAAGTACCATGCAAAGGCGATGGAGTTATTGGCAGAATTTGATGCTATTCAATTGGTGAGAATACCGAGGATGGAGAATGCTAGAGCAGACGCATTGGCCCGATTAGCGTCAGCTACGCGCACCGAGCTGCGAAGAACGATACCAATTGAAGTATTAGAAAATCGGAGTATAGAGGAAGATCTGATGGTAAATATAATTACCCTTGATTTGGGACCATCTTGGATGGATCCTATCAGGGCATACATTGAAGAAGGAGAATTACCGGAGGACAAACTAGCTGCCAAGAAATTGAAGTATAAAGTTGCTCGATATGTGTTAACTAATGGTGTTTTGTATAGACGAGGAATTATGGCAGGTTTACAGAGATGTGTGCATCCATCAGAAGTCAAATAATTGATTGAAGAAATCCATGAAGGATCTTGTGGAGCTCATGTAGCAGGTCGGACACTTTTGCAAAGGGTAATGACACAGGGATATTACTGGCCGACGATGAGGGCTGATTGTATAGCCTATGCTAAGAAGTGTGACAAGTGCCAACATTTTTCATCCATCCGAAGAACTCCACAAGCATTGTTGACACCCATAACTTCACCTTGGCCATTTTCCATGTGGGGGGTTGATCTGGTTGGACCACTGCCGATGACCCGAGGAAGGTTCAAGTATCTCGTCGTGGCAGTAGATTATTTTACTAAGTGGGTGGAAGCTGAACCACTAATTGATATGACGTATGAGAAGGTATATCAGTTCATTTGGAAGAACATCATTTGTCGATATGGTCTCCCCCATGCTTTCATCACAGACCATGGAACACAATTCGATAATGAAGAATTTGCTGCCTATTGTCATCAGTCGAACATTTTGAAGTATCATTCAGCACCAGGCCATCCCCAAAGCAATGGACAGACTGAGGTGACAAACAGAACATTACTAAATGGTTTGAAGAAGAGGTTAAGTGAAGCTAAAGCAAATTGGATCAATGAGCTCCAATCAGTACTATGGGCTTACCGAACAACTCCCCGAGCAACAACTGGAGAATCACCATATATGTTAGCATTTGGAAGTGAAGCTGTGATACCTGCCGAGTTGGGTCTCCCAACTCATAGAGTGCTGAATTTCAACTCCCTAGTCAGCGATTTGATGAGAAGACAGGATTTGGATATGCTCGAGGAGGTTAGAGAAGAGGCAGCCATTAGGAATGCTGCTTACCAACAACGTACAGCTCTGTTCTACAACAAAAAGGTGAAGAAATGTGACTTAAAAGAAGGGGATTATGTGCTAAAGAAAGTCATTCAGAAGCAAAATAAGTTGGAAGCAAACTGGCATGGACCTTACCGAGTTACAGAGGTTGTTCGTCCAGGAACTTACAGAATAGCAACTCTAGAAGGAGAAGAATTTAAGAATGCGTGGAATGCTGAACACCTACGCAAGTATTATCAGTAATGTAAAATGTAAAGCTTTTCCTTCAGTATGAATAAAACGAGGATGTTTCACCATTTTCTTTCTGTTGAAAGTTTTTCGGGGAATACTAGTGTAATACACTACGCACACAAAAAGTGCTCTAAGGAGCCAAAATCTCTAAGGAGCCAAAAAGTGCTCTAAGGAGCCAAAAGCTCTAAGGAGCCAAAAAGTGCTCTAAGGAGCCAAAAAGTGCTCTAAGGAGCCAAAAGCTCTAAGGAGCCAAAAAGTGCTCTAAGGAGCCAAAAGCTCTAAGGAGCCAAAAAGTGCTCTAAGGAGCCAAAAAGTGCTCTAAGGAGCCAAAAGCTCTAAGGAGCCAAAAAGTGCTCTAAGGAGCCAAAAAGTGCTCTAAGGAGCCAAAAGCTCTAAGGAGCCAAAAAGTGCTCTAAGGAGCCAAAAGCTCTAAGGAGCCAAAAAGTGCTCTAAGGAGCAAAAAAGTGCTCTAAGGAGCCAAAAGCTCTATGGAGCCAAAAAGTGCTCTAAGGAGCCAAAAGCTCTAAGGAGCCAAAAAATACTCCTTTGGTTAGGAGGCGCTCTAAGGAGCCAAAAGCTCTAAGGAGCCAAAAAATACTCCTTTGGTTAGGAAAAACAAAATATTCCAAAATACACCAAGTATAGTTGGTCGGGGATAAAGACCCACTAACTGTAGTTGGTCGACAAGGACAAATTATTGACCTTAGTTGGTCGGACACATTTTTATATTTGAAATTGAACCAAGTATGGCTGGTCAGGGATGAAAATCCATCAACTGTAGTTGGCCGACAAACATTATTTATCCACCTTGGTTGGTTGGAAACAGTTTGAACAATTTATACTCATTACTGTATTATTAAGTGATTAGACAACCTTGATACTTGTAACTTTTTATTAAGTTGCTCAATGAACAATATTATTGTTATCTTTTTAACAGATACATATGCATAAGTGTAAAGTGTTTGATAAACACGAGATAATACTAATACAGATTTACAAACAAAAATGAAGTCTTTCATTAAAAATTCAAAACAAGTTACATGAATGTACTAACTGTTACATTGAAAACCTATTCTATTGGTTTCTTTCCTTTATTTTTTGAAACAGGCTCCTCGCCAGCAGGAGGATCCTCTAGGCAAAGAGGAGAATTAATGAAATTAACATCCCTGAGCATTCTGACGTTCATCACAGAAGGTGTATCCAAGAGATGCTCAGGACGAGACAATTCAACCTGAGAATGAAGGCTATAATCACCAAGGTACTTTGAAATCAAGCTACGAGGAATGGAACGAGCTGGGATCCATGCCATGTCCAATTTGAAAGGTGGTACAGGCAAGTCTAGTAATCCTGGAGCATGATAATCCCATAAAAAATGCCCTCGCTCTAATTTTAACACGCCCAGTGCGTTCAACCACCCTTGCTTATAACCTTCATTGTTGGCATGTTCAATGCGAGCATCCAAGTGAACAAGAGCTTCATTATAACCTTCCATCCAGAATTCCCTGGGCTGCTTGTGAAATTGAAAGGTTAATCTATCCAACTGTTCGAGAAGATTTTTGGCAAAAAGATCCTTGGTATGAAGAGCAGATTTCGTTGCAGTAAGTTGATCTTCCAACGATAGATTTTTCTTGGACATTTCTGAAAGAGCACGATCCTTAGCATTCAATTGAAATGCTTGAGTTTCCAAAGTGGACTGAGTACGAGCCTCTTCAATATTGCGACTAAGAACTCTTGATCGGCTCCGAGAAGCGACTGGAGAACTTTGCTCCTCGGCAACATTTTGAGCAGCTCTTCCTCGCCCCCGAGAACCTCTTCCTCGTCCACGAGCAGTCCCAGAAACAGCAGATCTTCTTAAATCATCCAGTTCTTGCCTTAATTTGGCATTTTCGACATCTAAGAAAGAGAAACCTTCATCAGTAACGGGCACTAGAGCAGCGGAAGATGACGCTGCAGATTCATATTGAGCCAATTTTTTCTGTAAATTATTATTTTCTTGTTCCAGGATCTCGGCAATCTGCCTGCAAGCTTCAACTTCACCTTTTAGGGTCCTTTCCCTAATATCATATCCAGCAATGATCTTCTTATGGCCTGTTTCAGAAGAAAGTTGTTGGTATCTATTTTCATAATCTTTGTGTAACAAAGCCATTAATTCATTGTGCTGACCTTGGAGATCCTCTATGGAACCATGAAGTTCCTCGATCAATTCGTAGTATGCCACATTGTTGGCCACAGATCTATCAAGTAAATCTTTCAGGTACCGGTAAGCCTCAACTGCTTGTTCTGAGGCATCGTGACCAAGAATGTCAACAATCTCTGATACACTTAGGTCTGTATGACCAGCTTTATAATAGCTATTGCATTGTCGCATCAATTCAGTATCAGGAGCAGATATCAATTCCATTCTGGCCAAAAACTAATAAAGAAGAGGAAGGAGGAGTTAATAAATAAAAGCAGACAGAGTATCAATAAAGAAGAGAAACGAAGATGTATTTTATTAGATCATCAAAAAGTTACATTGTTCGATTACAAGTAATGAAATATAGAAATGATACCGAACAACTTCACACCTTTTCCTTGTCCCCCAAGACTTTCTCGGGAGACTGGGACGAGGAGCTCGGTTGCTCGGTGGTAACAACGGTTTGATCAGCAGGAATCTTCTCGGCAGGAGGAGGCATGGAAGAAATGCCCTCGATGACAGAGGGTTGAGAAGCAGAGACTGGATCACCCGTAGCCATAGAAGATTCATCTGAGACAGGCTCATCTTCTTCTTCTTCCACAATTGCTGGAGGAGGACCAGGGAGGTGTTGTTGGAATAGCTCAGAATCGTCTTGGACCTTCAACTCTTGCAGAGCAGCTACCCAGCCATCGTGGAAGTATTTCAACTTCCCATATTGGACTTGGGATGTCATTGCAGCAATCCCTTTATCCCATCCTTTCTCCCAACCAGCACTGAAATGTTTCTTGATTGCGACCTTTCTCCTCAACTTCTCCGAGGAGAACTTCACATCCAATTCCTCTTTTTTGACCTTGATATCTCGCAGGGTAGATAACTCTTCCTCTGCCTTTTTCAGCTGGCCATCATATTCCTGATGTTTAACCTCTAAACCTTTTACTTTCTCCTCCAAATTCTTGGAGGTTTCGGCCATTTTCACCTTCTCAGCTTCAGCCACAGCTAATTTCTTCTCCCAAACAGCTTTTTCGTCAACATACTGTTGACGAGATTCCTTTAAAGACTGGGTCAAACCCAACATAGCATCCTCTACACCTGACGAGGAGCTTGAAGCTTTAATAGCTTCATCCTTCTTCACAATATTATTAAAACAATTCACCAACTGAAAGATGAGAAAAATAGCAAAGTCAATACAAAATGCAAGCTTTCAGAGAAAGAAAGAAAAACCAGAAGTATAAGAAATTTACTGAAGCAAGGTGGCGAGCAGCTAAGGATGTCAGCATATCCCTAGGAATTCTTTCATCAATACCATGGACCTCGGGTACGACTGAGCTCATTGCAGAACTTGGAAGAATGATGTTTGGAACATCAGTACCACCAGCAGGTAGGGAGGAGGCAGTTTCTGCCGGAGTAACTAAGGATGATTTCCTCAATCTCTTCAACGGGCGGTCAGAACCTTCAACCAAAGAGGTCTTGGTCGGAGAGATTGTAATTACATCTACAGGAGCATTTTTCTTGCTCGGAACCATTGGGGGCTTCTCGGTAGCTTTAGAAGACCCAGCATCCATTTTTTTAGTCCCCTCTGGGGCATCAGTTTTGCTTTTCTTGGCCCCAGCAACAGAAGTAACATCGTCAAAGAGAGCAGGAGGAGCTCTTTTCTTACCCATCCTTTGACTTAAAGGAAGATGAGAATCTGAAGATGAACCTTCTGGAGTTGAAGCTGGTTCAACAGGGCGAGCAGTATAAGAGGTTGTGTAACTCTTATACTGTAGCAGATATGAGGCAGACCTGATGTGTTCGTCTGCAATGTTCTTGTGCAAACCCCAGATAAGTTTCAGATGCTTGATATTAACCTCTGATTCTTTCGGAGTTCTTCTTTTGCTATCAACTGCAAATAAATACATAACGAGATATCAATCATACATTTTGTCAAACATGATGAAAGCATAATTTCATAAATAAAATAAAATAAAAAATAAACCTATCCCATTGCCATATGGGGGGCATCTGGGACCGTTGTATACTTCATCTCCAGTTAAAGGGGCATATTGCCAATTTTTTATAACCAACCCATGTTCAAAATAATCTCTATTTGAGTCAGGGAGGTTAACTACAAGAGCCCTATTCAGAAACCTAGTTTTTAAATAATAAATATTATCTAGAGTGGCCCACTTATAGCAATACATAATCTCAGGGATCCCAATACGAGTCCCATGAGTTAGATTTAATTTGTGTACCCCATTAATTATTCTCCATGAATTGGGGGCTATTTTTGCAGGGACAAGATCGAAATACTGACAAAACTCAAGACACAATGGGTTTGGTGGAAAAGAAAATCCACATTCAGCAACAAAAAGACTGGGGAACCAATGTCCCTCAGCCAATCGAAAGTAATCTAAAGGCTCAGAAAGAACCTCTAGAGTTACCCACGAAGGAACGGAAAAATCAGAACGAAATTTTTCAACAGATTCTACAATATAAACCATATTGAATAAAAGAGATACAGAAGAAAGGAAGAAGATCTTACAGGAAGAAAGGAGGAATGTTGACAACGAACGAAAACAAGGATGAACGCACAAGAGAGAAGGAGAGAATAGAAAGCTTGAATGAAGAAAATTGGAAAACGTAGAAGACGGTATGATTACCCAAGAAGTTTAAATACTTTGCATTGGGAAGCGGCGAAAGAAATGATTACCAAAAAGAAACTACTGAACTTCCGGCGGCGAAAAGGACAAAAACTGCACGGAGATCGAAGCGCTTATAAAAAATTCAAAAAAGGGCGGAAGCTGCGAAATGAGAAGGAAATTTGAACACAATGTTCCTGAAACCCAGGAAAAGTCATTTAATATTGCCATATACCGAGAAAGAATGTTCCATACTCCTCAAAGTTCGAAATATGAAACATTGGGGGCTTCTGTTGATACAAAATTAATATGCTGATGTGGACGAATAATACGAAGACACGTGTCAATCTACGTGGCACGATAGCAGCGAGGAAGTTCATTTCCCGACCAACCATGCTTCTTTCCGAGCAACGAGGATATACCGAGGAACTCTAGCACACCGAGGAACTCTAGCGCATCGAGGTACTCTAGTTTTCCGAGGAACTCCTGATCAGCGAACAGCTATGGCGGTCCGAGCTGCACCTCGGTCGTATCATTAATTGCCAGATAATCAACAGTTCAGATATTCATTGAATGCTTATATTCTTGACGCGCACGCTGCATTAAATGTATTACCCTTTCACATGTATATCATTTAATGTATCGAACCTTTCATGTACATCCTCAAGGCTATAAATACCTTGTATCAAACCCATTCAAGGGGACCGGAATTTCTTGAGAGAACTTGCAATCAAGAATTCTGCAAACACTCAGCAATAACATAACAGTGGACGTAGGCTTTATTCCTAGCCGAACCACTTTAAAAATCTTTGTCATATTTATTTATCTGTGATTGAATAATTAGAGCAATCTAGTTTTTTACATAAAAAATGAGAATCATATCTCAAACACGTTATAAATACTACCATACAAAAAAAAACTACATTGAACAAAAAAAAACCTGTTTCAGCTATAAAAAATAACCCATATTTCAGCTATTAAAAAATAACTATTTCTGCTAAAAGAAATGTTTCAGCTATTAAAAAAAAACTATTTCAGCTATAAAAAAAACTCTACATACATCAATTTTTTTATTAAAATCCATTTAACATGGACTGAGTAGAAGTTCAGACAACCACAAATTGAGTAATGGGTATATATATGTATGTGTACATTTAATAAAATACAAGGTCTAACCTTGAATTTAAAATAAAAAAATTACAGAAATGAACTTACCTAAGATCTCTGGCAACCAACTGAATTTGGAAAAAAACTTTTATCACCAATCACGTACTGAATTTCATGAAAAAACAGAAAAATAAGAGATGTTACCATAAAATTAAAAGAAAGGTAATAAAATTTAGGAAAAGCAATGAAACCGAAAAAAAAATCAAAGATTTTATAATACTCATTTGAAACTTGAATCAAATCAGATGTATAATACATATGTAGCTATTTGTATGTGTGATTCAAATCAACCCGTTAATAAAATAGGTAAAGATTTCATAATACCCATTTAAAACTAGATTCAAATCAAACCTATGATATATATATATATATATATATATATATAGTGATACATAGCTGATTCAAATAACCAAAGATTTGAAAGCCAACCTTCAATGCAACTTTCAAAGCTGACCTTCAATGAAAGAGAGAGAAACCCTATGTTGTTTTTACAAAGAAGAGAATAAAGAATAGAGAAACGTGAGAGGTGGATATGCGGGTTTGAGCGGTTGCGGGGTTTGTTACGTTTGGTGTATTTGAGTATTTCGTGGCGACGAATTCTGATTTGAGCGGGACTCCTAACAAGTTTTCACCTTTTTTTTTCTAATTTAGTACTTGGACGCAAAATTAAATTCTTAATTAAATTTAATTTACAAAATATTTTGTTTCAAAATTTTAAAATCGCCACTAAATGTTGATTTTTAGTGGCAATATTTTTTATTTGCCACCTACTTCACTACAATTTATTTCCTGCCAGCTAAAATGTTTTGCGCCAAACTTTTAGTGGCAATTTTTGTGACAATCTCACATTTTTGCTACTAATACTTCCTCTATAATTATTTTTAGTGGCAATGAAATTTTTTGCCACCAATTATTATATTTCATGGCAAAAAATCGTTTTGCCACCAATTGGAAACTTTCTTGTAGTGCTCGGTGACATATTGACGCACGACGCTCTCAACGTATACAATATTTTTGTCACCCTAAAATATATACAATATTTTTTGTCCTCTAGTAGAGTCGTACTTATAACACACTTCAAGTTTACATTACGCATGTGTTGTGTCTATACCACATTTACGACACATCCATCATATCAATTCTTTTTGTGCAATCCTACAACATTTGTGATACATTCGTTTGATAGGTGCAATATACATACGATAATCTTTTTTTGTGTTTAATTACTTGTTTTCCCTCGCCTTCTATTAAAAAACTATTTTACCCTGAAGGAGGCTTAAATAAATGCTCGAATATTTAGCCTTTGCCATTAAATCTCCTTTCCTATTTGATTTGGATCAATTTTTTTACTTAAATAAAGAATTCAAGATATAATCTTCAATATTCCATAGATATTATATCTCACCATTTAGAATCATGATATCTTCTTTTTCTTTTGGAGTAACTATATCTTAAAGATTTTTTTCAAAGTACCTTATAAGCTTTTATCTAATCTATGAAAATTATCTATGTAACTTCATTTATTTTGGAGGAAATATAAAAGAAACATGTAAAAAATAGAAGTGATTATCATCCTATAAATTCTTAAAGTGCATTTTGCTTGTTAACAATGATGATGTAATAAAATTGTGAATCTTTGATCCATCACATTAAAGAAACAAAATCAAGACACACAAATATTTAACACTTTTGAGATGTATCTCAATATGATTGGTATTATCAATATAGGAGTACTATACCATTTGAGTCGGATTGTCATGGCCCTTGACGGTGACAACAAGGAGTTGTCACTCACGATCAAGGATCGTGAAAACTCTTTGTGTTACTATTCTTGACCGTGACAACACCCCTTTATCATAATCCTTTTTACACTGAGTATATCCACCACAAACTGTGATAACCAAGACTTATCACTATAAGGACCATGAAAACACGGAACTTAAACTTGGGTGATCAAGACTTGTCATGGTAAAGACCATGACAACATAGGACTTGTCATAGTCTTGGAACATGAAAAGACTTGTGTTGTCACGGTATTGTCACGATTCTTTATCATGGCAATACCAAACTTCGGCATGCACACGATTACAGTCAGTCATGAAATGTATACTCAGCCATGCGTATGGGATAATTTCTTGTCGTGCAAACGGTGTGTAATTTTTATCACGGCTC
This sequence comes from Sambucus nigra, assembly GCA_949130495.1. Classification (NCBI taxonomy): domain Eukaryota; kingdom Viridiplantae; phylum Streptophyta; class Magnoliopsida; order Dipsacales; family Adoxaceae; genus Sambucus; species Sambucus nigra. Next base: position 141,328,136 of record OX422222.1, on the reverse strand, counting down.
AGCCACGATTTAGGATCGTGACAAAATTTGAGTTTTCACAGGTTTTTCACCGTCTTAGAGTGTGACAAAACTGTAGACTAGAAGAAAAAACTATAGAAAACCTACTTAAAAAATGTCTCATTTTTGTTCAACACAATCCATAATATAATATGCCAGAATAATGGAATCAAAACCAAATATGTCAATTACATATATCAAACAAAATTAAATATGTTTCAAGTTAACTACATCAAAATCAAAATATCGAAAGTTTAATTACATCAACTCAAGTTGTATCAACTCTAAAATCTTACAAAAGCATAATAAGGCTCGAGAAAAAAAGTCGGTCAAATGATTTGCGACCCTAAGTCATGACCTTGGACTCAAAACGCTATAATGGATGGTTATGGATGTTGGTAACCAGAGTAATGCTTGTGTCCTTCACTCCCTTGGAAATTCGATCGCCTCCACGCATGTCATGGCTATATGCTTTCTCCCCAGCTGGCTCAAATGGATTTGGGATAGTGGGATTGGGGATAGAGGATATGTCGTATGGGGATAGTGAGTCGGTCGACACTGGTAAGGGGGATAGAGCAGTCATCCCCTAACCAACTTTCTCCTTTACCTTTCCTTTATCTTTGTCTTCCCTTTTCCCAGACCAGAGACTGTGTGTTTGATCCATTCGAACATGTGGTTCATCATTTGTTAGATATCTTTGTATGTATCGACCTTGGAGGACAACCCATTGTTTCTATAAGCAATGACCAACAACTTTAAATTTTCTATTCGAGAGCTGACACCCTCAGTATGACCTTTTCTATCTTGGCCTAGCAATTGGCTCAGTGCATCTGTACTCAGAGATATCTTATCGACATCACTCTGGGTATTGTGCACTGCCCAACACCCAATTGAACTAATAAAACCAATGGAATTAGAATTTTTCAGATCCAAAAACTATTCATGTTGCTTGACAATATGGATGAAGAGAAATAGAAACAATACTCACTCCACTTCACCAATCAATACATTCTACAATCAATCTATGACTAATTATACATGATTCATATTGAATTCACTATCCTAACCATATATATCTAGAAATTTATAATTAAGAATTAAAAATAAATAGAAATAAAGATGAAGTAAAGAAAGTAAGCCATAAATCTTTATTAAATATAGGGCTTCAATCTTCAATTATCTTCAAAATTGGTACAAGCCATTTGTTTCTTACTTTTTCTCTCTCTACAACTATCTAGGTACCAAGTATGAACTATTACTAAGCTAAGAATGATGTAAAGTTACCCCTAAAGTTTCAAATATGCTATATTAAAACTAAAATCCTATAATGGCAATCCTGTAACTTTCTAGTGAAGCAAAATACATCCTAATCTGGAAAAATACATCCTGACAGAGGCAAGAAGTATTTTTCTCCGTGCTATTAAAAATGCATTTTTTCTAACACCAAAAAATTCTAATTATACCCCCAAATCATCCAACACTCCACCTAATCCTTATTTGACGAGTTGGACATCCTTTAAAGATAACACATGTCTTTTGGTAGGAAATGAGCTCCCCCTCACATGTAGAATGCTTCATTGACCTTACAAATGCATGAGTTCAATGTCAAATAACATATAACATTAAAATAAAATGCATGCACATAAGAAATAACCCAAAAGGTGGACATTTAGACTTTGGTGAATTGCCCATATATATCATTATATATGTGATATAGTGGGCTCTAATCATACCCCCCCCCCCCCCCCCACAAACTAGCTCATGCTAGGACCTAACATATGAAGCAATGACAAAACAAGGAGAGAGAGTACTTAATTTCTAACTACAAGAACAAGAAAAAACTAAAATAAAAGTGCCACTTTGGCGGGCCTCTCGATTGCCCTTAACGTATGCAACAATCCTTTTAAAATCCTAGGTTCCCCCTATAGGACGAGTGAAATTTAGGAATGGTTTGCAGTGAATATATCCACAAAATTCAAAACTCCTCAATATTTTACCCTGAATTCTCATTATATGAGCGCTAAAAAAAATTAGAAAACATATTTAACTAGATAGCAAATAAATTTATTCTAGCATCAAAGTTCACAAATTATATTAATTATGAAGTTATTTTATAAGGTTGAAATCTGGGAGCATGAGCGTTTTACGGCCACTAAATCAAAGAAAGGTCCCAAAGCTAAATAACGTATATTTCTATTCAATTTACGTTTCGATTCAATCCTTTTTCGGGAGCACACTCACAAATGAAACGCTCGAATATAGTGTAACTCTCATTATATGTGAGATATAATATAGTACATATATTAATATGAAAAATTGATTTATTTTGAAGAATTAACAATCCCATAATAGGATTTCGTTTAGTAGCTAAGTTAAAATCCACTCAAGTTACCCTCTCAATTGTTTCTACCTTAAATCATATTCCACCTAGGATGATGTGGGACTTTTCATTTTGGTTGTAATTTAGGCTAGGGTAAGGTCAACTAAACGAAAGGTAAAGGGATTTGAAGATGTTTGTGGAAAGTTGGAACTACAATGGAGATCACATAAAAGTTTTTTTTTCAAAGAAAAACATTTTATTAGTAGATGGAGAAAAAGACTCTCTAAGGGTACTTACAAGCGCTAAAGTAGGACTCTTGCAAAAAATAAGCAACAATCTAAAACTAATATAAAAGAATTTAGGTCCTACGATTTCTTGAACGCGTTCTCTTGCGGACGACGTTCCAATTGTCATTTTTCGCAGCAGAATTTACATCATTCGAGATAAGATCGGAATCTACTGCAGATGCTGAATCAAGTTTAGGGAGATCACATAAAAGTCATAGGGGATTTAGGACTTGATTTCAAACTTTAAGTTTCTTATATATTTTATTCTTCTTCTTCTTCTTTTTTTTTTTTTTCCTTTTTTCCTTTTTTTTTTCTTTTTGTCCATTTGATTATTTTAACACTATTGTCATGTCCTTTTTACAATCATATGCATCCATCATACAAACTTTCATACACATTACCAAACACAAAATGTATGGATAATATACATGGGTCAATACTCCTAATATATGGAGAGGGGTACGGATATTGGGGGCTAATAAATAAAGGCTAATGCAAAGGGGCTAGTGGTATATAGCTTTATAAATAGAGGATGGATAAGGTTAAGGGGTAAGTTAACGATGTCCTATCATCATCTCCTAGATTTTGTATGACTCTCGGTGTTAAAATATTGAGGCTTTTCCTTGAGTTAACTCCTCGATAATAAACTCATCTAGCTACCAGGCAAAATAATGACAATGATATTACACAATGAGGTATGATTTTCAAAGGATGAGAATAGTAGATGTAAATAAACCCTCATAATGGTATTGGATCTAAAACTCACTAAGGTTTAAGTTTCCACTTCTTATTTTCAAGATTTATATGTTAGTTTAGCTAAATAAACCCGATTCAACAACTAGGCCATATAACGAGCTCATAATTTCCTAAGATTTCAAAAGTATAAAAACATATAATGAATGCAATAAATGAACTAGGATGCAAAGAAAATATCATACTAGAAAATTCAAATTTTTATAGACATATATTACTAGCATGCAATGGGAAATTGGGGGGGGGGGGGGGGGTAAACAATCTATCACTAGAGTAAAGCTACTAAAAGAAAAAAGGAAAAATAAGAAAAAAGGGAAACTAAATTTAAACTAGAAAAGGATATATTTTTGGACTTTTAAAATTTTTCATTTTTTAATATTTAAAATACGATTTCGAATTGCAAGAAGAGAAACAACTATCCACTCCCCCAACTAGATTCGACATTGTCCCCAATGTACCAAAAATGATAAGGGACGAGTCATGTAAGCATAAAATATAAACGCACGAAGGGGAAGGGACATCACCTCGCTTTCAACAAAAGAATGGTTTAGAGAATGCATAATGAAGCATACCTTCATTAATAAAGCACCAAAACAACATAAAAAGAAAATAATATGTACAAGAGAATAAATATGGCACAAGATACAAATGAAGATGGGAACATTAAAGTATACGGGGGTATCAAAATGAGGCCTCACAATCATATGTGCATACATGGATATGGTGGTGTGTGTATGTCAATTTAAACCAATGCGCAACACAAAAAAACTTTTGCACGATACCAAAAATGAAAATTGATACAATCTCGTTCATCTTATAGCAATATGTATCATGTCACCACTGCAAGAATGTAAATCAATTTGCAAAGCATTGGCCAAAGGGTATGAGAACGGGTATAGGTGAACATGTAAGTGAGGGTGGGGTGGGATGAGTAAGAGAGATGAGTGTCGAAGTGAATCGGATGAAAATTTTCTTTAAAAAGTTAATTGGGACAATTTAACAAACACGTAGAGGGAAAAGTCACGAAATGGAAATGATAGTTATATTTGTTTAGTGAAGTTATCAATTGTAACAAGTGTTAATCCAAAACAAAGTAATACACCAACCAAATCAATATGTTAATGGATCACAACAATGACACACATAAGAAAAAGTTAATGTAAGCAATGTGGGCAAATGGTTTGATTTTTAATAATGTGAAATGTCCACAAGTGAATGAGGTGCAAAAATTACTTTAAAAGTTGGGTGGAGAATTTTTTAAAACATTTGGTGTGGAGAGTTAAAAAAATTGCCATGGTAGTGCAACTAGTCCGAAGGTAGTCCAAAATTTTGTTCAACAACACAATTCAGCATTTAACAATCGATAAATGTCCCGAATGATCACTTAAATCTTTCCCAAACACCAATAGTTCAATTAATTCACAAACACCATTATTTAATTCATTCCCAAACACCGATTTAGTGGAAAGTCCTCCCCCCAAAAATTAAATTCATGACATTCTAGGAGTTTCGAGCAGGGCTATGGGTTAATATATACCATCCTAAAATATGGTTACGAATAAAGGGGGTGGGAGTTAGGAATATTGCATAGGAGTGATTGAAGCAATGGGTTTGAGAGCGTGTGGCCAAGATGCGTGGGTTTGTCATGAGAGGGGTGATATACATAGGTGGATTGTGGGGTTGGGGTGGTGGTTGGGGTGGGGGTGGGAAGTGGGTTAGGATAATAAGAATATAAAACGTGGAGATGTTTGGCATATATCTCAAAACTCACGACTTAAAATTTATTTTGCCTAGACAAAATAGATTTTGGTATTGTTTTGGGCACTCAAAAAATATCAACAAATAACATTTTACAACCCCCCTCAAATTCTATTTCCATCTAAAAATGTATTACGTCTTTTTAAAATTATAATTGATCTGTAAATATTTTTTTTAATTAGAAACATCAACATTTGGACCAAAAACGTTTTTTTGGAAGAGAATTTCATTTTAAGTCTTAAAAAGACAAAAATGACCCCAAACATTCAAATATTCCCAAACATAGTTGAAAGTTTCCAAAAATTGAACTTGGGCAACTGAAAAATTGATTTGCAACTCAAAAAATTGATTTTTTTGCCAAAAACTTTTTGCAAGTTAGCATATAAAGACTAAAATGCCCCAACTCGTTACCTCCAACACCACAATGGCAACATTTACCAAATTAATCCCCACTAACCATTAAATAACACAATGTGCTATAATGAACACACCCAATGATACCAAGACATTAAAAAGACTATAATTATCCCACCCACTTATTCAAATGGCACAATAGTTTCAATGAACCCAAATTTATAAAAGTGGACATCTCATTAATTTCAATAACCCAAAATTTTCTAAATATATAAAAGTGACCAGAGTGACCCCAAGATGAGTAAAATCAACCAAATTCTTGTATAACTAAATTAAAATGCTCCTGTGCCCATGAAATGCAAAATTTACCACAATGGCCGAACGAATGGATGCAACATATAATTAAAGATTCGCTCAATAATTTTGGAATTAACATACACTAATATAAATGAGTAAAGCAAATTGAGTTACTCATTCCTTTGGATGATGACAAAGTTCCACCCCAAATTCGATATAAACACAATGTCATAAACCAAAAGATGGAAAATTTAAGATTCTCTCCAAAATATAATCCTCACAAAAAGATAAATGGTCCATAAAAGTTCACTAGTATGACATGGTGAAGCACATTTTTGGTCGACTAACAAGTCCAATAAATGTAGGACAAATGGGCACCAATTTAAGCCATGTATGTCGGGTTCCAAATGAGGAGGAAGTATGTTGGACTTTACATACATAAAATAGAATGTAAAATGTAATCATTGAGATCATTAAAATAATTATCATCACTTATATTAGGCCAATAATGCGTGAAATAACTCGTGAATGTGTCATTTAGCTCAACAAGAAATGAGTCACACCAAGGCAACTCCTGTCCATGATACACATACGCTAAAAGACTTATGTTTGGGAGTGGGTAAATATTGAGTTACAATGTTGCAACTCATCAATTTACTATATCCTCAAAACTTCCTCAACTAATGGATAAGATTCCAAGAATGGACATTCTATTTTAAACTCCTTGTGAGGTGAAAATGAAATGTTTTCCTTATTTGTCGATGGGGGTTGAATGGACATAGGTAGTTGTCCACATGGGGCAACATTTTATGAACGCCCTCTTTTTCACTTTTTGCCGAGCAAAGTAGTCGATGAGAATTGATGATGAATTCATCTCCAAACCAAGATGGGTTACTTACAAAAATGTGTGAGAGTAAAGGATAAGAACATAAGGAGATATAATTTCCTCATAAAAAATGTGACATTTATCATATTGGCACATAGAGCCAACACATAGGTGTAACTCATTAACTAGGTCCTCCACATTTTCTACATGACACACATTAGGACACACCCCATCATTGATATTATGTCCATCCTCATACTCGTAAAGCGGTGGCTTAGCAATCTTCAAAATGCTCGACTCAATATTTATATTACAAAATTTCAACTTTATTACCCCATTTCGAAAACTAATAGTGCCATCTGAGGTAGAAAAATAGATGACCTAAAATGATCGGAATTTTTGACTTGTTATTTTCCACTGATTGAGTATCCAAAATGACAAAGTCAATGGGAAAATAAAATTTATCGACTTGCATTAAGACATCCTCAATAATACCACGAGGAATTTTTATTGATCGTCCCACAAGTTGCAAAGTGATGCGGGTGGGATTAAGCTCACCTAACTAAGTTTTTCATATACCATAAACGGGATAAAATTGACGCTAACTCCTAAATTAAGAAAGCCTCTATCAATGTGGTAATCCCCAATGTGATAAGAAATTGTAGGACAACTGGGGTCCTTGTATTTGGGACGCATCTTGTGTCGTATGATTGAACTCACTTTCCCCGCTAAAAATTCATATTTCACTACACCAAAAAAGGACTTTTGTCACCTTTCACCCGCAAGGAGTTATCATGGTCAAAACCTTGACAAAAAAATATGGAGTTTTTGTCATGGTCTTTGACCCTAACATGAATGTGACAACCTATTTTTCGGTCGTGACACGGTCAAAGACCTTGACAACACTGTTATCACAATCGTCTCAGGGTTAAAGAATGTGAATATAGTTGTTTTGTTGTCATGGTCGTGTCATCTTCAAAGACCGTGACAACAAAACGAGTTTAAACAACAACCCTAGTTCTTTCTCAGCTACTGTCTCATAAAAATTCTCTCTCTCTCTCTCTATCTATCTATCTATCTATCTATCTATCTATCTATCTATCTATCTATCTATCTATCTATCTATCTATCTATCTATCTATCTATCTTTATCTATCTCTCCTCTATGGCTCTCTCTCTAACCACCACCACATCCCTCTCTCTTAGCCTCGCTCAACCACCGGCATCGTTGTCTATTTACCTCACCACCACCTCTATCCTCTCTATCTCGCACCACTGAACTGACATTCTCTGTCCTCTCTGCCTCGCACCACTACCAGCGTTCTATCAACCACTGCGTTATCTTCCCTCCCTACCTCATTCAACCACCAATATTTCACTTTTAAAAGGTATATATTTATTTGTTGTTTGTTTCATAGCATTTGTGTGTAATTTTATTTATCTAAATACATATGCATTTGTGTGTAATTATTGTGTAATTTCGGCCAATCTAGAGATCAAATGCAATTTATGTGTATTCCTCTGAATACATATGCATTTGTATGTAATTTTCTTTATCTAAATACATATATTACTTATTTATCTGAATACATATATAAAGAATCTGAACAAATGCAAAAACAAACATAATATAATTAAATTTTGATTATATAGAAGCAAAAAAAAAAGGAAAATAATTCATTTATGTGGAGATTCGAGAAAATAATGAAGGAGTAGATTAGTGACTTTGAAAATGCGAATGTGTCACGTTGATGTTGGAATTGTAGTCGTTTGTTTACTGAGTGCTTTATTTTCTTTTCAGATAAGAAATATCCATTTTGGATGTAGATTTATGAAATTGAATATGTTCACCTTCTTAGGGGTACTTTGTTTTTTTGGCATGTGAATGCTTAATTTTGAACTCCATGCTGACAAGTTATTTTTTAATAATTATGTTGGTGAACCTAAATGTATGTGTTTGTTTACACTTATTTGGTTATGAATGTTGAAAATAGTCCGGACAAATTTAATGATTTAATAAGATTATATTAAGATTTTATTTGAAGAACTTAGAATGTGTATAAATGTACAAGGTTTTGAATATATTTGACTATGATTTATGTCATATCAACCAATAACTGATCTCTAAATCAATAGACAAATGCTCTTCCATAATAGTTTAATAAGTAGCACAATCTGGTGACCCCAAATTAGTAATAGGAAAATTGTGATTAAATGCCAATCTATAGCACAATCTGGTGACCCCAAATTAGCGAACGTCCGGGTGAGACTTTAGCACAATCTAATGCACCAATTTGTGTGATAAGTAGAAGGTCTATTGTTTAAGCGGTTTTTAGGGTTTTAAGGTAGGTTCAAATCGTTTAGTTGATATGTTGTTTAGGCGGATTCAAATCTCATTCACTAGTTTATTTTTTTTGTTCAAACAAACTACTTAATTCAAAATTTGAAATATTAAAACTAATCATGTTGAAATGCACTACTTAATTTCATTTTTTTTGTTCGAACACACTAGGTATTTTAGTATCTAACCTATGATTATTGAATTTTTTATACTTTTGTTGATATTAATATATGAATATATGCTTTTTACCCATAGTAGGTGATTGTTCGTAGCAGCTGTGATGTGATATCCTCTATACAAAGAGTGGATGGGTGAGACAAATAGACTAGGGGATGGGTATTGTAGAGGTGCTAATGAGTTTATAAGATTAGCAAAGAGATGTCTTAATAATGAAGATTTCCCATGGCCATGTGCACATTATAGGAATGGTAAGGTGTTTGAGTGAAAAACAGTTGAACTACATCTATTTAGATGGAATATGCACGGTAATTATTGGTCAAGGTTTTTTTATGGAGAAATGCATGTTCCTTTTCTACCCGAGCAACCGTCACAACAATCATGAAGTATGATAGATGTACAAGGCCAGGAGGATAATGTAGATCATAATATGTTAGAGGATTTAGTTTGTGATGCTTGTGGAGTTCATGAAGTGGAAGACAATGAGGTCACTGATTATGTAGAAGGTTCAGGTGCTTATAAAGATATTAGGGTAAACCTTGACGATGACTATCAAAGTTTAAAATTTAAGGTGAACCAACCATTATACCCTGATTGTGGGAACGGTAAAAAAACTTTGCATGGAATGATTGGTTTTCATAGTTTAAAGATCCATATAGTTTGTGTCGCAATAATGTGACAGGAATTATGAACTGGGTGAAGGGCTTCCTACCCAATTAGAATACGCTTCTAATAGCTATCCTTGTATGAAGAACAATTTGAAAGGTTTGAGAATAAAGTATAAATAAATTCATTCTTGTAGGTATGACTGCATACTATTCCGAAAGGAGTATGAAAATCTCGATCAGTGTCCGGTATGTGGGGAACCTAGATATGTGCTATCTACTGGCAAAGAAGGCACACTCTCAAAAAAGTGCCTAAAAAAGTATTGAAATATTTTCTCATTAGGCCTACACTGAAGCAATTTTTTACAGTACTATAGATAGCGGAGGCCATAACTTGGCATGATAGGATAGAAGTAGGGGGTAATCTCATACGTCATCCTATTAATTCTACAGTTTGGAAGAGGATAAATTATGATTATCTTAATTTTCTTCGAAACAGTGTAATATTTGATTCGCAATATCAACAGATGGTTTCAATCCATTTGGAAATCTAAGCACTAATCAGAATGTATGGCCCATGATCCTAGCACAACTCAACCTCCCTCCTTCAAAGTGTATGAGACCTAAATTTTCGATGTTGTCTTTCTTGATACTTGGGCTAAAGGCTCCAAGTGAAGACATCGATGTTTATTTAGATCCTTTGGTAGAAGAATTAAATGAGTTGTGGGTATAGGAAAAGCATTTAACTCTTGTAAAAAAGAACAGTTTATACTGAAAGCTATGTTGATTTGGGCAATTCATTATGGGACTTTATCCGGTTATATAGTTCATGGTTGTTTGGGTTATTCTAATTATGGAGAGGAGACTGAATCTGAATGTCTCAAGACTAGTGAAAAACTTATATACCATTTCTATAGGAGGTTTTTACCCCCCCCCCCCCCAATCATAGTTTTAGATTTGAGAGAGGTTGTAATTTATTACCGGGCAGGGTTGACCGTAGGCTACCTTCGAAAAAACTTCGAGGTTCAGAAATTAAGAGTAAATCTTCTAATTGTGGACCTAATATGCTAGAAAGAATCCTAAATTAAAGAATTCCAAGCATAAGATGACCCTATTTGATAATTAAACTGAGACAACAAAGGCATGGTCTAGGAGGCCAATTTTATTTGACTTGCCTTAAAGGAAGGTCAACTCAATGTGCCATGTATTAGATGTAATACATGCAGAGAAAAACATCACCGAACATCTTGTGAGCATATGCTTTAGGGGGAGTCATTCGAAGGATGGAGAAAATGTGCAACGTGACCTTAAATCATTGAAACTTACTATGGTTGAAAGAAGATAGTAGCAAAAAAAAAAAAATTCCCCGGTGCGTTTACTTTGACGAGTGAGGAGAAAAAGGAGCGATTAGACACAATATATAATTTGACAGTTCCCTATAATTTTTCCTCCAACTTAGAAAGGATTTTTAATTATGCCACCCACGATTTACATAAGTGTAAGTCTCGTGAATGGCATGTGATCATGTAATTGGTTCCTTTATTGTTTAAGCATTGTTTCTCTATGCATAAGGATTTGTGGAGGGCCATTATGAAAATTAGCATTTGCTTCACACTTTTATGTGAAGAAGTAGTCAACCGAAAGCACATCGTGGACGCAAAAGTAGTTATAGCTGAAGTGATTTGTGTGTTGGTGAAAGATATTCCCCCATAATTTTTTTACATAAGTATTACTTTTTGGTACACTTAGGCGATGAGGCACTTCTTTTCAGCCCAGTTAGATATCAATAGATGTACCTGTTTCAAAGGTTGATGAATGTTCTCAAAGATTATGTCAATAATACACGATATATTGAAGGATCAAATGCAGATAAATACATCACTGTGGAGTCATCAATCTTTACTCAGGAATATAAGCCTGACCCAAGCATTGTATATAACAGTGATGAGTTTATCGATTAGGGTGGTCATGTAGTGGGCACACGAGTGAAATTAACAAGCTTAAAGTATGAACAAGTAGCTCGTTATCTATGTGAAACTGATGTAGATATTTGAAAATGGAAAAAGTAACTTTATGTTGTCTTTTGACATTATTTAAACATTTATACTTGATCAACCTCATAATATGTTTATTGCGGTCAGTGTAGGAAATATGATGCATGTGGGAACAATAAAAGACGAATAATGATGGCATAATCTGATAGAGAATTTAGGCTATGGGTGTCACATGAGGTAATTATTATGAGAATGTCTCTTACAAAATGACAAATTACAACAAATCTTTAAAACTAACATAATTAATTTATCTATAATCTCAACTCTTAAAGATGTGTGATCCGACATCAAGGCTTGCTCGTCTAGCCACTGGACCCAATTTCATGGAACGCGAGTACAAAATGTATAGATTGAATGGTTATGTATTCGGTGCAAGGATGTACGAGAAAAATATAAATGTACAGAACTTGGGCATTTCATAAGGATCTTACTTATTTTCAAGCGAGTGAGAAAGATAAAAACCTTGTTGAAGCTAAAATGACTTATTATGGTGTCATTCGGAATATATTTAAATTACACCATATAAGCTTCAAAGAGGTTATGTTTTACTGTGTTTGGTAAGAGTTGAGGACAAAATTTTTTATAAAGTTAATTCAGGTACCAATTTAATCATAGTTTATTTGTCTAAGATGAAGAGCGATGAGCGTGTGAGTGATGAGCCGTTTGTTTGTGCTTTTGAAAAGGTCAAGAAAGTGTATTACTCATAGTATATCAATAACGAGCCGTGGTCAATTGTCTAACACGTGCCAAAGAGTCTAACCAATAGTGTGGATGACTTGGCTGCTGCTACCAAATATCAATCAATTTTGGATGATAACAAGAACTTGAAACAATATGTTTGTGATACATTTGCTTATAGATTATTTGTGTGGACATGAATCACCAAAGGACTCTGAGAGGTTGTTCTACAAGATTTAGGTTCTCTTTTATGTGATTCTTCTTTCCATAACAAGTTACATTTTTAAAAGGTTTTTAAAATTTATTTTGCGTATCAAGATAAAAATAAACCAAATTTCTAGGAGAGATAAACCTGTTTGTATGTAAGAAATCTATGCAACACTATGTGAGAAATCCATGACGATGTTATTTATTATTCAAACACAATTTTCTTTTTATTCTTGAGTGTTTCCCTAATTTAGTTTTATATGTTTTGTCAGAATTTTGAGTAATAAAAAATATTTTCTATACCATCAACTTTTAGGACATACTCAAATATTTTCGGTGTTAGTTCATTATCTACTCTTCATTCCTTTACTTGGAGAAAAAAATACTTCATCTTAAAATAAGATTTGTATAAGGGGTTCGAAGGAAAAAAGTTTGAACAATGATTAAGATATCCACATGTTAAGATACTCATAGACGTTATAGAGTTCCCTTTTATTAAGAATAATTTACAAAGTTAGTTACATGGTTAGATATGTGTATACCCTCTATAATTCTTACCCAAGTTTTACAAAGATTGTTGCATTAGATCAATGTTTTTTTTTCGATACTGCGTTTTTCTTTTTTATATGTAGTGTTATGTGTTGATTTATATCTATAGCATAATTTATTAACTAAATATTTAGCAAGTTAAAAATTTGGGTTGTATAATCAATCATGGGTAAATCTTGTCACATAAAACTTTGTGTTATGATTCATATTTTGAGACAATTAATACTAAAATATATTTTCAATTGGTGTATCTCCATTGTTCATTCGCACAAAGATCATTCTTAAATATGATGGACAATAACTCAGGAGATCTTTTATGCTATGGAAAGCTAATCTAAACTATCAGAATTATTTTCTTATCGAAGTCACTAAAAGATAAGATCCAAAAATTCAAGAAGCTTTATAAAGCAAGTGTTGTAGATTGACAATAGATCAAGTACCTAGAAATCAAGAAAAATTAGACATGGGATCTATTGCCCAAGCCCAAGTATGTGAAACATATGTCTTGCGGATGGATATATAAAGTAAAAATCGTCTTAATGGATCAGTTGAAATATATAAAAATTATTAGGGGCTCAAAGATTATCACAACAGTATAAACTAGCCTAATATCAAAGGTCATAGCAGTCAGAGTCCTAATAACACTTGCATTTAGTAAGTATTATAAGATGGGGGATTGGGATGAGAAGAATTCTTCCCAAGATAGAAATCTATGTAAAGAAATGTAATTGGAGAAGGGTACGAAATTTGAGAGTATAACCAAATTTAAGTATCTTTTTCAAGTTAATAAAAACATACACAACCTAAAGCAATAATCGAGATCCTCATATCGAAAATAGATAAGTTCATACTCCAAAGTGGATACTTTATTTCACCTTTAGACTCAAGTCTATTCGTGAAGATTCGAAGAGGGAAGTTCTCGATAATATTAATATAAATAGATGATTCAATCATTGCACATGACATTAACTAGGAAATTTAGAGGATGGGAGAAAACCTATTGGTACTTTTCAAAAATGAAAGAACTTGAGAGCTTAAACATATTAATGGACTCTAGATTGTTCGAGGTAATGGAGGAGTTTTCCCATGCCAGTGAAAATATGCAACATGAAGGGAAATACTTGGAGGATGAAATAATGGATCGATAACTAGTAGGAAATTTAACACACATGCATGACCTCATAAAGCATTTGTAGTTGGAGTAGTGAGTCGATTTATGTACCAACTTTAGACAACTATATAGGAGTGGTGAAATATTTAAGGTGGTTAGGTAATGTGATGATGACTATTCTGGAGATCACGATACACGTTAGTCAACAACATGCTTCAAGTTCAGTCTTGGCTCAGGAATAGTCTCATACTGTAATAAGAGGCAACCAACTCTGATCTTGTGGACCTTTAAAAAAGAGTACATGGGACCAAAAATGATAGCTAAAAAAATTACATGGTTGACACAATTAATGAAATATCTCCACCAACAATTAGGCTATGTAATCCACTTTATTTTGATAATCAATTTGCCACACGGTTGGATAAAAACCCAATGTTTCACGTAAGAACCAAGCATGTGGAGGTACACTATCACTTTATTATATTAAATATTCTTCGAGTTGATATAGAAATGAAAATGATAAAAAATTATGACACTACACCAAAACTACCAACTTGTCAAGGATTAAAACATTGACAAGTCATACTTGTCAAGGTCTAAGACCGTGACAAGTTTGGGGGTGCCAAAGAATTTTGTCACGAACTTGTCACGGTCAAAGTTCGTGATAAGTTCATTAGACTTGTAACGGACTTTGACCGTGACAAGTCCGTGATAAGAGGAAAACTTGTCACGGTCAAAGTCCGTGACAAGTCCGCGATAAATAAAAAAATTGTCACGGACTTTGACCGTGACAAGTCATTGACAAAAACTTACCATGGACTTATCACGGTCAAAGTCCATGACAACTCTAGGCAGATTTATAAAAAAACTGCTGGGCAAGATGGCCACTGCCACTGCCCAACAGTATATTTGTACCAACTATAACAAATTAAACCTATCCAAACAACATATATATCCATAACCAAACAAAACCAACATATAAATATCCATAACATAAACCAAGCCAATATATGAATATTCATAACCAAATAAAAAAAATACAAGTAATATCCAAATAAAAATAAATACAAATAATATCATAGCCCGAGA
This sequence comes from Sambucus nigra, assembly GCA_949130495.1. Taxonomy (NCBI): domain Eukaryota; kingdom Viridiplantae; phylum Streptophyta; class Magnoliopsida; order Dipsacales; family Adoxaceae; genus Sambucus; species Sambucus nigra. The sequence continues at coordinate 141,312,733 of OX422222.1, read as the reverse complement.
TCTACAATAGATTGGAGAATGAAGGAAGGCCACACAACAAATGCATTAAGATACCCAACAATTTTCTGCACGCCGCATTGTTCTTGCAACCACAAAGGTGAATTATCCTTTTCGGTCAAAATGTGCATGATGAGCACCTTTGCCTCAATGTCTTGCATGGGATGTCCACGAACCACCATACCTGGGTGGGTACCCAGGTCCCTCAACCCCCTCGCTATCGAATCCCCACCAAATATGTCCATTAGAACATGCTGGGCCAACCGATAGTAAACATAGGTCGTTTGACAGGGGTTAAATCGGGAAATTGATTATATAAGGGCGACGAGTCCGTGCGTATCGGCGATGAAGTAGTGACGTCTTCGTCTACTTCCTTCCCCTTACCCTTGCCCTTGATCTTGCGCTTATCGGAGGTTCCCTCATCGGAGGTGGACCCCCACTGATGCCTCATGAAGGATTACATATCTATGATCATTGCCTCTAACCTGAATAGCTTATCATTATGGGTGTCCACCTTATGATCCAACCCAGTGTTGCCCATCTCCATCCCAATGATCCTTGACTTCCCAACCCAAGAGCTTACCCCTAGCCCTCCCCTTGCGATCCATCATGAGCACTTGGCTGAGTGCGTCCGTAGCCAAAGATGCTTTGTCGGCATCATACTACTTTTCATGCACTTTCTTAAGATTTGCCTAAACCGACAAAAAGTACACAATTAGTTAATTAAGTTAATAAAAAATTATAACGTAATTAAAAAAGTTAAATAATTATAACATACAATCTTGTCTGCGACGCTTGGGGACACCTCCTTATCCCTACCCTTCTTCGTCTGAATTACCACTGAGGCATCGAGCCTATGTGGCCTACCCCCAGGGCCACTCCTCATCTCATGAAATAAAATAATGTAGAATTAATAAGTAACGTAAAGTAATGCTAAATTAAAATAACATAAAACTTAAATTAAAGAAAAATAAAAACTTACCATCTTGTGCTCCACCACGGCATAAGACGTCCTCCCGGAGTAGTGCACGCCACCTTTTTCACCCAGTTTTCTCGCCCCAATTAACGAGATGCCAATTGACGCTCATCCATCTCACTGTCATTGCTGCCACTATGCCAATGAGATCGGCTCCTTCGTCGAGACAGTATCACGCAATCTCATAATGGACTCCCAGATCTTCCCAAAGTACCGTGCCAACATATTTTTCTTCCACGTCTTGTACAATTACCTAAACTATTCCAACGTCGAGTCGCGGGCATGTGAGGGCAGGCCGAATTGATCCTGTGAAACAAATACAAACCAAAAATAAAGTAAGTGTAAGTTGTATTTAAATATATTTATAAATATAAATACACTACCTGTAGTGCCCTCAGATGGCCATCTTGAGCTCATTTGGCACCCCGGGCCGATGATCACTGTGACACCCCGCCTAAATAAATACTGGGTGATCAGTCCTATATCAAATTCAAAATAGGAATCTCAGGGGTTCATTCTTAGCATCACTGCCGAAAACTTTTTAAAACTTTACTAACCACCTAGTATTCAAAAAAACTGATGTCAAATTTTATCTTTTTATTAAATAATTAAATATGCATGCTAAATAACAAATAAGCCATACATCCAAACCATGCGTCTAAAATAGTACTAAATGAATAAATGACCTTCCGAATAAACAATCGGCTCAAAATCCCAATATAATAATCCAATAAATGAATACATAAACCACATACTGAGTCTAAAAGTAAAAAGGAAAACATGCCCTGAATGAATCTACAACTGAGATAAGAATCCTACTCTAGGAATAAAGAAATGATACGTCTAAATCAAGTCCTGCAACCATCCACAATGTTGCAGCTACGTAACCCTGGAATAGATAAGTCAACTATGGCATCACTGTGGCTGGACACCTGTTAATATACATATACATAGACAAGAGAGAAGAAGTACAATAAACGGGTTAGAGCCCGATTTATAAAAATGTTTAGCAAGCATTTTATTGCAATAAATGAAATGCGTAGTATATAATGTTCATATTTACTTTTATGGTTGTACTCTCTTGAGGACAATCTCACATCTCTTCTATAGTGCACACCTATCGCATTCATTTATTCCTCATAGTCGTTTCTCTATCCAGCTAGTCCATAACAGTTATATAACTAGCCCGCTAATCCTTCCGTCGCAAGTTAAGCGTACTTTTATTATTAGAATCACATATGAAAATTCTCAGCTTTATGAATATTTTTAAATATTACCTCAATACTGCCAATACTTAGTTACATACTATCTATCTCTCTCTCTCTCTCTCTATATATATATATATATATGTAATAAATATGACATTAGTTCAACCCAATGTTATTACTACCTACATTCACTCTAGAATACCCGTATCACCCATACGATACGATATCAAAATAGTTTGTACCGAAAAGTCAATTATGTTCATTATTTGTATAGTTAATCCTTTTCTCACTAAGATTATTTTACTTATCATGACATTCACCTCTACTAATTACACACAGTAGAGTTGTTTACCAGTGTATATTTAATCACTCCACACACACACACACACACACACATATATATATATATACATATATATATATATATATATATATATATATATATATATATATATATATATATATATATATTCTAATCCTGCACCCCTAAATTAAGACCTCTTGGCGCAATGTATATTCTGTTATCGTGTCCTAGTGCATTACTCACTTGTGGTGTCAATTGTTGTGCAACACAAATAAATATGAAAGAGGTAATGACCAAGATAGAACAAATAAGACGCCAATCACACAACAACAGGTGTACGTGGTTCAACAAAGATGTGCCTACGTCCACGGTGGTGCAGTCAGTATTATTTTTCTATATTCTGAAGAGTAAGTACAGAGAATACAATTTATCCTTTGCCCCGGACCTAGGGTTTAATTTATATACGTGTATGCTAGTTAGTGGAGATTATGGGTTCCTTCATATTAGCCATCTTCCCTATCCCTTCCCTTCATGGGATTGTGCTCCCCTATAACTTCTCTTCATGGGATCGTGGGGAGAGATTGGATCAATATGAAAGATAGAGGGCCTGGACTTTGGGCCGCCAGAACTGGGCTACTCGTCCAGGCCCATGGTTCTCAATTCTGGGTACCTACAATTGCCCCTAAATTTGTTGGGCCATGTTTATGGGTCCAATGAATTTAAATGATCAGCCATTATGGCTGATTTGTGATTCTTCGAAAACTGTGAAGCTGCTTTGGCGGCACCCGCTTCGCTATCCGTGCGCTATGATTAGAATTGAAGGCTTGTTGGGATAGCCACTTTTTCATTCGTCATTTCAGCCTTTCTAGTATTCTTCCTTCTTCTGAGAACTCTAGCGCCTCGTACCTTCCTCTCTGAATTCCCATTCCCATTACTTTTTATTCGTCTTGAGCTCGTGCTTCTTCATCACTCGAACCGATCTTCTGTTTTGTAAGTTTCTTGTGCCCTTTCTTTGCACTTTCTCTTTGGTTTGTAGGATTTGAGTTTTTCAATGGCGAAGATTGGAAATAGGACAATCTCTGATTTTAGGAAGTTCTACAATATTCCTGAGTGGGTAGATATTGAATGTTGTGCCTCCCCTCCTAGGAACGTTAGGGATATAGAGGATGCTCACTGGATCCATGTTTTGTTGCTCTCCCAGGGGGGGCTTACTTTTCCCCCAAATGATCTATTTCTGCATTTTTTTGTTTATTTTGATATTGTTCCCGCACAGTGCTCGCCCAATGTGTGGAAGATAGTAAATGGCGTCCATAGAATAAACCAGTTGTATGGTACTAGGTTAGGACTTGCTGAGATCTGTTTCTGCTATTCCTTCTCTCGAACTAGCTCAGGTGTTTTATACCTCAAAGCTAGGAGTCCTGATAGGGTATTGGTAGTAAACTTACCTGATTCCCATAAGGACTACTGGCAAGAGGGTTTCCTCGTTAGGAATTAGCAGTTCCCTCCCTAGTTTGAAGGGTCGAGGTCTGAGAGGTTCACTGTCCCTTTTTATGGGGAAGAATATATAGGTAGACATTGTACTGTTATTTCAACCTTTGCTGGATTGTGATATTTCTAACTTCTTTGCTTTTTCTTTCACAGCGAGGACAAAGAATTTGGAGCCTGCTCTCAGCGAGGTTCGCATCTCGGAGTTGGTGAAAGCTTGGAATATTAGGGAGCCTCTGGGTGACGGCGAGCATCCCAGGTCTGCTGCCTTTTTGCTCGAGTACAAGAACACAGGCTCTAGCTTCATAGCACATCCTGTGGAAAGTGTGCCAGAGTTTGATTTTTTGGGGGAGACTACTGCTGAGCCGATACCGTTGGACGAAGAAGAGAGCAGCTCTGAAGGTGAGCCTACTGATAACCTCGGTGAAGGGAGTTCTGATAGTAGCAGCTCTTCTAATTCTAAGGAGGCTTCTAAGGCTCGAGGATCGTCGAGTACTTCCAGCAGTTCTGGTGAAGATATGCCTCCAAGGAAGAACCTGATCAGAGATGATGATGATGATGACCATGTGCTCCTTACACAAAGGTCAAAGAAACAGAAGACTGTATCTGGGGTTGTGGCTACAGGTTCTCGGCCTTCCTCTCAGGAGCAAGAGAGGAAGAGGAGAGAAGAAGAGCAGGTGAAAGAGAGGGAGAGAAAGAAGGAGGAGGAGAAGAAGAAGGTGGAAGAAAGGAAAAGAGTCGAGGAGAGGAGGAAGAGAGAGAGTGAGAGGGAGGAGGAGAAGAGGAGAAGAGGAGAGCTGAGGCAAGGACGAAGTCCGGGAAGGCCTTAGTTCCAGTGTCTGCTCTGCCAAAGGGAGCTTCCGTGGCAATCTTTCCTCAGCTAGCTCCGGCCCTGCTTGAGAGAGCTGTCCTCCCGGCTGATCGCCAAAGGGCAATAGGTTCGGAGCATCTGGCCCTTCAGGCTAGTCAGAGGCTTGCACTGGTAAGGTTTCTTTTCCTCTCGTGTTTTGCTGACTTCTCTTTCTTTCCTTTTCTTATATCTCTTTCTTTTTCGTAGTTCGTTACCGACTTCGCTGTGCTGTATCGCTCACGCGACGAGCTAGTGAAGAAGAATAGTGAACTGGAGCAAGAAAACTCTGCCTTGAAGCTGAAGGGTAAGGAGCTCGAGGCCAGTTTTAAGGCTGTTGATGCTGCTAGGATCTCGTCTGATTTGGCCCTTGCCACTTCCGCTCGCGAGAGAGATGATGCAGTCAGGGAGCTGGGCGAGCTGAGGAAGGCTTATGATCTGGTATGTACGAGCAAGCTGGACCTTATAGAGAAGAGAAGAGTTCTGTCCGAGCAACTGGAGGCAGAGAAAGCCCAGGCAACCACCATGAAGGAGGACTCATACAACTCTGGGTGGGCTGCTGCTTATGATGATGCCGAGGCTCAGATTGGCTACATCAGCCGTCTGAATTTCAAGAAGGGCTGGTGTGGATGCTGAGGCTCAGAGAAAGCTCTTCTAGCTGCTGGTGTGGATGCTGAGTCTCCCTTATTTGACGAGCACGACCCGGGTCCCAAGCCAACTATGGACGAAGAAGCTCCTGCTCCAATTATCGAGGGTGCTGATCTTCCCTCGGATACAGTTCCTGCTGAGGGGGATACTTCTGCTGCAGTTGATAAGGGGAAGAAGCCAGACACCGCTGGGCAGTCTGAGGTTGCCAGTTAATCTGTTTTTAGGATTTTCTTTTGTTCTTTTTGCTTGTAATCTCCCAAGTTTTTTTTTTTTTTTTTTTTGCTCGATGTACTTGGCCTTTATTAATGAATGATAAGATTCTCCATTTTGTTTATGCTGATCCCTTTTTCTCTTCCATCTTTCTTTTATCTGTAGTTGATTGATGTGGATGACTATATTCCTGTTACCTCCCAACTGGGTAGGACTCTTGGTCCTAATGCAAGCCTTGCAGTTCGCCAGGCCTTTGCTAGACTTTGCAGGTTTGCAAAATCAAGGAACCAAAAATATAAGGATCAGTCCGAGCTAGTGGCCAAGTTGAAGGACAGGCTCCAGGAGATGGGAGAGATCGGTGCTTCAGTGCAAGAAGAAGTCAGTGCACTGAGAGCAAGGTTGCTGGAGGCCACCGAGATTAACCAGGTCGGGGAGTTCCTGCAGCAGGAGAATGAAGACTTGAGGAGGGAAGTCCTGAGGCTTAAGGAGCATTCGCCGAGCATCGCTTCGGTAGTCCTACAAGGCTCTTCTTCATCGCGAGTTGCTCGGCCTTCCCTCCCGCTTGCTGGTAGGAGTGCCAGGGGCAGGAACAGGGAAGTCGAGAAACAGCGTGAGAGGGAGATGGAGGAGCTGCGCGGTGATGTTTGGTGAGCTTATGTGACTGCTGCTGGGCTCCAGAGGGATGTCACCCGACTACGGCATTTGTTTAAGAACGTTCCTCGACAAGTGTGGTCCGATGGCTACGATCAAAGCTGGCTGGATGCTCCGACGAGACTATCAGAGTTCGAGGAGCTCTCCTTCATCAAAGGGTGGTTAAGTGCCCTCAAAGAGCTGCAGGTCCCGAGGAACTAGACGTTGTGGTATCGACACGAGATGTCCTCCTCCACTCTGATGCCCAATCCATTCAGGCGGGATGATCGATGGATCCCCATTGATGCCATTCCCCGGCAACTATTGGAATTGGACGCAAATGAGGTCGTGGAGGAGCTCGCCTCTGCTCCTGATGATGGAAGGAGAGCTAAAGTTGCTGATTATCTTGCTCGGAGGCTTCCACCTCCTTGAGATTTTGTTACTCTTTTTCTTTTTGATAACTGTAAATGCTTTGGGCGAGCTTCGCCGACTAAACATGTATTATCATTGTTTGTAAATATAAAAGATTAATGAAAAGTTCGAGTTTTGGGCAATTTTGCCGACTAAAACGTGTTCATCCAATCCTTTTATATTTTGCTGCTTCACAATCCTTTTTATTTTGTCATGTGAGTGTCCGCCCAGTCCAGTACAAGAATACCATTGTGCCCTTACTTTACCTTTTAGGTTGTGTCGTCACACTCCCTTAGGCCTAAGTAGGGCAATTGGCGAGGATACACCTGGTATTGGATGTCATCATCCGATCAGGATTTTGTTCAACAAAAGTAGGTTTGATGCCTAAGAATACTCTGTAGGGCTTCATATATTGCCAGGGGCAATGCTAAGAGGTCTGTCGTGCTTCATGATGATGACCTGAGGAGGGGTGTTCCCCTGCTATGTCGACCATTATGCCTGTGATTTGGAAGGGGTGTGTTATAAAATATGACCGTTACCAATTAGAGAGTGATTTAACTGAGAGATTTTCATTAGTGAAGTGAGAAATGAACTGTCACATAACGAATACAATAAAAGATTTAATAATAATGTTCCTAAAAATAGAATTTCTTGAGATTAGCCGCGTTCCATGCTCGTGGTATCTCCCTGCCCTCCATCGTTTCCAAATGATAGGCACCTTGTAGGTCGTCTCTAATTATTTTATAAGATCCTTTCCAGTTTGGGCCCAGTTTGTCGTCTGATGGCTTCACTGTGTTGCCCAGAACCTTTCTTAGAACATTGTCCCTAACTTTGAATTTCCTCGGATTGACCCTTTTGCTGTAGTGCTTCGCGAGCTGTTGCTGATAGCTCGCTAGTTTCACTAGGGCAAGTTCCTTGCGCTCGTCGGTCAGGTCGAGTTCAGCGAGCAAAGCCTCATTGTTCTGGCCTTGTTTGACAAGATCGGATCTCATTGTCGGCAATCCTGCTTCTTGTGGGATGATCGCCTCCATACCATATGTTAGTGAGTATGGTGTTTCTCCTGTTGCTCGCCTAGGGGTCGTTCTGTACGCCCACAGGATATGCGGTAGTTCGGTTGCCCATGCGCCTTTGGCTCGTTCTAACCGCTTCTTCAATCCAGCGATCACTGTTTTGTTGGAGGCTTCAGCTTGTCCGTTTCTTTGAGGGTAGGCCACTGAGCTGAAGTGGTGCCTGATCCCGTGTTCGTTGCAGAAGTCCTAAAAAGGGCCACTCTCGAACTGTGTTCCATTGTCAGTGATGATGGTTCTGTGGATTCCGAATCAAGTGATTATATTCCTCCATACGAACCTTATCATGTCAGTATCTCGGATGTTCGCCAGTGGTTCTGGCTCGATCCATTTGGTAAAGTAGTCCGTTGCAACCAACAGGTATTTGCGATTACCGGCAGCGATGGGCAGTGGTCCCATGATGTCCATTCCCCACTGGGCGAAGGGCCAGGGACTGGTCAGGGATTTCAATTCGCTGGCGGGATGGTGGACCATAGGAGCGTGAAGTTGACATTTTAGGCATTTGCGAACATATACTGCGGAGTCCTTTTGCATGTATGGCCACCAATAACCTTCCTTCATTGCTCGGAAGGCTAGAGATCTTCCTCCGACATGACTTCCACAGATTCCTTCGTGAAGATCGTGAAGCACTGTCTTGACATCGCCTGGGTGGACGCATCTAAGGTATGGGCCGGAGAAAGATCTTTTATACAAGTCGCCTCCTATGGATAAGTGAAAGCGAGCAACTTTGACTCTTATCTGGTGGGCAGTTCTCTTGTCTTCTGGAAGCATTCCGTTCTTTAAATAGTCCTTCAAGGGATCCATCCAGCTGGGCGCTGATTCCAATTGGAGTATTGGTTTTGCTTTTTCCAGCTCATAGTTGGGGTAAATGCTTGGGCAACTGAGGAAATCGATAGGGATGACCCTTTTAAGGCTAGAATCAACCGCCGAGCTCAGGGCTGCTAACGCATCGGCGTGGCTATTTTGCCCCCTAGGAAACTGTTGGATGTTGATCTCCCCAAAGCTCGTCATTAAGTTTTTTACTAAGGAGAGGTAGGCTGCCATTCTCTCATCCTTCGCGTTATAGTCTCCACTTATCTGATTGGAAACTAGTTGCGAATCACTGAATACCTGTAAATGCTTTGCTCCCAGAGTTTGCGCCTTTTGGAGACCTGCTATTAGGGCTTCGTATTCTGCTTCGTTGTTGGAGGCTGCAAATCCCAGCCTGATTCCTTGCTCAAGGACTGTATTTTCTAGGGTGATGAGAATAATTCCTACCCCTGCCCCCTTTGAGTTGGAGGCTCCATCAACGAATAGTTTCCAGCTTTCCACTGTAGCTTGGTAGTTTTGATCTGTTGGCTTAGGCTGGTCGAGGGGTTCTTCGCATGTGAATTCAGCTATGAAATCAGCAAGGATTTGACGCTTGATAGCTGTCCTTGGTTGAAATTGGATGTCAAATCGGTCGAGCTCGACTGACCATTTAGACAGTCTGCCCGATAAATCCGCCTTCCTTAGGATAGCCTTGAGGGGGTGTGATGTAAGGACGATGATCGAATGAGCTTCGAAGTAATGCTTCAGTTTCCTTGAGGCCATTACTAGGGCGAATGCAAGCTTTTCCAATGGTAGGTAGCGTTGCTCGGCATCTAATAAGGTTTTTCTCGCGTAATAGACTGGATGTTGGATTCCTGTAACTTTACACATTAGCGCTGAGCTGACAGTATGACTGGATACAGAGAGGTAGAGGTACAAAGAGTCCATTTGCTGTGGTATGACAAGTAATGGTGGAGAGCTTAGGTAGGACTTGAGCTCGTCTAATGCTCGCGAGCAATCTGGGTTCCATTCTACTGTTTTGTTGCCTTTTAAGAGTTGGAAGAAAGGCTTGCATCTCTCAGAGGATTTAGAGATGAAACGATTTAGAGCAGCGAGCATTCCAGTGAGCTTCTGTACATCTCGGACTGTGCGAGGAGGTTGCACTCTGTTGATTGCATCTATCTGGTCCGGATTAGCTTCTATGCCTCGCTTGCTGACCAAATACCCAAGAAACTTTCCTGACTGGACACCGAAGGAACACTTGCTCGCATTGAGTTTCATTCGGTACTTCCTGAGGATTTCGAAGGTACTTGACAGGTCCGAGAGGTGATTCTTCTTCTCCTTTCTCTTGATGAGCATGTCGTCGATGTAGACCTCCATTGTGTCTCCCATTTGATTCTTGAACATTTTAGTAACTAGCCGCTGATAGGTTGCCCCTACATTTTTTAGCCCAAAAGGCATGACCTTGTAACAGTATAAGCCGACCGTCGTGATAAACGCCGTTTTGTCCTGATCTGGGGCGTACAGGGGAATCTGGTGATATCCTGAGTACGCGTCCAGAAAACTCATTCGTTCGTGAGCTGCGGTGGCGTCTACTAGTTGGTCTATTTTCGGAAGAGGGAAGCTATCCTTGGGGCAGGCTTTGTTGAGGTCAGTGAAGTCTATGCAAACTCTCCACTGCCCGTTGCTTTTCGGAACTACCACTGGGTTGGATAACCATTTGGGGAATTGCACTTCCCGTATGGATCCTGCATCCAGTAGTTTTTCGACTTCTTTTTCTATTGCTCTGGCCTTCTCGGGAGCAGTTCGCCGTGCCTTCTGCGCTATCGGCTTGAATGTGGGATCGACGTGCAACTGATGGCAGACCATATTGGGATCGATTCCTGGCAGCTCATAGGGTTACCAAGCGAAAACATCTATGTTGCTTCTGAGTAAGGTTGATAAATCCTTTTGCTCTTGGTCAGTGAGTGACGCTCCAATCAGGAAGACTCTGTTGTTGTCGCCTTCTTTAGCCGTCACTTCAACCAGGTCCTCGATGACACGCTCGGAAGGGAGGAGCCTGGTCTCTTCCACTCCAGGCCTACCGTATTTTAATTGCTATTTGGAAGGAATTGCACCTTCCTCCATCTTCTCACTGGGTTGAATGGCTTTTTTCTCTGGCTTTGGTCGGTTGGCCGCTATGAAGAACTTCCTTGCCATCGTCTGGTCGCCATGTATCTCCATTACTCCTCGCTCGGTGACATATTTGAGTTTCTGGTGGTAGGTCGAGGAGACTGCCTTCATTGCATGAAGCCATCCCCTGCCAAGGATGGCCTGATACGGTGAATCGATGTCGACCACTAAGAATTCGATCATCTTGGAAATATTTCCAGCGCGCACTGGAAGTACTATTTTATCCAGAGGCATGGTCATTTTTCCAGCAAAGCCGACCAGAGGGACAGTGGTTCCCTTTAGGTCGGCGATGTTCAACTTCAATTTCTGGAACAGGTCGATGTACATTACTTCGGATGAGCTTCCTTGATCGACGAGCAGCCTGTCGATGTCAAAGTTGGCTATCCTGAGTGTAATGACTAAGGCATCATGGTGTGGGGTCCTTACTCCCATAAGATCTTCATCCGTGAAGACAATATGCTTGCTGCAGTTGATGTCCTCTGCTCGCCGACGTTTTCCTGACTGTGATTTTGCTGGGTCAATCTGAAAAGCCTGCATTACCGCTGTCAGTTTCTTTACCTCTATTCGAGTTGAGTTACCTTGGATCTTCTTGACGTCAGATTCTCCGTGGATTTCTGCGAATTCGTTCCCGGCGTCATCTTCCAATACGTTGTCGGGTTTCACCTCTTTGTGGGTAGCCACTTTCTCTACCTTCTTTTCCACAAAGTCATTCAAATGTTCGGACTGGGCCAACTCCTTGAGGTGGGACTTAAGAGCCTTGCAGTGCTCGGTCTTATGCCCTCCCTCTTTGTGGAAGGTGCATCTTAATGCATTGTTTCTTTTCGAGGGGTCTCCCCCCATTTTCCGGGGCCATTTGATGAACGGCTCATCCTTGATCTTCGTGAGAATTTTGTAAATCGGCTCTTTGAAGACGGTGTTGACCGCCTGGAACGATTTTGTTACGTCAGGGTTCCCTCCGCTTTTGGAGCCATTCTTGCCCCCACTCTTTCCTCATTTCTTCTAGTTTTCAACTTTCTCACTTCCCTTGGTAGTGAGCTTGGCTCGACCGTTCTCTCCTACATTACAGCGGGTGACGTCTTCCACCTTTGCGTATTTCTCAATTCGGTCCATCAGGTCGTCAATGGTCATAGCTTCCTTCTTCGTCAAGGACTGGTAAAGGAGGGAAGATCTAGGTAATCCAATTTTGAAGGAAGCCACTGCCACCTCTTCCGCGTAGTCCTCAATCTCGTTGAATAACTCCCAGTACCTCTTCGCATAGTCTCGGAGTGTTTCTTGAGGCGTTTTCTTCATGGTTAATAGAGCATCCATCCTTTTGGGATGTGAGCTGCTGGTGATGAACCGGGCCGTAAAGAGCTCGGCCAGGGATTTGAAATTTTTGATGGATCGGTGAGGGAGTTTTTCGAACCATTTCTGAGCCACGTCATGGAGGCTCGAGGGGAAAATACGGCACATCAGTGCATCCCGGTGATTCCAGAGGGTCATGGCCTGCCGGTACTGCCTGACATGATCAATGGGATCAGTCTTCCCATCGTAAATCCTGAACCTTGGAATGGCAAATTTCTTGGGAGCCTCTTCCTCTTCAATTTCCTTCGTGAAGGGTGACTTCATCTGGGTCTTGAGAGCTCTCCTGGCGAGTTCTCTGGTCGACCTGGTACCGCAATGAGCTGGATGCTGGTCCATTTCTCTGCGGACCAGGTTCCGTATGTTTTCGTCGCTGCGAGCAGGGCTCTGGTAGTGGCGAGCTTTTCTTAGTTGTTCGCGGAGGTCGTCATCTGAGTCGCCACCTTCTACCCCTTGATATTCCCGCCTAGGGCTCCTTCCTCGGCTGCGAGATTTTCTCGCCTGAGGGCTAGGAGTGCGATAGGGGTGTCTCCTGGTATCAGGACGTAGTTCCTTCTCCGGTCTTTCCAGTCTCCTTTTCAAGCGAGCATTCTCAGCCTCGTATCTGCGAGAAGACTCCCTCTGCTCGTGGAGCCTTGCCTCGTATGCATCAATCAATCTGGATATCTGCGTGGACCTGGCCGGTCCTTGACTTTCTTCTGAGGCTGGCCTTTCTAAACGAGCCCCATGATCTGAGCGTCGGACTTCAGACCTAATCCTGCGAGGAGCAGGTGGCTCTTGAATGTCTCATGCTTGAGGAGCGTTGCTGCTGTGACCAGACATCTTAGATTCTTTTCTTGGCGTGGGCTCTTCTCAAGGAAAGATGAACGTTTCCCATAGACGGCGCCAATTGTGGTGTCAATTATTGTGCAACACAAATAAATATGAAAGAGGTAATGACCAAGAAAGAACAAATAAGACGCCAATCACACAACAACAGGTGTACGTGGTTCAACAAAGATGTGCCTACGTCCACGGTGGTGCAGTCAGTATTATTTCTCTATATTCTGAAGAGTAAGTACAGAGAATACAACTTGTCCTTTGCCCCGGACCTAGGTTTTAATTTATATACATGTATGCTAGTTAGTGGAGATGATGGGTTCCTTCATATTAGCCATCTTCCCTATCCCTTCCCTTCATGGGATTGTGCTCCCCTATAACTTCTCTTCATGGGATCGTGGGGAGAGATCGGATCAATATGAAAGATAGAGGGCCTGGACTTTGGGCCGCCAGAACTGGGCTACTCGTCCAGGCCCATGGTTCTCAATTCTGGGTACCTACATCACTGTATGGAGGACTACTATTCATTTCAGATTTTATTATTATTATTGTCTACTTAATTCACACAGTAGATATCATCACAAGTACATGTATATATAAGCACACTATCTTATATAAATATACTATAATGCACCTCGAGATAAGGCTGCGGTTCCTGTATATTCTGCTATCATGTCCCGTTGCATCACTCATTGCATAAAGGACTATAGGTTCAATCTCTCGCGAACCATCAAAACAAAGCACACATATTGGAGGAGAACATAGTTCCAAGCCGATGGACTACGCACATACCTACACACCCATACGACTGTCATCACTATCGTTCTCACAAATAGCCCATACCTAGGTTCTATGCTCTAGTGGTACAATTCAATATCCCCCCCGAAGGATCCTCAAGGCATGATTGTCAACAATCCGCAACCTCCACTCGATAGAAAGCATCGTAGGTATGTCATACACATAATAAAACAATCAAATAGGTATTCACGCACCTTATTAAAATCTTAGGTAATCACACAACCTTTCATTGTTTTAGGTATTCACACAACCTTTCATTGTTTTAGGTATTCACGTAACCTATTATCATTTTTCTATTGGATTATGTATTCCCATACTTATATATATAATTCCCACATTCATATATATATATATATATATATATTCCAATTATTAACGAGTTCGCTCGTATTAAATATGATCCAATACCAAAATAACTACCTCCCTCTATTTAATATAATTCATAGGATGGTATATTCCACCTCATATATACCTTATTAAGTTCATATTAATCTCATAAAGGTCCTTAAATTTTTGGTTCCAATTCGAGAAAGTTTCATCTCTAAATAAAACTCCAAGGGCATTTTAGATATTTCACACCTTATGCCTAAATAATAATTTCTATATAGCAGCGTACTACTCTCCGTTATCTACGAATGACCGTAAATGGCACGTAAATCCGAATTCGTATGACAAAACTATGCTCATTCAAAATTATGCTAAAAATCAAATAACTAGTTCCGTCTTCAAGGATATTTTAGACCTTTCAATTTTGTGTCTAATTAAAAACATTCCCAGGACATCGTAATACTCTTCGCTATCTATGCGTGGCCGTGAACGTCACACTAATCTGAGTTCATATGCCAAAAGTTAGGGCATTATAAAGATTCACCTCAAAGAAGATTTAAAAAAAAAACTTTCTTAAAAATTTTCCCCACATTCTGCCCAGATTAATAAATTCCTGTTTAGAGGCATTTTGGAGCAGTTTTGGAGGAAGCCCGTGAGAGAACAAAATGTAAAAAATGCGATTTTCTAAAGGACATTACGGACAGAATCGCCATTAAAGCTTCAAAAATTACAATTAGGCCCAGATATTTTACTCCTAAAATCTCCCAAGATTTATCCTAAATCCACCCAAACTTCCTCATTAACAATTTCTTCCAACAATATCACTAATGGAGATTCAAAAATCAAGATCTAATCATGTTATTCACTTCTCAAATTAAGTTATAATCTCACTATTAACCCAATTTCTCACAAAATTAGAAATCTCCCATTAATGGTTATTCTCCATCTTCTTCACCATAAACCCAAAAATTTCAATTCAAATTCCTACTTTCAAATTTCCAGATTTAATTGACATAATTACAACTATTTACATCATTAACCACAACTCAAATTAAAGTAAGAAAACACTTGCCTTGGTGGATTAAATCCGACGATCCCACGTCGAAATTCTTGCCCGGATTGCTCTTGTCATCCTTCTTTCTTTATTATTCTTTCTCCTTTCTCTCCTCTCTCAACCCTTTGTGTTTTGGAATGACTCATGGCTTCCCAACACATTTAAACCTAGGTTAAAATTCCTCAATTCCGTAATTAAGCCTATTGGCCAATTAAAAATGCCTTAAATGGCCCCGTATGGGCTCGGTCATGTCTAAAAATGCCCCGAGACCCATTTATTACCCCCGGGTATTCTTTTTTGACTATCTCGACCCTTCTGGAATCAACCGTGCACTCAGAATTGTCATCCGATATACTTTATAAAATTTTCCAATTTCAACCTCAAAATGTGATACATGTGAAAAATATCAATAACATGAATTAATTTAAATTTCTAAATCCCCAAATATAAATGAAAGTTCTAAATCTCCAATTTCAATAATTTCTCCAATTTAAATAAATTAAATCACCAAATTAAATAAATTTCAAATCACTAATTTAATTAATTTATATATCCTCTAAAATATGGGGTGTTACAATCACCTTCAGCAACTCCGGGCTCTAGCCATTAATGCCATCTTGTTCTCGACGACAGATCCCAATTTTCCCCATTTAGGGGACTAAGGGCTGAGGACCTCGTCGCCTCCGCTGTTGCGCTGCGCTGGTGAAGGCATTAAAAAAATATTATTATTAGTACAAATCCAAATGAATTAGAAGAATACAAAGCACTAGAAGAATACAAAGCACTAACTATATTATAACAAATCACTCGAAGAATACAAATTAGTGATATTATAAATCTAAATATTATTTGAATATTGGGTCATGTCATGGACTTTCAATTAATGCTTAATAATTAAATCTAAATACTACATGCAGTAAACTGATCAAGTACAAATGAATTAAAAACATTAAACTGATGTTTGATAATAATAAAACACTAGAATAATACACCCACTGGTCATTACAAATAATTGGAATACTTATTACAAATCTAAAAATTGTTTTAAATTCGGGTTATCAGCAAAACTGGATTGATATTCGGTAGGAGCAACCAAGCCATCCACACTACTATTTAGACGCTTTGGTGCATGTAGTAAGATTGACCACATTTCGTTGTTGATATACTTTGAGTAAATCACTTGCTTGACCTTTTAAAATTCACAAACAAATAGCTCATCGCTCACGTGTTCATTGCTCTTCACCTTGGACGAGTCAACCATGATCAAATTGGTGCCAGAATCAACTTTACAATCATTTTTATCCTCAACTCTTACCCAATCACATTAAAACATAACCTCTTTGAAGCTTATATGGTACAATTCAAATATATTTTGAATCACACAATAGGAAGTCATTTCAGTTTCAACAGGTTTCTAATTTTTCAAGTTCGCTCGAAAATAAGTGAGAGCCTTATATGAAATGTCCGAGTTCTATACATTTGTATTTTCCTCGTACACCATTGCACCGAATACGTAATCATTTAATCAATATTTTTTGTACATTTGTGCCATGAATAAGGGTCCAGTGGCTAGATCAGCAAGCCTTGATGTCGCATCACCAGTCTTTAAGAGCTGAGAATATAGATAAATAATTAGGTTAGTTGTAAAGCTTTCCTGTAACGTGATATTTAATAATAAACATTCTTATTACAATTACCACTTGTGATAACTACAACCTAAATTCGTTGTCTGATTATGCAATTATTTTTCATCTTTTATTATTCCCACACGCTTCATATTTTCTGTAATGATTATGACGAACGAATTATAAAATTGATCATGTATAAAAATTAAAATAATATAAAAATTAAAATAATATAAACTAACTTTTTCCATTCTTAGACATCTTCATGTGTGTCAAATAGATAACGAGATACTTGTTCATGATGTAAACTCATTAATTTCACTCGTTTGCCATCACATGACCACCCTCATCGACTAACTCATCACTGTCATCCACACTGCTCGGGTCAGGCATATATTCCCGAGTGTGGATTGATGACTCCATGGTGATGTATTCATTTGCAATTGATCCTTTAATGTATCATGTATTCTTGACATAATCTTTGAAAACTTTCATTAATCTTTCAAACGGAATCATCCACCGATATCTAACTGGGCCGCAAAGAAGTGCCTCGTCACATAGGTTTACCAACAAGTGAACACTTATGTCAAAGAATGATGGGACATATGTCATTTTTTTAAAAA
Source organism: Sambucus nigra (assembly GCA_949130495.1). Classification (NCBI taxonomy): domain Eukaryota; kingdom Viridiplantae; phylum Streptophyta; class Magnoliopsida; order Dipsacales; family Adoxaceae; genus Sambucus; species Sambucus nigra. Next base: position 141,295,402 of record OX422222.1, on the reverse strand, counting down.
TTACAGAAGGGTGGTTGGAAGTGGTTATGAGAAGTTATGAGACTAATTACAATTATAAAAATACATGGAATGGGTGACAATTAAAATTTTCAAAGTGGGACTTGTACCAATTTCAATACATACGATATCAATAAAACTTTTACCAATTTCAATACATACGATATCAATTTCAATTTATACCAAAACCAATTTATATCAATTTCAATTTATACCAACACCAATACCAATTTATACCAATACTAATTTATATCAATTTCACTTTATACCAATACCAATTTCAAATTCAATTTCAATACCAATACCCAATATCAATTTCAATTTCAATACCAATTCCCAATACCAATATCCAATACCAATTTCATATTCAATTTCAATACCAATACCCAATACCAATACCAATACCCAATACCAATTTCAAATTCAATTTCAATGCACCCCATGCCAATTTCAAATTCAATTTCAATACCAATACCTAATACCAATTTCAATACTAATTTTTAATACCAATACCCAATACCAATACCAAATTCAAATTCTATATCAATATCAATACCAAATACCCAATATCAATACCAATTTAAATTTACATAATCACGCACACTGCCCCCCTCCCACCCACCCACACAGACCCCCCCCCCCCCCACCTACACACACACACACACGGAGAGACCTACATATACACATACACACACATACATAAACGAAATATATATATATATATATATATAGAGAGAGAGAGAGAGAGAGAGAATCGGCTACTGATAGAAAGGAGGGAAAGAAGGAAGGAAAGGAAAATAAAGGGTTTCGAGGGATTTTTTTTTATTGTTGTCATGGACTTGTCAAGGTCTTTGTCCATGATAAGGCCGTGATAACTACTTGTCACGGTCAAAGACCTTGACAAAAAATGCGTATTTTTTACAAGGCTGGCCGGGTGAAGGGTGTCATTTTTGGCTTTTTGGTGTAGTCTGACCAAGTTCTAGACTTATTCTCCAAATGACTCAACACTACAAAGTTTGAAGAACTTTGAGGCGAAGTGTTGAGAGGATCACCTCTCCCCCCCTCCCCCCCCCCCCCCCCCCCCCTCTATGTACACTTCCCTCCCTGTCCTTGCATCTATTTCTTCTCTCCCTATCCAAAAATTTCCTAAATCTCCATTCTCTCTAGAATACTCTTATCGAGAGAGTTCCTCACCGCTATAAATATATGGCTAAAATGCCTTTGGCCCGATGGCTTTACCTAGTATAAGTATGATACCCTACTCCCTCTTTTTGGCATCAAGCTAGGAAAGAAAAATCATGTAGAGTGAGCTTCCAAATTAAATAGTGAGTTTCTCTAGTAAATGGTGTCTCTTTAAGCAACAATTCTGCTTAAACCGCATTTCTATACCAAATTGAAACAGCATATTAACGTGTCAGTAATACACAATATGAGCTCTCAAAGGTTGAGAAAAAATAGCTAAAGAAGAATTAACCAAATGCAGCCACCTTTTGAGGTGATTTGCATTTGGTTTAGAAATACGGTTCATGTCAAAGCATTCCTCTTTGAGGCATAAATTTGTGTTCTAAAACATGCAATGAGTTTTGCAATGTTCGTTGATCTCTTGAGTGCGCGTATTATTGTTTGAAAAAATGTACTAAATTTTGTACAATTATTCTCGTGTAATAATTTTTTTATTTGTTGTTCACCACTTGCGTAAATTTACCCAATAAAGGAGAAATAAGGGAAGAGTCATATTTCTCACTTTGTCTCTAAATAAAACAATTTAATTTTAAAATAAAATTCACCCAAGTAATATCTTTTATAAAATTTATATGATGTAAATTTGCTTAAATAGAATTTGTTTATGAGAAGCTTTATAAATTTTATGTGTGATTATAAATATTGACTATATAGAAAATTATAATTATAATTTGTTGAATGTTTTAAGGCTCTCTAAAATTTGAGGTAAAGGCGGCCCACCACAATCGAAGGTCAGTATTGAGAAACAAATGAAAGTACATTTTGGTATTGCAATTGTCTCATCACTTGTCATCACATAACAAACTATAGTTATGGTTATGAGTACACACTCTTAATTTTCTCACATCGAAACAATTTAAACTACCTATCAATAAATATTCTTGTGAGAGCATTACCAGCGCATATTGTATATTTAAACGTCGGTTAGGAAAATATAGGGTTCCAATCCTAAAATAATTGCAACGTACAAATGGCAAAAATATTAAAAATATTGTCATTTTTTGTACATATTTTCACACGTAACGTAGTGTTCCATATGAGATTTGCACTTAATAATATGATATAATCTCAAGCGCCTGAGAATTAAAAACAAATTTTTTTAGTGAAACATTGAGTTTCATCCCAAATTTCAATATAATTTTTTTTCTCGAATTACATGATGCTAAAAATTAAAAGATCATTATTTTTACCAATCGAATGCTATGACAATGCTTATATACACCCATTTACTCCTTTTGCTCTAAACTATTTTGATCAAATTAAAAATTTTACCATATGCCCCGGTAATGCTTCTCATGGTTATAACTTAGAGCAACTATAATGGTGTAACCCATCGAAAGGTAGTTTTAGAGAACGAAAAGTAAGTTTATCTTTTCATTAATGGAAGCCTTCACAATGGTGATTTAGACAGATTTGTAATATATGTTCCAACGAACAACTCATGTTCGTAGGAAACAAAAGTCGCAATTCTTACGAACAACATTTGTTCGTAGGAAATGCTACGAACTAATGTTGTTCGTAGGAACACATATATATAATTAAAGGGATTATTTATATTTGTTACGAACCCATATATATAATTAAAGGGATTATTGATATTTGTTACGAACTTCATTTGTTCGTAGGAATTCCTACGAACAAATGAAGTTCGTAAGAACCTTTACAAATTCTGTATTCCTTCTATAAATTTGAAAAACCCTTACCAATCCACCTACAAAAACTCTTCCTTTTAACTCACTATTACAGTCATCTAAATTTGTAAACTTATTATTTTTCTTGAAGTCTAGCATTCCACTGTGAATGCTCTTATAGATCTCCGAATGAACACAAGTTTAGGTCACATATAGATATGGACAGAAGCATGAGTCAAGATTGTGAAGCCGAGTACTAGACAAATCTAGTGCTCCGAGCCAGACGGTCGCAACTACTGGTGTTGTGTTCAGACCTAAAAAGCTTTTTAATTAATAACATGTGGCAGGTTCACGAGGTTTCTAACATTGAGTACTGTAACAACTGGCTTTTGTCTGCTGGATTTAGTTGACCCAATCTCTCTGCCAAGCAGTTAGTGTCTAGAGGCCAACCGTCCCTTTCTCCATCTTTCTAAGGCCTCTCTTATTCGGTATGGTTGCGTTGCGTGAGTTCAACATTTAGGTCCCTCCATTGACACGTGATAATACCGTAACGGGGCTTATAAATTATGATACTTTATAATATCATGAAATGAAATGATCCTGTTCCGATTAGCATTCTAATTATATCGTATTTTGTATCCAATTTATAATTTATATTAATCATGTTAATTATTATAAAATACATATTTGTATTTCAGTTCACTCATATTTTACAATTATTAAGAAGTCTATTGAATTATTTTATTATGTACAATAAATATGAATTATAATTTTTTAACATTGATATATTAATAAAATAAAATATTCACTATCTCTAAATTCTTTTTGTATTGTCTTTATTTTACAACACATTATCATTGCCAGTGTTACAACATAACTCACGCCTTCATTCCTATTTTCAACCATCATTCTATCAATACTGTTCGGAGCCTTACTTATACTTCAAGAAGGCTGATTAGAAGAACGGACTTTTTTCAGAAGTCGTTGAACAAATTTTTATGTGATATATGAAGTGACAATATATAAAAATGAAACGTTTATGTCTGAGAGTTTCACAATTTTGAGACTATGAAAAAGTCTGGTTCTTGGCAATTCTTATATCATCCAAGGATGCATCATGTATGTTTTTTGTTTTTTATATACAATAATTAATTCTAAGTTATATAAGTAGTTAGATCTTACGCAATACTATATATATAGTTAAAAAAAATGTTAATATTATTCAAAAACATTAAATCTTTACATTTATTTATAAATTAATAATTTTATATATATATATATATATATATATATATATATATATTTTAATTTGTTATTATTTGGAGGAGCTTTGTCTCAATTTTGGTGTTTCAAATAAAAAAAATCTTTATTTGTGTTCTATTCATTATGAAATTTAGAAGAATTTTTTTTAGTGATTTATAAGATGTAAACTTAAGTAGTAATTTTTTTTAAGTTCAGATATTGCGTATTTACTGTTTGACTAATAAATTTGTGAGAACTCCTTACGACTCGTATGTTTGTGTTACAAGCTACATGAAAATTAAAATTTGGAATCATAAGTTCCATATTTTCTCAAATTTCCAATTGCTATTGCTAGAGACTTGAAGTTTTCAATAGATATCTATATTTTGGGACATGAAGTTTTCAAATAGTTATTTTAGTTTGGGACCTTAAATTTTCATGTGAATTTTTTCATTTGGGGCCAGAAGATTCCACGTATATTTTCTCATTTGGGACCAGAAGTTCCTCAATTATTTTAAAATTGGAACATAAAGTTCTTAATTATTGTTCAAATTTTTAGACTTGACAATGAAATATGCCAAAAAATCAAACCCGAAATTTTAATTATTTATATAATAGGACAAGGGATATTAAAAGTCGTACAACAATTACTTATAATTTGGACCTGAAGCTCCAATAATTTTGTAATTAAACATGACGTTTTGATTATTTATATAATAAGGATAAGGATATTGAATGTTTCAAAATGATTATTCCTAGTTTGGACCTAAAGTTTCAAACAATTTTACGCTTTATCAAATTTGAAGTCTGGATATAATTGGCGGGAGTTAAAGTCGCTAAATGTTTAATGTTGTGATATAAATTGTCCTTATTATTTACATTTGAGATTTGAAGTTCCTCAATCATTATTGAAATATGGAAATTGTACTTTCTCTGTTCAAATTTTGGGACGTGGAGTAAGAAAATTATGTGGACCTAAAGTATAAAAAAATATATCACACTCAAACCTGAAGTTTTGATTATCAAATTGAAAGGGTATAGACTAGAGTCCCCCAATTAACATTTACATTTTTGTATAAAGATCCATATTCATTGTTGTGACCAGAAGTTCACAAAATAGTATATGTCATTGGGATATAAAATACGTGGACCTGAAGTTCCAACAAAATATACCATAAAACAAAACTTGTAGTTTTGATTATTCAAAGGGTATGAATTTGAAAGTTCCTAAAATAATTATTTGTAACTTGAACTTGAAGTTCCAGAAAATATTTTTTTATGACTTAGTTTCAAGATAAATTGGATATTTAAACATATCTTTTCAACTTCTTAGCTCTTCATTTTCTTTATCAAATGAGATATTTTTTAAATATTCTATTAATGGTTAAGTGTCTCTTTAACTAAGATATTAATGGTTTCACCATTAAACCTTTGTCTCTTGGCGTTTCGTTTCATTTGAGTATCAAATTATACTTATAATGGTATCTAATTTTAACACCTTTTCACATTTCAATTAATTAATAAACATTGAAGCCTTGGGAATATCTAGAGAATGTGAAAAATTAGCCCCTAATTTTTTTAATAAAGAGATTGAATTATTATTAATTGAAGTAAATAAAAATATTTGGCACTTGTTTGGAAGAATGCCTAATATATTTACCCCCTAATCAAACTTGAAGTTTTGATAGAAAAGGGTAGAGAATTTAATGTCCTTCGACATTAGTATATTGAACTTGGAGTTCAACCATTTGTGTAGAATCAAAAGTCTCAAATACAAATGATAAAAACTTGAAGTTTTATACATACTTCGCACCAAACACTTTGTGAGTTATTTTAATATAGGACCCGAAGTCCTATATTTTAATTTGATAATTTATATGAACCAGAAGATCCATATATATGTGACATTAAATAGAGAACCTAAAATTATCATTACTTTTCAAAACGAAATATTTCTCATAATTATATCTTAGAAACTTAATGTTTTTTAATTTCGAGCCTTAAGTCTATCACATATCATAAGATTATGAACTTTTGATTCATCAGTTATCAACCCTAGGTTTTAAACTATAATTGACAAAGTTATTATTATTTATCACATTCTATGAATATCTGATACGATTTTTTAAATAACTTCACTTTTTAAAGTTTTGTCAACAGAAGTTTGATCATAAAATATATTATTGTATTCTTAAGCATCTCTATATTTCAATCTTGGCTCTTAAAAGTGGCAATTATGACCAATCGTCATGTGAAGATATCTGTCTAGCAGATAATGAACAACCCACACTATTATGAAAAATCAAAAGTTTTTTCTAATTTAATGTTTAATATAGTAAACTTTTAACCATAGTTGAACCTAAGGCTCCAGAAGAGTCCATGTGATATTATTTTGTACCCTCCCATACATATGCGATGAGTTGTATGAAAGAAATTCCTGAAGTAATATCCTTTGTTTATGGGCATCAGTATACATGGGTACCATATTAAAATAAAGAAAGAAAAGTAATGTTGCTTTATTTCTAGTGTTGAAAGTCAGAAGCATACACTAGAAAAACCTTCATTTCACTATTTACAGGGTTATATTATACAACATTTATTGTTATAAAATTGCACCTTGTCACGAGCCTGAAGCTCCATGGTCAAATTATTTATTATTATATAATGACCATTTTGGTCACCTTAATTATTTTTCATAAGACGGTGTGAATGCAAGTGATATATATTACAAAGGCATATATAGTGCTTATAATTAACTAGTGATAAATACAATATGGTATATGTGCAATTTTATTTTGATGAGACACTATTCTCGCTATTAGAGGGAGGATAAAACATACCAGAAGTACAAATTATACATAAAGAACGGCCCGTTCTGGAAGAATAACGAGAATTATCGTGGAATACTTTACATTGTCTCATATAATTCCCTATATCGCTTAATGCTAATATGAAGTGAAAAATTGTATTGTAACATCAAATGTCATATGGACTAGTTGCAAATGTGCTTGCTAAAATCATGTTTTCAAAAGGATAAAATAATTCTGTAGAAAATAAATTTATTGCATGCTAGAAGTGTAGAAAACCTATAGGTCCTAACTACTTAACTCTCTAGAAGTGAAGGTTAAATAAAATCATGCCCAAATAACTCTCCAAAAGATGTTACGTATAATGCTTGAGAAAAGTTTATGAACTACATCCATTTTATCTAAAACCTTTATTTTTTATGAAAAGACACAAGTACCTGAAGTGACTATAAAGCCCCTAAAGTTGGCAAAGGTACCTAATATTAAATGAGATATCTATGTTTTATACATATACAAGAGAAAAGTAGGATCAATAATAATGATCATCGATGATGTAATCATATATGTTATAGCTACGCAAAAATCAAAGGGCAATGCTACTACAAATCCATGTATAATGAATGAATATCGACAAAGAATATATTGGCCAAAATGAAAAATGCCATGATAACATAATTCGAGTGTCTTAATATATGTGGTGTATTTGGACCTATAGTTGAAACCCCAAAAGATGTTAACCCTCAGGGTATTTATAAGAATGTGATGTGTTAAAACTCACTAAAAAGTGCATGATTTATAGCACAAAGTTTTCTGAAGAAATCAAAATTGATTATATATAAACATACCATCCCATTAAGGTTGTAAATATTTTTTAGATATCTGACTAACATAGCAGTTTTAAAAATATGTTATATGAGACTCGTGAATATTATAACTGCTTACATATACGGAACTTAGACAAAGAATACTTATAAATATCCTAGAAGGATTTTCTTGCCCGAAGCAAAGATAAGGAGTACGTACTCAAATGCACTAAGACGTTCATTATACATTAGGAAATCCAAATGGATATATGTACAACCATCTTAGTAAATAGTTATCTAGGGAAGGATATGAAGATAATAATATATTCAAATGTGCCATTATAAAATATACTCAATGGATATACTCCTAAAGAGCTCAATTGAAATGAAATATCCTTAAATGGATGTGCTCCTGAAGATCTCAATTTAATGCAAATATCCAAAAAAGAAATTCAAAAATGAATTACCTTGGGATAACTAGTTATTGTCTCAGCTTGGTGATCGAACACAGTTTATGTTAAACTCATATCCATTAGTCAAATGGATTGAAAAGTCCTGCAATTCCAATATTTGGATATTAAACTATCCACATCGACGACAAAAGTAAATTTGGTTCTGAAGTACCATATGTGCATGTTATTATAGTATATGGTTTAGAAGTACCATACTTGTATGTTATTAATATATTGATATACTTAACACAATATATGATATCGAATAGTATAGTTGCAACCAATATCTTGGAATTAAATAATTACATTGACTTACATAGAATGGGACCAATATCAATCATCTCATATAATATTTTTATATCTCCGATTAGTTATATAGATGCATGTTATCTCTGGGATACTCACAAGGAACGATAAAAACATGTATAACTGTCCACAGGCAATATATGTTCCTATTAATACATGTAAAGAGTTATGCAATACATAAAATCCTGAAATGTTATGTTATTGAAGTCACATAAATCTGATAAAGTGACATGTTCATCCATCTTCACCCAAGTCTTATGGAAGTCGAGCTTATAAAGAAAAATAAAATTGGACTAATAACCGATCAAACTTATTCACTATATTAAAGAAACACTTCAGAAGATTGTGTATGAAAATGATATGCATCGACTCAATCATCGGAGAAATACCATAATCAAGAGGTATATCGAATCAGGAAAGCATTTGATTAGGGGGAGAATCTAAGAACATGATATTTTGGACATATGCGCATTGTACTCTTTTTTCTTTAACTAGGCTTTTTTCCATAGGATTTTCCAGTTAAAGGTTTTAACGAGGCAACACTAAGCGCTTCCAACACCGATTCAATGATCACAAAAGTTGTACTCTTTTTCCTTCACTTTGGTTTTTTCCCACTGGGGGTTTCCTTAGTAAGGTTTTAGCGAAGCAACAATCATTGAATTACGGATTTAGTGTATATCCAAAGGGGAGTGTTATAAAATGTGTATTTAAGTAGATGTCCACTTGTATTCCAGTCCACTGGTATTCCGCAATTATTAAGGGATCTATTGTATTACCTTATTGTGTACTATAAATATGGGTCATACCCATTTAGTATTGACATATCAATGAAATGAAAGACTCACTTCCTATAAATTCTCTCTGTGTCCTCTTTATTTTACTACATTAATAATATTTTTACTTGTGTTTTGTATAATATAGTATTTATTTTGGTGTAAATATTATTAATTATGTTATTCATCCCATGTCATATTTTAAATTAGTCGTGTTCACGTTAGGTATAAAAATACGATTTCTTATTATTTCGTTTTCATGTATAAGCAATGCTTGTGAAGTCTTGATTGTGTCGTGTCAAGCCCAATAACCATTAACTATAGTATGCTTGTCTAATTTATGATTGTATACAGGCGTTTTTGGATTATGTCAAGTTTTTGTTGTCTTGTAGTATTATATCTATCACTTGTTATGATTTTAGATCGCTTAACGATGGATACATATCATCAGTTTATATAATCGTGTGCATCGAGTTATTTCGTTAATGGCCTAAACTCGTTAATTGTAAACCTTAATTTAGTGAGCCTCACACAATGCTTAACAATGATTTTCTTTCGAGTTTTATAAAAAAGTGTGATCACAAAGTTAAATTAAGAATATCTATATTAGAATAATAATAGTGTTTGGTAGAGAAAACAATTGGTGGACAATATCAATAATTGGGGGAGACCGAAATGTTAAAAAGACAAAATGAGAGCGGTATTGAATGTTACAGAGACAACACATATAGAGTACACATTCTAGTATAGGGACATGGTTTATGTGGAAATTATTAAAATCATAACTAACCCCTGGATTAAAGAGTCCATGTGTTTATGTACAAATTGGCCTATACGGTTATACCACTGCGTGCATATACCACCCTATGTCTAATCATGTAGTGAGACCTCAAGATCCCCCCCCCCTGTATGATCTGACTCCTCTAAGTTATGGGACAACTCTACATGGTAGAATGATCATCTCACCTTTTTATTTCGAAATAAAAGGTCAAGATTGACTGATTTTAGAAAAAAATTAAATTTCAAAAGTAGTTCGTTTTAAAAAGAGTTTAGTGATGTGATGTAACTGTGACCATTCATATTTAAATGAATGGTTCAGATTTGCACAACTCTACCTCATAGAGTTTTTCCATCACTCTAGAGGGGTTCAATCCCCCTCCCCCTCCCCCTCTCTCTGATTTTATATTGTCCTACCTTTATAATTTCATATTTTCCTATCTTTATGATGCATGCTTTTTAAAAAGTGTCGATCCATTCATATATTCGCTCAAGGAGGTTAATGAGGCCCTCCTCCATGAACTCCTCCCGAACAATACCGAAACTGCAAGCAACCTTCATAAAGCCGGCCCCATAAATCCATACTTGGTTGATGACTTTTGCACGTCCAAGTTCAATTGTTATGTTGTCTTATTTGGCTTCTTATTTAATTTTAAAGTAGTGAATGATTTCCTTATTTCCTATTTGTCTAATGAAGTAAAAGACGATAATCTCGTTTTTTTTCATTTTATATATATATATATATATATATATATATATATATATATATATATATATATATATATATATATATATATATATATATATATATATATAGAGAGAGAGAGAGAGAGAGAGAGAGAGAGAGAGGTCCCCCAGTTTAAGGACCCTGAATGAGGTCCATTTTTTTAAAATAGTAAAAAATATTTTGGAGCTGATTTTTTTCTATGGTTTTTAAACATTTCAGTAGGACCATAAAAAAATATTCAACTCAAAATGATTTCTTTTACTACTTTAAAAAAATCGGTCAAACTTTGTCAGTTTTTAAGAGCTTAAAAATAACTTAAAAACTGACATAGTCTAACCGATTTTTTTAAAATAACAAAAAACATTAGTTTGAGCTGATTATTTTTTTATGGTTCTACTGAAATGTTTAAAAATCATAAAAAAAATCAGTCCAAAAATATTTTTTTTACTATTTAAAAAAAAAACATCATTCAGGATCCTCAAATTGGAACCTCACTTGATCTTTTCCATATATATATATATATATACATATATATATATATACATATATATATATATATATGTATATATATATATATATACATATATATATATATATATATATATGTGTGTGTATGTGTGTGTGTGTGTGTGTTGTAGATTTTATGAAATGCCAGCTTATTTGGTCAAACTTTAGAGTCAATTTTAATTAAGACACATATGTTAAAAGTGACATGTCTTAATACCAACGTGTTCCTTGTAGTAAGGACATTAATTTAGTATACTCACTTGTTCAAAATGGTGAAGTAATGAATGAAAAATTTGGACTTAAAGTGACCCATTTGAGTTTAAACTAGTTGGTGTAACAAAGTTAGTGGGTTTGTCCCACATTGGAAAAGTGGTAGAAATGCTTGGAGTTAATATACCCAAGTTATGGGACTAAGGCTTGGATGCCTAGGGCTATCCCAACTCTTTGAAGGGAAGATGGCCTACACTATGCATGTGTTGGGCTTGGGCCAAAAGCCCACACGCGCGTGCGTCGCCTCCGTCGTCCGGACGCCCCGGCCCGTGCCCGGGTCGTGGGTCTTTCTTGAGCAACTATTAAATTTTTTGGACAAATTTTAATTGACCTTTGGGCTTTAAAATTTATTTTCTGAACCAAAAAATCTGGAATAATTACAAATTAATTATTTTTCGTACTAATTAATTATTTAAAAACACTATCGTTTTTTAATTATTTAAAAAACGCTGTCGTTTTTTAATTAATTAATTAAAACGTTAAGTTGCTTTATTATAGAGATGCAACTATTCAAACAGTCACATCTGTTCTGGAAAAAGTCATGAGTTGCAGCCCTTCACCACTTATAAAAGGAATCATATGCAGTCCATTTGAAAGATTAGAAAATATACCCGAATTCCCTACTACTGTCCTTATTCCCTTCTTACTGTTCGAGAGAAATTCGTCATTGTTGGTTCGTGGGATTGTTACACAGAAGTGCTTCTTGCAACAGTCGTTTACCGTTTCATCCTGGGAGGCAGACGCGCATTGAATTTTTCGTCAGCACCGTAGCGGGGGCGTATTTTGTCTTAAGGAGAGATAGTTCAACTTTTGACTCGGTCAAAATTCTACAAGTGAATGTTTCAATCACAAACTGTATGTTCTTCTTATCTCCCTTTACTGTTCTATAGTAAGTAAGTAAGTAATTTTAATTACTGTGTATTTATTTAGTGATATATATATTCATTTTTCGTAATCCGGTAAACAACAATCTTAAGACAGAATATTTTTTTTGTGTTTTCACTAAATAAATAAATTTCTTAATTGAAATTAGATTGGTACTGTTTTACCTGTTTTACTTACATACTAAAACGTGTTTACATTGAATATCTCTTTTCTTACAATTTTAATTTTGGAAAAAATTTCTATACATTTCATAATTTACTTTTTTGTTATTCAATAACACAATAATGGCTACTGAATCCTCTGAAAATGTGATGTCTGTTCCTCAAAATGATGTGGCGGTTAGTATTCCTAATACCGTTCCGACTCATTTAACTCATGGAGAAAAACTCGAAAATTTTAATGGTACTGATTTCAAACGTTGGCAACAAAAAATGTTGTTCTACTTAAATACCATTAATCTTGCAAGGTTTATTAACGAAGAAGATCCTGTGGTTAATGAAAATGAAACGGATAAGACAACTTTGCTAGTTGTAGAAGCATGGAAGCATTCAGATTTTATTTGCAAAAACTATACCCTTAATGGATTGGACAATACACTTTATAATGTATATAGTCCAATCAAAACCGCTAAATTATTATGGGAGTCTTTGGGTAAAAAATATAAAATCGAGGATGCCGACATGAAAAAATTCGTGATCGATAGATTTCTCGAGTATAAAATGGTTGATTCAAAGACTGTCATAAGCCAAGTCTAAGAGCTTCAATTAATTTTTCATGAAATACTTGCTGAAAATATGGTCATAAGTGAAACATTTCAAGTTGCTATGGTAATTGAAAAATTACCTCCTTCTTGGAAGGATTTCAAAAATTATTTGAAGTATAAACGAAAAGAAATGGGACTTGAAGATTTAATTGTTCGTTTAAGGATAGAAGAAGATAATCGTAAATCTGAAAAGAAAAATGGTAACCATGCTATGTCTCTAAAATCAAATATTTTTGAGGATGGACAAAAATTCAATAAAAAGACAAAGCACAAAAATGAAGGCATAAGTCAACAAGGCGGTGCTAAAATTTTCAAAGGAAAATATTTTAATTGAAACAAAGAAGGTCATAGGGCCAAGGATTGTCGCAAGCCGAAAAAACAAGAGAACTTCAAGAAGAAAGCACCACAAGCCAACATGACAGAAGTTGATGCATTATCCGACGATGTTTCCAATGTTTCTCTCTCCGCAGTTATATCTGAAGTAAATTTGGTGGGTAATACCAAAGAGTGGTGGGTTGATACCGACACTACACACCATGTATGTTTCGATAAAAGTATGTTCACAACCTACCAACCAATTGAAAATGGAGAACAATTATTCATAGGAAACTCCTCCACCTCGAAGGTTGAAGGTAAAGGCAAAGTAGTGCTGAAAATGACTTCGGGGAAGCATCTCACACTCAACGATGTATTGCATGTGCCTGACATTAGAAAGAACCTTATTTTCGGTTCCGTGATAAGCAAGAAAGGATTTAAGCTAGTCTTTGTTGGAGACAAATTTGTACTAAGTAAAGATGGAATGTGTGTAGGGAAAGGATATATGAGTGATGGGATGTTCAAATTGAACGTCATGACTGTTGTACCTAAAAGTAACAATGATAATAATAATATGATATCTTTTACTTATGTGGCATGGTAGACTTGGACATGTTAATTATAGTACTTTAAGTAAATTAATTCACTTAGAATTAATTCCTAAATTTAGCATTGATACAAGTCACAAATGTGAAACATGTGTAGAAGCTAAATTAACTAAAACACCTTTCCATTCAATTGAAAGGAATAGTGAACCTTTAGATTTAATTCACACCGATATATGTGATTTGAAATTTGTTCAAACTAGAGGTGGAAAAAAGTACTTTATTACCTTTGTGGATGATTGCACTAGATATTGCTATGTCTATCTTTTAAGAAGCAAAGATGAAGCAATTGAAGCTTTTAAGCAATACAAGATAGAAGTTGAGAATCAACTTGGTAAAAAGATTAAAGGATTAAGAAGCGATAGAGGTGGTGAATATGAATATCCTTTTAAGGAAATATGTTTAGAGAATGGGATTATTCACCAAACTACCACACCTTACTCTCCTCAATCAAATGGGATTGCGGAACGTAAAAATCGAACATTAAAAGAAATGATGAATGCATTATTAATAAGTTCGGGATTACCCCAAAACATGTGGGGGGAAACATTGCTTTCAGCTAATTACATTCTCAACAAATTGGTTTATAAGAAAATAAATAAGACACCATATGAGTTGTGGAAAGGACGCAAGTCTTCCTACAAATACTTAAAAGTGTGGGGGTGTCTTGCAAAAGTACTAATTCCTGGACCTAAAAAGGTGAAAATAGGTCCAAAGACTATTGACTGCATATTAATAGGTTATGCATATAATAGTAGTGCATATCGATTTCTTGTGCATAAATCTGGCATTCCTAAAATTCACGAAAATACAATCATAGAATCTAGGAATGCATCATTCTTTGAAAATATATTTCCTTGTAAGAATACAAAAGAAACAACTTCTAACAAAATAATGTTTGAAGTTACAAATGGTGAACCTCGAAATATTATTGAGGAAGAATCGAGACGTAGCAAAAGAGCTAAGAGTTCAAAATCTTTCGGTCCAAATTTTCTAACATATATGTTAGAAAGTGAACCTCAAACGGTAAAAGAAGCTCTATCCAATACGGAAGCCTCATATTGGAAATAAGCTATTAATAGTGAAATTGGATACATTTTGCAAAATTATACATGGGAAATGGTGGTCCTACCACTAGGGACAAAACCGTTATGGTGTAAATGGATATTCAAACGAAAAATGAAAGTTGATGGTACCATTGATAAATATAAGACTAGACTTGTAGCTAAAGGATACAAGAAAAAAGAGGGAATAGATTATTTAGAAACCTATTCACCTGTTACAAGGATTACATCCATTAGAATGTTAATTGCAATTGCAGCAATACATAATTTGGAAAAAAACCAAATGGATGTTAAAACGACAATTTTGAATGGTGAATTAGATGAAGAAATATATATGGAACAACCGGAAGGTTTTAGATCTCCTGGAAATGAAAGGAAAGTATGTAAACTTGTGACGTCATTATATGGGTTGAAACAAGCACCTAAACATTGGCATGAAAAATTTGACAATGTCATGAAGTCAAATGGTTTCAAAATAAATGAGTGTGACAAATGTGTTTACATCAAAAGCACTCAAGCGGGACATGTGATTGTATGTCTATATGTAGATGATATGCTAATAATTGGTAATAATAATAATGTTATCAATTCTACTAAACAAATGTTGACTAGTAGATTTGAAATGAAGGACATGGGATTGGCTGATGTCATCCTAGGAATTAAAATTATTAGAACCCCTCAAGGAATTAGCTTATCTCAATCACATTATGTTGAAAAAATACTTCAAAATTATAATAAGCATGAACAAAGTCCAGTGAGAACACCTGTATATCCAAGTCATCACCTCCTTAAAAATAAATGTGAAGCTATATCTCAATTAGAGTATTCTCGTATTATTGGAAGTTTGATGTATTTATCAAACTGTACTAGACCTGATATAGCATACTCGATTTGTAAGCTCAGTCGATATACGAGTAATCCCGGGAAAGATCATTGGAAAGCCTTGATAAGAGTTCTTCGATATCTTCAATACTCTTTGGGGGATGGGTTGCACTATGAACGATATCCAACTGTACTTGAAGGCTATAGCGATGCAAATTGGATATCTGACTCAAATGCTTCGAAATCCACAAGTGGATATGTATTTACCCTTGGATGTGCAGCCGTATCTTGAAAATCCTCGAAGCAAACATGCATTGCAAGATCTAGGATGGAATCTGAATTTATTACTTTAGATAAAGCTGGGGAAGAGGCTGAATGGCTTAGAAACTTCTTAGAGGATATTCCAATATGGTCAAAGCCCGTGCCACCTATCATTATACATTATGATAGTCAATCGGCAATTGCTAGGGTTGAAAATAATAACTATAACGGTAAATCACGACATATACGTCATCGACACCAAACCGTTAGACAATTGCTCTCAAATGGAATTATTTTTGTTGACTATGTAAAGTCAAAGGAAAATATTATGGATCCACTAACTAAAGGTATACCTGGAGAGAAAGTTTCAAGTTAATCACGTGGAATGGCCCTAAAGCCTGTAAAATTATAAAGAGTCGTCTTAATGGAAACCCAACCTAAATGACTGGAGATCCCAAAAAATAGGTTCAAAGGGACAACCTAATTATGATGACTCGGTTTGCACTGAGAAGTAATACTTTAATTACTTCCTCCCATTCCGAAGATGAGTCAGTGCACAAACTACCGCGTGTATAAGGATAAACTATGTTTTTAATGATTTCTATATCTTGAATGTATAGGTCAAGTGGGGTATTAGCAGGATACTCTTTATAGAAATCACCTATGTGAGTGAGAAGAGCCACTTCTATGAGAATAATGAAGGCTATTTCTCTAGCACACTCATGAAACTAGGAGGTGTCCAAGGCCAAAATGGACACAACAATGAGAACCAATAAGGTTGGAAAGACATTGTGTGAATACTATTGTCTCAGTTTACACAAATGATCGATCAATTCAAGACATCACGTTCATTGATTGGCTAGTAAGCTCGATAGTATCTCACTAGGAAAGATTCAAAGACACAAGCTATCTTTTTCGATGCAAAATTTTTTCATAGAACAACTCTCTATTTGCATCTATATTCATTTGATTCTTCCAAATTTCATTCATGTGGGGGAATGTTCTATATTTTATGAAATGTCATCTTATTTGGTCAAACTTTAGAGTCAATTTTAATTAAGACACATATGTTAAAAGCGACATGTCTTAATACCAACGTATTCCTTGTAGTAAGGAGATTAATTTGGTATACTCACTTGTTCAAAATAGTGAAGTAATGAATGAAAAATTTGGACTTAAAGTGACCCATTTGAGTTTAAGCTAGTTGGTGTAACAAAGTTAGTGGGTTTGTCCCACATTGAAAAAGTGGTAGAAATGCTTGGAGTTAATATACCCAAGTTATGGGACTAAGGCTGGGATGCCTTGGGCTATCCCAACTCTTTGAAGGGGAGATGGCCTATACTATGCATGTGTTGGGCTTGGGCCAAAAGCCCACACACGCGCACGCCGCCACCGTCGTCCGTCCGGCCCGGACCGTGCCCGGGTCGTGGGTCTTTCTTGAGCAACTATTAAATTTTTTGGATAAATTTTAATTGACCTTTGGGTTTTAAAATTTATTTTCTGAACCAAAAAATCTGGAATAATTACGAATTAATTATTTTTCATACTAATTAATTATTTAAAAACACTGTCGTTTTTTAATTATTTAAAAAACGCTGTCGTTTTTTAATTAATTAATTAAAATGTTAAGTTGATTTATTAGAGAGATGCAATTGTTCAAACAGTTACATCTGTTCTGGAAAAAGTCATGAGTTGCAGCCCTTCACCAGTTATAAATGGGATCATATGCAGTCCATTTGAAAGATTAGAAAATATACTCGAATTCCCTACTACTGTCCTTGTTCCCTTCTTACTGTTCGAGAGAAATTCGCCAATGTTGGTTTGTGGGACTGTTGCACTGAAGTGCTTCTTGCAACAGTCGTTGAGCATTTCATCCAGGGAGGCAGACGCCCATTGAATTTGTCGTCAGCACCGTAGCGGGGACGTATTATGTCTTAAGGAGAGATAGTTCAACTTTTGACTCGGTCAAAATTCTACAAGTGATTGTTTTAATCACAAACTGTATGTTCTTCTTATCTCCCTTTACGGTTCTATAGTAAGTAAGTAAGTAATTTTAATTACTGTTTATTTATTTAGTGATATATATATTCATTTTCCGTAATCTGGTAAACAACAGTATGTATGTGTATGTCTGTGTGTGTTTTAAGGGTGTGGGCCTGTGTGAGATGGAGAGAGATTATTTATAGTGCATCAATAAAAAAGAACCCCACAAACCCCTCTCTATATATCCCTTAGGCAATCCACAACAGGAGCCTCTAACTGTATGGGATTAACTTAGGTGAAGCAATGGGACATTTTTTCGTTTAGTGTCCAAACGTGGAAACGTTCCACATCTGGGATCATGGGTGTATGGATGAACTCATGGGTGTATAGTTTGCTTGGGTTATATGGAGGAACTCTAACGTAGAACATTTTCATGTCTGGAAGCCTAAACGCAGAAATATTTTGTGTTTGAGTCCTCCTACAAGATCCCCCATCTCCCCCATTCAACTACGGAAAGCTTAATGGATCCTTTACCCCATTTGCAGTATTCTCTGACCATTATGACTCAACTAAACACAAAATAGAGGATCCAGAATGGGTTTATAGTACCCATTATGGATGGCCTTAGGATGTTTTTTTTTACAAACACAATGAAGCTTTATTACTTTTAGAGTTCGTTTGATAGGGCAGACAAATGTGGCAAATCATAAATTTGTTCACTATTTTGTGTGTTTGATGACCATTATTTGTCATAATTTTTTTTATGAATATCCATGTTTACATACAAATTTGTCATCATTTTTTCACTTTTATTGGCCAAATTTGCTTACCTATATAGTAAAGTAAAATTTTCCCACAAATTTGCCGTCCTTTTTAAAAAACTATTTTTTGTTTGTTAAAACTTTTTTTTAAAAGCAACGTTTTTTTCCATAAGAATTGTTTTTTTTGTTGTTAAAAACTGTTTTTCAGTTAAAAAATGTTTTTATTTTTTTAAAATCGTTTTTATTTTGCTAAAAACTGCTTTTTTCATTGAAACTATTTTTTTTTGTTAAAAACTGTTTTTTGTTACAACTGTTTTTCTTTAAAAAACAATCGTTCTAAACTATTTTTTTTTGTTCAAAGTATTTTTATTGTTAAAAACTGTTTTTCTAAATAAATGTTTTTTTCCCTTTAAAACTGTTTTTTTTTTCTATTTAAACAGTTTTTTTGTTGAAACATTTTTGTTTTTGTTAAATTTTTTTTCTTCTTAAAAAACTGTTTTTTTGTTAAAGTTTTTTATTTTATTCATAAACTGTTTTTTATTCATAAACTGTTTTTTTGTTCTGAAGTGTTCTTTGTTTTTATTTTCCATTAATGCTATCAAACAATCCACTTTTGCTACGTAGAAAATTAATCGTTTCAAACAATTTTATGTGGCAAATTATAGGATTTGCCCTCACAAATTTTGCCATGGAAAAATTTATTATGAAAAAATTTGCCACGCTCTTCATTTGCCCACTTTTATATCAAACGGACCCTTAGTGTTTTATAAGCAATACTTTACATGAGATTTTAAGCTTTCAAGAGTGTACAGCTTCCTAAAGTATTGCTTTTTTATTTCTTCAATTTTTATTTTCCCATATACCCCAAAGGGTTTGGGCTTTTAGGACATATGCCACATTAGATGGTATGTTGGAACAATTTCTTCGCCTTCTAACATTTGTAGTGGCGCCCTTCAAATTTGAGTTGATGATTTAGTTGTGTTCAAAGGGGTTAGTGTTTATTTTCGATTGATTTGAAAAATTGGTGGATGACGAATTAAGTCATTTTCCTTAAGGTTATTTTATGCCGCTATGAAGAATTCGATGTAAAAGATGGATGAAAACTCTCAAGTACAACAACCTAGCACTTAGGGTCCATTTGATAGTGCAAAAATTTCAAGGAAAATTCCCAAAAGTTGAAAAATTCTGGTCTTTTCTAGCTTTTAGGTTCTTTGATTGCGTTAATTTGCCTTGGAATTTATTTTCTATGTACAATACCCCTTAAGCACAATTTTGCCACACTAGGGTGGAATTCAATTCTTTGTGTGTGTGTGGAGGGGGGGGGGGGGGGGGGGGGGAGGTTTTTGTTTGCCACCTTTAGGTGACAAATCACTTAAAACCATTTTTTTTATAACTCTATATATTTTATAAATATAAATATATATATATATATATATATATATATATATATATATATATATATATATATATATATATATATATTTCGTATATTTTAATATATATTCGTATATTTTATATATTTTAGCACATATATGTATATTGCGTATATTTCGTATATTTATATATATTTCATATATTTATATATTTCGTACATTTATATAATTCATATATTTTAATATATATTTATATTTCGTAAATTTTGTATATTTCATATATTCCTTATATTTATATATTTCGTACATTTAATATATTCGGTATACTCATATATGACGTATGATTAATATATTTCATATATTTCGTACAAAAATATATATTATATATATACTGAATATGTATTATTTACAGAATATATACACACATACACACACATACAAATTTAAATATATACTGAATATATATTATTTACAAAATATATACATATATATGGAATATATATTTACTTATTTACAGAATATAATATTTTGTATATAAGTAAATATATATTCCATGAATATATATTATTTACAGAATATGGAATATATATTTACTTATTTACAGAATATAATATTTTGTATATATGTAAATATATATTCTATATATATGTATATATTCACTTATTTACATAATATAATATTTTGTATATATGTAAATATATATTCTATATATATGTATATATTCTGTAAATAATATATATTTAGTACATTTAATATATAATATAATATATATTCATATATTTCGTTAATAGTATATTATATTTTCATAGATTTTGTACATTTAATAGATTATATTTTTTTGTACATTTAATAGATTCTGTACATTTAATAATATAAAAATTATTATTATTATACATACTAAATATATATTATTATATGTTATACATACTAAATTTAAATTATATTAAATATACAAAATATATGAATATATATTATATTATTTGCGGAATATATATATTCCGTAAATTTCCGTAAATATACAAAATATATGAATATATTTACGGAATATATATATTTCGTAAATAATATAATATATATTCAATAATATATATATATATAATAAAGTAGAAAACTTATGTATGTCATAAGATCAAAAGATGATGTCATCAATATGAATTTTTCCAACACTTCCTATTTTGCCCTTAATTCTTAAGTTTCCCTCTTTTTTCACACACACCATTTTTTTCATACTCTTCAAAATTCAAAAAACAAGGGTACAATAGTATTATACAATTTTGATCTCATTTTTCTTCCTCTATCCTCTCACTCTTGCCCCCGACATTCTCCAACTTCAACATAACCCCCTTCCCATGACTTCATCTTGCCCAGGCTGAGCTCCAACGTTGCCACTATACAAAGCCTCCCACGATGGGCTCCTGAAGATAATATCTCTCTCTCTTACCCACACCCACACCCACACCCACACACACTGGGCTCCTTCCGCGGTTTGTAATTTTTTATTCTAGATCCTTGAATTAGTTTTCAGGTCACGATTTCTTTTGTTTCATTTTCTAGGGTTGACCATAGATTAAGAGGCTTTTAGCCAAGATATTTAACTCTCTAACCAGTGCTAGCAACCATGAGGGTTATTTTTCAAATCTTAAATTTTTGGGGTTTTCATTAACAATTTTTTTACAGGGTTCTTCGTTCCAAATTGACGGAGCACCAACAATATGTGTTTAAGTTTTTTGGATTGACCACAGGTAAATATATCCATCATCTTCTTTTTTGGGAGATATTTGGTGTTTATATCGGTTTTGGGCCTCATTTGTTTGTTTGTTTTGTTTTGTTTTTTAGGTACTAATTTGATACCTCTACAATTTTTGGTGTTAATATATCTCAAGAATGATCTCTACAATTTTTGTTTCATCTTTTAGGTTTAAAGTTTTCAACAATGGTTTTTATGATGAGAAACTGATATGTAGGTGGCCTTGATACATTTATGATATTTTTGCTATTGAACACCCAAAGCTGAGAGGTGAAATATGCTGATGTTTAGTTTATCTTGGAGGTCAAACATTTATGATGTTTTAGGGTTCAAAATTTTGATTTGGGGACTTTATTCAATTGTTTTTTACATACATGATTTATTCAATTTGTGTTTTCCATTTGTATGCCACTCAGGTGTTTAAGAATATGTGATTTAGTTACAATTTAGGCCCTTTGAAATCTAGAGGTGTTGAGTTGACATATTTGAGATTCAAACATTTGAAATCTACTGTTCGGGATTTCACGTTTTTCATTTAATTTTTTTTTTCAAATTGTATTGGTTTTCGTTCATTTTAAGATTTGATGTTGTTTTTATATTTTGCAAGGGGATTGAAGAGAATATTAAAGGTTTCTATTTCCCACTGGCTTTGCTATATTTTTTTTACCTCCCTGTTTTATTATCAAGTTTGTTTATTTTGTGGTCTTTTTCAGCTTTACAAAATGTGTGGTTACTGCCATTTTGATTCATATATGGATTTTTTCCTTATTTGTTTTAAGTAAATGTGATTGTGTTTTATATTCTATATTCAATTTTGTGGGTATTATATGGGCTTGATGACATTCAAGTAGGGGTATTAGTTTAGTTTAAAGTCGATGTACACGTTGATGTATATGTTATAGGGGTATCGCCATTAATTTATATGTTATGAAGTTTTAGTGATGGATCTTTATACAAATTCACAGCACATCAGTGGTTTTGGTGGATGATTTGATATCAAAACTGTAAAATTGGAGTTTTGTAGGTGGACTGATTTGATTATCATTTTATGAGTTCTGTGGTAATATTTGTAATACCTTTTACTCTTGGTTTTGTTTTGTTTGAAGTTAAGTTCTTCAAGTGAACACCATAACTTTAGGGGGGAGGGGGGTCAAACGCATAATAATAGGTGACTGTTATATGTTTCACTTTGAGGTAAATGGTTCATTTTGAGGTAATTATGTTTTCTACGAGTTATTTTGTAAGATTTGTTATGTTGTAAGTTTTTAGGTAAATCATTTTCACGAGTTATGTTGTAAAATTTGTTAAATG
The DNA here is from genome assembly GCA_949130495.1 of Sambucus nigra. NCBI lineage: Eukaryota > Viridiplantae > Streptophyta > Magnoliopsida > Dipsacales > Adoxaceae > Sambucus > Sambucus nigra. Next base: position 141,271,978 of record OX422222.1, on the reverse strand, counting down.
ATTCACTTTGAGGTAATTATGTTTTCTATTTTAATGCTCCACTTTTGATGTGAAAGTCTTCGATAAAATTTATTAACCCTCATTATATTTGTCTATTGTGTTTGGGATTATAACAATATGAATTTCTATCGGATCCATTTTCACTGTCGGTTGTCTTTGACATGGTTTTGTAGGTCATTAGGATTACTTTGGTAGATGCTGCAAGCGTCTCATCATTGTTGACTACAAGGGAGACTGTTATCGCTGATTTCGGCAGGCGTCTCATCATTGTTGACTACAAGATTCCCCTTCAATGAGTGACAATGTGTGTGGCATGGATGCCACGATCTCTGCAGAACAGATTGTTTTCAATATCAAAGGCTGTTCAGTTCCGTAAATTTGGTCCATGAAGGGGAGTCCTTTACATGGTTTCACACTTTTCAATTATTTTCCATCATACCTCAAGTTCTCATCCTTGAGCCTAATATTGAGTTTTTTATATTTGACCCGTAAAATAATTCGGGAGTGGTATACATATTATCGGTGTAGTATGTATTCTCTGATTATGTTCTATTTGAGATTTGATTATACTGTTTTGGGTTTTTTATATTTTTTATATCTAAACTATTTGTGTGCTGCGATAGTTTTTATATCTAAACTATTTTAAAGTTGCAGGTAATAGTCCAATTGCTTCAAAACTCCTTGAAGCTCTAAGGAATGTTCGGCTGAGCTCGTCTCCGACCCCGTCGCCACGCGGAAAAGCCGTTCGTAAAACTGCCCATCGAGTTCTCACAACCATGGCAAAGGGAAAAATGAGGTGGAGGCGCGATATTCTCACAAGCCGGCTCAAGCTCAAGTTTATCCGGAACTGGAGAAACAGAGTTGCGGCGACCGATAATAGCCGGTGTAGAAATCCTAGAGTGAGTATTTTGCATTTGAAATTGAACATCTATATTCCAGTGTTCAACACGTTACCTCTCCATCCTCTTAGTCTGCTATATATAAGGCAATGACACCCATTGTGGTATGATTTTTTTTATCCGGAGCTGATATACATTAATCACAACCAGTACCACAAGTATATTTCACCCGTTGTTAATATATATATGAAGACATATTGCTCTAATAATTTTTTTACATATTCTATCAACATATACACCAAATTATATTTCAGTAAACATGGTATGCTACAATACCCACTGAGATTTTTGTGGGTTTCTTGAGATTGATTGGTCTAAACTTTGAGCTATAGCTTTTTACAGTTAATTATTTTGTTTGTGATTGTGTTTGACAGTTTGAGGAATTTGCAATAACTATTTTAGAAGCCCGTTACAATGGGAATTTATTTAGCGAGGTTTGTCCTGTTCTTTAAAATTAACATCACTCGGGGGACTCTAAGATTTGTCCGACACATTGTCCGACGGATGAATATCTAAATTTTTTTCAATTCTAGCAAAGATTACTGATCATAAATCAAACTGTTGGAGTTAGAATGGCCTCCAGATGTCAGTGTTGTAAGTCTGATATAGAGACCATAAATCATCTTCTTTTTTCAGGACCAATAGCATCAAAAACCTGGGAGGTGTTTAAAAGAATAATAGGAATCAGGTATTTTCCTAGCTTAGTTCATGGAGTTATTATACAGTGGTGGTTGCAGGTAGGTAGATCAAAGATGTCTAAGTGGCTTCATTGGTTGGTAATCAAACAATATGTAACCGACTTCTTAGCTTTGCAGTTGGTAATGGCTTCGATACGAAGATCAACTTAACTAACAAACCGAATGGACTGAAGATGGGAGAAATCATGAACTATGATATAATATTTGTGATGGAGTATCCAAGGTACTTTCTTTTTACAAAAACAAGTCAGAATACCTATGATGGCATATATGTGATGGTTTTGAATCCTCCCATGTTTTCATCTATTCCACAAGATGAACCAACATCTTTTATTTTGATAATTGGAAGCAACGTTCGTTCGTATTTTATTTTTTAATATGTGTTATTGTCTTAAGAATACCATGCACTATATTATTTTCAAGAGCACATAAGATGTTTTGTGTAATTGTGTTCCCCTAATGCCAAAAGTAGCTTTGGGGATTTCGTCTCTGTAAATATTGACGTTACTTAAACTTAAGGCCCTTTCACATGAATATATTTACACCTGAGACGCCAACTACAAGAGTCACCACATATATTTACACCTGAATTTACATTATTTGTTTGTTGGAAGCCATAAATTTAGAAATCTTTGTAAGTTTTACACTCTTGAATTGTTTTATCACTCTCTTGACAACTACCACTCGGTTTTCATATAGAACTTAGTGATTGAGATGTTGTATACTTTGTGTTTGACAAGTTGTTCAAGTGATACTTTATTCCCGAATGAGGAAAATATCAATTTTTGCTTAAGAGACCTATTGCTCATATCTCCAGCTTGATTTATGATCTGTAGATATATCATGTCCGTCAAATGTATGTATGTATACATGTACATATAGTTTACTCCATTTATCCATGTATGTAACCATTTCACCAATACTAGAACTTGCAACGATGAATTCTGTCAATCAGTCACTCTCTGAACATATCTTATCTTTGCAAGTATCATTCATATTCGTCACATTCCTTTTATTGGCATGTTCGTCTTCATCATCAACTGAACATAAAGTAGAGCCATCAGGAAATGAAGTTGCAACTACTCCTCTAACATGGAAAGAGAGTCTCGATAATCAAATCCAATGTCTGTCGTGGTCATAAGTTGGAACCAGCCCCTGCAGTAATTGGGTTGAGATATGTATGCTCTAACTACAACTACGTGATAAATTTGTTTGATTGATGAAATCAACATTACAATTGATTATTTATATGTTAGCTTTGAATATTGTTTATGCTAGAGTCCATATGCTCACCACTAAGCGGCATACGCCCATTTTTCAAATTATAGAAACATGGAACACTCCCAATTGGATTTTACTTGGGCATGGTGAAAACGTGATTATCAGTAAAGGTGATCAAGCACAAGAGAGTTGGGAAAACTTGCTTCAATCTTCCGAGCCCATTGAAAATTTACTAGAATTCAAAAATTCCATCAACCAAGTTGAACCATAATCTTTTCTTGGGTCTTTAAATTAGTACATTGTTTTATTAGGCTTGACAGAGAGATGGGGAAAGGCCATGGATATTGTCCATCCTCATTCAAAGCGTTGTTGTTGTTGTATAAAAAGTTATTACCAGTTGCCCAAATCTATTTCATCTGCTTCTTCTTAATATGCTTCTTCTTAATTTGTTATACATTCGTTATACATCTGCTGTATTTATGTTATACATCTGCTACTGCTATACATTCGTTCATTCATCTGCTATATTTATGTTATACATATGCTATACACCTGCTATACATTTGTTGATTCATTGATTTATGTTATACATCTGCTATACATTTGTTATACACCTGCTATATTTAATTTCAATTGGACAAAGTGTTGTCCATAATTCAGAAAAGGATGGTACATTTCATACATAGTTTGTTGCAGGCCTTTGAGTTGTGGTGCATATCTACCCAAAACTTATGATCGTGTGCTGGGAAAAAGTGTCTTCTATTATTTGTGGGTGTTTGACGCACAATTCTACTGAAGATCCTATAAGGTAGAATTGTGATGTGATAAATAGTGTTGGGACGATTGGGGAAAAGTGATTACATCTGCAATCAAGGTGAGATTTTCCAACTTTCTATGGTTTTTTGGATTTGCAATTTTGTTATTTTTTATTTTCCTTTGTTATTTTGCAACTTTCTTTGACGAAATACTTGATCCTTATCATATTATTGTATGTTATTTCTTTTAATATAGTACCAACTATCAATGCTACCTTGATAGGACGAAGTGTGGTGAACGAGTTAATTCTACCTTGCATATAACTCCTTGAACGAGTTAGACTATAACTCCTTGAACAAGTACTTTCCCCAAATCGACTTCGCTCTTGATGACACTAAGTCCAAGTCAAAGCTCACATCCGACCTCATTTTCTTCTTCTCTACCTCACCAGGACTACAATTCATCTCTCAGGTCTGCATAACTATAACGGCATAATTAAATGCACATATATACTTGGAATGGTATTTTTTATATAGAGAGAAAATGACTTAGGCTCAATGTATGTACACTGATCAGTTTCCTTTTCTACTCCAAACACACGAACAAAGAGAATCTCAAATATGACGGCAACATTTTTTGTTTTTGTTTTGGTTATAGTAATTTCTAGCTGTTTGAAGTCGCAGTTTGTTTGGATCTCTAAGTTGTGCCATTGTTCTGAAATATCTGTACCTGAAAAAGAAAATACTGTATTAGTTTGTTTCAATTTTTGTTTTGTAATTTCTATTATCTCTCCCTATCTCTGTTGGTTGTTATTCAACCCTCTGTTTTCTAGCGATTTTGCTCTATTATCTCGAATTTCAGTACTACCTTACATATAAAATTATGGTAATTTTGGATATTAAACCTTTCTTATTTTCTCATTTGAATCTTTGGTGTACAAGAGAGTGACAATCATGGAATTTACTCAGAAGCATTGTTATTTGCATGTTAGTTACTGGAACCGTATTTGTGATGAAAATTATTTTTTTTGGGTGTTAATGTTGTTGATAGGATTGTGTATGCAAATTGATGCAGTGGTAGTGTTTATTATAAATAAATGGTTATCTTATGTTAATTTTGTTTTTGGAGATTTGTATGCAAATTCTTTCTAATGTTTACTTATAAATAGGTTAGACTTTGAAGAAAATGGATGGATTGTTTTGCAATAGAAAATGTAGTTTAGATGTTGATTCTTTTTAGTAATTTTGTGTCCACTGGTAATAGAGTCCTGTTTTTGGGAACAACATACTTTTTGGCTTAAATCTAATGTGTGTGTTATTTACCCTTTTCATGAACACCCTAAATAATTGCGCATTAGTTGCCAATAGTGAGAGGTCAAAAAGGTATTTTATGATTAGCAAAATACATATGTGATTTTTCAATGACTGTGAAGGAGGTCTGTGATTAAGTAGTGATATTTTTAAATGTAGGTACAATTAATTTAGTAATTTGAAATGAACTTCGTTTTCTGACTATAACATCCATTTTGATGTGAATATTTGAATTGCTTACCAATTAGTATTGCATTTTGTATAGTGCACATTATTTTTAGATCTGTGTATAATTTTTATTTTAATTTTTTCTATTACTCATTATTTGATTAATGATTTTGTCGTGCTACTTCATTGGTACAGTTCTCTTACTATTGATTTTTCCCTGCGCTGCTTCAGCATCACAATATGCACAAGAACTTTAATTAAATTCGCTCAGATGTATCTTTTCAAGTGTGGCTCAATACAGTGATCAGCTAGAAATTTTTTAGACCTTAGACCAGCCACCTAAGAAATTCATGGATCTGTTATGGTCAAAAATTCAATAACACCTTAAACAATTTGTATAGGATTGTTATGATCTGCCAGAAATGTTCACATGGTCTTCTTAAGAGAATGATGTCTGGACCGATTTACCTTCACAACAACAATTCGGGCCAACTGAAAGATTTCTAGCACTATCGAATGCACAAACTTCCTAAGTTCCATCAACCACTGAATTTCAATGCGGATTATCCCACGATTGGGTTGATATAACAATTGCGATCCTCATAACTTAGTGAAACATATTTGGTTGTGGGTATTATTGTTTTGGGATTCTCTCTGCATATGATCACGTTTTTCGAATTAAACATACATAGGAGTGCAAAACTTTAAGTTGGTATTGGACTAAATATAATTATTTACTTTTCGCGATTTGAGTGACCTATGGGATTGGCTAAAAATTCATTTCTGGCACAGTGGGGAATAAATTGTTGGGAATCTCCCAATTTCTGAAATCCATTTTCCTCCCCTACATGTATGAGACCAGGGAGGATCTCGATAAACCTATCAGCCATTGACAGAACATTGCTTTGGAGATTTGGCAAGATTGATGCTTGGAACTGTTGATAGCCAGGGCAGGGAAATTAAATGATAATTTAGTTGTCCAACACAGTGCGATGATATACATCATCTCATTAGTTCCTTCTCAGTCCTGATCACTCCCCAATTTGGTTACTCAGATGTATCCGTCGATGCTCTACTACCCAACAATCACTTCTCTTCTACTCGGTTCACCATGGAATTGGCTAGCACTGAATCTGGAAATGTACCCAAGTGCTACTCCATGGACATGTCTACATATTTCATCTGTGTTTTTTTCGAATCATAAGTATATTATGTAGTAATATGTTTTACTAAAGTTTTGGTGTCGAAGTTGTTGAACTAAGTCCTTTGAAATTTTAGAAAAGAATCTTATTGTCATTATCAAAATGTTAAGCAAGTTCGGGCATGACATTATTTGTATTAAATATGTTGATATTTGAATTGAATTGCATTCCAAAAGTCTTTTGGAGAAGTTTTTAGATATACGTCCAATTGGATATGTGATTATTAGCAAAAATCTATTTACTGACCAAAATCGTAAGCGTGTGTGTGTCTGTGATATATATTAGTATCTTTTTTCTAGAACAGTTGAATGATATGTAGTTCGATGAATTTTTTTGTGGGACATGTTGGATTTGTGTAATGTTGGTCACAATAGTTCTACCTGTTTCACCCATAAATGGGGCCCATCACTAAAATGGAAAAGTATGTATAAATCTTTACAATTATTTTGTATCGTTTGTTAACAATAGTTATACCCTTACACGTCATTTAGTTGTATTGTATTTTCCTAACCTTTTTTAGCTACCTATTTTGATGTATAGATAAATTTGAGGAAGTTGATGACTCAGTGGAAATATATTATATTACGCGCACACAAGTGATTGATGTAGGAAGATGTACGAGGGGAAGTGATAGGGATTTGTTGTTTATTGATGAAAGGAATATTTATATTATTTGATTGTGTATAAGGTGCTTTTCCCAATCTTATACGAGGTCCAATACGGACTATTAGTATTGTTGTTGGGTAGTCCAATAAATAGAGGAAATTTTGTTTAAATTTTTTACATTATTTACGATTATTTGTGTTATATATGAACTTTGACTTAAATTATACACAACTTAATACTTTGGAAAATTAATATCGTGCCTTCAGGCACGGGCATACCCTAGTATATATATATATATATATATATATATATATATATATATATATATATTCCGTAAACAAATTTTCCACATTTATATCTATTTTTCAGCTTTTGCGTTTGATAGAAAATGTGAAAAATTGATGATTTTCCAACTTGTATCAAACAGACACAAGTTGAAAAATATTCATTTGCCTTGGAATTGTTTGTCCTGGAATCAAATGTCCTGGAATTATTTGCATTTTCTCAATTTTCTATCAAACGGACCCTTAAAGATTTTCCCTAAGGGTCTGTTTGGTTGGGCTTATTTGCCACGACAAATGGTAAATAAGTTGGCAAATGATGTATTTGCCTACAATTTGGTATGTTTGGTACAAAAGTTTGCCTACAAGTTATTTGCCAATGTACAACACCTCCTATGCATAATGCCTAGGCAAATTTTACTTACCTATTTGAGTGAAAAATATTTGCCAACAAATTTGCTAACTCCTTAAACACTTTTAATATTTTAAAAAATAATTTAAAAACTCTTTTAAATAATTAAAAAAACGGTTAGGAATATTTAAAAACTATTTTGTAATGTTTTAAAAACTGTTTTTAATATTATAAAAAATTGTTAAGAAAATGTTTTACAATTTTTTCTTAAAATCGAAATATAAAAATACTGTAAAAACTCTTTTTTAACACTTTTAAAAACTGTTTTGAATATATTATAAAAACTGTTTTAAAGTTTTAAAAAATAATTTTAAAAACTGTTTTAAATAGTTAAAAAAACTGATTTGTAATGTTTTAAAAACTGTTTTTAATATTATAAAAAATTGTTAAGAAAATCTTTTACAATTTTTTTAAAAACCGTAATGTAAAAATATTGTAAAAATAGTTTTTAGCATTTTTAAAAACTCTTTTGAATATAATATAAAAACAGTTTAAATGTTTTAAAAAATAATTTAAAAAATGTTTTAAATAATTAAAAAAATGTTATGAATATTTAAAAACTATTTTTAATGTTTTAAAAACTGTTTTTAATATTATAAAAATTAGTTAAGAAAATGTTTTACAAATTTTTTTAAAAACCATAATACAAAAGTATTGTAAAAACTGTTTTGAATATAAAATAAAAATAGTTTTAAAGTTTTAAAAAATAAATTTAAAAACTATTTTAAATAGTTAAAAAACTGTTGTGAATATTTAAAAATTATTTTGTGATATTTTAAAAACTATTTTTAATATTAGAAATATTGTAAAAACTGTTTTTAAAAATCGTAATATAAAAATATTTTAAAAAATCGTAATATAAAAATATTGTAAAAACTGTTTTTATCATTTTTTTATTATAATATAAAGACTGTTTTTAAATAAACTAATTGGATTGACTTTAATTTCCCCAAATGGTTGTTTGATAGCGTCATGTGAAAAAACTTGGAATGCACCAAGTGACTTCAAATTGGGGTGTTTGAATGAAATTTATTAACATAACTTTTTTCTTCAGGGTATTTTAATTTTACCACCCATTTAGTTTTCATTATCAGACTTTGCTCACTATTTTATTTTCTTTTAGACTTACTATTACAATTGGATGGAAATCTGTGGCACCCCGCCTAATTAAATACCGGGCGATCACTCCTTTATTAAATTAAATAAAGGTAAACAATTGGTTCATTCTCAGCATCACTGTCGATAAGAATAAATTTTCCAATTTAACACCCTAAATAATTAAGCTAAGTGTCAAAACCATTTTCATACATACTTTCCAAATTTTATTAAAAAAAAATCATTTATTTTATTAACAACATTCAATAAGTAAGAATCACACCACATTAAAATATCTGCAACATAGTCCAATTAATCTAAAACATTCGTCAATCGAATGTCAACATGCGAAATATAAAGTAACACAATCAAACTGAATAAAACCCATAGTAACAATACTGGAAATAACTGAAATACAAATGTCCAATAACAACGGAATAATGGAAAGAGCTACACATGCTCAACTATATGAAAGTACTAAGAGTGGATCCGAATGAACGAAGTCGTCTAATCAAAAGACCTGCAACTCCCACCTAAGCGGCAGCGCGTTCCTTCCAAGAGATCCTAAGCAAGACGCCCCTGTGGCTGGGCACCTGTAATACATACATATATATATACAAGAGAGAGAGAGAGAGAGAGAGAGAGAGAGAAACGGGTCAGAGCCCGAAAGTGTGTTTGATTTAAAATACGTTTAGCAAGTATTTAAATTGATACAGGCCAATGCAACAACATATTAGAGCGACACTCTCTTGAGAAATTCTCACCTCTCTTCTAATGTGCACGCCTATCGTACTAACCTTCCCAACGGTTTATCTTATCATTTTATCATACTAACCTTATCAATAATTTAACTTATCTTAACTTACTCATAAGATTTCAAAATCGAACAATATCATTGTTTAAAAAGAATACTTCCCATTTAGCAGCACAACTCTCGTTTTAGCTTTATTAATTTATAAAGTTTCCCAGTGTCATATTATACTTTCATGAAACAAGTATTTACTATTTGAGTCATCAACCATGTCCTACGTATCAAATCACAGTAGGCAGTTTCAAATTTCCAAATCTCATATATATATTAACTACTCGTATAATATATATAAAATAACAGCACCCCAAATAAAACTATGGTGCGTGCATACTTCTACTATCCAAACCCCATACCACTCATATCAAGGGGAATACAAATTCGGAATCACTCTCTAATTGTATTAACACATACACAAACAATATCGAGGCGAAGCATAGATTCCAAGTCTCTAAGAGGATGGCACATACTCGTGTCTCTTAGGACCGTCTGAACTATCAATTCGATAGCCTGTACCAAGGATATCTATCTTCTAGGGTACAAGTCAATATCCCCCATAAAGGTCCCATCGAGATAAGACTGTCCCAGCGCGGTAACCTCAAGGATAGCAAGTAGCGCGGTATGTTTTTCACATGTATATAATATATGTACACACAATCATATAAATATACCACTTTTATCAATTTAATATAGGTTCCTCTCGTCACCCACAATTACAACATTTATCCTTAATTTCACATTATTAGTATTACGTATAAGGTTTCATCTCTAACCTTAACTCGAAGAGTTTTCTCACTTATTACGTGACACTCGTGGACTCTATCCTTCCAAGTAGAAAATTCAGTAGGTATACCTCTATTCACTATCGTAGCTATTCGCCGTAATCTCTCACTTGAAATACGTAGTTTCATCGTTCATTATATAATTATCCCAAAAGCAAAATTCTCGTCTTCTAATAAAGTTCCCAACACTTATTCACATGTCCTACTGGTCTTTCCTATCTCCCAAAACATTTTATTAAGAATACCCAAGAATTATTTCACGATAATTTAATTTAACTAATTAAACAAGGGAAATAGGAGTCTGCCAGGAGGGGTCGATCGATCGAGGTTTGGGGCTCGATCGATCGAAGCTCTAGGCTCGATCGATCGATCAAACAGGTATTTCGATTTCTGCAGAATTGCAGTTATGGGTTCTAACACTTTTCTTCATCCAAATCCATATTTTTCAACTCCAAACGTCCCAAAATTCTACTACTAACATTATAACTTTATACCAGATGTTTCTAACGTAAGGCATGTACATATTCATCATTTAAACATGAATTTTCAACCCAAAATTATATCTAATTATCAAGAACCCTAGAATTTTCTTAAACAGATTTCTAACAAATTTTTCTGCAGAATTTCTTTCTTATAATCATCAAAATTTAGTGGTTAATTTCCTCTACATGGCAAGGGTTTCCAGAATCATCATACAAACCAATACTACATGGATTTTCCTATCACAAATTGGGTTTTCTTCCACATATTTCATCCCTAATCATTCCTAAACTAATATGGAAATTGCACCAACGAAAATAGCAAGATAAACACTTGCCTGAGATTTTCGACGTTCTGATTTGTAGATTTTTTGGTGTGGTTGCGTAGCCCGTTGCGCGATCTACGCGTTGGTGGTGGTTGTGGTGCAAACGGATGACTTTCGGGGCCTTGGATTGCCTTGGAAGCTTTCTTCTTCCCTCTCCTATGGCCGTCACTTGTGTTTTTGTTTTCTAACCCTAGCTGACTAACCTAAATGGCTGATATATGTTTCTGATTTTCGTGGGTTTAATTACCCAAAAAGGTGAAATGACCAAAACGCCCTCCCGGGGTACTAATTAGGCCTAAAAACGCCCCGAGACCCAAACTACACCCCCGGGTACACTTTTTTGACTATCTCGACCCTTCCGGACGCGTTGGTACACTCAAAACGACCATACGGGCAACTTATAAAATATTCACTTTTTATTTATCAAAATTTAGTCTCGACGTGACACGAGCACGTTCCAACTTAAATTTCCGAAATTGTCATTTAACTCACTCAAGACGTTCAATATAACCAATATAATATATTACTTTGCTCATTAGTAATATTCAACAAATTTCCCATAATTACTAACTCTCGTCACGTTAATAATTATAACGTAATTAATTTCCGGATTTTTATTAAATAATTCATTCACATTAACATTAATAAATCCCTAAATTAATATAGCATAAAAATACGGGGTATTACATACTTCCCCCCTAATAACGGAATTTCGTCCCGAAATTCGGAAAACAAGGCATACCTGGTTAGAACAAATCTGGATATCTCTCGCGCATATCGGCCTCGCGCTCCCAAGTGGATTCCTCCACATTGTGGTGCTCCCACTGGACCCGTACAAGTGGAACTATCTTTGACCTCAATCTCCTCTCACTATAGTCTAGGATAGCCACCGGTCTCTCCTCGTAAGATCTATCAGGCTGCAAGTCGATCTCATCTATCGCAATGTGAGTATGGGCCATATCATCCCGAAGATATCGTCTCAACGACGAGATGTGGAATACATCGTGGATGCGATGTAAATGCTCTGGAAGTCCCAACCTGTATGCAACCGGCCCAATCCTCTCGATAATGGGAAATGGTCCCACATACCTCGGAGCCAACTTCCCCTTCTTCCCGAACCTCATCACCCCCTTCATAGGAGATACACGCAATAACACTTGGTCCCCCACACTAAACTCCCGGAATAACGGTTTCGCATCGGCGTAGCTCTTCTGCCTATCCTGGGCTACTCGAATACGACTCCTGATCATCTCAATCCTCGCACAGGTCTCCTGAATCACTTCTGGTCCTAGCAACTTGTTATCCCCCACCTCGAGCCAACAAGTTGGAGAACGACAAGGCCTGACATACAAAGCCTCAAATGGAGCCATGCCAATCGTGAACTGATAAGACTTATTATAAGTAAACTCTACCAGTGGAAGATGTGGCTCCCAACCTCCTCCAAAATCGAGAACACACATGCGTAGCATATCCTCTAACATCTGATTAGTACGCTCTGTCTATCCATCTGTCTGTGGGTGGTAAGCTGAACTCAACCTCAACTCAGTACCCATAGCCTCCTGAAAGCTTTCCCAAAAACGTGACACGAAAATTTTGTACCTATCTGACACAATATTAAGGGGCACCCCGTGTAATCTGACAATCTCAGCGATGAACAACTGAGCATACTGACCCGTGGTATAATCTGTCCACATCGGCAGAAAATGATCCACCTTGGTCAAACGGTCTACAATCACCCAGATAGAATCGTGGCCCCGCTGTGATGTAGGCAACCCTGTAATAAAATCCGTGGAAATACTCTCCCACTTCCACGGGGGTACTTCCAATGGCTGAAGCAATCCTGACGGTTTCTGATGGTCCACCTTCACCAGTTGACAGGTAGAACACTCTGACACGAACTCGGCGATGTCCTTCTTCATCCCACTCCACCAGTATTGCCTCCTCATACCCTGGTACATCTTATCTCCTCCAGGATGTACTGTAAATCGGGACCCGTGAGACTGGGTCATCACTGCATGACGTAATTCTGCTCCTTCTGGAACCACCAATCTCCCATTAAACCTCAAACCCCCATCAGAACTAACAGAATAAGACTCAACACCCTCGGCTAAAAGTCGTACAATCTGCTCCTGGAAAAACGGGTCTGTGGTCTGTGCCTGTATCACCCTCATAACAATCTCGGGTGTGACTGTCATAACAGATATGAAGGAACATGCTACTGTGTCCTGGTTACCCAACTCCTTCCATTTTGCTTTCCAGACGTCTGCTACTTCGTCTACCGGTCTACGACTCAACGCATCAGCAACTACGTTGGCCTTTCCCAGATGGTACTGTATGTCGAACTGTTAGTCCTTCACAAACTCTAGCCATCTGCGCTGACGCATATTCAGCTCTCGCTGAGTGAATAGGTACTGCAATGACTTGTGGTTTGTGAACAAACGGAATTTCTCTCCCAACAAATAGTGCCTCCATATCCTCAATGCAAAGACGACCGCTGCTAACTCCAGGTCGTGGGTGGGGTAATTCTTTTCATGCGGCTTAAGCTTGCGGGAGGCAAAAGCTATAGCTTTCTCTTCCTGCTAAAGTACTCCCCCAAGTCCCCGTAAGGACGCATCGGTGTAAACCAGGTACTCCACACCCGGCTTCGGTAAAGCAAGGACTGGTGCTGAAGTAAGCTTGTCTTTTAGCTCGTCGAAAGCCAATTGACAAGCGTCATCTCACACATATGGTACCCCCTTGCGAGTCATATTCGTCAATGGTCCCGCTATTTTGAAGAGTCCCCGAATGAATCTCCTGTAGTAACCAGCTAACCCCAAGAAACTACGCACTTCCGTCGGTGTCGTGGGCTGTCCCCACTCCCTCACCGCTGATACTTTACTCGGGTCAACTGCTATCCCCTGCTCAGAAATAACATGCCCCAAGAACTGTACCTCTCGCAACCAAAATCCGCACTTCTCGTACTTAGCATACAACTGATGCTCTCGTAGAGTCTGAAGAACCTGCCTCAAGTTCTCGGCATGCTCCTCCTCGGAGTGTGAATATATCAAGATGTCATCTATGAAGACGATGACAAACTGATCCAAGAACTCTCTAAATACTCGGTTCATCAAGTCCATGAAAATGGCTGGAGCATTTATGAGTCCGAACGGCATCACCCTGAACTTATAGGACCCATATCTCATCAAGAAAGCAGTCTTCGAAACATCCTGCTCCCTAATACGTAGCTGATGGTACCCCGACCTCAGATCTATCTTCGAAAAGAAAGTTGCTCCCCTCAGCTGGTCGAACAGATCATCGATTTGAGGCAACGGATATTTATTCCGTATCGTGACCTTGTTCAGCTCCTGGTAGTCCACACATAACCTCAGTGAACCATCTCTCTTCTTCACAAACAAGACTGGAGCGCCCCAAGGTGAGGTACTCCTGCGAATGAAGCCCTGACCTAACAGCTGCTCTATCTGATCTCGTAGCTCTCGCATCTCTGTCGGAGCCATACGGTACGGTGCGCGTGCTATAGGTCTCGTATCTGGAAATAAATCTATGACAAAGTCTATCTCTCGACTGGGGGGTAGGCCTGGTATTTCCTGAAACACATCAGAATACTCCCTGACAACTGGGATCGAATCTAAGGGAATCACAACCTCTTTAGAGGTATCCTCCTCTATATAATACAAATGAGCGGTCGAGCCTCCCTCTGGGCGAGGCATCGCCACTACAAACATCTCTTGCCCCGGAATGGCAAAAATAATGCTCCCACCGAAGCAATCAATCATGGCTCTATAAGCTGCGAGCCAATCCATACCAATAATCACATCATGCTCGTGCATGTCTAAAACTAACATGTCTGCAGGTAATACCAAACTACCAATCTCTACCCCCACTCCTCGGCATATAAAGAAAATAAGTGACCCACTCCCCAGTGGTGAGTCCACACACATCACTGTGCTCCCTGCTGTGGCTAACAACCCTAAGGTCTTCGCAAAATGCGTAGCTATAAAACAATGCGTTGCCCCCGTATCAAACAAAACCCGACCCATAGTACCATGGATAGGAAACATACCCTCAATCGCGGGTGGTGCCTGTGGAGCTGCTG
This sequence comes from Sambucus nigra, assembly GCA_949130495.1. NCBI lineage: Eukaryota > Viridiplantae > Streptophyta > Magnoliopsida > Dipsacales > Adoxaceae > Sambucus > Sambucus nigra. The sequence continues at coordinate 141,256,842 of OX422222.1, read as the reverse complement.
CCTGGTGGACGTTATAGACACGTCCGTACTGTAACTGCCCATGCTGCACCGGAGCTGCTGGAATGGCTGGTAGGGCTGGCACCTGGACTGGAGCTGGGAGGGCAGGTGGAAAGAGTGGTCTCTGTGGCTCATTACGGGCACCCTGCTGCTGTGGGGCCCTATCTCCCTCCGGACAATCCTGGCGCCTCTGGCCGTGCTTACCACACCCAAAACATCGGCCCTTGAAGTTGCCTCCCCTCTGTCCCTGCTGACCACGGCCCTGCTGGCCGTTACCTCCTCGCCACCGGCCCTGTTGGCCCTGATTAGTACGCTGCTGGCCCTGCTGCTGGCCCTGCTGTCGGTGTTGGCCCTGCTGATTAGGCTGGCCCTGCCTATAGCCCCCATATCCCTGCCTAGAATCACCTGAACGGAATCGCTTAGCAGGGTCCCCCTGATGGGAATTCTGCTCGTGCTGACGAGTTTGTCCATGAGATGGTGCCCCACTGGCACTATTACCCCCGGCCCTGCCCTGCTGGCTGGACTCTCCTGCTCTCTTGCTTCCCTGAAGATGGAAGCGGTGATCCTGGCAATGTAGCAATGCGGCATTGAGTACATCAGTGAAAGTACTCAGGGATAAATTCCCAATAAGGTGCTGACGGATCCTCCAAGCTAACCCGTCGACAAACAGCATAATCTTCTTGCTCTCAGTAGGGGCCTCATCTAGCACAATGGTGAGAAGTCTCGTGAACTCCTCCTCATACTCAGCTACAGTAAGATTCTCCTGCTTCAGATTCAGTAGTTTCTGCCTCATCTCAGTCTGCACGGCGGGTGGAAAATACTTGCGGTCAAACCGCTCCCAGAACAACTGAATAGGGATCGTGTCCCTCTCCTCCAAAGTGGTAGTGGACTCCCACCACTGTAATGCGGCTCCCACCAGCTTAAAGGAAGCCAATAACTGCTTTTGCACATCAGTGCACTCATACATACGGAGGTGCCGCTGGATGTCTTTCTTCTATTGGCTAACTGTGACAATATCGGAGCTACTAGAGAACTCAGGGGGATGCGCTTTTTGAAAAGCATCCCGAACCCTCTCCCATGCAGATGGAAGCTGTGCTGGTGCTGGCACCACTGCCTGAACCTGAGGTGGAGCCTGCTGAACCACCGCTAGTGCGGCATTCACCGCCTGAGCAATAATGGCGGCTACTTCATTTGCATTTATTGTGCCTTGTGCCGGAACTGCTGGTTGTACGGCCTGGGCACGCCTATCACTCGGAGCACGTCTCGGAGGCATCTGAAACCCTGAACAAGTTTATTAGTCTACAGTTATTATCAAATCTCAAATAGCTGAAGACTTAAATGTAGAATAAAGAGTACAACAATCCTAAAAATAGGGCTCTATAGCAATAACGTTAAGCTGAAAGCGAAATAAGCCGTACAGATCCTATGGACACTAGAACCTGATGCTCTGATACCACCTGTGGCACCCCGCCTAATTAAATACCGGGCGATCACTCCTTTATTAAATTAAATCAAGGTAAACAGTTGGTTCATTCTCAGCATCACTGTCGATAAAAATAAATTTTCCAATTTAACACCCTAAATAATTAGGCTAAGTGTCAAAACCATTTTCATACATACTTTCCAAATTTTATTAAAAAAAATCATTTATTTTATTAACAACATTCAATAAGTAAGAATCACACCACATTAAAATATCTTCAACATAGTCCAATTAATCTAAAACATTCGTCAATCGAATGTCAACATGCGAAATATAAAGTAACACAATCAAACTGAATAAAACCCATAGTAACAATACTGGAAATAACTGAAATACAAATGTCCAGTAACAACGGAATAATGGAAAGAGGTACACATGCTCAACTAAATGAAAGTACTAAGAGTGGATCCGAATAAACGAAGTCGTCTAATCAAAAGACCTGCAACTCCCACCTAAGCTGCAGCGCGTTCCTTCCAAGAGATCGTAAGCAAGACACCCCTGTGGCTGGGCACCTGTAATACATACATATATATATACAAGAGAGAGAGAGAAAAAAACAGGTCAGAGCCCGAAAGTGTGTATTTAAAATATGTTTAGCAAGTATTCAAATTGATACAGGCCAATGCAACAACATATTAGAGCGACACTCTCTTGAGAAATTATCACCTCTCTTCTAATGTGCACGCCTATCGTACTAACCTTCCCAACGGTTTATCTTATCATTTTATCATACTAACCTTCCCAATAATTTAACTTATCTTAACTTACTCATAAGATTTCAAAACCGAACAATATCATTGTTTAAAAAGAATACTTCCCATTTAGCAGCACAACTCTCGTTTTAGCTTTATTAATTTATAAAGTTTCCCAGTGTCATATTATACTTTCACGAAACAAGTATTTACTATTTGAGTCATCAACCATGTCCTACTTATCAAATCACAGTAGGCAGTTTCAAATTTCCAAATCTCATATATATATTAACTACTCGTATAATATGTATAAAATAACAGCACCCCAAATAAAACTATGGTGCGTGCATACTTCTACTATCCAAACCCCATACCACTCATATCAAGGGGAATACAAATTCGGAATCACTCTCGAATTGTATTAACACATACACAAATAATATCGAGGCGAAGCATAGATTCCAAGTCTCTAAGAGGATGGCACATACTCGCGTCTCTTAGGACCGTCTGAACTATCAATTCGATAGCCTGTACCAAGGATATCTATCTTCTAGGGTAAAAGTCAATATCCCCCATAAAGGTTCCATCGAAATAAGACTGTCCCAGCGCGGTAACCTCAAGGATAGCAAGTAGCGCGGTATGTTTTTCACATGTATATAATATATGTACACACAATCATATAAATATACCACTTTTATCAATTTAATATAGGTTCCTCTCGTCACCCATAATTACAACATTTATCCTCAATTTCACATTATTAGTATTATGTATAAGGTTTCATCTCTAACCTTAACTCGAAGAGTTTTCTCACTTATTACGTGACACTCGTGGACTCTATCCTTCCAAGTAGAAAATTCAGTAGGTATACCTCTATTCACTATCGTAGCTATTCGCCGTAATCTCTCACTTGAAATACGTAGTTTCATCGTTCATTATATAATTATCCCAAAAGCAAAATTCTCGTCTTATAATAAAGTTCCCAACACTTATTCACATGTCCTATTGGTCTTTCCTATCTCCCAAAACATTTTATTAAGAATACCCAAGAATTATTTCACGATAATTTAATTTAACTAATTAAACAAGGGAAATAGGAGTCTGCCAGGAGGGGTCGATCGATCGAGGTTTGGGGCTCGATCGATCGAACCTTCGATCGATCGAAGCTCTAGGCTCGATCGATCGGTCAAACAGGTATTTCGATTTCTGCAGAATTGCAGTTACGGGTTCTAACACTTTCCTTCATCCAAATCCATATTTTCCAACTCCAAACGTTCCAAAATTCTACTACTAACATTATAACTTTATACCAGATGTTTCTAACGTAAGGCATGTACATATTCATCATTTAAACATGGATTTTCAACCCAAAATTATATCTAATTATCAAGAACCCTAGAATTTTCTTAAACAGATTTCTAACAAATTTTTCTGCAGAATTTCTTTCTTATTATCATCAAAATTTCGTGGTTAATTTGCTCTACATGGCAAGGGTTTCCAGAATCATCATACAAACCAATACTACATGGATTTTCCTATCACAAATTGGGTTTTCTTCCACATATTTCATCCCTAATCATTCCTAAACTAATATGGAAATTGCACCAACGAAAATAGCAAGATAAACACTTGCCTGAGATTTTTGACGTTCTGATTTGCAGATGTTTTTGGTGTGGTTGCGTAGCCCGTTGCGCGATCTACGCGTTGGTGGTGGTTGTGGTGCAAACGGATGACTTTCGGGGCCTTGGATTGCCTTGGAAGCTTTCTTCGTCCCTCTCCTATGGCCGTCACTTATGTTTTTGTTTTCTAACCCTAGCTGACTAACCTAAATGGCTGATATATGTTTCTGATTTTCGTGGGTTTAATTACCCAAAAAGGTGAAATGACCAAAACGCCCTCCCGGGGTACTAATTAGGCCTAAAAACGCCCTGAGACCCAAACTACACCCCCGGGTACACTTTTCTGACTATCTTGACCCTTCCGGACGCGTTGCCGCACTCAAAACGACCATACGGGCAACTTATAAAATATTCACTTTTTATTTATCAAAATTTAGTCCCGACGTGACACGAGCACATTCCGACTTAAATTTTCGAAATTGTCATTTAACTCACTCATGACATTCAATATAACCAATATAATATATTACTTTGTTCATTAGTAATATTCAACAAATTTCCCATAATTACTAACTCTCGTCACGTTAATAATTATAACATAATTAATTTCCGGATTTTTATTAAATAATTCATTCACATTAACATTAATAAATCCCCAAATTAATATAGCATAAAAATACGGGGTATTACAAAATCGTTATCTTTCCTACAAGTGTCCAAAATACCCTTATTTACATTATTAAAGACCCAACCCACTAGAATTGTTTGAACATTTGTAGGAAATATAAGTGTAACAAATGTCAAAGTAAAATAAATTGATATTAATATTAAAATATTCAAGATAATATAATGGATTTTTAAAAATCTGGGTCTTTTCGGTATACCATATCAAATGAATTTTAAATGGACAAAGAGAGGTCACAAGGAGAAGAGAGAGAATTATTTATCGTTCATACAATTATTTTCTTAAGTTTGTTTCAAATTTTATGAGTGGCCCTTGTAATACTCTTCATCTTCTTCACCTTTTAACTACTTCTCTAAAATAATAGAATACTAATTATTATTGAATTTCGGATAACTAATATAGTAGAGGCATTGATTTTCACTTTCATGTTGTCTTCTTTCACTACAGAAAAATACATAAAATGTCATTCTTCATCCAGCTAGCATTACCATGGTAAAAAATTGTCATTAAAAATACTCGTTTGTTATCACGGTCATTAACCGTGACAATAATATTGTTACGGTCCTATCAAAATCTTTTGACTATGACAACATCTAAATGTTATCATGGTCAAAAGCCTTGACAGGCCCATGACAATATTATTAATGAAATATCAGGGCAGCGTGGTAAACCCTTTCCCCTTCCCACCAAAACACTCTTTCTCTCTCTTAGGTCGAGGATTCTTTCTATGTCTCTCTTCGATTTCATGTCCTCTCTCTCTCTCTCTCTCTGATTTCAACCACACACACCACACATAGTAACACACATAAGACCCCCACACACTAACACACATAAATCCTCTAAATTATAGAAATTACAAAAATCACATGTAATTCCTATATGTTATTACGTGTATGTGTGTGTTATTATGTATGCGTATGCGTATGTGTGTGTGTTATTGTTGGTTAATTGGGTTTAATTTCTATGGCATTTGGTATAAAAAATTTATGAGTGTCAATTTATTTTTACAATAATTGAGTGAATTTTGTTAACGTGGTACAAAAATTGTCAATTCAAATGTGCGACTTACATATGATGTGGTACTTGAATTTTGTTGTGAACATCACTAAATTCCTTGTTTATTTTATTTTAATAACACATGCCTATATAAAACCGAAATAACGGTTTTATTATCGGACACCTCAAAACGACATAATTTTGGGTGTTTTGAGGCAAAGCGAGGGGTTTTCTTTAAATTTTTTCCTCATTGTCACACTAAAACTACGTCGTTTTGAGGTGGTCCATTTATTTGTTCTCGTTAATTGTTTCTCCCTCATTGTTGAGTTAATTGTTTTTATTCTGATCTTATATCTTAGATTATTTAAATGCAAAAAATCTATTGAATATTTCACATTATTATTTGAATTGTTGTTTGGGATTCTTGAACTATTGTTGACTGCTGAATTTGAACATTTAGATGGCCATTGAGTTGATTGGCCCAGGAATTTCTAACATTTAGGGTTGTGATACTACCGAGTAGAAATGAAATGTACTTACCATGAAAATATAAATAAAATGTGGTGGCATATGCCCCCATTAAGCTGAAGGAGGTCGAGGAGATGGCCTTTATTAGAGGGTGGTTAAGTTCCCACATGGAGTTGATGGTTCCCAAAAACTCTCCACTGTGGAATAGGCATGAGATCACTCCTCCATCTTTTGGAGCCGAATCCCTTTCGAAGGGACGATTGTTGGATCCTAATAGATGCTATCCCAAGGTAGCTGCTGGAGCTAGACCTATCAATGGGTCGTGTCGAGTCGTGTTCGGGTCTTATTTGGTTCGTGTCTAAATGGGTGACTTTTTTATCGTGTAAACAAATTATATCCAAACCCGACCCATTATGTTATCGTGTCGTGTCTTGTTCACTCGTTAATACCCATTAAGATAATGAATTATTTTTAATTGTATACAAGTTGATATATTATCTCAATGTTGAACCCAAATAGACCCATTAATTCATTGACATTACTAAATCTCTCATTTAGTAAAATTAATTATGATTAAATTAATATTATGCTACATAAATTATTTATAAGTTCCAAAAGTATATCTTATTTACTTAAATTAATGGGTCTTAACGGGTCTTATTGGATATTAATGGGTGAAGGGGGTCAACCCTAACCCGACCCGTTAACTATCGTGTCTTATCGGGTTGGCACTGGTATGACCCGAACCCATTAAGGGTCCACCCATTAACTTATAACTTCGTGTCGGTTCGTGTCGTGTTATCGTGTAGTGCCTCATTTTACCAGGTCTAGCTGGAGTCGTGCTCAGAGGGGGCTGTGGAGAGCTTTATTCCTTATCTTGGCGATGGTCGGAGAGCTCGAGTAACAGACTATCTTGCTCGCCGACCAGAACCTTCGTAGGCCTTAGTTAATTATTTACTGTTGTAGATGTAACCATGTATTTCTTAGTAAGAAATATAATTTTATGTTTTGGTCATAGGCCGACTAAATATGTGTTGCTTGCTTCCCATTTATTAGTAGTAAACTCTAATTATTTCGGGCACTTCAGCTGACTAAATGTTATTTAGAGTTTAATTTCAATTGATCATTCCCCCAGTCCAATATGCCTTAGCCATGCCATTCCATCCACTTTACCTTTTAGGTCATGTAATCACACTACCTTAGGCCTAAGTAGGGAGATGGCGAGAATGCACCTGATTAATGGACAATCCACCTGATCAGAATTTTGGAGTTAAGTTATGTTGGCAACCAACCTGAGTTGGCCGTGTTGCCTAAGGATCCCCTGTAGGTCTTTATTTGTCGCTGGAGCAACCTAGGAGGCCAATTGTGTTCTTGGACAAAGTCCTGAGGAGGGCTACTTGTCAACCCTGCTAATTATGCTTTGGGTTTCTTTAGTTAGGATAAACTTAACATTGTGTTGCAATTATAAGGGGATGGCTTACAAGATCCTTTGACTGAAGTAAGTTAGCCAACTTATTATAGTCCAGGAATTCTATTATACTCATAAAAGAGTGAAACCTGTAACTTGGTAAGGGTGCATATTGAAATATAATTGAGACAACCAATGTATGTGGAATGCCAAGGCCAATCAAGTTTTATTATTTAAAATTTTGAATGAAGAGCAACATCAGTTTGTAAATAAAAATTTTCCTAAACTAATGATGCACAAATAAATAAAGTCTAGAAGTAGAACTTTAGATTGTCCACATTCCGATACCTTGGTATCTCCCTGCCCTCCGGTGTTTTCAAGTGATAGGCCCCTTGCAGGTCATCCCTCACTATCTTGAAATGTACTTCCGAGTTTGGTCCTAATTTTGCATCTGATGGTTTCACAGCACTGCTAAGAACTTTCCTTAGGGCGTAGTCCCTCACTTGGAATTTCCTTGGATTGATTTTTGATTGTACTGTTTAGCTAGTTGTTGTTGGTAGGATGTCAACTTAACTAGAGCCAATTCTCGTCATTCATTAGCAAAGTCAAGTTCAGTGAGTAATGCTTTATTATTGTGGCCTTGGTCGACCGGCGTAGATCTCATGGTAGGGAGCCCAGCTTCTAACGGAATGACTTCTTTCATTCCGTAGGTGAGTTCAAAGGGTGTTTCTCTAGTTGCTCGCCTTGGGGTCATGCGATATGCCCAGAGAATGTGGGGCAACTCGTTCGCCCAAGCACCTTTGGCCCGTTCTATTCGCTTCTTCAGTCCATCGACCACTGTCTTATTGGAAGCCTCAGCTTGACCATTATTTTAGGCAGTGGTCCTACGATGTCCAAACCCCACTGGGCAAAGGGCCACGGACTGGTCAATGACTTGAAGTCCCTGGCTAGCTGGTGGACCATAAGTGAGTGTTTTTGGCATTTTTCGTACTTTCGGATATAGACTCTAGAATCTTTCTACATATATGGCCACCAATATCCTTCCTTCATTACTAAAAAGGCCAGTGACCTTCTTCCTGTATGACTTCCACAAATACCCTCATAAAGTTCGTGCAAAACCTGCTCGATATTTTGTGGATGAACTCACTAGAGGCAGGGGCCAGTGAAGGATCTCTTATAAAATTTCCCATCAGGAGATAAGTGAAAGCGAGAAGCTTTAACTCTTATCAGATGTGCTAACTTCTTATCACTTGGCAGCGTATCACTTCGTAAGTATTTTATAATGGGGTCCATTCAACTTGATGCTCTTTCTATATGGAGAACCTGCTCGGGTGCTTGCTCGAGTTCAGTAGCTTGGTCAATATTGGGCTTCACGAGGAAGATTTGGATCATTCTTTTCAGGTCAGAGTCTATTGCAGAACTCAGAAATGCTAGGGTATCTGCGTGGATGTTCTGTCCCTAGGGGAACTGCTGAACATCAACCCGATCGAAGTTGGCCATGAGCCTTTTTACAATGGCAAGGTAAGATGCCATCCTTTCATCTTTTGCGTTGAAATCAAAATTTATCTGGTTGGATACTAGCTGTGAATCGCCAAAGACATGAAAATGCCTTGCCCCCAGAACTTGTACTTTGCGCAGGCCAGCTATCAGTGCCTCATACTCTGCTTCGTTGTTGGAGGCTTTAAACTCAAGTCTAATAACCTTCTCGAGCATCGTATTTTTGGGGGTTACTATTATGATGCCTACCCCAACCCGCTTGAATTAAAGGCACCATCAATGTATAAGGTCCAAATTATAGATCACTATATGCTTTCTATTGGTCGACTAGTTTTTGGATGATCGGTAACCATTTCTCATATCAATTGAGTGATAAAATCAACCAGAATATGCCCCTTGATGGTTGTTCTTAGTTGAAAGTGAATATCAAACCTTTTGAGCTCAACTGACCATTTAGATAGCCAACCGAAGAGGTCCGATTTCCTCAGAACAACTTTAAGGGAATATGAAGTGACCACGAAGAGTGAGCCTCGAAGTAGTGCTTCAACTTCCTCGATGCTATCAGTAATGCGTAAATGAGATTAGCTAATGGCAGATACCGCTGCCCGACTTCCAAAAGTGTCTTGCTCGTATATTAGACCAGATGTTAGCTTCCCTCCTTCTCATATACCAAGGCGAAACTCACAGTATGGTCCGATACAGCAAGGTAAAGATACAAAGGATCACCTTATCTTGGAATCACGAGCAAGGGAGGAATGCTGAAATAGAGCTCGAGTTCTTCTAAAGCTCTAGAACAATTCTTGATCCATGTTAGGCCCTTGTTTCTTGAGTTCTTCTTCGTTAAAGCCATACGGTAAGGTGCACGGGCTATCGGCTGGGTGCCTCGCACCAAATCTATCATAAACTTTATCTCTCTGCTAGGCGGTAATCCTAGTATGTCCTGAAATACATCAGTGAACTGACGAACAACTGGAATCGAATCAAGTGGTATCACCACCCCCTTATAGGTTTCCTCCTCTATATAATATAAATGGGTGGACGAACCCCCCTCCGGGCAAGGCATCGCCACCAAAAATATATCCTGACCAATATGGAAAAAAAAATACTACGACTATAGCAATCAATCATGGACCTATACGTAACAAGACAATCCATCCCGATAATCACATCATACTCGTGCATATCTAAGATAACCTTATCTGCCGGTAATAACAATCTCCCAATCTTCATGAACACTCCCCGACATATAAAGAATATCAATGACCCATAGCCCAATGGTGAATCTACACTAGTAACTCTGCTATTTTTTATGTCTAATCACCATGTGGCACGTGAAAAGCTAGTGACAATAAAACTATGTGATCCCCCGTGCCAAATAATATCCACCCCAAAGTCCTCTGGAAAGAAAATGTACCCTCAATCGCAGGTGGAACCTGGGGAACTGCGGCTTGGAGGATGCTGTAGAAATGCCCATACTGTAGTTGTCCCTGCTGGATTGGAATGGCTGGCAAATCTAGAATTTATGATGGCATTGGGAGGGCAACTGGAAATATCGATTGCTAAGGATCCTGATAAGTGCCCTGCTTCTGCTGGGATCTACCCTTCTGAGGACAATCAAGACGTTTGTGGACAGTTTGATAAAAAATAAAGCATCTCCCTCGAAAGTGTCCTCCCCTCTGCCCTCGACCCTGATGGTCGTTACCACCTCTCCCTTAGCCCTACTGGCTTGATGGACCTGCCTAAAAACTCCCTGCCCCTGCCTGTAGTCACTTGATCTGAACCTCTTAGCAGGGTCCCCTTGATGGTAACTCTACCCACCCTGTCACCGTTGACCCTGGGCTGATTGTGCCCCACCGACACCATTACCTTCTGTCCGGCCCTGATGTATGGACTCTCCCACTCGTTTGATTCCCTTAATATGGAAGCGGTGATCCTGGCACTGTAGTAAGGAAGTATTAACCACATCAGAATACGTGTCCAATGAAAGATTTCCCAACAGATGCTGGCGAATCTTCCATATCAAACCGTCCATAAACATCATAATCTTCTTCTCGTCCGTAGGTACCTCATCTGACACTATATTCAGTAGGTTTGTAAACTCTTCCTCTTATTCGGCAATTGTATTCCCTTCCTGGGTGAGGTTCAATAACTTCTTCCTCATCTCAGTCTGAATGACGGAGGGGAAATATTTGTGGTCGAACGCACCCAGAAGTCCCTGATAGTCATGCTGTCTCTCTCCTTAATAGTGGTAATAGACTCCCACCACTGCACTGCCACTCCCACTAGATTAAAAGTATATAGTATCTGCCTCTGAACCTCAGTGCACTCATACATCCTCAAGCGCCACTGAATGTCCTTCTTCCACTGGCTAGCCACTACGACATTTGAACTCCCCTGCAAACTCCGGAGGATGTGCATTCTGGAAGGCATCCCTGGCTCACTCCCAAGCAGAAGGGAATGCACGAGCTGGTTCTGGGGCCATCGCCAGTGCTTGGGGTGGGACCTGCTGTACCATAACCAAAGATGCATTTATCGCCTGTGCTACGATAGCAGCATCCATCGTATTATTCATCGTGCCCTGAACAGGAGTTGTCTGGTGCTTGGGATGGGCATCCCTAGGAGCTCGCTGTGCACGATTGGGAGGCATCTGAAATGAGAGAGAATATTTATAAGTCGATAGTAAATATCTCAAATAGCTGAAGATGGAACATGAACAATTATAGATGTGGGTACCCAGATTTGCCATCATGGTCCCAGACGAGTAGTCTAATAAAAACGGCCCAAAGTTCGAACCCTTTGCACCTGAACTAAATTCAGTTATGACTTAGTCTTCTCCTAGAATCTCATATAGAGATATTCTAGGGGAGAAAGATGGACGTGGGGGAGTCCAACACCCCCACTCCCCGAAGATAAACATGTATATAATAAAACCTAAGCCTGGGGCAAGAGGCACGCACTGTATTCTCTGTAAATGCTCCCCGGAGTATATAAAAATAATACTAACTGCACCACCATGGACGTAGGCATTCTTGCTGAACCACATACATATTGTGTTGTGTGATTGACATTTTATGCTCTTTATTTCCCTTCGTTATTTTACTTTTCTTATTTATTTGTGTTGAATATAATTATCACCACAATTGGCGCCGTCTGTGGGAACGTTTGTCTTCCTTGAGAAAGCCCACACCAACAAAGAAGTTTGAAATGTCTGGTCACATCAGTAATTCCCCTCAGGCAGGAGATATCCAAGAACAACCTTCTCCTCGCAGGATCAGATCTGATGTTCGGCGTTCAGATCAGAGGGCTCGACCAGAGAGGACAGCCTTAGCTAAAAGCCAAGGACCAGCAAAGTCCACACAAATCTCCAGACTGATTGATGCCTATGAGGCAAGGCCCAAGATCAAAGGGAGTCCGCTAGCAAGAAAGAGGGTGAGAATGCTCGCCTCAAAAGGAAATTAGAAAGGATGGAGAAAGAGCTCCATTGCAGCACTAGGCGACGTCCATACCGCACTCCTAGCCCTCAGGCGAGAAAGTCTCGCAACCGAGGAAGGAGCCCAACGTATGGATCCCAAAAGAGTGAGAAGCACGAGTCAAGCGACGACTCTCTCGAGCACCAGTGATCGGCTCGCCGTTCCAGGAGCCTAGCTCACAGCAATGAGAACATACGAAATTTGGTCCGAAGGGAGATGGATGAACACCCCGCACACCGAGGTGCAAGATCGACTAAGGAGCTTGCTAGACGAGCTCTCAAGACCCAGATGAAATCCCCTTTCTCAAGGGAGATAGAAGAAGAGGAAGCCCCAAAGAAATTTGCGATTTCGAGATTTAAGATTTATGATGGAAAAACTGACCCCATTGATCACGTTAGGCAGTACATGCAAGCCATGACTCTCTGGAACCACCGGATGCACTGATGTGCTAGATTTTTCCCTCGAGCCTTCATGATGTGGCGCAAAAATGGTTCGAAAGCCTCCCTCACAGGTCTATCAGGAGCTTTGAGTCCCTGGCCGAGCTTTTTATGGACCACTTCATTACTAGTAGAGCCTATCCCAAAAGGATGGATGCTTTACTAATAATGAAAAAGACGCCTCAAGAGAGCCTCCGAGACTACGCGGAGAGGTACTGAGAGTTATTCAATGAGGTCGAGGACTGCTTAGAGGAGGTAGCAGTGGCCTGTTTCAAAATTGGGCTACCGAGCTCTTGCCTTCTGCACCAATCCCTGACGAAGAAAGAGGCCATGACCATCGACGACCTGATGGCTCGCATCGAGAAGTACGCCAAAGTGGAGGATGTGACCCGCCTCAGCACAGGGGAAACCAGTCGAACGAAGATCGCTGCCAAAGGCAACGACAAGGCTGAGAACCAGAAAAAGGGAGGCAAGAATGGGGGCAAGAATGGCTCTAAGAACGGAGGCAAGAACGATGTTTTAAAAGCATTTCAGGCAGTCAACACTGTCTTCAAAGAACCAATTTATAAGATTCTGGCAAAGAACAAAGACGAGCCATTTATTAAATGGCCCAGAAAGATGGGAGGAGATCCCTCAAAGAGAAATAACGCGCTGAGATGCGCTTTTCATAAAGAGGGAGGACATAAGTCTAAGAACTGCAAAGCTCTTAAGTCTCACCTCGAAGAACTGGCCCAGTCTGGGCACGTGAATGAGTTTGTGGAGAATAAGGTCGAGAAAGTTACTGCCAATAGAGAAATAAGACGTGACAATGTACTCAAAGACGATGCTGGCAATGAATTCGCGGTAATTCATGGGGCATCTGATATAAAGCAGATTTAGGGGAATTCAGTTCGGATGGAGGTAAAAAAGCTTATAGCAGTAATGCAAGCTTTTTAGATCGATCCAGTAAAAACCCAATGTCGGTGAGCAGATGACGTCGACTATAGCAAACATATCATGTTCACAGATGAAGATCTGGTGGGAGTGAGAACCCCACATCATGATGCCTTGATCATTACGCTCAGGATAGTCAACTATGACGTTGAAAAGTTGATCATCGACCAAGGAAGCTCATCCGAGGTAATGTATCTCGACCTGTTCATAAAATTGAAGTTGAGCGTCACCGATTTGAAGGAAGCCACTGTCCCTCTAGTTGGCTTCGCTGGAAAAGTGACTATTCCATTGGGAAAGGTTGTTCTACCAGTAAGGGCAGGAAGTTTCTCCAAGATGATTGAGTTTCTATTAGTCGACATTAACTTGCCATACCAAGCTATCCTCGGTAGAGGATCGCTACATGCGATGAAGGCAGTCCACTCGACATACCATCAAAAACTCAAATATGTGACCGAGCGAGGAGTAATGGAGATCCATGGCGATCAAGCGATGGCAAGAAGGTGCTTCATAGTGTCCATCCACCCAAAACTAGAGAAGAAGGCCGAAAATCCCAATGAGAAGGTCGAGGAACAAGAAGGAATGATACCTTCAAAATAGCAGTTAAGGTATGGAATATCCGGAGTGGAAGAGACCAGGCTCCTCCCCTCTGAGAGGGTTGTCGAAAACCTAGAGGAAGTTACAGCTGGTGGTACCGAGAAGGACAGGATGTTCTTGATTGAAGCTTCTCTCACAGGTCAAGAAAAGAAGGAATTGACGATTCTGTTGAGAAGTAATGTAGACATTTTCGCGTGGGAACAATACGAGCTGCCTAGAATTGATTCCAGTGTGGTTTGTCATCGGTTGCATATCGACCCCATTTTCAAACCAATCACGCAGAAGGCACGGCGAACTGCATCCGAGAAGGCAAAAGTCATAGAAAAAGAAGTTGAAAAATTACTGGATGTAGGATCCATATGGGAGGTTCAATTCCCTAAATGGTTATCCAACCCAGTAGTAGTTCTAAAGAGTAACGGGAAAGGGCGAGTCTACATTGACTTCACTGACCTTAACAGGGCATGGCCTAAGGATAGTTTCCCTCTCCTAAAAATCGACCAATTAGTGGATGCCACAGCAGCTCACGAAAGAATGAGTTTTCTGGATGCATATTCGGGGTATCATCAGATCCCACTGTATGCACCAGACCAGGACAAGACAACATTCATCACCACCATCGAATTATACTGTTATAAAGTCATGCCCTTCGGGTTAAAAAATATAGGAGCAACCTACCAGCGGCTGGTCACCAAGATGTTCAAAGACCAAATAAGAGACACCATCAAAGTCTACATCGACGATATGCCGTCAAGAGAAGGAACAAAGAAGACCACCTCTCGGACCTATCAAGAACCTTCAAAATCCTCAGGAAATACCGAATGAAGCTCAACGCAAGAAAATGTTCTTTTGGTGTCCAGTCAGGAAATTTTCTTGGGTACTTGGTCAATAAGAGAGGCATTTAGGCTAATCCGGACCAGATCAATGCAATCAATAGGGTGCAGCCCCCTCACACAATACGAGATGTACAAAAGCTCATCGGCATGCCCGCTGCCTTGAACCGTTTCATCTTGAAGTCCTCTGAGAAGTGCAAAGCATTCTTCCAGCTCTTGAAGGGAAACAAGACAGTAGAATAGAATCAAGATTTCTCGCAAGCATTGTACCAGCTCAAAGCTTACCTTAGCTTACCACCCCTACTCATCATACCTCAAGAAAGATATCCCTTTTACTTATATCTCGCCGTTTCCAGCCACGCCGTCAGTTCTGCACTGGTATGCGAGAAAGCAGGAATCCAGCACCCTGTTTATTACACAAGAAAGACCTTATTAGACGCCAAATAGCGGTACCTACCACTAGAGAAGCTCGCCTTTGCACTCATAGTAGCTTCGATAAAGTTGAAGCACTACTTTAAAGCTCACACTATCATCGTCCTTATGTCACCCCCTTAAAGCAGTCCTGCAAAAAGTAAATTTATCGGGCAGACTGACTAATTGGTCGGTCGAGCTCGGACGATTTGACATCCAATTTCAACCCATGAAGCAAAGAGAGAATCACGTAACAGATGGAGTTTGGAGATTATTTGTTGATGGAGCCTCCAACTCAAAAGGGGCAGGAGTAGGCATTGTGCTTGTTACTCCAGAAGATACCTTCTTAGAACAGGAAATCAGGCTTGGATTTGAAGCCTCCAATAATGACGCAGTGTATGAGGCTTTGATAGCCGACCTCCAGAAGGCACAGAGGTTGGGAGCGAAGCAGTTATAGGTGTTTGGCAACTCATAATTGGTCTCCAATCAGATAAGTGGGGACTACAATGCCAAAGATGAAAGAATGGTAACCTACCTCGCCTTGACAAAGAAGCTAACATCCAGTTTTGAGAAATCAGTGTCTAGTAGTTTCCCAGAGGTCAGAATAGCCATACCAACGCCCTGGCAGCCCTAAGTTCGGTAATCAATTCTGACTTAAAAAGAACGATCCCCATCAAATTCCTCGCCCATCCGAGCATCAACCAGAGAAATGAGCTACCAAGCGTGGAGCATGTGCTCTATATTGAATTAGCACCCAACTGGATGGACCCCTTAAAGTATTATTTGAAAGATGGCGCACTTCCAAACGATAGGAAGACCGCTCACGAGATAAGAGTCAAAGCTGCTCGCTTTCACTTATCTCTTGAGGGCAAGCTGTATAAGAGATCGTTCTCCGGACCTTACCTTAAATGTGTTCACCCAAAGGATGTCGAGAAAATTCTACACAAGATCCATGAAGGAATGGGTGGAAGCCATATTAGAGGAACATAACTAGCTTTTTAAGCTATAAAGGAAGGCTACTGGTGGCCATATATGAAAAAATATTTGGCAGTATATGCTCGCAAATGCGAAAAATGTCAGCTACATGCTCATATGGTTCACCAACCTGCCAGTGACCTAAGATTACTCACCAGCCCCTGGCCTTTCGCCCAATGGGGAATGGACATCGTAGGCCCACTTCCCACCACTGCCGACAACCACAAGTATCTGTTGGTCGCTACGGATTACTTCATCAAATGGATCGAGACAGAGCCACTGGAAAACATCCGAGATGCATACATGATGAGATTCATATGGAAAAATATAATTACCCGTTTTGAAATTCCAAAAACTATCATCACTAACAACGGAACACAGTTCGAGAGTGGCCCTTTCCAGAGCTTCTGTAATGAACACGAGATCAAGCACTATTTCAGCTCGGTGTCGTACCCCCAGAGCAACCGTCAAGCCTAGGTTTCCAACAAAACAGTGATCAATGGGATGAAGAAATGACTAGAGCGAGCCAAAGGTGCATGGGTGAGTGAGCTGCCGCATATTTTGTGGGCTTACCGCACTACCCCACGGCGAGCAACTGGGGAACACCATTCTCACTAACATACAGAATGGAAGAAGTCATCCCCTTGGAAGTTGGTCTACCAACGATGAGAACCACCCTTGTCGACCAAGGCCAGAACGATGCAACATTACTTGCTGAACTTGATCTAGTTGACGAACGCAGAGACCTAGCCCTAGTAAGGCTAGCGAGCTATCAACAACAGCTCACGAAATAATATAACAAGAAGGTCAATTCGAGGGCATTATAGGTTGGGGACTACGTCCTAAGGAAAGTCCTTGGCAGCACAGTAAAACCTTTAGAGGGCAAGCTAGGGCCGAACTGGAAAGGACCATTCAAGATAACAAGAGACGATCTACAAGGAGCCTATCACTTAGAAACACTGGAGGGCAGAGAGATACCCCGAGCATGGAACGCAGCCAACCTAAAGAAATTCTATTTCTACATTTTTTTTTCTTTTTATTGGCTCTCTTATCAAATCTTTGGAAGTGGCAACTCATTTTTTATTTATTTACTTGTGAATTAAAGAAAGATATTTGGCAGTTGCATTCTATTAAGTGTTGAGAACTTTATAACTTGCATAGCCTTTCCAAATAACAGGCAGCTTACTCAGAGCATAAAAGTAGGGTATCACCCTCCTCAGGTATTCGTTATGAAACACGAACAACCTCATAGCATTGCTCCGACAATATATGAAGCCGTACATGGGATCCTTAGGCGATTAGACCAAAAATGAATTGGTCACCAGACTATGTTTGGATAAAAAATCCTGCTCGGATAAAACATCCAACGCCAGCTGTGTCCTCTCCATTGCCACATTTAGTCCTAAGGAAGTGTGACGACATGACCTAAAAGGTAAAATGAGGCAGAATGGTATCTCCAAAGCATACTAGACTGCGAGGACACTAACTAAACATTATAACCCTACCAATCTAGTCGGCCATAAAGTGCACAAGATAATTAAGTAAGAGATAAATGATGAACACATGTTTAGTCGGCAAGATAGCCCAAAACATATATATTATATTACTTCATCACATTTATAACAAAGATGTACAACCCATGTTTAGTCGGCGAGATCGCGCAAAACATCAATATTACATTACTTCATTACATATATACAGAAAGTTACAGCTGTTAAAATCCTAACAAGGCTGAGGCCTCTGAACAAGACAATCAACCACTTGTGCTCTTCGGCCATCATCCAGATGAGGAGCCAGTTTCTGCTCGACCTCACTGACGGTTGGATCTAACAACTACCTAGGGATAGCATCGATAGGGATCCATTGGTCGCCCCTCCGAAAAGGGTTAGGCCGTAAAGTTGAAGGAGAGATCTCGTGACAGTACCAGCGTACTGAGTTCCTTAGAACTTGTAGCTCCCTGAGGGCACTCAACTATCCCCTGATAAATGCGAGCTCTTCAAACTCTGTCAGCCTCATCGAAGCATCTACCCAACCTTGGTCATAACCATTAGCCCATACTCACCGAGGTCCTTTCTTAAATAGATGCCTCAGACGTGTGATATCCCTTTGGATCCCAACAGCAATAATGTATGCTCGACGGACATCTTCATGGAACTCGTCCATTTCCCTAGCTGGACTTCTTATGTTTGTACCAGCTCGCAGAACAGTCAATGGGATAGAACCTCGCAACATCGGAGGAGCATCGCTTGGTCCTATGCCAACTCGTGATGAGGAGAAACCCCTTAAAACGCGAGGCGCGGTGCTCGACGCATTCTCCCTGAGGCGCAACACTTCCCTCCTTAAGGACTCATTGTAACACCCCGTATTTTTATATAGTTAATATTTAATTAATTTGGGAATTTTAAATTACTGGTGTGTTGTAGTTTTAATTGAATTAATTATGGCAATATATATAGTTAAATATTAATCGAGGAGTGAATGGTTAATGTTTAGGGAAATTTATTTACTAAGTGAATAGTAATAATTTAATTACGTCATTTCGGGTATTAATGAAGGGGTGCACTTATCTCAATCGGGAGTAGGTATAGACTAAATGGGGTGTGAGATAAGAATTTTTATAAATTAATTAGGATGCCAATTCTGAGTGCGCGGTTGAGTCCGGATGGGTCGAGATAGTCAGAAAAGAGTACCCGGGGGTAGTAATTGGGTCTCGGAGTAATTTTGGACATAGCCGGGCCCACACGGGGTGAGTTAGGCCACTTTAATTAAGCCCATTAGGTGAAAAACGGGATTTAAGGGTTTTTAACCCAATGGGGAGATTAGGAAATCAGCAGCCATCACAAATCTAAGCCTGGGGCTTGAGAAGGAAATTGGGGGAAAGCTTAGGAAAAGCTAAATTGAGGATTTTGGAGCCAAATCGAGGGACTACGCCAACGGAATCAAACACTACGAACACTTTCAGGCAAGTGGTTGACTGTTTTGATTCTTAAAACATGATAATCAATTCATATCATAGTGACGTGGGTATGAAAATTCGTTTTTGGGTGTAAATGGGTACAAAATGGGGTTTTTGTTTTTGAAATACTTGAATGAGATTCAAAGTAAGATATAGATGGGTGATTGATATCTGAATATGTATTTATGATTTCAACGAGAAATCCAGAACATAAAAGAGTGGAAATCGAATCTGGAGATTTGGATTTAAAACAGATAATTGAATTTTATGGAGAAAGACCCATTTCGAAAATTATGAGATAATTAGAGAAGTTGATTATCTTAATGGTCTCTATGGTGAATATGATGTGGATTAACCATGTGTAGATGATGGGATGATGTAATTAGAGGTTAAATTATGGTTTAAAAACCTTGAAATTCATTAATGGTGGAAAACAGGGGGGAAGAAGAGCTGTAACGAAGGGGTCGATCGATCGATCGACGATGGGAAATTCTAGGCAGTTTGGCCTTGGGGGAAGTATAAGGGGGAATTAATTATAAAATAATTTCCATACAATTATTAGTGGTAAATAATTGTGAAACAAATATTCCTAGAAATTATGGGAGGAAGAAATTGGGACTAGGATGAATTTATGTGGGGCATTTAATGGATGAATTCGAGAGATTTCATTCCAAAACAGTGAGGTACGGATCAAGTGAGTGAATCAGGGTATATTGGTCATACGACCCCAAGGTAGTGAATTAAGTTTGGAGATAAACTAAATAATTTTGAGTCGAGATATAGACTCGGGTGAATATTTAATTATGGACCAAGTGGGCGAGTCCGGGTATGTTGGTAATCATAGGTAAATATAATTGGGAAATTATGGAAATAAATGTGTGACACATTGTGGGCGAAAAATGTGGAAAAGGAATTATGAGATGTAAAAATGGACCAAATGAGTGAGTCCGGGTATGTTGGCTATGTGACACCAAAGTATTAAATTAATTATTGAGAGAGAGTAATTAATTTGGAGTTGGAACATAGACTCGGGAAATATTAAATTAATAAGAGTGTATTAATTAATTTAATTAGAGTCGGTTTGTAGACTCGGATAGGATTAAATTAATAAGGGTGTTAATTAATTTAATTAGAGTCGGTTTGTAGACTCGGGTAGGATTAAATTAATAAGGGTGTTAATTAATTTAATTAGAGTCGGTTTGTAGACTCGGGTAGGATTAAACTCATGGATGGGATAATTAGTTTTATCAGAATCGGATTGTAGACTCGTGAAGGGTACTTATTAATTAATGTGATAATTAATTATATTAGAGTCGGACCACAGACTCAAAATTTGGGTTAATTAATTTAAGTGTAAATTAATTGTATTAGAGTCGAACCACAGAATCGGATTGGTATTAAATTAATATGTGTGTTAATTAATTTAATTAGAGTCGGGCGATAGACTCGGGGAAAGTATTATATTAATTGAGGTGTGAATTAATTATATTAGAGTCGGACCATAGACTCGGGAAGAGGATAAATTATTAAGTGAGAAAATTAATTACATTGAGTCGGACCACAGACTCTGGAAATTACAGGCAGTGTACGGGGTTTTGAGTACATGGTAAAGCCGGGGTTATTAATATATATATATACGGTGTAGTGATAGTATATATATATACGTGTATGTATTGGGTGTGATATTAAATTACAGGCAGTGTACGGGATTTTGAGTATACGGTAAAGCCGGAGTTTATATTATATATATACGGTGTCGTGATAGTATATATATACGTGTATTTATTGTGCGTGATACTAAATATCAGTGATTAGATATTTATTAAATTTATATACTCTAATGCTATCAAGGGAGGTTGCGCGATGTGGGTGAATCCCCTAGCTTGAGGAGTAGGGCGAGTATATCCCAAGGTCATAGCGTCCGGTATATATGGGTGAGGGATTTATCTCACTTTCAGGGAAGGAATATGACCGCCTCCACTTCGTTTATATTTTGGTCCAAGTTGGTGAGCGATTCTAACTTGGGAAAACTAGGTTTTGTGAGCACACCTAGTGAGATAGCATTCTAGAGGGAATCATCCGATGAGGGTAAACTCGGAAGGATGGATACACGTATGATATATGTGTGGATGTTAGTAAAGTTACATATAATATGGTAGTAAATATTATATGTAGGTGATAATACAGTGTGTGATGTATTTACTTTATATAACTCGGGTTACAGTTCTATGCAGTTAATTAATGGGAAATTAATTAAGTTAATCATTTGTGGGAATAATACAGTGTGTGATGTATGTACTTTATATAATTTGTGACACGGTTATATGCTGCTATTTAAGAGGAATTAATTAAGTTAGTTGTGAAATAACTTATAATTCAAGAATCATTATACTCGGGTTAGAGTAGTATGGCAAGGGAAGGTTATACCAGGACTAGTTGGACGGGGTAGTACAACTAGGTGGGGTTAAGGTAACCGGTAGGTGTGCACAATAGTGGAGGGGTGAGAATGTCCTCAAGGGAGTGCGACACTAACTTAAATATGAAGCGCATTCATGCATTTTAAATTACTGCAGTTAATTCACTTGCTAAATATTTTCAAAATGTTTTGGGTTCTAACCCTTGCTATAAAACTATTTTCAAAACCTTTTAGGTGTCCAGCCACAGGGACGCCAGGATTGATATTCTATTCCAGGGACACGGAGCTGCGGCATATGTGGATGCTAGCAGGAGTTTGGATTAGACGCATCATTCGTTCATTCCTAGAGTAGGAATCTTGTATCAGTCTCAGTTTTATTTAGGGCTTGTAGCCCAAACTTCTCGGTACAGTTTTCAGGTGTAATTCATTCAGGTGTTGAATATTTGTATTGGATTATTTATTTGGTGGCCGGTGATTTATTCTGTAAGTTGTGTAATTATTATTCTATTTACGTTCATTCAGTTGTGTGAATGGTTTATATTTTAATTCCGCATATATTGCTTTGATTAATTAAAAAGTTAAAATTGGCACCAGTTTTTGGAATACTAGGTGGTTAGTAAGTTTTAAAAAAAAGTTTTCGACAGTGATGCTAAGGATGATCCAACTGGGATTCCTGTTTTAATTTGGTATAGGACTGATCACCCGGTATTTTATTAGGCGGGGTGTCACACTCATTTTCCTATTGCATAACTTCTTCGACTTGGTTAATATCAGTAGCATCGAGGAGTGTTTCTCTCAGAGTGTTCACTTACTCTTGAATAAAAGCTCTAACTTCTTCCATTTCCTGAAGCTTGTCTTTGAGTTTAGCAACGAGCTTCGTCTGATCTATGAAACTCTTATTCCTCGATCATAGCGATTTGTAAATTCTTACAAAGGTCTGGCAAACTTGAGGACTCACATCAGGACCAAGCATTCTTCCCAGTCGAGAAGTTGCTGGTATATATTCATCTACATCAATCGACTACAGGCCATAAAAGAGCAGTAAAGGATAAAATGAATCAGTACTCTGAGGGAAAAAGTTTTTCATTTCATTCATACATAAAGGATCAGAGTACATTGAGAATTAGAAAGGAACAATACAAACAAGTCAAAAATACAAAAGCAATCCTAAGAGTAGATTAGTTGGCGACCTCAGTTTGTTCAGAAGAAGCTGGTTGCTTCCCCTTATCAGCAGCAGTAAGAGCATCTCCCTCAGAAGGGACAACTTATATCGCCCAAGCACGAAGAGCATCAACCGGAACTGATTGAGAAGCAGGGTCAATACCATCGACGGATGGGGAAGGAGCTTCATCTATAACACTCTTTGGGCCTGGATTATGCTCATCGAACAAGGGAGAAGTAACATCCACCCCGGCATCCAAGAGGGCTTTGTTCCAGCCCTTCTTGAAATTTAGATGGCTGATGTAGCCTATCTGAGCCTCAGCATCTTCATATGCGGAAGCCCACCCAGAATTATATGAATCTTCCTTAATGGTGGCTACCTCGGACCCCTTCTCCTTCAGCTTCTCCACCAGCACCTTATTCTCCTCCACTACCGCTAGCTTGCTCAAGCAGACTAAATCATAGGCCTACCGCAGTTCGTTCAGTTATTTGACCGCTGCCTCCCTTGCTCGATTAGCTTCAATAAGGGACAGATCAAAAAATATCCGAGCAGCATCAGCAACTTTCAAGCTGGCCTCGAGCTCGATACTCTTCACTTTCAGAGCAGCATTCTACTTCTCCAGCTCATCATTCTTATTCACCAACTGGTCGCGAGAGCGATAGAGCCTGATAAATTCAGTCATGAACTACAAGTAAAACAAGGCATTAGAAGAAAGCAACAAACAAAATTTTGCAAGTGTTAAAGAGAAGAAATAGACCTACCAAGGATAGCCTCTGACTCGCTTGCAAGGCTAACTGGTCACTCCCAATTGCCCTTTGGCGATCAGTAGGCAGGACTGCCCTTTCGAGCAGCGCAAGAGCCAGTTGGGGAGAGATGGCAACAGAGGCCCCCTCTGGCAACGCATACACAGGCACTAAGGCCTGACCAACCTTCATGCTCATTTCCATTCTCCTTCTATCCTCCTCTCTCTCCTTCTCCTTCTCTACCCTCTTCCTCTCCTCAACCTTCTTTTTCTCTTCAGTCTTCTTCCTCTCCTCTTCTCTCTTCCTCTCTCTCGCTCTCTTTATCAACTGCTCTTCTTATTTTCTCTTCTTCTCCTGCTCATGAGCAGAAGACTGAGAAACAGTGTCAATAGCCCCACTACTGGACTTTTGCTTCTTCGACCACTGAGCGAGAAGCACATCATCCTCATCATCATCATCACGGATCAGGTTCCTCCTGGGGGAGCCATTTCCTCGTTAGAACTGCTGGATGTACTTGAAGACCCTTGAGCCTCAGAAACCTCTTCTGAGATGGAGGAACTTTCACTACTGGAGGTCGCCTCACCAGAACCGCCTTCAGCACCTCCTCTGATATCACTTTCAGAACTACTCTCTTCCTCGTCCAACTGAATGGGATCGGCAGCAGCTTCTTCAGAAATATCTAAGTCATGAATGATGTCCACATGCCTCGTAATGAAACTGAACCCGATGTTCTTATACTCCAGAGGAAAGCAACGAACCGGGGATGTTCACCATCAATCAGAGATTCCCTGATATTCCAAGATTTAATCATCTCGGCAGCTCGGACCTCGCTAAGGGTAGGTTCTAAGTTTTTTATCCTCACTGAAAAGAAAATAGGAAAGTATCAGAAAAATCACACATTAACAAGGAGATCAAAAGAGCAGAGTAAAGACTACCTATGTACTCTTCCCCATAAAGGGAACAGTGAATCTATCAGATCTCGCCCCCTCAGTTTAGGGGGAGAACTGTCGATTCCTAGTAAGAAATCCATCTTGCTAGTAGTCCTTGTGGGAATCATCTAAATTTACTACCAATACCCTGTCAGGACTCCTGGCCTTGAGGTAGAGAATACCAGAGCTCGTTCGAGAGAAGGAATAACAAAAACAAACTTCAGCGAGCCCCAATTTAGTGCCATAAAGTTGATTTATTCTATGGATACCATTGACTATCTTCCAGACGTTGGGCGAACACTGTGCAGGGACAATGCTGAAATAATCAAAGAAATGCAGGAACAAATTATTTGGAGGAAAAGTAAGTCCCCTTGGGAAAGAAACATGACATGAATCCAATGAGCACCCTCTATCTCTTTAACATTCTTAGGGAGAGAGGCGCACTCAATCTCTACCCACTCTGGGATATTATAAAACTTCCTAAACTCAGACACTGATCTATTACCTAACTTTGTCATTTGCAAACCCTAAATTGCAAATTCAAAGAAAACTCAACAGAGAAAGCATAGAGAGAGAGCAAAGGGGACTTATGAGATGAAAGTTTGACTTGGACGATGAAAGAACACAAGCCCAGATGATGAGGGAGATTGAAAGCGAAGAAAATGAAGACCTGGAAAAGAGGGCACAACAGCTAAAACTAGCAGAAGATGAGGGAACACTAAGAATTTTGAAACGATAACTATGGAACGCTGCTCCAAATAACTTTTAAATGCTCCCAATCATCGCGCACAGAACACGAAGCAACTGCCGCCTAAATCAGTTCTCAACTTTATGAAGAGTTACATGATTCACAAAAACGCCATTATGACAAATCATTTAAATTTATTGAGCCCAAATTGTAGCCCAACAACTTTAGGGTCAATTGTGGGTACTCGGATTTTCCATCATGGGCCTAGACGAGTAGCCTAATAAAAATGGCCCAAAGTCCGAACCCTTCGTACCTTAACTAAATTCAGTTATGACTTAGTCTTCTCCTAGAATCTCGTATAGAGATATTCCAGGAGAGAAAGATGGACATGGGGGAGTCCAACACCCCCACTCCCCGAAGATAAACATGTATATAATAAACCCTAAGCCTGGGGCAAGAGGCACGCACTGTATTCTCTATAAATGCTCCCCGGAGTATATAAAAATAATACTAACTGTACAAACGTGGACATAGGCATTCTTGCTGAACCACGTACATACTATGTTGTGTGATTGACATTTTATGTTCTTTATTTCCCTTGGTGATTGCGATTTTCATATTTATTTGTGTTGAATATAATTATCACCACAATAGAATACAACAGTCCTAAATATAGGGCTCTAAATCAAAGAAAGCTACGTTGGAAGCATAATAAGCCGTAAAGATCCAAAAGGAGTCAAGAACCTGGCTCTGATACCACCTATGGTATCCCGCCTAATTAAATACCGGGTGATCAGTCCTTTTTTAAATTAAATCAGAATAACCAATTGGTTTAGAATATGCATCACTGTAGAAAAAATTTATTAAAATACTAACCACCTAATATTTAAAAAAGGTTGATGTCAATTTTATCTTTTAATTAGTGTTAAACCAAATTAATGAATAATTAACGTTCACCATCCAATCCAAACACATATGAAAGGAAATAACTGAAATAATAAATGCAACTGGAGTAAACATATTCAGTCTAAGTATCAAGTACAATAATCCAATCGAAATAATCTAACTACTGAACTGAGTAAATGAATAAATCCATAAATATCTGATTGTCTAATAAAAAGGGGCAACATGCCCTAAAAGAAGTAAATAGCTCGGAATGAAGAAGTTGTAAATATGGAGGCGTCTACTATCGAGGTCCTGTAACTTCCACAGTAGCTATAACACGTCAAATGAATGGAACTCCTATGCTTGGTGTCCCTGTGTCTGGGCACCTAAAATAATTTGACAAAAGAGAAGAAATTTGCAAGGGATGGGTCAGAGACCGAGTGTAAAACATGTAAATTTTTTAGCAAGTATTTAAATGTTGCAGTAAAGCAAATAGTATGCGCATGTTAGCTTTTCGAACACTCACTTGAGATTCTCACCTCTCGACTAATGTGCACGCCTAACGCACCTCTAAAACCATTAATGATTTTATCATCTAGCTAGACAATAAACAAACATCCTTATAATCACTACCCATAATAACAACCCGCATTTTCCATACAACACTATATTAAACTGTTTCATGAATGTTATTTCAATTTGGGAAGTATTTATAAATCACGTTAAGTGATTGGTTACTTAGGTTATTCAGAGATTATTATCATTATATATCTTATCCACATACTTTTACACAACAAGTATCACCACGAGTATATATATATATATATATATATATATATATATATACAGTACTGCTCTTGTGCGGACTAGTCCGCATTTTAAGAGTGCGAACCGAACGTGTGTCACCTAGCGATGAGCCTAGAAATTATCGGCTAAATTATTGGTACACTCTCTCTCTTTTCTAGGCTCATCACCAGGTGACACATGTCCGGTCCGTATTCTTAAAATGCGGGCTAGTCCGAACAAGAGCAAAACTATATATATATATATATATACTAAAAGGAACCTCTAAACTTCGCTACCGTGCCCTCAAACTCTGCTATCAATTCTCGGTACATCTCGCACTGAATAAGGACAATGGGTTTAGAATCTCCCATGAACCATAAATTTACAAATTACACATATTGGAGGCGAACATGATTCCTAGCCTATGGGCTACGCACCAATATAACCGTTAACACTATCATTCTCTGATAGTCCATACCTAGGTTCCATGCCCTTGAGGTATCAGTCAAATATCCCTTCGAAGGCTCCTCAAGATAGGATTGTCCCCTTTTCCCAACCTACCGTGATAGCAAGTATGGTAGGTATGTCATACACATAATACGTATCATTATAGGCATTCACGCAGCCTATTAAGTTCATTAGGTATACAGACAACCCGAATATTTAACTTTTATGTAGTATATCTTATTACTACTTGCATTACCCATACTAGATTACGAATACTCTCTTGCTCGTAACTTAGAGATAGCTAGTCTCTCCAAGTATCATAAAATATCGTACCCATTTTATTACCTAATAATTATGTTCTAACTTGAATTCTAATTTTTACTACTAGTAGTCACTTCAATTAAACCTGCTACCCAGAATTGAAATAACAGAAAAAGTTCCCAAAAACTAGACCTGTTGTTTGAACCATAATCTATCTCGTTTAAACGAGATAACATGTCTTTAGAACGACATATCACATAACAGGGGTTCTCGTTCAAACGAGGCTCCATCTCGTTTGAACGAGATTGAGCAGTTTCGTCCCCAACTTGCACCTGCTAGTTTTTTCATCCATTAATAGTCCTAAAACCTATATAAATTAGTCTTAAACTCCTTCCATTCGATTCCAACTCAATTTCCCACATAAAAGAATGATTTTCAACATCTTAAACACATCAATTCATGATTAATTAATCCACAAACCAAAAATACCCAAATTTTAGATTCGTAAACCCTAGTTTATAAGATTTCCAATTAACACCTTTTATTCCCAGATTTACTCAACAATTATCAATGTAAATTCATAATTAAACTTTAAATTACAAGGACCATTCAACTTGATATAAATTTAACCTTAATATATCGTTTAATGATGAATTCTTCATCAAAACATATGCAATTTAAGGGGGTTTCATCTCCTACACTAACATGAACACGTTTAATGCTAAAAGAGTAAGATTTAGACACTTGTCTTACGAAAGATGGTCTGATCCTTTGATGTTGTTGGTATAGTTGCGACCCTCATTCCTCAATCTATGTGATGGTGGTCTCGGTGGTGGAAGAGGTGCACTTGTGGTGGCTCTTCCTTAGATTTTTCTTCCTCTTTCTCTCTATTTGGTCTCTCTCTCGGTGTCTAACATTTTTCTCATGGCATATATAGTTGCGATCCTTTGATGTTGTTGGTATAGTAACCCACATAGGAGTACTTTTATTTCTCTAATTTTCTTCCTTTAATTTACCCCAAAAATACAATTGAACAAAATACCCTTTCGGGGTGCCGGTTTGGCCTAAAACAGTCCCAAAACCCAAACTAAGCCCCCGGATAGACTTTTCTAACTATCTCGACCCTTCTAGACTCAACAACGCACTTTAAACAACCATATGAGTGACTTATAAATATTTTAGTTTTTATTCCATTAATTTAGTCCCAGCACGACTAACATGCGCATCCCGACTTAATTTCTATAACTGTCGTATTTTTCACTCATGACAACTTTATTATATTTTCACAATTATATATTACTTTACTCACTAAGTAATATTCAACATAATTATCATCAATACATACATAAATATACAAGAGAAATAGGAGTATTGATTTATTCATTTACATACATATATGTACAAGAGAAAGAAAAATAGCCGAAAACGGGTCAGAGCCCGAGTATAAAACAGTTTAAAGTAGTTTAGCAAGTATATAAAATGCTTACCGGCTAATGTGACAACCATGTTAGTATGCGACACTCTCTAGAGAATCCTCACCTCTCATCTAGTGTGCGCTCCAACCGTTCTACTGATCTCATAAGTCTATCTAACTTATTTTCCATAATGTTTTATCCCGAGAAGCGTTAATACTTTGATATTTAGTTTTAGAAAATTAATCTCTTCCATTTTCTTATGTTACTTAGAATCACTTAGTACCGTTACAAAATTCACATACACTTGTTATAAAGCTGAGGCATTTATTCACTACTTAATTACTTTTACACATAGTGGAACGTTTTCATATATATATAAGTGTATATATATATATATATATATATATATATATATATATATATATATATATATATATATATATATATATATATATATATATATATATATTAGTCACTCATATAATATATATACTATCGGAACCCTACATAAATCTATGATGCTGGCATACTCTACTATCAAGTCCCCGTATCACTCGTACTAAGGGAAATACTAATATGGAATCACTCTCGAACTGTATTAACACAATACACACACAAATTGAGGTGAAGCATAGTTCCAAGTTCTAAGAGGTCTTCACATACCCTCACGTCTCTTAGGACCATCTGACTATCATTTTCAGATAGCCTATATTTGTGGATACTATCTTCTAGGTACGAGTCAATATCCCCATAAAGGTTCAATCGAGATAAGACTTCCCCGGCGCGGAAACCTCCATGATTGAAAGTAGACCGGGTATGATTTTACACAGATTCATAATACTTAATATATGTACAGTCACACAGTCATATATACAGATATTCACATTTTTCAAATTAGGTGCGCCTATGACCCATAATTCTAATTATCCGTTCTTAGCACAAATTACTCAATTATCTCGCATAACGGATTCACCTCCTTTTATTCTCATTTATAAATTTATTTCTTACTTACTTCTCATCTCTCGAAGTATTCTATCTCACTAAGTATAATTCCAGTAGGTATACCCTCACTAACCTTCTAGTCTAAATCTTTCACGAGTCTCAAATCTTTAGTGAACATACGCACAATTTCTTACGTGTGACGAAACTTCCCGTTAACCCAAAATTTCATCCCACATTAAATTTCACTCAATGGAGTCTACTTAGACCCTACTGGTCCTCTTCATAACCCATTATACTCTAAAAATAATAATCAAGGGTTCCTACGTAATTTAACCGGATTAAATAAAAAAAAGGGAAAAATATGCAGTTTTTCGAGGGGGATGGTCGATCGAGGAATGGGGTCGATCGATCAATCAAGAAGTTTTTGCCCAGAATCTGCAAAATCCAACCTACCGATTTCATAAAAAACTCTTCTCCAAAACACCATTAACGATCCCCAAACTACCAAACAAGATTACTAACAGTCATATATACCTATATACATGATTTCCTACATGAAACATGTCCAAATTCATCTAAGTTATAGGATTAGTGGGGTAAAATTAACATTATTATCGAGAACCCTAATTTTTCATGAAACATTCTTTCTTCTAATTCTTTTCCAGATTTCTTGCTTTTAAATCTCTACAAATTCGTGGGTAATCTTCTACATATGATTGAGATGTCCAAAATATATTTAGTTCCCCTAAAACATGCGATTTAGAGTCTCTAAATTATAAAGTTCTTTCATAAAACATATTCTTAAGAATCCTAAACTAACATGGGTGAAACATTAACTAAAAACAAGGTAAGATAGATACTTGCCTAGAATTCAAGGGTTTGATTTGTTGATGAAAAAGGTATGGTTGTGTTCCTCGTCATGCGATCTATGTTTTGGTGGTGGTGGCGGTGCGATTGAGTGAGTTCTAGGCCTTGGATTGCTTGAAAAGCTCTCCACCTATTTCTCTAATGGCCGTTCTTAGGTTTTGTGATTGATAACCCTAGGAGACAACTCCTAATGGCTGATAAAGCTTAGAAAATTTCGTGGGTTTAATTACCCAAAAATACAAAATGTTTATAATGCCCTCCTCGGATGCCAATTAAGCTTAATAACTCCCCGAGACCCAAACTAAACCCCTGGGTACACTTTTCTGACTACCTCGACCCTTCCAGACACTTTGGCACACTCAAAATGACCATACGGGCGACTTATAAAATATTCACTTTTATAATAATAATTTAGTCCTGACACGATACAGGCGCGCCTCGACTTAACGTTCCATAATTTCCATACTATTCACTCGTGACAAATATTAATAAAATCAATCTCATTTATTACTTTACTGATCCAGTAATATTAAAAAAATTTCCAATAATTACTAACTCTCGTCACGCTAGTAAATGTTAAAAATAGATATTCGAATTAATATTAAAGTAATATCTCAAATTAAATTTAATAAATCCTCCATAAAAATATGGGGTATTACATACTTCCCCCCTAATAACATAATTTCATCCCCAAATTCGGAAAATAAGGTATGCATGGTTAAAATAGATCTAGATACTTTATCAATACATAAAATGAACTTTCGAGTAAGGCGATTTTCTATAGTCCCCTCCACCCCCACCCCCACCCCCGTCCTCACAATAAGCTTATTAAACACTCTCAATACAATTAGTTATAGAGTCACACCTTAATAACGACACTTCTTATTGTGCACCAATCCATTGCTATTCGCATTAGACGAGCCTACACATCATTGGTCCCCATGGTCTCAATATTATTTAGAGGCCGCACCTCACTACGTAACAATTACTCGTATTTATCTAATCACAAAACTCCCTTTTTGAGAGAAACCACGCGAACATTTGACCACTCTTGTCATTTCTTCGAATCTCGATTTTCGACAATGTAACTCTTAGGACATTCAAAAGTCACCTAAAACAGCCGTGGTAATTCCACCACAGTCATTAGACTCTAACTTGGCCCATCTAAAAATTCTGATTATCCACTCACCTCCAAACAACTAGAGGGAGAATAGTTAAGGTTTTTCCACACAAAATTTCAATAAGCAGTTTGTCCACAATAAACAGGTACGAGTGCTTCCACGGAACTCTACTGTACTAAACGTCACTTACTAGATACATCCATTGTGGAAATGATATGATCACCATGAATTCAAAATTTCTTTCACTTGGTTCCACTAATCTTTAATCACCTCGCCTACTCCCCGGCTAAGGGTGATACAACCTACTCAAAATAAAACATTATCCCCACTGTTTTCCCGAAATCCTGGTTTGAGGGTGGGGTTCAATGATCCCATTCTAGTTAAGAATAATACCGGGAAGAACCTCTTGCCGACGCGATCCTTATTTCTAAAGAAAGGTTAGGGCACACTATCTAATAGTGTATACCACCCAAAAGAATAATAATCCCTTTCTTTTAGGTCAACTTGTTCCACACATTATAAGGAAATCGTGAGCTTACCTTGAAGTTGGCACCCCACCCAAGAAATTTCACACAATTTCTCTCTTCTATGTTAGGAATCATAGGTTTGCTACAAAATTCTCTTGTTGATCCTCTCGTTCCAATCAATTTCTAACTATGAGTGGTGTCCATGGAGACTACTCGCTATGTCCCGCTCAACATTGACTGCTACTTGTAATGACTCACATTAAGTGACACTTAACACTCCCCTTCTTTCCTTAACGTATATCGAAAGTTTCGACCCGTGTACTTTTCTCCACGATATGCACTATTGAAACTTTATACCTTACTGATATCATCATTCAACCTATGCGCAAGTCGCTTTCCACACTTGGCTAAGTAAAACTCTACTCAGAGTGTTTTCCATAATAGTTAAATTTTATCCTTCTCAAGGAATACCCCTAATGACTTCCCATAGCCTTCCAACTAAATTCGTGTTTGCTACTTCGATCGAAAATGTATATATGGATTATCCTCCTTCATACCATGCTTAATATACTCTATCAGTTCCACTTTGTTTTGTCGTTCTCAAAAACATACATTCCATGCGTCTATTCCCACGTCTCTTTAACTCGAACGATTCAAGCAACAGCTAACCAGGATACTCACACACCCTATAAACCGTGTATACTAGTGTAAGCATCACCTACGCTTCACACATAACACCCAATTCTTCACTTCCCTTATGACACAACGTGGTTACAACACTGGGGTACTCCCAAAGCTCCTTATCATCGTTCCACCCTTCAATTGGGTGATAAAACAAAACTTCCAATGTTTCCTTACCACACAACTGGCTCCACTGGCCTTCAATCGTCACTTAACTCTAACTCACAGTCATAATTACCGGCCCCTATGACGACCGAGGTATTAGACTCATGGACTAATGACCAAACATCTCTTTACTTATAACCTTACGCTAAGTTTCATTCTTGAGATGTCTCGCAAAGTTAAATCCAAACAAGGAACCCCCCGATACACTACTACCTAGCATAGTTGGTTATTGAAATTCGTTGGGTCCTCCATCCATAACCTATACTCTTTTATTCCGTCTCTTGACAGAAAATCTACATCTTCTCCCGCAATTTTACTGAAATAAAGAACTTTTTTACTAATTGCACTGATATTAGTGGTAATCACATTCCATACACCTCGTACGTATACAATCGGGACTCTCAAAATCCCATTCCCAGACATATGAATATAAGTTCTAACTTTCACATTCCTAAAGGATAAATATAACAGTGAGCTCCTCCTACCACTAAGTCTTGAGCGCTACCCATAATAATGAGTGAAATCTTTCCACCTAACGACAAACCCAATACACACTGAATCATAATAACAAAATCCCTAAACACCCTGGGATTAAAAAATTTCGTACCACTATACCCTTCGAAGTCTCTATAATACATAATATGAGTGCAAGCCCAAACCTCTCGCTGGTGAGGTTTTTGCCCGAACAAAACATGCTGCACTAGAGCAGCAACCCCAAGTCTTACAATCATTGCCCAATATCTTTTTAAATATTTCTCTAAAACCATAATGAGTATAATAATATACTCGCATATCACATCACTAAAATGAGTAATCTCAATAAAGTATATAACACAAACAATGCACCTATTTATCCTCTGCGGATAACACTAAAGAAAACCACGCTAAACCAGGGAAAACATACACATAATAATAACGCTATAGATATACACACTAAATTCTTCTCACATGCGAACCTAGTAATAAACAAAAATATAGTGACTCGCTCGCATCACATAAAACACGCCTCATCCTCCGAGGATAAAACTCATACTTCTACTTTGCCAATTGCCTTCTTTCGGACATAACGCGTCTATCTAAACCAAATCAAAAATTACATTAACTATTTCCCTTACAAGAACCATACCCTTGTCATTTTTCTTGCTTCAGATAATTTTAACTCGTGTGGTTTTTCTCTCCACAAAATACCTCAACACATAACCCACTTATCTCCTGAAATACATTCGAAAACTCACGAACGACTGGAATTGAATCAAGGAAAATCACATTTTTCTTAGAGGTATCCTACTCCATGTAATATAAATGGGTGAGAGATCCTCCCTCTGGGCGAGGCAACGCCACCAAAAACATCTCCTGCCCCGTAATGGCAGAGATAATACTCCTACCAAAACAATCTATCATGGCTCTATACGCAGCGAGCCAATGCATGCCAATTATGACATCGTGCTCAACCATGTCTAACACTATCATGCCCATAGGTAAAATCAATCTATCAATCTCTATATTTACTTCCCGACATATAAAGAAAATCAAATACCGATTCCCCAGTGGTGGGTCTACGCATGACACTGTACTCTCTGCCGTATCTAATAACCCTAAGGCCTGTGCAAAATGAGTAGCTATAAAATAGTGTAACACCCTAGTATCAAATAAAACTCGATCCATAGTGGCATGTATAGGAAACATACCCTCAATCACGGGTGGTGCCTGAGGTGCTGCTGCCTAGTGGACGTTATAGACACGTCTATACTGTAATTGCCCCTACTGAATTGGGGCTACTGGGATGGCTGGTAGAGCTGACAGCTGAGTTGGCACTGGGATGGTGACTGGAAAGAGCGGCCTTTATGACTCATTATGAGCACCCTACTTCCGTGGGGCCCTATCCCCCTCTGGGCAATCCTGACGTCTATGGCCATTCTTGCCACATTTGAAGCATCTACCTTTAAACTGTCTCATTTTATGACTTTGTTGTCTAGTATCACCTTTTCCTTGGCTTTGTTGGCCTTACTGAGCATCTTGATGAAAAACAATATCAGGTTGAGGACAGTCCTTCCACTTGTGACCTGGTTGCACACATTTATAGCAGAGTCCTTAAAGTTCTTACTAGTCGGGTCGGAGTTTCTCTCCAGTCTGATCCGGATAAGTTTAACGTTTATGGCCGTCCATTCCACATTTGAAACACCATTTTATGACTCCATTCTGACCCCGACTTTGTTGGCCCTGACGCTTTTGGCTCTTCGTGCATATTTTGTTACCTTCATAACTTTTACGATTTTGAGGAGTTTGTTATTGCGATTTTGGTATCTTCGCACAATTGTCAACTCTAGTAATGTCAAATTGACTAAACTCTCTAGGTCTTTTAACTCCTCTAAGCTGCATATTGCGATCGCGATACTGTGAGACTGCAGTGGTAACTGCCTGTGCCACAATACCTGCTAATTTGGCGATTGATACCCTCTCCGAAGACACCTGAGGTGTGAGATGTTCTTGCTCATTGACTTCCCCAGTGACATTATCCTGTTCGTCCTGACGAGCCATACAAAAGTTTAAATAATGTGGATAAGTTCAACATTCACATAGACAAATCACAGAAGCACGAATTTCCAATGCATAAAGATGAATACAAAATTCCTAATATTAGGGCTCTAAATCAAAGATGCTAAGCTAGAAATGAAATAAGACATACATATCCTAAAGGACACTAGAACCCGATGCTATGATACGACCTGCAACACCCCGCCTAATTAAATATCGGGTGATCCGTCTTTTATTAAATTAAAATCAAGGTGAACGGTTGGTTCATTCTCAGCATCATTGTCGCAAAATAATATTTTCAATTTAAACACCCTCAATAATTATGCTAAGTGTCAAAACCATTTAAAGTCTTTTTTTCATTTTATTAAAGTACAATGTGAAAACCTTGATTAATAATCAAGAGTTTAAGAATCACATAAATACTAAGGATGACAATTAACACACAAGAATTAAACCATCTAGATAATCCAAACCAAGTTTATGAACCATAAATGAAATCATCCTGATAATAGTTAACTCCCAAGGAGTACTGAATAATGGAAATATAAATGAACATAAATCTCTGACAAATCCAAAGCGGAATAGGAAATCGGGCGACACATGCCCTAACTAAGCAGAACTAAAGTAAGAACAAAATTAATGATGAGGTCATCTAAAGCAAAGGCATTCAACTCCCACATAAGCTGCAACACATCAACTCTAAAGAACCTATGCATGATGCCCCTGTGGTTGAGCATCTTTAATATATACATATATATATACAGGAGAAAGATATATAACAGGAAACGAGTCAAAGCCCGAGTATAAAACAGTTTAAAGTAGTTTAGCAAGTATTTAAAATGCTTCCCGGCTAATATGACAACCATGTTAGTATGTGACACTCTCTTGAGAATCTTCACCTCCCATCTAGTGTGCACTCCTACCGTTCTACTGATCTCATAAGTCTATCTAACTTATTTTCCATAAAGTTTTATCTCGAGAAGCGCTAATACTTTGATATTTAGTTTTAGAAAATTATTCTCTTCCATTTTCTTACGTTACTTAGAATCACTTAGTACCGTTACAAAATTCACAAACACTTGTTATAAAGCTGAGGCATTTATTCATTACTTAATTACTTTTACACACAGTAGAAAGTTTTCACACATATATATATATATTTGTCGCTCATAGAATATATATACTATCGGCACCCCACATAAATCTATCGTGTGTCATACTCCGCTATCAAGTCCCCATATCACTCGTACTAAGGGAAATACTAGCTTGGAATCACTCTCGAACTTTATTAATAAAATACACATACAAATGGAGGCAAAGCATAGTTCCAAGTCCTAAGAGGTTATCACATACCCTCACGGCTCTTAGGTCCATCTGACTATCGTTTTCAGATAGCCTGTATTCGTGGATATTATCTTATAGGGTACGAGTCAATATCCCCCATAAAGGTACAATCGAGATAAGACTATCCCGACGCGAAAACCTCCGTGATAGCAAGTAGTCGGGGTATGATTTTACACAGATTCATAATACTTAATATATGTACAGTCACACAGTCTTATATATAGATATTAACATTTTCCAAATTAGGTGTGCCCATGACCCATAATTATAATTATCCGTTCTTAGCACAAATTACTCAATTATCTCGCATAACGGATTCGCCTCATTTTATTCTCATTTATAAATTTAGTTCTTACTTACTTCTCATCTCTCGAAGTATTCTATCTCACTAAGTACAATTTCAGTAGGTATACCCTCACTAACCTTCTGGTCTAAATCTTTCACGAGTTTCAAATCTTTAGTGAACATACGCACAATTTTTTACGTGTGACGAAACTCCCCGTTAACCCAAAATTTCATCCCAAATTAAATTTCACTCATTGGAGTCTACTTAGACCCTACTTGTCCTCTTTATAACCCATTATACTCTAAAAATAATAATTAAGGGTTCATACGTAATTCAATCAGATTAAACAAAAAGAGGGAAAAATATGCAGTTTTTCAAGGGGGATCGATCGATCGAGGAATGGGGTCGATCGATCGATCATCAATCGATCGATACTCTTGGTCGATCGATCGATCAAGCAGTTCTTGCCTAGAATCTTCAAAATCCAACCTACGGGTTTCATAAAAAATTCTTCTCCAAAACACCATTAATGGTCCCCAAACTTCCAAACAAGATTACTAACAATCATATATACCTATATACATGATTTTCTACACGAAACATGTCCAAATTCATCAAAGGTATTGGATTAGTGGGGTAAAATTAACATTATTATCAAGAACCCTAATTTTTCATGAAACATTCTTTCTTTTAATTCTTTTCCAGATTTCTTGCTTCTAAATCCATACAAATTCCTGGGTAATCCTCTATATATGATTGAGATGTCGAGAATATATTTAGTTCCTCTAAAACATGCGATTTAAAGTCTCTAAATTATAAATTTCTTCCATAAAACATGTTCTTAACAATCCAAAACTAACATGGGTGAAACATTAACTAAAAACAAAGCAAGATAGATACTGCCTGGAATTCAAGGGTGTGATTTATTGATGAAAACGGTATGGTTGTGTTCCTCGTCATGTGATCTACGTTTTGGTGGTGGTGGCGGTGCGATTGAGTGAGTTCTAGGCCTTGGATTGCTTGGAAAACTCTCCAGCTTCTTCTCTAATGGCCGTTCTTAGGTTTTGTGATTGATAACCCTAGAAGACAACTCCTAATGGCTGATATAGCTGGGAAATTTCGTGGGTTTAATTGCCTAAAAATACAAAATGTCTATAATACCCTCCCGGGATGTCAATTAGGCTTAATAACACCCCGAGACCCAAACTAAACCCTCGGGTACACTTTTCTGACTATCTCGACCCTTACAAACACTTTGGCACACTCAAAATGACCATACAAGCGACTTATAAAATATTCACTTTTATAATAATAATTTAGTCCTGACACGGCACAAGCGCGTCCCGACTTAACTTTTCATAATTGCCATATTATTCACTCGTGACAAATATTAATTAAATCAATCTCATATATTACTTTACTCATCCAGTAATATTCAACAAATTCTCAATAATTATTAACTCTCGTCACGCTAGTAAATATTAAAAATAAATATATGGATTAATATTAAATTAATATCTCAAATCAAATTTAATAAATCCTCCAATTTAAAAGCCACAAAAATATGGGGTATTATAGCATCCATGTGATAAAATCCATGAAAATGCTCTCCCATTTCCACATAGGATTCTGTAACAGTTGTAGGAGCCCTGACGGTCTCTGATGGTCCACTTTCACCAGCTGATAAGTGGCACATTTCGAAACAAATTCGGCGATGTCCTTCTTCATTCCACTCCACCAGTACTATCACCTCATATCCGATACATCTTATCCCCTACGGGATGTACCGCAAATCGTGAACTGTGCGACTCTGTCATCACTGTATGTCGTAAATCCTCCCCCTCTAGAAATATTAATCTGCCATTAAAGCGTAAGCCCCCATCTGAGCTCACGGAATAAGACTCTGCCCCCTCGGCTAGAAGATGCACAATTCGATCCTGACAGAATGAATCTACTGCCTAAGTCTGTATCACCCTAGTAACGTATCGGGTGTAACCATCATCACTAACATGAATGAGTGGGCAACCACATCCTGATGTCTCAGTTCCTTCCATTTCGCCTTCCACACCTCGGCCACCTCTCCTACTGGCCTACGGCTCAAATCGTCTGCTACCACATTAGCCTTCCATGGGTTGTAATGGACGTCAAATTGATAATCCTTTACAAATTCAAGCCACCTTCGTTAACGCATATTCGTCTCTCGCTACGAGAACAGATACCTATGATATGTGAATAGGAAAAATCTCTCCCCCAAGAGATAATGTCTCAATATCCACAATGCAAACACGGCTGTCGCTAACTTCAAGTCGTGGGTGGGGTAACTCCTCTCGTGAGGCTTAAGCTTACGGGAGGCATAAGCTATAGCCTTATCCTCCTACTGAATCACACCCCCAAGTTCTAGTAAGGACGCATCAGTATAAACCAGGTTTTCCACTCCTGGACTGGGTAGTGCTAGAAATGGTGCTGAAGACAGCTTGTCCTTCAGTTCATAAAAAGCCAATTGGCAGGCATCATCCCGTATAAATGGCACTCGTTTGCGAGTCAAGTTTATCAAAGAACCCACTATCTTTTAAAATCCCCTAATAAATCGCCTGTAGTATCCCACCAGTCCGAAGAAGCTACGTATCTTTGTCAGCATTGTGGGTTGTCCCCACTCCCTCACCGCTGACACCTTCCCCGGATCTACGGATATCCCTCCTTCAGAAATAATGTTCCCCAAAAATGGAACCTCCCTCAGTTAGAACCCACACTTCTCATATTTCTCATACAACTCGTGCTCACGTAGTGTCTACAAAACTAGTCTTAAATGCTCGGCATGCTACTCCTCAGTCCTGGAATAAATCAGAATGTCATCAATGAAGACAATGACAAACTAATCTAAGAACTATCTGAACACCCTATTCATCAAGTCCATGAATACAGTCGGTGCGTTGGTTAACCCAAATGGCATAATCCTGAACTCGTAGGATCCAGATTGCGTCAAGAAGGAAGTCTTAGGAATGTCATTTGAAGCACCCTATACCTTTGACTTACTTAACTCTATACTATATAAGTGTTCATCTAGTTTGGAAATTGTGATAAAATTTAAGTCCCATCCCTAGTTGCCAAAGAACCTTAGACTCTTAAGTTAATTCCTCTATAAGTTATTAAAGGTAACTCACCAACATCACACACTAGGATTGCATACATACATCATGTCATGCTATATTTTGTTGTGAGTGAGTTAATTCCCTTAAAAGTAATTTTCCACTATTTTTGAGAATTTTTAAATAATTTCTAATATTTGAAACATATATTTTGAAATTAAAAATAATGGTTTTAAAACCTTTGTGGATGATTTGTAATTTCATTTTAAGGTTTAAAATCTGGTTGGGTAAAAACCAAAAGCGCTTGAGAATATTGTGGGTGCAATTTGTATTTTTCAGAATTCTAAATCATGCGTTTTTCATTCGATCTTAGCCTTGCACGTGTTGCCTTTATAAGAGTCAGATGTGTGTTTTCTCATACTCACATTCTTGATACTCACTGTGAACCATTGGATCATTCTAATCAACGATCTGCATGTGTTTTCTTATAGTCCTCGTGGTTGATTTTGAACCAATCATATATGTTTTAATTGCGGTGGCTTGGTAGCCATTAGATTGACTTCGAATTAATCATGATCGTTTATTTCCCCTCGATCTTCCAGATCCTTCTTCTCTTAGTATAAAAGGAGTCTTCGTCTTTAATTTTGTAACTTTTGGTCATTGTATCCTCTGCGAGAAAAGAGAGAGAGAAGAGATAAGAGAGAGAAAGGGTTTAAGAGAGAGGGAGTTCAAAAAGTTTTTTAGAAACCCTAACTCAAACTTCAAACCAAATCAAAACCAGAAAATCTTTTTTTGAGTGTTTATAGTTCTTGATTTGAGAAGTTTTTCCTCTACTGTCTTATATCTCTTTGCCAACTTAATCACGTTGATTAAGTCTATATTTCTTTGTATAAAAATATGAGATTTTATTTCTGTGATACAGATCACGTAGTTATTTTCTAGATCTGATTTCTTATTTCAAGAATACTATTTTTGTTGGTTGTTTTTGAAATAAATATTGTTTTCAAACCCTAAAACAATAAAACCCTTTCTGATTTCAACTTACTCAAACTATCTGACTTAGATCTAATTTTGAGATCTCGATTGGGGTTTTCATTTTTATGTACTATTTTCAAAATTAAGAAAATGCATAGGATCTTGGCTAGTTTGTATAGTAAGTTTCCTTCTTGATCTGCGATTATTTGAAAGATTTAAAGTCTAACTAATTTGACTAAACTGGTTTTTTAACCCTTGCATCTTGAGAGATTTGTTTGTAATTTGATAAATCATATTATCTATAATTAAGTGTATGTGAGTTTCATGCATGAGTTTAGACCACTACACCACATACACCTTCACACTACTACACTAAAACGTGTTGGTGTTTAGATACTGGACTGTAAAGATAAGAAGCTGGGAGAACATCAGCAACATCAGAACCTTAGGTGAAGACAGAACACGCCAGAGGAGTTGGTACATTTATGAACTTTGATTAGGTTTGATTGTGTGTCTTGATTGTTATATAGCTGGTAATATGATACTCATTTTTAGTGGACTTTTTACTTTTGTGGCGTATAGGTCATTGTGGATGTTTCCCCAATTGGGTGGGGTTTTACCACCTTAAAATTTCTAGTGTACAATTACTTTTTCTCTCATCCCTTTCTTAAGGTTGTATTGGTTTATTTTGTTTAAAGTTTTGGTTTTCAAAACTGGTAAACCTATAACTGAAATTACTCATTCATAATGTTTTACATATCTTGTGTTTAAAATTTGTTTTAAGAAAAGATTTTCTTCAACAAACTGTTCAGAGCCATTTTGATAGTTTAATCTTGTATTAAACAACTTAAGTGGTAATTTTTCAATTGGTATCATAGCTTTGATTTTTCAAAAATTCTTTTGATCTTTTGTTTCTGAAATTGTTTTCTCAAAACAAATTAAGAGTAAGATGCCCATATGATTTAAGAATGATATTTATTTTGAGGTGGAAAAAACTCTACTCTTAAATTTAAGACTCTATTTTCCTAGTATATGGTGTTGCAATTAGAGTTTAAGAGTAAGATGCCCATATGATTTAAGAATGATATTTATTATGATTTGTGAAAATGAATTTACAAAAGGTTTCAATAATTTTGAGCAAAATGATATATTTCAAGAAAACTCGGTGTTTAAACATTTTTTTGGAATAAAAATGTTGGGAATGTTTTATGAACAAATATATTCAAAGTTCTCTTCTAAAAATTGGAATTTTTGTACCAATAGAAATTTACTCATGTTTTGGAAAAATAAAAATATTTTTAGCTTGAAAAGCATATTTATGCCAATGTTGTGAAGTTTCTAGAATAAACCATATGTTAAACCCATTTTATAGGATTTTTGGACATAAAATCCTTATATATATATATATATATATATATATAAAGTAGAAAACTTATGTATGTCATAAGCTTAGTGGATGATGTCATCTATTAGAGTTTTTATTGCACTACCCCTTTTGCCCTTGAAAATTTTGGTTTCCTCCCTCTTTTATTATTTCCCAAACTTCAACTTCAATTCAAAATTGGTGATATTTTGGTCATAAATACTTCACCAGTTTGTTCACCCCTCTCATTTCTCACACAACATTACGTACCTCTCATTCTCTACTTCTCTCCCGTTCTCTCATCACCAACCCTAAAAAAAACTAAATAAAACATAACCCTACTTCGCATTGGTTCAGCCACTGGATCCGGTGTCGCACCTGCCTCCACGGCGCCTCTCCTCTTAGTATATCTTTCTTACACACACATACACGTACGCCCTCATCCTCGATTGAGGTTCTTTTTTTCAATTTCGTTTACTCTATGTTTATGAACCCACTTTTGTCTTTTGTTTTGTAGCGATTGTTTGTGAAGATTATAGTGGGCTTGTAAACCATCATCAAGAATGTATCCCACTTAGAAAAGGAAAGGTAAGATATGTTTCTCTCTATATATCACATGCTCACTTTTTATATTAAATTCCAAATGCCAGGTTTCTACCAATCACTTTCAAATCAAGGTTTTTAAAACATTAATTGTTTTTTATATTTTGGGTTGTA
Source organism: Sambucus nigra (assembly GCA_949130495.1). Taxonomy (NCBI): domain Eukaryota; kingdom Viridiplantae; phylum Streptophyta; class Magnoliopsida; order Dipsacales; family Adoxaceae; genus Sambucus; species Sambucus nigra. The sequence continues at coordinate 141,213,110 of OX422222.1, read as the reverse complement.
GATATAACTTTTAGTGTGTTTATGTAATATGAGAAACATAGGATACTATTAGGGCTATTACTTTAGTGTGTTTATCTTAGGTTGGTTCAATTTATTGAAGAATTTCTAGATTTTTCTCCATTTATGGGTCATTTTGTTTGGATCTTTGATGTTAACTCTTTATCTCTATTTATCTCATGTTTTTTTTAATATTTTAGGGATTATTTTTTTCCCTATTTTATATAGGTACATCATAGTAAGGTATTAACTGATTGAATACCCTATGGAGGTATTAACTGATTGAATACCCTATGGAGGTATTAATTGATTGAATACGCTATTTTATATAGTTAGATCACAGTAAGGTATTACCTTAGTGTGATTTTTTAAGAAGCAGCATCAATTCTGTACAGAGTTATAGGTTTGAATGTAAAATTCATCTTAACTATTATAGGTTGAAGCAGCATCAACTAAGCCTTCAAAATCCTACATCCATAACCAGGCAGCAACACATCCCATTTGATGCAGCATAACATCTATCTCATCACCATCCTCCATTTCCAGCTCATCAGGAGTTTGTTCTGCTTGGAGGCGGTGACCATTAAACAAGAAGGCAATGGCATTGAGATCCACCGATTGTCGATCACAGTAAGCTATTAACTTTAATTGAAGGTGAAATTTGGCATTGATACTCTATTTTCGTTTTATGTTATTCATATTTAATTATTTCTTGGTTCCATATTTGTTTGTACTAGCTATTTTTTCTCTTAATTTTATTTTTGATTTCCAATGTATTTTTAAAGTGGTTTGTGTTTTTCATTGTATTCTTAACAACATGGTATGATTTGGTAAACTTTTTTATAGTGTTAACTATGATTTAATGGCCTTTCGTCGGAGTACTCTGGAATCCATGCCTTTGAATCTGGCAGTTAGTGCTCCTTAAGATGAGGGCAGGGAAGAAGATTCTAGAGGTAGTGATACCCATTGCTTTGAGCTAGACAAACCAAGGTCCCGTTGAGTTGAAACCACAAGGACATGAAGGTGAAGAACGCCACATCGATGGAACGGTGAAGCCAAATCATGCAAAGAATAAATTTGCATATCAAGGAAGAGAAGCAAGTCGTCATCTGACTAGCTTACAGGTAAGTTTGAAGAACAGATGGCTCAGACCAAATCACGAGAAGAACAGATGGCTCAGACCATTTTTTTATATTTATCTTACACATATTAATGAAGGCAGAGCAAGTTGCTTATGATGAAATTTGTAGACACCATGGAATGTTACTAGGAGGATTAGAAGTGGGCAGTAACAAACCTTCGAGGCATATACAGAAGGTGTTTCTTCTAATATTATTTGGGAATTGAATAACATGATTTGTTTACCTTTCTATATGGATACATCATCATAATATTAGACAATTTTCCTTCTGTGGATATGAAGCAAATGTAAATGAAGCAGTCAATGACACAACACAATAGAAATACACTCAAGACGGAGTAATATTAAAATTGGAGACACGGTAGTCTTCTCTGATCCTATCAGTGGTCTTCTCTGATCCAAGTTTTAAAATTGGAGACATAGTAGTCTTCTCTGATCCAAGTTTTAGCAATTGTCAATCTCTATGGTTTACTAAATAATAGAGTTTGTTCATTGGCTTGGATGAATTCGTGATCTATCCCATTATGTGGTTGATTTGAAACAGGACCTCTGAGGCCAATTTAACAGTTAAAATCCCTTTTAATAAGATTTTCTTATTACATTTTGTTATAGCTGTTATTTTATGTTTTTTTTTGTTGAGTAGTAAGAGCCTCTGATGAATACTTTTTAAGTTGTAATTACAACCTTAGTATTACAGCCTCTGACCCTACTGTTGCATAAATAGTTAATCTTGGTAGAGCTGTAAGTTTTACATTTCACTTTTATATTCTATTCTTTATTTATTTCATTTTTTATTTTATGGAATTAAATTACGATCACATGTCATAGACTCATGAGTATGGGTATGGTATTTTATTAGTTTTGGAATAAGAACTTTGGTTTGGTGTTGTTTTGTATGTTTAGTGCTGTTCAAATCTATGAAGGTATAGAGATGAAGCCCAAAAGGTAGAAAAGAAAGTAGAATATACAAGTTCAGTTTGGGAAGTTATTTGTTTAACATATTGTTATTAATTTATGTTGTGTTGATATGTTGTTGGCTATTTGCATTGATGCACTATATTATGATATGTAAGAGTGACATGAATTCTATGCCAGAATGATTTTGTGATTTGGTTTGTTTGTGATTTGTGTTTGTTGATTTTCTTATGGATGTGAGGGAATGACTTCCATGACACATATGAGCTAGGACTAAATACCGTACCATTTGAAAAGCATACATAATACGATAATGGTCCATTCTTCAACTTACTCCACCTTTATTTTTATTTACAGTTTTATATGCAAGTGGTTTATTAGCAACTGCTCTCCCATCTAGGTGCCAGCCTCAAAGTCATTGAGTTGGATGAGTAAAGTGATGGAAGTGAAATTCAGGCAGCTCTAGCAGAGTGGACCAAGCAGGCGACCGTACCAAATGTATTCATTGGTGGAAAATATGTCGGTGGTTGTGACATGGTTAAGGAAAAACATCAAAGCGGAAAGCTTTTTCCCCTGCTCACTCATGCAGGTGCCATTGCGAATAACTCTGCATCTGCCACTGTCAATGTTCATTAGTACTAATCACGCTCCTCAAAATTAAGAGTCTGTTTTGCATTTTCCACTGTCAATGTTCTCCCTGCCATTACCTTTATTATGGCTATCAATTTCAGGTTGGAGAGAGTGAAACTAAAGCAAATACATAGCCATACAAAGGTGATAAGGACTATAATTACTTTTAACGGGAGTAATGGTGATGACTTTATACAAAGGGCCCATTGTGGATATATTAGGGGGTCATGGGACAAATGTCCACCATCAAGAAGACAATGCTGCAGGTCGACATTGGGTTAAGGGAACAATAATGCTCATTACATGTACGTTTTTGTTTATGCTTTATTTTGGTTTTTGTTTAAACTTTATTTTACTTAGTTTTGTTAAATTGCTCCAGTAATCAATTAAATGTCAATTCAGGTGTACAGGTTATCCACGCACACGCGGTTCTTTGTCCTAAGTAGAACATGTTAAAAACTTACCCATCTAATGTTATTTGTGTTTTGTTATTGAATTTAAACTGAACTAAAATATTTTTTTTACCTTTGATTATAAATGATCTTGGTTCTGTTAGATCTGGGAGATGAATGAAGATGGCGGTAAGCTAACGAAAAGGGTTCGGACTATGATAACTTTCAAGTTCTATTTTTCCTGTTTTATCTTCATTTGATTTGGGATCTTATTTTACATATTTTATCTGCCCATGGTGAGAATACGTTTTAAAAGCTCATGCACTTGAGTTGTTGTATCTGTAGACAAAAGTTGTGTGTAATGATATTTATGCTTCAATATAGAAAGAAAGAGTGATGTATAATGAGTGTATTTACGTATTTTTTATTGTATTACTAACTAAAGTTATATTTGTGTCTCATACAATGACTTACAATAGTGGTCATCACCCTCTCCCACTCTAACTCCCTTTATTTGTGAAGATATTTCTCAAAACCCTTTTTATAGATTTAGACATACATAATACTCATTACTTGCTTTCACTCTTTTGGCAAATGATTTTTAAAACCCCCAGTTTTATTGCGATGCCTCTTAAATATGCTCAGGTCTTTTTGTCTTTTTGGATTCAATGGTGGGAGATGATTGCATATAGTTCCTCTATAACTATATTTGTGTTTTGATTTCTGGAATTATAATTTGTTTATATTTTATTTCTATTGCAAGTTGATTTTTATATTGATTTTTGTTGTTGTTAACAAGGTATTTAAGACATCATTAAAGGGAGTTGTTGCTGATCTCAGTTACGATAACCCATCGATGGCGCTGCTGCAACTGAATGAGCAACTGGATAGCGCTGCTGTAATTTTTTTGGTGATGGGGCTGCTGCAACTCAATGAGCGCTGCTGTAACTGCAGCTGCCGAGTTTTTTATACCATGAACTGTTCTCGATATGAATTATTCTCGATACTGGATAAGCAACACATTGATATGAAGTGCTATGTATGATATACTAAAAGGTTGGTCTACAACTATTTAAAGGTCAATTTTGATTGCAAGTGGGTTTTGTTGTTAAGAAGTTGGGGTGTACTCTACTTTTTTGGGGTGTTTTCTTTTGTGGTTAAAATCATAGAATGGTTTGTTGGCATCTCATTAGCTCCCAGTAAGGCACCTAGAATTTGTTGCCACTCTTCCAAACACAAATATAATCAAGTAATTCAGGTGGGTCATCTGTGTATTAAGTATACATACCATATCATTCATATTTCAATGCAGTAATAATTACTTATTCCATTTTGAGTAATTTTAAGTCTATATACAACAGTTCGCTTCTGTTCACTAGGCTGTAAGGTTAGAATTTTTTTTCTTTTCCTTTTATCTTTTTTCCATTTCACAATTGATCATATTGATATGGTCATAACCCATCATCCACATCATGACCCACACTCCCAAACAATCAGCATCACAATTATTATAACCCACCGCCAACATTCATTGGGAGTGGGCATCTTTATCATCCACACCATCGTGCATATATATGATCATAATGGCATTAATTATGATCATCTTTTTGCTACATCAACATTATCACAGATGTTAGTTATTTGTCAAATGGTTTGTCTAGAATACGTTAATTAAATTTATGTACTTTGTATTCAATGGCATAGCTTGTGGAGATAAAGAGAAATGGGAATGCAAGATTTAGCTTAGAGGGAAAGAATGAGATGAGAATAGAAATAGGGGAGGGATATTAGCAATAAGATAATACGATGCCAATTAGATCTATCCCATGTACGAGCCGCTGGTCGAACAATAAGCTGCTTCGGCTTGGCGCTCCCTCAAACAGTTGCCGCTATTTCCTCGAGTTGATCAGACGGAGGCGGTTGTTCCCAGAGCAAGTATGATCAGACGGTGATGCAGACAACATTCAAGAAACTTCATTTCTTTCATTATGTTGATGTGTGTTAAAATTGTGTAGTCATTATTTTATAAAACTTTACACTTACAAAAAAATATAACGTTTACGAGTGTCAATTTTTAGTACATGGATTATAATGAATTGTATTGTAGGCAAATTACGAATAATACTTTTGTTTGCAATATTATGGTTCCTTAATATTTATTTGTCCACAATAAATCTTTAATTTATCCCCCTTATTATTGTGATTACAAAATTTAAGAGTGGATAATTCTGAGTGCTCCCTAATATTTATTTAGACATGAATATTATACTAAAATCCAAAATTTTATGTCTATAAATTTGGAATGTTATAATATTCCAAGGTTTTGATATGACATTATTCTTTTTTAATATTGCTTAGAATTATTTGTGTTATGTAATAAATCCTTTTGAATTAAGTATTGGTGTTATTTTCAGGAATTGAGTTGAATTTGTTTATACAATCATAGGACTGATTATTAGTATTATTGTTAGAGTATTTTTTCTTTCTTAAATAAGGTGAGTACTTTTATAAACAAGGGAAATTCTCGACAAATTTTAAATTGTGTAACACGATATGCATTATGTATAAAACTTTATAACTTAAATTATATACGACATAATATTTTGTTTTGTTCGGGGGACGAAGTTGTTTCCGTTTTGCAATTACGTACTTCCTGGAAATTTTTATCGTTTTGCGATTACGTACATTTTAGAAATTTTCGTAGTGCCTTCAGGCACGGGCATACTCTAGTGCATATATATATATATATATATATATATATATATATATATATATAGAAACTTGTAGAATTTGGTGTTAAACATATAAACAAGTTTAATGAGGGTTCAAATGGGTTTAAACATGAAAGAAAGAAATAAAAACTTTAGCCTTTAAGGTGTGTAAACGGGGTGAATAATGTGAAATATAGAAATTTAAGACTACACGTGATGATAAAGGGAAATGACATTTTTGAAAACGTCGTATGCGACTGTGTGATACTGATTAAAAAATAACTCGCAAGATTTCAAGTAACCCTTATTTAATTCGAGTCTATTTAGAAACAACCCATAAACAAATAAATCATGTGACACCAAGTTTAAGGAAAAATCCCCGCAGGGCAAAACCTTTTATTTCACTATAAAGCGTAAATCGCAACTTACAAGATTTACAATGAAATACAGCAATGAATCCACACGCAGCGAACCCACATGAACCTCAGTCCAATCAACAAAGGAAGAACCGCAGCACTCCTGAATGACACGCAGTCATAAATCTTTGTAGAGACTCCCTCGGCAATGACACGCAGCCCTCGGTTGCAAAGATCTCTCCACAAAGGTTTGAACAAACACAAGGTTGTGTTCTTGGGTTACCAAAAAGATTCACAAAGGTTTGGCAATTGTGTGAATCAAAACATGAGTCTTGGGACTCAAAAATATGAAGACTAGAGTAATTTGGACTCTCAAAAACGTCTTCTAAAGTCTTGCAAAACAACTCCCCCGAAGTTGGTATTTATAGGAAAAAATATGAAGAATCCCGCTTTGTTAAAACTCTTAAAAACTTATCAGCGTACAGGTACACCGAACCCCATCTGGGGTACACCGAACCGGTTTGGTGTTCCCATCCTGGTATGAGGTTAAAAAAACAGCATTCTTCAAGGAATTTTCTCCAACTTCAAAAGGTCATAACTTCTTCATCGTAGCTCGGATTGAGGTGCCGTTTTTTCCAGTATCTTCGTTGCGGCGAGATCTTTAACTTTCAAGTTGACCAGACCTCCGGACTATGGATGTGAAATTACGAAAATGCCCTTGAACTTCCCTATCAAACCTTTTTTCACTGTTTTGACTTCCCTTGCGTTCCACTTGCATTCCGTGCCTAAAATCAAGGAACGTGAAGTCGTTGCGGAAGATGAGGGACACATTTAGGAGTTGTTGAATGCTTGATGCTTGGAATTCGGATAGAGGCCGTCGTGAGCGATCGTGTAGAGACGTGCCAGATGTAGCCGAATGTAGCGGCGTATGACATACAAAACTGTAAGATAACGGACATGAGAATTATGTCCTTACAAATCTCCCCCTATGTCTATGCCGGTACATACATAAAAAATCCGAATTATCAAATATGAAATTGCCTATACAAATCTACCCTCCCATGAACCCAAAACTGGAAAAGGTACAAATGAATAGTCTTCATCGTTTGTTCTTCAAATGTTCAGGAATCTCAAATCTTTTCTCATCAGGGTGTGCAATTCAGAGATCATCATTGTGGTACCTACACACATGAGAAAAAGAAAAAAAATACCAAGTGACGTATCGAGTTTGAAATGAGATAAACATAGATACCAATATATGATAAGCATAAGTCAAATCTCAAAACTCCCCCAAAATTCAAACTCCCCCATAAAATGATAATTATTTCTCCCCCTTTTTATGATGTCCCCAAATAGACAAATAAGAAGAATGAATCAAACAAGCAAAATCGGGGTGTCACGGTATACAAAAAAATACACAAACTATTTTTGATTTTTTTTTTTTTTCAAAAAAAATCTGATACCATTTAAAAAAAAATGTAAAACATGGTACAAAAAAAAACACACCATAGATTTAAACTCAAACAACCAAGTCATGGGAACGGAATGTATGGGTGTGAACACATTCGATAGGTAAATCAACTCAATCAATCATATGTGCACGATGCATATGTGTACCCCTAACGAATGAGCATCAAAAGTATCCTTAGGTGTAAAAAATTTGTTGAATTTAGATGACATCGTCTTATGCAAATCAACAAATCAAAGTCAAAGTGATTTCCACACCAATAACGTCCAAAACTATGTAGCGCATTTTCAAATATCAAGGACGTGCAAACCCGTTTTAATTCTCCAACCAAACTCCCTCATATATATTTTCTTTTAGAGGTAATCTAAATTCTCAAACTTTGGAGAATTGGTGCAAAAACCTAAATGGCCCATATTTGGCATGAATTGCTTTTTATTGCCTTTAAATTTTTTCGGGCTCTTTTAACCTCTTTGGACCCCGGATAATAAAATTCCTCCATTTTTTAGGTCCTTTTTAACGGTGGCTTAGTATTCGCAAAGGTCAAAATGAACCTTTCGCAGCCCTTCCCCGTTTTTTAAACAAAGCACACAAACTCACAAAACGGTTTTTATGTGCACAATTTCCTTATAAAAATTTATCGCGCTTGGTTCGTTTTAAGGACAGGATTGAAGTGAAAACACCCAACCAACATGTGATAAGACAAGCACAATAATCAAACAAATCCGTGCATGTGTGCAATAAAGGAAACATGAGTCAAACATGTAGGAAGTAACACTTAATTACATCTTAATGACTCCAAACATTATAAAGCACATGGATGAATTGACTTATTGTCTCAAAACACTATCAAATAGTCAAATGAAAATGGAATGATGTTGTGACTTGGTCATCCAAAGTGTTCATCCATAACCGGTGCAAACAAGAAACAAAAAATCTTTTTGTATTTTTCAAAATTTTTCAAAAAAAATATATACAAAAAGTACATGTCACAACGCTAGCAAAAATATATCAAAAAGCATAACTAGCGTATGACAAACATGCAAACACAATCATCTATATGATATGGCAAGAGAAGAATCATGTGCAAGCAAACGGGAATCAACTTGTCTAAAATCTAGTTCCTCAAACAGTGATTTCCTAACCCAAATGGATGAAACACGTCGACAAGGGGTTTTGGGAACCAACAAAATACTAGACTTCGAATTCCAAGGACCTCTTCCAAGATCAAAACAAAATCGCCTAAGGTGACCATTCCTACCACAATATGAGCATGTGTAAACGGGTGGGATGACACCGAAAGTGTGATCTTTTCTAGCGTCCTTGGAATTAGTTGACCCTATAAAACAAATAATGGTTTTGGCTTTAGCATTAGAAGCATGAGAACACGATGAGCCATTACCATCACTATCAAACCTACTTGAGTCTGTCAAATCATTTTTTAACTTCAAAATTTTTGACTCAAGCAAAGAATTAGACTCTTCCAAATTAAGGGACGCCTTCTTCAAATTATCAATTAAACTTAACAGTTTATCACGCTCCCCCTCAATTAAAACAAACTTATTCCTAAGAGTCTTTTCGCGTGCCGTAAAATCATCGATTAATTTTTTATCCTCGACGGCACAAACGGGAACCCTAGAATTTTTTAAGTCCTCCAATTCCTTCTCTAAAACTAGGACTCTCTCATCACTCTTCTTTTTGGCAATTTTTAAAGAATCAAAATCAGTACACAAATTACCAAAGTGCTCACGACAAATATCACTTTGAGTTTGAAACTCTTGCAAATATTCAATCTTACTTTTAAAGAGAGAATTTTCTTTTTCCAAAACTTTAATTCTTTTGCAAAGTTTCAAATTCAAACTTTTTAATTTTTCAGCACGGTCGTGAAATTTTTCAAAAATAGGCTCCTCATTAAATGGGCGTTCCATTGAAAAATTGCGATTTTTCATAAAACTGTTTTTTTTTAAAATCAATATCACACAATTTTTGCGGAAAATAGGAATACGCGATAAATTTGCGCAACCTGCTCTGATACCAATTTGAAAACGTCGTATGCGACTGTGTGATACTGATTAAAAAATAACTCGCAAGATTTCAAGTAACCCTTATTTAATTCGAGTCTATTTAGAAACAACCCATAAACAAATAAATCATGTGACACCAAGTTTAAGGAAAAATCCCCGCAGGGCAAAACCTTTTATTTCACTATAAAGCGTAAATCGCAACTTACAAGATTTACAATGAAATACAGCAATGAATCCACACGCAGCGAACCCACATGAACCTCAGTCCAATCAACAAAGGAAGAACCGCAGCACTCCTGAATGACACGCAGTCATAAATCTTTGTAGAGACTCCCTCGGCAATGACACGCAGCCCTCGGTTGCAAAGATCTCTCCACAAAGGTTTGAACAAACACAAGGTTGTGTTCTTGGGTTACCAAAAAGATTCACAAAGGTTTGGCAATTGTGTGAATCAAAACATGAGTCTTGGGACTCAAAAATATGAAGACTAGAGTAATTTGGACTCTCAAAAACGTCTTCTAAAGTCTTGCAAAACAACTCCCCCGAAGTTGGTATTTATAGGAAAAAATATGAAGAATCCCGCTTTGTTAAAACTCTTAAAAACTTATCAGCGTACAGGTACACCGAACCCCATCTGGGGTACACCGAACCGGTTTGGTGTTCCCATCCTGGTATGAGGTTAAAAAAACAGCATTCTTCAAGGAATTTTCTCCAACTTCAAAAGGTCATAACTTCTTCATCGTAGCTCGGATTGAGGTGCCGTTTTTTCCAGTATCTTCGTTGCGGCGAGATCTTTAACTTTCAAGTTGACCAGACCTCCGGACTATGGATGTGAAATTACGAAAATGCCCTTGAACTTCCCTATCAAACCTTTTTTCACTGTTTTGACTTCCCTTGCGTTCCACTTGCATTCCGTGCCTAAAATCAAGGAACGTGAAGTCGTTGCGGCAGATGAGGGACACATTTAGGAGTTGTTGAATGCTTGATGCTTGGAATTCGGATAGAGGCCGTCGTGAGCGATCGTGTAGAGACGTGCCAGATGTAGCCGAATGTAGCGGCGTGTGACATACAAAACTGTAAGATAACGGACATGAGAATTATGTCCTTACAATTTTCTTGTGAAATGATCTCCAAAGGGTAAAAGAATGGAGTTTTCTTAGTAAGGAAAGTAAAATAAATAAAGAGATTTCTAACTTGAGATGTATGTTATTCCAAAGTGTTAAATAAGTGTTAAGGAGTTAAAAATATTTAAGAAGTTAGTGTGTGTGTGACTTAATAATTTTTTTGGGAAAGAACACTTGTGGAAATGAAGAAAAGGGACAAGTTTGAAAATAAATGGGTAAAATGGTAATTTTACGTTAACTGAAATACTTTTATGAAATAAAAATATTGAAAAAGTTATTACACAAATTGGTCCGAAATGAATGTGATTTTTTGGATAAAATTAATGCAATTGTATAAAGGAATAGAAATGATGATTTTAAAGCGTAACATAAGTTGGGGTGAAACTCCGAGTTTTGACTTTGGCCAGGAAAGAAAAGTGTAGTAATGTGGACATTTGTAGAATATTAAAACACATTAATATGGACACAGATGATACTGGGATAATTAAGGAGGGCTCGAAGCCTCAAGACAAAAGACCCAAAATCATTGGCCAGCGCATATGGTAGCATAGCCGGAGGTGTGGAGCTTGTTAAAGTATGAGGATATTGGAAGATTCTGATAAAAAGATAATTAAAAGTGGAACATGTCAAGAAATAAGGTGTGTAGTGAATTTGAAAAAAGACAACCTAACTTGAATGAATTAATATATGTTTCGGTAAAGGATAACATGGACAAGTGAACGTGAAAATTGATAAAGGTCCATAAAGTAAAGGACTGATAAAGTGAAGTGATTAAATTGATAGATAATCAACCTAAAGAGGTTTAACCCATAATTAACACAAGAGTATGTTCATAAAATATTTTCAAATAAAAATAATTATATTCTAACACAGTACTTGTGTGTGTTGAAAGGCGATTTTCAATGAAAATGCTAACGTGAATTGGTATGAATAAAGGGATAATTTCGGTGACAGAAATACTTTTTCTTAAACAAAGGTTATTGTTTAAAGTGTTTAACCGGGTGTGTTAAATCAAGAAAAAAATGTCTAGTCAAGTAAAAGAAAAATCTTTTACAAGATTAAGGTCAATTAATTAAGGAATGTAACATTTATGGAATAAAAGGGGGTTTTATGCATTTGATATATATATATATATATATATATATATATATATATATAAGGTAGTTGCATGTGTAAGTAGATATAATGTTTTAGAGTCCCCTTCACGTCGTTCGATTCTATATTGCATTATTGTAATTTTCTACTAGTCTCATTCCCTTTTCTTTGTTATGACAAGTTGTGTACGGTTCCCTATTTTGAGAGCGTTGAACATGTAATTATCCTTTTTATTTTATGTTAGTGGCTCTGGATGCTTGAATTCTGAGGAAGCTTTAAATGAAAATCACATGCTAAATAAGTGAAATATTTGTTAAATAAAACTGGACTAGAAATATTATGTAGGTTATTTCATTGCACTTTACACCTAATACTCGGGTCAGACTGGGTTGACCACGGGTAATCCATGAATCCGGGTCGGGGCGTTACTAAAACTCAACCACACCTCCTTCAAAAGACTTCTCTTCATGTTTTATATATGTATTATAATCATTATAAAGATAAACATTTGAGGTACTCGGATCCACACCTCCAATGTAAAAAATCATTTTCAACACCACTACTAAGATCAATTACAGTGGTTGATAATACGCAATTAACCTTCTTACAACTTGTATAAGTATAATAAACCCATTTGCGATTTCTATAAGTGCATTCAACCCGTTCGCGACTTGTATTAGTTGGCAAAGTCCTGAATCAAAGACATATATCTAAATAAAATCACATTTGACAATCAGTTGAGATCGCAACATACAATGAACATCTTTATCACAAACCAACATGAACGGACTTTCATCTCTAAATGAGTAATATCCCAATTTTTAAATCTGTAAACCTGCTATACGACTCATTTCATATGATATGTAATTAATTGTCTTCAAATATTTCAATGCAATCTATATTGTCCAAATAACAACGCATCGTAATCCTAAAACTTTCCATTATGACCTACAATAAATAAAAAAACTAAATTGCTTTGGTTAAAAGTCAAAACTGGTTAATTCCACTAGTGCGGAATCACAAACACATGCCCAACTAAAACATGAGAAGTCTATTAAGTTATTAAATTAAGTAAAAAGTACATGCACATTAATATATTGTCAAAATATTATCAACACACTTAATGAGAATAAATCAGTATAATTTCACATGTACTTTATATCTTTATGCGAGTACTTTAGTGCAATTTTTTTGTGAGATCTATACATTTAGCGCTATAATATAAAGTACATGAACATATGACACACACAACCAAAATATATACATACACACTTGTTAGAAAATCAAAACACAATGAGAATAACTCAGTATAATTTTACGTATACTTTACTACAATTTTATTGTAAGCGCTGTACATATGCGCGTACTTTATGTTTTATGACACAATACTATAACATAAAGTACATGCACATATGAAACACACAATCAAAACATATATATACATAACTTGTTTGAAAATCAAAACACAATGAGAATAAATTAATATAATTTCATATGTACTTTATATCTTTATGCGTGTACTTTAATGCAATTTTGTTGTGAAATCGATACATATGGGTGTAGTTTATATTTTTATGACACATAACTATAACATAAAGTACATGCACATATGAAACACGTAATCAAAACATATACATGTACAACTTGTTAGAAAATCTAAACATAATATTTGGATGTTTAATGTTTATACATCAAAACATACAATCAAAACATATTCATATAAATTTATTAAAAAATTATCAAAACACAATCAAATCGTTCAATCAATATTGAAGTTATTCTAGAACATGCATTACACAATTATAATGATTTGATTGAATTGAAACCAAATACGTACAACACGCAATCAAAACATATTCATATAAATTTACAGTGCATATTATCAAAACGCACAATCAAATCATTGAAGTTATTCCAACAGATGCATTAGAGAATTACAATAATTTGATTGAATCGAAACCAAATACATAAACCTACTGTAAATGATTGAAATATAAAATAATTGTTGATAATAAATATAAATTTACAAATGATCGATTTATGACAAACGTAAATGTCGGTTAAAATCAATGAATTCTCTCGTGAACAGAAGAAACTTGTAAAAGGTAAATGTATTTATCTATTCACTTTTTGGAGAGAAAGAAAAAGAAGGAATATTGATGTATTCGCTTATTCCGAAGAATTGATGTATTCTTTCTTGGAGAGGAGGAAAAGAAAGAAGAATGATAGCTTGTTGAAGAGAAGTAGAAAGAAGAAAGAGAATCATAAGTTATTGGGGGCGATGTCAATGGCTGATTAAGTCAATGATAATAAAATATTAAATGAAATGACTGAAAAGGGTATTTATATGAACGTTTAAAATTTATTTGACCCGGTTAAAACGTTCAAAATTTCATAAAGAGACAAAACTGTAAAAACGCGAGAGGCCACATTTTGAGTTGCCCAACTGTTCTTAACAAGTTGATACAACAGTGAGTAGACCATTCATTGTAGTAAATAAAACAAGGATAATTAGTAGATTAAAATGGATAAAATTCTAGAAGAAAGGGACAGTGGTCCGAAGCAGCATTATTAAAATGTAAAATTTTGGTATTTGGGTCAGATGGCATACATGTATCATTCACAATACCTCGGTCTAGTCGTTCATGAATACGGTTGCCTATTTGACATTTGTTTTTCCCAGTAAACGCATGACCACTTAAGCCTAAGTCTTAAATATTACTTGCATGAATTAAACTACGCAAGTGTTATTCACGTGCATGGAGAAATGGAGCCCCTCATAAATTTTCATGAGGTCCTCAAATTTAATTAAAGTCACCTCACAGTAACCAATGATGAGTAACGTATACATGGAAATAACCTCAATGGGAATGTATGAAGAATTATTTTCAACCAGAATATGAATGAAATGAGGTGATACTCCAATCTTATGTGCAGTAATAAGACCACCAATCCAAAGGACCCAAATGCCTCCGGATTGACCTATGGCTGGAGAACAATATTGTTATCGTAAGGTAATCATATTATTTCTCTGAGTGATCATCTTACATCCATTCCTGTGTCAAGAATAACCAACATATGGGGATTAAACACCATGATCTTAGTGTAAAAAGTCGGTTGATTTGCGCCCTTGGCATTCTAGAGAAGAATCCGCGTCGGATGTTGTGTTAGATTTGGGTTTCGAGTCATAAGTTCTATCAAAGGATTTATAAAGTCATTTTGACGGTGATCGTACCTCTGAGGTTGCCCTTCGTTCGTAACTGTGTGATCATGGTACGGGCATATAGATTCTCGATCATTGAATAAACGATCTCTTTGTTGTGCGACCTCGAGATGAACTTTGTGGCATATGAGTTGATAATGGGACATTATTGGCATTGTGAAGAACGACTAGACTAATAGGTAATACACCATTGTTAATGATGTGCATTGTATTTCACTTTTATAAGATAAACATGTCTTATAAATTTCTAAATAAACGGTAGGTTGTGATGCTCTAATATACATGTTCATGATCTAAATATGACAATAAATAGAAGACAAGCACCGTACAAGCAATTAATTCGTAATGTTTTCATGTCATGTTCATTACTTTCTTTTAGGGCTATAAATGGATATTCGAAAATCCGCATCCGTCCGATATCCGAATCCGAATTTGCGGATATTTATCCAAAAATATGGAAACGGATACGAATATGGATACTCTATAAAATATCTGAGAAAATGGATACGGATACAGATAGTACTAGTATCCGACACGGATAATCCGTATCCGATGCGGAGTATCCATTTTATCGGATATCCGTTTTACCGGATATCCGTATCCGTCAAACATATGTTTAAAATATTACTAATAATATTAGTATTAGTATTACTAATAAAAAAATATTAAAAAAACTTAATCGTTTATTACCTAAAACAAAATAACATATACTCCACTCGAAACAAAAATGCCCTAAAGTTATTATTTTATTGGGTATATTATCATGGAATTGTACTAAAGTTAGAATACACCCTATCACACATAGCATACACCCACTTAAGAACATATACTCCACTCAAAACAAAAACAAAAAACTAACTTCATTTCATTTCTCTTTCGTACAAAACAAGAGAAAAGAAACCCTCATGTGGTTGTTCATTAGTTTTCTTAATTATAAATAAATGTAAGAGAGAAACAAAAAAGAATATAAGAGAGAAACGTAATAGCATATAAGAGAGAAACAGAAAAGTAAAGAGATGGTTTTGATTGTGATGAGAATTGAAGTTAACAACTGGTATATTATATACAAAATAAAAATATATACTTATTAAAATAAAAATATCAGTATGTTTTGAAAACAAAAGGTCCATGAGGTTATCATTCTCAATAAATTTGATTTAATCTAAAAAGTGCATATTTATTTCTATTGTCATGGAATGCGACTGTTATCTTTCTTTGAATGGCTTTAAGCTTATATGGATGGATTTAAGCCATATTATCATTATGGATTGATACTATTATTATGGAATCCATAATTGTTAATGCTATGAGACAATAATTTTGTTATATATTTATTTGGATTGGATTGGGTATTTTAATAGTTATTTTTTGCGATGGTTAAATAATGTAAACGGATACGGATATTATCCAAATCCGAGGTATCCGAGTGGATACGGATATGGATAGTTGTTTTAACTATCCGGACGGATACGAATACGAATATGGATAGTATATTAAGATAGTGGATACGGATATGAAAAACATGGTATTCGATCCGTATCCGTCCGTTTACCACCCCTACTTTCTTTTTTTCATTCTTGATATCAGATTCGTAACATGTACTCTTATAACTCAAAACTATCCATACATATTAGAATCCCAATAAGAAAAAAAAAAGACATAAAAAAACTTTTGGGTAAATGCCAAAAGTTTTAGTCCAAATTAAAAACAAAAGGCATTCCAATTTTTTTTTATTTAATATTGCGTCACTCCTATGTTTCATCATGTGACAATTATGATTACAATTAAGAATCATCAATTAAGTTAACTGTAATCATTTAGAGAAGCCAAAACTGAAGGCACTAATAATTCAATTCTCTCTCTTGATGTTTGAGTTAATAAGTAACAATGATATTTTCTTAATAAAGTAAAGGGTAAATTGCACTTAATCCCATTCAACTGTCACAGGTTTAAAGGCCACCCATTACAAAAATACCCTACAAACTCACCTCCTTAGTTACATACCCATTGTAATTAACCCCCAAAATCGGGTTCCCTCCCCTTTTGAGCGAAAAAAACACCAAAATAGACCCCACCCAATTTAAAAATCCAAAACTAAAACATAAAAATAAAATAAAAGGCATCCTCCTTCTTTCTTCTTCAGCACACATACACAACCCTGCTCCCTATCCACCAACACCCCTTGCCCCCTCCACCACCTCCCTCCGACCACTCCCACCAACAACTGTAAACCTCCATCTCCACTTTATCTCTCATCACACCCAACAACCCAAAACAAAAATAAAACAAGAAAATGTCTCCCTTCCTCCTCCCCCACATCTCCACTATCACAATCACTACATCAAAAAGGCTAAAATTCCACCCTTGACCCGACCACCCTTGTCACCATCTTTGACCGTGACAAGTCCCTGACAACCGATTGTCAAGAACTTGTCAGGTTCAAAGTCCATGATAAGGTGGTTGTCACGGACGTGTCACGGTCAAAGATAGTGACAACCTTTTAAACTTGTCACGGTCGAAAACCTTGGCACGTCCGTGATAACATTAAAAAGAAAACGTCCTAGCCGCTTCAGTTTTTTCTTTCCCTAATTTTCTTTCCCTCTTTTATATCTCTCTCTCTCTCTATCTCTCTCATCTCAAAAGTACGTTTCTCTCTTTATATCGTTATTTCCTTTGTGTGTGCATATGGGTCACTATGTATGCGTGTGTATGTGTATGTGGATCAGTGTGTGTGTGTGTGTGTGTATATGGGTCACTGTGTGTGTATGTATGTATTGAATTGTTTTTATAAAATTGAAATTAGTAATGTAATTGTGTGTGTGTTCTGGGGTCACTGTATGTGTGTGTGGGGGGGGGGGGGGGGGGGGGGGGGAGGGGTATTGAATTTTTATTTATGAAATTAAAATTTCTATTGAAATTATATGTGTGTGTTTTGGGGTCACTAATGTAATTGAAATTTGATTTCTCTCTCTAATTGTAGCTGCAACGACTCTCTCTCTCTCTCTCTCTCTACACACACACACATTTCGGTACAATCTCATATCCCTCTCTCTATATATATACATCTCTCTCTCTCTCTCGACACACACACACACACACACACACACACACACATAGAGAGATTGTTGAATTATTAAATTGTTTGAGATTCTTGAATTTTTGTTGACTCGTGGATTTGAACATTTAGATGGCTATTGCGTTGGTTGGCCCTAGGAATTTCTAATATATCGCATTATTATTTGTATTTTTGTTTGGGATTCTTGAATTGTTGTTGACTGGTGGATTTGAACACTTAGATGGCCATTGAGTTAGTTGACCCTAGGCATTTCTAAAATTTTGGGTTGTGATTAAACCGAATATAAATAAGTAATCATGCATTCACATGAGCATACATGCATGCATGTCGCCCGACAAGCAAGTGTTATATAACAAGTAACGAGGGTAAAAGGTAATAACGAGATCCGAAATAGATAGCCATTGGCTATCTATTGCGATTATCCTTATTGTAATCTAGGCATGCATGTGTAAATTTACATTAAGTCAACTTGTCATATAACACTTGCTCTGGGGGGGAGGGGGGTGCATTCATACATGTACTCTCATGTGAATACATGTCATAATGATTCTGTTACTTTTATAACTACTTTAAATTACATATAGTGTGCATAGATAGTATTCTTCTAGTTCTTATGCGTGCGCATTTAATAGCTCTAAGATCCATTCGAGAGTTATTACCCCAAAAATGAGATCTATCGAATTGTCCCGTTTGGATAGTTTGGGTCTGCATAGTTATTTTTCGGGGAAGTTCTTTTGTCGTATCCTAATGTTCTCTGGGTACATACTGGATGATGCGATGTTAAGTGTTATTTGAATTGATAAATTGAGATAACACTTACACTTGCGAATCTATGTCGTGTTCTTGGAGAACTATGGGGATATGCTGCCAAATTTTCCTCACATTGAAAAAATGTGCATGAGCTATTAAGTATATTACAAATATACGCGATCTTGAATGAGATAGGACTACTTACCCGTTAGAGGAGATGGAGAAAATAAGAATTATACTATTTTTATAATCTAACACCGAAAGATGAAATGTCAATCTTGTAATAAATTATTTAATGAGAACTAAATGTTCACACTTTTGTTTATACTAATCAATGAATATACGCCTCTTACCCATAATAGGTTATTATTTGTAGTAGCTGTGATGAGATATACTAAATAAAAAGAGTGTATGGGGAAGACAAATAGACTAAGGGATGTGTTTCGCAGAGGTGCTAATGAATTTTTGAAATACGCAAGGAGATGTCGTAATGATGAAGAGTTCCCTTATTCGTGTGCTAAGTGTAAGAATTATAGGGTGTTTGAGTGGAAAACAGTTGAACTACATTTGTTAAGATGGGGTATGCAGGATAGTTATCAATTTTGGATTTTTCACGGGGAATTGAAAGTTCCTTTTGTCACCGAGCAACCTTCACAACAACTAGGGCTGTGTTTTTTTTCGAACATTCCAAATTTTTTTTATATTCGATCCGATATTTTTCGATTTTGGAACGTATATAAGGTTTTCGAATTCCGATTTTTCGAAAAAAATCTGATCGAAAATTGAAAATAATTTTGAATTTTTGATTTCCGATTTTTCCGATCTGATTTTTTCGAAACTATGCCGATCCGATTTTTTCTGATTTTTTCCAAAATATTTTTCGATTTCTAATTTTTGCAATTTTTTAAAACATTCTCATGTGTCTCACATCGACTAAGAGAGGAAGAGAGGCCAAAAAAAGTCCTATATAAAAGGAGAATATCCCTCTATCCTTTACACAAATGAAAAAAATGGTTAAATCCTTATATATTTACATGTTGGGTTAAATCTTTTTTTCGATTTCTTTAAAATCAGAATTTCGAGTAATCAAAAATCCTATATTAAATTTTTAGAAATTTTGAAATTTCTAAAATTTCTGAATTTTTAGTATATGTTTTGAATTTTCGATTTTTTTCCAATTTTTTCGAATTCGGAAACTTTTTTTATTTTTCAAAAAAATTGGATAGGAAATTGGAACAAATATTTTATTTCCAAAAAAATTAGAATTTTTTTCGAAGGGTTATTTTCCAATCCGATCCGGCCGAAACACATCCCTAACAACAACCTTCAACAAGTGGGATAGTTGTACAGGGGAAAGAGGACTATGTAGATCATAATATGCTAGAGGATTTAGTTGATGGCGTATATGGAGTTCATGAAGTGAAAGTAAATGAGGTCACTGATGATGTACAAGGTTCAGGTGCTCATAAAGATATCGGGATAAACCTTGGCAATGACTACTAAAGTTTAAAATTTAAGGCGATCCAGCCGCTGTACTTTGGTTGTGAGAAAGATCAAACAACTTTGAAACAATTTATGATGATAACCCGAATTTGAAGCAATTTTTAGATTTGTAAAAAGTATTACAATTATTTGTAATAACCATTGGGTGTCTTATTCTCGTGCTTTATTATTGTCGGACGATAACTTAATCCTTTTAATTCATTTTTACTTGATCAGTTTACTGCTTGTAATAACCAGTGGGTGTATTCTTCTAGTGCTTTGTTATTATCTGATTCTTTGGTTTTCTAGTTTGTGAATATGTTAATTTGGACTTTAATTAAATTATGTATTAATTCAAAGTCCATGGCATGAACCGATATGGAAATAATATTTAGATTTATAATGTCATTAACTTGTATTCTTCTAGTGCTTTGTTATTATCAGATTTGAATCAAAATTAGTTTTTGGGTTAGTGAATATGTTAATTTGGATTTTAATCAATTTAAGTATTAATTTAAAGTCCATGACATGACCCGATATTAAAATAATATTTTTAGATTTATAATTTCGTTAACTTGTATGATATTCTAATTCATTTGGATTTCATCATTTTCTCATATACATGTCTTTAGTATTAACAATAATTTTTGCAGAAAATGTCTTCATCAGGGCATCGCAGTAGCGGAGGCGACAAAGGCTCCTCTTCCACTAGGCCCCCCAAATGGATAAAACTGGGATCCGTCGTCGAGAACAAGATGACATTACTGACTAGATTCTTGGAGTTATTGAAGTAGATCATCGACCCGAGGTACACGAATTGGAGAAAGGTGCCAAATGAGCTCAAGATGGTCATCTGGGGGGCACTATGGGTAGTGTATTTATATTTATAATTTTATATTTTAAATACAATTAACACTTACTTTCTTTTTGGTTTGTATTTGTTTGACAAGATCAATTCGGCCTGCTCCCACATGTCTGCGACTCCACGTTGGAACAATTGAGAGATCAGTATTAGATGTGAAAGATAGACATGCAGGCACGGTACTTTGGACAGACACGGGAGTTCATTATGAGAGTGCATGACATCGTTTCGTCGAAGGGTTCGATCTCATTGGAAGAGTGGTCATAGTTTGTCGACAATTGACATCTCGTCCATTAGGGAGGGAAAATCGGGAGAAAAAAGTGGATGTGCACTACTTCGGGCAGACGTCTTACGCCGAGGTAGAGAACATGATGGTAAGTTTTTATTTTTCTTTAATTTTAGTTTTATGTTATTGTAATTTAGCATTACTTTGTGTTACTTACTAATTCTGCATCATTTTATTTCAAGATACGGAGAGTGATTAGACGTAAATTCTTCACATTTATCTCCTTAATTTAAAGGCTTTTATCATCTTGTGCGGTGTAAATCAAGTTGATTTATTTCATATCATTTCTACTGACCTTTTCTATATATTGCATTGAGTTTCGTATTTTTCTCTTACATTTTCTAGGAATTTTACACAAGTGAAGAAGAGAGAAAACTCAAATTCAAGAAAAAAAGAAAAAAAGAAAAGTCAAGGGCAAAATGGTAATTGTACACTAGGAATTTGGACGCGGAACCAGTAGGAAAGTTTAAGACCTCGAGTCCACAATCATGTAGGAAGTAACAACATCCAAATCCGAGTCCCGGGTGAAAAGTTATTAGGCTTCAAACTTGAGAAGAAATCAAGAGAAAATGAAAGAAGAAAAAGCCAGCGAACCGAACTGATATCAGAGGCAGCGGACCGATCCCTTTTACTAGAAAGAGCAAACCAAACCTATGACAAAGAGTCCAGACCGATATGTCGTACTGTATAAAATCGGACCGGTTCGCTCTATTAAAGAAGGAAAAATCGGACCGATTCGATGGGCAGATTTTTTATTTTCTATTCTCAAAATTAGAGTTGTGCATGGTTCAAACACTTAAAAAAATGTGAGAGTTATATATTATTATACCACCATACATTAGGGAGGAGGTTTTTACATAATGTTGAGAGCTTCTTGAAGGCAAGAACCTTAGGATTATCATTCTTCAATAATTTATTCATCTTTTGGCATCAAATTCAAGGGTTTTCTCCAATTCAAGTATAGTTCATTATTGCTTTCAATTTCTCTCTTTTTTTTTCTTGAGAATTCATTAGTTCTTAATTAGAAATATTTTATAGCTATTTAGATATAGTTTCATCATGATTCTTATTACATGCAATGTACCAATCATTTTTTTAGCAATTACATCATGTCCGTCTAGGTTTCTGAAGGTTGGGATGCATGAACCCAACCTTAAATTGTTCGCATGGATATAAAAATAAGTTCTTAAGTTAAATAATTAATTGAAACGTATTAGTTTGTTAATACACACATAGTAGGACTTTTAAACTCATTTACCCTAGGTAATCGGGGTGTTTAAGAATGCAATGTGCATGATAACCATCTCATCAAGTGCTTTATTTGTATTATTGATTTCATATGTGTAATGCTTGAAAAGAATAAAGTTTCTCCTTAATTAACTAAGAAATTCTTGACTAATTTTGTATCCGGTGGATTTATTAGGGATTGGGGGATTATATTCCGACCTTATCTCTCTTTCATAGTTATAATTTCATAGTTTGTTAAGTCTTGCATGTTGAGTTAGTTTTTAATTAGTTTATATTACATTAGTTGATAGGTTAATTTCAAACACATCACCCTTTTCTTTCTTTTTCTGAGTCATTCGAGGGTTAAGCACTTTTTCTATTCGTCGTCACGATTCTTCTTCCTATTCCCTGTGTTCGATCCCGACTTGCTCGGATTATTATGTACGTGACCGGTTTACACTTGAATCGTATTCACAAGCACTAGAAACACTTTTTAAAGTCGCGTCAGGGAGTGACCTTGGGAGTAGGCCACATAAATTGGATGCCTATGTGGCAATCCAGACGAAGAAGGGCAAAGATAAGGAGGTGTCCTCGAGCGTAACAACCACAATTATAAGTTATAATTGTTTAATTTTTTTTAATTATGTTATAATTTTTTATTAGCTTAATTAAGTAATCGTGTACTTTTTTGTCGTTTCAAGCAAAGCTTAAGGAAGTGCATGAAAAGTAGTTTGATGCCGACAATCCATCTTTGGCTACGGACGTACTCAGCCAAGTTCTCGGGGTGGATCATAAGGGGAGGATTAGGGGGTGAGCTCTCAGGTGGTGAAGTCGAGGATCATCGGGATAGAGACGAGCAATATCGTGTTGGCTCATAAGGTGGATACCCATGATGATAAGCTAGAAACGTTGGATTCGACGGTCCTAGATATGTACGCCTTCATGAAGCATCAGAGGGGTTACACCTCCGATAAGGTAACCTCCGATAAGGGAAAGGGCAAGGGGAAGGAGGTAGACGAGGACGCCACTACTCCATCGTCGATGCACACGAACTTGTCGCCCTTATACGATCCATTTTCCATCTTAACCCTCATCGAATGGCCTATATCAACAATCGGTTGACCAAGTGTGTTTTCAATAAACATATATGGTGGCATGTCAATAGAGACGGGGTTGAGTGACCCGGACACCCATTCTGGTATGTTAGTTTGTGGACATATTGTGCAAGATTTTGAGGCAAAGTTTCTCGTCATGCATATTGTGACCGGAAGGGAGAATGCACTTTTGTGGTCGAAAAAATAATGCGGCGTTCGGCGAATTGATGGGTATCTTAATTCATATGTTGTGTGGCTTTCCATACTCCTTCACCCTACTGTAGACCCTACACCATGACATCATTTGTATTTAATTTATTTGGATATTATTTATATTTTTTTTTATTTCGTTATGGATATTTACATGTTGGCATGGCTTTGGTTATGGATATTTGTATATATTTATATTGGCTATTAAGTATTGAATGTTTCTTGATATATATGTTGTTTAGACAGGCTAAAATTTGCTATAACAGGTACAAATATACTGCTGAGCAGTGGCAGTAGTAGCCATACTGCCCAACAATATTTTTTTAAAATTTTCTCAGATTTGTCATGGACTTTGACTGTGACAAGTCCATGACAAATAAAACTTGTCACGGACTTATCACGGTCAAAGTGCGTGACAAATATAACAAACTTGTCACGGTGTAACAAATGTCTTTGTCACCCCAAAACTTGTCACAGTCTTAGACCTTGACAAGTGGGGAATTGTCATGGTTTTAGACCTTGACAAGTGGGGAATTTTGGTGTAGTGAAATCCTCAAATACTCACAATCTCAGCAAGCCCTTTCTCCATCTGTTCCAAAATAAAAATTTAAAGTTCAAAAGCAAAATCAAAAAAAAATATTCGCCGACATAGCCATCGAACAATGGGTTTGACTTTTAGACAAAAATAGAACAAGGTTTTAAATTTAAAAGAAAAATCAAACTGAATGATTGGATACTAAACACAAACTGATGCCCTAGTGTATTGATTCACGTTGTTTTAATTTGTGTTGTTGATTCGATTTCACGTTCACTGTGGTTTTGTTGGTTGTGGGGTGGAGGTGGGAGAAGAGGAGGGTTTCTGGTGGTGGGGAGGTGAGGATGTGGTAGAGGAGGAGGGTGAAAGGGAGATTTGAAATTTGTGGTGGTTAGGAGGTGGGGATGTGGTGTGGGGTGGTGGTGGTTTTTCAAAATTTAAAATGTGTTTGAAACTGAAGCCCAAGTTTGAAATTTATTTTGTTTTGTTATTTATTTATTTATTTATTTATTATTCGTTTTAGTTTTGGATTTTTGAATTGGGTGAGGTTATTTTGATCATTTAACGCTAAAAATGGAGTGAACCCGATTTTTGGGGTTAATTGAAACGGATTGATAATTTAGGAGATGAGTGTGTTTGGTGTATTTTTTTTAGTAGGGGTGACCTGTAAACTTGAGATAGTTAAAGGGGTCTAGGTGCAATATACCCTAAAGTAAATGTTATAAGAACGTTTTATGAGTATATGAATAAATATTGGCGAAAATATAACTATTTTATTATGTAATAGTATTTATTTATACATAGCATCGAACCGCCACATAAACGAATTGCCAAATTTAATATAAATATACCAAAGATAAAAGAAATCACTAAAATATAACAAAATAAAAAAAATAAAGCAAAAGAGTTGTAGTCATTATTCAAAACACAAAAAGATTAATGTAACAAGTATGAAACATAAGAAATGTCATTGTGCTTATCCCTAATTTAATTAACTTTTTTATTTTTAACAAAGTGGCTACTTTACTTGAAAATAATACTATATATGGAGACGACCTGTGAGTACATGTACAAATCTATATTCTATATATAAAATTTGTGTCTCCAATTTGAGGTTTGCCACGTGACTACCATTAGTAACTCTAATAAAGGCTTTGTTAAAAAGAAACTCCAAAAATGATTTGAGGGGAACTGTAGAGAAATAGAATGAAATAATAATATATGTATCCAACCCATATAAACCTCTTTGTTTACCTAATATTTCCTCTTCCATTGATGGATTTTCCATCTCCATATCTCCTCCATAATTTTGTTTTTTTACGCCCCTTTCTCCCATCTCAAATAGGACGCTACACATTCCCTAAATATTCCTTTTTTGTAACTTTGAATCCCATTCTCTCTCTCTCTCTCTCTCTCTCTTCACATATTTATATAACCGTGCGAGATTGCATTGCTTATGGTAGGAAGATACGATGAGAACTCAATATCATAGTTTCGGTTTTTAGCTTTTTAATGCGATGTAAAGGAGATAAAGTCTGGCGGAGATTTTCTGGATACCGAGCTATACTATGAACATCATTGGGGTACTTTGGGTTTGGACGTATGAAATGATGATGTAGAAGGAGATTATATAATCGTATATATATGTTTGTATTGGTGGTATTAAGGGAGTATAAAGAGGTACGTGTTGTATTTTTATAATAATATGAATTATTTTTATTGTTATTAATATAATATATACGAGAATGCTTTATGCTTAGAAACCAAAGTCAACTTTCTTTGATCTTATGTTAAGAAGAAAGCCACATATTTTTTTTATTAATGAAGACACATGAATTTATATTTATATGTGTAAGTAGTTTTCATTTGAATTTGGTTCCAGGTTTGATTTTTTCTTCTTTGTTGTAGTTTTCACCTATAAATTATGTCATAAATTGATCAAGCGCGAACCGAGTGCTCGTGTAAAGGCAATGTCGTTGTTTTCGATTCTCCGCCTTAATTCGAAAACCTAAAACTACAACTACAATTGTGATACAAGTATAGAGGTAAGGCAGGTATCCTAAGAAATCCACAGGGAATATCGTATAGGTTTTAATTGATTTATCACTTCAAGAATAAAAGTGCAAAAAGGTGATGGTAGGTTATGGTGAAAAAATTAAAAAGAAAAGTTAAAACTAAATTACAACTAATTAAAATGAGAGTCGGGATCGCATTCTCGCCCCGGGATAAACAACACATAGTTAGAATTTCGGTTAGAAAGCTATTTAACCGAGCATTTTAATTAAGCATAAACATCACATAATACGGAATCCATCCAAAGTTGGGAGATTAAACATTTAACAGAAAATGATCGCACGTGGATTAAATTCGGATTATCGCTATAAATACTAACGTTGCAAGACAAAGAAAGTTAAATGCATAACAATCCGACATTGATACGCAAGGTTTCAATTAAACGCAATTTTACACAAAGCCCAACTTTCGGAGCTCAATACCCATTAATGGCGGAAATGCAATCCCAACCCGTAATCTATGGGCTAGACATCGAATTAAACTTAATTAAAGAACAAATAAACTAATGAAAGCAATAAATAAATGAAAACAACAATTATCTAGGCATGGAAATGAAATACACGCAAGAAATAAAGCATAAACAAATGAAGTAACAACTATATTAATGGTAAGGATAACAAATAGTACAACTTACAAAACCCAAATAGGCACAACCCTAAAAAGAAATGAAGATGAGCTCCCAAAATCCAAACCCTAAACTAATTAAAATGAAAGATATCTCATCAAAATGAGATGAAATTGTTTATTTAGTAAAACCTAATGGAAAACGTGTAAAAAGAAGAAACAAAATATGCAGGACCAAATTGATTTGGCTGTGTCCAAATCGATTTGAAAACAAGAGAATAAAAAAAAGTTGCTTCTGGTGCCAAATCAAATCGATTTGGCCTTAGCCGAATCAATTCGGTTTAGCAAGTCTGCTGATCGGGCGGTAAAAATGTGTTCGTGTGAGGACACAATCGTCGTGTGTTTCGCCGCCGCGATACAAAAGATAGAACCTAAACTACAGCTACACTTGACAAGCAAGTACAGCGGTAAGTCGGGTGTCGTAAGAAATCCACAGGGAGTGATTGAATTTTAGATGTTAGTTGTTTAATTACTTCAGGAATAAAAGTGTAAAATAAATAAATGAAAAGGTGATAGGGTGGTTATGGTGACAAAAGAAAAGAGAAGTTAACTCTAAATAAAAGGAAAGCGAGGATCGGGATGGCATACACGCATTCACGGGCTAAACAACTACTAATTAGAATTTCGGTTCGAAAGCAATTTAATCGAGTATTTTCAACTAAGCATAAACATCACGCAAGAAGGAATTTAACCCAAAGTTGCGAGATAAAACATTTAACTGAAAAATGGTCACACTCGGATTAAATTCGGATAATCGCTATAAACACTAACGTTGCATGACAAAGAAAGTTAAACGCATAATAATCCGACTTTAATACGCGCGGTTTCAATTAAATGCGATTTTACATGGAACCCTAAATTTCGAGGTCCGAACCCGAAAATGGCGAAAATGCAATCCCGAACCTATTTATCTACGGACTAAGCATGAAATTAACTAAATTAAACTAGAAAAGCAATAAATAAACACAATAAACCTAATTAGAAAGCATGTAAATCTATCTAGAAAGCAAGGAAAGAATGGAATACAACTATATTAATGGAGAGGGAAGATGAATAGTTAATCTTACAACCAATTAGTGTGTCAATCCAAGAGGGAAAGAAGAAAAACCAATCAAAAACCCAAACCCTAACTACAAACTAAGCTAAAAACGTTCTCCCCTGTTTATTACATCAACAAAACTTTATATAGTAAGTGGGAATAAAAGAAAAGAAGAAAGAAAAGAAAATGCAAAATATCTGCCAAAAAAAAACAGGGGGTCGATCGATCTACCATTTTGGTCGATCGATCGATCATATAAGACGGGGCAAAAATGGGAAGGGTCGATCGATCTACCACTTTGGTCGATCGATCGATCAAGCAGGGGCAGACTGCATTTTCCCCTGTTTTGGCATGCATTTCTCCTCCGCTAAAATCGTCGTAACTTCTTCGTTATGAATCGGAATCGCGCACCGTTTGCGGCCACGCGAAGCTTGCGAGGAGGGCTACAACTTCCATGAAGATGTTGGGCCAGGTGCCCAATCTGTAAAATGACTAAAATGCCCTTGAACGTGCGATTGTGTACGGGAATCGAGCGGAACGCGTCCGAACTTCATACTTAGTACCTAAATACCTACAAAAGCTCAATTAACCCCTGCAAAACATGTTAACATAGAAATCCGAGGTTGTCTGGTTAACGAGCATAAGTATAGGGATTAAGATACCCGAGGGGGCTAATAACGCGTAGGTTAACGGGTGAAATACGCAATATTTGCGTCGTATCACACCCCCTAACTTACACATTGCTAGTCCCTAGCAATGAAATAGGATGCAACAAGAAGAACAAGTAAACCAACACAGGAGAGAGTACAAAAGTATGGTATAAAAGCAATAAAAAGATAAGGCCACTTTCGCGGGCGATTCGATTGCATTTAGCATATGCAATAAGCCGTTAAACCCCTAGGTTACCCTAGTGGACGAGTGTCGTCTCGTGAGGGTTTTCAGGGATGATACCCACAAACATCACATAGTTTCCTCAAAATATGCCCAACCCAACATGCGACAAACTCAACAACAACGAAAAAGATTTCAAACATGTTATTAGCAAATTGAATGAATTCAAGCTAAAGTCCGTCGTTATTAACAAGTTGAATGCACCTCATAGAATTGAAACTTTAAAAGTGGGAGGGGAGTGAGCATATGCAAAGTATGATTTGGCGAAAAACTTAAATAACTCGGATACTAAAAATCAAAGCATGCATATATTCAATCCTCACGGGCATTACGCTCATCAAATGAATTCACTATGAAAAGGGAGGTAACACACGGAACATGCGGGCTAAAGAGTAAATGTAAATGGAAACTAGGCCGCACACATGTCACAAATGAAGAACGCTATATATAAACTGAAAAACTGTAATCTCAATGAAAGGATACCGCACACTAAAAGAGGCGAAATGCATTTTCACAGATTATCACAACTATTATGACTTTTGAATTACATCAACCTAAGATCACATAGGACTTTAATAGGGTTATGATGTAGGTATGGCTAGGGTACGAAATGAAGGAATGTATGTACGGATTCAAAGTGTTCGGGATGAAAACTCGGGATAATGGGAGAATGCGTGCAATATCAAAAATTGCAAAACAAGTTCCAAAACAAGCATTAGATATATCATCGGGGAGAGTAATCAAAGCTTATTGAACTACTACAAACACTATAAACAACTTTCTCTTTCTTTTTCTTTTCTCTTTTTCTTCACTTTTTCTCTTTTGTTTTCTATTGCTTTTTGCTTTCTCTTTTTCTTCACTTTTTTTTCACATCACTTTTCTTTACTTTTCAAACTCTCATATGCCTAAATTGCAACCGACATCATAAAAACATCATTCAATCCCAAGTAACATTCCAAACAAAGGTATGGAAAGTGTATGTATGGTTTATAACTCCAATTTAGAGTTGGTTATGGGATTTTGGGTAATGAAACGAAAGGCTAGTATATAGGCTCAAAGGGGTTAACGAGGGTAAACATATAAGGGTGAGGTCAAGGCTAATATGGGTGATATATCAAAGAGGGCCTATGATCATTTCACAAAGTTTATGCAATTCTCGAGTCAAAACAATATATGAAAATCATGCTCAAGTAACACATTTCAAGTATGGACTCAATTAATGAACGATCAATGAAAGAATAGTGAGATTACCAACGAATTCAACGTTTTCAATGAGAAAAGAATAGTGTATAACACTCACAAACGACGAAAGGTACGAAGCTTACTCGGTGTAAGTATATACAATGCAACAAAAGATTACCGAGTTATAAAAATCTTAAACCAAATCAATATAACAAGGAAAGTGCATATGCTCATGGGATAAAGTTTAATTCATGAAGTTATTCACAATATCAATGATTTGAGGACTAAAGTCTAATAACTTCTAAAATCGAGAACATGCATCATTGAGTTGTCTATTGGATCGGGCAATTATTGAAATTTATCACTGGAAACAAGGCAAAATGCCCAACAAAGGAGAAAAAAGAAAGAAAATATTTTTGAAAATTTTTAAATTTTTCACAAAAAGGCATACTTAGTAACTAAATGTGAGCAAATCCATGGACTACACATGAAATGGATAGAATATCCTACACCCCCTAACTTAAATGTTGCATTGTCCTCAATGCGCATTAAGAACACAACACTAAGAGAGGAAAAGAATGATATTACCCAAAATTGGAGCGATCTCCATAAGAATGAGTCCAATGAAATCTACAAAACAAGTTAGTACCGAGCATAGCAAAAACAAATAACAAAAAGTTAACTAATTACACTAGACTAAATTAAAAGGAAAGAAAAATAGGAAAGAAAGAAAATTAAAAAGCTAATTATTTACAACCTACTATTTAGGCTTCACACTAACTATACACTAGAAGTCTAAATAGTTGAGGGTCCACCCAAAAAGGTATTTGACTTTGAAAGATCAACGGTGGACCCTCCAAAGCGAACATGCCTCCCGAAAGATATGAATTCCGTTTGAACAACGGAAGGCATGTGGGTGGTGAAAAAAGTGAACCATCGCCAATTTGAAATTTTGGGCGGACGATGGGGGATTTGGATAATAAGGGGGAAAGGTACACTAGAGATCCAAGAAAAGTCGATTCATCTCCCAAAGGTTTTTCAAGTGGAATGGGAGATAGTGCACACACGGGGATAGGATCCATCGAAAACAAGTCCGGTAAAGAGTCCTCGTCGGCAAAAAGTGTAGAAATTTTAAAAGTTTCTACCGACTCATAGGAATCAACCGGTAATTCTAATGGTTCGATCACGGAAAACGAATATGGTGATGAAACAAATTCAATCTCAATCGACTCATCGTCGGAAGGAGATTGAATTTCGGAGGAGAAAGATTCACACTCGATGAGAAATTCTCTGAAAAATTGAGGTGAAACACAAGTTTCCACCTCCTCGTTGTTTTGTGCAAAAGAATTCATCTCATCGCAAAGTGAACCAAGTCTCATTCCAGCACCATTTAGGCTTTCCAAACCTTGGGAATAAAGAAGAAAAGTTTCTTCCAAAGTAGGCTTCCTCGGCTCAAGAGCTTCGGACTCCTCATTTGGTTGAAACTCGTCTTCGAAAGTAATGAAATGAGAATCGTCATTGGATTCGAATAATGAATCCAACTCAAGCTCCCAATAACGATTTTCATTCCGATAAATGTTTTCAAGTCTTCATTTTCAAGAAAATCTTGAAAATGGAAAACTTAAAAACTATCCCCAAAGTATGAATCATTAGAATAACCGTAATAACTATAATAGTAGGACATGATTACCTCGTTGTTTGTAGATGGAGAATCCGAGCAAGAAAGTGAGCAACCGCGAATCAAAGTTTCTTAGCGCTCAAGTATGCTATCCTGCAAAAAAGGTTAAAATAAAGAATACAAATACAAAAGAAAAAATACTACGAAATATTAAAACAATTACTATCTAAAACACACTCCCCGGCAACGGCGCCAATTTGATCGGGCGGTAAAAATGTGTTCGTGTGAGGACACAATCGTCGTGTGTTTCGCCGCCGCGATACAAAAGATAGAACCTAAACTACAGCTACACTTGACAACCAAGTACAGCGGTAAGTCGGGTGTCGTAAGAAATCCACAGGGAGTGATTGAATTTTAGATGTTAGTTGTTTAATTACTTCAGGAATAAAAGTGTAAAATAAATAAATGAAAAGGTGATAGGGTGGTTATGGTGACAAAAGAAAAGAGAAGTTAACTCTAAATAAAAGGAAAGCGAGGATCGGGATGGCATACACGCATTCACAGGCTAAACAACTACTAATTAGAATTTCGGTTCGAAAGCAATTTAATCGAGTATTTTCAACTAAGCATAAACATCACGCAAGAAGGAATTTAACCCAAAGTTGCGAGATAAAACATTTAACTGAAAAATGGTCACACGCGGATTAAATTCGGATAATCGCTATAAACACTAACGTTGCATGACAAAGAAAGTTAAACGCATAATAATCCGACTTTAATACGCGCGGTTTCAATTAAATGCGATTTTACGTGGAACCCTAAATTTCGAGGTCCGAACCCGAAAATGGCGAAAATGCAATCCCGAACCTATTTATCTACGGACTAAGCATGAAATTAACTAAATTAAACTAGAAAAGCAATAAATAAACACAATAAACCTAATTAGAAAGCATGTAAATCTATCTAGAAAGCAAGGAAAGAATGGAATACAACTATATTAATGGAGAGGGAAGATGAATAGTTAATCTTACAACCAATTAGTGTGTCAATCCAAGAGGGGAAGAAGAAAAACCAATCAAAAACCCAAACCCTAACTACAAACTAAGCTAAAAATGTTCTCCCCTGTTTATTACATCAACAAAACTTTATATAGTAAGTGGGAATAAAAGAAAAGAAGAAAGAAAAGAAAATGCAAAATATCTGCCAAAAAAAACAGGGGGTCGATCGATCTACCATTTTGGTCGATCGATCGATCATATAAGACGGGGCAAAAATGGGAAGGGTCGATCGATCTACCACTTTGGTCGATCGATCGATCAAGCAGGGGCAGACTGCATTTTCCCCTGTTTTGGCTTGCATTTCTCCTCCGCTAAAATCGTCGTAACTTCTTCGTTATGAATCGGAATCGCGCACCGTTTGCGGCCACGCGAAGCTTGCGAGGAGGGCTACAACTTCCATGAAGATGTTGGGCCAGGTGCCCAATATGTAAAATGACTAAAATGCCCTTGAACGTGCGATTGTGTACGGGAATCGAGCGGAACGCGTCCGAACTTCATACTTAGTACCTAAATACCTACAAAAGCTCAATTAACCCCTGCAAAACATGTTAACATAGAAATCCGAGGTTGTCTAGTTAACGAGCATAAGTATAGGGATTAAGATACCCGAGGGGGCTAATAACGCGTAGGTTAACGGGTGAAATACGCAATATTTGCGTCGTATCATCTGCAATTCTGTAGCGTTGTCCAACAATACGGAAAATTCCATAACTTCTTCGTTATAATTCAAAATTAGGCACGGTCAGAGGCTACGCGAAGACAACTCAGAGGGATAAAATATCCAAGAAGATATTAGACCGAAACCCAAATGATGAAATGACTAAACTTCCCTTGAATGTGCCCTTGAGTGTGATTTTGAAGACGAAACCATCCTAAAAATGCTATAACTTCTTCATTACACATCGGAATCATGCATCGTCAGCAGCCACACAAAGAGAAATCAAAGGGCTTCAACTTTCGTGAAGAGTTCGGGATTAAAACCCAAATTTTAAAATTACTAAAATGCCCCAAAGAAAGCAATATTCAACAAAAAATTTCTAGAAATGGACCAAACTTCATGCTAAGCATACCTCATATAGAATGTAAACATATAAAACGGAGGTTGCCTAGTTAACGAGCATAAATATATTAATTAAGGTACCTGAGGGGGTTAAAATGCATAAGTATAAGGGTGAATAAATACAATATTTGTGCCGAATCATAAATCTTAGTATTATGGAAGTGGGGTGGGCTGAATAATAGTCACAAATTAAAAAAAATATTGTTGATTTAAAATTTGTTATATAAGAAAGAATACAGGAGTTTTGAGTAAAAAGCTCTCCAAAATTTAAAATATATATATATAATAATCTTTGTTTATTATTAATATAGTATATTTGTAGTTTGGTTGTTAATGGTTGACATAATTCGTAAACATTTGAAAACAAACATCTTCGAATTTTGTATCTATTAAATAAAAGTGGTAATGATTATAATGCTACCTTCCATATGTATCCAGTTTCTCAAAAACTTATATTTTTATTTTAATATCCTTTCGCCTTGAAATATTATATTTTCCAAAAGTTTATAAATTTCTGTAATGGAAAAAATGAATCCTAAATTTTATAATGTCAAATGTCCGTTCTTTACAAACATTATTTTTTCGGTTATGATTTATTATATTTTTAAAGATGCCATCAAATGATATAGCAATAAAGTAGAAATTCATAAAATATATACTCCACAACATGAATTAAAAAGCGCCCGCACATTGTGTTGGGCTAAAACCTAGTTTATACAATATTACTACAATCCAAATGGTTCATTTCATGGTCCCTGGTTTATTAAGCCACTTCCAAGGTGGGAAATTAATAATAGAGAAAGAAAAAAGAAATATTATTCACGGCCGACACACTTTTAACACAAATTCTAAATTAATAAAATGTTGCATCTTTTGCTTATCATTCGGTAAAACTTACTTTTTGAGTTCCAAAAACTCTCACAAAGAAGTAATTTTGGAACAGATGTATATATTCTTGAGTTTTGCAAATATAAATTTGACCTTTGGGCAAGTTAGTGAAGATATTACATTTATAAAATTATGGTTGGAATCCATAATTTATTTAGGGTTAATTAAACTCTCACCTAAATTTTATCTCACTTTTTTTTATTTTACTATCCGAATTTTTATTTTTTGAACTTAACCCTCTGAACTTTCAAATGGCTTCAAATTACCCCTTAACATTAACGGTATTAACTTTTTGAACGAAAAGTGGGTCACGTGCATGGCACATGAGGACATTTTCGTCCTACTAAAAAATATTTAAAAAATTCTAAAAATTGAATAAAAGCATTATAAAATAAGGAAAAATATACTAAAAGCAATTAAGAAAAAACTAAAAACTAAAAGAAAAACTATTAAAATATGAAAATTAAAAAAAATCACTCAAAAATTAAAATAACATATTTAAAAATACTGAAAATTATACGAAAAGAATTTAAAAATCTAGAAAATATTAAAAACAAATAAAGATAGGAAAGTACTAAAAAACATTTTAACATATATCAAAATTAAAAAAATATTTATAAGACTTGACGAGAATATATTATAAAAATATTGAAAATTATTACAAAAACATTGAAAATACTGAAACTTATTAGAAAATCTGAGAAAATTGAAAAAACATATAAGACATCTTTAATTGACAAAAAATATTTAAAACATTTGTATATTTCTAAAAGTTTAAAAAACAATATTAGAATAATAATAATAATAATAATAAATTAAAAACATTTAACTAAATCTAGAAACGATAAAAAAAATTTCAAAACATTTCAAAATTGCAAAAAATATAATAAAAATTTAGAAATTTACAGAAAAAGCCTTTCAAAAAATTAGAAAATACTAGAGAAAGTGTTAAAAACAAATTAATCTTATGAAAAATACTCAAAAAACACTTAGAAATAAAAATATATTTTTTAATTACGAAAATTACTAATTTTTTTAAAAAACCAAATAAATGGTCAAAACTATGAAAACATATATTTCAAAATTCTTAAATTATACAAAAAAAAAATTATAAGAAAAATACTAAAAAACTATTATAAATTTGGAAAAAAATATGAAAATTATAAAAAATATTAAACATTTAAAACCATAAAAATATATTTAAAAATTATGAAAATTATAGAGAATGTATTTAAAAATATGGAAATTCCAAAAAACTTATAAGAAATCTATAAATAACAAAAATAATTAAAACATTTGATAAAAAAAATTATTAAAAAATTCTAACAATTTTTGTAAGAAAAATCTTTAAATATTGGAAAAGTATTAAAGAGTATGGAAAATATTGATAAAACTTTTTTAAAATCTCGAAATGATAAAAAAAATATTTAAACATTTGGAAATTGTAGATAACATATTAATGTTTTGGAAAATTATCGAAAAATATTTGAAAAATGTTAAAAATGCTTAAATATTCTTAAAAGTTTGTAGAAAATACAAGGAAAACTATTCAAAATCTGGAAGTAACCAAAAATATCAAAACGTTTGATTCAAATATCAACATTTACCACAAGAATCCTAAATAAAATCTAGGGGTTAAAGGAAAAACTCGATTAAACTGGATAAAGTAGTAGATAAATGATTTATCTTCTTCATATTAGAAAGTAATAGAATGGGTTTAAACCCAATTGATTTATATGCTTCTCTTGCATATCGACGATAGAAGAAGGGGGTGAATGCCAACCTAGTATGGTTTCCAACATGTCCTTTTGACAAAGACATCGGGATTTGGATCACCGATGCATTGGTCTGACGACTCTCTCTCTCCCCCCATTTCTCGCCACAAGCTGTTTGAAATTCCCCCCTTTCTCTCTCTCTTGATTCGATTTAGAGATGGATTTTGAGTTATTGATAGGTGGTGCGATGGTGGTTGTAGTAGTGTTGGTTTATAGTTTGGAGATGTTGTTTGGTTGTGGTATAGTAGTTTGGTGATGGATTTAGAGTGTGTTAGTAGTCAGTTATTGTGGTTGTTGCATCTTACAAGAGAGAGTGAAGGAGTAGATATATAATGGTTTGTGAGTTCCTTTATATTTGTATCGTTAGTAGTGTTAGACATATTTACTAAATATCCCTTGTATATAGCATTGGAAAAAGTAACCTCACATGATACGCACATGACCCACTTTTTGTCCAAAAATTTAACACCGTTAAGGTTAGGAGGTAACTGGAGTTGTTTTAATAGTTCAGATGCTTAAGTCCAAAAAATAAAAGTTCGAGTGACAAAGTAAAGAAATGATTAATCCTCTTATTTAAGTTGTTGAAAATACAAAGTCATATGAGAAAATTAAAGTCTTACACCATATTGTATATGAGTTTTCTGTCTTATAAACCTCACCTTATAATGCGATATTTGACTTAACGTCTACTTTACAAATCTCCTTTATATAACCAACACTTTTTAAATAGACCACTAACACCATAACTAAATCCATAATGTCTAATTTATGATAATCCCAAAAACATGTACTGACCATAATACTATAATCTTTAAAATTTAACCATGTTATCAAATACTCATCCTCTTTCTCAAATCAAAACATGTACATACAACCACCACCACCTCTATCTACTAACCACTACCAAAATATGAATGATCTGACGATTGATTCATTCAAAATAAATCAAAGTATGCATGAATCTGATTCATTAAAATCATACCAAAATATGACAAAAATAGAATTTGATTATCATATTTGAATGAATGTGGCGTGTGATTCAATCAAATCATACCAAACTTCACATGTGATGGATGTAATTTTTTTCTATTCAACTTCATGCGACCAAATTCACGTTTGACGAAAGTGAATAACGGTGATTCTATCAAATTCACAGTGGTTGTGGTGGTGGTGAATAATCAGCTGGAATCAAATTTAAGGTGGTTTATTGATGGTGGAAAGTTGTAGTTACTGACGGTGCTAGTTTTAGTGGCAAAGGGTGGCAGATGAGGGGTTTTTTATGGTGAAAGGTGGCAATTTGATATTTTTCTCCTAATTTTGGTGGTGGTGCGGTGGTAGTGGTTGTATACATATGTTTTGATTCAGACTTTCTTATTTGGGGAAGAAGATGAGTATTTGGTAACATGGATAGATTTTCAGTTGAGGTTATTTTGGTTATTACATGTTCTTGGGGGTTATGTCAAATTAAACATTATGGGTTGCGTGCTTTGTTAAAAAAGTGAGGGTTATGTCAAAGAAATTAGTAAAATGGGAGTTAAGTCAAATAATATTTTATAAAGTGAGGGTTAAGTAATAAAAAACCCTATTATAAAATATTATGAAAAATTATGAGCCCTTTCACCAATTATTAACTAGTTCTAGATTAGTGAGTGTAAGGAAATTATTAAATAAAGCTTTAGTTTATTTCCTTCCCCGAAATGTGGTCTTTATTAATTCGTTTTTAATAAAGAATACATGTTGTACCTTGTATAAATGGTTCGTATTCCACACAAAATAAATAATATAAAGGAGTTAAAATTTTCACTTAATCTCAACCTAAATGGACGGTTGAGATTAATTGACCTTTGAAATTCAGGCACTCTCTCCACCTACAAATAGATGCATTTCGTCCAATAGAAATCATTCCAATTAAAAACACATACCAACAGGTTTATAGACATGGAAAGAGAAATCAAATTCTTACTTAAAGGATTGTTAAGGCAATCACACCGGCGAAACTCGACGGCGACGTTCAACAGCAGGACTGAATCCATGGCGTCGAAAGGAGGTAAATAAAATTACTCTTTTCACATGTTTATTGACGTGATTAACATATTATTCAAAGATCTTAGGACTCGTATATAAAATATAACTTACAGTGAGTTCAAGCCACAACACACCTAGTGGAGTATGCGAAGAATACAAAGTCTCACTTCAAGATACTATAGTCCAATAACAAAGCTAAAATAGTATTGAAGTTTATAACCTAACTAGAAACCAGATATTAAAGTTTAATACCATGAAATTTTCACTAAAACATCATAAGTCTCCAAACCAAATGTAATACCCCGTAATTTTATGGCTTTTAATTATGAGATTAATTAAATAAAAT
Organism: Sambucus nigra; assembly: GCA_949130495.1. Classification (NCBI taxonomy): domain Eukaryota; kingdom Viridiplantae; phylum Streptophyta; class Magnoliopsida; order Dipsacales; family Adoxaceae; genus Sambucus; species Sambucus nigra. The sequence goes on along the minus strand of OX422222.1, from coordinate 141,173,936 downwards.
TGGGATAATTAATTGGAAATTAATTCGAATTTAAATAACTAGTGAAACAAGAGTTTGTATTTAACAATGATGATAAAGTTGAATATTACTGAGTGATGATGGTAATATGTGATTATCGAATTTATTAAAATTATCGTGAGTTGAAAATACGGCAGTTTCGGTAATTAAGTTGGGACGCTCATGTTAGTCGTGTCAAGACCCAATTTAATGAATTTAAAAATATTTTTATTTGTATGTCATCCGTATGAGCATTTTGAGACGCCAACGTATCCGGTAGGGTCGAAATAGTCAGAAAACACTAGCCAGGGGTTTAGTTTGGGTCCCGAGATATTTTTAGGCCTAACCGGCAACCCGGGAGGGTATTTTAGTCATTCCTATTTTTGGTGAATAAGGATCTACGAATTTTAGACTGATATTATCAGCCAATAGTTGAGTCCCTTAGGGTTTTCACAACCAAAAAGCATCATGGCAGTTAGAGAAGAAGAGAGGAGAAGTTCCAAGGGTTTTCCATGGCCATAACCACCACTTAGAGGCTTTTACACCACCGTCACCACCACCGAATAGATCGGAAAGCAAGGATCATCCCCATACCGTCTACTTCATCGGATCAGAATCTTCATTACCAGGAAAGTGATTTAACTTGCAATAATTTAGCGCATATATCATCCATGTTAGTTTATAATTGGAGAATAACCTTGATTAATGATAATCGAATGGATTTGAAGAATTAAAATTGTAATTTGGGTAGGTCTTGCATGTAGTTTAATGTTGGAGATTGTAAAAGCCACGAAATTATGATTTATGGGTAGAGAACAATAAATTTGTAATGAATTATATAGTGTTCTTGAGAAAAATAGGAGAAATAGTATTTTTATGAAAAATTGGGCGTTTTAATCCAAGAAACTTATGATCCATAAGGATTTAACGATTCTAATACGTTAGAGATGATGTTGATATGTTAACAGGATGATTAATTGTAAGGATATAAATTTCCAATTGAGTCCATGTATTGTTTTGACTTAATTCCGTGAACAAAACTGTGTTTGTAATATGTCATAGGGAGAATTTTTATTTGTCACGATCCCACTTGGTCTATGACGTATTAAAGAAATTGAAGACGTTTTGGCAAAGCTACAAAGAAATAATCATGCCGATGTTTATTTGGTGCAAGTTTAATCGTCTTCAAAGTTAATTTCATTCCGAGATCACTCAGGTATGAATGCGTATAATTTATGGTGCTCGAAATTATTTTATAAAAGATAAGGATGTAATTTTTATAATGAAAATGATTTTAAATGTTTTAAAAGTGTTTTAATGATTTAAAGTTCGTTTTATGATGATAAGCTCGAAATAGAGTTTGACTAATTTGTATCTCTTTGTTAAGAGACGTTTTTATCAGAAAGTCAAAGAAAGTCAAACTTTGGGAGGTCACTTGAATGACATTGGATCTCATTCGAACGAGATACAATGTCGCTCGAACGACATGCTTAAGTCGTTCGAACGACACATTTTTTGAGGCGGTATTTAAATCCTATTTAAATAGTGTTTGCATCATAATTTCGGAAGTGTGCTTTCTGGAAAATAGTTTTACGAACCAGAACCTTGTTTGCACATGGTTTCTAAGGTTTAAAAGTCTTAAACACATCCTTAGAGTTTGCAAAGAACCGAGTTATCGTTCTTATATGATTACGTGATGTTGTTGCACCAAAGTTGTTGTTCTACACATTGAACACAAAGGGTTTTGCGGTGAAAAAGCGACAGACATCGTGTTCGACATCGTAGATGTATCAAAGCCATATCGGAGGACACCGAGACATACATGGACGCGTGTGTTGTGGACAGAGATCGTGGAAGACGAATTTTTTGCATGGGCACTATTGGAAAACGGTTGAAGATCAGAAGGAGCGTCAAGACCCGTGGGGATCGAGTCTTAGTGTAAGGCTAATCTGTCTTTGTAAAACCATTATTCATAGTGATTGTCTGGCTTGGGCCGTCCGAGGTTGTTTTCCCGTTTTGGGTTTTTTCCTCGTACATCCGGCGTTGTGAGTATTCTTTACTTTACTTTACTTGCTTTAATCACTAGATGCGTGTTTAGGATTAATCAAGATAAAATTGGTTTAAAGTGAGAATTGAAATTTCACAACTTGGTTTGGTGGATAATTAAAAGTTGGATCTTTTTCGAAGAAAAATTGGTTTTGTTTAAAACACACATATCGGGCCACTCACGTTTCACAAATTGGTATTAGAGCTAGAAAACATATTTTTATTTGTTTTGTGATCCCGTGTGTTTTCAAAGATGAATTCTGGATATAATGAATTTTCTCGAACTCCTGTTTTTTATGGCACTAATTATATTTATTGGAAGATGAGAATGAGATGTGATTTAAAATCTATTGATGAGAGGGTTTGGCTTGCAGTTGAAAAAGGTTGGACACCTCCAGTCACTATTGTAGGTGAGGTCACTAGTTTAAAGCATGTTGAGTCTTGGACCGAAACTGAACAAAGACTTGCACAATATAATTCTAAAAGTCTGCACATTATTTCTTCACATGTCACACAGGAAGAATATAATATAATTATGACTTGTGAAACATCAAAAGAGGCTTGGGATATTTTGGCACTCACTCACGAGGGCACTAGCACGGTTAGGGCGTCAAAACTTCAAAATCTCACTACACAGTTTGAGACCATTAGGATGTTAGAGAGTGAGATCTTTGATGAGTTTTATGCTAGGTTGTCCAAAATTATCAACTCGTCGTTTAACCTAGGTGAGAAAATTCCCGACAACCGTGTCATTAAGAAAATCCTTAGGTCGTTGCCTAGTAGGTTTGATGCAAAAGTGACCATTTTAAACTCCTTGGGTAGGTTAGAGTCAACGAAACTAGAAGAGATTGTAGGTGACTTACAAACCTATGAAATCGACATGATTACCTCCAAGCAAGTGCCTAAGAAAGAAAAGGGTATTGCTTTGAAAACCCGGAAGGAGGAAATTAAAGTTTCGGATTCCGATTTCGATTTCGATTTTGAGGATGTTGCTTTGTTGGCAAAGAAATTTAAAAAATTTATTAAGTTTCAAAAGTAATCGAAAGATGCCAAGAAATTTGAAAAATTCAAGAACAACAAAGTAGATCCCACCTCTAAGGATAAGTTTGAAAAACCTAAGAGAGATGAGTCGGATAAGTGTTTCGGGTGTGAGGGGTACGGTCACAAGGTTAAGGAGTGTCCCACTAGACTTAAGAAAGAGGGAAAGCAACCCATTGTCTATAGTGCCACCTTAAGTGATAGTGAACCGGAAGAAGGAGAGAGTTCCCCCATTGAACGTAACTTTACTACGTTTATGGCATGTCATGTGAGTGACGACGACAATACTCATGTGAATGACACTTTCGAGGAGGTTTTGAGTGTATCCCATGTTAGTGAGGGTGAAGAGAGTGACGGGGAGGAGATAGATGTGAAAAAATTGCAAAATGCGTTTAATGAGTTGTATGCCGAAACGGTGAAGGTGAAAAAGGCTAACTCAAAATTGCAATTTAAATTGAATGAGCGTGCCATAGAAAATAATGATAGTTTGATTGAGGATCTTAGGGAATGAGAGAAGAAGTTTAGGGAGAAACTAGAGTTTGTGGAGAAAGAGAGAGACAATCTCCGTGGTTTGATGGAGTCCTTAAAAAAGGACATTTTAGAGTTTGAGGACACTAGGCGTTTACTCGAGTCTAGGATTCACAAGTTGGAGGAAAGGTTGAAAGACTCGTCTAGAGTCAAGTTTGATTTGGAGTCTAGGTCGGAGAAGTTAGATAAAATCCTAGGCACCGTCCAAATTAAGGGAGATAGGGAAGGCATAGGTTTTAGTGAGAGAGTTGTTCCCATTCCCCCCGCACGTGCGAGACACACTAGGATGGTTAGAAAAGGTCCACATAAAGGTAATCATTCCCAGAACCGCTGCACTTGCACAGTTTGTGGTAGGAAAGGTCACCTTTGGCATTATTGTTACAACCTTAGACACGCTCCTAGGAAGTTTAGGAATAAAGTTGCCCGGTTCCCCACACCCACATGCGTCGTTTTACACCTACTTGGGTTAGGAAATCGGATTTAGTGGCCTTAGGAATTAAACTTCATGATTCTCGTTTGGGTGCACTTGATTCTTCCCATGCTAAATCTAAAGGATGATAGTGTTGCCATGTTTGTCATATGCTAGTTTGCTTCATGATATATTCATTGCTAGTATTATGACATATGTATCATTTTGTATTATAATTCTCATTTGTTTGAGTCTTATTTGAAAAATACAAAAAGATTTTGTTTTTGAGAAAACTTTTGAAAATCCAAAAAGATTTTGCTTTTCTTTGAGTCAAAATATGTTTGAAAAGCCAAAAAGATTTTCGGTTTTTGTTTTTGAGTTTTCATGTTTGATGTGGCATATTGGTGTGCTAAGACCCCCCCCCCCCCCCCCCCCGCATCGTTTCATTATCCATGTGGCTAGGACATTTGGTCATTATTATCGATACTTAGAATGATCTTAACCATTGTTTATATGGTGTGGTTTCGAAGTTGATATGCATTTTGATTTGAATTTATATATATGCCAACATTGCACACATGCACGAGTTTATATAGATGTTTGACTTCTCTTGCATATTTGAATTTAGTGAGGCGTTCTTATCTCAATCTTGTCATCTATGCGTAAGTAAACTTAAGGAGAAGTGTGCATGTAAGAACCGTTTACCGTGAGGATTTGAATTAAAAAAATGATCAGTGATTCACGGGAAAGGGTTGCGAGAGTTCAATTTAACTCATCGTGAAAGCCACCATTTAAAAAGAGCCCAAAAAGAAAAGGCAATATGCTAAGAAAAGGGCCAATAAGATTTTCTCTAAGTTGAGAATGCTAGAAACCTCAAAAGAACTTGAAAAATTATGTTTATATGAGGGTGTTTGGTTGTAGAAAATTTAAACGGGTTTTCACATCTAATCCTAATGTTGAAACATTGCAATTTGACACTATTGTTTGTAGAATCGTCAAAATTCTGGATTTGTGTGCATGTAGTATGTTTAGTTCATTGAGCTCACACTTTAAATTTTCATATGGCTATGATAAAGTTTGATGTTTTATCGCTATCAATTAGAGCTTCTTGATCGTTTCGATGTGTTGGAATTGTGACTCATTTGTTGTAGTTTCACGCCCATACATTCCATGCCCATGTTTGAGCACATCGGTACCATGTTTGCATGTAACTCGCATTTTTTAGTTTTAATGAGTTTTTGCACTTTGTGTTAAAATCTTACTGTTTTAACACTGTTTTGCTTCTGTCAGTCCCTTCCTGGAATTTTTTTGTGAAAGTTTTTTCACTGGGCAATACTTTATAATATTTCTGGGAAACTGGGAATTTTTGGCAGGTCGCGCGAAGTCGTTCAAATGACATTGCATCTCGCGCGAACGACTTTTGTCTTCGTTCGAGCGACTTCCTCATCTCGTTTGAGCGAAGTCCCTGGCTCGTTCGAACGACAGGGTGAAAAATGGCTTCTGATTGGTTTGCAGTCCTCTGGTTTAATATGATATATTTTTGGTACTGCGGGAAGCATTTCTGGACTGTTTGGTTATATGCAGGTTCTTTTATGTTCCAAATTAGTTTTTGCATATGAGTCGGTTTATCACACTTGATTTGATTGGTATACTCTTTGTGTGTTTCCTTAGTTTACTAGCTACTGACTTATCATTGTTTGATCATATTTAGCTGGTGGTTTCATGATTATCCAGCAGTTTTCATTTGTTTTCAATTGATATCAACTTGATTCTATTTGGTATCATATTCTCATGCTAGATATTGGTTTATCTTTTCACCGGTTTGTCTATTCGAGACAAAAAGGGGGAGAGATTTGGTATGTGATGTAGGGGAGATTTGTTGAGCGCTTATATTTGTTTCAAATTGGTATCAAATAATTGTTCACATGTTTCAAATGATTTGTTCTTATTAAAAATATAAATTGGTATCATTTGTTCCTCCATACTTCACTAGGTATCTGTTTGTCTGTTTCATGTGTGTAGGTATGCTTCAGCGATTTGAGATTTCAAGTCTACATCACATTCAGACAGTTCATGCTTGTCGGTGCTACATATATTAGTCCGTGTCCTGTATTTTTGATTTTGGGTTTATGGGTTAGGCATTTCACTGGTTTAGTTTTGTCCCAGAATAGTCAAAGGGGGAGATTTGTAAGGACATAAATTTCCAATTGAGTCCATGTATTGTTTTGACTTAATTCCGTGAACAAAACTGTGTTTGTAATATGTCATATGGAGAATTTTTATTTGTCACGATCCCACTTGGTCTATTATGTATTGAAGAAATTGAAGACGTTTCGGCAAAGCTTCAAAGAAATAATCATGCCGATGTTTATTTGGTGCAAGTTTAATCGTCTTCAAAGTTAATTTCATTCCGAGATCACTCAGGTATGAATGCGTATAATTTACGGTGCTCGGAATTATTTTATAAAAGATAAGGATGTAATTTTTATAATGAAAAATGATTTTAAATGTTTTAAAAGTGTTTTAATGATTTAAAGTTCGTTTTATGATGATAAGCTCGAAATAGAGTTTGACTAATTTGTATCTCTTTGTTAAGAGACGTTTTTATCTGAAAGTCAAAGAAAGTCAAACTTTGCGAGGTCGCTCGAACGACATTGGATCTCATTCGAACGAGATACAATGTCGCTCGAACGACATGCTTAAGTCGTTCGAATGACACATTTTTCGAGGCAGTGTTTAAATCCTATTTAAACAGTGTTTGCATCATAATTTCGAAAGTGTGCTTTCTAGAAAATAGTTTTACGAACCAGAACCTTGTTTGCACATGTTTTCTAAGGCTTAAAAGTCTTAAACACATCCTTAGAGTTTGTAAAGATCCGAGTTATAGTTCTTATATGATTACGTGATCTTGCTGCACCAAAGTTGTTGTTCTACACATTGAACACAAAGGGTTTTGCGGTGAAGAAGTGACGGACATCGTGTTCGACATCGTAGACGTATCAAAGCCATATCGGAGGACACCGAGACATACGTGGACGCGTGTGTTGTGGACAGAGATCGTGGAAGACGGAATTTTTGCATGGGCACTATTGAAGAACGGTTGAATATCAGAAGGAGCGTCAAGACCCGTGGGGATCGAGTCTAGTGTAAGGCTAATCTGTCTTTGTAAAACTATTATTCATAGTGATTGTCTAACTTGGGTCGTCCAAGGTTGTTTTCCCGTTTTGGGTATTTTCCTCGTACATCCGGCGTTGTGAGTATTCTTTACTTTACTTTACTTGCTTTATTCACAAGATGCATGTTTAGGATTAATCAAGATAAAATTGGTTTAAGGTGAGAATTGGGATTTCACAACTTGATTTGGTGCATAATTAAAAGTTGGATCTTTTTCGAAGAAAAACTGGTTTTGTTTAAAACACACATATCGGGCCACTCACGTTTCACATTGGTGAACTTTCTTGGGAGTTTGGGACGTTGTAATGAAGAATTAGAGGTGTAAAAATGATGGAAACCCATAACTGTTTAAGAGAAATCTAGGTTAATACATGTTTGGTCGATCGATCGACTCAAGAATTTCGATCGATTGACGATCGATCGATCAATCCCTTTTTTCCGATCGATCGACCCCTTCTGATTTTTGGAAATTGCTTTCCCTTAAAGCTTAATATGAATCCCAGGGCCGATGATGATTCTGAGGATGTTTAAATTGATATTGTGGGACTTAATTAAGGTCAGTAGGGTCTTAGTTGATGCCGAGAAAAATGGTTTACCTTATGGAATTGAATGCTATTGCTTACGAGAGTCTACCGAGTGAGGTACGATTAGAAATCGTTCAAATTGAAACTATAATGGAAATTAATGATCATGTAAGGATAAGAACAGTAACGGAGGGACTTTAAGTCACTGAGATAACATTAGAAACTAATTGGAGACCTAGTAACCTTTTAAGATAGGTTTAAGTACTCAAATTGATACGACGAGAGAGTTATAAAGCTAAATACATATTACATATGATGTTCGGGATAAACTTGCTACGTACGAGACTTACTAGATGGAATGTGTGAATACCTATATTGAAATATGGTTACTTAGGTTGTATGAATGCCTAGTATATGGATTTCTTATGTGTATGACATACCTACCATACTTTCTATCACGGGAGTTTAGTTTTTTTTTTAGAAAAGGACCTTCTTATCCTTGTGTGCCTTTAGGGGGATTTAGACTAGTACCTTAAGGACATAGGACTGTGAACGACTTATTTGTGAGTTGATAAGTCATCTAACCACGGGAGCGTAGGTATGTGCATGACCCATGGGTATGTGAACTATATTCGCCTCCAATATGTGTGATTTGTATTCTGACGGTTCCTGAGTGATTCGAAACATGTGATCCTTACGTATGTGATGTACATGGATTTGATAGCAGAGTATGCGTGCACCACAACTTAGCCTAGGGGTACCTTATATATATATATATATATATATATATATATACTGAGAGTGATTTATATATGTACTTGTGACTGGTTCACTGCTGCTTAGTAGATGTGAATAACTAAGATATTGTAATGGACAAAGAATGTGAGAAAATAATTAATACTTGAGATAAGTAATATAATGAATGCGAAAATGGGTTATGAATATAACTTACCTGGATATTTAGAGTAGACATCCTATGGTAGAATACGAAAGAGGACGTGGTATAGACTAGTTATTTAGCGACATAACTAGGATGAATTAAGGGCATACGTTAGGCGTGCACATTAGTTGAGAGGTGAGAAACTCATGTGAGAGTAAGCAACTTACGTGTTTATAATATGTGTTGTTTAATTGTAATTTAAACATTTGCTAAACTTTTAAACTGTTTTCACCTCGGGCTCTGACCCATTTTCCTCCAAATTTATTTTGTTTTGTAAAAATATTTTTAGGTGCCCAGCCATAGGGACGCCAAGCATAGGAGTTCCATTCTGATGACGTGTTGTAGCTGCTGTGGAAGCTACATGATCTTGGTATTATACGCCTTCATATTTATCCTTGGTTCCTTCAGAGTCATTTGTATCAGTTAGGGCATATCACCCATTCTTATTTGGAGGTTGTAGTTACAGACTATCATTATTTCGATTATTAGTTTATTTATTCAGACTCTTGTATTGGGACTTTATTTACTCTGGCATTATTATTATTGGAGTGTTTACTCCAAACTCAGTTTATTTCCTTTCATTGATTATTCATTTGAGATTTTTTATGCGAATAATGGTTGTTGACTTAATTACTTTGATAATGTTTATTTTAATTAGTAAAATTTGGCATCTCTTTTTTTAAATATTAGGTGGTTAGTAATAAATTAAATGTTTTTGACAGTGATGCTACAACTGAATCAACTTGATATTCTGTATTAATTTCATAAAGGAGTAGCTACCCGGTATTTAATTAGACGGGGTGTTACAGGTGGCATCAGAGCATTAAGTTCTAGTGTCCTTTAGGATCTGTGCGACTTATTATGCTTTCAGCATAGCTTTCTTTGATATAGAGCCCTATGTTTAGGATTGTGGATTTCTTTGGTGAGGTTTATGATAGCGAATCTTATCATTCGGATGTGTTCGTGTGTCGAACAATGCAGTATGTCTTGCGAGTTGGGCGGACAACAGGAGACAAAACTCAGTTGAGGTTATAAAGTATATTCGAGAATGATGACCGTAGTTGAGGTCACCCCTATTATGTCACGGAAGGCCAGGACAATACAAGACGGTTAAGGCACAATATATGACTTTCAGGAACCACTATTGTAAAAAGTGGGGTCAAAGTAGACTCACCCAGCAAGGTTGGAATGGGAGAGAGTCAAGCGAAACATTGAAGAGAACCATCAGTGGAGGTACTAAAAATACGGAAATGGCGTGTGTTAGTCAACGATGGTAAAACATGCAAATGCGTGGGCATATGTCGGAGTATGGAAAATCGGGAGTGAAAATATAGGGTAAAATTTTTCTTGGCTCGTAAGAGCGGAGTTACAAAGGTGAGAGGCGACCACCACACTTAGAAGTGGAATGTATTGTTAAGAGAAGGAGCATACGTATGGCTTGGCCATAAGTTTCTTCATCAGATGTTCAGGATAAGATGCAAACGTTGTTCTGAACTCACATAAGAGGGTCGGACAGAGGTCACTTTGTGAAAAAAATTAATTAATTAGCAAACCTTACACCGAACGAAGTAGGTGCAATGGAGAAGAGCACATTAAAAGGGAAAAATTATCTTACAAGAAGAATTGTTAGTACTTTTGGGGAATTCTGCTTGGATGGTCAATGCAGTTGATAACAATGTCGCGTTTTGTTAATATGGAGGTAAACGCTTCCTTGTGTGGGGAGCTACAAGAATAAAAAATTTTAGATAAAGTAAGACTGGGGGAAATGGTATTGGTGAAGCACCACAAAGGGGAGACCCATCGGGGGACCCGTTAAAATGATTTGAATAGCTGAATTATTACCGAGCGATAGTGATTTCAGTAAGAGATGTGGAAACTAGTAGTGAGTTCCTTAGGGCCATCAAAGCTAAGGGAACAACGGAGGTAGTCATCAGAGTCGAGACTACTAACGTCCGAGAGAAGGACCACCTTAACATGGCCAGTGTGACCGGGGATAAGTGGATATGTGTAGAGGTATTTTATGGGGAGTAAAACCCATGCGTTAAAGTTTTCGAAGCAGGTAGAGGAATAAGGGTATGGTGCCTAGCAAGGGCAAGAGTTATTGAAATTTTCGATTTGGTACGGACAGGTATGTTAAGTCCAGGAACCATTTGAATAGCCAGGACGATTGGCAAGATAGAAGTATTAGTTATATCCTCAGATGATGATGCGTGTTATATGTGTAAGGATCGAGTTACTACATTTTTATTATTTCTACATTCGCATGCGAGACGAGTTTAGTGAGTGTCTCGGAAATATTATTATTTTTGTGAATATTTTCCCTGGTATAGTGGGATTACCTTCAGTGTTATCCGTGGAGGATGAATGGGCGTATTGATAGTGATATATAATTTATTGAGATTACTCGTTTTAGTGTTGTGTTATACGAGTATGATGTTATCCTAATTATGGTTTTATAATATGCTTAAATCGATAGTTTGCGGATATTATAAGTCTATCGAGGTTACTACCTTGGTGTAGAATGTTTTGTTCTGGCAAGTCCCCATCTACGAGAGGGCCGGACTCGCGTTTATATATTTGTATATAGGTATATATATTGTTGAGACTTCGAAAAGTATAATGGTCTCAGATATTTGTTCCAGGTATGTGTAGGGACTTTATTGATATGATTCGGAGTGTTTCGTTTACTGTTCAGGCAAAAAAAAAAGATTTAGCTGGTTATTATAATTAACGCTCAAGATGTGGTAATAAGAAGAGTGCATTGTTATAACACCCTTTAGAGATGTGGAAGTTAATACTCATAGTTATAAGACTGGGGACGGGATTTTGAGAACCCCGATTATATTTGCTTGATGTTTATGGAAGGTGATTTCCATCAATGTTAAGAGACAGTGTCTTTCAGAAGAAGTTCCTTGTTTAAGTGTAATTGTGAAAAGAGACGTAACTTTGTTGTCAAGAGACGGGAATATAGGGGTACATGTTATGGACCGAGGGCCTAACGGATTCTGATGACCAACAATGCTAGGAAGTAGTGTATCAGGAGGGTTCCTTATTTGGATTTATCTTTACGAGATATCCCACGCATGAAACTTAGCATAAGATTGGTAGTAAGGAGATATTTAGCCATTCGTCCATGATTCGGGTACCTCGATCGTTATGGAATTATGTAGTTATAACTGAAAGTTTAAAAAGGTAAATTATGATATAAGGCCAGTAGAGCCAGTTGCTAGTGAGGAAATACTGATAATTTTGTTTTATTTTTAGCGGGTGAAGATGAAATGTTATTTAGGAGGATTTAAATTTCAAATTCGGGGGTGATTGAGAACACCCAAGTGGTATAGCCACGTTGCAAATACAGGGACGATAAAGAGTTTGGAGTACTTATGAAGCATATTTGATGTTTAAACCCGTTTACACGTTGTATAGGGTGTATGGACACCTTAGTTTGCTGGTGTCAGAATTGCCGAAAGAAGAGACAAAGATGGGTGAAAATGTATGCTTGTAAGACTGATATTACAGAATAGTAGTGGTAGAATGGATTAAGCGTCGTGAGAAGGAAGACAATCTATAGATTCATGTGCAATCAGAGTAGCACGTCCAAAATTAGTTGAATGGCAGTGGGAAGCCATTTAAAAAGGGAGTGTCTCTTGAGAAGGCAAATAGTTAACTATTATGAACAATTTGGAGTAGTTCCACCCAATCAAATGTTAAGGGTGGCTTACGCGTAAATAGAGTGAGGATGTCAATGAGGTATAAAGAGTCCAGATGTGCACAACGTGGTGAATAGTGCATAGGCCGGAACATTTGGTATACGCCGAAGTAAGAAGAGGGTTATTAAGTACCACTTAATGGGAGGAGTTATAAGTGGAAGTCAGTGTTGAGCGAGACATAATTAGTAATCCCCACGAGCACCACTCATAGATAGAAATCGATTGGAGTAAGGGTATCAACCAGAAACTTGGTGTCGAGCCGACGATTCTAGTAGCGGAAGAGTCAAGATGGTAAATTTCTCTGATAGGTTGCAATCATAAAGATGAGTAATGAGTTCCTTCGAATGTGTGTAACGAATTATCAAGAAGGAAATATATTATTATATTCGTGGGTGATTTACACTATTAGATAATGACTGCGCCGGTATGAGGTCCTACACATTATTAATCTGAACGAGGATGATATACCCGAAATCCACCTTCGATATGGGGTATAAGGAAGTAGTGGGAATAATTTTTTTTTGAGAAAGTTGTATCACCTATAGCACGAAGAATAGGTGCAAGGTGATTGACGACTGGTGGAACTGTATGAAAGAAATTTTTGATTCATGGCGATCATTTCATTTTCAAAACGGGTATAACTAGTAAGTGAGGTATATTGTGGTAATGGGGAGAAGATATTACCTAATGGTACAATTGGGTGAAAGCACCTGTATCTATTCATAGTGGACAAGGTTCTTACTAAGGTTTGGTGTGGATAAACCTTATCATTCTTTCTTTGGATGTTTAGAGGTGACCGAATTATCAGAGTTTTAGATCAGTCAGGAGTTAGAGTCCGATGACTAAAATGGGATAGCCACCAACTATCGTGAGTGGTTTTCCCCTTGTGTAAAAGTCACAACGTCGAAAACAGAGATATAAAGAACGAACAAGAGCAGTCAGATGTTCTATGGTTTCTCTCAGGATGGGAGTTTTGTGTCTAGATAAACGCGGGAGTTAATACGTAGTGAGGTGCGGACTCACAATAATATTGAGACAGTCTGACCAATGATGTGTAGGCTATTCTTATTCGAATGTTGTTTAGTAAGAGAACAACGTGAGGTGCATTTATTGAGGTGTAACCCTATAACTGATAAAGTGTCAAGAGTTCAACAAGATTGTTGTGAAGCGAGTGATGTAGTGATTAAGCTTTTCTTCGTATTTTGTTTTGAGTACTAGAGGATACCAATATTTCCAGGTATGCCTATTTTTCCGAATTTCTGGATGAAATTCCGTTATTAGGGGGGAAGTATGTAATACCCCGTAATTTATGGCTTTTAATTATGAGATTAATTAAATGAAATTGGGATAATTGATTGAAAATTAATTCGAATTTAAATAACTAGCAAGACGAGAGTTAGTATTTAACAATGATGATAATGTTGAATATTGCTGAGTGATTATGGTAATATGTGATTATTGAATTTATTAAAACTGTCGTGAGTTGAAAATACGGCAGTTTCGGTAATTAAGTTGGGACGCGTATGTTAGTCGTGTCAAAACCCAATTTAATGGATTTAAAAGTATTTTTATTTTTATTTCATCCATATGAGCATTTTGAGTGTGCCAACGTGTCCGGTAGGGTCGAGATAGTCAGAAAACACTAGCTGGGGGTTTAGTTTGGGTCCCGGGGCATTTTTAAGCCTAACCGGCAACCCGAGAGGGTATTTTAGTCATTCCATTTTTTGATGAATAAGGAACTACGAATTTTATACTGATATTATCAGCCAACACTTGAGTCCCTTAGGGTTTTCACAACCAAAAAGTATCATGGCAGTTAGAGAAGAAGAGAGGAGAAGTTCCAAGGGTTTTCCATGGCCATAACCACCACTTAGAGGATTTTGCACCACCGTCACCACCATCGGATAGATCGGAAATCAATGATCATCCCATACCGTCTACTTCATCGAATCAGAATCTTTATTACCAGGCAAGTGATTTAACTTGCAACAATTTAGTGCATATATCATCCATATGAGGTTAGAATTGGAGAATAACCTTGATTAATGATAATCGAATGGATTTGAAGAATTAAAATTATAATTTGGGTAGTTCTTTCATGTAGTTTAACGTTGGAGATAATAGCAGCCACGAAATTATGATTTATAGGTAGAGAACAATAAATTTGTAATAAATTATATAGTGTTCTTGAGGAAAATAGGAGAAATAGGGGTTTTATGAAAAATTGGGTGTTTCAATCCAAGAAACTTATGATCCATAAGGATTTAATAATTCTAATACGTTAGAGATGATGTTGACATGTTAATAGGATGATTAGTGAACTTTCTTGGGAGTTTGGGACGTTGTAATAAAGAATTAGAGGTGTAAAAAGGATGAAACCCATAACTATTTAAGAGAAATCTGGGTTGATACCTACTTGGTCGATCGATCGACTCAAGAATGTCGATCGATCGACGATCGATCGATCGACCCCTTTTCTTCGATCGATCGACCCCTCCGAATTTTTGGCAATTACTTTCCCTTAAAGCTTAATATAAATTTCAACGCCGATGATGATTCTGAGAATGTTTAAATTAATATTGTGGGACTTAATTAAGGTCAGTAGGGTCTTAGTTGATGCCGGGAAAAATGGTTTACCTTATGGAATTGAATGCTATTGCTTACGAGAATCTACCGAGTGAGGTACGATTAGAAATCGTTCAAATTGAAACTATAATGGAAATTAATGATAATGTAAGGATAAGAACAGTAACGGAGGGACTTTAAGTCACTAAGATAACATTAGAAGCTAATTGAAGACCTAGTAACCTTTTGAGATAGGTTTAAGTACTCAAATTGATACGACGAGAGAGTTATCAAGCTAAATACATATTACATATGATGTTCGGGATAAACTTGCTACGTACGAGACTTACTAGATGGAATGTGTGAATACCTATATTGAAATATGGTTACTTAGGTTGTGTGAATGCCTAATATATGGATTTCTTATGTGTATGACATACCTACCATACTTGCTATCACGGGAGTTTAGTTTTTTTTTTGGAAAAGGACCCTCTTATCCTTGTGTGCCTTTAGGGGGATTTAGACTAGTACCTTAAGGACATAGGACTGTGAATGACTTATTTGTGAGTTGATAAGTCAGCTAACCACGGGAACGTAGGTATGTGCATGACCCATGGGTATGTGAACTATGTTCGCCTCCAATATGTGTGATTTGTATTCTTACGGTTCCTGAGTGATTCGGAACACGTGATCCTTACGTATGTGATGTACATGGATTTGATAGCAGAGTATGCGTGCACCACAACTTAGCCTAGGGGTGCCTTATATGTGTGTGTGTGTGTGTGTATATATATATATATATATATATATATATATATATATATAGAGAGAGAGAGAGAGAGAGAGAGTGAGTGATTTATATATATACTTGTGACTGGTTCACTGTTGCTTAGTAGATGTGAATAACTAAGATATTGTAATGGACTAAGAATGTGAGAAAATAATTAATACTTGAGATAAGTAATATAATGAATGCGAATATGGGTTATGAATATAACTTACCTAGATATTTATAGTAGACATCCTATGGTAGAATGCGAAAGAGGAAGTGGTATAGACTAGTTATTTAGCGACATAACTAGGATGGGTTAAGGGCATACGTTAGGCGTGCACATTAGTTGAGAGGTGAGAATCTCATGTGAGAGTACGCAACTAACGTGTTTATAATATGTGTTGTTTAATTGTAATTTAAACACTTGCTAAACTTTTAAACTGTTTTCACCTTGGGCTCTGACCCGTTTTTGTCCAAATCTATTTTGTTTTGTAAAAATATTTTTAGGTGCCCAGTCATAGGGACGCCAAGCATAGGAGTTCCATTTTGATGACGTGTTGTAGCTGCTGTGGAAGCTACATGATCTTGGTATTAGACGCCTTCATTTTTATCCTTGGTTCCTTCAGAGTCATTTGTATCAGTTAGGGCATGTCGCCCATTCTTATTTAGAGGTTGTAGTTATAGACTATCATTATTTCGGTTATTGATTTATTTATTCAGACTCTTGTATTGAGACTTTATTTACTCTGGCATTATTATTATTGCAGTGTTTACTCCAGACTCAGTTTATTTTCTTTCGTTGATTATTCATTTGAGATTTTTTATGCGAACAATAGTTGTTGACTTAATTACTTGGATTATGTTAATTTAATTAGTAAAATTTGGCATCTCTTTTTTTAAATATCAGGTGGCTAGTAATAAATTAAATGTTTTCAACAGTGATGCTATAACTGAACCAACTTGATATTCTGTATTAATTTAATAAAGGAGTAGCTACCTAATATTTAATTAGATGGAGTGTTATACCTAAATAAATGTCCTTTTGCGAAAACATCTTTTTAGGATCTCCAAATTGAATTCAAATTCCAATTTACAGCTAGATTGTACTTTGTTAAGTAGTACTTAAATCTAACTTTCACGAATTGATGCATAATTGAATGATTTTGTTCATACTTCACCAAAAATTAAACGAAATAGATTATTATTATTTTTAATATTATTATTAATATTAATTTTAGTATTAATATTAATATTATTCAATATGTTTTAGTGTATAACGGGATAATTGCATAAAAGCATAGCAAAATTGACAAATTTTCCCACATTGATCATTAACCTTTTTTTGTTATCGGTTTGGTCACTTTTATTTACAATTCATTAATATTGTATTATTTTATTAAAATGTTGTTAAATTAGGTTGTAAATTATTCATTTTAAAAATTGACTAGTATTTTAGCGTTACCCAGCTAATTATACAACTTGTGGCAGTTGCCATCAAGGGAAATGGCTGCTTTGTATATGAGGGCCCGACTGCATTGATAGATTAAGCTGTCTTTTGCCTGCACATGACTCACTATCATTTTCTCAACCCCAAATTCCATTTTCGGTATCTTTAGATATTTATTCCCAATGCTGTCATCATAAACTTCGCAACTCACCACCGCTTACTCATATATTGCCGTACTCTTGCCATAATTATTATCAAATGTTATCACCACTCAAAAACACAATGAATAAGAAAAAGAATATTTTTGCAATCTTTATGCCTACAGATAAAAAGCCAAATTTTGTTATAATGAGAATGTGATGTTTAACATAAGTCCAACTTTAGTGGACCATCCGTTTCAGAAGAGGATAACCACTACAAATAAAAAGGATAAATTATAACAAAGTAAAATTTTCAAAGCTTTACACGCATTAAACATAAATTGTCAAAAAAATATTAGTGAAAAAGTCTCATTTTACACGTCGCTATCATGTTTCATCATCCAATTTTGTATTCACTAAAAAACTCTGTAAAAAAATATATGGGGGTTTTATTTTATTTTACAGATGTGCATGTCTTATTCTTTTATCCAATTTTTATGCAAGAATTTGAAAAAATTATTATAATATAAAATAAATTCCCAATTATTCAAACAAATTCTCAATTATACATAAAATTAATTTAAATTTAGAACCGGTTCCTAGTCTAAGTGGTCTTTACGATTCGCTGCACTAGAATTGTGTTTAAGATGTACAATTAATGTTCCTAAGTATATTTTTTTTGCTATTGAATTTTGTTTGTGATATCTTCAATTTTGCCATTTTGTGCTATTATTTTGAAGAATAATGATACATACACCTACTCTTAGTACTAATCAAGTACCGAATGCGCTTAAAATGATTATACCAAAGTGTAGGTCCCATTATGGTACAATGCATTTAAAGCACAATCGGTACTGAATTGGTACTGAGAGTTGGTGTTTGTAGCATTGCCCTACTTTGAAACATCGCAACTTTAATTCTACATGTGTATATTTTTTTACTTTTGTACTTTTTAACTAATATGATGATAAATGAGCATGATACTGAGCATCAAATTTTAAAAGGAAACATGATAACATTTTATGGTTTATCATCTTATATAATAAAATTCTAAAACTATTATAAACAATAAAATCATCGGAAGGTAATTGGTTACGCCCACACAACCTTTGACACTGAGAAAATTGGGTTCAGTCCCTCATGATCATGAAAGTTCACCATTTTTGTTGTCGATGATACCCTATTTAGCCCTTTAAAGACTTCGAAGGATTTTAGCCTCTTCTTCCTTCGAGTATGAAGACTGAGGTCCCAAGGTGTGCCCAAGACCTCTACCATATAACCTATGGCCTCTAAAGACCACATCTACTACTATGGATCAACCCAAAAAAACTAGTGGGTATTACGACACTCTCATGACAATTAAATGTATAAAAGTGTGCTCAGACCATGGAAACGAAGCTTAGCCTTACCAATATAGAAGGCACAAAGCCTCAGGCACCTCAGCTCCATACAGACTGGGGACAAATGACTCATTTGGGATGTCTAGACACCACTATGACTAATGAGAAGATTTAAACTATCTCCCCATCCCACTCCTAAGGTTCAAGCATGCTCATCCAACCTTTGACCACAAGGACTGACCTATGCAAACATCCTAACGAGTTCCGTTAAGAGTTCGTTCCTCTTATGTGTGAACACAGTACGCTCAGAATGGTCCAAGGTGATCGTTGGCCCCACGAGGCACCTCAAATGCACCACAAAGCATTCACAGGTTGTCTAGTGGGTAGGTAGAAAGTATAGGCACTATTACACCTACCGCCGCTACCATCTCCCACTTTCATTGAAGTTTTTAATCTGCATTTAATACCCAAAACAACTACCTTACACCACCTACAACCCATTCACCAACACTCTGCCTCGCCATTGTAGGGATCAGACCTCAGAGGCAGGCTACCCATGTCATTGCAGTCCACTCACACCTTCCTGAAGGTGTTGTCTATATATTGGAAGCTTTTGAAGGGTTCAAGGCATCTTGAAATCCCAAAATCATTCGAAAAATCACCATAGAAACTAGGGAAAACTTGTATTCTAGTTTCTTTTTACTTTTTATTTACTAACTAATAGTTTGTTATACTTTTATATAAGGATTGGACTGTTTTAATCTTGTTATCTTACATTATTGTGGATACTCATACTTTGAACTTTTCCATTGAGTTGTAAACCAGTTGAGAAACCCCTTGAGGAGTCCATCAGTTATTCTTAGGAGTCCCTTACACTCACCATAAAGACTTAAAAAAACCTTATAGTCTCTTGGGCAAAGCCCAAGAGATCTTATATTTGTAATATTCCCATTTACAATCTAACAAAAAAAGTAATATTGTTCATAATGGACGTAAGATCCATAGCAGAGGTTCTGAAACACTCTATATCCATGTCTCTCACTTTGACCTAGCTTTTCACAATCGAGTCTAAGGTCACACAAGGAGCACCTGCTGTAGTTGAGGTCACCAAAGAGATTTACGACATTATTATTTTTGCACTGATTGTGGAAACGATTGTCCTTTTCCTATGTAAATTTCATCCTTATCAAGGTGACAATAAATTCCAAGTTGGCTTGCTCCTTGAAGGACACGGAGGCTCGTAAAAAATAACTCCAAGATTAACTGGATTATGTTATCCGGAGACTTCCCTTAACCCTAGTGGTGGATAAGCCTGTTGGATCCCAACAAATCAAGACAGGGGAAAACCATGCCCCGCGTTGTGAAGGAAAAAATAATTATGAAAGCATAGACTATACTCCTTAGAGGTAAGTGACTCACATTCTGATTATGGATCATTTGTCACTCCCCATTAATCAGTCCTAAGGAGGTTCCAGTGTAGTAAAGCCCTCGGATAATGAAATTTTGAAAATGCAAGACGTGTTGGGGAATTTTCTCTACCAGTATAAAACTAAAAATTCCAATACTATTAAGTTAGGTCTCAAAAAGACTATATCTCCCTTCTCTAATTAAGTTCAAACATTACGCTCCCCCCTTAAGCGGAAGATGATTAATATCGAACCCTTTTATAGGATTAAATATCTCATCAGCCATTTGGAAACTTATAGATCATTAATGCTCTTACAAGACACCCTTAATGAAGTTATCTATAGAAATATCCTAGTTACTTTGAGGGGGATAACTTGGAACTAATTGGATAAGATCAAACAAGGAACCATTAGAAACTTTATCAAACTGACATGATTTTTTGTTAATCATTTATTTAGATCCCATAAGATAAGGAAACCTATAATTTCCTTGCCCCATTTCAAACAAAAGTCTAGAGAGACTCTTAGGGATTATGCTAAGAGGTTCAATTAACAATCCTTATAAGCTGATGACCTAAATGACACCATTTGTGTGGTTGTCTTCATCTTAGAACTCACTTAAGAGGATTTGCTGATGTCTTTTAACAAAAGACCCTTGTAGTCCTTGATAGAGCTATTAGAGAGAGCCGAGGAGTACATGAATACTAAAGATGTGATCACCACGAGACATACAGTGTCTTGCTCTCAACATGGGAAAACGAAAGAGGTGTTCTCCCACCTTAGAGAATCCACTAAGGCCTCAAAGACCAAGAAAGAGAAGACTGCTAGAAATAAAAATGGACTCCGGTAGGAAAATACTTCACTCCTCTCATATCGACCATTTAAGAAGTGTTCACAGTTGTGGAATTGTAAGATCTTTTGCCTCAACCAAAGACCACTATGCCTCCATAAGATAAGAGGGACAAGTCCAAGTACTATCGGTTCCACAAAGAACATTATCACAACATCAATGAGTGTTTCAGCCTCAAAGAATCCATTGAAGGAGTGATCAAGTTAGGGTACCTCAAAGAATTATTTGCTAAAGATGTTGAAAAGGCTCAATGTAACAAAAAGAACAAGGATGAAGTCATATTGATCGATGTCAACACCATATCAGGGGGCTTATCTAGATATGGGCATTCCTTCATTCTAAAAAAATCTCACCTCAGACGCATGCAGTAAGGAGGACCTCAGGTTAATAAGATGTATTGCCTAAGTCAATCTCCTAAGGAGGTCCCTATGATGGTCTTCATAGATACAGACCTCAGAAGGACCCCCCCCCCCCCCCATATAATAACACTTTGGGCATGACTATCATAATACGGAAGGCTAATATGAGAAGGGTGTTAATTGACATAGGGAGCTCATAAAATATTTTATTTATAGATACTTTTAAAGCTACAGGTCTAACCTTAAAGAATAAGCTTCATATCACAACACTTTTGATCACTTTCAATGGATTAATGACATATTCTATGGAGTTTATCCATATTCCCTCATTATGGGTTCGAAGTAATGTTGCTTCACCATTTGAGATAAGTTCCTAGTAGTGGACCTATCCTCAGCCAATAATGTTATTATGGGCAAACCCTCACTTAATGATTTAGATGATGTCGTGCACCCGAAGGAGGCTAATGAGTTTCCCAACCCCCATAGGCGTGGGAGAACATTTTGATAACCAAAATAAATATTGAGAATGTTATTATACATATATAAGGAAGAAAAATAACCTTAGAAGCAGCATAAAACCCATCAAAAGTTCTTAAAAGCTCCGACAAAGATATTGAGGCCCTGATAAAGCCTCTATCCACCTCCTTAAAATCATCTAAGCTTCCCCATGAAATCATATGCATAAAATTTTGAAATGTGGACAGTTGGATCCACGATATATAGAGAAAAATTTGAGGGGAGAACTGGCTGACGATCTCACCAGTGTTTGCATCAACGAAACATTTATGGTCTTCAGATTGTAGTTGGTCTTAATTCCTCCCTCGGAGAAGAATTGATCCAATTCTTAAAAGAAAACATAGTTGTGTTTACTTGAAACCACTCAAACATGATTGGTGTTAATCCCAAGGTTATTGTCCACTATCTCAACATGGACCCTGACTATAGGTCGATTCTCTAAAAGAAAAAAATAATATCTTCTGAGTGAAATGCAACAGTTGTGGAGGAAGTTAATAGCTTATAAAAGTCAACTTCATTAGACATATACATACCATGAATGGTTAGCCAATGTGGTGTTAGAACCCAAGACTAAAAAAATAGAGAATGTATGTGGACTTCTTTGATCTCAATAAGGCATGCCCATATACCATTATCATTTTCCATGAATTGACACTCTAGCGAACTCCATGGTTGGACATGGGATCCTGTCCTTCATGGGCACATATTCTAGTTATAATCAAAACAATATATCACCCATTGATGATGAGCAACCATCATTCATCATTTGAAAAAAGTTACATATTGTTATAAAGTTATACCTTTTGGACTGAAAAGTACAAGTCTTACATATTAAAGGATGGTGAATACCATCTTCCAAGATTTGGTGAGTAAGTCCTTGGAGGTTTATGTTGAGTATACTCTGGTCATAATCTTGAAAGCTCATGATCATGTTCAAAATCTCAGAGAAACCTTTACAATTCGCAGAAAGAATCATATGATCCCGAATCCAAATAAATGTGCTTTGGGGGTTACATGAGGGAAATTTTTAGGCTTCGTGGTCACAAGACATGGTATAAAAGCCAGCATAGAGAAGATCCAATAATTTTTGGATACAAAATCCCCTAAAACAGTCAAATATTTCCAAACCCTAGATGGACGAGTTATTTCCCTTAACTAATTTATTTTTAAGACCACTGAAAAATGTACACCCCCTTTCAAAATCTTGAAAAAAAATGGTGGACACAAAAGGCGAATGAGGCCTTTCAAAACCTGGAGAAGTATTTGGGTTTTCTTCCCCTCTTATCCAGAACCGTTACAGGCAAAGATTATTATCTCTATCTTATTTTTTCTCCCAACACAGTTAGCTTGTCGTTATTTAGGTAAGAGTACAGAGTCTAATATCTAGTGTATTACATGAGCAAAGATCTGCGAGGTTCTGAGTGCAAGCAACCAAAGATGGATTTACTTATAGTCTCACATCATAGTGGTTATGATAAATCAATAACTCCGCCAGATCTTACACAAGCCCAATACCTCAGGAAGGCTTCTAAAATGGCCTATGGGTTTAATTGATTTCAACATGAAATATCAGTCGAGAAATGATATCTAAGGTCAAACCTTGTCGACTTTATAGCAGACTTTAACAACTTGGAGGGGGTGGAAGAAGAGTTTCAAAGATCAAAGGGGAAAGAATAAGCAATGTTAAAAGATCCCAAGCTCCATTTTTTCTAGGATTTAAACCCCAACATCCCAATATAGATATTAAACATAGATGAATCCTCTAACAGCCGAGGAAGCGGTGATGATCTTCACCTTATGATTCTAGAAGGTGGTACAATCTATCCTAATGTCCATTTTAAATTCAAAGCCTCAAATAATTAAGCCGATTATAAGGGCCTGGTAGGTGGCCTAGTTTTTTCCAGTAGTGATTCTAAATTGGTGGTTAATTAAGTCATTGAGAGCTATGAAGGTAAGGGAGATCGTATGGCAGGATATTTGGTACTTGTCAAAAACCTCACGCACATAATCCCAAAGTTCAGCATCAAAAGGATACCTAGAGCATACAACTTAAAATATGACCATATTTATGAGAGTTGCCTCCTTAGATGAGTCAACCCCAGTGTTTTGGTAGTTGCACTAGATTAACCAAGCATTACTCAACTCTGGATCAACATGCCAAGTGATGAACTAAGCTCAGGCTGGATAACTCCCATCAAGGAATACCTCAGGGATGGAAGTCTACACAAGGATAAACTCCAAGATACATGCCTAAAGTCTATATCATTAAGATACTGCATAGAAGATGGAGTCCTATTAAAAAATGGTTTTGCACTACACCTCAGAGACGCCTCGATCCTTAAAAGGACTACTACATTATGAGAGACCTCTACGAAGGTGTCAATGGTGCCCACAATGGTTGCAAGACCTTAGTCTACAAGTTCTTAAGCCAGGGGTAATTTTGGCTAACCTTAAGCAAAGAAGAAAATGATTTGGTACAATGTTGCAATAAATTTTAAAGGTTTTCCTTCATCCCAAAGAAACTAGAAGGGAAAATGGACCATATTCTAAGCACAGTTCCCTTTGCTCATTGTAAAGTGGGCTAACGCTAAGTCTTTGGTTACCATTATAAGGAGAAAGACCACCAATTTTGTGTGAAAAATATCATTTGCAAATTTGTCCTTCCAAAGTCCATTATCTCAAATAAGGGGAAACAATTTGAGAACCACGCATTCCGATAATTCTACGCACTCTGCCAGCAGCCACTAATCTCCACATGTTCACCCTCGGGAAAATGGGGAAGTGAAAGTGACTAATATAACTATATTCCAAAGACTTAATAAGATGTTAAAAATGACCAAGGGTTAATGGGTTAAAGATTTGTCGAGCATCCTGTAGGCCTACAGATGCACTGTTAAATTTCATATTAGGGAGATGCCTTTTTACTTGACCTATGGAACTAAGGAAATTGTTCCCACTGAGGTAAAGATTCCAACAAACAAGGTGGCTCAGTTTGAGACAGAGGCCACTAATGAAGGACTTAAATTGTCCATATATGAGATAAATCAACACCATTAAATAACATTGATAGGGATGGCATCATATAAATACAATATAATGTCCTACTTCAACATAAAAGTATCCATAAAGAGCTATAGGTGGATGATTTGGTCCTAAAAGAGGTCACCATCACAACCAGAAAGCTAAGCGAAGGGAAATTAGGCCCTAAATATGAAGGACCTTGCATGGTTACTAAAATCGCTAGGCCAAGATGCTACCAGCTAAAAGATATAAAGGGATATGAGCAACCCCTATAAACATAAAGAATCTTAAAAAAATATTTTTAATTATATACTTTGTTTCCGAAGTACAATGAAAGGAAACTTTTTTCTATCATGTTTGTCTCTTTGTAGTATATAAAAAGTTACAAGGTTCCAATCCATGGCTATAAACAAAGTCTAAGGTCTAATGAATCTAACTTGCAAACTAAAAGATCTTCAAGGCGTTCATCCTTGGTTCCCCAATAGACTTCAAGGTCATATAGCCCACACAAGGAGTTACAAGTCATTTATATCTGAATCTTAAAAAGATGTTGAGGTCGAAGAATCTTAGACATGTAACTCTTAGAATTAGAAGGTCCTCATCCTTGATCCCCCTCCCCCCCCAAAAAAAAGTTCTAAGGTCTAAGGACCCATAATAAGAAAAGTTGCAAGGCATCCATCCTTAACTCTAGTAAATGGTTTGAGAATCCAGTTAAGGTCTCAGGACCCAAGACAGGCATTCCAAAGGACTTTAAATCAAGATCTTTTTCAAAAACCATAAATTTCAAAATTTCCAGCCTTAACATGAAAATATTTTTTCGGGGGACAATCATTAAAGTTCAAAAGATTTATTAAACCAAACACCAAAAATATCAAGTTTTAAAATCCCAACTCTCAGTTTTTAAGGGGGGCAAGTGTCTGCATTAAAAAAAATGACTCAGGCATTTCAGGTTATCTAAGGCTTTCATCCATAGTTTTTACAAGATCTAAGGTCTTAGGACTTATAACTGAAAAATAATTTCAAGTTATCTAAGGTGTTGAATCTTAGTATCTACAAGTTCTAAGGTCTTATGTCCCTTAGCAAAACCAAATTTCAAGCTATCTTAGTCTTTCGTCCTTACTTTCCACAAGTTCTGAGGTCTTAGGAACCATAGTAGAATAAAAATTTCAAGTGATCTAAGGCTTTCATCCTTTTTTTCTAAAAGTTTTGAGATCTTAAGCCCCATAGCTAGACAACATTTCAAGTTACATTAGGCTTTCATCCTTAATTTTTAAAGTCTCGAGGTCTTACGACCCTTGGCAAAATAAATTATTTCTCAAGGCTTTCATCATTGGCACAGATTTGAGGTCTTAGTATCGTTTGAGATATTTCATATATGGTACCATATTTATTCACCATTTTATTACTAAGAAAAATAAAGGGATGTGGGATACCTCACATACCTCAAACACAATGATTGTTTAAAAGAAAAGAAAAAAAATTCCTTGTCAAAGCAAACAAAATGCAATAACAAACAAGAGTTAATTTAAAATGTTGGCATTTATATTAATAGACTTTCGATACAAAACCCACCAGGGGCAAAAGAAAAAATATAAATATGAAATCCACTTAAGGCTTGGTGTTATCAACTTCTTTTTTTATCATTTACAGTGGGCTTGTAAATAGCTTGGTCTCCACAACTAGAGGGATGTGAACTTCATCCTTGGTTGTTAAGTTTTGGGCCTTAGTATAATAACCTTCATCACTGCTCCCCTTACCCTTAGTATCATCTCCTTTTGATGGAGATCTTTAATAATAAGTCCGAAGACATGAAGGTCAGGAAAAGAAACTGGATCTTGGACTATCAAGCTTCAGACCCTGAGGAGTACTTATGTAAGAATAACTTATCGCAAGCATTGAATTCCAGATAAGCAGTAATCCTTCGCTTCATCATGGCATCTAGCTTGTTAAGAAGCTCATAGTGTTTGACTAAAAGGCAAGAAAACCTCTCTCGCAGCTCTATATTTTGGTACAACTGACGATCTCTCTCCTCGCTAAAGTAAAAAAATATATTTCTTTAATAGTTCCATATCATCATCTTTGTGGAATAGTTTTTCTTTCTCATTTATGAGCTCTGTCACCTCATCTCAGAGATTCTCGACAGTTTTCTTGTACAAATTCGAGCTCTCAGCATGTGATTTTCAGCCTCTATTAAGGAGTTATTTGTTTGCAAGAAGGAGATGTTTTCTTTTTTAGAGGGCCTCCTCATAAAGGACACAAGTTTTATCAAGACAGTCAATTCGGTCTTTCATACTCTCCCTCTCATCCTCTAGAGAAATTATCTCAATCCTTTAAAAGAAGACCACCTCATGGGCCTCGAACTTAAAATAATCTCATTCTCATATCATCAATAAGGTCTTAATTCAATCCCTTTAGCCCTCCATGGCATTAGTCATAAGATCTTCAGTGAGGTGCTGAGCCTGAAATAAAAACTAAAAACACTAGTAGAGGTAATACAACTAAGAAAATGGTCCTAAAAATACAAAATATACAACTGTAACTTTCCAAGAATGTGGATAATCTCCTTAGAATTGGCTTGGATACCTATATCCCTCATAATAGTGACCATCTCAGATAATCTAGTTCTAGTCAACATAATCAAAGCCTCTATATCATAGGCTTAAGTGTTACTCTCCTTAGATGATCTAGGAAAGGATTACTGATACTCCTCTAGGAGCCTTAGCTCCATGGAGCTCTCATTCTGGTCTAAGGTACTTGGACCATCAAAAGACTTGTAGGAAACCTCTATAGTTATTTTTTACTTAATAAGAGACCCCTCAGTCATCTTGGGAGAGCCTCCCGTCACTTCCTTCCTCTTCAAAAGGGGTACACTAAATAATTTTTCAAATGTTATTAAGACCAGGGCTGTAAGTCCCCCATAATAGAAGGTACATTCTCAGTTTCACTAAAAGACTTACCTACCTTTGGAGATGCTTATATCAAAGGTAGTATTTTAATAATAGTCTTGACAAATGGCTCTGATATGACATTAATATTGCATATTAGTGCCTGTTATCTTTATCAATTCTAGCAATTTTGTATTCCTTAAATCCTATATTTATGCTCGTTAACTAGACAACCTCTATTATGTATGTTTATATGATTTTTGAGGTATAATTGAGCTTTTGTAGGTATGAGAATGCTCATCATGTGGATTTGTTGTATTTCAAGGGATTTCCATCGTCTGACACAATTTCAAAACATTTTGGCCATTTCACATTTCTTTTTCAGCTTGGTGGAATTACATGGAAGCGTAGTTAATCGAGTTAGCTTCGCGTGGTCGAAAAAGGCATGTCGTTTTGACCAAGGACCCCTCAAAACAGAGCTCCGGTCATTCGACCTTCAGAAACTATTTCACTAGTATTCCCAATTAAGCCTACAAAGGAAGATAGTGGTGAGAAACCAGTTTAATCGATCGATCGATAATGTTGATTTTCAGGCAATTTGTCCGTTTTCCTTTCTTTTCCCTTTATTTCTTTTACCACTTACTATATTAGTGGGGTTTTGTTGTATTATTAGAGATCTTGTTTTTTTCTTATTATATTTAGTTCTAAAGTTCTAAAAGAGGGTTTGGAGGGAATTTTGGGTGGAACTTCTCTCTCTCTTAGGGTTTCACCCATTTGGGTTTGTAAGTCACGATTCATAATCTTTTTCATTAATACAGGCTTACATTGTTTATTTCTTGTTATGTTAATTAGTTTTCTTGCTTTATTAACTAGGTGTACTTTCTGTCATTTAATTAACGTCATTTAGCACGCATTGTGGATAATTTAATCTAGTTGAGATTGTTGAACTCACATGGGTTAATTAGTTTCTTTACTATGGTATGATGGGTCTAGGGTAGTTTTAGTTAGATAATTGTACTTTGGATCACACTTAAGAGATTTAATGGTGTATATCATGTATGCGCTGTGTTTATGACCTTTCATGTGTATTTTTTAGAATATTCCTTAACATCGAACTCAAATTAAGCCTTTATGAGAATTTAGAGGGGGACAACTCTGGGTTTAATTAATTGTCCAATTGTTATTAATCTTGTTAGCACTTTTATGTTCATGTAACCATTTATTCTATTTATCCAGTGTGAGGGAGATGATTCTCAACGTATAGTTTTACTCGTTTTATTTAATCTAAGTTTAAATACATGTCTAGTTTTATTATTTCTTGACCTATTATCTTTTACACTTTCATTCGAGAACTATTAAATTAATAGAATTCTAATAATTATTATATATGGATTAAATCCCCACTGACTTCTATACTCCCGTAAAGAGTGTAGTAGTAGTGTAGGTTTTTTTTGTATTGAGGTGGTGAACCAAACAACGACAGTGTTCTCACATGAACACACAATTCGCACCTGATCAAAATGGCGTCGTTGCCGGGGATTAGGTTGACTTAGTATTTTTTACTATATTTCTTTCTATTTGTATTTTTTAATTGGTTTTGAAAACTTGGACATCTGAGCGCCAAGAGATGTCAAATTCACACCTGCACACTGGACTGTTGAGCATCCATTGAGGAACCATTTTGGGTAAGTATGTCTTTCACTAATATTTTCAGTAGTTCTAATGATTTAGGTTTGGGAGTTTGTCCTAAGAATAATTTTCAAAGTCGCTCTAAGCCTATAACGTTTGGTGAATTCTTGAATGTCAAGAAGAATGAAAATCGCAAGATTACTTTCGGCGAGTATTTATAAAATCAAAATAATGATTCGGGGATTTCAGAAACTTATTCTAATGAAAAAATTTCTCAAACTTATTACAATAATGAAGTTGGAATCCATTACAATAGTAGTTCTCCAAACTATTACAACAATATCTTTAAAATTCATTATATGAATAAGCTTGAAAGTTTCGGCAATAGTTCTCAAATTTGTCTTTTTGGAGAAGTTATGAAGCCACCGAATTCATTTGGTGCGTTGTTGAAAAGTCAAAAAATCGAAAAAATTAGATAACTTTTATCGGGAAAAGAATCATCGTTAGGAGCATGATTTGGATTTGTTATTTAAGACAAACGATGATTCTTCTCTTGAAACTTCTAAAGACGACGAATGTTTTGACGCAAATGAGGAATCCGAGGTTCTTGAGTCGATGATGCCTACTTTGGAACATACCATTTTGCATTTATCCCAAGGCATAATGGATAATGAAAATGGTGATGATATGGAGATCGACGCACTTAGCAATGAGATGATTTCTTACCTGAACAATAAAGATGAGCTGAACACTTGTGTTTCCCATCAAATAATTTTGGAAGAACATTTCACTGAAGGTGAATATTTTTCCTTTGTAATTACCATCGAGTGATGACGATTCATCTCTTCAAGTTGAATTCATTTCCTCCCCATTTCCATTCACTGTTATTCGACCATTAAAACATTTCTATGAGTCGGTTGAAAGTTTTGAAATGTTTAATCCGTTCACTGACGAGGAATACTTACTCAACTTGATCACTTTGATGGGTTCCTCCCTATTCTATGCCCCTCCCTCCATGATTTTAATGTAATGAGTAAAGATTTTCTTTATTTTTTGTGTATGCTGGGTTCTAACATTTTTTGTAGGTTTAACGAACTTGAATTTACGGAGATTGTGCGTCCCGGACATGCGATTTTTAAAAAGATAAAAAAAAAATATTTTTTTTGTGTGTGTCAAACATTCTAAATTTCATCCTTACATTAGTATTTTTTTGTATAGTTTTACTTATATATTTTTTTATTTATTCTTATTTTATTTCATCATTTTTCCTCATTTATTTTTAGTTTTTTTTTATCCCCCATCATTTCCCTTTACAAGGAAGCAGGTTTAATTTTTCTTCTGCACTCGGTCGATCGGTTACAATTCTCGATCTATTGGCCAAAACGATTTGACCTAAAACGGATGACAGTGCGTGTGTTATTGGATCATCGATCGATCGTTCAGTTAATTCATGATCGCTACTTTTTTTGCCTTTCTCTTCCAATTTCTCAAATAATCCTCTACTGCCATATCATTCCATTTCGTGCCCTAACTTATCCCCACAAACTTCACCAAGCTTCAATCGATTACACCATCTCTTGACACATGAAGGTATAAATTCATCCTTTTTATCTTATCTTTTTGGTGTTATTGGTTGGTAAGAGTCATGATTCTAGGGTTTTATGTATATTTTGACAGTTTGTGAGTTTATGTTGGGTGTGTCCCAATTTTATTGTTCCAACTTGATTAATGCATATTTATTGTTGAATAACCATTCATGAAGACAATGTTGATGGATTCTTGTGTTTATTTATGAATGGGGCATTGTTGTTGGTTCAAATGATACTCACACACCCTTATTTCACATTGTGCATACCAAGTGTTTTCTAAAATGCCAAAACCAAAAAAATTTCGAGATGTTTAGCATACATTTGTGTATTTTTCACTCGTCTTCGTAGCTTAAATTTTTTGTCATAATGTGGCATGCTTTCATATGTTTTCACACACTTGCACACACCATTTCAACTTGTTCACCAACTAACTTTTAATTTCGCTTTATAATTTATTTTGTCTAGTCTAATTACTATTTCGTAGGTTGAAATGGCCGCAATCAAAAAGTACGATTCGACCAAGTGCGTGAACTCCCATGGATTCGAGGAATTTCGATTTCAAAGGGAAATGGATTGGTTCCAAGCCTAGTTTTATACTCAACAAAGGCCTTTGTCTTACCGTTATGCATGGAACCTTAGTCATGTGTCGGAGGAGGCGCGTGTTATCTTGTGTCGCCATAATTGAGAGCATTTCCTCAGCATAAATGGTTGCATCAATGAGGAGTTGGTGCGTATGTTTTATGCAAAATTCGTGGGGGTGAAATGTAGGCAGACTACATATGAGGCAATGGTGGGGGTTAGGATTGCATTCATCCACTCAGACTTGGCACGATTTAGGGGTGGATTTTCAGACCTCGAGTCGTCGATACAGTTTGGGGACGGGAATATTAATGGGATTGATACATTAATCCAGGCGCTGGCACCTAGAGAGGTTGGACTGACAAGAAATAATTTCAAGAGATTTGCATGGAGGATTTACCCCGATTGCTACACTATATCAATGTACACTCTTTTATGGTCACTCGCAACCGGTCGAAGGTGCGCCATAATCACGCATCATTTATCCATGCTCTCCCGAAAAACTTAGGCAATATTAATTTTCCTGATATTTTTTTAAATATGATGTGCAGAACTTACAAGGAGAGAGCCTCCCATTATTCCCTCCCATTTCTTTCCCTCATCACTTAGATGTTTTTGGAGCACGATTGCCCCGAGTTAGATTCTGACCACGATCGTGACCCGGTGAAGCTCCTAAATAAAGATAATATATCGAAGATGTTGGGTCACCCTTGGGAATAGCCATGTAGCGAAAGACCGAGGGTAGATTCTGTCGAGGACACTCATGAGGAGGTAGATATTAGAGCGGATAAGCAGGTCCCACAATAGCAATAATATGATTCGATGTCACTTGAGGCTCATTTAACGGTGGTGGAGTTTCATGTATACCGCCGATTTCACGTATTTGAGACCGATTATCGATAAGATTTCGTATTTTTTCACTCGATGATGTAGGTCATGTACACATTTCAGTGAGGGCAGGATGCGCAGCTGATACTATACTATCAGAATCCTTATGCATCGAGATCCTCTAGTGGTCCCGATTTTTGAGTTTTTGCTATTGTAATGGGAAATCTTTTTATTTATCTTCCTTTCTTTCTTTCTTTCAAATTTTATTGTATTAAGCTGTTTTGTGGAATTATGGGTTTGAAAATGATAATGTAGTTTTTGGTTATCTGTTGGATTTTGATGTGTGTGACCCCCCATTTTTATAAAATCAAATGTTCACCATCAATTTATCTAGTACTTGCACTTCAGCCCCTCTATATTATTGTGACTTATGACACGATTTCTTTTAACTTAATTTTTGTGGTACATATTTTTGTTTTTCTTTTGTTTGTATAGGGCTCAGGTTGACTACCTCGGGGATAGCTATAAATTGGAGTGATTTATTTATATCCCTCTCTTTTTCATAGTGTCTTTAATTACATTGAGGACAATGTATGATTCAAGTTAGGGTGTGTGTGATTATTTATCTCAACTTCTTTTTTTTTCATCGTGAGCCATGTGTATATTTATTAATTAATAAAAAAAAATTCTTTATTTCTTTTCTTTTTCTTGGGCCTTTTGCCTTAATTTCCTATGATAAATTTAATAATTCCCCATTCCAATTGTTAATTTTATAATGCATTTTCTATTTCTTTCATTTTATTAAACATTAGTCCTCAAATTATTCAATATGGGGAATAAATACATTAATTAAACCTTGAAAACTCATGAGCATTTGAGCATATTTCATAAATGATTCGGTAGGACAATTATAACTTAGTATCAGTTTGTTGCATTGTGTACACTAAAAACCAAGTGAGATTTGTTCTTTTATTCGTCTGTGAGTGTTTATACATTACTCTTTCCTTCTTAAAAATATTAAATTTGCTGGTAATCTCTTCTTTGTTTGATCGTTCATTAACTGAGTCCATATATGAAATGTGTTACTTGAGCATGATTTTCAAAGTTGCTTTTACTCGAGAATTCTGTAAACTTTAGGAAATGATTATAGTCCCTATTTTTTATTACACCCATATTGACCTTGACCTCACCTTATATATTTACCCTTGTCACCCCTTTTGATCCTAAATATAGCCTTTCATTTCAAAACCCAAAATCCGATAACCAATTCCAAATTGGGGTTTTTAAACCATAGATACAAATTCCATACCCTTGTTTGGAATGATATTCTTTTTATGTGGTTGTAATTGAGCATGTGTGAGTGAAAAGAAAAGAGAAAAAGTGAACAAAAAAAATTAATGAAAAGAAGAGAAAAAGAAGAAATGAAAAGTAAAGAAAGATAAAGTATTTCCATTTTGTATATAGTGTTCAATAATCTTTGTCACTTTTCAATGTTATATGTAATGCTTGTTATGAAAATCATATTCCAATTTTGAAATTGCCCACAATTTTCCATTATTCCAAGTGTTTCATCCCCAAACACCTTTGAATCCATACATATTCTCTTCCTTTCATACCCTCGTAGTGGAGGCGATCATATTTCCTCCATTGTGAGATTGGATCATACCAAAAATGTCTCACCCCGAAAAAGATCACAATATAATATAATCGAAGATATGACATGGGGATTATGCTCTCCCTGCTCCTCAAGCCAGGAGATTCACCCACATCACGCAACCTCCTATGATAGCATTAGAGGGGTATGTATTTATACAAATATCTACACTGATATTGTATGACCACACAATGATATATATATATATATATATATATATATATATATATATATATATATATATGCCCAAAGCGCACCCTTTTACTCAGAGTCGCTAACCTCGGCCTGTCTCATAGCTGAGTTGATAAGAATCTCACAACTTCCATCAAGAAGGTCGTATTCTTCAAGGTCGGCTCTCTACTACCAACCTCGGCTCTGCAACAGCCGAGGTCAACAACACCTTATGGGAACAGGTTATTGTCAACATCTTACCCTCTTGAGCCGACATTACATCTTACCCCGTTCCTAACCTCGGACAGTCTTCCAGGCCGAGGCCATCATGGCTATCGATAAGATAAATCAACACCATCAGACTTCACCAACCTCATACGCATCCAAGCCGAGGTTACATCAGTCAAGGACACAGGTCTGAGCATATGCAAGCACATGCAAGGTTTGGAACATGTGAGCAAATCAGTTATAACCGAATCATTCCCCTCATGTGGGGGAATATTGTGGTCACCATTATCTACATAAGATTAGCCAAGTGTCATTAGGATACTGGTTCGATCCTCATACACATGCTCATTGCATGCTTGGGGGGTATATTACTCCCCCCAAGCACTATATATAGAGGTCTTCCATTACCTTGTAAATGAATTGATAATTGCAACCCTAGCTAAAACTCTGCTGGTATATGCACTACAGAGAGAAAACTTGAGAGATTGTATCTATGGCCATTAGTGCCTTCATCTAGTGAAATTACTTACACACTCACAGTGGACGTAGGCCTGATTGGCTGAACCACTTATATTCTAGCGTTTCTCCTCTTCTCCTCACCTAATTCTATTATATATTCACTCTTGTACTGCCATTGTTATTACTAGCTTGAGCTTGTCAACACCTTATCTGGTGGTGTTATTTTTAGCATCATCATTTTGGCGCCGTCTGTGGGAATGAGAAGATTCATCTCTTCCTCTTTTATGGCTTAACCTCACCGAAAACTCTAGTGGTGAACCGGGCCTTGTCCTTCGCGTGAAGTTGTTTCACCATTGAAAGAGGTCGGTTAAGGTTTCCAAGCTCTATAGTCCTTTCATCAAAAGCTCAAACATATGGCACCGTAGTTACCACCACCTTATCCACCATCTTGTGTTGGAGGACCCAGTTCCAACTAGGCAACATCCCAGTCCGAGATGGCTGAGGTGGCAGCAGCCTTGAAGTCCTTGGCTACAACTTAACAAGTGATGTCGGAACAATTTATCCAGTTAAGCCAAAATATAATAATGAGACCACCTGGAGTCTCACCGGAGAGGATTACCTCGACGGCTTCTCAGCTATAGTATGAGGCCAGGGGACCACCCC
The DNA here is from genome assembly GCA_949130495.1 of Sambucus nigra. Taxonomy (NCBI): domain Eukaryota; kingdom Viridiplantae; phylum Streptophyta; class Magnoliopsida; order Dipsacales; family Adoxaceae; genus Sambucus; species Sambucus nigra. Next base: position 141,138,469 of record OX422222.1, on the reverse strand, counting down.
AGGCACCACGAAAGGACAAACCTACTCCTAGCGGAGGAGGGATGTTGTTGACCCTAGGCGTTTATGCCTGGGGAGGCAAAGAAACGCTTGCCCTGAGGATTGGTACAATGACATTGAGACAGGAGATTCCCCGATAGACTGTTGGGAGCCCTATGAGGTATCAAACAACACTATACGTCCTATACTACTGAGCGGAGGTTAGTGTGAAAGACCAGATGGTGATGCACGGCATAGAGGGTCAGCTTTTGATCACTTAAGCAGAGGGTCGGCAGTTGAAAGTCTCGACCCACTTAATGATCTGAGGCAGAGGCTATCTAGGTCAAGAAGCATAGCTGGCTCACAAAGGGAAGGTGGTGATCATCGGCCTCATCATGGCTTACCCCCACATTGCCGAGGCTGTGGTCAAGGGGAGGTTAACAGCCGATGTTGCGCAGCAGCTAGGGAACCCTCATTTCACCCTTTAGAAGTGGCTGGGGGAAACATCGGCCAAGCCGACGTTGCCAAACCATTGAATAACTCTATTCAGAGGTTGGAAGAGAAGATAGGGGATCTCATAAAACGTTGAGACCCATTACAGAGGGAGTACTCAGAGGGCTCACCATTTATGGTAAGGATTGTTAACTTCCAAACCCCTGCCAAATTAAAATCTACAATTGTGTCTCCCAAGTACGATGGTAGTAAACCATGTCCATCATATTCAAATATATCAATTTGCAGTAGACATTTATTCAATCTCCGATGAGATGAGGTTCCGAGCTTTCTCAAACACTTTGACTGGGGCTGCACATATCTTGTTCACGTCTGTTCCAAAAAATTCAGTTGAAAGTTTTAAAGGTTTGGCCGAACGATTTATTCATAACTTCCGTTTTGGGATAAGACCTCAAAAGAAGACGACTCACTTGCTTTATGTCAAGCAAGGGAAGAATGAAAGCCTCAGAGACTACATCGCGAGGTTCAACAAGGAAAAATTAGAGGTAGAAGATTATGAACAGAGCATAGCCATAACAACCCTTATTAGAGGACTTCAGCTCTTATAGCTACTTTGGAAGCTTGCTGAAAAGCCTCCCAAGTCTATGGCCGAGCTGTTAGCAACAGCTGGAAAGGTCATGAACGACGAAGAAGAAATGGCTGTGAAGTATGAGGATGATAATGGAAGTAGTAGTGGGAAGTTTCAAAGGAAAGAGGATGGAAAGAGGAGGACTGCAGATAACAAATTTGCACACTACACTCCTTTAACTGTGAGCTGCGAACATATCCTTAACGAAATAAAGAATGATGGATCCCTGAGATGGATGTAGAAGTTGAAGGATCCTCCATATAAGAGAAATAAGAATCTATGGTGCGATTTCCATCAAGATCACGACCATCTGACTAACAAGTGTTTCTCCCTGAAGGACGAGATTGAGAAGATGTTGAAGTATGGAAAGCTAAGAAAGTATATGGAGGGTAGAGCTTCTAAGAGGGGAAGATATGACCCTAAAAAGAAAAGAAATGATAAATGCCGCGAAGATGTCCCTGCCATAAGAGCTGATGACTCAGATGATGATGAAGATGACCCTGACCTCCCACCAAAAGACGATAATTCCCTAGTGAAGAGGGGATGTATGATCTCTTTCGGTGTGAACACCTACTGTGGGGGACTAACAGGGGGTGGCTCAGAGGTATCTGATCGCAAGCCTCATGTAGCAGAGGCCAAAGCAGCGACTAAAGCCAATGTTATGAACTTGGCATCTACGGAGGTTAAGCACGAGAAGAGAAAGAATGTAGATATGGACACCCTCATGGTCGAATTCTCATGACTTGACTTCAAGGGTATCTTAGCTCATCATGATGACCCTTTATTCATCACCATAAGGGTTCATGGGTGTGATGTTCAGAGGATCCTAGTTTACGGGGGTAGTTCTACAGACGTTAAGTTTTGTCCCTGTTTTAAGAGTTTGTGCCTCAATAGAGCTAGGCTTGTCCCTCATCATCATCCCTTAATTGGCTTCAGCGGTGAAAAGGTTCATCCATTGGGTATGTATGAAATGGATGTTAGAATGGGAGATGAATGGCCTAAGAGGTTGACCAGAAAAATCAATTTCTTTATGATGGATGAAAATATCTTCTCATCTTACAACCTCATTAGATGACGAGTAGCCCTCAAGGAATTTAAGGTCGTGCCTTCGACGGTCCATCAATTGATAAAATTACCGACTCCTTATGGAGTAGGGGAAATGAAAGGGGACCAAACATCGGCACATGAATGCTACTTTAACTCCACAGAAGAGAGAGAGGCTCACAAGAAGGCAACAACCACATACAACATCGACACACTTGATCCTAGGGATGAAACAAATCTCAAAAAGGGAAAAGATGTGGAGGAGCTAGAATCCATCATCCTCATTGAGGACGAGCCAAAAAAAGTCATCCAAGTCGATAAATCCCTAAGACCTGAGATTAAGGAGGAATTAGTAAAGATGTTAAGGAAGAGACAAAGTGTTTTTTCCTGGAGCCATGAAGACATGTCGGGTATTGATCCTGAGATCTTATGCCATAAACTCAATGTTGTAGAAGATGCCAAGCCCATCAAGAAGAGAAGAAGAGTATACTCAAGGGAAAAGTATGATGTCATCAAAGACGAGGCTCGAAAGCTTGAAGAGGCCAAGTTCATCAGAGAGGTCATATACCCCGAGTGGTTATCTAACGCTGTCATTGTGCCTAAAGCTAATAGGAAATGGAGGATGTGTGTAGATTTCACTGAATTAAACAAATATTTCCCAAATAATAGTTTTCCCTGCCTCATATAGATCAGATGGTTGATGCCATAGCAGGATATGAGCTCATGAGCTTCATGGATGCATATTTTGGGTATAATTAGATCTTTATGGACTCGGTTGACTCGAGAAGACAACCTTCATTACAGATAATGGGACCTATTACTATAAGGTTATGACCTTCAACCTAAAGAACGTAGGGTATATATACCAACATCTTGTAAATAAGATGTTTAAAGATCAGATAGGCAAGTCCATGGAAGTTTTCATGGATGACATGCTGACGAAGAGTCTGAAGTCTAACACTCATGTGGCCGACCTCAAAAGAACTTTTGACGCCATGGACAAATACATAATGAAGCTTAAACCCACCAAATATGTCTTCAGGGTAGGATCAAGAAAGTTTCTCGGATTCATCATCAACCAAAGGGGAATAGAGGCTAACCCTTAGAAGATTAAGGATTTAATGGAAATGAAGACACCCAGAACTATTAAAGACGTTCAGAGGTTAATCGAAAGAGTTGCTGCACTTAACAAGTTTATCCCAAGAGCCACAGATAAGTGTCTTCATTTTTTCAAAGTCCTTAGAAAGGCCTTCGAATGGAATGTGGAATGTGACATTTCTTTTAAAGAGCACAAGTCCTACCTCTACTCTCCCCTACTACTATCCCGACCAATTCAGTGTGAAAAGCTATATGTATACTTAGCTGTCTCAGAGTCAGTAATTAGTGCTGTGATAGTAAGAGAAGAGGATGGAGTGAAGAGACCAGTGTACTTCAATAGCAAGGCACTCTAAGGGTCTGAGCAGAAGTACCCTCGGATTGAAAAGTTAGCCTATGCTTTGATACATGCTTCTAGGAAAATGAAGCCATACTTTTAAGCCCACGCCATGGTCGTCCTCACTGATTCCCCACTCAGACATGTCCTCCATAAGCCTGAGAAGTCAGGAAGGCTAATGACCTAGGCAATCGAGTTGGGGGAATACGATATTATTTATCAACCCAGAGTTGCCGTCAAGGGACAAGCACTTGCAGAATTTGTGGTCGAGTTTACCTGGGATGAGACCAACATTGAGATTAATTAAGAGCCTGCATATGAGATCGAAGAGAGAAATGTCAGCCGAACATCAGATGAGGTCGAGACAAGTATAGCCAAGCAGAGAATAGTTTAGAATGAGGAAAAGAGATACCTCTTCAAGCAGGGGCCCCTATCAGAGTGAAACATCTCTTTAAATGTAATCATTTGGAACCTCTTCGTTGATGGATCGTCTTGTGAAGGCGGAAGTGGAGCAGGGCCAATAGTGTCAGCACCGGATGGTACCGATATTGAATATGCGCTGAGGTTCAACTTCAAAGCTTCCAATAATGAGTCAGAGTATGAAGCATTAATAGCAGGTCTCTCTTTGGCAAAAGCCCTCAATGTCGGCCAACTCCTAGTCCACAGTGACTCAAGGTTAGTCGTGAACCAAATCCTGGGGGTGTATGAGGCTAAAGATAAAAGGATGGATAGATACCTGAAGAGGGTGATAAAAATGTTAGAGATCTTCAAGGAAGTTAAGATGAAAAAGTTACCTCGACTAGATAATAGTCGAGTTGATGCACTTACAAGGTTGGCCTCAGAAACAAGGACATACATAAGGAGAACAATACCAGTTAAGATTCTGCTCAAACCGACCATCGAAGAGGAAGAGGTTGCTAAACCCTGCCTAAACCTAAGTATGGGAGCCTCATGGATGGAACCTCTTATCAGATACATCAAAGAGGGAGGACTGCTAGAATCAAAGTTAGAAAGGAGAAAGATGAGATTCAGAGCTGTTAAATTCTCAATTGTAGGAGATGTCCTGTAGAAAAAGGGATTCCTGCTCCCTCTCCTCAGATCTGTCCACCTTTAAGAGGTTCCACACATCTTGCACGATGTGCATGCGGGCTCTTGTTCCAGTCACATAGGAGGAAGTCCATTGGCTAAGAGGATAATCACTCAGGGGTACTGGTGGCTGACCGGCCAAAGATGCAGCCGTGTATGTGAAGAAGTGTGACAAGTGGAAAAGGTTCTCCACCATCCCTTATCAGCCTCACCAACCTATGACTTCAATCAACTCCCCTTGGCCATTTGAAATATGGGGCCTTGGTTTGGTAGGACCCCTATCAAGAGCTATAAACAACTATCGGTCCTTAATAATGGCAATTGATTACTTCTCCAAATGGGTAGAAGCTAAGCTAATGATCATGATCATTGAGCAAGAGACTTTCTAGTTCATATGGAAGAACATCATATGGAAGTATGGTCTTCCAAACACCCTTATCTTAGACAATGGAACCCAATTCAAGAACATATCCTTAGAAAAATATTGTGAAAGAGTGGGGATCAAGCAGTTATTTTCTTCTCCCAGCCGACCCCAGGCAAATGTCCAGACAGAGGTGACAAATCGAACAATCCTTGATGGGATAAAAAAGAGGTTGGAAGAGGCTAAAGAAAAATGGATAGAGGAGGTATATCGAACAATCCTTGATGGGATAAAAAAGAAAAATAAAAATGCTCAGGGCCTACAGGATGACAACGAGAATACCAACAGGTGAAACACCATTTATGTTAGCCCATGGCTCAAAGGCTGTCATCCCAACAGAGGTAGGACTTCCCACTCATAGAATTCAGATATATGACCCTCAGAGGAATGGGGAGAAAAGAAGACTTGATCTTGATTTGATTGAGGAAAGAAGAGAGGATACAAAGATAAGACAGGCAGCCTATCAATAGAGAACTGCGAGATTCTACAATCAGAGGGTGAAGTCAAGGTCGATAGATGTAGGAGACCTAGTCCTGAAAAAGACGTGGCAAAAAGCAAACAAGACCCACCCTAATTGGCATGGTCCTTATAGGATAATTGATAAGGTTGTACCTGGTACCTACCGGCTAGAAAATCTAGAAGGAGAACCTTTCTCCAACCCTTGGAATGCCGATCACTTAAAGAAATATTACTTATGATGTTGCAATTATTCTTATCTTTTTGTAATACATATATCAACTTAAATAGAGGATGTAAATGAAAAGGTAGCAACATTGTGTTAATGCTTTTGTTCCAATGTGTGTAAAACATAAGTTGGTGAAAATATGAGGTGGAACATCATAATTTGGTGACCTCAGACCTTAAACATCATTATTTGGTAAAATTTGGAGGTTAAACATCATAATTTGGAGACCTCGTGCCTTAAACATCATTGTTTGGTGATAATTGGAGGTGATACATTATTTATTTGGTGACCTAAAATTTTAAACATCATTAAGTTAGTGAAAATATGAGGTGGAATATCATAATTGGGTGATCTCGGACTTTAAACATCATTAAGTTAGTGAAAATATGAGGTTAAACATCATAATTTGGTGACCTCATATTTTAAACACCATGAAGTTGGTGAAAATTTGGAGGTGGAACATCATAATTTGGTGGCCTCAGACCTTCAACATCATTAAGTTGGTGAAAATATGAGGTGGAACATCATAATTTTGTGACCTCGGACTTTAAACAACATTAAGTTGGTGAAAATATAAGGTTAAACATCATAATTTGGTGACCTCAGATTTTAAACATCATTAAGTTAGTGAAAATTTGGAGGTGGAACATCATTATTTAGTGACCTCAGACCTTAAATATCATTAAGTTGGTGAAAATACGAGGTTAAACATCATAATTTGGTGACCTCAGACCTTAAATATCATTATGTGGTGAAATTTGGAGGTTAAACATCATAATTTGGTGACCTCAGACCTCAAACATCATTAAGTTGGTGAAAATTTGGAGGTTAAACATCATAATTTGGTCACCTCAGACCTCAAACATCATTAAGTTGGTTAAAATATGAGGTTAAACATCATAATTTGGTGACCTCACACTTTAAACATCATTATTTGGTGAAAATTGGAGGTGATACATCATTTATTTAGTGACCTCAAATTTTAAACATCATAATTTGATGACCTCAGACTTTAAACATCATTATTTGGTGAAAATTGGAGGTGATACATCATAATTTGGTGACCGCAGACCTTAAAACATCATTTAGTTGATGGAAATATGAGGTGGAACATCGTAGTTTGGTTACCTAAGACCTCAAACAACAATTAGATTGGTGAACATAAGAGGTGAAACATCGCAAATATAGGGCAACACCAACATATGGATTTTAAACAAAACATCGTACGAAGCAATCAAATATGAAGAAGTTGAAATACTTATGATTATCGTAAAAAGGATTCAGAGTTACAAGCCAGAGTGTCAAGAAGCCATCAGAGTTCATACAAACAAGAATTACAGACAAGTTCATCAAAATTACAACTATTGAAATGCTTCACTAGGAATAAAAGCTTATGTCTCGACGGGAGCCGACCCACCAACAACATCAGTCGTCTGGTCAAGGCCGACATTTGTGACTTTAACATCATCATCATGATGAGTAGCATCCTCAATCTATGTAACCTCGAGAGGAGCAGTCTCGGCTAGAGCAACATCACCCTGTTCAACTACTTTCAAGGCCTGAGCGAACCGAGGTTCTCCAAAGATAAAATCAATAAAGTCTGATGTAGTCAAGATCCCAGACTCACTCTCTTTCAAGGCTTCCCATTTGCAAGTCTCTTTAATGCCCCTCTCTAGGTACTCAAAGTCGAAGCTGACAAACTCATTAGAGACCTTGTACTCCTCGATGGTCTTCTCAGTAGCATCTTCCAAATCAGCTCTGACTGCAACATCAAGTTTTGATTGAAGAATGTCGTCCTTGGCCTTCAAAGCTTTGTCATGATCCTTCGTGAGATGATACATATTGGTGTCCTTCTCCTTGATTACTCCCTTCAACCTTTTAACCGCTTCTTTCAAAGAGGACTTAACCTTCTCAGCTTCCTGGCCCTTTTCTATAAGGGGCATCTTCTTCAAAGTCCAATCAATAAGACAATGAAAAGATAAGACACCATGCATAACAAGATCATATGTATGAACATATGAGTTATAATTTCTAAAAAGCCGATGTTACACTTATGAGAAAATTAGCAGAAAACTGATACCTAGATTGACTTGTGGAGAGGAAACTCGGCCAGTAGAGGGACATCTAATGCGGGTAGGAAATATTTGTCTTCCTCAATCATTATTACACCAATAGCATCGGTAGCCTTCAGACTATGACCGATCAAGCTATCTCCGAATTTGAGCTAAGATAGACGAGCAGCCAGGGCATTATCTGTAGAGATGGGGATGGTACGATCCTTGGCCTGGGGCTTGCTCAGCCTCGTATGTTCCAGTTCAGCCGTGGACTTTCTCTTTTTATTAGCGTCGGCCCTGGAGGTGCCGACGTTATTTTTTTACGCCGGTGGTGGTGCACTTTTACCACCTCTCTTTTCCATGAGTTTCACCAGACTAGGAGCCGATATTTCCCAAAACTCGTCCAGAATGCCTGTTGGGCGCTCTACAAAGGACGAGTCTATGTGTTATCCAGTCAGAGATTAAAAATATAAGAGGTATAACTTGAATAAGAAAAATGAAGACTTACGAAGCTCTTCCAGGGGACCACTCCCCAAACCTATCTGAGAAAGGTAATAGGGGGTCATCAGATATTCATATTTAACGGGACGACCCTTCTCGCCTTGATTGCGAAGGTCCTCAACTTTCTTGTGATTCCAGGGTTGACTTTGGCAGCAAAGGATACCTTCCCCCATCTCAGAGGGGTCCTTAGAACCGACGTCCCAAAAGCCTCATCCGAACCAAATTCCCACGCCCCAGAAATAAAGAAGTACAGAGGTTTCCAATTATAGTTTGAATTTTGGGTAACCAAGAGCATTTTCTTCTCTGATTTCCTAGCTAGGAAGTGGTAGTAGTTGGGGTGGTTTTTAGCAAACGAGGGAACATAACAACCTGTAAAAACACTAATTGGAAGGTTTGAATGGTGAAAATCCCTCCAAAGGACGATGGCCCCAATCATAACCCTCTAGGCATTTGGGGATAGTTGGGAAGGGGAAAAATTTATGTGGGAGAGTATACCTCCGATGGTTGGGTGAATAGGAAGATGAAAGCCCAACTTAAACATTTGTTCATAAACGCAGATTTCTCCATCTTGGCCATCGAAGGCCCTCTCATCATTCATAGGTTTCCTTGGGATGATTGAAGAATCTATGGAATAGAGGTGACTGAAAGTAAGAAGGTCATACTCATTGATGGTACTCTCATACTTGGCCACCTCAGAGGTATCGAGTTCGCTCTCCTCACCATTATTATCCCTAGCAACGTCAGCCTGGGCAGTAGGGGCACCACCAGGAAACCTCTTTACAAATTCAACCCCGGTGGCAGCCGATAGCGAAATGGCATCAATGGGAGGTGGAGTTTCTATGTTGGGCCCTATGATTTCAACATCGAAAGACCTACGCAAAGTGCTAGCACCTTGGTGGGACGAGGCATGGCTTGAAACCTCAGCCTCCTTTAGAACCTCACCTTGCCCAGGAGAATAATCCATAGCCTCTTGAAAATAGTCTATAGATTCACCTACTTTAGACGTTGACATAGGGTCTGAGGAAGAGGACTCAGACATTGGGATAGGATACTCAGGAACCTATGCAGGCTCAGTAGGCTCTGCAGGCTCAGGGTATATGACCTTTAGTGGAGGAGGAAAAATTAGTCCAAGGGGAAAGGCCTTAGCCCTACGAGCTTCCTCTTGGGCTTGTTCTATCTGCCTAATCTTCTCAAAGGTTTTCTCACGAAGAGAGGGGAACTCTTCTATAAGTTGGTACAAGATTTTAAGCATAAGGAAGATGACGCTAAACATAAGGGAAGGACTCAAACTATAAACAGGTAAAGTACTTAAAGAACCCAAATTAATGATCAAAGGGTAGAAGCTGAAAGGTCTCAAACGAAGAACACCAAGAACGCCCTAAGCTACTTTTCAGAGAAGATGATCGGGAGGTCACCGCTAAACCTAAAAAAAGGGTTGTTTGTGGCTGAAACAACCTCGAAGGAGCCCAGAACAGTCTCAAAACTACCTAACCGCTACAAGCCTAGCCTTACAACCACTTGACAGTAGTGTAAACCCTAGCCGAAAAAAGAAGAACTCGTCGGAAAATTAAAACTATAAAAATAATGACCAGAAATGGAAAATGAAATCTTGAGAAGCAATACCTGATTGATTACAATTGAAGAAGGAAGAGGTTAGAAGAAGAAAACTCTGAATTACAACAAACAATGGAAGGATTGAAGAAATTCGCAATTGAAGAAAAGCTGTTGGCGGGAAAGAATGAGAGAAGAAGAGGAAATGAGGAGAGAGAACGCTTTTAAACCTTCTTAATGATGGGGCACGATTTCCAATGCACCCATCATTACCCTTGGAAAACTAAAAGACACTACCAGAATTGTCATACCTTGGGGAATACATTAGTCACTTCAGTGAGTGACATGTGTCAAGGAATCACTTCAGGCCCCAAGGCATTAAAAGAAACTCCGCCTCATCCTAACATACCCCTCAATCACCTACTCACATAAGAGACTAAGGGCTAGGGGTGATTGATATGCCTAAAATACACCCTCGTACTCAGAGTTGCTAACCTTGACCTGTCTCGCAACCGAGTTAAAAAGAAGCTCACAACTGCCATCAGGAAGGTCATGTTCTGCAAGGTCGGCTCTCTACTACCAACCTCATCTCTACAGCAGCCAAGGTCAGTATCACCTTATGGGGACAGGTTATTGTCAACATATTACCATATTGAGCGGACGTTATATCTTACCCCGCTCCCAACCTCGGCTAGTCTTCCAGGACGAGGCCATCATGGCTATCAACAAAACAAAGCGACACCATCGGACTTCACCAACCTCATACTCGTCCAGGCTAAGGTTACATCAATCAAGGACACAGGTCCGAGCATATACAAGCACATGCAAGGTTTGGAACACGTGAGCAAATCAGTTATAATCGAATCATTTCCCTTACGTGGGGGAATATTATGGTTATAATTATCTACAAAGATTACCCAGGTGTCATCAGGATACTGGTTCGATCCTCATACACATGCTCGTAGCATGGTTGGGGGGTATATTACATCCCCCAAGCACTATATATAGAGTTCTTCCATTACCTTGTAAATGGATCGATAATTGCAACCCTAACCAAAACTCTATTGGTTTACGCAGTAGAGAGAGAAAGCTTTAGAGATTGTATCTATGGCCATTAGTGCCTTCATATAGTGAAATTACTCACACACTCATAGTGAACGTAGGCCTGATTGGCTGAACCACTTATATTCTAGCGTTTCTCCTCTTCTCCTCACCTCATTCTACTGTATATTCACTCTTGTCCTGCCATTGTTATTGTTAGCTTAAGCTTGTCAACACCTTATTTGGTGGTGTTGTATCATCATCATCATCATCATCATCATCATCATCATCATCATCATCATCATCATCATCATCATATATATATATATATATAAAATAAATTAACCCGGCTAACCCGTGCCTAACTCCCGTAGCACTAGCCTGAAAATCCCCAAGTTTATATCCCAATGTAATTTAAGTAATTTCACATTAATTAATTTATAAGAGTAGTATTACTCAAGTATCATTCCCGGACACATTCACTCAGCCCGTGATTAACATACTTATTAATTATTTCCCGAAATTCATTCATTATGTGTCATACATCTTCCACCCTCCTAATCCCAATTATAACTCCCTTAATATTGCTAGGAAATCTGCCCCGTATTTATTTTTCACTAAATAAATGCGTTGAAATTAAATTACCTTTGTATATAAAGACTGGCCGTACTGCCAAAATCCTGAGCTCATCAATCGATCGATTAAGTAGGTCCCTTTCTTCTCCGATTCCTCTGTGTTCCTCCATTAATGAAACTTCTTGGTTTCAATCCTCAATTTCCATCCTTAATTCATATTCCTCATCATATATCAACCATCAAAACCAATTTTAATTCTCATCATGGTTTCCCAATAATTACGATTCTCAATAAAGTAGCCAATTCCTAATTTGGGTTCTTACGGTTTCACATAATCGTTTCTCCCAATTTTAGTCCCCCAATCCGAATTAATCAACTTCAATTACTGGAATTTTAATATTATTTAGGTTCAATCAACATCAAATCCAATACCTACATCAATTTCAATCGTAATATATTCAGTATATTCAATTTCCCAAATACCCATTTTCCGTTGAGAATGCATCCTAAAACTATTTTAGTTAACCACCCACTATCATATTAATTGATTATCATAGCTTTACAAAGCAGATTAACCACTTGCCTCTATTGATTCGTAGTGTCTAATACTTTGAAGTAGATAACGATTTGACGAAGAACATGCAAGAATCCTCCTGAATTTGGCTCCCAAAAGCTCTCCAAATCCTCCATCTTTCCTTCTCTCAAGTTCTTAGGTTTAGAGTAGTGTTATCTGTCGTTCAACCCCTGAAAACTTAAGGTTAAATATCATTAATACCTTTTTAGGCTACTGGGCCAAGGCCAAATCACTCAAAATCCCCCATGTGGACTCGGTTATGTCTAAAAATGCTCTGAGACCCATTTACTTCCCCCGAGTACTCTTTTCTGACTATCTCAGCCCATTCGGACTCAACTATGCACTCAGAATTATTATCCGAATTACTTCACTATAAATCCTTATCTCGACCTCAAAATAGTCTATGCCCGACTCCCGGTTGAGATAAAATAGTACAACATCACTATAGCTCGCAATGACGTAAATAAATTATTACTATTCACTTAGTAACTTATATTCCATAAATTATTACAATTATCAAAAATGAAAACTCTAAATAAACAATGACACCCCGCTTAATTAAATTCGGGTGATCAGTCATTTATTACATTAAAACAGGATTTCCAAATTGGTTCATTCTTAGCATCACTGTCAAAAACCAAAATAATACTAATCACTTATTAGTTAATTCAACTAGTGCCAAATTTTATCTTGCATTAAACAAAAAGATAAAAATATGCGGAAAATGGAATTTAAAACATACCCACCATACTAAAGTCTAAATCACCACAAGTAAAATAAATAAATAAAGTCTTGCTAAACAAACCATCAGCTAATCCAAACCAAATAAAATCCAAAAATAATAAGTAAGTCCAAATTAAAGTTTCAACTGAATGCTGAAAGTAAAGTCTAAATGGGGAAACATGCCCAAATAAAAACTATATCAGGGAATTGATTTCGACACTAGGAATGAAAGATATATGCATCTAATCAAAACTCTATAAGTATCCACTCGTGCCGCAGATGCGTATCCCTGAAGTAGAATATCAAGTCAGGCATCCCTGTGGCAGGACACCTAAAAGGTTTTGAAAATATTTATAGCCAGAGTTAGTACTCAAAACATTTGGAAAATCTTTAGCAAGAGTTTATCACAGTTCAAAATCGATTATTCATTACACATGTTAGGTTCACGTACACTCTCTTGAGTTTACTCACCTCTAAGCTATTTTGCATGCCTAACGTCCTCTACTTAGCACACCTCGTTGTACTACCCACGCTAACTCGACATAAGTATCGACCTGGACTATCTACGTCTATAAGTCCCCGTACCGCCCATACAGTATGCTAGTCGAATTAACATTTTTCGTATGTAAAGAGTTGAAATCATCATTTCACATAGTTCCTCATTTAATCAGTTAATTAAGTTTCACTACTTAATTTATTCCTTCGATAAACACTATCTATTGTCACACGTAAGTAGAATATTCAAACAAATATATATATATATATATATATATATATATAACTAATATATGTAAGCACGATATCTCTCAAAAGGAATACTGTGAAATATGCATACTATGCTATTAGTCCAAGTACCTCTCATACTAAATAGGGACTATAAGCACTATGCCTCTCAAAAGGAATACCGTGAAATAGGCATACTCTGCTATTAGTCCAAGTACCTCTCGTACTAAATCGAAACTCTTGGTTCGGTAATCTCCTCGAACCCAAAATCAAACAATAAGCAATGGAGGAAATCATAGTTCTAAGTCTTTGGGCTACGCACATACCTAACGTACCCAAAGGACAAGCCGGTCCCACTACTAAATGTCACATAGAGAGCCTCCCTAAGTTATATGTTATGGGGAATAAATCCAGACCTCCCTGGAATCGACAAAGGGGATCGTTCACCACGCAAGAACCTCCGTGATAGCATGCAGCGTAGGTGTGTAGACACATAATCATCATTAATATAGGTACACACACAACATATATAAATACATATTCATTAGGTATTCACTAAACCTAATTATCATCATTCGTACGTAGTATATATCACTCGAATATGCACCGTACTTTCAATCTACGATTATTCTCACTATCACATTTAAATGAGTAATTTTCTCTACTGTAAGGGACCTAGTTACCCCTTATGATTTTAGTAGCTAAGTCTTCCTTACCCTACTGGTCAGTATAATTAATCTCACTCACGCTTTCTCTTAATAACAATCTCATTCTCTCGAATGAATTATAGTACAATTTAAGCCCCGAATAAATCTAGCCTTAACTCTCTCCATAATACTACCACATTCACTTATCAAGGTCGTATTGTAAACCCATAAGCCCATCATAATGATTTAAATAGGTCCCAATGGTCACCCAATTATCTATACGAAGTTTCGAGGCTTAAATAAGGAAAAATAGGCACATCTGACAGGGCTCAATTGATTCGCCCTGCCGAATCGATTCGGTCTTTGGCGGAATCGATTCGGTTTGTACCAAATTGTCTTCTTCGCCAGGACAATCGCGTTTTCACCATTAACACACCTATAACTTCCATGAGTCTTCACCAAACTCCAAACTAATTGTCCCAAACCCTTCCCACGTGTATTATGATAGTTTCAAACATAATTTTTGCATCAAAACACTACGAATAACATTCAAGAATGGATTTAAACATCTAATCATAAAAAAACTAGGTTTTATGTTCTTCCACTATTATCCATCAAAACCCAGATCTAGTTTGTGGATAATAACACATAATATCTACTTTATTATCCTCTACAGATATCAAATCCTTCTACATGCAATTCCTACCCAAACATGCATTTCCTACCCAAACATGCATTTAAATCATTCTTTTCTCCCAAGAATTATCAAATTAGTCAATATAATCAAAGCCCTAGCACATGGGTAATATAACTTCATACTGATTTGTAATAAACACTTTCCTTAGTACTGTAGGGTATGATTTCGTGACTTGATGTTGGGTTAGATTGTTTTATTCTCCAATCTTCCTTTCCAAAATGTTTGTGGTGCAAGAACACACCTTGATTCTTCAAGAACTCTCCCCAAAGCCCCAAGAATGGTCTCTCATTCCTCTCTAAGGACTCCTCTCTTGTTCTGGGTGTTTCTAAGCCTAACCCCTTATATCTAACTTCTGATATAAGGCTACAAAATTCGTAGGTCTCTTTACCCTATTTTATCTAATGACTAAAATACCCTCATACGGTACCGATTTAGTCTAAAAATGCCCTGAAATCCAAAGATTACCCCTGGGTATACTATTCCGACTATTTTGACCCTTTCGGAATCATGAGTGATCTCGAAATCATCATCTGACTCACTCTACATGGATATGCTATCTCGATCTCACTTAGTCTACACGCGACTCTTGGTTGAGATACAAAATCCAATTACGCCAATATCACTCACTATTACGCGTAATAATTCTCATATCTTATTTGTTATTCACTCAATAAATCTAATTCATAATATTAATCATTATCTCTCACTCGATTAATATTTAATAAACACATTATCCTTAAATTAAATTAAATTATGTCTCTCGTGTAATGTAAAATAAAAGGAATTAATTATTGCATTAATTAAATATTAAATATGCAGAAATACAGGGTATTACATACTTCCCCCTTCATAAAGGAATTTCGTCCCCAAAATTAGGTCATACATGCGGTAAATAACTCTGGATACCTCTCTCGCATGTCATCCTCCCGCTCCCAAGTAGACTCATTAACACTGTGGTGCCCCCACTGCACTCTGACTAGAGGTACCACCTTAGACTGTAGCTTTCACTCACTGCGATCTAGAATAGCCACAGGTCTCTCTTAGTACGAGACGTCTGGCTACAAATTAATCTCCTCGAGTGGAACGTTCCAGAAAGCTCCCTCGCTCCTCCTGTATTTCTTCAGCGATGCCACGTGGAACACGTCGTCTATCCACTGAAGATGCTCCGATAAGCCCAATCTATATGCTACCGGTCCCTCTCTCTCGATAATAGGGAAAGGTCCCACGTACCTTGATGCTAACTTCCCTTTCTTGTCGAATCTCATAACTCTCTTTATGGGAGACACCCGTACCAACACTTGGTTGCTAACCTTTAAATCAACGTGTCTTCGATCGACATCAGTATAACTCTTCTTCCTATCTTGTGATATCCGAATGCATCCCGGGATAAGATCAATCTTGGCAGTCATCTCATGTATCATCTCTGGACCCAATAACTTATTATCCCCCACCTCTAATTAGTAAGTGGGCGAATGATAAGGCCTCCCATATAGCTCCACAAATGGTGCCATACCGATGGTAAATTAGTAGAAGTTGTTATACGCAAACTCTACCAATGGAAGGTATCACTTCCAACCTCCCCCAAAATCTAGGATGCACATCCTCAACATGTCTTACAACATCTGTCCTCTCAGTCTGCCCGTCTATCTACGGATGGTAACCGGTACTCAATCGCAAGTCTGTGCCCGTAGCCTCCTGAAAACTCTGCCCAAAGTGAGAAATAAAAATCTTGTGTCTATATGATACAATGTTAATCGACACCGTATATAGCTTCACTATATATGTGGTGAACAACTACGCATACTGATTCATCCCGTAATCAGTGCAAACTGGCAAGAAATGGGTCCCCTTGGTCAGCCGATCCACTATCACCCAAATGGAATCATAACCCATCTGCGATGTTGGTAACCCAGTAATTAAGTCCATCAAAATACTTTCCCACTTTCACACTGGAATCTCGAATGGCTATAGCATCCATAAAGGTCGCTAATGGTCAACTTTCACAAGTTGATAGGTAATACACTTCAAGACAAACTCTGTTATGTCTTGCTTCATACCCAACCACTAGTACTGTCTCCTCATATCCTGGTACATCTTATCCCGTCGAGATGTAAGACACACCTCGAACCATGAGACTGTGCCATAACTTTATGTCTTAAATCCTTATCCTCTAGCACTACAAGTTTTCCATTAAGCCATAAACCTCCCTCTGAGCTGATTGAGTAAGACTCTGCGCCCTCAGCTCACTACTGTCGTACCCTGTCCTGACATAATTGATCCTATGCCTGTGCCTTTACTACCCGCATCACAATCACAAGAGTGATAGATGAAAATGCCATGCATGTTTGGGAAACCTCATCATCGTACCGAAGCTCACTCCACTTCACCTTCCAGACCTCTGTTATCATTCATGTAGTTCATCAGCTTGACATGTCTGCCACCACATTAGCCTTACTAGGATGTTACCGTATATCAAACTGGTAGTCCTTCACGAATTCTAGCCACCGCCTTTGCCTCATGTTCATATCCTTCTGTGTGAAGGGATAAGGAAGTGACTTGTGATCCATGAACAAAGTGAACTACTCCCCCCGGAGATAATGTCTCCATATCCTCAATGCAAAAATGACCGTTGCTAACTCAAGGTCGCGGATGGGGTAATTCTTCTCATAGGGATTAATCTTTAGGGACGCATAATCTATAGCCCTCTCCTCCTGCTATAAAATAACCCCAAGTCCCTGGAAGTATGCATCAGTATAGACCCGATACTCGAGTCCTCCCCTAGGCAAATCAAGTACGGGTGATGATGTCAACTTGTCCTTTAGCTCATCAAACGATAACTGACAATGATCGTTCCACATAAATGGTACCCCTTTGTGAGTCGAGTTTTTTAATGGACCCGCAATCTTTGAGAACCCCTTGATGAAGCGTTGATAATACCTGACCAACCCCAAGAATATGCTAATCTCAGTTGGTGTCGTGGGTTGTCCCCACTCCCTCACCGCTAATACCTTACTCAGATCAATAGTAATTCCCTTGTCGAATATGATGTGGCCTAGAAATTTCACCTCTCAAAGCCAAAATACATATTTCCTGAATTTGGCATACAACTGATGGTCCCGTGGAGTCTATAGAACCATACGTTGATGCTCTGCATGCTCACCCTCGGTGCTAGAATAGACCAGAATTTCGTCTATAAACACTATCATGAACTGGTCTAGGAACTCCCTAAATACCCTGTTCATGAGGTCTATGAACACCACCATCACATTGGTGAGCCCAAATGGAATCACCCTAAACTCGTACGATCCATACCGCGACTAAAAAGTTATCTTAGGAACATCCTCCTCTCGAATTTGTAACTGGTGATATTTCAATCTCAAGTCAATCTTGGAGAAGTTCGCCCCTCTCAACTAATCAAACAGGTCATCGATCCTCGGCAACGGATAATTATTTTGTATCGTGACCTTATTCAGCTCCCTGTAATCCACACATAGGGGAAGCAAACCATCCTACTTATTCATAAATAATACCGCGCACCCCACGATGATGTACTCTTCCGAATAAGACCCTATTCTAGGAGTTGCTGAATCTTTTCTCTCAACTCATGCATCTTTGAAGGGGCCATACGGTAAAGTGCTCGATCAATCGATCTTAATTTCGGTGCTAAATCGATCACAAATCAATCTCTCGACTGGGTGATAACCTCGATATCTCCTAAAATACATCCTAAAGTCTCTCACGACTGGAATCGAGTCTAACGGAATCATTATCTCCTTTGAGGTCTCCTCCTCAATATAATATAATATAATATAAGTGTGTGCGTGACCCTCCCTTAGGAAGAGGCATCGCCACAAGGAACATCTCCTCCCCTTAATGGAAAACACAATGGTCCTCTCATAGAAATCTACCACGCTCTATACCCTTCCAGCCAATCCATGCCTTGGATCACAACATGCCCCTCCATATTCAACACAAGAAGGTGTGATGTCAACCTCGATCTTCCAATGAGGGTGTCTACTTGTCCTCTTCCATGTCCTATAAGATTACGTAAGCATAGGGCTCTCACTTCCAGTAAGTCCTCAACTCTAAATCAATAACGAGCTAAATTTCTCCATTCGATAGTAGACCTAATATATATAGCCTGGATTACCTTAGTAACCGTCCCTATTCATCAGAATTACTATAACAAGACGTACGTGCTTCCTGAAATCTCTATATACTATATTTATACCTGTTTGTCCCTCTTTCAGGTGATACCATAACACAAATCCCACTCTAAAGTATTGAACATGATAGCCTTAGTGTTACCGCCCACCATCGCTTACTATCCTAAACTCAGGATAAGAATACGTTGGCAACACTATTATCCATTTTCCCAAAGATATTAAAATAATAAAAAAAATTGTACCTTCAAATGCCAGTTGTGCTCATGGCATGATTGCATATCGAATGTTATAGGCATATCCCTGCCGTAGTTTCCCCTAATTTTGTGTAGCTGCTGGGGCCGGTGCTGCTAGTGGTATCTGTGCATATAACCCCTTCCAGATACTCTATTGAGGACAATGTTTCCTCCTGTGTCCCATATGCCCACAAATGAAATAACATCCTCGAAAATAATATGGCCTCTGATCCCAAAGGTTTTGATGAGGCTGACACTGTTGATTTGATCGATGCTTCTTCTTCACTTACGACTGAAAAAGATGATGCTTGTGGCCCTCCCTTACACATTTAAAACACATTCTTCTAAAGACTCCCTTCTTCTGGTCCCGTTGAGTCTGGTGGCCTTGATTCTGTTGGCCATTTCCATTTTTCTCTTGGTTGTGATGGTCTCAATTACTCTATCGTTGTTATTTCAGTGTTACACCACTACGGTTGATTCCTGACCCACTTGAATGACTAGTGTATTATAGTAATGTAGTAGCAACTTCTTGTGCTACGATACCCTCCATATCTGTTACAGTCACTATCCCTAGAGGTACCTAAGGTACCTATTGTACCTGCCCAGTCTTAAACTCTCTAACGGGGCTAGTATGATTTTCTTTCTCAAGTGACATCTGAAATTTAATTTAATTGCATGAGTTTACGTTCAATATCAAATTTAATATAAAAAGCATAATATCTCAAACACATAAAGATAAATGCAACAATCCTAATTATAGGGCTCTATCTCAGAAGAACAATACGTTGAAATTGCAGTAAGCCGTACAGATCCTATGGACACTAGAACCTGATGCTCTGATAAAATCTGTGACACCCCTCCTAATTAAATACTAAGTGATCAGTCCTTTATTAAATTAAAACATGATTTCCAAATTGGTTCATTCTTAGCATCACTATCAAAAATCAAAATAATTACTAATCACCTGTTAGTTCATTAAACCGGTGCCATTTTTTTTATCTTGCATCAAACAGAAAGATAACAATATGAGAAAAATGGAATTTAAAGCATAGACACCATACTAGAGTCTAAATCACCATAAGAAAAATAAATAAATAAAGTCATGCCGACTGAACCATCGGCTAATCCAAACCAAATAGAATCCACTAATAATAAGTAAATCCAAATTAAAGTTTGAACTGAATGGTGAAAGTAAAGTCTAAATGGGACAACACGCCCGAATAAAAACTGTATCATGGAATAAATTCCTACACTAGGAATGAAATATATAGATGCGTCTAATCAAAACTATGCAAGCATCCACTCGTGTCGCAGATGCGTATCCCTGAAGTAGAATATCAAGTCAGACATCCCTGTGGCAGGACACCTAAAAGGTTTTGAAAATATTTATAGCCAGAGTTAGTACTCAGAACATTTGGAAAATCTTTATCAAGAGTTTATCACAGTTCGGTTATTCATTACACATGTTAGGTTCACGTACACTCTCTTGAGTTTCCTCACCTCCCAGCTATTGTGCATGCCTAACGTCCTCTACTTAGCCCATCTAGTTGTACTACCCATGCTAACTCGACATAAGTATCGACCTGGACTATCGACGTCTATAAGTCCCCGTACCGCCCATACAATATGCTAGTTGAATTAACATTTCTCGTATGTTAAGAGTTGAAATTATCATTTCACATAGTTCCTCATTTAATCAGTTAATTAAGTTTCACTACTTAATTTATTCTTTAGATAAACACTATCTAACTATCTACTGTCACACGTAAGTAGAATATTCAAACAAATATATATATTTATCTCACTAATATATATAAGAACAATGTATCTCAAAAGGACCACCATGAAATAGGCATACTCTGCTATCAGCCAAAGTACCTCTCGTACTAAATAGGAACTATTGGTTCGGTAATCTCCTCAAACCAAAAATCAAACAATAAGCAATGGACCCAAATAAAGTTCTAAGTCTTTGGGCTACCTACATACCTAACATACCCAAAGGACACCTCGGTTCCACTGCTACACATCATATAGCGTGCCGCCATAAGTTCTATGTTCTGGGGCATAAATCGAGACCTCCTTGGAATCGGCAAGGGGGTTACCCACCGCGTAAGAACCTCCGTGATAGCAAGCAGTGTAGGTAAGTTAACACATAATCATCAGTCATATAGGTACACACAAAACTTATATATATATTCAGTAGGTATTCTTAAAACCTAATTATCA
Source organism: Sambucus nigra (assembly GCA_949130495.1). Taxonomy (NCBI): domain Eukaryota; kingdom Viridiplantae; phylum Streptophyta; class Magnoliopsida; order Dipsacales; family Adoxaceae; genus Sambucus; species Sambucus nigra. Next base: position 141,117,033 of record OX422222.1, on the reverse strand, counting down.
TCATTCGTACGTAGTATATATCACTCGAATATGCACCGTAATTTCAATCTACGATTATTCTCACTATCGTATTTAATTGAGTATTATTATCTACTATCCGGGCCATAGTTACCCCTTATGATTTCAGTATATAAGTCTTTCTTACCCTACTGGTCTATGTAATTAAGCTCACTCACGCTGTTCTATAATTACATTCTCATTCTCTCGAATTTATTACATTACTATTTAAGCTCAGAATAATTCTAGCCTTAACTCTCTCCATATAACTACCACATACACTTATCAAGGTCCTACTGTAAACCCATAAGTCCCTCATAATGATTTAAATACGTCCCAATGGTCACCCAATAATTTATACAAAGTTTTGAGGCTTCGATAAGCAAAATAGGCACATCTCATAGGGCCGAATCAATTCGGTATGTACCATGTCGTCTTCTTCGCCGGGACAGTTGCATTTTTCACCATTAACACATCTATAACTTCCATGATTCTCAACCAAACTCCAAACCATCTGTCCCAAACCTTTCCCACACGTATTATGAAAGTTTCTAACGTAATTTTGGCATAAAAAACATTACGAATAACATTCAAGAATAGATTTAAACATATAATCCTGAAAAAATCCTAGGTTTTTTGTTCTTCCACTTTAAAACCCAGATTTAATTCATGGATAATAACACATAGACTCTAATTTATTATCCTCTATAGATATCAAATCCTTCTACATGCAACTCCTACCCAAACATGCATTTAAATCATTCCTTTCTCCCAAGAATTATCAAATTAATCAATATAATCGAAACCCTTGTCACATGGGTATTATAACTTCATATTGATTTGAAATAAATACATGCCTTAGTAATGTAGGGTCCGATTTCATGGCTTGATGTTGGGTTTGATTGTTTTTTTCTCCAATCTTCATTTTCAAGATTTTTGTGGTGAAAAAACACACTTTGATTCTTCAAGAACTCTCCCCAAATCCCCAAGAATGGTTTCTCCTTCTTCTCTAAGGACTCCTCTGAGAACGTACGTGCTTGCGTTCAAATGAGCAAATTATATATTAAACCCTTTTAACCCAAACAAACCCTAAACATGCAACAGTATGTGATTGAATAAGATGATAATCTAAGCAAGAACATTCAAACACAACCAATTGAGGAAAAATCCCCCAAAGGGGCAAAACCATTTATTTTCATTATAATATTGTAGGCTATACAATTTCGGATTACAATGAAAATAAAAGTGACTAAGAATTACCCACAGGTATCGGATTCTGTAGTCGTGGCTGGAACTATCCTTTTCCAGTAGGGCTGGCGGCTGGAACTATCCCTTTCCAGTAGGGCTGCAATGGAGAAGAGAATGGCTTCTCCACAAGGGTGTGAACAGTAAGAATGCGTTCCTGGGTTGCAAAGTGATTCACAAAGGATTGGAAATTTGTGTGAATCAAATACCTAGAGTCTAGATGCTCAATAGGTGAAGACTTAGGGCTTTCTGTACTCTGAAAATCGTGTGTTTAAGTCTTAGAAAACCACTTCCCGTAGTGGGATTAAATAAGAAGTCTCGGGCCTAAAAAATCTGAACACGATCTGAACACGATCTGTTGAAGTTTATCCCAGGCGGCCCGGTCCAGGTCTGAGGCGGATTGGTCTGATTGACCGGATCGGTTCTTTTATTCTGGGCCGAATCGGTCCGTTGATGATCGGATCGGTTCGCTTCCAGGCTTCATCGGTTCGCTTGCGGTCCGGGGTATACTGGCCTTCTGACAAACTAGCGGATCGGTCTGGGTCTTTAAGCGGACCGGTCCGGTTAGCCAGATCGATTCTTTTATTTTAGCGGATCGGTCCGGCTGTCAGACTATGATTCCTCTTCTTCTTTTGATATTCGGATCCGTTGAATCTTGAATCTTGAATTTCTTGAACGGTGTAACGGCGTGCGACATAATACATTGATAATGGACAAAAATGTCCTTACAAATATCCCCCTATGTCTATGACGGTACATACATAAAAACAAACATCCGAATTATCAAAACAACTAAAAATGCCTATACAAATCTACCCTTCCATGAACCCAAAACTGGAAAGATACAATTGAATAAGATTACAGCGTTTAGTCTTCAATTCTTCAGGAATCTTAACACTTTTCTCATCAGGGCGTGCAATCCAATGATAATCCATGTAGTACCTACACACATGAGACAAAGCAAAATACCAAGTGACATATCGAGTTTGAAATGAGATAAACATATATATCAATTTATGAGCAAACTCAAACTTTCAAATCTCCCCCATAATAAGATAATTCATTCTCCCCTTTTTTATGATGTCCCCATAATAGGCAAATGAGAGAAATAAATCAAATAAGCAAGTGCGGGGTGTCACTAGGATAAAATCACACCATGAATGAACACAAAGCAACCAAGACGATGATAGCGTAAATGAAGTGGTGTGATTAAATTCGATAGGAAAATCAATGCATACAAACATGACATATGTGCACGATGGATATTGGATATTCCTAGCGAATGAACTCAAATGCTTCCTTTGGTGTAAAATAATGACAATATAAGATATTGACTCAATCAAATCAACAAATCAAAGCTCAAAGTGATTTTCACACCATTAATGTCCAAAATGATTTTATGCTTTTTCAGGACTTTCAAGGAAGTGCAAACCCGTTTAAAGATTCTCTAACCAAACTCCCTCAGATATAATTTTGAATAGAGGCATTCTAAATTCTCAAACTTTGGAGAATTGATGGTGAAACCTAAGTGGCCCATATTTGGCATGAAGTGCTTTTTATTGCCTTTAAATTTTTCGGGCTCTTTTAACCTCTTTGGACCTCGGATATTAAAATTCCTCCATTTTTAGGTCCTTTTTAAGGGTGGCTTTTGCGCAAAGGATAGATGATTACCTTTCGCAGCCCCTCCCCGTTATACAAAAACACACAGTCTCACCAAAAATGGTTTTTACATGCATTCCAATCTTGTCAAGTTTTCTCGCATATTGTACATTGTATAGACAGAATTGAGATGGAAACACTCAAGCCAATATGAGATAGACAAGTTCAATAATCAAATATAGCCGTGCATGTGTGCAATAAAGGATATAGGAGTCAAACATGTAGGAAGATATCACTAATTACATCTCAAAGACTTCAACCAATGTAAAGCACATAAATGAAATGATGTAGCCTATCAAATCTCTATCAAACAGTCACATGGATAAATGAAATGAAGTTGTGACTTGCCTACCTTAAATGCTCATCCATAAAAGAAGCAAAAACAGAAATCTTTTTGGTCATTTCAAAAATTTTATCAAAATAAAATCTTTTTGTGCTTTTCTTAAAAATTTTCTAAAAGTAAAATCTTTTTGTATTTTTGTTTTAACGAAAAAAATGAACAAAAATAAACAAACTAATGGTACATGCTAGCAATAGGCAAATGAAGAAGCAGCATGAAAATCAACCTATGCTAGCAACTAAGACAAGATTCTCAACCGGGAGTAACGGTGGAGTTTTCCAAAGATGGTGACATCTTTTGAACAAACTCCACTAAATCATGTGTTAACTTGATCAAAAACTTTACTTGCTCGCGAATGTATGCAAACTCTCCATCATAATGTGCAGGCAAAGTGTCATGAGTGGGTGTATGTGCATGAATGTGTGAAGTGGCATGATATGGTACTAAACCCAACTTGGAACAAAACTCCCTAAGATGTCCTCGCTTCTTGCAGTGGGAGCAAACATAAACCGGTCTAGGAAGTAATTTGTCAACAATTTTGGGAGGAACATTCCTAGACGAGCTCCCATGGAACTCACTCACCAAGGTGGATTTAGGCTCAGGTTCATTAAAAGTAGTGAATGTACCATCATTACCTTTTCCAACATCATTCAAAACGGGATAGAGAACCATCTTATCAACCTTCTCAGATGCATTCTCTAATGTGACTTGGACCTCTCGTGCTTGTTTGAGATCATCCTCGAGATGGGATACACGTGTCGTCAGACTAGACACCGTGCTGGTCAAGTCACCTTTTCCCTTTTTTAGCTCAGCATTCTCTTCCTTCAACTCACAAATTCGAAGACCTATAATTCTATTTGACCTTTTTGTTTCCATGGTCTCAATAAATAACTTTCGAAAAGCTTTTTGGATCACACTTTCATCACCAACCTCATCCTCACTATCACTTAGAGAGGTGGGCATTACATCTTTCTTACGCTCTCTCCTAAGTTTAGTGGGACACTCAAATTTCTTGTGCCCTATCCCATCACACTCAAAACATCTTATCTTCTCAAGTTCTTTCTTTCTTTCTTTTCCACTCTCATCACAACTCTCTCTTTCTCCAAACAATCTTAAATCTCTCTCTAAAGCGGTGATCCTAAGAGCTAACTCTTTATACCACTTCTTGGTTTCAAAAGACTCATAATCTAACTCGGCGTAAGCGTGTGGGAGATCACACTCGCTCTCACTTGCCTCATCCTCCCCCTCACTCTCATTGCTCTTACTGTCGAGGTGTCCTTGTGACGTAGCATCCTCATCATCGTGAGAAGCATTGCAGGTACTCACATGACTTTCCATGAGTGCGGTGATGTTATGCTCATGCGGTGACTCATCTCCACAGTCCACCGACTCAACCTCACTGTCGTCACTAAGGGTAGCATTTAGGACAGCTTTCCCTTTCTCTCTATACAGACGAGTGGCACACTCAAAGTCTCTATGACCCCTACCATCGCATTCAAAGCATCTCTCACTGTCTGTCTTAGGAGGATCTTTAAAATCTTTTTCATTATTTTTCTCAAAATTCCTTTTATCATTGAAATTTCCACTTTTCTTGAATTTGAGAATTCTTTTGAAATTTTTTGCAAACAGGGCCAAATCATCTAGGTCAAAATCACACTCAGAATCTGACGTGTCAGTCTCTTTCTTTCTGGATGACTCTACCCTTTTTCTAGCCGACCCCTCACTCCTTCTCTCTTGGGCTTTAAGTGCAATTCCCTTATCTTTAGATTTAGCAGTTTTAGGGAACATATCAATTTCATAAGTTTGCAAATCTCCTACAAGTTCCTCCAATTTTAGCGTATTTAAATTACCCATGGAATTTAGCACAGTGACTTTAGGGATAAAACGCTTAGGCAAAGAACGAAGAATCTTTTTAACAACTCTAGCATTAGGAATATGTTCACCAAGATTAAAGCTAGTATTAACAATGTCAGAAAGTCTAGTATAAAATTCATCAAAGCATTCAGATTCATGCATGGTGATGGTTTCAAATAGAGTTGTCAAATTTTGCAACTTAGATTCTTTCACAGCATTAGTTCCTTCATGGGTGAGTTGTAAAATATCCCATGCCTCTTTTGACGTGGTGCACGTCATTATACGTTTGAACTCATCAGGTGTGACTGACCCAGAAATAGCACTTAGACCCTTAGAATTAAAAGATGCCCATTTAAATTCTTCATCAGTCCAAGAAGTGTCAGGTTTCAAATTGATCACATTATCAACAGTCACGGAGGGAGGAGTCCACCCTTTTTCTACTAAAATCCAGACACGTTCATCAATGGCTTTTAAAGCCGACCTCATTCGGGCTTTCCAATAAGCATAATTTGTCCCGTCAAAAAAAGGCATTTTATTATATAACTTCTCCACTTGAACACGCACTTTTTCAAAAATCAATTTTTTCAGAAAATTGATATCTTAGAAAATTTTTGCGGAAAATAGGAATACGCGATAAATTAGCGTAACCTGCTCTGATACCAATTTGAGAACGTACGTGCTTGCGTTCAAATGAGCAAATTATATATTAAACCCTTTTAACCCAAACAAACTCTAAACATGCAACAGTATGTGATTGAATAAGATGATAATCTAAGCAAGAACATTCAAACACAAGCAATTGAGGAAAAATCCCCCAAAGGGGAAAAACCATTTATTTTCATTATAATATTGTAGGCTATACAATTTTGGATTACAATGAAAATACAAGTAACTAAGAATTACCCTCAGGTATCGAATTCTGTAGTCGCGGCTGGAACTATCCCTTTCCAGTAGGGCTGGCGGCTGGAACTATCCCTTTCCAGTAGGGCTGCAATGGAGAAGAGAACGACTTCTCCACAAGGGTGTGAACAGCAAGAATGCGTTCCTGGGTTGCAAAGTGATTCACAAAGGATTGGCAATTTGTGTGAATCAAATACCTAGAGTCTAGATGCTCAATAGGTGAAGACTTAGGGCTTTCTGTATTCTGAAAATCGTGTGTTTAAGTCTTAGAAAACCACTTCCCGTAGTGGGATTAAATAAGAAGTCTCGGGCCTAAAAAATCTAAACACGATCTGAACACGATCTGAACACGATCTGTTGAAGTTTATCCCAGGCGGATCGGTCCGGGTCTGAGGCGGATCGGTCCGATTGACCGGATCGGTTCTTTATTCTGGGCCGGATTGGTCCGTTGATGATCGGATCAGTTTGCTTCCAGGCTTCATCGATTCGCTTGAGGTCCGGGGTATACTGGCCTTCTGACAAACTAACGGATCGGTCCGGGTCTTTAGACGGACCGGTCCGGTTAGCCAGATCGATTCTTTTATTTCAGCGGATCGGTCCGGCTGTCAGACTATGATTCCTCTTCTTCTTTTGATATTCAGATCCGTTGAATCTTGAATCTTGAATTTCTTGAACGGTGTAACGGCGTGCGACATAATACATTGATAATGGACAAAAATGTCCTTACAAATCTCCCCCTATGTCTATGCCGGTACATACATAAAAACAAACATCCGAATTATCAAAACAACTAAAAATGCTTATACAAATCTACCCTTCCATGAACCCAAAACTGGAAAGATACAATTGAATAAGACTACAGCGTTTGGTCTTCAATTCTTTAGGAATCTTAACACTTTTCTCATCAGGGTGTGCAATCCAATGATAATCCATGTAGTACCTACACACATGAGACAAAGCAAAATACCAAGTGACATATCGAGTTTGAAATGAGATAAACATATATATCAATTTATGAGCAAACTCAAACTTTCAAATCTCCCCCATAATAAGATAATTCATTCTCCCCCTTTTTATGATGTCCCCATAATAGACAAATGAGAGAAATAAATCAAATAAGAAAGTGCGGGCTGTCACTAGGATAAAATCACACCATGAATGAACACAAAGCAACCAAGACAATGATAGCGTAAATGAAGTGGTGTGATTAAATTCGATAGGAAAATCAATGCATACAAACATGACATATGTGCACGATGAATATTGGATATTCCTAGCAAATGAACTCAAATGCTTCCTTTGGTGTAAAATAATGACAATATAAGATATTGACTCAATCAAATCAACAAATCAAAGCTCAAAGTGATTTTCACACCAATAACGTCCCAAATGATTTTATGCTTTTTCAGGACTTTCAAGGAAGTGCAAACCCGTTTAAAGATTCTTCAACCAAACTCCCTCAGATATAATTTTGAATAGAGGCATTCTAAATTCTCAAACTTTGGAGAATTGATGGTGAAACCTAAGTGGCCCATATTTGGCATGAAGTGCTTTTTATTGCCTTTAAATTTTTTGGGCTCTTTTAACCTCTTTGGACCTCGGATATTAAAATTCCTCCATTTTTTAGGTCCTTTTTAAGGGTGGCTTTTGTGCAAAGGATAGATGATTACCTTTCGCAGCCCCTCCCCGTTATACAAAAACACACAGTCTCACCAAAAACGGTTTTTACATGCATTCCAATCTTGTCAAGTTTTATCGCATATTGTACATTGTATAGACAGAATTGAGATGGAAACACTCAAGCCAATATGAGATAGACAAGTGAAATAATAAAATATAGCCGTGCATGTGTGCAATAAAGGATATAGGAGTCAAACATGTAGGAAGATATCACTAATTACATCTCAAAGACTCCAACCAATGTAAAGCACATAAATGAAATGATGTAGCATCTCAAATCTCTATCAAACAGTCACATGGATAAATGAAATAAAGTTGTGACTTGGCTACCTTAAATGCTCATCCATAAAAGAAGCAAAAACAGAAATCTTTTGCTCCATTTCAAAAATTTTATCAAAATAAAATCTTTTTGTGCTTTTCTTAAAATTTTTCTAAAAGTAAAATCTTTTTGTATTTTTGTTTTAACGAAAAAAATGAACAAAAATAAACAAACTAATGGTACATGCTAGCAATAGGAAAATGAAGAAGCATCATGAAAATCAACCTATGCTAGCAACCAAGACAAGATTCTCAACCGGGAGTAACGGTGGAGTTTTCCAAAGATGGTGACATCTTTTGAACAAACTCCACTAAATCATGTGTTGACTTGATCAAAAACTTTACTTGCTCGCGAATGTGTACAAACTCTCCATCATAATGTGCAGGCAAAGTGTCATGAGTGGGTGTATGTGCATGAATGTGTGAAGTGGCATGATATGGTACTAAACCCAACTTGGAACAAAACTCCCTAAAATGCCCCAGAATTCAAACAATATCCCCAGATATACTATTCCAACTATTTCGACCCTTTTGGAATCATCCGTGAATTCGAAATCATCATTCGAGTCACTCTACAAAAATATGATATTTTGATCTCACTTAGTCTATACACGACTCTCGGTTGAGATACAAAATTCAATTACGCCAATATCACTCTCTATTACGCGTAATAATTCTCATATCTTATTTACTATTCACTTAATAAATCTAATTCATAATATTAATCATTATCTCTCACTCGATTAATATTTAATAAACCCATTATCCTTCAATTAAATTAAATTACGTCTCTCATGTAATTTAAAATAAAACAAATTAATTACTGAATAAATTAAATATCAATTTCACAGAAATACGAGGTATTACATAAACCAACTCAAATGTACCAATCAAATCCTCTGAGGATGTATTATAAATACCCCATGAATACAAAAGTAAAGTAACACTTTACAGCCCAGTTCAAAAACTCAAAAATCCCCTCAAACTAGGTACATTAAATTTTTTTGCGTAATTTACAATTCTTTCAATTCCAATAGCTTTCTGTGTAGATAATATAGTTAAGGCAATCATAATATGCAAGCTTTTATGTGTAGAATAGCTTTAAATAGAAGAAATGTGAATAAACACTATTAAAGCTTGAGCATTAATGACGAATCTTGATATAATGCTCTAAAATTTGGTTTAAAGCTACAAATAACTTCATTATAACCAAAGTATCTTGAGTGTCATGGTTAAAATCCATGAATGTGTATATAGAGCTCAAATCAATCAAAAGTGTATTTTGAACTCAAAAACTAAAAATCTGAAATTCTTCATGTATAATCCCTCTTAATATTTGAAACCAAAACCAAACTACTCCTATATATAGCATAAACCAACCCAAGTTCATACGAAACCTTGCCATAATCTAAAAATCCATGAATATCAGGTCAAAATTTTAGCAAAACACACAATTTTAAATCTTAAGCTACACTAAATCTCAATCCACAAAACCTATATATTTGAATTCCTCATGAAAAATTAGGCCAAATTGGTTATGAAATCATCTCAAATGGTCTAATATTAAAGGAGAAAATCGAGGTAAAATAGTAGAAACCCTAGAAGTCAAAGTCGAGAGGTTGAAAATGAAGACTTTCAACAGGAACTTTAACCACGCGCGTGAGGGGCGCCTGGCCAATCATGAATTTCTATTTTTTTTCCCAAAATTTTTAATAAATCTTTCTAGTAAAAATGGTTAAGGTAAGGCCATGTTTTGATATCCCTATCTTAAGGTATGAAAAACTAAGGTTTTAACTTAAGAATATTTTTTCAAATCTATAAATTGACCCCTCCCAACTTTTTCAACTTATGAATTTGATCCCCAAATTTTATCTATGAATACTTAAAAATATTTTAAGACAAAAGTCTCTTACCCCAAAGTTCAACAATGAACTTAAGTCCATTATCTTAAAGTCCCAGGATATTTACAAAAACACCCCGAAACTTTAAAAGAAATAGTTTTAATACAAAACCGACTGACCAAATCCTAAATACTTACATACCCAAATATTGTATATAGAAAATTAAGCACCAGCTCTTCCTAATATCTTATTATGATATAAAGCCGACAAAATATCGAGCAAGTAGGTTTTTCCTACCTTTTCAATAGTATAGTTTGCGTATTTGACATAATGCTATTGATTTCACTATGTGATAGCTCCTATTTACTCTTAGTGTGTGTATGGTATTATACTGTCATACTATATATTTTATTATACATCTTTGGTATTTGAATTTATCATCAATATTTGAACTTAACTAAGGATCAATTCTAACCCTTCTCACTTAATAACTAGTATCATGTTTCATATTGATTCAATTACCCTTGCACTTTTGTTCCATTTTACTATAAGCATCACTAGTAATAGGAAGCAGGCTAATGTGTTATCCCACGAGACTTTCTACGTGGCCTACTGGTCTTAAATGATTGAGAGCCTTGATTATTGCTACATATGTATGAGTGCCACTTTAATTGTGTGCATAACATGTTACTTTTCCCCATAAGTTTTGGGTTAATTATTCATTATTGTGGTTTTACTCATGGCTTAATTACTTTTATACCCCTTAATGAACTGGTAAGTATATGATTATTAGTTTAAGAATATTTTACTTTCTTTACATGATCCTTAAATAAACTGGCAGTGAACCTCATTTTCTTAAACGGACAGTAAATATGGGATTATTGGTTCCAAAACTTTTAATGTTCACCTCAACTGATGAGTATGGGATTATCATCATATTATATTAGCATTGCTACCCACTGATTCTATACACACTCCAAATATAATATATATATATATATATATATATATATATATATATATATATATATATATATATATATATATATATATAAAACTGGTAGAACCTCCTTATCATATTTGTATTAATTCCTTTCTTCTCCAGATGCGCCCTAAGACAGAGGATAATATCTTTTCCCCATAAAGATAGAAACTGATCACCTATTTTTGTTTGTGACTGTATGGGCAGAGGAAAAGCCAGATGGGAGCAAGAAGTGATGCATTTCGATTTTTTACATTTAGTTTGTACTAAAAACATGTAACTCACCCTTCTAATGATACAACGCTATGCAAACCTACTTAATAATGAATAAAGTTATGTTATTCCGCCTTAGCTTTACTTCAGTTCTTTATGTGTAGGTCTTGTTCATTCATACCAAAAAGCAGGGTGTGACAAGTTGGTATCAGAGAATGTTTTAAATCTAAACATATCGTCGTGTTAGCATTCAATGAGGGAAATAAATAAGATATTAGTTATTTTATCTTTTCCTAACGTCTTTTATTACTATTATTATATTGTAATTCCATTTTTGCAGCATGGATACATGGGACACATTCCTATTCAATATAGACATTGAACCAGATCATCGCTGGAAAAACCAAGCCAGAGAAGAGGTATTAGTAAGATTAAGAGAACTGATTCATGCGGTCGAAGAGGATTGGGTAGGCCCAATTAATGATATTAAGAGACTGGTATTAACAAACAGAGTTTTGGGTGAAATGCAAGTTATACAAAAAGTAGATGATTATGAAAATGATCCTATAAATACTCTAAGAGGCTATAAATCTAGCACTTGCAGATAAGATGCCAACTCCATTGATGTATCCCGATGTCACACACAATGGTGATTTACACGATGATTATTCTCCTGGTACAACATATGATTCAACTGATGGTTCATATCAGCGAGATTACTTAGTCATTCCAGAATCAAACCTGAAGTTTAATGTGGGGATTTGATGTTCCAGTAATTATTTAATGTGGGGACCTAAAGTTATCTGATAATAATTTTAATTTGGTATGTTACATTCTTCATTATTTGGACCTTAAGTCTCAAAGAAAATATATCATAATCAAATCTGAAATTCTGATTGTCTAATTGAATGGGTATCGATCGAAATCGTCAATTATCATTAATTTCAGACTTGAACATACCTAATTATTATTGTGATCAGAAGTTTAAAAATTAATAGTTATGATTGATATATAGTTTTTCCTAAGTACTATTAAAAATAGAGACCCGAAGTTCTCAGTTATTTTTAAAAATTTTGGACTAAAAGTGTCAAAACAAATATATCATGAATCAAAACATGATCTTTTGATTATTTATATAATAGGATATAGACATTAAGAATACCCAAAATAATCATTTATCACATGGACCTAAATTTGAAAATATATTTTTTGTTAAATTAATTTTAAAAAATTGAATTACTCTTTAATGGTTACTTTAACTATCCTATTAATGGTTTCACCATTAATACTTAATCTGTTGACCTTTCACTTCATTTTAGTATTAAATTATATTTTTAAAAGTATTTAATTTAAACACTTTTTTACATTTACATTATTTATTATAAATTGGAGCCTTGGGAACGTGTAAAGAGTGTGAAAAATTAAGCCCTCATTATCAAAAAACATTCGCATCATTGGTCGAGTGGTTATATATATTTTACACTTGTTTGAAAGATTCTCTAACATTTTTACACCTGATCAAACTTTAGTTTTTGATAATAAAAAAATAGTAGAGAATTTTATATTCTTGAACATTAACAATAATGAACTCGAAGTTCAACTATTTGTGCAGAATCGGAAGGTCTTGGAACTAAATAATGAAACTTCTTAAATAGATTTTACATGTTTTATTTTTTGTTATTATTGATAAATATCTATTTGAAAGTTCTATATTTCAAATAATTCGGACTAGATGCTTTGTGAATTATTTTAATTTAAGACCTAAAGTCCTAAGTTTGAAATTTTATTATTTATATAAACTCAAAGATTCATATACATATGACGTAAAATAGATATTGGTGTTCTTCAATACATGATGCAACCGAATGAACCTTAAGTTCTATATTACTATTCTAATAACCGTAAGTCCCAAATTATTTTATTTAGAATCTAAAGTTCTAAAAGTTCCAAATTACTTTATCTAGAATATAAGGTTTAAACATTAACTTAATCAACCATATGTTTTAACTGAGAAGATAAAATTCTTGTTACTTTTAGGATTTATTAATTTTTAGCCTAAAGTCTCTTACATATGATCAAGATTATTAATTTTTTATTCATTAATTAAAAACACACTTTTTACTATAATGGACCAATTTTTCGCTCTCTAGTTTTAATTGTTGATTTTATATTCGTATAATTAAGGTTTTTATTCTTCAAACATAATGATTATATTATGATCCGTAGTACTTGATTCATGATGATCCAAAAATATCAAAACGGTTAATTTTTAAACATTATTTCTTTGAATAACTTTTCATAAAGATAACTAATTTATCGTTAAAATATTTTTAAAAATTATTAAATATTATGGTATGTGTTGTTACATACAAACTTCATGTTTTTGTTATCTTTTGAATATCTCAAAACTATTTGATAAGAGATTTTTTTAGAAACTTTTCATTTTTTAGGTTTGGTCACAAAAAGCTTGATCCTAAACTAAATTATTGTATCACTATATGATATATATGGACTCACTTTACAATCAATCTTAACTATTAGAATTAACAATTGTTAACAATCATTCTATAATAGCATTTGTCTAGGAGACAATGAATAACTCGAATTATTATGAAAAATAAAAAGTTTTTTCAGACTTGGTAAGTATTATAATTAAAATTTCAACCGTAGTTGAACATGCTAAAATTAATGAATGCACTAGAAGAGCTTACGTGGTTTTGTTCCCTAGTTCCACCCATTCATATGCGATGATTTATATGAAAGTATTTATTATTGTAGAATTTCACATTGTCACGAGCTTGAAGCTCCATCATTTAGCTATTTGATATTATACAGTGATTTTTTTTGTCACCTTATTTTGTTTTATGTAAGACTTTGTGATTGCATATGATATCTTGACCTATTTAAGAATTTTTATAAGATATTTATGTTTTAGTTGGTGCGTAATTTATTATGATTATCATAATGGTATATATATGGTGCTTGTGATTTACCTAATATCCAACCATTGGCACATATAGTATTTATCGCATGTTTTGTAAAATTTTATTTTGAAGAGACACTCTTCCACCCATTGAGGGAGGAAAGAACGTACTCGAAGTACAATTTTTTCTTGTAAAACAAATCATTCCTGAAGAACAACTATAGTTATCATGGAATAATTTCACTTTATCGTATCTAATCCTTGTATCGCTCAATGTAAAAATGAAGTAAAATTAATATTGCAACATCAAATTATTATAAAAATTAAAATGTTACATATAATCACATAAACTAGTTTTGCAAATACATATTCTATAATCATTCTCCTAAAAGGACTAAATTTAAATGTGTTAGTAAATAAATCTATTGTACGCCATAAGCTAGCATGGACAACCTATATGTCCCAACATTTTTAACATCCTAGTATCGGAGATCAAATAGTGTTATGTCACATAATGCTCCAGAAGAGGTGATACATAACACTCTAGAATATGTTATGAATAAAATATTTACTTTCTATAAAATTCCAAACGAGATTAATGTTTATGAAAGGACATAACTCCTTGAAGCGAATATAAATCCCATGGAGTATGCAAAGGTATTTAATAATAATGAGATATTTATGTTTCATACATATGCAAGAGAAAATGGGATCGTTAAAGAAGATCATTATATATATATATATTCTAGTTAAAAAATTAAAGGGTAGTAGTAATACAAACCCACGTACTATAATTAAATGTCGACAAGTAATATATTGGATAAAAATGAGAAAATGCCATTTTGACATGATTTAAATATCTTAATCTATGTGGTGTTTATGGACCTATAGAAGAAACGCAATAATATATTAACTCATAAGGCTAAATACTATCCCCTTACAACCGTAAATAGTTTTCAAAGAAATGACTAGGTTAGCCATTTTGAAATATATTATATATGAGACTCGTGAATATTAAAACTGCTTATTTATAAGAAACTTAAACAAATAACACATATGAAAATCCCAAAAGTATTTTCTTTTCCTAAAATAAAGTCAATGAGTGTGTACTTAATTCGACTAAGATGCTCATTGTATAATTTAAAATAATTCGAAAGGATGTATGTACAACTGTCGTAACAAATAATGATCTAAGGAAGGGTATGAAAACAAACATTTATGTCTTAGAAAATAATTCAAAAATCAATGACCTTGGAGTAATTAGTTATTGTCTCGATCTGTAGATCAAAATAATTTTGGTTAAACGTTGATCCATAAGCTAAATGAATGAAAAGGCTTATAATGTTTTTCTATATATTGAGCACACCATTTTAGTACACTCATGGTTTGCAGTTTTTGGAGATTAAAATATTCGTATCATCGTAAAGAGAATGGCAGAAAAACTTTGGTCCAAAAGTACAATAATTTTATATTATTAATGCATTGATAATTTTAGACTATAGTACCATAATTGAACATTATTAGTACGTTGTTATACATATGCATGAGACCGGACATAGTAGTCATAGTCAATCTCTTCTCAAGAAACAATTATCATTGACTTTCAAGCTTGGGACTAATATCCATTATATTATTTGATAGGTTCATAAAATTATTTGCATTATACTTTTAAATTTAACAATTTGGGTTTATCGGTTACGTAAACATGTGTAATTTCTATGATTCTTAAAAGCAATAATCAAAGCACTTACGACTTGCCTCAAATAACATATGTTCATACTACTACTTATGAGGACAATAGTGCATGTATAGCTTAAAATCGAAGAAGTTATATCAATAGAGGTATAACCAACACATTTTGATTTTTTAATGTGCAAGAACTCGATAAGCTACAAGAAATATTAACTTTAGCAACGAAGTCAATTTCGTTGCTAAAAGTATACTATTAGCAAGGAAAATTAAAAAACATCTCTAAAAACAAGATGATATCAAAAACATTTTTGCAAGAAATTATTTCGTCACAAAATGTCACTTTTAGAGAGGAATTATTAGAACCCTTACTAAAAATACGGGCGAAAAATATTTTCGCTACATTTTTGTTTTCTAAAATACCTATTGCAAGAGAGAGAAAAAATCCATTGCAAAAGACTATAAGTTTTGTCTCTAAACTATGTCGTTTGGAGATTAAGGATACGAAGTTATAAATAAATATATAAAGTGGGAAACTTTTATAAATATAAAAACTTTATCTTTTAAGTTTTAACACTTAAAAAGACTTTTTATATCATTTTCCAAATCCCATAAACACAACATTTCAAAAATTCTTGTCAAAGTCGAGCTTCAAAAGAAAATGAGATTGAAGTGACAATGCATATGATCTTTCACCATGTCACCGTTGACATAAGCATTTCAGAAGCTTTCTTATGAAGTAATAATGCACCGATTCAAACATCAGAGAAATAATATAATCAAGGGGAGTGATAATCAGGGGGATTATCTCATTAGGGGGATAATAGAATTACATGGTATTTCTGAACATGTGTGCATTGTATTCTTTTTCTTTTAATAAGATTTTTTTTCACTAGGTTTTTCTAGTAAATGCTTTAATGAGGCAACAAGAGGCACGTCTAACTCCGATTTAATTATCACAAAAGTTATATTCCTTTTCCTTCACATTGGTTTTTTCCTTTTGAATTTTTTCGTAGTAAGGTTTTGATGAGACAATGATCAATGAGTTGTGGATATGGTGTACATCCAATGGAGAGTACTGTAAAATATGTATTATAATGGATATCCACATATATTACTTGTATTCGACATCAAAAAATGGTATTTTAGGATGCACTACTTTGTACTATAAATCAGGGTAATAGTCTTTGAGCATTTACAGACAATGAAATTAAAAATGTCTACCTACCTCTAAATTCTCTCAAACTTATTTTCGTAACACGAGTGAGTTTATAGTTAAATCTTCGAGGCTCATTATATGGAATGTTTTCATATTGATTATACGCGACGTTTGTTTGCTCTTATATCGTTTGTTCTTCTTATTGAGTTATTTTATTTTATTTTACCTACATATATTCTAGGAGGAAATGTGTTTCATTGCTTTGGTAATGGTGAGTAGTAAAACACATGACACTATTATTTTTAGAGTTATTTTGTGTTTGCCCTTATTCCATACTTGATTTTGTATTACCCCCATCTTAAAAAAATTTGTGTTGCGCCCCGTTCCATAACATCATTTGTTTGAACATTTGAATATTACTTTTAACTTAATATCTCAAAATTCAATATAAATATGAACAAATAACAATTATATATATATATATATATATATATATATATATATATATATATAAGTGTTATTTTGTGTTTAACCGTTACTTTTACAGTTGGAGTTGTATTATCCCTAACTACAAAAGTTATTTTAATAACGAATTATGATAAATTAAAAAATATTTAAAAAGGTATCATTAATATCAAAAAAATTAAAAAATACGGTTCATGATTTTACTCATAATTTTTAAATTTAAAACACAAGAAAATATAAAAAAGTATACAGTTGTTATCGTTTAGTCCCTTTAAAATATATCAATTAATATTTAGTTCACATAGTGACATCATCACACTATTAATATCACTATATATGTGTTAATGGCACTGCATTGGAATACACATGATTTTTTAAACTGCACTATACTACGATTTAAATAAAAGGGTTGTTTATGCATATGATTAATGAATTTTACCCATTTTTTTACTTTGGCCAATGGATTTTTTTCTTGACCTTTAGTTACTCGACTTGCATTTTATTTTCACTACCAAGTTTTGTGTCCAGAATACCTAATGGTTGGCTGATGTGGCATTAATTCATATTTTTTTAAGTAAAAAATAAAAAAAATTACAAAATGAGGGTCTCAAAATTTGTTAACACGAAAATCTACAACCCAAGTTGATAACCCCAACTTGATGAAACCCAAAACAATAACGCCAAATCGATTAATCAAGTATTCATTATCACCGAAATGTTCAGTTTTTTTTACTCTTACAGAGGGATAATAAACACCCTCTGCACCCTGGCCCTCGCAGGACTCGAACTGGCGACCTCTGGGGAGCAAACCCAGGGCAACCAGCTGAGCTAACCGAAATGTTCAGTTGTTGATGCTTGTTCTCTAAAAATTATACACGTCGAAATTAATTGAGCAATGAGCCCCCCATTTGATCCTTGAGAAAGTCACAAAACAAGAGTTTTCTTTTTCTAGAAGAGAGAGACAAGAGGAAGTGAAATGTAAGCAAGAAAAAATTAAATAATTGATCAAAGAAGTAAATAAGAGAAATTGATAATTGTTTGATTATTATTTGCTCATGTCGAATTTAAAATGGAAATCGACGTCTACCAAAAATTTAATACTTGTTCAAGAAAGATCGACGACCCAGGCCGGACAACCGATGGTGGCGTGCGCGCACGCGTGGGCGTTTGGCCCATACCCCAAACATGCATAATGTAGGTCATCTCCCCTTCAAAGAGTTGGGATAACCGAAAGACATCCAAGCCTTAGTCCCATAAGTTGGGTATATTACCTCCAAACTTTTCTACCACTTTTTCAACGTGGGACAAACCCACTTATCTAGATTAACACCAACTAACTTAAGCTCAAGTGGGTCACTTTGAGTCCAAATTTATCATACATTACTTTACTATTTTGAACAAATGAGTATATCAAATTAATCTTCGTGTGACAAGGAACGCATTGATTTTAAGACACGTCACTTTTAACATACACTTATCTAGATTAACACCAACTAACTTAAGCTCAAGTGGGTCACTTTGAGTCCAAATTTATCATACATTACTTTACTATTTTGAACAAATGAGTATATCAAATTAATCTTCGTGTGACAAGGAACGCATTGATTTTAAGACACGTCACTTTTAACATATGTGTCCCAATTAAAATTGACTCCAAAGTTCGACCAAAATGAGCTGTCATATTATTAAATATCCAACATAGTTTTACGGAGAAATTACACTTTTAACGAAAACTAAATGTCATCCAAGTTATTATTATTATTTTAATTTTTGAGGAAATTATTGTTATTCATTTAGAAAGTTAAGTTCCATATTATATTATTAGTGGGTGACAAAAAGAATAAGACTTAATTGAATGTTGTTCAAGAATGTATATTTCAGATTACGCACTTGAAATCTCGAATACAATGGCACACCAAATAAAATTGTGTTATTTAATTTTATCTGGACGGAGGGTGAGAGTCGATTAGACCAACCGTACCAAAATGCCTCTTTCTATCAAAATATCTAAATCAACATCCACACCTCCGAAAGTTGAGTTGTAAACAATTTGAACCAAACAGTCCACATAGCGAACGATAGAGTAGCAACAAATAAAAATGTACAAAACGCATTTTGCTATCAAAATATCACAATAGTAATCTATTCATACCCTCTTAAAAGGAAGCAAAAGTCCACATCGTAAAATGAGTTGTCAACATTGGATGAGCAATCTTTGTGACCGACACAAGAGGATAATGGTAGTGTTTGTCAACTCTGGCTAACATTGCATCTAACAAGGGGGCGCCATGATCATGAATGGGTACAAGGACTACTAACCATTCCTTATCATTCATCATTTCATTATATAAAATCATTCACCCAATTCCAATTATAACTCACCCAACTACACTGTGTCAACCCAATTTCCCAACATGACGTCTAAACGCAAATTTCTTGCCATTTCATCATCAATATTTCGACCTTAGTCAGGTGCCTACAGGAACATTAATAATATTCCATAATTGTTATTAAATTTTTTTGAAAAGTCTTCTTAAAGTACCATAAAATATATTTTTGGAGGGTTAATATAAGAAAATAGATTTACTATAATTTTATCATACTTTTAAGACCCATGATGTACATATTAAAAAGTGGGATATAATTTTCGAATTTTATAATATCCCCACGTGACATGAAGTGACATCGTCCACCCACTCCCAATCCTACCTGCCCCAACTACAGTGGGTCAACCCATTTCCCTTCATCTAAACTCAATATTCTTCCAAGGAAAATATTAGAGCGTCCCACGTTGGGGACTGAAAATCCAAACTTAATGACATGGCACTGCCATGTCATCAGTATCATCCCTCATCACACAAATTCATAAATCCATTTGGAAACAAAAAAAAATAGATAGTATTTTTTATAATTAATAAAAAAAAATTATAATGCATAATTAATAAAAAAACTCGAAAGAACATTTATACATGTCGTTGAGACGGATCATTTTTAAAAAATAGTAAAATAAATTTTTATGGATCCCCTCAAATGTTTAAATATCACACAAAAAAACTTAATTAAAAAATAATTTTTTGGCTATTTTAAAAAAATGGTTCGCGTCAGCGGTACGTATAGGCGTTCTACAATCTATACATACCGCTAGCACGGATCATTTTTTTTAGAAAGTAAAAAAAATATTTTATTATTTTTTTATATTTGAAAAAAAAATGGGTCGCACTAGTGGTATGTATAAGTGTTCCGATCACCTATACATACCGCTGGTGCCGACCAACATATTAGAAATAATGGTCCGCGTCAGCAGTATGTATAGTAAAAAAATTATTCTCTTATTTTTTTTAATTATTTTTAACTCGTTTAGTCACTCAAATACCCATTTATCCAATATTCTTTTATTTTTAAAAGCCCGCGCCAGCGGCACCCCTAATTTTGAAACTTTTTTTTAGTTTACAACATTTAAGACAATTTTTATATTTCTTAAAACTATTTAGAGGTCCGCGTTAAAAAAAATATTCTAATAACAATTTTTGTATTTCGTGTCTTATCTTGTTGTATTTTAACACACATAATTTTAACATGTATTTTTTTAATAGACTGATTTTTTTTACCTTGAAAATTATATTTTTTAAAAAATGAATTTATATTTGACAAAGCAAAAAAAAAGTGTGTATCTTAATAATGTAGCATTGCCACATCATTAAGTACACATTTTAAGTTGGAAACCAAAGTCACTGTAGTCTTACTCTTCTTCCAATTGCATCATTTGTATTTCGACCGATATCAGGTTCCTACGTCGGGTGATCTTTTTAGAGCAATGTGCTTTTAGAAAGCGTTTGACACAATGTATAACGACACGTATTAACTTTTGATGCATTAGAAAGAGGCATTTAATTAAAAAAATCAAACTGGGGTAAGTTTTTCATAATTATTCAAGATCTTATTTAGGGACTGTACAAATTAAGGAGGATAGGGGTGGTATACGCTTCGATGAGAGTGTCACACCCATTCCCAAAGCCAACTCCACACGTGTGAGAGAGCCTCCTAGGTTTGTTAAGAGAGAGGCACCTAGGTTTGTTAAGAGAGAGGCACTGAGGGTTGTCAAGGGAGAGCCACCTAGGAACATTGTGAGAGAGCCACCTAGGATCATTAAGAGAGAGCCATCTAGGAATTTGAGGAGGGGACCACCTTTAGGTAACATTCATCGCCTGGTTTACACTTTCACACATTGCGGTAATCAAGATCATCTTAGGCGTTTCTGTTACAAACTTTTAAATGGACCTAGGAAGTTTACTAAAAAAATTAAATTAAATTCCTCAAACCTCCACTTGTCGTTACAAATCTGTTTGGGTTAGGAAACCGAATTTAGAGGCTTATGGTCTAATTGTTCACGACTCTCATTTTCTTGCACGTGATTCACCCCATGTGAGATCGTTTGGTTGACTATGTTGATATTTGTCATACGCTAGTTGTGCTCCATGACATACTCTTACTAGTGTTATGATTTACTTTGTTGTAGTTTACATTGTTTTATGGGTTTTAGCTATTGTTTTAGATCTGTCAGCACCTTTTAGGTACCTGTTTCTGGAAAAAAATTCACTAGGCAACTCTGTTTAACATTCTAGGGAATTTGAGAAATTTTGATTTTCTTGTTTGAGCGACTTCTGATCTTGTGCGAAGCCTTCTCGCGAGATGCTATGTCGTTTGAACGAAAGGGATCCTTATTCGAGCGACCTGGTTGACTTTGACCATTCTGTTTGCAGTACCCTATGTTCTTTAGTTACATTATTTGGTATTGTTGGGTTGCCTCTGACAGTTTATATGTAGTTATTTTTTATATTTATGTTTAATTGCTAAAACTACATCATTCGTTTAATCACACCTGCTTACATTGATGATTCTTTGTGTGATTTACTGTTTGCTAGCATAGGATGATGATCATGCCTATAT
Source organism: Sambucus nigra (assembly GCA_949130495.1). Taxonomy (NCBI): domain Eukaryota; kingdom Viridiplantae; phylum Streptophyta; class Magnoliopsida; order Dipsacales; family Adoxaceae; genus Sambucus; species Sambucus nigra. The sequence goes on along the minus strand of OX422222.1, from coordinate 141,094,821 downwards.
TATGCCTATTACTAGTGTGTACCATGTTTATATTTATGGTTTTTATTTTGTGAATTTTTTTTTGAAAAAGACAAAAATAATTTTGTATTTTCTTACACCGTATATGAATGGACACTTAGGATGATCGAGTCAAAATTTTATTCCATTTATCCATGTGACAATTTGATTGTGTTTTGAGACAATATATCATGACATCCATGTGCTTTACAATGTTTGGAGTGCACGGATTGGTTTGATTATTGTACTTGTCTATCACATGTTGGTCAAGTGTTTTTATCTCAATCTTGTTCTTAAAATGAACCAAGTGCAATAATACGAGAGTAATAAAAGTAGTGCATGTAAAAACCATTGCCCATGAGGAATTTGTTTAAATTTAAAAAATGACGAGTGACACGGAAAAGGGCTACGAAAGTGTAAAATTGAATCTGTGTGAAAGCCACCGTTTGAAAAGAGCCCGCACAAAAATTAAGGCAATAAAAAGATAAAATATGCCAAATATTTGGGCTAATAAGTTTTCTCTAAGTGGAGAATTTAGTACCTCGTTAGATATAAAAATTACCTTATTATATATGAGGGAGTTTGGTTGGAAAGTAATCAATGGGTTTGCACGTCCTTTGAAAAATTCTCGAAACGGAACTAAACAGTTTTGGACGTTATTTGTGTGAAAATCACTTAGGCTTTGATTGATTTGATTTAGTCGATATCATCTAAATTCAACAATTTTACACCTAATGATATTTTTTTATGTTCAATCGATATGGGTACACTTATGCATCGTGCACATATGCTTGATTGAATTTTATTACCTATTGAATTTGTTCACACCCATTCATTCTGTTCCCATGATTTAGTTGTCTTCATGTTATTCATGGTGTGATTTTTGTAAAAATTTTGTTTAAAAAAATGAAAAATGAAAAATAGTTTGTGGATCCTTTGAGTATTTCCTCTACATGCACGTAGTTTGATCCATATTTGTGCAGTTTGTCGTGACACTCCATGTCTTGATTATTTATTCTTTTCCTTGTCTATTTCGAACAAATAAAAAGGGGGAGAGCGAATTATGGAGGAGTTATGCATTATGGGGGAGATTTTATTATATTGATTGATTTATTCTTATATCATTTCAAACTCGATGCGTCACAAATGTATTTGTTTTATCCCATGTGTGTAGGTGCAAAAGTGGAAATCATTATGTTGCATACCCTGATGAGAAAAGTTTTTGAAGATTGATGAAGATTTTTGAAGAAAATATTAAAGACTAGCATTTCGAGTACCTTTTTACTTTTGGGTTCATGGGAGGGTATTAGATTTTTATAGGCATTTTGAGTTGGTAATTCAGATTGTTTTTAATTTGCACCGGCATAGACATTGGAGTAGATTTGTAAGGACATATTTTATAATACCTGTTTACATTAGAGTATGTCGTATACCGCTACAACCGTTGAAGAATTATTCAAGATCATTCAAGCATCAAGACTGATCCGAATATCAAAGTTCTTCATCAAAGGAGTTTTTGCAAGATGAATTTGGTAAAGATTATATTTTATTCCATAATTATTCACTTAGGATATTGGGATATTTTTCACAAAATATTTTCTAAGTGTTAGAGCAAAGCTTTAAATGTTTATCATCAAAAATATAATCTCTAGAGTTTTTGAGGCAGTGCATTTAACGAGGAAAAGATAAATAAAAAATAGAATTTTATCCATCTTGTTCGAACGACATCACATGTCGCGCGAAGTTCCAGCTGTCGTTGAAATGACACTGGATCTCACTCAAACGACATGCTATCTCATTTGAGCGACCTCCCGCCTTAAGTCTTATATTTAAAGGACTCTTCAACTCCATTTTTCACAATAAGTATCTCTCGTTTTTTATTCTGCAAACACAGCGAAATCATCAGAACACTTTTGGCTTCTTCTTTGTTTCCAATTCATAACTCCCATATGTTCTGGTGAATTGTTTTGGAACCCAAGTACATATATCTTGTTCAAGTTTGGTCTTATAGGGAGGGTAACCTACTGCTGATCTAGGTACCACTGGAGGGAGATACTGGGTTGATTGACAACGTGTCATTAGGCCTGTCAACGGATCAGATTTTATTCGAATCCGATCCATTTACACGGATTTGGATCACGCCTGAAATTTGATTACCCGATTATCCGATTACCCAATTACCCGTTTATTAAATGGAACGGATTTATATTCATATGATCTGATCCGTTAATAATCCGATCCGATTAATATATATCTATATAAATATATAATTTTTAATTAATATATATATTGTATTTAGAAATTTATTAATATTTTAAATATATATTTTAATAGTTATTTATAATAGTCCTATATTAATATTATTCTATTTATTTATAATAGTAATTTAAATTATAATAGTTACTTAAATATATTTTTTGAAATATATATTATAATAGTTATTTATTATATATACTGTATTTTGAAATTTATAAAAGTTATTTATAATATTATAATCAGATCGGATCAGATAAACAGATCGGATCAACGGATTTTTAACGGATTCGGATTTGGAACCCTAACAGATAATTCGTCGGATAATCGGATCAGATCCGAATCCGTTTAACATAAACGGATTCGGATTTGGATTGTCCTGACCCAGTCCGAATCCGACCCGTTTACAGGCCTACGTGTCATTAGGGAGTGATGTGGTATTCCTGAGCTAATGATAGGACTGCAGTTCTTGTAGGTTCGCTGGACGTGGATCTATTGCTGACGACACCGACCGACGCCTGCGAGTATTTGTGTGCCAAAATCTATTTCATTATAATCCGTGTAAATTGTGACTTATAATTATAGTGAAATAAAAGGTTTTTCCCTTTGGGGATTTTTCCTGATATTGGTTTTCTTTGCATGCTTATTGATTTTAAGTTATCAAATCACCTAGTTGCATGTTTTAGGGTTTAACTAAAATTTAGGTTAATTAAAATTGATTTTTTTAAGAAGTCGCATTTTTTCGTTGTAGCACTCTCAAGGCTTTATTAGTACCGAGGTCTTATTGATATCGAGGCCTTATTAATGCTGAGACCTTGTTGACATCGAGGCCTTGTTGAGTCTTGAGGACTTTTTAATGCTGGGGGCTCGTTGAAGCTTGAGTTCACGACTTTCCATTGATGGTTTCCAGTTCTACGAAGTTTCAACTTTCGCGACCTCTTATATAAATGGAATGATATCGTGGCCTCATTTACCTTGCCAACAATTGAGAGAAACAACTTTTGCGATTTTCGACAATTCAAGGCAATTTTTAACGATTTCAATATGATTTTCAGTGAGGATTCTGAAGCAATTTCTAGAAATATTTTTTCTTCAATCAGGTCAGTTTTCAATGCTTTTTTTTTACAATTTCTTCTTACATTTCCTTGCAGTAATGGTTTCTTTCATATCCATGAATTAATCTCATAAAAAAATTCTCAAATATATGTTAAAATCATTGAATATATAAAATTGGGGTTTCTCGATTTGTGTGCTTGATGATTCTTAGAAATGGTTGTGTTATAAGATTGCTTGATGCCAAAATAAGGTTGATTTGTTATTGGTGAGGTATATTTAAGTTATATTGTGTGTTTGGAGTTTTTAAGCTAGAAAAGGTAGCCTTTGGTTGGATCAAGGTTGTTTTTCTGTAAAAAACATGAGATGCTACTAATCATATGTTCTTGGTAGTAAAAAGTAAGGTTTGAGGTTTGAATATGTGTTATTGCTTTAATTAACGATCTTAGGTGTTTTTCCATTTGATCCCGTCATTCTCCATTTGGCAGTGGCCTTAAACAAGAAATCATGTTTTGACATTACAAGTCGCGTATGTTTATCATTTACCTTTCACTTGCACACTTAGATTTGCATGCTTAGAACAACTCTAGGTATTCGAATATGTCTGCGGTCTTGAAAGTTAGGTCGTGAAATTTCAAGAATTTGCCTCATGTTTATCATATATGCCGAAGACCTGTATCATAGGAGTCTGTGGATTTTTGGCTATTTCTTGACTTGAAACATAAGAGCCAGTGTCCTTAGATTTTGGCCATAGAATTTTATTAAACTGGTACCCTTAGCTTTCGAACCTACATGTGTGTCTATTGTCGTGACCATTTGTTCCCTCGGGACATGGTCTTTAAAACTTGGTAGTTATGTTGTATTTCATTCATAATGACCATGGTCCTCTAACTGTGGATCTGCTTTTTCTTTTACAGATACTTTCTGTGACCTTATGCATTGGAATACTTAGGAATACTTGGAAAGTTTATGGATAAAGCGCCACAATGTTGAACATCAAACCCATTAGGACCTCTAGATCTTACAAATTGTTAGATTACCCCACCTGTGTACGTGTTGACTCTGATTCCGCGACTTTTGACTATAGGGAGCCCATGCAGACTACGAAGGCTACCCATTAAGATGACGACACTTGTTAACAAATAATCAAGCACCAATGGAGGGAAACACTAGGGTGCAGGCTGCAACGCCTAGTGGAGAAGTTCAAGCTAGCCTGGAAGGTAAAATGATGGAGTTGGTCCTTTAGGACAAAACAATGTACTAGAGAGGGAACCCGCAGCCTTAACCTACCCTTCTATAATAACCGAGGAATGGCTTATTCGTTTGGTTAAGGCTTTTAAATTTCATGAAGTGACTATATGCAGTGTTCCCTGCATGGACCAGAGGGCATACTCTTCAGTCCCTAATGACGGAGTTTGCTTTCCGTTTCATGACTTCCTCCTCGGACTAAGCCTTCCAATTACAATTACAATTAGGAATATTGTGCAAGTAATGAACCTATCCCGAACCCAAGTTGATCCAAATGGGTGGAGGGTTATCCTAGCGTCATTGATTTTCTAGAAAAAGAAATTAATTAAGGATATGAAAGTCACGGAGTTCTTCAACTTCTATAAGCCTAAGAAGGATATGGTGAATAGCCATTGATTTTATTACATGGTGACACGAAGTGACGAAAATATCTTATGACTGGAAATTCTTACAGCATAAAAAATCAAAAAAGGCAAATACTTCTATATCTCTAAAGATAGCTGGGAAATGCACTACGAAAAAAATGAGTGAGAAAAATCCCCCCTTGAAAGGTAGAACATAGTTTTTTTATAAGGCCCCAACCTAGCTTCAATATTTTTAGGTTGATACTAACTACGTTTGATTTTGTTATAGTCCGTGCAAGCTTGTCTCCCTAAGAACATCATAGAAAGAGAATTGAGGTCACGCTCGCTATATTTGATAGCAAGAAGGACTTCCCTTCCGAGCTTACCTTAAGATACTTGTACAAGCTTTATTATTTCCCAATGCATTTTACCCCTGTCAGTCCAGATGAAGGAGGTAAAATAAATCTCTAAGCCGCAACCTATTTTTTCTTGAAATAATTCTTTTATTATGTGAACTTCTTTAACTGTTATGTTGACATTCTCTTATTGTGCAGGTACATTCACGGACGACGAGCCAGTCATGGAAATTGACAAGGATATGCGTATATCCCATTTTATGACATGGAAGAGAGCTTCTACGCTCTAAAGAATACCCCAAGAAATACCAGGGGTAAAAAGAGGAAGAGAACTACGAACAAGGACACTGCTATGATAGTTAAAGTCCACATTGATGCCACTCCTAGTGGTTTACACCCACCTCGTACTGAGGATACCACTGTGGATATATCTAACGCGGGCTTAGATTATCATAATTGTGGGTACACGGATTCAGAATAATGGGCCTGGACGAGTAGCCCAATTGGAGCGGCCCAAAGTCTAAAGCCCTTCATATCCTAACATTAAATCGGTTATGACTGAGTCTTCTCCCATATTCTCGTAGAGAGGTTTTCCAGGAGAAGATGGAAAACATTATGGAGTCCAACACCCCCACTCCCTGAAAATAAACATGTATATAATAAACCCTAGGTCTAGGACATAAGACACGCACTGTATTCTTTGTAATCGCTCTCCAGAGTATATAGAAATAATACTGACTGCACCACCATGGACGTAGGCATTCTTGTTGAACCACGTACATCTCCTGTTGTGTGGTTGGCATTTTGTCTTCCTTATTCTTCTTGGTGATTGCGCTTTTCTTATTTATTTGTGTTGAATAATAATTGTCACCACAATTGGCGCCGTCTGTGGGAAGCGTTTATCTTCCCTGAGAAAGCCCACACCAAAAAAGGAGTTCAAAATGTCTGGTCACAGTAGTAATGCTCCCTAGGAAGGAGATATCCAAGAACCACCTGATCCTCGCAAGATTAGATCTGAAGTTTGGCGTTCAGATCAGAGGGCTCGCCTAGAAAGTCCAGCCTTAGAAGAAAGCCAAGGACGAGTGAGGTCCACACTGATATCTTGATGCATATGAGGCGAGGCTCCGAGAGTAGAGGGAGTCTTCTTGCAAGCACGAAGCTGAGAATGCTCGCCTCAAAAGAAGATTAGAAAGAATGGAGAGAGATCTCTATCGTGGTACCAAAAGACGTCCGTACCGCACTCCTAGCCCTCAGGCGAGCAAGTCTCGCAGCCGAGGAAGGAGCCCCAGGCGTGGATCCCAGAAAGCTGAGGGAAATAAGTTAGAGGATGACCTGCTCGAGCAACTGCGACTAGCTCGCAATCACAGGAGCCCACATCGCAGCAACGAGAACATACGAAGTCTGGTCCGAAGGGAGATGGACCAACACCCTGCACATCATGATACTAGATCGACCGGAGAACTCGCTAGGCGAGCTCTCAAAACTCAGATGAAATCACCTTTCTCAAGGGAAATAGAAGAAGAGGAAGCCACCAAGAAATTCGCTATTCCAAGGTTTAAGATTTATGATGGTAAAACTGATCCCATTGATCACGTCAGGCAGTACAGGCAAGCCATGACCCTCTGGAACCATCGAGATGCATTGATGTGCTGAATTTTTCCCTCGAGCCTACTTGACGTGGCACAGAAATGGTTCAAAAGGCTCCCCCATATGTCCATCAGAAGTTTCAAGTCCCTGCCGAGCTCTTTACGGCCCGATTCAGTACTAGCAGCTCCTATCCCAAAAGGATGGATGCTTTGCTAACAATGAAAAAGACGCCTCAAGAGGCCCTCCGAGACTACGCGAAGAGGTACTGGAGTTATTCAACGAGGTCGAGGACTTCTCAGAGCAAGTGGAAGTGGCCTCTTTCAAAATTAGGCTACCCAGCTCTTCCCTTCTATACCAGTCCCTGACAAAGAAAGAGGCCATGACCATCGATGACCAAATGGCTCGCATTGAGAAATATGCCAAGGTGGAGGATGTGACCCGCCTCAGCACAGGGCAAAATGGTCGAACTAAGCTCGCTGACAAGGGCAGTGACAAAACTGAGAACCAAAAGAAAGGAGGAAAGAATGGGGGCAAGAATGGCTCTAAGAACGGAGGTAGTAACGATGTGGCAAAAGCATTTTAGGCGGTCAACACCGTCTTCAGAGAACCAATTTACAAAATTCTCACGAAAATCAAAGAAGAGACATTTATCAAGTGGCCCAGGAATATGGGAGGAGATCCCTTGAAAAGAAACAACGCGCTGAGATGCGCTTTTCACAAAGAAGGAGGACATAAGGCTGAGCATTGCAAAGCTCTTAAGTCCCACCATGAAGAGCTAGCTCAGTCTGGGCATCTGAACGAATTTGTGGAAAAGAAGGCAGAGAAAGTTGCTGCCCATAAAGAAGCAAGGTCCGACAACGTACTCGAAGACGATGTTGTCCATTAATTCATAGTAATTCATGGAGCATCTGACGTGAAGCATATTCAGGGAAATTCAGCTCGAATGGAGGTAAAAAAGCTTACAGCGGTGATACAAGCTTTTCAGATCGATCCAGCAAAGACACAATCAAGAAAACGTCGGTGAGCAGATGACGTCGACTATAGTAAGCATATCGTATTCACAGATGAAGATCTGGTGGGAGTGAGAACCCCACATCATGATGGTTTAATCATTACTCTTAGGATAGCAAACTATGGCGTCGACAAGTTGCTCGCCGACCAAGGAAGCTCATCCGAGGTAATGTATGTAATACCCCGTATTTTTATGCTATATTCATTTGGGGATTTATTAAATTTAATGTGAGTTAATTATTTAATAAAAATCCGGAAATTAATTATGTTATAATTATTAACGTGACGAGAGTTATTAATTATGAGAAATTTGTTGAATATTACTAATGAGCAAAGTAATATGTAATATTGATTATCTTGAATGTCACGAGAGAATAAAATGACAATTTTGGAAATTTGAGTCGGGACGCGCCCGTGTCGCGTCAGGACTAATTATTGATAAATAAAAGTGAAAATTTTATAAGTTGCCCGTATGGTCGTTTTGAGTGCGCCAACGCGTCCGAAAGGGTCGAGATAGTCAGAAAAGTGTACCTGGAGGTGTAGTTTGGGTCTCGGGGCATTTTTAGGCCTAATTAGTAACCCGGGAGGGCATTTTGGTCATTTTACATTTTTGGGTAATTAAACCCACGAAAATTAGAAGGGCTATATCTGATATTGAGGTTGTCACCTAGTGTTAGAATACCCAAAACTTAGAACGGCCATTGGAGAAGAGAGGAGAGAGTTATCAAGCAATTCCAAGGCTCAAAACTCAACGGTTTGCACCGCCGCCACCACCAACGCGTAGATCGCGAGAAGGGGAACGCAACCACACCAAAATCAGCCACAATCTAGACTTTTAAAAATCCCAGGCAAGTGTTTATCTTGCTTATTTCGTTGGTGCAATTTCCATATTAGTTTAGAAATGGTTAGGGATGAAATATATGGAAGAAAACCCAATTTGTGATAGGAAAATCCATGTAGTATTGGTTTATATGATGATTCTGGAAACCCTTGCCATGTAGAGGAATTTAATCACGAAATTTTGATGATTATAAGAAGGAAATTCTGGAGAAAATTTGTTAGAAACCTGTTTAAGAAAATTCTAGGGTTCTTGATAATTAGATAAAATTTTGGGTTGGAAATCCATGTTTAAATGATAAAAATACACATGCCTTACGTTAGAAATATCTGGTATATTAATATAATGTTAGTAGTAGAATTTTTGGGACGTTTGGGGTTGGAAAACATGGATTTGGATGAAGAAAAGTGGTAGAACCCGTAACTGCAATTCTGCAGAAATCGAAATACCTGCTTGATCGATCGATCGAGCCTAGAACTTCGATCGATCGAAGGTTCGATCGATCGAGCCCCAAACCTCGATCGATCGACCCCTCCTGGCAGACTCCTATTTCCCTTTCTAAATTAGTTAAGTTCAATTTATTGTGAAATAATTTTTTGGGCATCCTTAATAAAATGTTTTGGGAGATAGGGAAGACCAGTAGGACATGTGAATAAATTTTGGGACCCTTGATGTCGGGCTAAGATTGTATTTTGGGATAATTACATAAGGGTCGGTGAATTTATGATTTAAAGAGAGAGACACATAAGAGAGTTACTTTGGGGACAAATGTGTATACCTACTGAATTTTATAATTTAGAGAATAAAGCCATGAGAGTTGTGTGGTACGTTGGAATAATACCGAATCCAGGTTAGAAACGAACCGTTATAAGTGTTTACTAAAATATGATAATATGGATAAAAGTCGTAATTATGGGATTTGAGAATATACCTAATATGGATATGGTAATATTAGTATAGTTATATGATTGTGTATGCATAAGCTATCTATGTGTGAAAATCATGCCTACGCTACTTGCTATCCCTGAGGTTACCGCTCTGGGACAGTCTTATCTCGATGGGACCTTTATGGGGGATATTGACTTGTACCCTAGAAGATAGATATCCTTGGTACAGGCTATCGACGTGATAGTTCAGACGGTCCTAAGAGACGCAGGCATGTGCCATCCTCTTAGAGACTTGGAATCTATTCTTCACCTCAATATTGTTTGTGTATGTATGTTAATACAATTCGAGAGTGATTCCGAATGTATTCCCCTTAATATGAGTGATATGGGGCTTTGGATAGTAGAGTATGCCGCACCCTAGTTTATTTGGGGTGTTGTTATAATATATATATATTATACGAGTAGTTAATATATATGAAATTCGGAAATCTGGAACTGCCTACTATAATTTGATAGGTAGGACATGGTTGATGACTCAAATTGTAAATACTGGTTTTGAGAAAGTATAATATGAAATTGGGAAGCTTTATTGATTAATAAAGTCAAAATGAGAACTTTGGTTACTAATTGAAATATTCTTTTTAAACAATTGAATCGTGAAATTTTGAATCTTGCGAGTAATCTAAGATAAGTTAAATCATTGGGAAGATTAGTGTGATAAATGATAAGACAACCCGTTGGGAAGGTTAGTGCGATAGGTGTGCACATTAGAAGAGAGGTGAGAATTTCTCAAGAGAGTGTCGCACTAATATGTTGTTGCATTGGCCTGTATCAATTTAAATACTTGCTAAACGTATTTTAAATCAAACACACTATCGGGCTCTGACCCGTTTCTTTTTCTCTTTCTCTTTCTCTCTCTTGTATATATATATGTATGTATTATAGGTGCCCAGCCACAGGGGCGTCTTGCTTAGGATCTTTTGGAAGGAACGCGCTGCAGCTTAGGTGAGAGTTGCAGGTCTCTTGATTAGACGACTTCGTTCATTCGGATCCACTCTTAGTACTTTCATCTAGCTGGGCATGTGTAGATCTTTCCATTATTCCGTTGTTATTGGACATTTGTATTTCAGTTATTTCCAGTATTGTTACTATGGGATTTATTCAGTTTGGATGTGTGACTTTAGATTTCGTATGTTGACATTCGATTGACGAATGTATTAAATTAATTGGACTATGTTGTAGAATTTAGTATGGTGTGATTCTTACTTATTGAATGTTGTTAATAAAATAAATGATTTTTCTTTAATTAAAATTTGGAAAGTATGTATGAAAATGGTTTTGACACTTAGCTTAATTAATTAGGGTGTTAAATTGGAAAAATTTATTTTTCGACAGTGATGCTAAGAATGGACCAACTGTTCACCTTGATTTAATTTAATAAAGGAGTGATCGCCCGGTATTTAATTAGGCGGGGTGTCACAGGTGGTATCAGAGCATCAGGTTCTAGTGTCCTTTAGGATCTGTGCGGCTTATTATGCTTTTAGCGTTACTTTCTTTGATATAGAGCCCTAAATACTAGGAATGTTGTGTTCATCTCTATACATTGGGAATTCGTGCTTCTGCGATTTGTTTATTTGAATGATGAACTCATCCAAATTTATTTAAATTTTCAGATGGACCGTCAAGAATAACTAGCTAAAACGATTAAGGGAGTCAACGAGCAAGATCGACTCACACCTCAGGTACCCCCAGAGAGAATATCAACCGCCGAGTTAGCAGGTATCGTGGCACAAGCAGTTACCACTGCAGTTTTACAATACCAAGAACGCAGCATACAACTTAAGGGAGGCAAAAGACCTAGAGAGGTCAGCCAAATGCATGTGAATAAAGCTGACAAATGTGCAATGACCCCGAAATTTCGACAACAAACTACCCAAGACCGAGTCAGTTCTAGTCAACAATGTGGTAAAATGAAGCAGTTTCGAAAGAGGAACAAAGTCCCAAGTCAGCAAGGCCGACACCGACAGCAGCAGGGTCAGAGGGGGAGAAACTTCAGAGGCCGATGTTTCGTGTGTGGCCCGCTGGGCCATAAACGCCAGGATTGCCCAGAGGGTGTTAGGGCCCCACAGCAGTAGGGTGCCCGTAATGATGCACAGGGGCCACTTTTTCCAATCGCTCTCCCATCACCAACTCAGGTACTAGCCCTACCAACTTTTCCAGTAGCTCCAGTGCAGCAGGGGCAGTCACACTACAGGCATATCTATAATGTCCACCAGGCAGCCGCCCCATAGGCACCAACCGCGATTTGGATTATGTTTTTCTATCCCTGGGACTTTGGGTCAAACTTTGTTTGTTACTGGGACAACGCCTTGTTTTATAGCTACATATTATGCGAAGACCTTAGATTTATTAACCACAGTAGAGTGCACTGTAGCGTAGGTATACTCACCACTGGGGAGGGTTCACTCTTCTTTATATGCCGGGGAGTGGGGGTAGAGATTGATAGTTTGGTATTACCTGCAGACATGTTAGTCTTAGATATGCATGAGCATGATGTTATTATCAGTATGAATTGGCTCGCAGCTTATAGAGCCATGATTGATTACTTTGGTGGGAGCATTGTTTTTGCCATTCCGGGGCAAGAGATGTTTGTAGTGGCGATGCCTCGCCAGAGGGAGGTTCGACCGCTCATTCGTATTATATAAAGGAGGATACCTCTAAGGAGGTTGAAATTCCGTTAGACTCGATTCCAGTAGTTCGTGAGTATTCCGATGTATTTCAGGAAATACCAGACCTACCCCCCAGTCGAGAGATAAACTTTGTTATAGATTTATTGCCAAATACCAGACCTATAGCACGCGCTCCATACCGTATGGCTCCGGCGGAGATGCGAGAGTTACGAGATCAGATAGAGCAGCTGTTAGGTCAGGGCTTCATTTGCAGAAGTACCTCACCTTGGGGCGCTCCGATTCTATTTGTGAAGAAGGGAGATGGTTCACTGAGATTGTGTGTGGACTACCGAGAGTTGAACAAGGTCACGATACGGAATAAGCATCCGTTGCCTCGAATCGATGATCTGTTCGACCAGCTGAGGGGAGCAACTTTCTTTTCGAAGATAGATCTGAGGTCGGGGTACCATCAGCTACGTATTAGAGAGCAGGATGTTTCAAAGACTGCCTTCTTGACGAGATATGGGTCTTATGAGTTCAGAGTGATGCCATTCGGTCTCACAAATGCTCCAGCCGTGTTCATGGAATTAATGGACCGAGTATTCAGAGAGTTCTTGGATCAATTTGTCATCGTCTTCAGAGATGACATTTTGATATATTCATACTCCGAGGAGGAGCATGCCGAGCATTTGAGGCAGGTTCTTCAGACTCTACGAGAGCATCAGTTGTATGCTAAGTACGAGAAGTGTGGATTCTGGTTACGAGAAGTACAGTTCTTGGGGCATGTTGTTTTTGAGCAGGGGACTGTAGTTGACCCGAGTAAAGTGTCAGCGGTGACACTACAAGAAAAACAATCATTTATGTCAATTTTAAAATTAACATTATATCAGCTAAAGATTAAATGACATAAATATTTATATTTATCACAGTTCTAATTTAATTATTAGTTTTTATCTCAATTATAATAAATATGCTATAAAAAAAAGAATTATTTATGTCATATTGCTTTAGAACTGTGATTTACCCTCTTTAGTTTTATCATTCTCAAATCAAAAATTGAGATAAATGAAAAATAAGAGGCGCGCTTCTTCCCGCTGCGCTGAAAAATTGAGGGTAAAAGTGAGACCTAGTGAAAGAAAAGAAGCGGGCTCTTGGATCTTGCCTTTCCTCAACTCTCTCAAACCCCATCTCTCCCGCTCTCTTTTCAATCTCTCGTTCTCTATCTCCCCAACATCGGTAGCACAATAGATCCACGCTCCAACACCTGTATGTACTTTCAAGGTCTGTTCGTCCTCCTCCAATCAGGTCCCATTTTACTCATGTCTCCATAGACGTATACACAGGTAAGAAATCAAAGAACATATGGTTCATTGTATAATGTTTTTAGGGTTTATATATGTGAATTTGATTTAATATGTTCTCTCTTTTATTTGCAGAGGTTTTATAGTTACTAGATTTTCTGCAAATAATTTTGTGCGATTTGTTTATATCTAATTGAGATTACATTTTTGCTAGGGATTTTTTTCAATTTTATTGGAACCAATAAAGAATATGGCTCGACTTATGCGTTCTTACGTTTTTCTTTATCTACATCTACAAGAATATTGCACACATGTTTTGTGTCTGGGTATATTAATAAGGGTTCAAAATTTTTGGATCATGTAAATAACACACATATGTGTGGGTGTGGGTGATTTTAAATAGTAATTTATTACTATTACGAGTTTTTCTTTAGTTTAAGAAAGTAATTTTCTTTATTGGTTGAAGGGTAAAACAACCCAAATTTAAATGAAATGAACATGGGTTTGTCTGGCCTTTGTTTTTCAGGTCCTAATTTGCCATCCTATAATTTATTGTTGGTTTGGATATTTGGTTTTTATGATTTCTCAGGTATGACCTCTGCAATTTGTGTTTTAACTCTTATAATTTTTTAGTTCAATGAAATATTGATGTTTACATTTTGTGTTTATTTTACTTCTGCATATGCTTTGGTGTTTAGTTCTCACAATGGAGTTCAATGGTATTCACATTAGTAGACCATTGTAAGTTTTTATATGAAATTTGTATGGATTTATATGGATTTTTTATGGATATATATGAAATTTGTTAGTTTTTTATGGCTTGTTGGTGTTAACATTGTAAGTTTTTATATGAAATTTGTTATTTTTTAAGTCAATACGTATGTTGTGTAATAAATTGTTTAATTGCATGTATATATATTAGATTTTGTTTATCAAGGCATAATCACCCAAACGACAATGCACGACTGTCAGTCGACACAATGCACATAAGCAAATTGGCCAATCGACATTTCCCAAACCATATTTTTTCTGATTTTACTCCGCTCCTAGTATTCTGATAGGAGTTATGTACTTTATTGTTTAAAACATGTCTTTAAGCTTATTGTGATCAACACAGTATGGTCGCAAAATGCATGAACCCAAGTTGAGGTATTATGCTGGATCATTGGAATTGGGCCAATTGGCCTTTGCATACTTAGTTTAGTCCTGTAAAAATATTAAGAAAATAGTTGATTTGGTGAGAAGAAAAAAAGTTTGATTTAATTTAATTGGTCCATTGAAGCAAAATATAGTGTGTCGTCCTGAATTCCATTGGCCTTCCCACTTCTCAACTCATGGCATTTTGACTTGAGTGGTGCTCTTCATAGTTTAAAACATAGTTACCCATCAAAATGACACTGCTCGTCAACATATTAATGCACAACACCAAAGCATAGTCATCCATCCGATGCTCAAATAACGCTGTATGTAGGTCGGTTTATGCCATGAACTAAGTCAAGTAGGCCAATCGACGCTCAAGAGATGCTGCATGTCGAGCCAACCGACACACAACAGCAATTCAATTTCGACCAAGTGACACTCAAACGACGTTGCCCGCCTGCCCACCGGCACTAAAACGATGTTGCATGCCTACCAACCGACACCCAAACGATGTTGCACGTCGATCAGTCGACGCAATGCACCAGGTCAAATCGGCCAACTGACACTCGAATGATGCTACACGTCGGCCAACAAGAGAGAGAGAGAGAGAGAGGCCCTCAACGAAAAAAATGAAAAGTGTCCAAATAAAATCAACCCAACACAACTGCATTTCAATTGAGATGATTATTATATTAAATGACAACTATCTTTTAATTGTAGGTAATTTGGTGGGTGCTCATTCCCAAGAATGCGTTCATTGAAGCTACCCATAATGATGCTATATGTCTAATTTTATCCTAATGATTTTTTCTGCCTTTGAAAATTCTTTCATTTCTTTCCTTCCAAACATTCAAGGAAGGGCTAGAGAAATGCACCTCTATAAGCCGTCAAAAGGACAATCCATGAGAATGAAAGCACAATCTGCAAAGCTTGAACTATTCCCCATGCAAACCCTCCAACACCCAATATGCAAAAGAGGAAAGATCCTCCACGATACGAAGAAGCAAGTAAGAAATCATCAAATTATCTACCATTTAGATGTATTTTGAAGGTTGTGATCTAATAAAATTAAAAGGTAAGTTCCAAGTAATTAAAGAGGCAATGAACCCATGAGATCATAAAGAGAGGTGATATAGCTCAGGAAAGAATCCCAACCCAAAAGTCATCCCGAAACAAAATTTTCCTTTCATTTCAAACACTCAATTATAAGTTTTTGAGAAACACATCCAAGCCTTCAAATATAAAACACACCACGTGGAGATTTATATTTGGATCGAAAGGGTCCATATCCATCCCCGCATGAGTCCAATCCAGACCATTTATTTGCATCAGAAACAAAGCAATTTAATTGATAAAAATATAAATATTAGAAAGGAATTGACTAGAAAAATTCCAACAATAGGAGAAATAAAATACTAAACAAAAGTACTGGAAAGATGTAAGAATTCAGTTATAATCCATTGCAAATCATCTTTTAGCCTGCCAATGCCGAAGATAAAACATTAAGCGAACAAACAAACCAGCACAAA
Source organism: Sambucus nigra (assembly GCA_949130495.1). NCBI lineage: Eukaryota > Viridiplantae > Streptophyta > Magnoliopsida > Dipsacales > Adoxaceae > Sambucus > Sambucus nigra. The sequence continues at coordinate 141,078,608 of OX422222.1, read as the reverse complement.
CAACATTTCTGCTCACTGCACTGCTTGTCCACCCCAAATTGATAAGGAACATAGGTGTATTATAGAAAGGTTTAAGCAAGGATGCCTTTAGGAAGATTCAAGTTTTAGAAGCTCCCAAGTCCATTTGTTGTTTTCATCCCACCCTTAAAAGATACTGTTGTTGCATCCCATACTCTTTAAAGCTGAGAAAGGAGAGATTTCAAAGAAGATACACCCCTCCACGGGTCTTCCCACAGATGACTAAGATTACCATCTCCTACTATCCTACCTCGAAATAGACATATCTTTAAAAAGTCTCATGACGTTGAGACTTTTTAAATATACCAACTATAGAAAATGAAAAATTATGCGACTGTTATATGTGTTCTGGCTCATACTCAGGTAGTAATGATACGCTGTTGTTCAAATTGCTATGCAATTATTTTCTTAGTATACGACTGTTATATGTGGACGAGTGTGAGGCCGCAATCAACGAACAAATCAAGTGAGTTATTTATTGTTATGCAATTATTTTCTTAGTATAAATATTGAAAACATGGGGAGCTCATTTGAGACGGAGAGAACGCCTAACTGCATAAAACGTATAAAGTTATAAACGCCTTGTATTCTGTTCAGGCTCTGTTCAGCTTGGGTTATAATTTCAATCATTTGATGCTCTAACTAATTGATGCTTATGAATCTGTTATCTCAGTGTTGAGTACAACGTCTCTTACGTGTATCATGCTTTGTATGCCTACTTTGATCGAGACAACGTTGCTCTCAAGGGTTTAGCAAAGTAAGATTTGGACTACGGAAGTTCTCCTATTCAAGTTATTCATTTGTTACATATGGTTTTAATGTGGTGTTTGGGTGTATTTTGTGTAGGTTTTTCAAGGAATCAAGTGAGGAGGAAAGAGACCATGCTGAGAAATTTATGGAGTATCAGGTGTTTGTCAATTGGCAACTGTGTTCTGCTTTTTTAAGTTTCAATTTAATTGTAGAATTCAATAATCTGTGATAGATTGAATCGCTAATATTGTTGTTGCTCATGACTTGCAGAACCTACGAGGTGGAAAAGTGAAACTGCAGTCTATTTTGATGCCACAGTCAGATTATGACCATGCTGAAAAAGGAGATGCATTGTATGGTGAGTTTTATTTGTTCATTTAAATTGTGAACAGCATCACTCCCTCAAAGAATTGTCTACACTTGTATAATAAATCCCTAATTTGAAATTTGTTTAATTCAATTCAGTAGCTCTAATCAATTATAATTTGTTGATCTAGCTATGGAGCTGGCATTGTCTTTGGAGAAATTGACTAATGAAAAGCTCCTAAACCTTCATGCGGTACCGCATAATTTTAGTTTACTTTTATTGCTACTTACTTTGTGTTTTTTCCTTTTTCTTTTGAGTAGTTCTTGCTTGGCTGAATTTTTGATAGGATCGAACTTTATGATAACAGGTAGCGGATCGTAACAATGATGTCCAGTTGGCTGATTTTGTTGAAAGCGAATTTTTGACTGAGCAGGTGAAGCACAAATGACTCCCTTAATTTCTAGCAGGAATTTTATTAATTTAAGTTGGATGATACTGATTTTGAGCGTCATTTGCTCATTAAGGTGGAAGCCATTAAGAAGATGTCTGAATACGTCGCTCATGACGTTGAGACTTTTTAAATAGACCAACTATAGAAAATGAAAAAGTATGCGACTGTTATATGTGTTCTGGCTCATACTCAGGTAGTAATGATACGCTGTTGTTCAAATTGCTATGCAATTATTTTCTTAGTATACGACTGTTATATGTGGACGAGTGTGAGGCCGCAATCAACGAACAAATCAAGTGAGTTATTTATTGTTATGCAATTATTTTCTTAGTATAAATATTAAAAACATGGGGAGCTCATTTGAGACGGAGAGAACGCCTAACTGCATAAAACGTATAAAGTTATAAACGCCTTGTATTCCGTTCAGGCTCTGTTCAGCTTGGGTTATAATTTCAATCATTTGATGCTCTAACTAATTGATGCTTATGAATCTGTTATCTCAGTGTTGAGTACAACGTCTCTTACGTGTATCATGCTTTGTATGCCTACTTTGATCGAGACAACGTTGCTCTCAAGGGTTTAGCAAAGTAAGATTTGGACTACGGAAGTTCTCCTATTCAAGTTATTCATTTGTTACATATGGTTTTAATGTGGTGTTTGGGTGTATTTTGTGTAGGTTTTTCAAGGAATCAAGTGAGGAGGAAAGAGACCATGCTGAGAAATTTACGGAGTATCAGGTGTTTGTCAATTGGCAACTGTGTTCTGCTTTTTTAAGTTTCAATTTAATTGTAGAATTCAATAATCTGTGATAGATTGAATCGCTAATATTGTTGTTGCTCATGACTTGCAGAACCTACGAGGTGGAAAAGTGAAACTGCAGTCTATTTTGATGCCACAGTCAGATTATGACCATGCTGAAAAAGGAGATGCATTGTATGGTGAGTTTTATTTGTTCATTTAATTTGTGAACAGCATCACTCCCTCATAGAATTGTCTACACTTGTATAATAAATCCCTAATTTGAAATTTGTTTAATTCAATTCAGTAGCTCTAATCAATTATAATTTGTTGATCTAGCTATGGAGCTGGCATTGTCTTTGGAGAAATTGACTAATGAAAAGCTCCTAAACCTTCATGCGGTACCGCATAATTTTAGTTTACTTTTATTGCTACTTACTTTGTGTTTTTTCCTTTTTCTTTTGAGTAGTTCTTGCTTGGCTGAATTTTTGATAGGATCGAACTTTATGATAACAGGTAGCGGATCGTAACAATGATGTCCAGTTGGCTGATTTTGTTGAAAGCGAATTTTTGACTGAGCAGGTGAAGCACAAATGACTCCCTTAATTTCTAGCAGGAATTTTATTAATTTAAGTTGGATGATACTGATTTTGAGCGTCATTTGCTCATTAAGGTGGAAGCCATTAAGAAGATGTCTGAATACGTCGCTCATGACGTTGAGACTTTTTAAATAGACCAACTATAGAAAATGAAAAAGTATGCGACTGTTATATGTGTTCTGGCTCATACTCAGGTAGTAATGATACGCTGTTGTTCAAATTGCTATGCAATTATTTTCTTAGTATACGACTGTTATATGTGGACGAGTGTGAGGCCGCAATCAACGAACAAATCAAGTGAGTTATTTATTGTTATGCAATTATTTTCTTAGTATAAATATTAAAAACATGGGGAGCTCATTTGAGACGGAGAGAACGCCTAACTGCATAAAACGTATAAAGTTATAAACGCCTTGTATTCCGTTCAGGCTCTGTTCAGCTTGGGTTATAATTTCAATCATTTGATGCTCTAACTAATTGATGCTTATGAATCTGTTATCTCAGTGTTGAGTACAACGTCTCTTACGTGTATCATGCTTTGTATGCCTACTTTGATCGAGACAACGTTGCTCTCAAGGGTTTAGCAAAGTAAGATTTGGACTACGGAAGTTCTCCTATTCAAGTTATTCATTTGTTACATATGGTTTTAATGTGGTGTTTGGGTGTATTTTGTGTAGGTTTTTCAAGGAATCAAGTGAGGAGGAAAGAGACCATGCTGAGAAATTTATGGAGTATCAGGTGTTTGTCAATTGGCAACTGTGTTCTGCTTTTTTAAGTTTCAATTTAATTGTAGAATTCAATAATCTGTGATAGATTGAATCGCTAATATTGTTGTTGCTCATGACTTGCAGAACCTACGAGGTGGAAAAGTGAAACTGCAGTCTATTTTGATGCCACAGTCAGATTATGACCATGCTGAAAAAGGAGATGCATTGTATGGTGAGTTTTATTTGTTCATTTAATTTGTGAACAGCATCACTCCCTCATAGAATTGTCTACACTTGTATAATAAATCCCTAATTTGAAATTTGTTTAATTCAATTCAGTAGCTCTAATCAATTATAATTTGTTGATCTAGCTATGGAGCTGGCATTGTCTTTGGAGAAATTGACTAATGAAAAGCTCCTAAACCTTCATGCGGTACCGCATAATTTTAGTTTACTTTTATTGCTACTTACTTTGTGTTTTTTCCTTTTTCTTTTGAGTAGTTCTTGCTTGGCTGAATTTTTGATAGGATCGAACTTTATGATAACAGGTAGCGGATCGTAACAATGATGTCCAGTTGGCTGATTTTGTTGAAAGCGAATTTTTGACTGAGCAGGTGAAGCACAAATGACTCCCTTAATTTCTAGCAGGAATTTTATTAATTTAAGTTGGATGATACTGATTTTGAGCGTCATTTGCTCATTAAGGTGGAAGCCATTAAGAAGATGTCTGAATACGTCGCTCATGACGTTGAGACTTTTTAAATAGACCAACTATAGAAAATGAAAAAGTATGCGACTGTTATATGTGTTCTGGCTCATACTCAGGTAGTAATGATACGCTGTTGTTCAAATTGCTATGCAATTATTTTCTTAGTATACGACTGTTATATGTGGACGAGTGTGAGGCCGCAATCAACGAACAAATCAAGTGAGTTATTTATTGTTATGCAATTATTTTCTTAGTATAAATATTAAAAACATGGGGAGCTCATTTGAGACGGAGAGAACGCCTAACTGCATAAAACGTATAAAGTTATAAACGCCTTGTATTCCGTTCAGGCTCTGTTCAGCTTGGGTTATAATTTCAATCATTTGATGCTCTAACTAATTGATGCTTATGAATCTGTTATCTCAGTGTTGAGTACAACGTCTCTTACGTGTATCATGCTTTGTATGCCTACTTTGATCGAGACAACGTTGCTCTCAAGGGTTTAGCAAAGTAAGATTTGGACTACGGAAGTTCTCCTATTCAAGTTATTCATTTGTTACATATGGTTTTAATGTGGTGTTTGGGTGTATTTTGTGTAGGTTTTTCAAGGAATCAAGTGAGGAGGAAAGAGACCATGCTGAGAAATTTATGGAGTATCAGGTGTTTGTCAATTGGCAACTGTGTTCTGCTTTTTTAAGTTTCAATTTAATTGTAGAATTCAATAATCTGTGATAGATTGAATCGCTAATATTGTTGTTGCTCATGACTTGCAGAACCTACGAGGTGGAAAAGTGAAACTGCAGTCTATTTTGATGCCACAGTCAGATTATGACCATGCTGAAAAAGGAGATGCATTGTATGGTGAGTTTTATTTGTTCATTTAATTTGTGAACAGCATCACTCCCTCATAGAATTGTCTACACTTGTATAATAAATCCCTAATTTGAAATTTGTTTAATTCAATTCAGTAGCTCTAATCAATTATAATTTGTTGATCTAGCTATGGAGCTGGCATTGTCTTTGGAGAAATTGACTAATGAAAAGCTCCTAAACCTTCATGCGGTACCGCATAATTTTAGTTTACTTTTATTGCTACTTACTTTGTGTTTTTTCCTTTTTCTTTTGAGTAGTTCTTGCTTGGCTGAATTTTTGATAGGATCGAACTTTATGATAACAGGTAGCGGATCGTAACAATGATGTCCAGTTGGCTGATTTTGTTGAAAGCGAATTTTTGACTGAGCAGGTGAAGCACAAATGACTCCCTTAATTTCTAGCAGGAATTTTATTAATTTAAGTTGGATGATACTGATTTTGAGCGTCATTTGCTCATTAAGGTGGAAGCCATTAAGAAGATGTCTGAATACGTCGCTCATGACGTTGAGACTTTTTAAATAGACCAACTATAGAAAATGAAAAAGTATGCGACTGTTATATGTGTTCTGGCTCATACTCAGGTAGTAATGATACGCTGTTGTTCAAATTGCTATGCAATTATTTTCTTAGTATACGACTGTTATATGTGGACGAGTGTGAGGCCGCAATCAACGAACAAATCAAGTGAGTTATTTATTGTTATGCAATTATTTTCTTAGTATAAATATTAAAAACATGGGGAGCTCATTTGAGACGGAGAGAACGCCTAACTGCATAAAACGTATAAAGTTATAAACGCCTTGTATTCCGTTCAGGCTCTGTTCAGCTTGGGTTATAATTTCAATCATTTGATGCTCTAACTAATTGATGCTTATGAATCTGTTATCTCAGTGTTGAGTACAACGTCTCTTACGTGTATCATGCTTTGTATGCCTACTTTGATCGAGACAACGTTGCTCTCAAGGGTTTAGCAAAGTAAGATTTGGACTACGAAAGTTCTCCTATTCAAGTTATTCATTTGTTACATATGGTTTTAATGTGGTGTTTGGGTGTATTTTGTGTAGGTTTTTCAAGGAATCAAGTGAGGAGGAAAGAGACCATGCTGAGAAATTTATGGAGTATCAGGTGTTTGTCAATTGGCAACTGTGTTCTGCTTTTTTAAGTTTCAATTTAATTGTAGAATTCAATAATCTGTGATAGATTGAATCGCTAATATTGTTGTTGCTCATGACTTGCAGAACCTACGAGGTGGAAAAGTGAAACTGCAGTCTATTTTGATGCCACAGTCAGATTATGACCATGCTGAAAAAGGAGATGCATTGTATGGTGAGTTTTATTTGTTCATTTAATTTGTGAACAACATCACTCCCTCATAGAATTGTCTACACTTGTATAATAAATCCCTAATTTGAAATTTGTTTAATTCAATTCAGTAGCTCTAATCAATTATAATTTGTTGATCTAGCTATGGAGCTGGCATTGTCTTTGGAGAAATTGACTAATGAAAAGCTCCTAAACCTTCATGCGGTACCGCATAATTTTAGTTTACTTTTATTGCTACTTACTTTGTGTTTTTTCCTTTTTCTTTTGAGTAGTTCTTGCTTGGCTGAATTTTTGATAGGATCGAACTTTATGATAACAGGTAGCGGATCGTAACAATGATGTCCAGTTGGCTGATTTTGTTGAAAGCGAATTTTTGACTGAGCAGGTGAAGCACAAATGACTCCCTTAATTTCTAGCAGGAATTTTATTAATTTAAGTTGGATGATACTGATTTTGAGCGTCATTTGCTCATTAAGGTGGAAGCCATTAAGAAGATGTCTGAATACGTCGCTCATGACGTTGAGACTTTTTAAATAGACCAACTATAGAAAATGAAAAAGTATGCGACTGTTATATGTGTTCTGGCTCATACTCAGGTAGTAATGATACGCTGTTGTTCAAATTGCTATGCAATTATTTTCTTAGTATACGACTGTTATATGTGGACGAGTGTGAGGCCGCAATCAACGAACAAATCAAGTGAGTTATTTATTGTTATGCAATTATTTTCTTAGTATAAATATTAAAAACATGGGGAGCTCATTTGAGACGGAGAGAACGCCTAACTGCATAAAACGTATAAAGTTATAAACGCCTTGTATTCCGTTCAGGCTCTGTTCAGCTTGGGTTATAATTTCAATCATTTGATGCTCTAACTAATTGATGCTTATGAATCTGTTATCTCAGTGTTGAGTACAACGTCTCTTACGTGTATCATGCTTTGTATGCCTACTTTGATCGAGACAACGTTGCTCTCAAGGGTTTAGCAAAGTAAGATTTGGACTACGGAAGTTCTCCTATTCAAGTTATTCATTTGTTACATATGGTTTTAATGTGGTGTTTGGGTGTATTTTGTGTAGGTTTTTCAAGGAATCAAGTGAGGAGGAAAGAGACCATGCTGAGAAATTTACGGAGTATCAGGTGTTTGTCAATTGGCAACTGTGTTCTGCTTTTTTAAGTTTCAATTTAATTGTAGAATTCAATAATCTGTGATAGATTGAATCGCTAATATTGTTGTTGCTCATGACTTGCAGAACCTACGAGGTGGAAAAGTGAAACTGCAGTCTATTTTGATGCCACAGTCAGATTATGACCATGCTGAAAAAGGAGATGCATTGTATGGTGAGTTTTATTTGTTCATTTAATTTGTGAACAGCATCACTCCCTCATAGAATTGTCTACACTTGTATAATAAATCCCTAATTTGAAATTTGTTTAATTCAATTCAGTAGCTCTAATCAATTATAATTTGTTGATCTAGCTATGGAGCTGGCATTGTCTTTGGAGAAATTGACTAATGAAAAGCTCCTAAACCTTCATGCGGTACCGCATAATTTTAGTTTACTTTTATTGCTACTTACTTTGTGTTTTTTCCTTTTTCTTTTGAGTAGTTCTTGCTTGGCTGAATTTTTGATAGGATCGAACTTTATGATAACAGGTAGCGGATCGTAACAATGATGTCCAGTTGGCTTATTTTGTTGAAAGCGAATTTTTGACTGAGCAGGTGAAGCACAAATGACTCCCTTAATTTCTAGCAGGAATTTTATTAATTTAAGTTGGATGATACTGATTTTGAGCGTCATTTGCTCATTAAGGTGGAAGCCATTAAGAAGATGTCTGAATACGTCGCTCATGACGTTGAGACTTTTTAAATAGACCAACTATAGAAAATGAAAAAGTATGCGACTGTTATATGTGTTCTGGCTCATACTCAGGTAGTAATGATACGCTGTTGTTCAAATTGCTATGCAATTATTTTCTTAGTATACGACTGTTATATGTGGACGAGTGTGAGGCCGCAATCAACGAACAAATCAAGTGAGTTATTTATTGTTATGCAATTATTTTCTTAGTATAAATATTAAAAACATGGGGAGCTCATTTGAGACGGAGAGAACGCCTAACTGCATAAAACGTATAAAGTTATAAACGCCTTGTATTCCGTTCAGGCTCTGTTCAGCTTGGGTTATAATTTCAATCATTTGATGCTCTAACTAATTGATGCTTATGAATCTGTTATCTCAGTGTTGAGTACAACGTCTCTTACGTGTATCATGCTTTGTATGCCTACTTTGATCGAGACAACGTTGCTCTCAAGGGTTTAGCAAAGTAAGATTTGGACTACGGAAGTTCTCCTATTCAAGTTATTCATTTGTTACATATGGTTTTAATGTGGTGTTTGGGTGTATTTTGTGTAGGTTTTTCAAGGAATCAAGTGAGGAGGAAAGAGACCATGCTGAGAAATTTATGGAGTATCAGGTGTTTGTCAATTGGCAACTGTGTTCTACTTTTTTAAGTTTCAATTTAATTCTAGAATTCAATAATCTGTGATAGATTGAATCGCTAATATTGTTGTTGCTCATGACTTGCAGAACCTACGAGGTGGAAAAGTGAAACTGCAGTCTATTTTGATGCCACAGTCAGATTATGACCATGCTGAAAAAGGAGATGCATTGTATGGTGAGTTTTATTGTTCATTTAATTTGTGAACAGCATCACTCCCTCAAAGAATTGTCTACACTTGTATAATAAATCCCTAATTTGAAATTTGTTTAATTCAATTCAGTAGCTCTAATCAATTATAATTTGTTGATCTAGCTATGGAGCTGGCATTGTTTTTGGAGAAATTGACTAATGAAAAGCTCCTAAACCTTCATGCGGTACCGCATAATTTTAGTTTACTTTTATTGCTACTTACTTTGTGTTTTTTCCTTTTTCTTTTGAGTAGTTCTTGCTTGGCTGAATTTTTGATAGGATCGAACTTTATGATAACAGGTAGCGGATCGTAACAATGATGTCCAGTTGGCTGATTTTGTTGAAAGCGAATTTTTGACTGAGCAGGTGAAGCACAAATGACTCCCTTAATTTCTAGCAGGAATTTTATTAATTTAAGTTGGATGATACTGATTTTGAGCGTCATTTTCTCATTAAGGTGGAAGCCATTAAGAAGATGTCTGAATACGTCGCTCATGACGTTGAGACTTTTTAAATAGACCAACTATAGAAAATGAAAAAGTATGCGACTGTTATATGTGTTCTGGCTCATACTCAGGTAGAAATGATACGCTGTTGTTCAAATTGCTCCCAAACTTGATTAGTTTCCTGGCCAATGAAAGTTTTTAATCACTACTTATTTACGTTATGCATTTGTGATTTTAATTGTGCTTTTTTCTATAAAGTACAATGGACTTCCAGCCTGTATATGTGTGTTTCCTAAATACCATATTCAAAGTTCCCTTTGGATTTGTACAAGCATGGCAATGTATCTTGACCGAAACCGGTATATTGTCTATCTAATCATACTCACAGAATTTGTCTCACAGTATTCCCTTGCAAATTATTCTAATTATTTTTCAAAACCATATGTTGAACATGTTGATCATGTCGTTGCTAAATTGGACCATGTCGTTGCTAAATTAGTGTTGAATCTGTATTTTTCTCCAGATCAATGTGTATGTCTAAATTAATAGGCGTGAACAACCATGAATCCAAGGTATAAGTATTTTTTGCATCTCTGTTTTGGATTTTTTTGAGATATTATTCCATAAATCCTTTTCCCCTAAAGAAACTACTCATTCAACTTAGCTAGAAGTGGTCCACTGGAGCAGGATTTATCATAGTTGATCTTACAGAATTGGAGGAGAAAGAGGTATATGTGCGAATATCAGGTGGTCCACTGATTGGTACTATTTCTATGTGTATAACAACTGCACAATAACTGCTGCCCTGAGATACAGTAGATCCAGCTTCTACTAATTCAACATGATGAGATACAGCAGCTCCAGCGCAGTTTGTTTTTGCTGGCGTCACTGGAGTAAATGAGATGCAGCAGTTCCACGCCTTGCGCATTGTCCTGGCTGTGTTACTCATAATGAGTTTCATATTAATGCAAACTAATACTCTTCTATTTCAAGTACAAACATTATTGCTTCAGTTTTATGTTAAGTTGTATGCAATTTGAGTAGTACTCCATTATTAGTTTCTAGATTTCTTATTTGTCAATTTTGTTTTTTGTTTGAGTTTTTGAAAGTGGTCCATGTTTTTGTTTGAGTTTTTGAAGGCGGCCCATGTTTCTGTTTGAGTTTTTGAATATGTGAGTTTTCTTTCATCATTTTACTTCACAGATTTTCAATGTTTTGGTAATATATGTTTTTCCATTTGGTTTTCTGCAGATTTAAGCTGTGCGGGGTAATATATGTTTTGATTAGTAGGGTGCATTATCTATGTAAAAAGATAATGGAAACTTAAACCCCACAAGTAGAAGCTAAAAGTGGAAGGAAAAAGAGATAATGCACCCTACTAATAAAAACAGTGACAAGTGTTATCAGATACAATCATCAACTCATTTCGTATTACTCTGTAGTTAAGCTGCCGGTTGAAGATGGCAACACTCTTGAAAAGCCTTCAACAGTACCACATAGCTTTAGAAGATGACGCGTCCATACTGTTATCAAGCCTACGCTAATGTGAGTTTTCTTTGATCATTTTACTTCACAGATTTTCAATGTTTTGGTAATATATGTTTTTCAATTTAGTTTTCTTGATTGGTATAGTTGCTAGATATGAACGAATATATACTACTTTTAACTAGATATGAACGAATATATACTACTTTTAACTAGATATGAACGAATATATACTACTTTTAATTTTCCCTTTTCATTGATAATAGATTCTCTTAGGGTTATTGATTAAATCCCTTTTTCTCATTGTATCACTGCATAATTGGATTTTAACATTGGTTATAATTTAGGAGATTGCATCACGTGTTGGATAGCTATGGTGATTTCATCAACATATGGGATTTTCAATTGGGTCTGCTATTGATGTTGGGATTTGTATATTCAGTGATTAATGGGTTATTGGTTCCATATGGATCACGTGAATATATGGCAGATGGGATATATATCCAGTTTTAATATCGATGCCTTACAATTAAGACAATGGGAATTTGCAATGGCGTTATCAGCTTTTGCATTCATTTGGTTTACTTTGACGAACTATTTAACATTCCCCTGTTTTGTGCATTGTCATGGACATGAGAGCCGTTATGGAGGGTGAGTGCAAACATTTATGGTTCCCATAATATGTAGTTGATTGTATAGCTAAAAGTTTTCATTATACCTTATTTATGTCATTTTTTGTATTGCTACATCAGTCATCTTTTAATCAATTACTACACTTATTTTTTCCCTATTAGTTGTGCTTGCAGATTTGCGTCTGCTTTAAGAGAAATGAATATCTGGGTCATGAATAGGTCTCAATTGACTCTCCTGATACACTACCCATAATCTATGAACGAGTTCTATTTGGAATTTATCACAACTGGTGCGAATGTTTTAGCACTTACCCTAGATCTTATGATCTTCTCCATGCAGATCATCTCTTCTCGAAGATCAAAGAAAAGTACGTATCCATAAATGCGATTTACTTTAGAAACTTGTTACGTCATCTTTGTATGCAATAAGATTTTACCTTATGATGGTTTTTGTATTTATTCTTGCATATGTAGTCTAATAGCTTTAGTTGCGTAGGTTGATCGGATTCTAAGACCAAAAGGAAAGCTCACTGTCTGAGACAAAGTTGAGATCATTAATGAACTCGAGAAACTGTTCAAGTCTATGCATTGGGTTTTGCAGGTTTAAGTTTCGTATTTGATTTTTTGTGTTTGTTTTGACAAAAGCTATAAACTAATAGGATAGATTTCAGTCATCATCTTTATGTGTTATTATACATATATGTACACATTATGTATATAACTGTCAGCATAGCTGAAATCTGGAATTAATTTTTTTAACGGTTGTTATGCCTTTGAACCACACTTACTAATGGTGTTATCTACGACATATAATAGCATCTATACATACACATCAACTGTTATATATATAGAAGTTTTTATATATATATTTACTATCAATCTCCGCGGAAGCTTCATAATAACAACCTCATCAAGGTAAAAAGGCCTATTAGTTGCAGCAAGTACCAATACATGTTCTTTAACCTTTGTTCGCAAATTGTCCCAATTCACCATGAACTCATTCTTCACTTTAATCATTGCGTCATTCTCCAGGATTTACACACCTTCCTAACATACTGCCAACATCAACAACAAAAATCACATCGGGAACAACTCTCTCTGCATCGATTCTTCTTTCGATTTTTAATTGGTGTTGCACTATCATCCTACTGCTTAATGATAAGAATTAATTTGAGGCACTACTAATCAATGATAAGAATTAATCCTCAATGCCTACTAAACAATGTCATATAGCGTAGTAAGTAGAAACTTCTTGAGTGTGATATCTACCTCTTGGAATTCTTCCCAATCTTATGGCTGCCCCATTTTCAAACTCGTCCAAAAACTCAAAGCTGTAAAAGCAGACCTCAAAATTTGGAATAAAAACACTTTTGGCCATGTTCAATTTAATATTGATATGGTTAAGAACCATCTGAAAGATATTCAAGAGAAAATCAGCGTGGAAGGTCTTGATGATCATAATTTCAACATTGAGGCCAATGCTAAAATGGTCTTAAAAGCTGCTATACAGGACTGTAATTCCTATTGGAAAGAAAAAGCCAATGTTAAATGGCTCACAGAAGGAGACAAATGTACTGCATTCTTTCATAACTATGTCAAAGTCAAGAGATCCAAGTCCTCTATACACCATATTATGGATGAGAGCTCCAAAATATCAGACCCTACCCTCTTATCCAACTATATTGTCAACTTTTACTCCGACCTCTATAAAGAAAGTTCTTGTGATCGAGTTGACTCTATTGACTTCATTTGTAGCAATATCCCAGCTATTATTACCGATTCAAAAAATGAGATGTTAACCCCCATCCCATCTGAAGAGGAAATTCACAATGCAATCTTTGGTATGGATGATAGAAGTTCCCCTGGACCTGATGGTTTTTCTGGAGTTTTTTTACCAAAAATGTTGGGATATCATCAAGAAAGAAGTTGTCGAAGCAGTCCAGCAGTTCTTCTCTGATGAATGGATCTTGCCAAATTTTAATTCCAACTTAATCACTCTCATTCCCAAAGAGATTGGTGCTAACAAGATCACCCAATTTAGACCTATTGCTTTAGCCGACTTCATATTCAAAATCATTCCCAAAATCATTACAGATAGAATCAACCCCCTTGCTTCCAAAATCATATCCCATCAACAAAATGCTTTCATCAAAGGTAGAAACATTACTGATTGCATTGGAGTGTTTTCTAAAGGATTCAACCTTATGAAAAATAAATTTTTTGGTGGGAATCTTGGTTTAAAGGTGGATATCACTAAAGCTTTTGATACTCTCAATTGGGACTATCTTCTTCAAGTTTTATCCAAGTTTGGTTTTAGCCAAAGTTTTATTCACTTGATCCATGTTCTTCTCAAATCAGTACTTTTGAGAGTGTCATACATATGTTTTTAAATTTGTGGGGCAACTGCAAAAAGAACCTAAAAATGAGATTGAAGGTCAGAATATCCCTTATTGGTTCTCTGATTGCATGTCATTTGACTATTTACCGCAATGTAAAATATTCCATTCTTTTAATGAGTGGATTTAGTTTTATTGTGACTTGCTAGGGTGTTTTATTTTGTTCGATAAATTTGATTATTTGTGGGAGTCTACTAATCATTTTCTATCACATGCAACTCTTAAAGCTGCAAACAGACGAAGGATGGGAGAGATGAGGAAGTAGCTACTCTTCAATAAGAAATTGAGTAGTTTATACTAATTCTGGTTCACTTTTAGGTTCCATTGTATTCTAATAATATTCTTCTGATCATTATTTGTTAGAATCAGACGGTTAAAGATGAGACTGCAAGTGCTGTAGAATAACTTCATGAAGCTGAATCTGAAGCAAAAGCTCTTCGCAAAATGACGTAGAGAATGATTTTGACTCATGAAGAGATAGGTGTCCTTTAAAGTTGGCATGATTTGTGAGTAGCTGTTTAAATAGTACTTTTTTATACTGAAATTGTCCTTTTTCCTACATTTTAGGAGGAGGTCGTTCTGAAGAGGTGTTGGATTGCTCACTACTGGGCCTTAGCTGTATAGAATGGTAAGTTACTAGATATTGTATCTACTGCATTGAAAACGAAAAGTTCTAAAACTATATTAAAGTTAGAACTTTAATGGATCAAAAAAATTCTAAAACTATATTAAAGTTAGAGCATCCCACCAGCTGATTAGTATCGCTATGAATTAACAAGTCACTGTGGACAAGTTGACCATCATGTAGTTTTCCAATCGCATCACAAATCTGAATTGCAATATCATTCATTCATTCTTCAACACCCTTGGATCTAAAGTCGAGGAAAATGTCGACAGAGGGACCCAATACATACTTGAGCATTAGGGATGTAGCGCAGGGTCTACTACATAGAGCACCGAAGTACAAACACCAAATCATATAGCCTTTGTCATGCACCTAGCCTCCTGTTCGAGCAGTTGGATCAAGAAAACATGCATCGGAGCATGCGACATTGAGTCATTATTTTATCGAGCTTGGTATTTGTCCCTTTCTTTCGATAAGATCTTTACCATATCTTCTAATACTGATTCTATTTTTAATGTTGTAAATGTAGCTATGAAGAAAGGGTGAGACGGGTTGAAGATAAGAGTGCAAAGCATCAATGTGGAAATTCAAAAAAATAAGTCACGGGATCCGGGATTCAATGCTTAGTTGATCCCACAATCACTTCAAGAAGCATACGACACAAAATTTAAGTTCCAATTGGTAAGATTTTAATTATACAGAAGTGGTTACATTACATTACATTAAATTACATTTCATCAATCTGTACTCTATTTTGAAAGTAGATTCTTCGACATGTATTAGATGCATATTGGAGTGTTCGGGACTACTTCAGGGAAAAGTGTTTGGGCCTTTAAAACATTATTCTTTCCACCTGTAAAAAGCTTCTTAGCATTATCCTTATATTAAAGAGCCCCCTCAATCAGTTGAAGTCTGAATTTGAAGGCCACATTGTTTGCATTATCCTTATATTTAGTGTATATTTGATTGCACCACTTTACATCTACCTAGGCATATTTGATTTCATATTTGAGGAATATATCTACCTTCATTCTACGCAAAGGTTCATAGAGGCTTTGAATGAGGCAAACACTATGCAACCTTCATTATAATTGAGGCATACAATGTGTAGCCTTCACTCTAATCTTAATGGTTCACCAGTTGATTACACACTGTACACAATGTATGCTCTTTCCAATTACAAAGTGTATTCTCTGTTAATTAAACAATACCTGTTCAAGTTTAAACTTTCAATTACACAGTTTATGGATCATGCTTTCATCAACACCATCATGTATACTCTCGGTTACCCTCTTTTACTTTTAAATACATAGTTTATGTATTCATCTTCTAATGCTTACTTATATGTTTAATTTTTTCTCAGGTAAGGATTCTGCAGTTTGTGTATTCCATTTTTACCCATTTTTTTATTTGTTTGATTTTACCGACTCAAGATTAACCCGATAACAAATGGGGAAGAACGGGCCAGATAACAAATGGGGCAGAATTAACCAGCAACCCAATGATTGAAATCAGACCAACCGCAGCAAAACCAAGCACTACCAAGTGAAACCAAACGGACCAAGAACTGCGAAGTGAAAATTGACCTAGCACTGCCAAGTGAAAAGGGACCAAGCACTGCCAAGTGTTGATTCAAAGATGGCAGCAACTACCTTTTGTAGGAGAATTTTAAAAAGGTTGCCCTGTATGTCAATTTTACATTTTGTTGGATTGGTTGTTACCCTTTGGGTGGATAGTCCAATAAATAAAGGAGACTCTGTCCATTTTTTTTTAAATTGAGATTTTTTTTATTTGAGGCACAATGTAATTTTCTTTAATGAATATTGTATATTTCAAGTTATATATGAATTTGTTTGATGAAATCTAGACTATTTGAATATTGTTCGACTATTTATTATCTATTTACAAGGGTTGATTTAACTATAAATAATAGTTGTTTATTGATGGAGTAATGATTTTTTTTTTAATTTTTATATCAACATTTATGTCAGTTTTGATAAAACTCTCATAAAAATTACTAAAATTGACATAAATGTGATGTTATTTATATCAGTTTTTGTGAAAATGTGATTAAAAACATGGTGAATACCGTAGTTTTTATGTGTGTTCTTAAAAACTGAGATAAATGTGATCTTATTTATGTCAGTTTTATGAACATTTATGTCAGGGCTTTATATGTCAGTTTTGAAAAATTCTAAAACTGACATAAATGGTCATTTATGTCAGTTTTTGACTGACATAAATGATCATTTTTCTTGTAGTGTGAGGGAGTGGGGACAACCCACGACACCGACGGAAGTGCGTAGTTTCTTGGGTTAGCCGGATACTACAAGAGATTCATTCGGGGATTCTCCAAAATGGTTCAGCCTTATAAGAATGGCCTACGTCCACGGTTATGTTATTGCTGAGGGTTTGGAATTTCTCGATTTCAAGTGTTATCAAGAAATTCCGATCCCCTTACAATGAGGATTGTACAATGTATTTATAGCCCTGAGGATGTAATGTAAAAGGGTAATACATTCAATGCCCCTTAAGCGTGTGCATCTGAATGATAAGCATTTAATGAACAGTCAAAATGTTGGTTATCCTGCCATTAATTCTTTATTCAAGGTGCAGCTCGGACCGCATGAGTTGCTCGGACCGCCTAAGCTTCTCGGTACTCGAGAGTTCCTCGAAAGTGTTTGTCGTTGCCACGTAGATGGCCACGTGTCTTCACTTTATTCAACACCAGTCCTTACCTTACCAATGCCGGGTGCGGAGTACCTGGTTTACACCGATGCCTCTTTACGGGGACTTGGGGGAGTACTTCAACAGGAAGGGAAGGCTATAGCTTTTTCCTCCCGCAAGCTAAAATCGCATGAGAAGAATTACCCCACCCACGACCTGGAGTTAGCAGCGGTCGTTTTTGCATTGAGAATATGGAGGAACTACTTATTAGGGGAGAAGTTTCGTTTGTTCACAGACCACAAATCACTGCAGTACCTATTCACTCAGCGAGAGCTGAATATGTGACAGCGCAGATGGTTAGAGTTTGTGAAGGACTATCAGTTCGACATACAGTATCATCCGGGGAAAGCCAATGTAGTTGCTGATGCATTGAGTCGTAGACCGGTAGACGAGGTAGCGGACGTCTGGAAAGCAAAGTGGAAGGAGTTAGGCCACCAGGACGCAGTAGCCCGTTCCTTCATATCTGTTATGACAGTCACACCCGAGATTGTTATGAGGGTGATACAGGCACAGACCACAGACCCGTTTTGCCAGGAGCAGATTGTACGACTTTAGCCAAGGGTGCTGAAGCCTATTCTGTTAGTTCTGATGGGGGTTTGAGGTTTAATGGGAAATTGGTGGTTCCAGAAGGAGCAGAATTACGTCATGCAGTGATGACCCAGTCTCACGGGTCCCGATTTGCAGTACATCCTAGAGGAGATAAGATGTACCAGGATATGAGGAGGCAATACTGGTGGAGTGGGATGAAGAAGGACATTGCTGAGTTCGTGTCCAAGTGTTCTACCTACCAGCTGGTGAAGGTGAACCACCAGAAACCGTCAGGATTGCTTCAGCAATTGGAAGTACCCGCGTGGAAGTGGGAGAGTATTTCCATGGATTTTATTACAGGGTTTCCTACATCACAGCGGGGCCATGATTCTATCTGGGTGATAGTAGACCGTTTGACCAAGGTGGCTCATTTTCTTCCGGTGCGGACAGACTATACCACGGGTCAGTATGCTCAGTTGTTCATTGCTGAGGTTGTCAGATTTCATGGGGTGCCTCTGGATATTGTGTCGGATAGGGACAAGATTTTCGTGTCACGTTTCTGGGAAAGCTTTCAGGAGGCTATGGGTACCGAGTTAAGGTTGAGTTCAGCTTACCACCCACAGACAGATGGACAGACAGAGCGTACTAATAAGATGTTAGAGGATATTCTACGCATGTGTGTTCTTGATTTTGGAGGAGGTTGGGAGCCACATCTTCCACTGGTAGAGTTTGCTTATAATAAATCTTATCAGTTTACGATTAGTATGACTCCATTTGAGGCTTGGTATTGCAGGCCTTGTCGTTCTCCAACTTGTTGGCTCGAGGTGGGGGATAACAAGTTGCTAGGACCGGAGGTAATTCAGGAAACCTCCGCGAGGATTGAGATGATCAGAAGTCGCATTCGAGTAGCCCAGGACAGACAGAAGAGCTACGCCGATGCGAAACGTTTCTTCCGGGAGTTTAATGTGGGGGACTGAGTGTTACTGCGTGTATCTCCTCTGAAAGGAGTGATGAGGTTCGGGAAGAAGGGGAAATTGGCCCCGAGGTACGTGGGACCATTTCCCATCATCGAGAGGATTGGGCCGGTAGCATACAGATTGGGACTACCAGAGCATTTACATCGCATTCACGATGTATTCCACATCTTATCGTTGAAACGGTACCTTTGGGATGATATGGCCCAAACTCACATCGCGATAGATGAGATAGACTTACAGCCTGACAGCTCTTACGAGGAGAGACCGGTGGCTATCCTAGACTATAGTGAGAGGAGATTGAGGTCGAAGATAGTTCCAATTGTGCGAGTCCAGTAGGAGCACCATAATGTGGAGGAATCCACTTGGGAGCGCGAGGCCGATATGCGCGAGAGATATCCAGATTTGTTCTTACCAGGTATGCCTTGTTTTCTGAATTTCTGGACGAAATTACATTATTAGGGGGGAAGTATGTAATACCCCGTATTTTTATACTATATTCATTTGGGGATTTATTAAATTTAATGTGAGTTAATTATTTAATAAAAATCCGGAAATTAATTATGTTATAATTATTAACGTGACGAGAGTTAGTAATTATGGGAAATTTGTTAAATATTACTAATGAGCAAAGTAATATGTAATATTGATTATATCGAATGTCACGAGAGAATAAAATGACAATTTTGGAAATTTGAGTCGGGATGCGCCCGTGTCGCGTCAGGACTAATTATTGATAAATAAAAGTAAAAAATTTATAAGTTGCCCGTATGGTCGTTTTGAGTGCGTCAACGCGTCCGGAAGGGTCGAGATAGTCAGAAAAGTGTACCGGGGGTGTAGTTTGGGTCTAGGGGCATTTTTAGGCCTAATTAGTAACCCGGGAGGGCATTTTGGTCATTTTACATTTTTGGGTAATTAAACCCACGAAAATTAGAGGGGCTATATCTGATATTGAGGTTGTCACCTAGGGTTAGAATACCCAAAACTTAGAACGGCCATTGGAGAAGAGAGGAGAGAGCTCTCAAGCAATTCCAAGGCTCAAAACTCAACGGTTTGCACCGCCGCCACCACCACCGCGTAGATCGCGAGAAGGGGAACACAACCACACCAAAATTAGCAACAATCCAGACTTCTGAAAATCCCAGGCAAGTGTTTATCTTGCTTATTTGGTTGGTTCAATTTCCATATTAGTTTAGAAATGGTTAGGGATGAAATATATGGAAGAAAACCCAATTTGTGATAGGAAAATCCATGTAGTATTGGTTTATATGATGATTCTGGAAACCCTTGCCATGTAGAGTAATTTAACCACGAAATTTTGATGATTATAAGAAGGAAATTCTGGAGAAATTTTTTTAGAAACCTGTTTAAGAAAATTCTAGGGTTCTTGATAATTAGATAAAATTTTGGGTTGGAAATCCATGTTTAAATAATAAAAATACACATGCCTTACGTTAGAAACATCTGGTATATTGATATAATGTTAGTAGTAGAATTTTTGGGACGTTTGGGGTTGGAAAACATGGATTTGGATGAAGAAAAGTGGTAGAACCCGTAACTGCAATTCTGCAGAAATCGAAATACCTGCTTGATCGATCGATCGAGCCTAGAACTTCGATCGATCGAAGGTTCAATCGATCGAGCCCCAAACCTCGATCGATCGACCCCTCCTGGCAGACTCCTATTTCCCTTTCTAAATTAGTTAAGTTCAATTTATTGTGAAATAATTTTTTGGGCATCCTTAATAAAATGTTTTGGGAGATAGGGAAGACCAGTAGGACATGTGAATAAATTTTGGGACCCTTGATGTCGGGCTAAGATTGTATTTTGGGATAATTACATAAGGGTCGGTGAATTTATGATTTAAAGAGAGAGACACGTAAGAGAGTTACTTTGGGGACAAATGTGTATACCTACTGAATTTTATAATTTAGAGAATAAAGCCATGAGAGTTGTGTGGTACGTTGGAATAATACCGAATCCAGGTTAGAAACGAATCGTTATAAGTGTTTACTAAAATATGATAATATGGATAAAAGTCGTAATTATGGGATTTGAGAATATACCTAATATGGATATGGTAATATTAGTATAGTTATATGATTGTGTATGCATAAGCTATCTATGTGTGAAAATCATGCCCACGCTACTTGCTGTCCCTGAGGTTACCGCGCTGGGACAGTCTTATCTCGATGGGACCTTTATGGGGGATATTGACTTGTACCCTAGAAGATAGATATCCTTGGTACAGGCTATCGACGTGATAGTTCAGACGGTCCTAAGAGACGCAGGCATGTGCCATCCTCTTAGAGACTTGGAATCTATTCTCCACCTCAATATTGTTTGTGTATGTATGTTAATACAATTCGAGAGTGATTCCGAATGTATTCCCCTTAATATGAGTGATATGGGGCTTTGGATAGTAGAGTATGCCGCACCCTAGTTTATTTAGGGTGTTGTTATAATATATATATATATTATACGAGTAGTTAATATATATGAAATTCAGAAGCACGACAACCCGTTGGGAAGGTTAGTGCGATAGGTGTGCACATTAGAAGAGAGGTGAGAATTTCTCAAGAGAGTGTCGCACTAATATGTTGTTGCATTGGCCTGTATCAATTTAAATACTTGCTAAACGTATTTTAAATCAAACACACTATCGGGCTCTGACCCGTTTCTTTTTCTCTTTCTCTCTCTTGTATATATATATGTATGTATTACAGGTGCCCAGCCACATGGGCGTCTTGCTTAGGATCTTTTGGAATGAACGCGCTGCAGCTTAGGTGGGAGTTGCAGGTCTCTTGATTAGACGACTTCGTTCATTCGGATCCACTCTTAGTACTTTCATCTAGTTGGGCATGTGTAGCTCTTTCCATTATTCCGTTGTTATTGGACATTTGTATTTCAGTTATTTCCAGTATTGTTACAATGGGATTTATTCAGTTTGGATGTGTGACTTTAGATTTCGTATGTTGACATTCGATTGACGAATGTATTAAATTAATTAGACTATGTTGCAGAATTTAGTATGGTGTGATTCTTACTTATTGAATGTTGTTAATAAAATAAATGATTTTTCTTTAATTAAAATTTGGAAAGTATGTATGAAAATGGTTTTGACACTTAGCTTAATTAATTAGGGTGTTAAATTGGAAAAATTTATTTTTCGACAGTGATGCTAAGAATGGACCAACTGTTCACCTTGATTTAATTTAATAAAGGAGTGATCGCCCGGTATTTAATTAGGCGGGGTGTCACAATGTATCTCGACCTATTCAGAAAATTGAAATTAAGCATCGCCGACCTAAAGGAAGCTACTGTCCCTTTGGTTGGCTTCGGTGGAAAGGTGACTATGCCCTTGGGAAAGATCGTGCTGCCAGTAAGGGCAGGAAATGTTTCTAAAATGATCGATTTTCTGGTGGTCGACATTGACTCGCCATACCAGGCTATCCTCGGCAGAGGGTGGCTGCACGCAATGAAGGCAGTCTCCTCGACCTACCATCAGAAGCTCAAATATGTGATCGAGCTAGGAGTAATGGAGATCCATGGCGATCAAGCGATGGCAAGAAGATGCTTCATAGCAGCCATCCGCCTAAGATCAGAGAAGAAGGCCGACAAGCCCAGCGAGAAAGTTAAAGAACAAGAAGGTCTGATACCTTTGAAATAGCAATTAAAATATGGAAGGCCCGGAGTAGAGGAGACCAGGCTCCTCCCCTCCGAACAGTTCGTCGAGGACCTAGAGGAAGTCACAGCCGGAGATAGCGATGATAGCAGGATCTTCTTGATCGGAGCTTCTCTCATAGATCAAGAAAAGAAGGAGTTGACAATTCTACTGAGGACCAATGTAAACGTCTTCGCACGGGAACCATACGAGTTGCCTGGAATTGATCCTAGTATGGTTTGTCATAAGCTGCACGTCGATCCCACCTTCAAACCAGTCGCGCAGAAGGCACGACAAACTGCACCCGAGAAGGCAAAAGCCGTGGAAAAAGAAGTTAAAAAACTGCTGGATGCAGGATCCATACAGGAGGTCCAATTCCCCAAATCGTTATCCAACCCATTAGTAGTTCCAAAGAGCAACAGGAAGTGGAGAGTCTTCATCCACTTCACTGACCTTAACAGGGCGTGCCCTAAAGACAGTTTCCCTCTTCTAAAAATCGATCAACTAGTGGACGCCACAGCAGCTCACGAGAGAATGAGTTTTCTGGACGCATACTCGGGGTATCATCAGATCCCTCTGTATGCTCCAGACCAGGACAAGACAACATTCATCACCACAGTTGGATTATACTGTTATAAGGTCATGCCCTTCAGGATAAAAAACACAGGGGCAACATACCAGCGACTGGTCATTAAGATGTTCAAATATCAAATGGGAGACACCATGGAAGTTTACATTGGTGATATGCTAGTCAAAAGCAGGAAGGAAGAAGACCACCTCTCAGACCTGTCAAGAACCTTCAAAATCCTCAGGAAGTACCGAATGAAACTTAATGCGAGCAAGTGTTCTTTCGGTGTCCAGTTAGGAAAATTTCTTGGGTACTTGGTCAGTAAGAGAGGCATCGAGGCTAAACCAGACTAGATCGATACAATAAACAGGGTACAACCTCCTAAAACAATCTCGGACATACAGAAGATCACCGGTATGCTCTCTTCCTTGAACTGCTTTATTTATAAGTCCTCCGAGAAGTGCAAGCCTTTCTTCCAGCTCCTAAAGGGAAAAAAATGGTAGAATGGAACCAATATTTCTCGCGGGCATTGGATGAGCTCAAGGCTTACCTTAGCTCCCCACCACTGCTCGTCATACCACAACAAACAAATTCCTTGTACTTATACCTCTCCGTTTCCAACCACACTGTCAGTTCTGCATTGACGTGCGAAAAAGTAGGAATTCAGCACCCCGTTTACTACGCGAGCAAGACCTTATTAATGTCCAAGCAGAGGCACCTACCACTAGAGAAGCTCGCCTTTACACTTGTAGTTGCCTCAAGGAAGTTAAAGTACTACTTTGAAGCTCAAACTATCATCGTCCTTACATCGCACCCGCTTAAAGCAATCCTGAGGAAAGCGGATTTGTCAGGCAGACTATCTAAATGGTCAGTCGAGCTCGGGCGATTTGACATCCAATTTCAACCAAGGAACGCAATCAAGGGGAAAGTCCTTGCTAATTTCATACCCGAATTCACATGCGAGCAGCCCTTCAACCAACTTTAACCCGTGAAGCAAAGGGAGAATCACACGACAGGGGAAGTCTGGAAATTATTTATTGATGGAGCCTCCAACTTAAAGGGGGCTGGAGTAGGCATCGTGCTTATCACTCCGAAAAATGCAATCCTCGAACAAGGAATTAGGCTTGGATTTGAAGACTCCAACAATGTAGCAGAATATGAGGCCCTGATAGCCGGCCTCCAGAAGGCACACACTTTGGGGGCAAAGCAGTTGCAGGTGTTCGATGACTCACAATTAGTCTCCAATCAGATAAGTGGAGACTACAATTCAAAAGATGAAAGGATGGAAGCCGACCTCGCCTTGGCAAAAAGGCTATTGGCTAAATTTGAGGAAGTCATTGTCCAGCAGTTTCTCAGAGGACAGAATAGCCATGCTGATGCCCTAGCAGCCCTGAGTTCGATAATCGATTCTGATTTAAAAAGAACAATCCCCATCGATTTCCTCACTCATCTGAGCATTAACCATAAGAACGTGCTACTAAGCGTGGAGCAGGTGCTCCAAATTGAGTCAGCACCCAGCTGGATGGACCCTATAAGGGACTATTTGAAGGATGGTGTACTCCCAGATGATAAGAAGACCGCTCACCAGATAAGAGTCAAAGCTGCTCGCTTTCACTTATCTCCTGAGGGCAAGCTATATAAGAGATCGTTTTTCGATCCCTACCTTCAATGTGTTCACCCGAGGGATGTCAAACAAATCCTACATGAACTCCACGAGGGAATCTGTGGAGGCCATATTGGTGGAAGGTCATTGGCTTTCCAAGAAATAAAGGAAGGCTATTGGTGGCCATATATCCAAAGAGACTCTACAATATATGTTCACAAATATGAAAAATGCCAACTTCATGCTCCTATGGTCCATCAACCCGCTAGCGATCTAAAATCACTTTCCAGCCCATGGCCATTTGCCCAATGGGGAATGGACATCGTAGGACCTCTTCCCACCGCTGTCGGTAATCACCGGTATCTATTGGTCTCAACTGACTACTTCACCAAATGGATAGAGGCAGAGACACTAGCGAACATCCGAGATGCGGATATAATAAGATTCATATGGAAAAATATAATCACCCACTTTGGGATCCCTAGGACCATCATCACTGACAATGGAACGCAGTTCGAGAGCGGTTCCTTTTAGAATTTCTGTAATGACCACATAATCAGACACTATTTCAGCTCGGTGGCCTAACTTCAAAGTAATAGCCAAGCTGAGGCTTCCAATAAAACGGTGATCGATGGACTAAAGAAACGATTAGAATGATCCAAAGGTGCTTGGGTAAATAAATTACCACATATTTTGTGGGCCTACCGTGCTACCCTACGTCGAGCAACGGGGGAAACCCCATTCTCACTGACATATAGGATGGAAGCAGTCATCCCATTGGAAGCAGGCTTACCCACTATGAGGTCCACCCTTGTCGACCAATGCCAGAATGATGCCGCATTGCTCGTTGAGCTTGACCTAGCTGATGAACGCCGAGAGCTTGCCCTAGTGAAACTAGCGAGCTATCAGCAACAACTCGCAACGCACTATAACAAGAAGGCCAATCCAAGGGGATTCCGAGTTGGGGACTACGTCCTAAGGAAAGTCTTGGGCAGCGCAGTAAAACCATCAGATGGCAAGTTAGGTCCAAACTGGGAAGGACAATTCAAGATAACAAGAGATGATTTGCAAGGAGCCTATCACCTAGAAACGCTGGAAGGCAGAGAGATACCTCGAGCATGGAATGCAGCCAATCTTAAGAAATTCTATTTCTAGATTCTTCTTTTGCATTATACTTATGAGACTGGAATCTCGTTTCCTTATCATTAATAAAAGTTGTTTAGAATTTGCATTCTACGAAGTGTCAGTTAACTAGTAGATGAACTTTATAACTCACACACCCTTTACAAGTGACAGGCACATTAATCATTACGCCATAGCAGGGAAATCACCCTCCTCGGGTTTTCGTTATGAAATATGAAAAACCTCTTAGCATTACCCCTGGCAATATATGAAGCCCTACAGGAGATCCTTAGGCAATATGGCCAGTTCAAAATTGGCTACCAAATAATGTTTGGTTAATAAAATCCTGATCGGATGAAGCATCCACCACCAGGTGTGTCCTCTCCAATTGCCACTCTTAGGCCTAAGGAAGTGCGACGACACGACCTAAAAGGTAAGGTGGGGCAAAATGGTATCTTATAAGCATACTGGACTGGAGGTACACTTACTCGGCAATACAAACCTACAAATTTAGTCGGCCAAGAGAGGCCCAAGGTTATTAAGAAAAATCCAAGAGATGTGGAAAATATAAAACACTTGTTGAGTCGACAAATTCGCCCAGAACATAAACTTTATATTACTTCATCATATTTACAACAACTACAACCCATGTTTAGTCGGAGAGCTCGCCCAAAACATCAACATTACATTACTTCATCACAAAATAAACATAGTTACTACTGGCAAAATCATAATGAGGGTGAGGCCTCTGAACAAGATAATCACCCACTTGGGCTCTTCGACCGTCGTCGGGATGGGGAAGTAGCTCATCCTCGACTTCATTCGCATACGACTCCAATAGCTGCCGAGGGATGGCATCAATAGGGATCCACTGATCATCTCTTTGGAAGGGGTTAGGCAGTAGAGTAGAAGGAGATATCTCATGACGATACCAAAGCATTGAGTTCCTTGGAACTTGCAGCTCCTTCAGGGCACTCAACTATCCCCTGATAAAGGCTAGCTTTTCAAAATATGTTAGCCTCGTCAGAGCATCTAGCCAACCTTGGTCGTAATCGTTAGCCCATACCTGCCGAGGTCCTCTCCTAAACAAATGCCTTAGCCGAGTGACGTCCCTTTGAAGCCCAGCAGTAATCACGTATGCTCGTTGGACATCACCTCGGAGCTCTTCTATTTCCCTAGCTGAACTCCTTGCGTTTCTACTGGCTCGCGGAACAGTCAGCGGGGCAGAGCCTTGTGTAACACCCCGCCTAATTAAATACCGGGGGCCAGTCCCGTACCAAATTAAAACAGAATATACAGTTGGCTCATCCTTAGCATCACTGTCAAAAACATTTACAACTCACCCAATACCCAATTAAGCTGGTGTTAAAAACTTTCCAAATTTTAATTCAACAAAAACCATTTTTAGTTTACGAATAACACAACATATTTTATTCTACAACACTGATAACCGAACAGATAACACAAAAGAATTTAAATGCAATTGGAATAAACATTCCCAAATAATATTAATCCATTACAGTAATCCCAACAATAACAAATGTATTAAAATGACACGAACACATTAGTATATGACTCCGATAGATAGTGACAACTGAAATCCTTTGGGCGACATGCCCTAACTATAAGAATACTGTGAATCAAAAGAAGATAAGCGTCTAAGAAATACTCCATAGCTCCATAGCTTGTCAGAATCCTCTAAGGTTGGCATCCCTGCTACTGGACACCTGATATAGAAGATACAATAGAAAAGAAAATATGCAAGGAAACGGGTCAGAGCCCGATTGTGAAAATGATTTTGAAAATAACAAGTATTTAACAAGTGCAATAAAGCATTTATTATGTACATGTTAGATCCAACTCTCACTTGCTATTCTCACCTCTCATCTAGAGTGCACACTTAACGTTTCCTATTAACCTCCTAGTTAAAGGTTCATCCTCACTAGTTTTCATATTAAGATTTTCATCCCATATCATAACCCCGTATGTACCATACCATACGTCATATCATTATTCATATACGTTTCTCATTAACATAAATCGTTTCTCATTAATATGAATTAAGCTCTTCAATAAATATTCATTAACTTACTTCAAATCTTTTCTCAATTCACCGTTATCTACAATTATCACACAGTAGATGATTGATCACATAGTATATATATATATATATATATATATATATATATATATATATATTGTGACAACCCGTTTTCTGATGTATTGGGCAGTTTTCTCGTATACTCAGTTTGTATTTTGTGATGCTGAGAATGATACCCATCCATGATTCCTGTTACATTTGGGTATCGGGCTGGCCACCCCTTATCTCGGATCTCGGGTTGTCACAGATGGTATCAGAGCATCAGGTTCTAGAGTCTTTAGGATCTATGTGGATTCGTCACGTTCTCCCGTAGCGTTCTTTGATGTAGAGCCTAAGGTTAGGACTGTGTAGTTGCCTATGTTTGCGATCTTCTGTAAGATAGATAGTTTCAAATAGTATTTTAACTCTATTGTTACTTCATCTTAAATGCCGCCTAGAGAGGTCGCCCAGCGAGACGAAATAGAGTTGCAGAAGAGGAGGTAGATTCTCCACCGCCGTCATAAGGGACCGTTAACGCTGCAGATGTAGCCAATATAGTAGCTCAAGCGGTTAGCACCGCCATAACCGCAGAGGTCAAACAAGTTGCCATAGGCTCAACAATGGGCTCACGATGTTCAAGCTCCCACGGGACTTACTCCGTGAGAAGGGGGTTAGAAACTCCTTTCTAAAGGGCAATTCCCCGAAATTCGAGGGAGGCATGGATGTTATTGAAGACAATACATGGAAAGAGAATAGACAACGCCACCTTCGAATGATAGAATGTAACGAGGAGAGAAGCACGTCCTTGTCACTTTTCAGCTAGTTGGATCTGCGTTATACTG
Source organism: Sambucus nigra (assembly GCA_949130495.1). Taxonomy (NCBI): domain Eukaryota; kingdom Viridiplantae; phylum Streptophyta; class Magnoliopsida; order Dipsacales; family Adoxaceae; genus Sambucus; species Sambucus nigra. The sequence continues at coordinate 141,049,747 of OX422222.1, read as the reverse complement.
GTTGAAAATAATAACCACGCCAGAGCAGAGAGACATAATGATGATCACTGAGTTTTGGGCTTTGTTCGATCGTGAGTATGTTTCCTTCCGCAGCTCATTAGGAGATGAGAAGGAAGCTCCAGGAGGTTGTGCAAGGAGAGAGATCTGTGGTGGAACATGAAGAGGGGTTTTCACGATTTGTGAATTTCGTCCTAGATGAAGTGGCTCCGGAAGATGGGAAGATCTCAAAGCTTATGTGAGGTCTAGACTGGAGAATTCGGCAGTAATTATGGCGTAATCAAGCCTTACAAACTTTTGTTGAGGTTATGAATGCAACCTCACCCCTTTGCCATGAGCATCGGTTACATACACCGGGTAGTAAGAAAGCTAATGTAGTGGGGTAAGTAGGGAAACCTAGAGGATTGGGGACTTGAAGAGGAGCATTTCCCTCATCCTAACTTTCGGGTGGTAAGCATCGAAAGAGGGACCCTCGGTAAGGGGTTTCATCTACGAGACAACGTTTTGGAAGGTTTATCGCGAGTGGCAATAACAGTAGGCACGGTCAAGGTGCTTCGCAACATGCGGGTCGGGGTGGTCATGGAGGTAAAGACCCTTTGGGTCAAGGTACTTCCCAGTTTAGAAATAACGGGGGTCGATGTCAGGAGGATATGAAGGGACGGTGCTTCCATTGAGAGGAGGCGGGTCATTATAAGATGGAGTGTCTTCAAGCGATTGGGGGCCAATTTCCTAGGGCTCCGTAGCAGCCATATGTTCAGTTTCCACCTCCGGCACCTATTATGGTTGTTCCTTAGCAGCAGGGACAACTACAATATTGGCGTATTTGTCAAATTTAGGAGGCTATGCTTCCTCCTGCTCTGCCGGCACCTCCCGTTCTAGGAGGGTAAATTTCACTCAAGGACACTTGAGTTGTGTGTTATTCGATGTAGGCTTTACGCGCTCATCTACTTTATGAGCTCTTCTCAGACTACAGATTTAATAAGATCTGCTGAGAGTATTTTTTCTAGCATTGAGTTTCCTATGAGTGGTTGTTCGCTAAATTCCTTGTTTATGTAGACATAGGGATTTATTGTGGTATTTTATGGTTTGAGGCCGATTTACTCATCCTTAACATGGTCGGGTGTGATGTGACTTGTATGCCTTATCCCCACGACCGACAAAGTTGAGTAGTAGTGTATAGGAGGGGTTCCTTGTTTGGATTCCGCTTTTGCGGGACTCTCCACGCGTGAACCTCAATGACGTTGGAAGTGGAGAAATGTTTTTCTTTCTTCTGTTATCTAATTTCATTTTATCTTAATTTATTTTTGATGATTAATAGATGGGTGGAAAGGTTTAGCCGAGAATGACGAAGAAGAGTGATTAATGGCTATTGAAGTGCGAAATAGAAGCACTGTATACAGTTCTCTCCTCTGAACGAAGTGAGGGAGACTGGGATGCGAAGTCGAGTTAGGACTTCGGGTTATGCCTTGATAAGAAGGCTATTTAAAAAGGTACCCATATGCTGGGATAAATAATTATAGGGCTTTAGTTTGGATTTGTTTAATTTATTAAACCTTCAGTATCTATATGGTAATGTGTATAAGTAGAATCTTTTCGGTCCTGAACATGTGTCTTAGACCGGTATGCCTTGATGACCGACAACGCGAGGTAGTAGTGTAACGGGAGGGTTCCTTATTTGGATTTCGCCTCGGCGAGACGTCCCACGCACGAAACCGAGTAAATGTCGGGAATTGAGAAAGGTCTTAGGCACTAGGGATATACTTAGTATTAGGTGCATGCGACTTATATATGATATAGTATAGGTAGGTAGACTTTAGGATCGTTTAGACATAAGGCCTTTAGTATGTGATGTTGGTTTAGGAGGGCTGTTGGGAGTTGACCAAGAATAAGTTGTGTGTTGACTCTAAGAGGGATTGGTTTCCTAGTAACGAGAAGTATGAGATTTCGAGAAGTTTGGTTGGTAAAGTCGAAGGAGATGAGGCCTCTCGTAGTAGAGTGTTACGGAGGTAACGAAAGGGTGAATTGACTCGCATTCCCGAGCCATGTTTCTAAGCTCGAGGGTGGATCCAATTGACAAGCCTCTGCCAGGATGGGGAGTATTAATACTGGAGCATAGACCTAATGTTTATGCGCCTCTTAAGCTAAGACTTGAGAGGAGTATTATCTCATGCTGGAATTTAAGTTCATCGTGGGGATGATCGCCGTATGAAAGAAGGTGCTCCTTCCTGGGCAGAATTTAAACCTTCGCTCGAGCAATATTTTGTTGCAAGATGTCGTAGGAGAGACAAGAGGGGTTAAGACCACATATACAAGCTGCTGATTTAGGGAACACAACTCTACTCTATTGACTTTGAGGGTGGGGTACGTTTCCATAAGAGAATCTTTGTCCCGAATGAGAAGGACTTTAGAAGGGCAAAAATGGTGGACTCTAGCGGTTCTAAGGTTGCATTACATCCGGGTAATGACATCATGTGTCAAGTTATGCGCCGCCAGTAGTAGTGGTCGGGCTTGGAGAGGTTATTGTATTGCGTGGGGTGCCTTTGATTACAGTCTCCGGCTGAAATAGGATTTTCGTTTCTCACTTTTGGCAAGTTTTTAAAAATCGAAAACGGATTGAAGTTTAGTACTTCCTATTATCCTCAAACAGATGGACAGACCAGAAAGGGCAAACCATATGTTGGGACCTATACCCCTTATGTGTGTACTTAACTTTAAGAATAAGTTGGGAACAGTATCTCCCACTAGTTGGATTCGCTTATTATGATTTGTATCGATTCACTATCGGGAGGGCGCTTTATGCAACCTTGTATGGTAGGCCTTACGGATCTCCTGCTTGTTGGTTAGAGGTGCGAGATGATAAGTCTCTCAGACCTGAAATAATCCGAGGTACTTCTTCGAAAATTGAGCTCCTTCGGAATCGCATTCGTATAACCAAGATCGACAAAAGAGCTAAGTCGATGCGGGGAGAAGGTATGTGGAGTTTGAGGTAGATGGACCAAGTGTTGGTACGAGTATCGTCTATGAAGGGCATTAAGTATTTTGAGTATAAGGAAGACTTGCACCGCCTTACATTGGACCTTTCCTATGAATGCTAAGGTGAGTCCGGTAGTCTATTAACTTGCTTTACCGAAACATTTGCAGCAAGTTCATAACGTGTTCCATATCTCTCCTGTATAGTAGTACAAGAGATGTGATTGGTGCCCTTAGGCACATTTCTTTCGAAGTAGATGCATCTTAACGTTCCTTATGAGGATTAGTCGGTTGCCATTTTAGAGCGTGGAGACCGGAGATTTAGATTGCAGATAGTACCTTTAATTATGTTGAAAGATAGTCAGCACAGTGTCGAGAAATCGACATGGGGTTGCGAGGATGACTTGCGGTAAAAGAATCCTCATTTCTTCTTGCGAGGTATACCTGAATTTTGGGGGCAAAATTCCCTCTTAAGGGGGGAGTATGTAACAACCCTCACATTTGATAGCGTATTTTATATTTATTTACTATGTGTAGTAATTAATTATAAATGATAGATGTTGAGTAAATATTAAGTTAATATGGAAAAGGTTAATATTTACTGAAATGTTGTATGTTTCCCTGATGAGTAGGTAAAAATATCCGTGTGGTGAATTATGGTGTCATAAGATATAAAATGACATTTTGGTTTAATGAGAAACCGAAACTTAGAATGAGTTATAAAATTTCCAAACGATAATTTGGATAGTGTAGTTAGTCCCGGTAAGTACGAGACAGTCAAAATAAGTGCCATATTGTATTTTGGCATTTCGGACACTTTTGACTGGTTATATCTTAAATGTGCAGTGCGATTTATCATATCGCGTATTAGACATTTAAGTGGGCTCTTTAGACTTAAGCCCCGTTTTATTTTTCCCAACCCCATTTCTACTCTTCCTTTTCTTTCCAAATTGAGCCCTAGAGAGTGTAGAGAGAGGAAGAGAACTTTGGAGAAAAGAGAGATTGGAGCTTGGATTGTTGCCTCCACCAAATCAAATCTGATTTTCTACATCAAGGCAAGTTATCTACTTGCTATTATATGATTTAAGGAGAATGATTAGTTGTGATAGTTATGAATTTGTTGTGTTTAATCATTTTAGGGTTTTGTTGGATTTGTGGGTATTAACCCTTAGAAATTGATTTTGATGATTAATATTGTAAATAATGGTAATTAGACATGGTTGTGATGTTTTAGATCCATTAAATGATATGGGTTTGGGTTGTTAGGAAAAGAAATGGAGAGTTTTGGGCTAGGTCTGCTATGACCGGTCGACCGCGGTTATCAGACCGGTCGACCGGGCCTTTGGGAGAAGGCACACTGCTTTCTTTCAAAGGCATAAAATTGAGGCGCGGTCGACCGCGGTACCCTTTTCGGTCGACCGGCCCTGCCGAAGTGAGCTTTCTACTTCTCTTCTAAGGCACAAATGTGAGGCGCGGTCGACCGCGGTCTTGGAACCGGTCGAACGGTCCCCTGTTTTCTTCCCAAAGTTTTACTTTTGCTTTTAAATCTTTTCTTTTCATGGGGACTTAGGAACTTTCTTGAATGAAGTAAACTTTGGCTTTTAGAGTCCTAGTTGAGTCTGGTTGTCACCCTAGAGTGGAATGGATTTCACTTGGGGTTAAGTCCTGAGGAGGGGGTGTTCCAAAGTGATGTTTAGGCATCACTCTTTTGTTACTTCTTAATAGGAGGATAGGGGTTGTAGACCCATGTTTTGAGACTTAAGGGTATATCAAAATTTCATGAACTTTGGGGACTTGTAGGATCATAATGATCATTTGGAGATTTAGTCGGGACTTGTAAATTGAGGAATATTAAGGACGATATTCGAGGGGAACTAGGTTCGTATAATGAACCCAAATGCTTAAAGATGATAGGTTCAGCTAAAATGGACCCGAATTGTGTTAATGATGATTGGTTCAAATAGAAGGAACCCAGTTGTTTAATAATATTAGGTTCAAATAAAAAGAACTAATCACATGAGTAATGGTAATGGAAATTGGTAATGAATATTGAATATGATAATGAGATTTGAAAATGTAAATGTTAATTTACTGTTACACACCTCTCTAAATGACATCATAAGGGAAGTTCGCGCGCATGGTGATGCCCCCTGGCTAATGAATGCAGGGTGGATATAGTCCTAGGCCATGTGAGCATTTGTTATGTATATATTTTTTGCGATGGGTAGGAGATTCCGGGTGTGGTCTTGACTATCCCGCAGGCACATGGCCGCTTCCCTACGTCTTGCGTTGTAGGATCCCAGGTTGTCTTATGGTAGGCCCTGGAAGATGATGGTCATTTAGGGGCGCGCACAGTGGGGAAACCCGGACGGGAGGTCTTAGAATAGTTATATGTATATGAATATAACTAGATTTTCATCAAGTGGGACTTGATGGTTGTTAAACGCCACAAAGAGCGTATGATAAATGCCACAAAGAGCATTGATATGTGCCATAAAGAGCACGGGAATGAGATTAATGAAATATGTGCCATAAAGTGCACTTAATATTAATGGTATTCCTATTAAGGAATGGAAAGATGAAATGGAAAGATAATTAACTATGGAAGTTAATAAATGATTTTATTCCTATTAAGGAATACACAAGGTAATGGAAATTTGATAAATGAGGAAAGGCTTTAAATTTACGTTATTTCTTATCTTTCTTTTATGTAATGACATTTCATCATTTAGTTAAATTGTAATGTAAATCCATCATCCTTATCATTCATGCATAACTGTTCATTTCTATCATGCTTTTTATTTCTTCTGGTGATCATATAGAACCCGACCCTGACCGGTTTACTTTCCTTGTCGTGTATATTATTGTATCCACTCAGGTGCTCCCCCACAAGGATGCCAATTTTGATGTTCCCATTCCTTTGCTTTCGACGAGCTGTAAGATTTTGCGGGTTATTACAGGATCTTGAATTAGACGCTTTCATCTTTGTGGTCTAGATATGATCGGGACTTTTTATTCGGGCGTGTGGCCCAAACTTTTGTATTTGATTAATGAATGTATTATATATAGATATTTAAATTGTAGTACTTTGTTGTATGTTGCTGTGGATCGACATCCTATTCGGTCCTGTTGTTTACTTTCATCTTAGTTGTATTATATATATTCGTGTGGAATTCCACTTGCTTATCAGATGGGGTTGTTTTAAATTTAAATTTCTTAACTGCATTTTTAATTTCTAAACTTTTGACAACTCGTTTTCTGATGTATTGGGCGGTTTTCCCGTATACTCAGTTTGTACTTTGTGATGATGAGAATGATACCCATCCATGATTCCTGTTACATTTGGGTATCGGGCTGGCCACCCCTTATCTCGGATCTCGGGTTGTCACACACACACACATATATATATATATTAATATATGATATGGCACCCCGAGTCACAACTGTGGTGCAATGCATTACTCTGCTATCATGTCCCATCATCGCTGGTCGCCGAATAGGGGACTAAGGGTTCGGTAAGGATTTCTCAAACCCCAAACATCAACATACAAATTGGAGGAGAACATAGTTCTCGTATCCATGGGTCACGCACATACCTACGTACCCACAGTCAGCGGACTTATCAACTCCCCGATAAGTCTTTCGTAGACCTATGTTCTTGACCGACAAATCAAAGATCCCATGGATTCATCAGGATATGACTGCCCTCACGCACAAACCTATAATCGATAACAAGTAAGCTAGGTATGTCATACACATAATCATCAATCAATCAAATAGGCATTATCATACCTATAATATACTATCAAAAAGGTACTCATATTACCCTTAGATGATTCCCATACGTAGCGTTATATCTCTTTAAATTCCACGTATCATAACTTTACTTCTTAATTTAATTATCCCCGAGCCGCACTCAATATTTAAGGTTCAAATAGGTTTTTCCTCAACATATATTCAGTAATAGGTCACTAATATCCTACTGGTCCATATCATCATATCTCCCAAATTACGATAAATTAAACTCTCCCTTTAATTAAGGTTAAAACAGATAGTTTCAAATCTCTTATAAACACATTTTCTTTCACTTAGGATTAAACCCTCTTGTAAACTTAAGGATACCCAGGTATTATATTCAATCACCCCTACTGGTCCTATCTTAAATCCTCATTCATACCAATTAGAATCCAACAAATGAATCTAGTAACCGAAATTCCTTTAATTTAATTATCATTAGTCTAATCAATTAAATCCCAATCAAATTAATTCAAATCTTATCTAGGGCTTACTGATCTTCTCTAAGTCCCATAATATCCAATTAACAATCACCAAAGATCTATAAAAGGTTTGGGATAAGAATCAACATTAAAAAGAAACAACTTTAGGAATTCTGGGGAGGTCGATCGATCGAAGGCAGGGGGTCGATTGATCGATCACTCAGGTAACATCCCAGTTTTCTGCATTTTTGCAACTACGGGTTTAGACATTTTTTATCATTCAAACCTTCATGTTAACATCCCAAATGACTTATAATCCTTACTACATGATATATCAACATATATAAATGATTTCTAATCATCTAAACATCCTAGAATCATCAAGAGATCGAATTAAAAGCATGTTTATATCCACTTTTTCCAGAAAATTATCAACGTAATATCTTCAAGAACACATCAATGGTTTTCATAATTTCTTCAACAGTTTCATGATTATTTCTTAGATTACTAACTAACTACAACATGAGTTTGATTCCTATATATTTTCAGTTTCCAGAAATCCATTTAATAACTCCATTATTTCTTCCAAACATGAAAAATCCTCTCTTTTAATAACTATTCTAACATGGACAATATACAAACTTAAATTTCCATTATCAAACACTTGCCTCTAATGAAGGTCTGATCCTTTGGTGTAGTATATCTCAGGTGGTTCTCCCTTCTCCGATCAACCTCCGGTGGTGGTTGGTGGTGGTGACCCTTAGTTCTTAGTTATTTTCCTTCCCAAGTAAACTCTTCTCTTCCCAAGCAATCTTTCACTCTATCTAGGAAGATGACTTCTCTAATTTGTGTAGATGAGATGAATAACCCACACACACTTAATCTTCAAATACTTATAATAGGACAAAATCCGAAATCACTATTCATCCCCCCATAAAAATGACTAAAATGCCCTTTTTGGTTGTCTATTCAATTCCAAATGACCCGAGACCCAACACTAACATCCAAATAGACTTTTCTGACTGTTTCAAACCTTTTGGACGCAACGACGCAGTCGAAATGACTATAAGGTGGATAGAAAATAAATTTTCTTTTTAATTTAACAAATTAGTCCCGACACGTCCCATACCGCGTCAGACTAAAAATTCAAATTACGGAATTAATAACTCACCTCAATGTCAATACATCACATTCATATATTATCTAAATATCTTTAAGTAATATTCAGAATCATTCATTTTAATATCCACAATTCGGATAAAACCCAAATGAATTAATTTATAATAAAATCTAATTAATCCATTAATTTAAAATATAACCCATTTTAAAAGACATTAAAAATCACGGGGTATTACATCCCCCCTTATAACAGAATTTCGTCCCGAAATTCAGGAATATAAATCATACCGGTAAGGTCAACTCCGAGTATAAATCTCTCATCGCAAGAAATCTAAGACGTACCGCCCATACAGTACATTATCAAAATCCCTATTGATGTTATACGCCCAACCTTACCATATAGTTTCAAGTGAATCGAATTTAATCTTTACTCAATCTTCCCTATACCATCGACGTAACCAAGTTCGGAAAAATGATCCTTACACATTCATAATTTTGAAAACTACTACCATTCAACCATCCAGGGCGCCCATACACCCTATCGTACCACTTTCATTATAAAATTTATCGCAAAGGTTATAAACTCATATCCTAAATATCTAACTTATTTCGACTCCCAACAGTATTTAGTTTCATGTGTGGGGTGTCTTGCAAGCGAAATCCAAACAACGAACCCCCCCGATACACTACTACCTAAAGTAGTCGGCCATCGAAATTCCTCAAGTCCTTAGTCAATAGTATGTAAAAAAAATCAGGTTTATCGATATTAAAAAGAAATCAGGTTTATCGATTAAAAAAAATTTGGTTTTACCGATTTGAAATTGAGTCCACTCATCTACTCTATTATAGAAGACAAGATGCTGGAAAGTAGTAGTACATACGCTCTCATATACCACAAGTCAATGCACGCCGATAGTCACATCATGCTCGGACATGCCTAATGTAAATAACTCCGTGATAAAATCAGACCCACGTGATGACATGTAAAATATAGGTGTACCCAACCCCTCGGTGAGTCTACATAAATAATAATGCTATAGGCTAAGTTTAGCAACCCTTTTTTCCCACACAATATTAATAGCTACAAAAATCAATATACGCCTCATAATTTCTTAGATAGAAAACATACCCTCATTCGTGGGTCGTGGTTGTTAACTCCCACTATTATAACTTTGCTCCGATGAGTCAAGAAATTTTTTACCCGAAATTTTCAGTTCTGGTTCACCACACTCCACTATATGCCCAAGCCTTTGAATATATTGCCTTCATTAGGTAACACACACAATTCCCGCATTTCAAGAACTTCTACTGATAACTCTCCTTAATTTTCTATAATAGGGGTGACCTCGACTACGGTCATTATACTCGATCTCTGCTATCCGTCCAATGGCCCTCATCTGCCATACTTCTTTTACGAACCTGTCCGAACGCAAATAAGATTCACTAATATATATATGGAATCTTACCAAAGAAATCAACAATCCTAAACATAGGGCTCTACATCAAAGAACGCTAAGCTGAAAACATAGTAAGCCGTACAGACCCTAAAGGACACTAGAACCTGATGCTATGATACCACCTGTAACACCCCGCCTAATTAAATACCGGGTGGACAGTCCCATACCAAATTAAAACAGAATATACAGTTGGCTCATCCTTAGCATCACTGTCGAAAACATTTACAACTCACCCAATACCCAATTAAGATAGTGTTAAAAACTTTCCAAATTTTAATTCAACAAAAACCATTTTTAGTTTACGAATAACACAACACATTTTATTCTACAACACTGATAACCGAACAGATAACACAAAAGAATTTAAATGCAATTGGAATAAACATTCCCAAATAATATTAATCCAATATAGTAATACCAACAATAACAAAGGTATTAAAATGACACGAACACAATAGTATATGACTCCGATAGATAGTGACAACTGAAATCCTTTGGGCGACATGCCCTAACTATAAGAATACTGTGAATCAAAAGAAGATAAGCGTCTAAGAAATACTCCATAACTCCATAGCTTGTCAGAATCCGCTAAGGTTGGCGTCCCTGCTGCTGGACACCTGATATAGAAGATACAATAGAAAAGAAAAAATGCAAGGAAACGGGTCAGAGCCCGATTATGAAAATGATTTTGAAAACAACAAGTATTTAACAAGTGCAATAAAGCATTTATTATGTACATGTTAGATCCAACTCTCACTTGCTATTCTCACCTCTCATCTAGAGTGCACACTTAACATTTCCTATTAACCTCATAGTTAAAGGTTCATCCTCACTAGTTTCCATATTATGATTTCCATCCCATATCATAACCCCGTATGTCCCATACCATACGTCATATCATTATTCATATATGTTTCTCATTAACATAAATCGTTTCTCATTAATATAAATTAGGCACTTCAATAAATATTCATTAACTTACTTCAATTCTTTTCTCAATTCACCGTTATCTATAATTATCACACAGTAGATGATTTAACCACAATACAATCATTCATTCATTTAATTCATTATATATATATATATATATATAATGAATATATGATACGGCACCCGAGTCATAATTGCGGTGCAATGCATTACTCTGCTATCATGTCCCATCATCGCTGGTCGCTGAATAGGGGACTAAGGGTTCGGTAAGGATTTCTCAAACCCCAAACATCAACATACAAATTGGAGGAGAACATAGTTCTCGTATCCACGGGTCACGCACATGCCTACGTACCCACAGTCAGCGGACTTATCAACTCCCCGATAAGTCTTTCATAGACCTATGTTCTTGAGCGACAAATCAAAGATCCCATGGATTCATCAGGATATGACTGCCCTCACGCGCAAACCTCCCATCGATAGCAAGTAAGATAGGTATGTCATACACATAATCATCAATCAATCAAATAGGCATTATCATACCTATAATATACTATCAAAAAGGTACTCATATTACCCTTAGATGATTCCCATACGTAGCGTTATATCTCTTTAAATTTCACGTATCATAACTTTACTTCTTAATTTAATTATCCCCGAGCAGCACTCAATATTTAAGGTTCAAATAGGTTTTTCCTCAAAATATATTCAGTAATAGGTCACTAATATCCTACTTGTCCATATCGTCATATCTCCGAAATTATGATAAATTAAACTTTCCCTTTAATTAAGGTTAAAACCGATAGTTTCAAATCTCTTACAAACACATCTTATTTCACTTAGGATTAAACCCTCTTGTAAACTTAAGGATACCCAGGTGTTATATTCAATCACCCCTACTGGTCCTATCTTAAATCCTCATTTATACCAATTAGAATCCAACAAATGAATCTAGTAACCGAAATTCCTTTAATTTAATTATCATTATTCTAATCAATTAAATCCCAATCAAATTAATTCAAATCTTATCTAGGGCGTACTAATCTTCTCTAAGTCCCATAATATCCAATTAACAATCACCAAAGATCTACAAAAGGTTTGGGATAAGATTCAACATTAAAAAGAAAGAACTTTAGGAATTATGGGGAGGTCGATCGATCGAAGGCAGGGGGTCGATCGATCGATCACTCAGGTAACAACCCAGTTTTCTGGATTTCTGCAACTACGGGTTTAGACATTTTTTATCATTCAAACCTTAATGTTAACATCCCAAATGACTTATAATCCTTATTACATGATATATCAACATATATAAATGATTTCTAATCATCTAAACATCCTAGAATCATTAAGAGATCGAATTAAAAGCATGTTTATATCCACTTTTTCCAGAAAATTATCAACGTAATATCTTCAAGAACACATCAATGGTTTTCATAATTTCTTCAATAGATTCATGATTATTTCGTAGATTACTAACTACCTACAACATGAGTTTGATTCCTATATATTTTCAGTTTCCAGAAATCCATTTAATAACTCCATTATTTCTTCCAGACATGAAAAATCATCTCTTTTAATAACTATTCTAACATGGATAATATACAAACTTAGATTGCCATTATCAAACACTTGCCTCTAATGAAGGTCTGATCCTTTGGTGTAGTATATCTCAGGTGGTTCTCCCTTCTCCGGTCAACCTCCGATGGTGGTTGGTGATTGTGACCCTTGGTTCTTAGTTCTTTTCCTTCCCAAGTAAACTCTTCTCTTCCCAAGCAACCTTTCACTCTCTCTAGGAAGATGACTTCTCTAATTTGTGTAGATGAGATGAATAACCCACATACACTAAATCTTCAAATACTTATAATAGGAAAAAATCCGAAATCACTATTCATCCCCCTATAAAAATGACCAAAATGCCCTTTTGGGTTGTCTATTCATTTCCAAATGACCCGAGACCCAAAACTAACATCCAAATAGACTTTTCTGACTGTTTCGAACCTTCCGTATGCAACGATGCAGTCGAAATGACTATAAGGTCAATAGAAAATAAATTTTCTTTTTAATTTAACAAATTAGTCCCGACACGTCCCATACCGCGTCTGACTAAAAATTCAAATTACGGAATTAATAACTCACCGCAATGTCAATACATCACATTCATATATTACCTAAATATCTTTAAGTAATATTAAGAATCATTCATTTTAATATCCACAATTCGGATAAAACCCAAATGAATTAATTTATAATAAAATCCAATTAATCCATTAATTTAAAATATAACCCATTTTAAAAGTCATTAAAAATCACGGGGTATTACACCTTGCAGCACCGGAGGAGCATCACTTGGTCCAGCTCCATCTCCCGACGAGGAGGAGCCTCGCAATACTGTAGGAGCGATGCTCAGCGCATGCTCCCTGAGTCGCGAGACTTCCCTCCTCAAAGCCTAATTCTCTTGTTGATGAATTTCTCCAACCTGGTTGATCTCAGAGGCATCTAGGAGCCTTGCTCTTAGAGTATTCACCACTTCCTGGACTGAGGCATCGACCTCTTCCATCTCTTGGAACCTGTCTTTCAGTTTAACGACGAGCTCAGTCTGCTCTATGAAATGCTTGTTCATCAATCGCAGTGATTTGCAAATCCTGACAAAGGTATGATGAACTTCAGAGCTTACATTAGGACCGAGCATTCTTCCCAATTGAGAAGTGGATGGTATATAGTCATCCACATCAACCAACTATAGGCCATAAAAAGCGGTAAAGAAAAAATAAATCAGTGCACTGGGGAAAGAAGCCTTTTCATTTCATTAATAAGGATCAGAGTACATCGAGAAGCAGAAAGGAAGATTACAAGAAAAGATACAAAAGTAATCCTAAAAGTAAATTAACTGGAAACCTCAGGCTGCCCAGAAGTAGCTGGCTGCTTCCCTTTGTCAGCAGAAGTAGAAACACCTCCCTCAGCAGTAACAACCTCTGTCGCCTGAACAGGAAGGGCATCAGCAGGGACTGACGGGGAGGCAGAGTTAACACCTTCGATGGCTGGGGTAAGGACTTCATCCACAATTGGCCTTGGGCCTGGATCGTGCTCGTCGAACAGAGGAGAAGCAACATCCACCCCATCAGCCAAGAGGGCCTTATTCCAGCCCTTCTTGAAGTTCAGACAGCTAATGTAGCCTATCTGAACCTCAGCGTCTTTATACGAAGCAGCCCACCCAGAGTTATATGAATCCTCCTTAATGGTGTTTATCTGAGACTCTTTCTCCTTTAACTTCTCGGTCAGCACTTTATTCTCCTCCACATTAGCCAGCTTGCTCGAGCAGACCAGGTCGTAAGCTTGCCATAGCTCAGTTAGTTCCTTAACTGCTGCTTCCCTCTCTCGATTGGCCTCAACAAGGGCCAGGTCGGAAGACATTCAAGCAGCATCAGCGGACTTCAGACTAGCCTCCAGCTCAGTATCCTTCACTTTCAGGGCAGCATTCTTCTTATCCAGCTCGTCGTTCTTATTGATCAGCTCGTCGCGAGAGCGATAGAGCATGGTAAAATCAGTCACAAACTGGAAGAAAAAGAAGATATTAGAAAGAGTAAATAGACAGAAATTAGGAGACATTAAAGAAGAGAAATAGACTTACCAAGTCTAGCCTCTGTCTCACCTGTAGGGCTAACTGGTCAGTCCCCATCGCCCTTTGGCGGTCAGCAGGAAGGACTGCTCACTCGAGCAGTGCAGGGGCTAACTAGGGGGAAGTGGCGACTGAGGCCCCCTCTGGAAACGCGGACACAGGAACTAAGGCCTGCCCAGCCTTTGTCCTCGCCTCCATTTTCCTCCTATCCTCTTCCTTTTCCTTCTCTTTCTCTACTTTCCTCCTCTCCTCGACATTCTTCTTCTCCTCAATTTTCTTCTTCTCTTCTTCCCTCTTTCTCTCTCTCTCTCTCACCCACTCTTCTTCCTCCATCTTCGTCTCCTACTCCTGAGCAGTATACCGGGAAGCAGTAGCAATAGCCCCAGTGATGGACTTCTGCTTCTGCGACCTCTGAGCAAGAAGCACATGGTCATCATCATCATCATCTCGGATCAAAGTCTTCCTTGGAGGAACCATTTCTTTGCTAGAGCTGTTGGACGTGCTGGAAGGGTCTTGGGCTTCAGAAACCTCTTCTGAATCATAAGAACTATCACCACTGGAGCTACCCTCGCCAAAATTGCCTTCAGCACCGCCTCTAATGTCACTCTCAGAACTACTCTCCTCCTCGTCTAACTGAATGGGATCAACATCAGCTTTTTCGGAGGTATCAAACTCGGGAATACTATCTACCGGCCTCGCTATAAAGCTAGAACCAATGTTTTTGTACTCGAGCAAGAAAGCGGCAGACCGGGGATGCTCGTCGTCAGCTAGGGGCTCCCTGATATTCCAAGCTTTGACCAACTCAGAAAGACGAACCTCGCTGAGAGCAGGTTCCAAGTTCTTCGACCTCGCTGAAGAAAAAATAGGAGAGAGTTAGAGCGATCGCACATTAATAAAGAAATTTAAAGGACAAAGCAAAGACTACCTATATGCTCTTCCCCATAAATGGGAACAGTAAACCTACCAAACCTCGACCCCTCAGTCTGGGGAGAGAACTGCCAATTTCTAATAAGAAAACCATCTTGCTAGTAGTCCTTGTGGGAATCAGGTAGGTTAAATACCAACACCCTATCAGGACTCATATCCTTAAGATAAAGAACACCAGAGCTAGTGCGAGAAAAGGAATAGCAAAAGCAGACTTCGACGAGCCCTAATTTGGTGCCATACAGTTGATTTATTCTATGAACACCATTGATTATCTTCCACACATTGGGCGAACACTGTACAGGAACAATGTTGAAATAACCAAAGAAATGCAAGAATAAATCGTTTGGAGGAAAAGTAAGCCCCCCTTAAGAAAGTAACAAGACGTGAATTCAATGGGCACCCTCTATCTCTCTAACATTTCTAGGAGAAGAGGCGCACTCAATCTCCACCCACTCTGGGATATTGTAAAACTTCCTAAATTCGGACAATGATCTGTTACCTATCTTTGCCATTTGTGAACCCTAAACTACAAATTCAGAGAAAGCATAGAGAAAAATCAAAAGAGACTTACGAGATGAGAGCTTGACTTGGACAATGCAAGAACACAAGTCCAAACGACGAGGGAGATCGAAAATAAGGAAAATGAAGATCTGGAGAAGAGGGCACAAATTGCTAAAACTCGCAGAAAGTTCGAAGAAGATAGAAGAACACCGAGAAGCTTGAAACAGCAACTACGAAACGTTGCCCAAAAAAGACTTTTAAATGTTGCTAATCATCGTGCACAAGACCCGAAGCAACTGCCGCCTAATCCGGTCCTCAAACTTTGGGAAGAGTTGCACGATGTACAAAGGAGCCATTATGACAAATTATTTAAATTTATTGAGCCCAAATTGTGGCCCAACAAACTTAGGGGAAATTATGGGTACACTGATTCAGAATAACAGGCCTGGACAAGTAGCCTAATTGGAGCGGACCAAAGTCCAAAGCCCTTCATATCTTAACATTAAATCGGTTATGACTGAGTCTTCTCCCATGTTCTCGTAGAGAGGTGTTTCAGGAGAAGATGGAAAACGTGGGGGAGTCCAAGACCCCCACTCCCTGAAAATAAACATGTATATAATAAACCCTAGTTCTGGGGCATAATACACGCACTGTATTCTTTGTAATCGCTCTCCAGAGTATATAGAAATAATACTGACTGCACCACCGTGGACGTAGGCGTTCTTGCTGAACCACGTACATCTCCTGTTATGTGATTGGCATTTTGTCTTCCTTATTCTGCTTGGTGATTGCACTTCTCTTATCTATTTGTGTTGAATAATAATTGTCACCACAATAATTCTGGGGAGAAGGATTAAGAACCAATATATTTCGTGCACATCAGCATCAGTGAGACACTTCCGTGGACATCAGATCCAACTGATGCGAATGTTCCAACTCCAAAAAGTTGGTTTTCATCTTCAGGCCATGACCTCAGGCAAGATAAAGGGATAAAAATTCTCCATAGTACACTCAGGCTACCTTAGTCTCTGAGATAAGAAAATTTTCCAACTTCTTTGACCTTAAACATTTATTTGAGGAGGATGTCGAGAACTTAAAGAGATATAAACTCCACTACCTTTTCACTGTAAGCACGAGTATATATCTATGACTTTTGCTTCTTATTTCCTGATTTTATTTTTACTAACTTTTTTTGCTTTATTTTTCCTCCAAGACGCTATGGCTACCATGAGCCATAGGTCCAAATATTAATATATCTATGCTCGACATAAGGTCGCAGAGTCCACACATTAGGCTGAGGTGGAAAAATTCAAGTTTTCTTTATTTATAGTTGGGAAGCAGTCCATGTCTATGTCATTACAGGCTACCAATCTTGAGGCAAATTCTAAGGTGGAGGCTAGAAATGAGACCGAAGGTAACTTTAAGTAGGATGTGAAGGATCTTAAAGCATCAAAAGACAAATACCTTGATGCTGCTAAAAAGGTTGTGGACAGTGATGAGAAGGCTACCATTCGCTAACATAAAGACATGTTGCGGCTATGCAAGAGGTGGAGGATGAACCTGTCATGGACCCGAAGAAGGCTACTGAATATGTCGTGGCATCTTTCAACACTTAAAAGGACTTTTGACTTGGGCATAATAAGTCATACATCCGCGACTACAAGAAAATAAGGCATAAAGTTTCTAAGAATTTTCCTAAGGCCAAGGAATCCTTAGTTTCTCAAAGGTTTTCTAATGCTGAGCACACTCAATGTGAGGATGAGTTGAGGAAGATAAAGTGCAATGCCTAAAAGAGAGGGAGGCCACAAAAAATAGTTAGAGGATGAAGAGACTTAGACTAGCATGAATGAAGATAAATATGATGAAGATGACACAGAGTCTTGATCATACTCTATGGTTCTTTGCATCCTTATTGAAATTTCTAGTTTGTACCGAAATCTATTTTTCTTATAAAACTTGTTTTTATTGTGACGGTATATTTTTTCCTTCATTGACTTTATCTGATATTTAAATTCGATGAATGAAATTTATATTTGGTTCCACGGCTTCTCACCTGTAATTGAATTTATTTTTCATGTCTTTCATTTGTGCTTGCTTAGATCTATGTTAGTAATAAGCCCATGTAGTCTTCAATTTTCTTCATTTTATACCATTATTCGAACTGCAACTTGATTAGTTATAGTTGTAGCCTCATACTTTTAGCTTCTGCACTTTGTTTTACTGCTAGACTTTCTTGTGGCCATGACCTTAAGAGTTTTCTAGAGGCTTTAGGTTACATTCCATGGACTGTGGGTACTAGTAACCCCACAAGGCTTGCCTTATAATATTCACAGCCATATATTCTTTTGTGATGAATATTTTCTTGATAGGTGTTGTGGTCGTGAGGTCAAAGAGCTTATATGTTCCAAACATGATCTTGTTATTGAACTTAATTGTGGCTGCATTTTTAGTAACGTGTGATGCCCAAAGTCTTTGAAGTATACTCCATGGCGTCTAGGGTTCTAGTGGACCCATAAGGCTTTAGGCATGGCCTGTTGCCCTTTGTTAGTTGCGGACATTAGTATGTTGTCTTCCTTTTCTATGGGCTTCTTGTTCTCCCAATCCTTAAAGTATGCTGAGGTTTATTTAGAATCCCCTCACGTCTTATATGATATAGGTATCCGACTATGTTTCATAGAGTATAAGTAGCACCCGAAGTCTCATAGAGTATAAGTACCCCCTCGACTCATAAGGTATAAGTAAGTATCTGACCCAGGCTCATAGGATATAAGTATCCCTTCAAGGCTCATAGGGTATAAGTAGCCAACCAAGGCTCATATGGTATAAGTAGACCCTAAGGCTCATTCGTTACAAGTATCCCACCAAGGATTGATCCCACTTGTTGATTAATGCAGGTGTGCTATTCTGGAGTCTGCCCTGAATTTAGTCAAATAAACTCACTCTAATCAGGGTGTCGCTATTTTAGAGGATTTGGCCAAAACAACTAGCATGAAGATCTTGCCACTTTGAAATCTGAGCAGACTAAGTCTAATTTCTATTACCTAAGTCTGCAGTTCTTATGACTTAGGTTTTTTTGTTAGGACTAAGTCTGATTGCTCTTACCGGAGTCTACATTTTTATGACTTAGACTATGTTTGATTAATCTAACCAAAGTCTGTGTTTCTTATGACTTAGGTTTTGTTATTGGAGATGAATCTGGCTTCATCTCTTCACTCCTAGGTTTAAGGGCATCTCTTCCTTCGCGACTTTTTATCGTCATATGCCATTTATGGTCACGGTATTTTCTTGTGACATACTGATCAACAACCTTTACATCTATCTTGAATTGTGATTGTTGTTAGTTTTTTTTATTAAACCCATTGACTAAAAGTTACAAAGGAATTTGGTCAAACTATTAACTTTTCACTGGGATAAATTTGAGTGGATATAATATTTCTGTTCTGGTCTAATTATGGCCTTGTAATAATTACAAAAGTGGAAAATTAGCAAAAACTCCCTCAAAACATCTTTTAGGATGCAACCTTCTTCTTATATAGTAAAAGATTGTCGTCTTTATGAACCTTCATAGAATCCCTTGTCTGATGAGTCTTTTAATCTCATGATTTATGTTATGGAAATTATTGGTTATATGGTCGTGGCCATTGGGGAATTCATACCACTTTCTTTGGTCTCTTCTACGAGTGGGAATTTTTAATTTCTATGGCAATTGAGGAGGTTTTCTTCTTTGATGCTGGACAAAATAGTTTCCACGTCAGAGTTGATAAGAGTAAAGTCTTCATGAGGTCTCTCTAGATGAGCCTCATGCTTTATTTTCCTTACCTCTGCCACTTTTGCTGCAAAATTCCTTTTAGGGAATGTAACCTTTTTCTTTATTTCAGCGTCTCCGGCCTTTAATGTGTTGGTGAAGTCCACAGACTTTAGCATTAGGATTCTTTATTTGAGGATATGGATTTGGCCATGAAGTGTGTCATGACCTTCGTAGAGATGATTAATACACCACATTTGGTGTTCCACAACTTCATTAGGTGTGTACCTTGATCCTGAGTTCCCTTCCATGTTGTGTCCTCTTTAAAATTTTAGTTCTTTTAAAAATCTTTCTTATCTCTGAGATGAACTAAGCATAATGAGAAATCTATGACATACAGAGAGAAAAACTATATTTTAAGAAAATAATAACAATGAGATAAGGCCAGTTTCACAGAGGCCGTGACTTGTTAAGCCAAAAGTGATGAGGTTATGTCAATTGTCCTTTATAAGAAGTTTTCCACCACTATTGATATGATCAAACATTGTTTTCTCATGGGTTGATTACATCTGATGGACAATTTTTCCAAATACATGCCATTGGACGAAATGATAATGTGATAACTTAAAAGTTAGTAAAACATTTTAACCAATCTCAAGAAATTTTATAATCCTTAAGCCAATAGTCCTATTAGATATTTCCCACAGAATCACCGATTTTCCATCCTATAACCTAGCCTTATGCAAGTTAAATCGACCTAAAATCCACTAAACATGTTTTTATGGTTTTTAAGAATTTTGAGGCATCTTCGATCTAAAAGAAAACCATTATTTAATAAAAAAAAATGATAAACATTCAAAAATGGAAGTTTATAAACAAGTTGTTAGTGTGAGGCTGCGGCCTATAACATAATAACATGTAAGGCCGCGGACATATGGTGGCTGAATACAGATTGTAGCCTAAATTCTGTCCAAATGTGATTTTACACCCTAGTAGTTAAACTAAAGAGCCTTTGAGGTGTTAATCCAAGGCATTTTATGTTCTTATGTGCAAATAAACATATTTTTAGCGAGAAATACCTATTGCATTGGTCATACCATGGCTAAATCACCATAAAATGTAAAGAAAACAATAAATATGCTCCATCCTAGGTCATATTACTTATAAGGTCATCGCCATATTAACAACTAAGGTAGATTTGGATATAAAAACACCATTAGGGGAAATAGATCTAACGAGAAAACCCTAAATTGTTTTGGGGAAATAGATCTAAAAAGATGAAGATACCCTAACTAGGGTTTATATGAAAATACGTGTCTAGCTACCAAAATGTCACCCATAAGATGTAGATCTAGAGACCCCATGGATTAAATCAGTCGCAATCAACCCGATTTTTTAAAAACTCGATAGAACACCTTATTTTCCATATACGCCGCCAAACTATTATTGAGTGAAAATGGATCTACTAGTGTAAGCTATTCAATCAAAGTTATAAGTCAAAAGTATAGAACAATGTAAAATAGAGATAAAGACCAATAAATATAAGATTTAAAGTGGTTCAGTCATAAAAATGAGCCAATGTCCACCGTGGAGACTTATTCTCCTTAGATATATACATTTAGTATAAGATTGGGGGCATATTAGGCATACAAGAATAGAGAGATAGGATAGATACATAAACATACATGTGTTGTATTGTAGAGGTCATGGTCTTATAATGTAAACTAGTAACATGCCATAGCAGTTGGTGTCTAGAGTCGTCGGAGAAGGTGACTGGAGTGTGAACTTTGATGTAGAGATATGCTAGAGAGAAATGAGCCGAGCTTTGCTACCTAATTTTTTCATTCCAAATGAGTGGGTGTGCACCTCTATTTGTAATAGTTGGTTTATGACATCACATGCACTGTCTACATGCTTTGTGAATAAGAATGATGTAAAGAATATTTCTAGAAGGTGGATTACTGGCCGTCCATGCTGACATGTGAGGGTCTGCGGTTAGTGAGGAACCTAGTCGTGGCCCTCTGATGTAGTCTTTGCTAAGTGTCCACGATCTCTGAAATACCAATTCATGGTATTTTATGTTTAAGGGACAAATAGTGTATATTTTGTGGCCTGGTTATGTACTAGGTCTAGGCCTTCTTTACAAGCGCAAGATTTTTACTGGTCCTTGAGCATGTCTACATGTATTTGCGTGGACTTCCATTCACATGTCTCTCGTCCATTAGTTGATATATTTTGGGTATAAGAGATAAATCGTATATATATATATGATAATGATAACCTCCATGATGTTAGTCCTTTTCATTTTATTATCTGATTCCTCTACACGCACTAACAATTAGCCACTCCTTACATGAACTCATCTTGCACATTTCTCAGACCTCGGTATACATCAATTTCTTTGTTAAGGATAATTAACTCACACGTATGCTACGTGCTAATGACCTACAAGATTTCTCATGAAGAATTATTCTATTGATGTAAAACATCTAAGGTAATTGTAAATCGAATGTTTACTTTCCATGTATGAAACTCATAAGACAACTCTTTCAAAACCTTTGAGAGATTTGTAAAAACTGGAGTGTGTATCTTGAAAGACACGTCTATGTTGTTATTTATACATGGCAGCGTAAGATATCAGTTTAACCATTGTTATCGTTTAAAATTGGCATGTGGATTTATGAGTCTTATCTTAATAAATACCAGAGTTAACTTATAATAGATAAAGATAAAGGGATCAATGGATTAGATTGAAGAGAGAGATGATAAATTTAGATTGAGATAGGGGATTAATGTGTTTCGACCAATATGGTGCCTACATCCACATGTGTTGTGCAGGAATTTATTATTCAATCATCATAAAAAATGTATATAAGCCCTCAAAGCTCTCTCAATGAGTGTATTTTTCTTTTATCCTCCCTCAGGTGGGAGCATGTGCTATTTATATGGGGGAGAGAGAGTAGGTGGACGGGCAGAGTGCCTTTATAAGTCAAGCAATTGCACCCTTTTACATTATAAGGGTGGTTAATGAATATTTAATTACAATCAGTTAGAGAGACCAACCCACGTGTGCTTAATCGAAGATGTACATATTCCCACGTGTGATCTATTCGTGTGTTTGGTGATTCAAACTAATAACATCAATTTATCCCAGTTGGCTGGTAATACTGAGTCAACGGAGGATATGATGTGCCGGCCATATTCAGTAAGTGAGTTGAGTATCTTTAGAGGAAAAGTGCCACAATACCATTGGTCTACATCACATTCAAAATCTATGACACAACAGAATACCCCAAGACTTCATTCATAACTGTAACATGTAGTAGCTTCTTTGGAGTACCAGATCTCTAAGGTGGCTTGGGACGTGGAGTAAAGGGATGGAGTGTTAAATGGTTATGAGTGGGAAGGTTGCGTAGGTCACTACTTTTCACCAATGAATAGGTCGATAGATATGCTTGGTCGCCTGATGACCTATAAGAGTTGGCCAACCAGGCTTTTTAATTCTCCTAGTTCAGTGCAATTTTATAAATATGGGTAAATTTTGGGAGACGAAACGCGCCAGACATACGCTGGTAATAAACCATCTTTAGAGGTCATTCACCGTTAAAATGGAAATTCTAGGTACATTTAACCATCATTAAGCTTTTAAAATCATGAAGATGCCTTTAAGTTTATAAAACATCAGTTCCTACTTTTTTTTTCACATTTTACTTTTTATTCAAAAACTTTCCTTCATCTCCAAGTACTTCAGCCATTTGTGAGAGCTTTCCATCTTTCACTATAAGGATCTTTTTATTCCTCTTCAATTTCCTTTGCACTACTTTCTTGTTCTTTTGAGAGTTCGTTAGAAGCTTTTCGGGCTACTTACAGGATCCCCGAGTGGGTAGCTAACAAAATAGTAAATATGGCATGTGATCTTTGTGCCCTGTCTGAAGGTCACAAGCTACCTTCTATTTTCATAGCACTGCGTGGGGTCACTTACACCCCAACCATATATTTCTATAATTCCAATAGGTGTCTCATATAATTATGCCAATATTTTAATGTGGTCCCTGACCAAATTGCGCCATATATTTAGAGGATCATTAATGGGTTCCACCAAATTAACGAATTTTATGAGACACATATTGGGATTATGGAATTAATGTATTTTTATCGCTGGGTTATTTCATAAAGACAAGATGATGAAATAGAGCCTTGGTTGTGAATCTACCAAATTTCAATAAGGATTATTAGGATCACGGTTTAATCATGAAGAATTGGCAGTTTGCCCCTCTTCCTGAGGGTAGAGATGATGAACCCAAATGCCCTCAGAAGGGCCAGGGAATAGGTTATGACACACTTAAAATGTTTATATTTTATTTATGCTTTCTTTCTATTATTGATTTTGTATTCATGCTTTCTATGTTGCAGCGAAGAGTAAGAAGAAGCTCCCTCGTGACTTCGAGGTCAATTTTACTACTTTGGAAATTATGTGGTCAATCTAACAAAGACTTGGTACTGAGGAATATCCTAGATCGGCCTGATTGCTACTCAGATATAAGAGTACTACAACCTTCTTTTTTGCCAGACCTATTTAGGAAATACCACTTGCGCCCATCCTTTTAGACAACTTGGCGGCCTTTACTTTTGAATCCCTCCAATCTCATTGTGAATCCTCTCATAGAGCAGGGGATAATTTTCTGTATAAATCACTTCCTCCTCCTTTGAGACCCTTGATGTTGAATTATCACTGACTAATATCCTGTCAAACGTGATGGCGAAGCAAAAAATTACAAATTTGATCACCACCCATGCTGGTGCAAGATCGCCTTATCCTGCTCGTTCGTCAAGCAAGAAATATGATGCTAGAGTTTTTAACAACCTTCAAGTTTTAGATACCTCACATAGGGACCATGATCTCTTATCCAAAAAGATAAAGAGGGATCCCCTTCCCCCAACTGAGATTATGGGGAACAAAAATGATGACAAAGGAAAGGGTACCCTTAAATCTATAGCGCCTTCCCTGGCCTTTCTCATGGCTTGATCACTACTGTGGTCCTTTTTTTCCAACCGAGTGACTACATTATTTATCCCTCACACCAGGTTACTATAGAGAACCAACCATAATTTGTCCCTTGTAAGTTGATTGTTTAGTTCAATCTTCATGTTTATATCATTATTTTCCTAATGTATCATTTGGCCTATTTAATTTAGAGTTCTTGATAAACTATGAGTAGATTTTGGTGAGATATTACAAGATGAAGTATTCATCATCACATAATGAGGTCGCATTCGATGAGCCGCGAAAGTCTTTGGAGGCTGCTCACCGGGATGATGAAGCCCAAATAAAGGATAGAGAGCAGTTGGAGAAGAGCATCCATAACATGGATATGGATAATGTATTAGAGGATAAGGCTATTGCCTTTATCGAGCAGTCAAGGACGGAAGTTGAGGATGCCTAGGTAGAAGCCGAGGAAGCAAAAATCAAGTCCAAACAAGCTTTGGCCTCTACTGCTAAGGCTAAGGAAGAGGCTTTTACTAAGGGCTAGGATAAGGCCTTTGACAATGCTTTTATCTAGATTGACTACTTGAAGAAATTGTTCATCAAATATGGTTGGGATGCTTCCCTTGTTGAGGTTGGCACTACCAAGGAGTTTGAACTTTTCCATTTATACCTTTTTGGTACTACTCCCGAGGTTGATGAATAAATTGATAATAACGAACAGGAAGATAACGTTGTTGCTCACAAGGAGCAAGTGGTGTCACTGAGCAGGGAAAAAGGTCAAGTTACTGTTTCTAAAGAGAATGTGGGGAAGTAATCACAGTAGTCCACTTAGGAATGTTTGATTTTGTCTTGTTATCTTTGTAATTTTATTTCAATGTATGGGTATTTCCCTAATGTAAATCTTCTTTGATGGAGGAATAAAACTTTTGTTTCACATATTACCGCTCGATAAATACTTATATCTAACCAATCACTTTGCAATTTAATGTCAGACTAGCATCTTTAGTCACTATCCAAAGAGGTTTTCAAGAAAGGCGTAATCAGTTGTTCGACGCCAGTCATAGTGAGGTTGATGAGGACGATCTTGAAGAATTACTAGGGCTTAATACGTCCTCTCTGGCTAAGAAGACATTCTTGAATATTTATCGCCTTTTCACCGGGCGGTTACTGGAAACACTTCTTATCGTGATTTGGTTTTTTCTATACAACAGAACCATAAAGAGTCGCTGGAAAGTCTTCGAGCTGACCATGAGAAGAAGCTGGCTGACCATGAGAAGAAGCTGGCTGACCAGTAAAAAAATAGTGGATTTGACCAAAAGTTTCTTTCCTTGGCATCAACTTATTCCAAAAAGAGTTCATTCTCACTACTAAACTGACTGGTGCCAGAGAAGTCGCCACAATGCTTGAGTAGGAAAATAATGTTTTACGAGTTGAGTTGGAAGGTCTTAAGAAATCCAGGTTTGTCGACCAGAATGAGTGTGCCTCTTTTTTAAGGGAGGAGTTAGAGAGAATAAAGAAAGTAAAGGTCCAGCTTTCTTATCAATAGGGAAGAATTTCCCTGTTAGTAGAGGAAGAGTGGACTAAGAGGACTCTGCTTGACCAAATTGCGACTATTAAAAATTACTTGTCCACTATGAAGAGGCTGAGTGAGAAGATAGATCTCTTTATGTATTAATTTCATAAGAAGCATCATACAGTCTGGATAAATGGTTATGATAAGGCCCTTATACATATAGAGGAATAACTTGACCATACTAGGAAGATCTGTTATAAGCATGGTTGGCTCAACGCCATTGCTGTGGATAGGGTTCCCAAGGAGAACGAGATGTGGTAGTGGTATGATCTGGGTTGTGCATGGTCTGGGTTGGTTCGGTTCCACTACAGAACTAGAACCAGAACCAAAATGGAATAGTTCTCTTGTTTTGGAACCAAAACCGAATTGAAATACATATAGAAACGAACCGAACTGGATCGATGTTTCTCAATTTGGTTTCGGTCGATTTACTATTCTTGTTCATTTATGATTGAAGAATGAAATTACCATTAAAGCATGTAATAAAATAGAATAAATTAATACAGTACAAGAGTTATTGTTGAACACGATAGCAACATTTTAGCAACTGTTAAAATGGGACAACAACATTTTAGCAACTATTAAAATAGGACAGTAACATTTTCTTTTCTTTTTGATTGGATCAAGTTGTCAAGTTATGACAAAAAAATAGAATTACCTAACCATAAAAATCCCATTTCAAATATCAAATCTTCATATGATTTAGGATAACCCACTCACATCAAACATCAATAATAGATCCTAAAGTCTACTGGTAACACCAAACATATTATTTCTATGTAACAACAAACATATTTATAATATCAAACATATTTAAAGTCTACAGGTAATAAATAACATATAAAAGATATTATTAATAGAAGATACATATTCATATTCATCTTCATCAACAGTAGAAGATCCAATAATTGTTTGTTAAAATGTACATATACATCTAATTTTTCGGTAAATGCTGACATGCAAACTGAACAACATGACAATTAAAGAAAGATAATGGGAGAATAACTCATCATAAACAGGAATGACACTATAGGAGATTCATCAAACATCAAAACATCAGTTTATAACATAAATATGAACAAAAAAATAGATGGAGAAATACCTCCGAGTTTAAGAGAACCCACAAGATGAGATATAAAGAGAGAAGACGGCTAAATGAGAGAGGGTTTTTATTTTTAGGGCAAAATGAAAAACCTCGTTGTGTGTTTTTAGTAAGTCTGTCTTGAAAGTAAAAAAAATAAATAACTGAAAAATCCTTTGGTTCAAATTTTGATTCTAGTTACAGGTTACAGGGTCGAGTTTTTGGTTCGATTGGGTTCAGTTTATACACCAATCCGAGAACCGAACCGACTGCATCGATTTTGTTTAGAACTAGAACCAACCCATAAAAAAATTGACCTAACCCGAACCATAGAGGTTGGTTTGGTTCAATTCTTCGGGTTGATGGTTTTGATACACAACCCTAGTTTAGAGAACCTAGATCCTCTTTTTAAGATTAATGTTTCTTGGATTCCTCTAAATGCAATCCTAGTGAGTTTGATGAGAAAATACCTCGAGGATTATGGCCTTGATGGTGATGAATATCTAGTAGATAGGGTCACTTCTGGCAATCAACCTAGGATTAGAGACCTGCAAACTACTATTATTCCTCATGCTCTAGACATTCCTCCTACTGGTTTTGAGGGTTCAACAAGAAAGCAAACCTCTTTTCTTGAATGATGATTCTATTCTAGTCTGTTGTCATGATGTCTTATAATAATTTGGTATTCTTGTAATAACATTCAAGTTATAATAGAATGTTATGTTCATGATTTCCATTATTTTCTTCCCCTTACTTGTTTGTCTTTTGCACAAGTAAATGTATTCAAATTGTTGTAACGTTAAGTCGTGTCATCTTGATGAGTTCTTTACGCAGAAAAATTATTCTACTTGTAGTTTAATCATACGTTCACATGGTCGGTTGTTGCCTAAATGATTTGCCTTACTAGTTATCAAGGTTGGACAGACCTAGGTTGTCTAGTCTTGGACTTTACTAATGCATTTTTAACTGCTTGTATGGATGAATCTTATTGTTCAAACTAAATACTGGTGTTAGTTGCCCGAGACAACCAAATATGTTAAGAACTATCCTTGAATTTACCTAGTTATGGTCATATCTCGTCGTACATATAACTATAATGTATTTCCTAAATTTGGTGAACTTATTATTCTTGGTTTGTCTTAAAGGCGAGATCATACATGAAGTAATTTGGAGAACTTCTTATTCTTAGTAAAGGCGAGATCATACATTAAGTGAAACTTATTATTTGTGACCTCTTGATGGGGTCATACATGAAGTTATGTGGTTATATTATGGGAGAAATATTTTAGCATATCTCCCTATATCGAAAAAAAACTTAAAAGAAACAACAATGTGGACTTGACACATTTTTATTCATCACTAAGAAATGTGTTACAAGAAATAAGAGGTTGTTACATGTTCTTTATTACTCGTAGTATTTCTTAGTTGTTTGGTGTTCCAAGGCTTCTTGAATTGTTTCCCTTCCAATTTTTCAATTCTATAGGTCTTAGGTCAGACAATCACAGTTACTATGTACGAACCATGACAATTCAGCTCCAATTTATTCCCTTTCTAGATGACCTTTTCAGCAGGTAGTCCCCCTCCCTTAGGGTGATCAATTTTACTCTTTTGTTATGAAAATGAGAAGTTTGTTGTTAGTATTCTTCTACCTAGAGTTCTGTATGTTCTATGAATTACTTTACTAGATCAAGATTCAGTCTTTTCATTAGGTCGCTTTTTGGCGAGGAAAAATTGAGAACACGGTGGCTGGGCAGATTAATTTTTGTTGGGACTACTATTTTTGTTCCAAAGTCCAACATATAAGGGGTCTTACCTATTTTTGTCCTCGGTGTTGTCCTGTACGTGCACATAAAACTTTGGAGTTCATTAATCCAATTTCCTTTAGCATCGTCCAACCTCTTCCTTATTTCGTCGAGCAAAGTTTTGTTCATTACTTCTATTCACCCGTTGCATTGAGGTTGGACAAGTGCCGAATGCAATTTTTAGATTTTAGATTTTAGATTTAAAATAATATTCTTTTCATTCTTGATTGTTAAATTGAGGGCCATGATCAGTGATGAAATAATATGGCATCCCATAACGGAAAATGATGTTCTTCCAGATGTAGTGAAAGAACTTTTCATACGGCATCTCTAGGAGGGGTTCAACTTCCACCCATTTCGTGAAGTAATCTACTGTAATGACCAAGTATTTGAACCTTCATGTGGTCTTGGGTAATGGTTCAATCAAATCTATTCATTACATTGTGAATGGCTAGGGATATGTGATCGACATAAGAGAAGGACCTGGACTCTTATGTATGTTGGCATACTTTTGGCACTTAACACACCTCTTCATGTAATTTGCATAATCAACCGTCATGGTGGTCCAATAGTAACCCTGCATGGATACTCTCTTTACCAGTGATCTGCCTACTGAATATGCCCCACAAAATCTCTCATTCACTTCTTTTATTAGATAGTTGACATCATTCAGATGGATAGACCTAAGCAGTGGTATAATGAAACATCTCTGGTAGGGAAATTCCCCCATCTAGGACATACCTTGATGCCCTATATGGGTGCCTTCTTGCCTATTTAGGGTCTGTTGGTACTGTGCCATGCCTTAAGTATATTTGTATAGGGTCCATCCAGGAGGGTCCCAGCCCTACCTCTATGAAATTGGCATTATCTTCATCAATGCTCCTATGTGTGGGGATCTTTACTGGCACTGTTCTCTGAAGCTCCATCCTTATCGTCGATGCCATATGAGCAAGTGTGTTTAGTCGAGTGTTCTCTACCCTTGGGATTCTCACTACCCAAACAACTGGGAATTTTTCTAATAAGTTTTTGGCTTTGCCTAGGCATTTCACCGTGGACTCCTCCCTTGCTTTGTAGACTCCTAAAAACTGATGAACTATCAACTGAGAATCACTATGTGCCTATATTTTCTCGGCGCCTAGGGATAATGCCAGGCAAAAACTTACTATAAGTTATTTATATTCGGCTTTATTGTTTGAAGCTTAAAATTGGAATATGAGGGTGTATTCGACAACAATGTTATCCGACCCTGTGATTATTAATCCTGCTCCACTGCCGGTGGCGTAGGATGATCCATCAATAAACATCTTCAGATAGGTATCTCCTCTATAAAATTTATGTCCACTAGATAACCATGTTTGATTAACATCTTATGCGATCTAAATCACAAATAATGACTTCTTTTCTAGATGATGACTCCGGTACATCTGTATTTTGGTCGCTCGGATTAATGACAAAACTATATCCAATAGGAGTCTACTCGTTTGGTTGGACTTGTGAACTATCTTTCGAAGAAGTCTATTCGGTCTGCTTTAGGGCTGAGCCCTCTTCTGTAAAAGTCTGCTTGGCTGGTTTTTCTTCATAGGTGAATGTAGATATAAAATCTGCCACATCATGGCCCTTGACGACCGTCCTAGTTTCATACTGGATATCATATTCTCCTAATTCTATGACCCAAGCCATCAGTCTGCCCAATTTCTTAGGCTTGTGAGCATCTTGACGTAGAGGTAGGTCCACATAAATAATGTTAGTATGTTCCTCAAAGTATGACTTCATCCTCCAAAAAGCCTCAATTATGGCTAATACTAATTTTTTTGACCTTTGATAGTGGATCTCCGCTCCTCGGTGTGCCTCGTTGGTATAGTAGATTGAATTTTGTACTTCATTTTCTTATTAGACCAACACCGAGATGATTGTTGATTCAGATATGGCCATACAGATAAAGTTTCTCCCCCGTGATAGGCCTTGAAAGTAGGACTGGAGATCCCAGATACTTCTTTAACTCTAAGTATGCAGCCTCACATTCATCATTCCATTCAAATGTCTTTCGTAATACTTTAAAGAATGGTAGGCACTTTTTGGTAGCTCACCAAACAAACCAGTTTAACTCAACCACATGCCATGTTAACCTTTGCAGTTCATTTTTGTTCGTTAAAGTTGCATGTTGATTAGTGCCTGCATTTTAACTGGATTGGCCTCAATGCCTACCTAATTAACTATGAAGCCCAGGAACATATCCTTTTGTACTTGTAATATGTGATTATAGATTTGGGGAAGCACCGCGTCGAGCGTGTTTTAGACTTGAGCAACGTTGTTGAGCCTACGTATTCGTATCATTGTGGAATCAAAGTCTACGTAGTTCATGGGTCCGTACGATATGCTGGAAAACTCGATTTGGGTAGTTTTGGTTTTTTTTGGTGCGTGGGGGGTGCCAAATCCGATTAGCTTCCTCCAAAATATCCATATACCATAATGAAACTATGAAAATCTGCTCGTCATTATCGAACCGGTGACAAAGCTCAAGAGGTGCATGGGGGATAAGAGTTAGGTTTTCTCACCTTACTTTTCCCCCAAGACCATCATCCATCAAATAAAGGAGGGAAACCCTCTTTTATAGCAAAAGTTCCTTAAGTGGTCTTGACACATGTCATGTTCTCTATGGAACCAAGTGTCCAATATTTATTGTTCCACTTTTCACAATATATATGGTGTCATCTTAAATGAATAAATTAAATTACTATTAGAGTATTATCTAGTGTAATTTATGAAATGCGGAGTATACACAATATCTTAAATTGCGCGTAATAATATCTCAACCCGTGTAGGGTCTGGATTGTAGTAAAACTTGATCAAACATAAATCAATATTGGATCAAATCTATGGGGTTTAATTATTAGAGTGTTGGTCGTTAATTTATTTAACCCCACTCTACATTTGCCCCCTCATAGACATAGTTGGTGTGTTGATGCTTCGGTTGAGACATATCAACTATATGTACGAAATAAATCATTTACCATGTTTCAACCAACGAATCATCATATGACTATGCTTGATATTTTATCATGCATGTATGTGCATATATCATTTGTGTATAGTTTTGAGGGCTATCTTTGCTGCCTCTACTT
The DNA here is from genome assembly GCA_949130495.1 of Sambucus nigra. Taxonomy (NCBI): domain Eukaryota; kingdom Viridiplantae; phylum Streptophyta; class Magnoliopsida; order Dipsacales; family Adoxaceae; genus Sambucus; species Sambucus nigra. The sequence goes on along the minus strand of OX422222.1, from coordinate 141,017,700 downwards.
TTTATTTTGGAGGAGTATTTTGGGGGTTGCACACATTCCTCTCGAATGAGAATGTCTCCATAATTTTATTTTGGTTTTAAACATTTTGAACAACAAACGTGCCATATATACTGGCCTGAGAAACCAATTGGTGGTTATCTAAGTATAGTGGATCTTTTTCAATTATAAGATAAAAATATATCTAGAGTACTCGGTCAAGCAACCATTAGTGCTTCTAGAATAATGGTCTTTAAATGTTCCTAGTAATGTAGGACTTTAATCTCCCATTACCGAGGGTCAAACGGGCTAAGTCATATTGATCTTGAAAACAAAATCTCCCAATGGTCAAGCGAGCCAAGTCATATTGGTCTTAAAAAAACAAAATCTTCCATAACTGAGGGTCAGGCGGGCCAAGTCATATTGATCTTAAAAACAAAATCTCCCATAACCGAGGGTCAGGCAGGCCAAGTCATATTAGTCTTAAATATAAAATCTCCCATAATCGAGGGTCAGGAAGGCCAAGTCATATTGGTCTTAAAAAAAAATCCCCCATAACCGAGGGTCAAGAGGGCCAAGTCATATTGGTCTTAAGAATCTCCCATAACTGAGGGTCAGGCGGGCCAAGTTATATTGGTATTATAATCTACCATAACCAAGGGTGAAGCGGGCCAAGTCATATTGGTCTTAAATCTCCCATATCCGAGGGTTAGGTGGGACTAGTAATATAGGACTTTAATTTCTCATAACTATGATGCACCACTTCGGGCGTCTTACAACGATACTGGCAAGATTTGTGAAAACTATAATGCACCTATGTGGGTTACTTACCACAATACTGGTAAGGTTTGTGAGAACTATAATGAACCTCGGTGGGAAACTTACCCTGATACTGGTAAGGTTTGTGAGAACTATAATTCACCTCGGTGGGCAACTTACCACTATACTGGTAAGATTTTTTTGAACTATAATGCAAATCTATGGGGGACTTACCTTGAAACTGGTAAGGTTTGTGTGGACTATAATGCATCTCTTTGGGCGACTTACCATAATATTGGTAAAGTTTATGTGCAATTTATATACCCATGCTTTACACTCTGTATCCATGCTACAGGTTTTGTGGGAAATTTTCCTTTCCCCCTGTCACTTTGCTGGAAATAATGTCATATAGTCAGTGTTATATACGAACCATCCGGTGGCTATGTTAAACAAATCTGATATTTCTTTTAGGGATGCTTCATCATTGATGGCCATTCTGGAACCGAATATGAGCATGCTTGCTGTTGGATTTTCCTTATACACGAGAGCTTCTGTGAGGGAACATTTATTGTCAAAACATTCTCCTTACATCCATTGATACCCATATCATTGAGCATTATCTGAGTTTGAGGTTCCTACCTTTCCTTTATTGTGCCGGAGTGCTTACTTTTTCTCCCTTTGACCAAGTTATTTGCCGATCCCATCTATTTATTGTATTTACAGTGCATTTATGGTGTAAAGATCATACTTAATACTAGATCGAGTAATGAATGTTATTGTCTCTATCTCTCGCCTATATTTATCGTCAATATTAAATACTGTCCTGTGCACTAATCCCGATCTCGATAAGGGGTTACACCTCACTTGATACTAACTATATTCCAAGAACCCACATCTTATAATACTTCAAAAACACATTTTATTGGGTTGAACTTCGTTCTGTGTTTTTCTATATGGTTGAATGTCTTCCCCAAGTCTCCGATGTGGTTGGCGATCATTTTTCTATTAGTGAGCATGTCATCAATGTACACCTCCATGTTTCTACCGATCTGTTCTTCGAATACCTTATTTACTAGACTTTGGTACGCTGCTCCAGCATTTTTGAGTCCAAAAGGCATAATGTTGTAGTAGTAGGTACCTCGAGTTGTGATAAATGAAGTCTTCTCCTGATTTTATATTTTCATCTTTATCTAGTTATATCCTGAGTAGGTATCTATATAACTGAGCAGCTCATGTCCCGAAGTAGTGTCGACTAAATGTTCAATCCTAGGCAAATGATAGTTATCCTTCGGGCATGCTTTGTTGAGGTCAGTGAAATCGACACACATATTCCACTTACTATTCTTTTTCTTGACCATAACTACAATGGTAAGACTCTTTGTATACTTGACTTCTTTAATGAAGTTTGTGTTCTTCTCTTAACTGAAGACACGTTGTTTTTATTTGATCGTCTTGGCATCATTGACTATGCTTATCTCATGATAGACGAACTATGGTTCAATAGCCATCATGTCCTCATGACTCTAAGAAAACATACTCCTACCTTGTCTAATAAAATTAAATAAATTTATCTTAAGGATAGGCTCTAGTAATGAGCCGATCTGAGCCATTTGGCCAGCTTTTCCTTATCCTAAGATTCCAACGTTTTAATTTTGTAGGTCTTGGTCAGTTTCTTCAATTCCTCCAAGCCTATTGAGGTATAATAACACTCCTTGTCTTCCACTTGACTGTCTTTTACCACACCTACCCCCATAATAAGTGGTGAACTTCATGTACTGGTGTACAATGGAGAGAGCCACTTTAAATTTCTGTAACCCTACCCTACCGAAGATAAGGTTGTATTCTGAGTGGATGTTTTTGTCTAGGATGAAGAAATGGATCTTATCTGTTCTAAAGGTGGGCCATGTGCGATCACAACTTCTAAGTTAATTATGCCCAGAGGATATACCTTTTCACCTAAGAATCTAATAAGTGGTCGGTGATAGTCTTCAAGTTTGTTGTCCCTCAATCTTAGAATTTTCAAGCAGTTGTAGAATAAAACATCGGCAGAACTACCATTGTCGACCATAATTCTTGCCACCTTACTTTCATATACCATCATAGAGATGACCAATGGATCGTCATATGGATATAACACACTGGACAAGTCATCTTTGGAGAAGACGACAACATCGCCATCTTTTCTTACCCTCATGGGATGGGTATCCATATTGTTGGTCAGTTTGAGTTGTCTCATGTGAGTGTAGGACTTTGCCTCATTGAGATAGGATTTCCTCTCTGTGGGATCATTGCCTCCTCTAGTGTTCCCTCCTATAATGAATTTACTTCCAAAAGAGATCTTTTTTACCTCACCTACAGTCTCCTTTAGCCTCTTGGGAAAATTTCAGTTATCCTCAAAATCATCGTTTCCTCCTCTTTTCTACTTGTCAGATTTTCTTCATAGAGACTCTGACCGTCTCCTGGTCTTCTGCTCATCCCTTTGATCTGTCCAATCACTTTTATCCAAACGTTTTGATAATTTTCCACCCCTGGTTAGATTTTTTATCTTATTATTTAAGGCCAAGCAATTGTTAGTGTTATGGCCGTGATCCCTATAGAACTCACAATATTTGCTCCAGTTCCTTTTGTTCGCTGTGGATTTCAATTTTTTGAGCCATTTTAGGTATTTTCTTCCATGGATTTACTCAAGGATATAATGGAACTAACAATCAGAGGAATATACTCATCGTATCTCTTTGGCTTGTCAGCTTTTTTATCTTATGCTCTTTCTTCTCTGAACTTTTGCTAGTGTTGGATTGGGATCCACCAACCTCTTTAGTACCCATAGCTTCCTTGGCATTCATAATATTCATGGCCTTGTCAAATAATTCAATCATCATCTTGGGTGTATCTTTAGAGAATTCTCAGTACCACTTCCTCGATAGTAAACCACTCATTAGGGTTGCAGTGCTTATCTTTTCATAATATTCGGTCACATCTAGCTTCTCGCTGTTTAAATGGGTGATGAAATCTTGAGTCATATAGTCATCCTTCTGCTGAACATTCGATAGATGATCCACCCTCTTGTTTGGCTTGGTTCCAAAGTAGAAGTTGTTAAAGCAGAGATCATCCAACTAGTGAAAGCTTGAAATTTTCCCTCATGGTAGACTTGTACTAGATTTTTGAGGATCCCATGATTGTACCGGAGAATGCTCGACAACGCATCTCATATGGGATAGAATAAATATCGGTGGAAACTTGGTACTGTTCTAAGTGAAACACCGACTCAGTCTTACTATCATACTTTGGGGTTACCACTGGTAGTTTGAACTTTGTTGGTGTGTAATTACCCATAATTAACGGGGTGAATGGAAATACTATCACAAAACCATTATGAAAAAGATTTTTTGATTTAGTGATAACTCCTAGACGATCTTTCAGACTCTGAATTAACCCCTTCCAAGGCCGGTCGTCTTGTTCGGTCAGAGCTGTGATGAATTTTCCTCATCCGACCTGACTTTCTACCAAACTCTCTTTTTAAAAAGTCTGTTAGGTGCACAATGATCCACGTGTAGTAGCCTCATGTCTGGCCAAACACTCTGTCCTCATGGAAGTAGACCTTCTTTAGTCTTCTCCATGTTGTCTAGATCCAGTGGGATCTCGGGGATGTTACCGCCTCGCTACTCAGGAGCCTAGGTGATCAAATGCAGAATCTCTGCTCAATTATTCAAATATGCTAGGCCTTTTTTCGAAGACAGTTTGCTCATCATTAAAGCTTGTTATTTTGAGAGATAAGGTAGCTCTTGGGCAGTACAACTTGTCATTTTAAGATCCAGAATATATGGACCTACTCCCCTCTCCTAGGATCCACCACTTGGCTTCCTTGGATCTCTAACGCCCAGGTATAGTACGTATATCGTCTTCCTCGACAAGGAGATGGAGGTGGAATTTCCACTATTCTAGTTAGATGTTTGCCTCCTATCGAGTTGATAGATTCTCTTCCAGGTCTACCCTATCTAGCCTCGAGTGTCTGCGTTATCTTTTTAACACTTTCTTGCATTGCCTTCTGGCCTCTGGCCAAGCTCATCAAAATTTCTTATATGTTCCCCATCCAACAGGGGTTGAATGTGGAATGGTTTCAATTGCATGACCACATTCCGTATCTTCTTCCATTTCTCGAGATTGTAAATTGTATCTGAATGGTCATAGTTTTGGGTTTTATGGATAAGAGATGGTTAGAAATAACAAATGGCTTGTCTATTTCCCACAAACAGCGCCAATCTCTTATCATCTAAATTTGGTATCTAGATTTATGAGTTTTATATTGATAAATACCAATGATAAACTATAGCATATAAAGAGATCAACGGACTAAATTAAAGATAGAGATGAGAAAATAAGATTAAGATGGGGGATTAACGTGGTTCGGACAAGATGGTTCCTATATCCACAGGTGTTGTGTGGGAGTTTATTATTCAATCATAAAAAAAATGGATATAATATCTTAAAGTTCTCTCTGTAAGTGAATTTTTCTTTCGTTCCCCCTTAGGTGGGAGTGTGAGCTATTTATAGGGGGGGGGGGGGGGGGAGAGTAGGTGGATGGGCGGAGTGCCTTTATAAGTCAGGAAATTGTCCCCTTTTACATTCTAAGGGTAGTTAATGAAAATTTAATTACAATCAGTTAAAGGGACCAATCCATGTGTGTGTAATAGGAGTTGTATGTGTTCCTATGTGTGACCCACACACGTGTTTGGCGATTTAAACTAATAACATCAATTTATCCTCGTCGGCTACCTAGCCGGCCAGGAATAATACTGAGCCGACGGAGGAGATGATGTGACGATCACGTTTAGTGAGTGAGTTGGGCATCTTCTTAGGACATGTGTCACAAGACCATTACTTCACGTCACATTCCATATTTATGATACAACAACCATATTTTCCAAGAATCAAACCCTTGTTCGAACTAGGGATCCCTCATTTAAATGATATTTCTCTCCCGTGATAATGCTTTCTTACAAGGACTTCTCCTTATAAAGAAGGGTTCTTGAAAAAATACCTTTCACACGAATGATCTCTTATTCGAACGAGAGAAAGAATATTCCACTGCTTTCAAAAATGTTGAAAAAAAAAACAAAAAACCACTTTTTCTCATATTTTGAAAATGTTTTGTCCTGTTAATTTTCTATTTAAAAATAAACTCAAACACATTTTAAAAACCTCTAATGCGTACCAAACCTCCGATAGTCTGAATTTTTGAATATGTATGGTCTGATAAATCTTTATCACAGTGTTTTGTCTTTATTTTTAATGATATCCATTTTATAACTCAAAATACACTAAATAACACACTTTGACATTTTTTCTAGAATGAAGCTAAAACCAAAGCATGAGGAGTGTAAAATTTTGTCCGTACAAATATCTCTTTTGGCTATTATGGGTTAAAATAAAAATGGAAAACATATACCTCATTACTTTTTACAATTTTTCAATTAACGATATCATCAACATCATGAGCCTCGTAAATCCTGAACATTTAATCATATACCTCGTGACGTATAAAAATATAAAAGATTAATAAATAAACATGAATTTTAAATCAACAATGCATGTACCTTGAATCATACATTTCTCTCTCGTTTTGTCTCGAATGGACAAGGGAAACAATTCACCAACACATGTCACAATCAATCACATCCAGCATGCAGAAAATAAAATATAAAAGCATGTGCTAAAATGAGATAAGTGACATATAAAACATGGAAATACGAACAATCATAAGCATATATCTATTAAGTCCAAAAAAATTCATATCTCAACATTGCTGAACGAAAAAAATCAAATCAAACACAAGTGAATTACTTAAAGTAATATAACGTTAAAACTCTAAAATACCACACAAGCTATCTAACGGGAATATTAATGAATTTGAAATTTGAAAAAGTTTGATGGACCCCACTTGTGTCATGCACAAACCCTTTGATGAGACTCATAGTTGAAAATAATTTAGAAGTTAACCATACTGATAAAAGTTGAGTTTTAAAAAGGTTTATTCTGATTACGACCTAAAATGAACCGTGTGTGTAAACAATTCCATAAGGACAAAAAATAACATACTAGACGAAAATGCGTAAACCCATTAGTCATCAACTTGTAACACCCTAAAACATGTCATTTTTGTATTTTTATATTTTATTCTTTAAGAATATGCATTTTGATAGATAATTGATTTTTATTTTGTTCTTATTTGCACATAAATATAAGTTTCTTACCAATGGTAGTCATCACCATCTTTAGATAGTTCTCACCAATATTTCTCTCATAATTTTTGTAATAACCTTATAATCTTAGGTTCTTACATGAACATCTAAAAAATCTAGCAAAAAAATATGGTCCCTTTTAGTGTAAACAAGTGTAAGTAAATTTGTTGAATCGAAATTAGAAATACATCCTAGTCAACTTTTGTACTTGTGTGGTATGGCAATGACCACAACAAAATCAATTTAAGTTATGGCAATGACCACAACAAAGTCAATTTAAGTCATTCTCAAAGAACTTTATTGGAATGATTCAAGAAAATATTAAAAATTTCACAATTCCTTCCTAAAAATATAATCCGAGAATATGATATAGATAGAAATATGTGTTCCACAAATTTTTCATCATCTCTGAACTAGTTATCCACTAAAATCACAAAATTAAAAATATTTTTGTAAAAGATTTCCAAAATAATTTTTTTATTTTTTTTAATTGATTCAAAAGAAACAAATCGTTTTGTGTTTTTCATTTTTAAATCAAAAAAAATCTCAAAAGAGGTTCAAATGACATATATTTAATGAAATACGTAATTATTTATGTGTAAAAAACAATCTAAGACTAGAAAACAACTCATACAAAAAATAGAAAAATAATCAACTATAAGCACACTTATTCTATAGAGAGAAATAAACAATTCACTTGTGAGGTTAAAACTCTTTACCGACTACGGGTTTTTAAATTTGTGTATCCAAGGGAACAAGGTAATAACCATCACACCTACTAACAGATTGATAAACCAAATAAAATTTCCTATCCCAAGTAGATATAATAATAGAAACACGAGGTTTGGTAATTAGTTATGTTATAGACCTTTGTACCATGGTCTTAGTGTTTGGACCTACAAACTCCATACCTTTATCCACATTATTGACTTCACTAATGATGGTCCTAATTCTTTTACCACTATGGTTCGACTCCAGTCTATGACAGAGAAACGATTGGTTTTAAAATCCCTAAAAACTATCCTATGATCAGAAAAAGTCTTTAAGGTGACTTTTCCCATGGAAATATGTGCAAATTTGGGATTTTAGGGTGCTTACCTTTTTTGACTTAGGAGTGTTCCTAGGTAGGGTACATATAAGAGTATTTTTTACCTTTTGACAAAAATATTATTGGCTTTGGAAGTAAACCCTTTCAAGTGGTCATAGTCAAGTCCAGTCTTGCCATTCAAGAATCAAGATGATGTAAGGATTATTTTCCTTAACTTCTAGGATTTCCCTTTGAGGCAAACCTTCACATTTTTAAACACATCCAGGTCTTTATTTAGCTTAACATTTTCATTCTCTAGCAATCTTTGAGTCCGGGAAGACTTAAGAAGCGCATTATTTAGGCTAATGACCTTCTTATTCAAAATAGCACGCTCAACATTCCCATTTTGAGATTCTTAACAAGAGTATATTCATGAGCCTTGAATTGGAAGGAAAGTGTCTTACCCTCTTTCGTGGCGCAAATCTCATCCCTACACTTATTAATGGGAGTTAAGAACATAAGATTCTCTTTTTATATCTTGAGGGATATAGTAAGAAGATTGGGAAACTCCTTTACTATATTAACATCCTTTATACATTAGGAGTTACTAGATTAGGAACATAGGCCACTATCATCAACCTTGTCTTGAATAAGGGAATATTTAGGACTAAACATGTATCAAGATGGTGGTGAATGCGATGAAATTACCTTCAATGGAAGACTCACCCATGGAGCTTGAGTCACTATCACTAGGAGTGGCATTAAACTTCTTCTTTCCCTTACACTTTCCTTTAATGGCACTTTAAAATGACTTCTGACCAACATTTTAACACTTAAAGCATCTCCTCGAATCCTTTTCTACCTCACAATTTTTCCTCCTTCGATTCCTTAAAGATTTTCTTTCCTTATTGACACTATTTTAACCAAACCTTTTAGGCATATCAAATTAATTACGTTTGATAAATTTCTTCCATTTCTTAGCTAATTTGGTTAAATCTTCTTCTTTACTACTATTCATTTATGAATCAGAAGATTAAGCCTTATGGGATTTAAAACAATTCCACCCCCTTGAGCAGATAGTTTTTTAAATAAAAGGTCTAGATAGATAATATAATTCCCTCTAACTTCGTGTTATATATATCTCATACGACTTTTAAGATTGAGACATGATAAAGTAACCTAGGTAGCAATAACCAAAGGACTCCCTAACCTCCCTAGAATTAGGAATCTTCTCACCCAAACTAAAGTGAGAATTCACAATATCAGTGATTTTAGCATAAAACTCATCAAAGGTAATATTTTTATCATATTCAACCACTCGAATTAGTTGGTAAGATATTAGATCTTCGAGACCTAAAAGGTATCGGTATCTTCATGGGTGACTAGTAGAATATCCCATCCATATTAAGATGTAGTACAAGTAGAGATCTAATGAAACTCTTCTTGGGTGAGTCCACCATATAAAATCACATTTAATCCCCATAGCTTATAGTTGGATAGATTATTTTCATCCTTAGTCTAGAATACCTCAAGTTTAATGACATTAGCATCCACTACATTGGTTATTCTGTGTTTCCACCCCTGACTACGGTTAACAAAACACTTTCATCTTGGGACTTTAGGAAAATATCATATGAGCTTTCCAATAAGAGTATTTGCTACCATCAAACATGGGTGGATATGTGATCGACTTATTGAGGTTCTATTCTAAATTCATGTTTATGACGTTTATTGTTCAATAAATGTGCGATGTTCTTTTTGAAATAAGAATCATGTTTCTGAGAATGACTTCTATTTGTTCTAAATATATTGTATGAATGTCAATCAATTGGACTTAGTAGGAATTCTATTTTTTTGGGTTTGACATGATCACAGAAGATCAGAATTACGATTCTAGTATAATTTTACAGTTCACAACATAGATAGGGGGTTGATATAATATCGATAAAATTGCGTGTACATTTTTAGCAGTTTATCTTAAATAGGGGAACTTGTATCATGGTTCAGGAATTTGTATCATAGTTTAATCATGATTGTATCAAATCTTTAAATTTGTATTGGATAAGACCACTAGTGATATTCTAGTCTAGGTAATGACTTGAGAGTGAGATCTCTCAATCCTATTGGATTATTTATATAATTTAGTGTCCAGCACACACAATTTTATCTTATTACCTTAATAAAGAAACTAGGCGATAAAGTAGATAAAATAAGCATGCAAAGTGACAAGGCAGGTTCAAGAAAAATCCCATGAGGAAAAAACCTTTTATTCACTTTATAAAATTTACAGATCGCAACTTATAAATTCTATAAATGAATCTAATATGATCCTCTCAAGGACCACAAAGCCTCAACTTTCCTTCAATAATGATCCTCGCAAGAATCACAAGAACCTCAATTCTCCATCTGCAATAGTGAATACCCTCGGGTTTCACAATTCAGACATGGAGATGCCTTCTCCACAAAGGTTGTGTATGTTAGATACAAACTATAGGTTTAAACTTTATTCACTCAAATATGTCTTAGGGATGTGAATTGTGAATCAAAAAGGTTTTCTCAAAACAAAAGGTTGAGGACTTTTGCAAAGGATATGTAGAAATGGATCCGGCAAAAGTCTTAACGAAAATGAACACGAAACATGTATTTGTAGGATGAATACAAATTTCGAGGCGGCAGACTTGTTCGAACGAAAAACCAAAAGAACTTCATTAGCACGAAAACGTAATCTCTTTTGAATGAGTTTCGAACGACATGAAATAATATGCCCTCGTGAGATGTTCGATCGATGTAAACTTTAAACTAGAAACCAATCTCAGTTGAACGAGATTTGCGCACTTTAAACATTTTTAAATCCAGAAAAATTGCCTCGAGTTTAAATAAAAAAACAAGTTTCTAGTTTTAATAAAAATGAACATCCCAAAATAAATTCAACGAATAAATTTAAACTTAATCGCATTATACCTTCATGATATGGAGATGCTTGAAAATTGGAGATGTTGGATCTTGGACTTCCTGTTAGCTCGAATCAAATGGTAGCGGAATATGCCAAAAACTAATGTAAGCCTAAGCTATTTCAATAATGAGAGAAAATTTGCTCTTACAAATCTCCCCTTTTTTTGGCTATTCCAGTACAAACATAAAACCGAAATCCAAATTACAAATAAATCCACTAAGACAAATACAATATCTTAATAGCCTCTCAAATCCTAAAATGGATAGGTACAAGAATAGATGTTTACAAAATAAAGTCTTAAAATATCCACTTGATCTTTGACTTCTCTTCAGCACTTTGTATTCATTGCATGTAATACAAATATAATCTTTCAAAAGTACCTACACACATGAAACAAAGAAAATACCCCTTATGCATCGAGTTTGACATATACAAAAAATCATAAAATTCTCCCCCATAAATCAAACTGATGTAGATCTCCCCCGTAATTTGTTCTCCCTCTTTTATTTTATCTGAAATAGACAGGGAGTAGAAACCAAACATGCACTGATAATATCAAAGGCTCCCCAAACTATTTTTGAATTTATTTAATTTTAAGGATAATTTTTTTTACAAATGCAACACACTGTGGAGAAACACAAAGTAATCGAATCATGGAAATAGAATGTAGGGGTGTGAGCACATTCTATAAGTTAATAAATATAGAAAAACAAAACAGATGTGTACAAAGGAATGAGACACCATGAAGAAAAGATCTCAAATTCTACCTTAGGTGAAAACATGGTGTACTCAAGTGAAATCGACTTAACATATTTAACTAATCAAGATCGTAAATGATTTTCACACCAATAATTCCCAAAACTATGTAATGCTTTTACAAAAAATTAATGTACGTGCAAACCCATTGATCTTCGACTTAACTCCCTCAAAACCCATATATAAACATTTTTCTCTAAATTCTTTTTGAAGAAATCAAAGATCATATGTAGCGAAGCATAATTGTTCAAACAAATGGCATGCCACTTCTATTTTTATTTGACTTTAATCTTTTAGGCTCTTTTCTCTTTGCAAATGGTGGATTTCTATGATATACCTAAGTATAACCTCACCCATAGACGGATTTAACTCGGCCAAAGTCAACCTCCTGGAAACCATCATACAAGGCATATTATGACTCAGCCTAGGGACCCAACATGAGATAACTTGTCCTCGGACTTAATGTATAATGAAAACATCAGTTACCTCAACTATTTTTCATGTACCTTCAGCTTCATCTCTGATTAGGAGGCCGAATTTCCTTTTGAGATTCAACTCAACACCAACCACCATTCCGTTAAAGGACTGACTCTACATGTCGGCCTCGACTTGGACCAGCACGACCGATAGTTAAAAATTGGCAGAGCGTGTGGGATTGGGCACACATGGAAGTATGCAAGTGGGTTATAGCTAAATGACCCATGTGGATAAACCGTTATGTCAAGATCTTTTCCTCACGTGAGGGCATATTCCATCATCATGATCTACTTATGCCAGGGACAGGTGTCCACACCCTATTAGAGGCTTCTTCATGCACATGTACCTGGGGGTACATTTCACACCCCCAGCACTATATAAACCCATCTTCTTCCCTAGAAGAAGGGATCTAAAAATAAAAAAAAACCTAGCTAAACTCTATCTCATTCACTGTAGAGAGAGAAAGCTTGAGAGTTGTGTATTTCAGGCCATTAGTGCCTCATTTCTAGTGGAAAACCATGTTCATTCGCATATTAGCGTAGGCTGATATAGCTGAACCATTTAATTTCCACTGTCTTTCCTATTTTCCTCATAACCTTCTCATATTTACATTAGTGTGTTATTATATACATCCTTATAGTTGTGTGTGCTTGAGCTTGAGCTTGAGCTGCTGATATAAATTCAAATGGTGACTTTATAGCGGCATCCTTTCACACAAGGTCAACATGTCTTTTCCAGCCTGATTTCATTGCATAAAATATACCACATATATCGGATAGAAGATTTTTTTATATTTTTCAATCCGGGGAATGGTTCTTACATGCATTACTTTTATTATCTCGTTTTTCACATTTGGTTCATTTTAAAAGTAGGATTGATATGAAAACACTATAATCAACATGTGATAGTTAAGTGAAACATTCAAATAAGTTTGTGCTCATGTGCATTAAAGATGAAAAGGGGTCAAACTTGTAGTAAGGTATCATTATATCACATCTTAATGACTCCACATATTATAAAGCACAATAATGAAATGATGTCATGTATAAAAACACTACTAAATAGTCACATGAGGATGTCAATAATTTTATCAAAATAAAATCTTTTTGTATTTTTCAACTTTTCTTAAAAAAAATCAATTTTTTTTTGTATTTTTCCCAATTTTTTCAATAAAAGCAAAACTCTTTTTGGATTTTTGAAAAATATATAAAATTGAAAAATATAAGTGCACCGATAGTACAATCTAGAAATAGACATGAATGATATAAACATGAAAAGAATCATATGCTAGAAACAAGTCTCAGCCTCAATAATTAGGCCTAGAGAAGTTTTCAAAAGGAGATGACATCCTATGAAAAGCATCCATCAAATCTTGTGTAGTCTTGACCAAATACTCTATTTTCTTTCGAAAGCTCTCAAAATCTCTCATGTGATGTAAGGGAGCATGTAGAGTAGCATGTGTGGGATTGCATACATAAACTCGTGTAGTAGCATATCGTAAAAGATACCTATGTGACACTCTACCTAACTTAAAGCGAAAATTCTCTAAGGTGACCTCTTTGCTTGCAATGGTAACAAGCATATACGGGTTTAGGTCCTCCTCTCTCAAAATGTCCAGGGAATTCTCTCCTACGTGGATTCGGATGCCTAGGTAGGTTAGGTATAGGGCTATATGGATCTAACACAAACTCGAGAATCGGCTTGGATGCTAATAGGGAAGTGGATGCACCGTCATAACCTATTCCTAGATTCTCAACATTACCCAAAGCAGGATCGAAGATCATTTTTTGTACCTTCTTAGATGTGTCCTCTAAAGTTACCTTGAACTTTAGGACAGGTTCGAGATCTCTCTCGAGTTGGGATACACGGGCCTTAAGTTTCTCATGAGTGTCTAATGAAGAATGAATATCTCCCCTAAGACTAGCCACAATTTTGGTCAAATCACTCTTTTCTCGCCCTAAGACGATCAACTGATCACATAAAGAAACCTTCACCTTCTCGAGTTAACTCGCCGACGCCTTAGACACCCTCAAAACTTCTAACTCTCTCTATGAATCTAACACCCTAAGACTTAAATATTTGTTCAACTTTTTATTTTTCAACGTCTCAGTGTACAAATCACTAAACTCTTATTATAGATCACCTTATCCCTCACTCAAAATACCATCCTCACTCTCACTATGTCCCGATTGAGTTAAAACATTATCGATGCTCTCACATTTAGATATTTCCTCATCATCGTGGGACAAACTACTATTGCTAACGTGACTAGCCATGAAAGTAACACAATTTTCATGTGGTGATTTGTCCCCCTGAATCAACCGACTCGATGTCACTATCGCTAAGAGTGGCTTTATTTGCATAGTGGGACACTCATGTGACTTGTGCCCTAGACCTTCGCACTCAAAACACCTTATATCTTCCTCTTTCTCACCGATATCCTTGACCTCATTCGTATTTTTATTTTTCTCAAAAATCTTTTTATTGGAAGAATTATTTTTGGAAAATTTGAGAAACTATTAAAAAAAAATCGCAAATAAGGCCAAGTCATCAAAATCGCACTCACCCTCAGATTCGGACTCATAAACTATCTCTTTCTTCTTTTATTTAGTTTGAGTCTTTAGAGCTACCCTTATATCCTTAGGTTTAATGGTCTTATGGAAAATATTTATCTCGTAAGTCTAAAGGTCTCATACGAGTTCTTCTAACCTAAGTGTGTCAAAAATCCTTAATGAGTTAAGTACGATAACCTTAGGAATAAAACGAGAGGGGAGTGACCTCAAAATCTTTTTCACAACTCTCGTTTCTGAAATTTTCTCACCCAAATTAATACTCAAATTAACAATGTTCGATAAATGCGCATAAAACTTATCGAATGAATCGGACCCTAACATAGTGATGATCACAAATTGGGTGGTCAAATTTGGAAGCTTTGACAATTTTCACATCGTCGGTTCCCTTATAAGTGAGTTGGAGGATATCCCATGCTTCGTTAGATATAGTGTACGTCATGATGCGTTGAAACTCGTCTGGGGTGATGGATGCAGAAATAGTACTAAGTCTATGAGAATTAAAAAACTCCACTTAAATTCCTCATCAGTCCAGGAAGAAACATGTTTAAGATTTGTGCCATCATCAAGAGTGACAGTGGGAGGAGTCCACCATCTTTCACAAACTAACCAGACTCTCTCATCTATGGCTTTTCAAATAGACCTCATCCTATCCTTCCAGTATGTATAATTAATACCATCAAAGATGGGAACTCGATTATACAAATTATTCATTAAAACCCTACTTTTCAAAGATTAACAATTAATCAAAAAAATATATATCAATGGAAAAAAATTGCGAAAAAATGATCACACAGTATTTTTGTGTAACCGGTTATGATACCAATTTGAGAGTTCACTTTCTCGATCTTAATGGATGATTTATATAATTTAGTGTGCGACACACACAAGTCCAAATTTTATCTAATTAATTATTCAACTAGGTGATAAAGCAGATATAATAAGCATGCAAAGTGGCAAGGCAGCTTCAGGAAAAATACCCTCATGGAAAAACCTTTTATTCGATTTATAAAATTTACAAATCACAACTTACAAATTCTATAAGGGAATCTACTATGATCCTCTCAAGGACCACAAAGTCCCAGCTTTCCTTCAGCAATGATCCTCATAAGAATCACAAGAACCGCAGTCCTCCATCTTCAGCAGTGAATACCCTAAGGTTTCATAAGTCATCCATGGAGATTACTTTGACACAATTGTTGTGTATGAAAGATACTAACTATAGGCTTTAAACCTGATTCACTCAAATATATATTAGGGATGTGATTTGTGAATCAAAAAGGTTTTCTCAAAACAAAAGGTTGAAAACTTTTGCAAAGGATATGCAAAAATGAATATGGCAAAAGTTTTGACGAAAACAAATACAAAATAAGTATTTATAGGACGAACACATATTTTGAGACGGCATAGTCGTTCAAACGAAAAACCTGTCCCATTTGAACAAGAAAAGAACTTCATTAGAATGACAACAAGGTCATTAGAATGAAACCTTAATCTCATTTCAACGAGATTCAAATGAGATTCGAACGATTCAAAACAGTATACCCTCGTGAGAAGTTTGATCAAAGTAAACTTTAAACGAGAAACTAATCTCGTTTGAATGAGATTCACATCTCGTTTGAACGAGATGCGCGTACTCTAAACATTATCATGTTTCCAGTTTTGATAAAAGAAATATCCCTAAATAAAATCAAGGAACAAATTTAAACTTAATAGCATTATACCTTCCTGTTGGAGATGATTTAAAGTTGGATATGTTGGATCTTAGACTTCGTGTTGGCTCGAATCAAATGGTAGCGGAATATGCCAAAGACTAATGTAAGCCTAAGATATTTGAGCAATGTGAGAAAATATGCTCTTACATGACTAGATTAGATTTGAAAAATCTCAGAAAGTTTGCGAAGGGTGTATATAATCTCAATTCTCGTGATTATGCAAATTACAATATTCACATAATTATTGATTTGATTGTTTTTGGTTATATTTAATTTATTGAGTCTAAATCTCAGCAAGTTGGTTAATTATTATGTATGTCAGATATCGCATTATAGAAAAATTCACTTTTGGAGATATCCTAGATTGTGATACCCCCTTGATAACTTATAAGTTTTGATTATACAAGTAAACTAGGTAGATGTATTTTATAATTATCCGGTAGATGATCAAATAAGTTATGTTTGAGAAAAAATAATAAATAAAATGTTGCTGAAAATCGATTAACGGCGATTCATTTTTCACAAAACATGTATTGTTGTTTTATGCGGGAAATCTTATTATGTGCTATATATGTTTGCAAAAAGGCCTCTATATTGGAGTAATTCTAAGATAATTTAATTAGAGTGCAATTGCAATTATTGAGTTGAATTAATTACAATTAAATAGAGAAGAAAATATATCGCGCAGTGTGATATGAGTTTTTTATATTTGTTTGGAAGACAGTTTAATTATTCTCCTTGGGTCCCTATCATAGTCTATTTATACTGTAGCAAGCCCAAAATTCTCTAGAAACCATGTTTGGCCCAAGCCCACTTCATGTACCCATACATGGTAAATGAAATGGGTTTCAGATGCATAAGATATTCCTAAGTGTTAGATAAGGAGAGGAAAACACTATTCATATTTTTATGAAGGGATGAGGAGATATAATGTGATTTCTCTCATATTTCACTAAGATTTTATCTCTGAGTGTGACCACACACAATCATGATTTGGATAGATCATATGCTAGAGGTTGTATGGATTATTTCACATCTAAGGAAGTATTTAGATTTGGAAGAAGAGCAAAATTATCATCTTCCTCATTAAATCTTTTTCTTATATCGGATACCGTACAAGATTTGCAAAGGTATCGTGATTCGAACCCTAGATTTATTATTTAGATACAGTTGTTTTTGTTCAGTTGATGAAATGGGATCCATCAAATTCTTGAGGTAGAGAAGTTTTTTATAATGTTAATCCCCAAAAGTTGGTATCGTAGCCCGATTATAGATTGATCGTGTTTTAGAAAGATCTATGTTGTCCACTATGAAACCCTAGTTTTGCATGTTATAGGTATATACATGTTTATATAAGATATCGTACCAACATGGTATAGTAGGATTTTAATGTTTATATTCCTTCCATCACGATAAAATGAATGTTGATTTATGTGACAATAATTTATTCATAGTTAGTTTCTTCGACGATCCAATTTGGTTGTCATAATTACATACTTCTTAATTATTATATAAATCGACCTATTTAGAGGATTTTATAAGGATATGTACTAGTTTTTACTTGTTACAATCCTATATTTATATGGGGTTTGCTCATGGGTAAAGTTACATGGACTTTGGTGAAGTTCTGCTCAGTTTAGAGGCTTTTTTTAATGTTTTTTTCAAAGTTAACACGGAGATGAAAATGACAGAACCTGATTCATTGACCAGGGTAGTGATTCATTGAGTATGGATACCCGATTCATTCAATTTTAACTGCTAGGATATTTTTCATATTTTCATTATGATTTTTTTGTTACGATCATTCTCGAACCTAAAGAGGAGTATATGTAGAGATCCAATTCTATCAATAAATCTAGTTTATTAAGAAGTATACTTTAAAGAGGGGTATTGAGAAAACACGTGTGGGGACTTATATGGATTCACCTATATCTTAGGCTAACCACTTAAATCCACTTATTACTAAATCTTATCTTGATTTAATTTAAAGTGAACATGTAAGATAAATTGTGAAGCCAAATTCCTGACCAAATCAGAAAGAAGAAGAAATTGAGGAAAAATCCCTTTTACAGAAAACCTTTAATTCAACATTATATCAGAATTGACAGACACAAGATGACTTACGGACTACTTAGAGATCAACTAAGTATAATGCGAAGATGTCTTCAAATCTTTAAAAAAAAAAATCCAGTCTAGAATTGCCCACAAGAAGCAGATCTTCCATCAGTATCCACGGATTAGCCTTAGGAATAAGCGATCCCCTTATTATTCAGCAGTAGAGCCTTGACTCCACAAATTAGCAGTAGATAAAATCTCTACAAGGGTTTAGAATTTTGGAATGTGTTAATCTTGATTTGGAAAAGTGATCTTTAAAGATCTAAATGGTTTGGATGGAAAAAATATAGAGTTTGATCATAAAAATATTTCTAAAAAAGCTTCTTAAAAGTCTAATTTCGTATCTCTATTTATAGGGAAAGTTTTGCGAAAAGATTGGGATTAAAGATTTGGAAAAGATTTAATGAAAAATAAAAAATACGCATACTCGCTCGAATGAACTGCTACCTCGTTCGAATGATGTAATGATCTCATTCGAACGACTTCCAATGAAACTTCGAACGACATTCTAGAACCAACCAAAAAGGCAACGTTCCAGATCTCGTTCAATCGTGGGAATTTCGTTCAAACGAACGACCCAATATCGTTTGAATGACAAGCCAAGTCGTTTAAACAAGTTGGAGAGATTTTCAAAAAATGTTTAAAAGTCGTTTTAAAAAATTTTTGAAAACTTTTAAATGCAAACTCTTTTAAAACAACGCCTGTATATTTAAAGCTTTACTAAGCCACATCATAACTTTTCCTGGGTAGTTGTGACAAATGATCTTCAATCTTTATTAATATCACCAATGTTTCTCCTCTTTAAAAACTTAAGAATGATCATGAAGGTGAAATGGGGTGTAACGGGATAAGGCATATAAAAATAAAATGAGCAATTATAAATTTTTCTTTTACAAATCTCCCCCTTTGGCTATTCTACTACTAAACGTAAACCGAAACCAAATTGACCCCTAAGAATAATACAAGTAATGTCCTCTCAAATTAAGAAACAGAAACGCATAAATTGTATAAGTCTTCAATTGAAAGTCTTCATCCGATATGGTCTATGAAATTACCTTCAACGATAAATGACCTACACACATGAGACAAAAGAAATACCGTGATGCGTATGAATTTAAAGAAAAAATAAATAAACTCATGCTCAATTTGTTTTCCCCCTTTTTATTCATATTAGATAAAGGGTTAAACATTAATCATGAATAAAAAGCACCGCATAAATCCAATAGAAATAACTATTTTTGAAAATTTCCAATTTTTTCAAGTATAAAAACAAGTATATGTATAAAAAGTAGATGTAGGTACAAATACATTACACCATGGAATAACACTAAAGTATCCGAATCATGAAAGAGAAATACAATTGCGTGAACATTTTCCATATGCAAATCAACATATCTCTTCATAGCATAGGTGCACGAAGTCAATGAGATACTTTTAAGGAAAGATTTTAATCTCAACCTTACATGTAAGAGTGTTGAACAAAATGAAATTGGTTCGACTTATGCAACATGTCATGAATTTAAATGCTTCTCAAATCAATAATGCCAATCAATTTAATGCTTTTTAAGAGAGTTCGTTGTGCAAACCCATTGATCTTATACTATATAGCACCCTTAAAATCTCACATATTTAAGTATTCACTCTCAAAATTTTGAAAATATCATAATGCTCATATATAGCGAAGCATAAAGGAAAAGAAATACGGCCTTGGGACTTCTGTTTTTATGTGTCGTTAATTTCTTAGGATCTTTTGCAAATGACGGCTTTTAACACAGAGTATTTTTTCTTTCGTAGCCCCTTTCCATTTCTTAACATATAAAAAAAATTGGAGAAACAAAATTTGAAATAAAGGTGACAAAAAGTCTAGCATGAAAAAAGTAATAAGCAATGAACAATAAAATGATAGCCATGCGTTATTAAGCATGCTAAATAAACGAAGCCATGTCTCAAAATACCATGAAAAATCACGTTAATTGATGGAATGTAGGGGTGGTTCGAACATCTTAAATTCACAACCATATATGGTGAAAAATGAAAAAAAAAATCTTCTTTTCTTTTTTCATTTTTTTTATCAAAAATAAAATATTTTTGGAATTTTTCAAACTTTTTCTTAAAAACTAAAAATCTTTTTGGATTTTTCAAGATTTTCAAAATAAAAGCATGTATAAACATAGAAATACAATATAACTACAATCTAGAAATAGGTATAAATGATATGAACATGATAATTGCCCTATACTAGATAAAGTACCAGAACTCAATCAACGGAATAAATACCCAAAGATTTCCTAAGATTATCGAATTCAAGTGCATCTAAAGGTTTCGTAAAAACATCGGCTAATTTGTGTTCGATGCTCACAAAGCTCAAGGACCCGATAATCTTCTCAGCGAGATCACGAATGAAATGCTCACGTATCCTAATGTGCTTCGTGGAGGAATGTTGAACTAGATTACGGGATAAATAACATTTACTTCGTCCATAAGAGTTGTTTATTCAACAACTCCCGGTGTCTATATGCTAGGACTATACCGTGAGAATAGAAATGGAATTGTCCTTCTTGCTCAACCAGGTGAAAATAGCACTTCCAAAATGAAAACACCCGTCGAGGTGCTCTTATTATTCATTGCTTTGTTTCTTTCGTATCATCAAATATATTTTGGTGACGCTTGGTAACACGCAAAAACACCAATGTTAAAGGCAATGCCAAGGAGACTAGTGGCCAAGTAGAGAAGACTATCTATCATGCTCCTATAAAGGTTTTGATCTACGTCCTTGCCTAAAATGTCTTCCCTAAGATTACTTGTTATATTCATTGGGGTGTGTGAGTGTTTAGCGGAGTCTAAACCAAACTTTTTCACTAGGTCCCTAATAGATTTGGATTGAGATATGAATATCACATCCTCAGGTTGACGCACTTGGAGACCTAAGAAGAACATAAGCTCACTAACCATGCTCATCTCAAATCCACATAGACTTGTGCAATTAATATATCACAACTCTATCCTCACAAATAACGTCGTATCCTTTCTTCCTCTCTTGAATCCACGATCTAAGAGATAAGAAGTGATCCTCTTTTACGAAGCATGGGGTTCTTTCTTTAAACCATACAAGGCCTTCATGAGATAAAAGACGTATCTAGGGTGGTTTGGGTGGTCGAACCCCTTTGGTTGTTCCACGTGCACTTCCTCATGTATAATGCCGTTAAGGAAGGAACTATTGACATCCATTTAGTATAAATTGAATCATAGATGACATTGTATATCGATTAGTAAATGGATAGACTCAAGTCTAGCAACGGGTGAGAATGTCTCGTCAAAGTTTACACCCTCAATCTGTGTGTAGCCTTCAGCGACTAACCTAGGCTTATAGCGAATTATGGTACCATTATCATCCATCCTATTCTTGTAAATCCACTTGATACCAATCACATTAGTGTCGTCAGGTCGGTGGACTAACTCCCTGACGTCGTTCTTGAAAATTCGAAGCAATTGATCTTACGTAGTGGATATCCAATTCTAGTCCTTGAGTGATTCTTTCACATTCTTATGCTCTACTATGGAGGTCTAGCAAAAGTATCTAACCACATTCTCAAGTTGAGTGTGAGTCTTGACACCTAGAGTGGGTTCACCAAGTATAATCGAAGGGTCATGAGTCCCTTGAACCTAAAAGGGTGGGTCCTCTAAATTAAAATCGGGGTCCACTAGGTTAGTATAAGGAATGATGAGATCATCACCTTCGGCTACACCATTCTTGCTCTTAGGGTTAGGGTCGATAGACGGCGGCGGTTCTTCATTTCTGACCGTGATGTTTATTGACTCTATATCCTTAGATCTTATAAGGTGAAACACCCTATAAGCCCTACTCGACGATGAAAAACCTAAAAATATCCCCTCAGGAGTCAAACTTTCCTAAGTGCTCTCTATCTCTCTGAATATATCAATGACTCCTAAACACTCAAAAATATGATTGGTTGGGTTTCTTCATTATTCATAATTCATATGGTGTGTGTAACTTGCGTGGACGAAGATATACCCGATTCATTATATGGCATGAGCTACTAATCTTCTCATCCAAAAAATGTCTAGGAACATTTTTCCAAAGAAGCATGGATCTAGAAAATTCTTGAATCATCTAGTTCTTCCTCTCCACTATCCCATTTTATTAAGGAGTACAGATGACATAAAACTCGTGTTTTCCACTCCATCACAATAGAAATCCAAACTGACTTTTTTAAATTTAGTGTCGTTATCGCTATGCATCCAATTAAAAATGATACTGTGTTGGTTTTGTAAGACACAACAATTGGTTATTAGGAACTCAACCGCTTCTAAATTTTCTATAAGAAACCACACGACAGTATATCTTGAAAAGTCATCAACCATCACGAGAATGTATCTCTTACCACTTATGCTCTCCGTATGAGTAGGAACCACAAAATTCATATGTATCAACTTCAATAAATGAGTGGTGGTAATGGTATTCAAATTTTTATGGGGACTTTGAATTTGTTTTCCTTATTATCAAGGACCACAAACCGAGGAAGTTGGTTTCCCAAGAGATGATAAGCCATGAACTAGGTATTTCTTCATTAATTTTTCTAGATATCTAAAGTTCACATGACTTAGTTGTTTATATCAAAGGTCCATATAGGAGACCATGGCATTGTTTCACACAAAGGGGGACGTAGTAATGATCCTATAACAATTATAATCGATCCTCACTCCTTGTAGTAATAGTTCACCTTATTGATCATATACATTACACTCGAACCGATCAAACCCTACTTCAAAATTTGTGTCGTATAGTTGTCTTATGTTAATTAAGTTCTCTTTTAACCCTTCTACGTACAACAAATTGTCTATCTTAAGAAATCTAGATATCTTAACACAACCACATCCGAAAATTCTAGCCCCACTCCAGTCTTTAAAGGTGACTTTGCCTTCCTTGCAATCCACAAGATCGATAAAATACGAGTTGTCACTAGTCATGTGCCTAGAGAACCCACTATCAAAACACCACAAGGAAGTATCTTTAACTTTAAGAGAAACATAAACAACAAGGGCTTTGTCATCTTTTATAGGTACCTAAGTGGAGGTAACCTTTTGTTTGCCATTATTGTTAGTGGATTTAGTCATAGAATTAGAAGCGTTCTCAAAAAGCATAGACTTCTTTTGAACTTCTTACATTAAGCTTTGATTAGTGGCGACTAGGAGCTCAACTTGATCTCCAAGACTAGCAAAATTTTTATAGTGGTGCACGGGAGTATGTGTCCATTGAGTTCTTCCTAACTTTTAGCAAAATTCCCTAAGGTGACCTCTCATTTTGCAATGGGTGCAAACATAGACTTATTTGGGTAGACCTTGGTGAGCTCGTTTAGGTTTAACTCTCTTTGATGGTCTAGGACAAGGCCCATAAGTATCTATGACAAATTTAAGAATCGATTCCAGTACGACATGGGAAATGGATGCACCGTATCTATTCCTTACCTCCCCCAAAACCTAAAGCGGGATCGAGGAACATATTTCCTACCTTCTTAGATGTGTATTTTATAGTAACCTTGACCTCTTGGGAACATCTGATATCTTTCTCAATTTGGGATAAAAGGGATTCAAGTTTCACAAGTTTATAATGAAGCTTGAAGATCTTTCGTAAGACTAGACACTTTATTGGTCAAGTCACTATTTTCATTCTCCACTAAAATAACTCTTTGTCTCAAAGAAACGCTCATCGAGGATTCACTCTCTCTCGAATCTTTCAACTCCTTCCCTAAAGTTAACACCCTAAGAGCTAAATGTTTATTTTTATTTTCCATTTTAAAGGACTCGACGTAAAGCTCGACGTAAGTGCATTAAAGGCTACTTTCTCCCCCACTCAAAACATCATCTCCCTCACTTGCTCTGGAATGATTAGACACACTATCAAGGTCATCATGTTTAGAATCTTCCTCATCTGTGTGAGGAGGTGTACTTGATGTAATAATATGGCTGGCGATGAACGCAGTGAAGTTACATCCATGCGGTGTTTCGTCTCCAAAATCCACCGACTCGACATTGCTATCACTAAGAGTGGCATTATAGGGAACTTTGATATTGTTCTATCTCTTTAGCCTCATATCATAGTTATGATCTTTCTAACCCTTACCCTTTCATTCATATCATCTCTCTTCATCTTTGTTAAGGTACTCTCTTCTCGCTTTTTCAAATTTTTTCTTGCCCGATTTAAAATCTTTATTTTTCTCAAAACTTTTATTTTCTTTAAATGAGTTTTTTTCTTACTTTGAGAATCCTTTTGAATTTTTTCTCAAAGTTGATAAGATTATCGAGATCAAAATCAAATTCAAATTCAAAAAAGACCTCCTCTTTCTTTCTAGATTGGGCTTTCATACAAATCCCCTTTTCTTTCGGATTTTGAATTTTGGAAACATATCGATTTCGTAAGTTTTAATGTCTCCTTCGAGTTCTTTTAACCTAAGCTTATCTAATATTCCCAACAAATTAAGGACCATTTCTTTATGGATAAATCAGGATGGTTGGGATCTCAAAATCCTTTTTACAACTCCCGTCTCAGGAATTCTCTCGACTAAATTAAGACTGGAATTGAATATATTAGAGAAATGTTCATAAAGCTCATCAAAAGTCTCAACTTCTAGCATAGTGATAGTTTCAAATTATGTGGTAAGATTTTTTTTTATCTTAGAAGCTTTCATAGCGTTGGCACCCTCGTGAGTGAGTTGGAGAGTACCCCACACTTCGTTAGATGTGGTACACGACATTATTCGACAAAACTCATCAAAATGATTGCATAAAAAATTATGATCAAGCCACAAGAGTTAGAATTACTCCATTTAAAATCATCATCTGTCTAAGCAGTGACTGATTTAAGACTTTCGACGTTGTCGTTAGTCACAGTGGGTGATGTCCACCTTCTTTCACAAACATGCTAGACTCTCCCATCAATCGACTTTAGTGACAACCTCATTCGAGCTTTCCAATATGCATAATTAGACCCATAAAAAATAGGTATCATATTATTCAAATTATTCAGATAATCCTAATTTAAAGATCACACAATAAATTAGTGTAACCAACTCAAATACCAATTTAAAAAAGCACGTGCGGGGACATATATGGATTTACTTGTGTGCTAAGCTAACCACAAAAAATCACATATTACAAAATTTGATCTTAATTTAATTTAAAATGAACATAAAATATGGATTATGAAGACAAATTCAAAAACAAATTAGAAAGAAGAAGAAATAGATGAAAAATCCCTTTCAGACAAAACCTTTAATTCAGCAATGTATCAGAATTGATAGACACAAGATGAATTTTATATTACTTAAAGATCCTCTAAGTATAACGTGGAGATATCTTCAAATCTTCAACAAAAAATGATACAGTCCAGTGCCACCCGCAGGAAGCAGATCTTCCATCGGTATCCACCGAACAACGTCATGAATATGTGATTCCCTTATTCTTTAGCAATTGACCCTCGACTCCATAAATCAAAAGTAGTGAAAATTTCTACAAGGGTTTAAAACTTTGGAATGTTTTCTTAATTTTAAAAAGTGATCTTCAAAGATCTAAGGGGCTTAGATGCAAAAATCATAGAGTTTGATCATAAAAAAAACTCTAAAAAGGCTTCTTAAAAAGTCCAATCCCCCATCTATATTTATAGGAAAAGTTTTTCTAGAGAGATAGGGATTAAATATTTAGAAAAGATTTAATGAAAGATAAAAAACACACGTACTCGTTCGAACGAACAGCTACCTCATTCGAACGATGTACCTGATAATGTTGGAACGACTTCTAATGAAACTTCAAAAGAGACATCCTAAAAGGCGACATTCCAATTCTCATTTGATCGTGGGAAGCTCATTGTAACGATCGCCCTAATCTCGTTCGAATGACATGCCAAGTCGTTCTAATGAGATGGTAGGATTTAAAAAAAAATCATTTTATAAACACATTGAAAACTTTTAAATGCAAACTCTTTTAAAATAACCCCTGGATATTTAAATCTTTACCAAACCACCTCATAACTCTTCTCGGGTAGTTGTAACAAACAATCTTCAATCTTTGATAATGTGACCGACATTTCTCCTCTTTGGAGACTTGAGAACAATCACGAAGGTTCAGTGGGGTTTAACGGGATAAAACAAATAAAATAAAATGAGCAATTTAAAGTTCTTCTCTTACATGTATTGCTCACGGAGAAAGTATACTTTAAATGGGATTCTTATTCTTGAAGAGTTTTCCTTCAAAGGGAACTTGTGACACCCCATAAAATCCATAAATAGATTGAACATGTATAATACAAAAAACACGTGAGTAAAATATAATTAGTGACATTCCCAGCATGAATAAAATGAATAAAAACTATATAAATGCAAACCATATGAGATAATGAAATACTGATTAACTAAAACCATTTTGATACCATCCAACTGATAATTGAATCAACTCCAACTCTCAAATATAATATGTATCTAAATATCACAATTCTCAACTATGAATAATAAATACATCTCCTATAAATGTATGACTCATGAAATCTAAAATCATATAACTGGCTGATAACTCAAAAGTAAATGAATACAAAACTATAAAGAAGCTAAAATGCTCGACACCTACAGCTTAGGAATGATAAATAGAAATGGTGTTGGAGAAACACTTCCAATGAATAGCTCAAGTCTACAGTAGAAAGTCTATAATGAGGATTAAACCTAGAAAGTCTATAGTTCTTAAGAATAGAACTACATTTGGCCACAATAAAAATAACACATCTTCCTCCCATTTTTAGTTGATTTTAAGTTATTTATATAACGTAAAACCAAACAACCTAAATAAACATGCGGTTATATTCCTAACTTGTATGAGGCTCATGTGATATAATTTCATCCTTTTAATTAAGTACTCTTTACTTTAACAATATTAAGTTTGTCTATTGTGTTAACAATATCTTACTAAATGTAATCTCTTACATTAACGTAATTCACTTACTAAAAATTATTCGATTACATTACGATCTCAACCTAATGTATTAGTCTTTAATATTCTCGAGTCACGGTTTAGTATCTACGTCTCAAGTAAATCTTATCATATTATTCCCAAGTCATAATCTTAAGTGTATACATTCTCTAATATAAAACATAATGCAGTACAATCATGTCAAGATATAATAGATAGAATATCACATAATCTAGAGCTTACGTGAGTATGATCAACCCACATAAAATCACATGGGTTATACTCATACCCACAATTAGAGATACAAAGGCCTATCCCTAACACCCTCAGGGATCACTCCTAACCACCATAACCTCAAAGTATAAACAAAAGGGAATCATTACGCCTTCCCCGCTAGTCTTATGGCCTCATACCCAAGACTTTTGAAAATGATACCCTCGTTTATCCCACTCTAGAGACGGGTACATCGGCAAGTATGATTGAGATAAATACGACCTAAGTAGAGACCATCTCAATCATATAGAATACCAGACGCATTCAATATTATAGGCGCCCCATCAAATCCCTCCTAGTAAGTCACCCACGAGCATATGCACACTCTCGATATGATTACGAATAAGTCAAGCACAACCCCTACACAATTGGGTTGTACATAAAATCTCTTATATTACAAGTTTATATGCATGTAAATTATAATCATTTATACACAATAGTAGATCGAAGTCATACGTCTTCATAGTATAGGTATCATCTCACCTAACGTTCATGGAATCACTCTAAAATAACCACTACCCTCTTCTTAGACTCCTCCCACAACCATGGGTGGTGGGAATCTCATTATCATCCCCTGGGTGGTGAGGAAGGTCCACTACTAGGAATTTTTTCTAAAGGGTGGTACAACAATATTTGGAGACAAATATAAGGGGGAGAGTTATATACCCTACATTGAAATAAATCAAGGGAGTTTTGACGGGTATCATGTTCTTCATGGTAAGGCCGATGGCCTTGAAAACATGTAGGAATAGAATGTTAGTTGAGCTCCCATTATCAGCTAATACCCTTCTCATATTCTCATTATCAATAATAACCATAATGACCAAAGTGTCATCTTGTGGAAGGGGGATCCTTCTAAGGTCAATATTATTAAAATATAATCTTGGCAACCTCTTTGGTGACTTATTTTGAAATATATATTGTTGATCTAAGATCCATTTTGGTGAATGCTCCTGAGATGAGCCTTTATTTTAGTAGATAAAAGTCCGCCACCTATAAATCCTCCTGAGATAGTATTTGACGTCAATCTAGGAGAAGTAATATTTGTTCCACTAAGCCTTGACATCATATTTGGCAAAAACTTCCTTGAGATACCCATGTTTCATAACTCATTCAATGGCCTCCTTTAGGTTTAAGTGATCATTGGTATTATGTCCCCCTGTTTTTTAGAGACCTCACTATCCTTGGTGGAGGCAAAAGCGCTTGTAACTCCAAGGTTAGGAAAACATACTCTATGTTGGTTATGAGAAGGATTAAGTGCATTGCTTTTAGAGGTTCGTTCTTCTTTCCCTCATTATTTTCCTTCTTAGCCTCTTAAGCCTTAGCAGACTCCGTTAAGCTTGAGAAGACCTATTTCATCTTCCCCTATTAATGGGAAGCCATTGTACGTCTAGTACTAATAGCATCCTAATTATTCATATATTTCTAAGCACTGTCCAGCAGACCAGTCATGGATCGGGGGCTCTCTTATTGAAAGACCTCAAAAAATATTTTTAAATGAGTACTGGGATGAAAGTTCCCACATAAATAGTGTCATTTAGATCATCAACCAAGAAGACTTCTTGGTTAAACCTCTTTTCATATTCCTTGAGAGTTTCTGCTGACTTCTATCAAAATGGAGTAAAAAAATGACTAGTTTCCTTATCTTATTAGCTATGATGTAGTGGTTGATAAAAGATCTTAATAGATCAATGAAGTGACTAATGGTTCCTAGTTTGATCTTAAAAAATAGTGCTTAGACATTCCCCTTGGAGTGGCGGGAAAATCTATGCACAAAACCTCGTCTGGGGTATCTTGGAGTCGTATGAAAGGACTGTCGTTTTTTAAATGGTCAATGGGATCTTTGAATTCATTAAAGTGCTCAATGTTAGGCATTTTCCACTTAGGGGGAAGAGTGTAATTTTGAACCTCATTGGACAAAGGAGACAGAGTCTTTTGGAAAGATAACTCTATGGTGTTTGGAATCTAAGTATTGTACTTGTTTAGGAAGTTCCCTAACCTATTTTGTATCTTTTCTATTTCATCATCATCGGGTCTTGCCATACTAGAACATCTATAAGACTAATCGTGGGGGAGTGATAAGTGTTCCCTGACTTGGATGGAAGTTACTAACCTCTAAGGGATTTGGGCCACACCTTTAAGATTGTTCTCTCTTTATAGTTGGGGGGTATGGTTTTCACTTGTCTCATTGTGTTCTGGTCCAACATGGTCCTCCACCACTAGGGGTAAAGAAAGCCTCCAAAGAACATCATCTAGCCGATCTTAGAGATCCTTCTAGTGAGTCTCTATGTCTTTCAAAGAGTGAGACAATTTGACATTTTTTGTCATATTGATGAGGAAAAAACATATTTTTGGTTATTTTTAATGGAATGATCATTCCCATATACAAAGAAAACTGATGGTGCTAGAAATCTCTTTAAATACCTTAGATCCAATAGGTTCTCCTCAGAAAACATTAGACCAGATAGTTGGAGGTGTGCCAAACTAAAAGATAATGGTATTTAATGGTTAATATAGTCAATTAAGGATCCTACATCCATAATGAATAGTTTTCTCTTTGTATTAATTTGTAAATAAGATTATCACAAGCTAGAGACTTATTGGTCTTTAGTCAAGTGGATCTAAGTTTTATAGTGTCTTCATCACTAGAAAGAGAGACATTTCGGAGTCACTTATGGGATCCTCAAGTGGTTTTTTATCTTAGTTTAGGACTCAACACAAAATACAAAGTATGATAGGATGGAAGTTGTCCAATGCTTCTTGAGCGTATTGCCAACAATGGGTTAACAAACTTTGAATGGTGAGATAACCAGGATAAATTTATTGTACCGTTGCTCTATTAATTTTATTATCATTTTTGGATGATCTTCAACCATTTACAAGTATTCAATATATAGGAAACTCATTGTAAATGGCATGTATGGACTGTAGTGGCACGGTCATAGTTACACTCAACCCTAACGGCTACAATAACACGATGTAGTGTTAGTGAAAGTTTTAAAGGTGGTGTAAGGTAGTAAATATCGGCATTAAATGCGGATTAGATCATCCAATTATAGTCTAGATAATTGGTGGGTATAGATAGAACATTGTAAGTACCTTTTACCTACCAAATAAATAAGTTGTGAGAGCTCTTTCGGGCATTTGAGGTATCCCAAGGTGGTTATGGTCACTTTGGGATAGTCCAAGCTTATACCCTTGGTGAGGGTGGAAGTTTACCGTTAAAGAAGAAGTTAGGAACTTGGTAGAGGTCATACCTCATTAGACTAAGTCTACCTGACTCGTATGAGGCTTGGTGTTGTTTATTCCGAGGTTTCTGAGCTTAGTATTCAAGGTCTGAATGCACAATTAAGTGCCTGGTTGTTTTGGGAGTATTTTTATGGCTTTGACCCATTGAAGGATCATCTATTATGGAAATCCTGGTCGCTAAGGACTAAAAGCTACTTGACGGAGGTCTCTGGTAGACTTTGGGACCTCATCCTCTATGTAAAGGAGAGAAAAATGCTAAAATTACTTAAAATATGCAAGGAGTTAAATGTTGTATCATAAATTCTTGTGACATTGGGATTCTATATTTTGAAGTTTTTTGGATTTTTCTTACTTGGTTTTATATGTATGGATTCAAATACGTAAATGATCTTTGGGTTAATTAGATTAGTATAAGAAGTTTATTTGGTATCTTAATGTGTTAGGTAATATGTTTGGTGGTTATTAAAAGAAATTATTTTGAGATACGATAGGATGGCTATGGAAAATCATGGATTGAGGAAGAAAAATGAATAGTGGGAGACTGGTTTAATGCACTTTAATTCTTGGGGGTTATAGTTTTACTTATGATATTTAAGTAAGTTGCAAGCCCTTTGGTAAATTTGGAATAAAAGAAAATGGGGGAGATATGGGTAAGGGTAATGATATGTCTTTTTCATTATACTTGGCTCTCTATCGAGTTATGAGTATTAAGTTATGCGGATTGGATAAACTATTTTTGGCATATGTGGTGAGTAGAACACACTTATTGATGTTGGTATTTTAAAGGTCATTTGGGAAATTTAAGTGAATGTAATGAGAGTAGATAGTTTTTAATATATGAGTGGGGATTAAGGTTAGAAACCATAGAATGTTGTAGGATTAGTTTAGCAACCATTTTCAATCGAGGACTGCTTGATTTAGTCAAAAGTTCATTAGGGAAGTTCCATTTTTAAATTTCATTTATGAGACATCTCACACCTGGAGTCTAGTGAATATTAGAAGTTGTGATCTTAGTAAGTGATGAGTGTGTAAATATTCTTGGTTTGATAATTGACAATGATGTTTTGATGGAAACGTGATTCCTCGGTATGGAACTAGGAGATAGTATTTGTTTTAAAGTCTCGATGATCACCTAATCTAGATAGAAGTGTATCACGGGGTTCCTTGTTTTGATTTTATTTATGAGAGATTATATGCATGGAGACTATAAAAGGTTAGGAGTTTGGATCCTAGGAATAAATAAATATATTATATTTATAAGTGGAGTAATAAATAAGTAAGTAATGTGTAATGGTATATTAGTAATTATGGTGAAGTTTAATTGAGGATAATGGATCAAAATGATTATATGGTTGTATACCGACATATAACACCTTATTTATTGTGCGCCATTGATAGTAATCAGATTTCACACGATGGAGCAAATTTTCATGTTTGTAGTGAAAGATGGTCCCACGTTAGAGAATGGTGGGTCTAGATTTTGAGGCACTTTTATTTGTGTGTCACACATGTTTTTTTAGCCCATGCAAGCATATGGTAGTGCCTAATTTATGTGATGAGATTTATTTATACGTACCGCGTGTTTTTGGGATGGCCCGGGAGAAGGGGAACATTGTGGATAGGGTTTGATTAATTAAAAGATTAATTAATTATAAAAAATAATGGTTTAATCAAAATGAATTGCGAGGTACCATTTTATAAATATCTCTACTATTATAAGTATTAATTGTTATTGTTATGCATGCTGGAGTAATTGCTTATGTTTGTACGATGAATTGTGGGTTACACTATCTTATGTGAAGGGCGTGAGATATGTCGGCTGTTTATAAAATCTGTCAGGATAAAGATATTATAATTGAGTTAGGATATTTATTAGTGGTTAATATGATATTTATTATATTATATGGAAAGTCGGTTATCTTAAGTAAAAATAATATATGCGAAAGATGCTACTAGTGGAATATGCAAATGGAAAGTGGTTAAAAAGGGTTCTAATGATTGTATGAGTTAATAAAGTACGTAGTTGTTAATATATGTTAATAACTACATAGTTCACAATACCTGTCATTACTTGATTAGTGGATGAATATGTTAGTAAATGAATAATCATTAAGATCCGCTTTAAATAGATAGTTGATTATACTCCTTTTGTAATGTGGACCATTATTTATTCTACACTATACCAAAAGATAGAATATGTCACCAAAATCCGGCGAGGTGTTGTCACGGTCAAGGACCCTGATAGAAAAATATGCATGTGCTGTCACGTTCATTAACTGTGACAAGACCGGGACAAGGTTGATCACGGTCCTTGATTGTGACAAGGATCCATGTGCATGATATAATTAACCATGTGCATGGAAACTTGTTTTCGTCACAGTCCTTGACTGTCACAAGCACCGTGACCAAAAAAATCTGGATTCCAGCCCTAAAACCCCTCATTCCCCCCCCCCTCCCCAAATTCATTATTTCCCTCCTCTCTCTCACCAACTCGTCTGCCTCTCTCTCCTAGGTAATAAACCAACCATTGTTTCACCTAAAAGGTATGATTTACACATTACTTTGATATATATATAAAGAGAGAGAGCGACTATCATACATACCAAGTAAACATATTTGCTGGCGTAAACCTATTTTTTTAAATATATGGTATTTAAACATTTCAAAGGACCCATATAAAAAAATGAGCTCAAAATAACTTTTTTTGCTATTTTAAAAAAAATCGTTCAAACTTTCACAGATTTTAAAGTGCTTTAAAAGCAGTGAAAGTTTTACTCGTTTTTTTAAAATCACAAAAACATGTTATTTTGAGTTTTTTTATTTTGGTCCCTTGAAATGTTAAAATACCATAAAAAACTAAACTCAAAAATAATTTTTATATTACTTTAAATTATTAGTATGTATACTTGGTATGTAAACTTAGTATGTACTAGAGTCTGTCAATATATATATATATATATATATATATATATATATATATATATATTTGTGTGTGTGTGTGTATGTGTGTGTGTGTGTGTGTGTGTGTGAGGGGGACTAAAATAATTCGATAGGCCCATCCTCGATTTCAGCTCACCAGTCCAGCAAGAGATAGGATGTGTTCACCCCAATTCAAATGATTAATTTTACACGTGTATTTAACATGTGCTTAAATACATCTTCATAAGCTCAAATCAGTTACCAATAATCTCGGAGAGATATTCAGGAACACTTCACGAGCTACACTCAAGATGGTAGAGTTACTTGTATAAATCAACTTATTAAACGTTATTATAAATATAAAAACTCGCCCCAGGGTCAAGGGAATGCAATTTTGTAATCTTGAAAGATAAACTAGTTAGAAAAACAGTAACCTCTCTATGAGCGTAGAACCACATATATTATGTGTTGTGCATGTGATTGATTGTATTTCTTCCTTGTTTACTTGATTTCATGGATTTTTTTCATTGGT
The DNA here is from genome assembly GCA_949130495.1 of Sambucus nigra. Classification (NCBI taxonomy): domain Eukaryota; kingdom Viridiplantae; phylum Streptophyta; class Magnoliopsida; order Dipsacales; family Adoxaceae; genus Sambucus; species Sambucus nigra. The sequence goes on along the minus strand of OX422222.1, from coordinate 140,983,167 downwards.
ATTCTTTTGCACTCACAATTGGTGTCGTCTGTGGGAACTGATTATATTCTCCACCCAAAGTAACCACTAAAAGACATTGCCAAGACGTCTCACCACAGAAGTAACCTACCTCAAGCCGGTGACGTATAGGTTAACCTAGTTCCACACAGGGTCAAGTATTAGATTCGTCAGGAGGCAAATTTAAGATTTTGCCAAGAAAGACTACCTTTTGAAGAGAGACACAACTTGCTTAGGTCTATGAAGATCTCTAGGTTGGACGATGCCTATGAAAATAGGATTCAAGAGCAGGAGGAGGACTCACGCCCCCAGATGGAAGAAAGAGCCCACCTTCAGATGCGACTAGAAAAAATGGAGAGAGAGCTTAAGAACGATAAGAAAAAATATCATGCAAGGACTCCTAGTCCTTAAGAGATCAACATTCGTAGCCTAGGGAGGAGATCTAGGCATGACTTGGATAGGTCAAAACATGGCCGACCAGAGAGATGCCATAGAGATGATGAAAATCGAGACATAAGAAGTTTGGTCCAAAGAGAGATGGATCAACACACAACCCATCAAGGGGATAGGTCCACAAAAGAGCTGGATTTAATATCTTTTAACACATAGATGAGATCCAATTATTCAAGGGTGATCGATGATGAAGAGTCCCCAAATAAGTTCACAGTCCCCAGGTTTAAAATCTAGACCACGTCAGGTACAGGCAGACTAGGACATTGTGGACCCACAATGACTCTGTTTTGTGTCGTATCTTCCTTTCTAACCTAAATGATGTTGCCCATAAATGGTTTGAGAGGTTGTTCCATAGGTCCATTACGAGCTTCAAGGTCCTCAGTGAGACCTTCATCGCTCACTTCATAACCAACAGCTCCCACCCGAAGAGGATGGATTCTCTACTCATGATGAAGAAGAAGACATATGAAACTATTTATTAGTATGCCAAAAGATACTGAGAAGTGTTCAACAAAATAGAGGACTGATCGGAGCAAGTTGTCATCGCATCTTTTAAGATTAATCTACCAACCACCTCCATATTCTACAAACCCTTTACAAATAAGGATGCTAGCACCATTGATGACATCATGGACCGCATTGAGAAATATGCAAAGGTTGAGGATGTGGTTCACACTAGCCATGATGAAACTGGTAGTGCAAATGAAAATAAGGGAGGCGACAAGGACAACAGTCCCAAGAAGGGGAAGAATAACGATGTTAAGAATGATTCTCAGAATAGGGGCAAGGTCGATTGTTCGAAATCCTTCCAATCTATTAACATGGTCTTTAAGGAACCAATATATATTAACATGGTTCCTTAAAGACCATGTTAATAGAAAATCCTAAACCGCCCCTAACCTACCATAACAAAACGACGAAGTGAGCTTATTGCTCAGAGGGAAATATACAAATGCAGTATAGAATCGAGCGGAAGAAACAAGACCCTAACACGTTATACCTAAGTGAACATGAAACTACCTTGTATACATATATAAACATATATATACATATACATATACTTAATGCATGAACAGTTTACTTCCAAAAACCCTATTTAGCCAGATTAATTCACCTTAACCTTATAAAAGACTTCCTTTTTCTCATTTGACATTTCTCACTTTATTTAACACACACGCTTGAATACTTGAAACAAGTACACTTGGTTTGATCGAAAGCCATTTTATTACCGAAATTATCCGTTTCATTTTAACCAATCCACATTAGTATTTTCATTAAAAATCACCCTTTCAACACATGTGAATACCGTGTTAGAAAATACTCAGTTAGCCTTTGAAAACCTTTTACAACATATTCTTGTGTTAATTATGGGCTTAATCACTTAGGTTTCTTAACCGCCCATTTAGCCACTTACTTTACCTTTCCTTTACCTTATATACATTAATCGATCTACTCATTTACTTTCCCATTTCAATTTTACCGAAACATTTATTAATTCATTCAAGTTAGGTTGTCATAAAACATTTTCACCACACAACCCATTTCTTGACATGTTCTTTATTCCTTTATCTTTTCTCAGAATCTACAATAATTGCATGCTTCAACGGTTCTACACCGCCTACTATGAGTAATATATGCTATGACCAGTTGTTTTGGATCTTTCACCCCAGGGCTCCGGACCCTCCGTAATTATCCTGGTGTCCTCCGAGTTCTTTTTTAATGTGTATTAACATTTTACAAATGTCCACATTATTTCTTCTTTTCTTTTTTATCCGGTCGAAGCCAACCCCGGGGTTACATCCCAATTCGTGTTACACTTTGAAATTATCAATTCATGTCCTTTACACTTTATCTTTAATTTTATTCCAAAATTATATTTATTTAGGACCACTTTGTGTAATACCCTTTTCAACAATTTTATTTCATAAAAATGTTCCACTTTAAGTAAAACTACCATTTCACCCATTTGTTTCCAAACTCATCTTTTACTCCATTTTCCCAAGTGTCAATTTTTCCAAAACACTATTAATTTACCCATACTAACTTCTTAAGTGTTTTTAACACCTTAACACCTTTTTAACCATGGAGTAATATTCTTCTTAATCAAAAACATCTTTATTTAATTATTTCCTTTTCAATTTCATAAGTGTTAATCTTTGACCACATTATTAAGTTACACACACCAACTTTTCAATGTTTAACCATTAACACTTATTCAACACCTTTACTAAAAAACGTTCCAAATTAGACATTCATTACTTATTTTATTCAAGAAATCTAATTACACCCAAAGACTACTTTCATAAGGAAAATACCAATTCCTTTTTATCAATACATGTAGTCTTACAACTTTGTACTTATCACACTTTTAACCCCTTTTTCACACACTTTGAAGACAAGAATTTCTACTTTTTATTCCATGTTTAAACCCAATAAAAATCTTCTTTAAACTTGTTTATACATTTATTGCCAAAATATTACAAGTTTATATGCATGAGAAGATTGATTTTAAATCCTATTAATGGGTTAAACATTCATTTCCTTTTATAAATTCAATATACTCGCGAAAATATACTTTCAAAGCATAAAAGATATTTAATTTCTTCAAACTCAACCAATGTCCATTTTCATAAACTTTACATTTTTGCAAGAAACTTTGAAACATAATTTCACCAATGTTTAGCTAAATAAATCATTATTTTCAAACATTTTATTTCATAAAATGTTTAACATCAATATTTCTAGAAAATACACCATTTTCATAAAACACCAACTTTTAATATTTCAAGACTTTGAAACATTTACTCATTTTTTATTTCCAACAAATAATATTTTACCAACATTTTTATTCCATAAAAATGTTTAATATTATTCTACTAAAAAAACTCATTTATTCATGTGCATCCTACTTATGTAATCTAACCACAAGACTTGTAAAAATGTAAATAGAGTCTTAAGTACTAAGGATATATTTTTTCACCTCTAATGGATCATCAATAATGGTAGGCATGAAAGTTCTAAGAATATGGCAACCTCCCACCTCCTAGGGTGGCCTCAAGGAAGTTGCCCCACTCCCAAAAGCATGCTCCATCAAGTTTCCAAGCAAGAACTCCCTTTGAAATCCATAAAGCTTCCATTTCTATCTTCAAAACCCCCAATAATGACTCCATAAATTCGTAGATATCCACATCCATTGTGGAAATGGGTGTATAATGTTCAAATATGGTGGAATATATAACAAATGTGTGGTTATAATGTGTATAGGTTGTGTTAAAATCTTTGAAAAGAGGTTTGTGTCCATTGCGGGGTTGGCGCCTTTGGGGGAGGAGAGAGGAGAGATATAGAGATAGATACGTACCCCCCTCGAGAAGGATGCGTCGCGGTCTCCCACCCCTCTTGGGAAGGTTGCTTCGGCCATCGTCAGTGTGGTTTAAAGAGCTAGAGTCGCCAACCTATTTTGCACAAAACAGGTAAAAGAAATATTGCCACTTCGAGAGAGCGACATGAATGACAAACTGATGCATACGAAACCAATAGTTCGAAGGTTCGAGGGATAAGTTACGGAATGGGAAGGTGTTAGGCACCCATTCTGCCCCTTCGATCTCTTATGGGCTAGTGTTATTATTTTCCTTTATATCCCCGTGAAGTGTGTGTGCGTGTTTATATAATGGAGATCGGATTTATTCAACTCATACCATGGGCAAGGTAGAGTGAGGTCATCTATAGGAATATTCCCAGAATAACATATGTAGAAAGTATGATTTTTGCGTTCATCATGATATTGGTCGTTACTAGGAAACAATAATATGTGTTGGATTAAACGCAAACAGGTATGATATATATATATATATATATATATATATATATATATATATATATATATATATATGAAAATAGGAGGTTTTAGAAAATTACGGAATTTGGGAAATATAGAGAATTGGAAAATTGGACTCGAGTCTTGAATTTTAATCCGGGATGCCTACGTAGGCTATAAAGGCATCAAAGTTCACGTAGTTCGGATGTAGCATAGGGGTGGGGTTTATCCCATAGATTCGAACAGAATTTTATTATATGTGTATGTGTAGAAAGTGTGTTGTTTTGATTTTGAAAAAAGTGTGATGGATAATTCCGTTCGGAATTTACGAGTGTGACCCCCTTTTATTTGTTTTTGGGATTTTTCTAGAAAATAAAGTATGTGCAATATACTAATAAAAGTGTAGATATTAATGTGTATGAACAAAAGTAAGAACTAGATTATGAATGTAATGTTTATTATGCAAACCCAAGGAATTTAAAGAGAGCGGGAAGGAATTGGACCTTTTTTTAAGCTTGATCTTTGATATTGGATGAACTTCCTTGAGTGTTGAAGAATGTTGATGAGAGACAAGGCTATTTTGTCAAATTGGGTATGAAAAGGTTGGGAATGTAAGCCACATGAGGAACTTCGTTGATTTCGGGGGAATGTTGTTGAGATCACTGATGCTGATGGATCTATTCTATTGTGCCTAGGAATGTGGTCATGGCCCCTATTTATAGGATCAAGGGGGTGTCGATCGTCCTACCCCAGGGGGTGCCTATCGGCATGTGCCCCCCGGCACAGTGCCGATAGGCAGTGATCAGGACCTGCCAATTGGCACTCTCGTGCGGATTTTTTAGGAAAACGATCGCAGAACACAAACCTTTGATCAAAACTGTGCACGGGGAATACCATTATAAAGGTATTTTATATACCTTCAAGAGTCTTTGGACATCTCCCGGTTTCAAGAGTTGATTTTAGGTCAAATGTGGTTTGGAAGCACACATCGGACCTTTGGACGGGAGATCGTCGGACACAAACGGATCGTTCGTCCCCATAGTAAGTCAAAATCGATCATGGGGTGGATCATTGGAAATTTTAGGATATGTTATTAGAAATTAAAAAGATTTTTGTTCATTTCTGAAAGTTGACCTTAGTCAATTGGGGCTTGAAAGCACCTGGGAACCTCTCGGAGTAAAACAGATTGTTCGTCTGTACCGTAGGTTAGAATCGAGCATGAGGTGGACCATTAAAAAGGGTATTCAGTGAAATTCAGAGATTCATTTAGTCTCGTTTGAGCTGAAGAGTTGACTTTGGTCAAACGGATCCCAAGATCGCTCGATGGCCTCTGGATTGATTTTTAAGGGAAACCCGATCGTTCGTCCAAACGATTATACCATTTTATGAATGAGGCATACCATTTGAAATGGATTTTAGTGCCCCTTGAAGATTTAAATAGCTTTCACTCTGACGGTGAAGTTGATTGGGGTTAATTCGGGGCCCGAGAGTGTCTGGTGGCCTCCGAATCGATCTTTGGTAGCAAAATGGTATGTTCGTCTAAATTGTTATGCCAATTAGTGCATAAGGAGAACCATTGGAAAGGGTATTCATATCCCTTCAAATATTCAAAGAGCTTTCGCTTCGATGATAGATGACTGGAGTCAAAATGGGTCCAGGGGCATCCCGATGGGCTCTAGATCGGTACTCGGAGTGCGACCTAGGGTTTGCGGTGAGATGGGGAGGTGTTAGGGGACCTAAAGGGAGACCTAGGGGTCATATAATTTGGTGTCTATAGATCCCCTCGATGCGTGATCTTGGAACAAATGATAGCCGTCAAATAAACACCACATGATATAGGTCGGTTCTTGTGGACCTAAGGGACGAGGATGATCGATTGAGAGGATTGAGATCGATGCTGAGGACCTAAGGTGATGTTGGGGCAGACAATTATGAGGACCTAGAGGAAGTGAGGAGTAAGGAGGCCACCAATTCTGCGATCTAAAATTATTTCTGAGGAACTAAATTGTAGCGACCAATTTTGCGGGTCGAAGCCAATTCTGAGGGCGTAAGTAGAAGCGACTAATTCTGAGGGTCAAAGCCAATTCTACGACCTTATTTGGAGTGACCAATTCTAAGGGTCAAATCCAAGTCTGAGGGCTTAAGATAGAAGCGATCAATTCTGCGAGTCGAAGCCAATTCTGTGGGCTTAAGTAGAAGCGACCAATTCTGAGGGCTTAATATAGGAGCGACCAATTATGCGAATCGAAGACAATTCTGTAGGCTTAAGTAGAAGTGACCAATTTCGAGGTTTGAAGCCAATTATGTGGGCTTATGATAGAGATGACCAATTCTACGGGTCGAAGCCAGTTCTTAGGGCTTAAGAGAGAAGCGACCATTTTGAGGGTCAAAGCCAATTCTGAGGGCTTATTTGGAAGCAACCAATTCTGAGGGTCCAAAGGAAATTCAATGGGATTATTTAGGGTGACCAATTCTTTGGGTCAAATCCAATTTCGTTGGCTTAAGTAGAAGCGACAAATTCTGACGGTCGAAGCCAATTCTGTAGGCTTATTTGGAGTGAACAATTCTGTGGGTCGCAGCTAATTCTTCGGGCTTATTTGGGGTGACCAATTCTATGGGATTAAGTAGAAATGACCAATTTCGAGGGCTTAATCTAGGGGTGACCATTCTGCGGGTTAAAGCCAATTCTGAGGGATTAGGTAGAAGCGACCGATTTTGAGGGCCGAAGACAATTTTGCGGGCTTATTTTTCATTTGGGAAATTTGGGGACTCCACTGGGGATGTGTGATATTTCTCTAGGGATTTGGGGAAGCATTTGGTTTTAAGTTCTGCTAGGGAAGAGGGAATGATCCGAGGATTTTGAGCTGGGAAATTTTTGGAATTTTGGATCATCCTTTGGAGACATTACTGGGGAGGATTGTTTTTTTGAAATTCCACTCGGGATGTAGAAATTTTTTTTTTCTTGGTGAAAAGGTTCCAAAATTAATCTGGTGATTTTTGGATTTTTTCGGGGATTTTTCGGGATATTCTGTTTTTTTTTGGACTTTTTGTACGAAATTTTATAGGGGGTGTCAACAGGCATAGATACAGAGGTGACAAATGGTAGTGGTATTATATTTTAGGGTGCCTCGAGCAGGTGGAGGGAGAGTGCCGATCGGTGGTGGAAGGGAGATGTCGATCGGCATACCCCTTAGCATCCTATAAAGACGGGGGGCGTTCTCCTCATTTTTCACATCTTTTTTACTTGCCTTCTTCGGCGATTATCTTCTGCAAAACGTTATGACATTACAAATTCAAGAGATGGAAGAGTTTTCAAGCAGTGCTGGCATGGCTCAATGCCGATGATTGGGCAGGGTTGGAGTGAAGGGCTAGGGTTCCCCTTGCACCGGGCAATGAGAACTCATTTGACACATTTGAGCCTGTGGTGGATGATCGGATTCTTCTATGTGACCCCTCATGTCATTGTTCTTCTAGGGTGGTGAACCCTGGTGGCTATGTAAGTATCGAATGACCTTTGGTATTCTTTTCCTTTTTTCTTGACGAGGTTGCTTTATTTCTAGAATTTGACAATGGTTTTCTTTATTTATTCGACAATCTGACGTCTCTATGTAAACTATACATGCAAGAGGGATGATGGGGGTTAAGGATGTTTAGGATCACCTTCCATCTGTGGTGCGCTGGATGGTGCCATCAGTCGGCTTTGGCAGATTGGCATCTGCTCTGGATGAGATGCCTCATTCTACGACCGTTCTCTGTGCTCCGGGGGAGAGGTGGTGGGACACTACCAGTACATTCCACTTCGGCTTCGTGGAGATGACAATGACTCCCATTAATGTGTAGTAGCTGCTGGGTCTGGACTATGACAACACTCAGATTGAGGTGGACCAGACGCTGAGGGTGCGCCGGAGGCAGTGACGACAACCTTAGGTGATGTGGAGAGGGTGGTCTCTGGGGATTCTCTTCGTTTGTCTCTGCTGAGTGAGATGGCCTGCTTGTTCATTCTGCTTGGAGGTTTTCTGGTGTCGACGGCTGGAGACATCGTGCACTTGTGGTTTTTTCCATTTCTGAGGGTGTTCTCGGACATCTGCCTTTATGATTGGGGGAGATTGACCTTGACGACCCTTTATTATTCTCTTAATGCATTCAGCCAGTGCTGCCAACAGTCTTTTACTGGGCCACGTATCTTCTGGAGGTATTATTTTTTTTTTGGCATTTTCTCTTTATGCATTTGCATTTTTCTTCATGAACTTTTTCTTGATTTCTTAATTGCTGGCCTTTGACCTTTATAGACATGGTTTTATGAGGTTATTGGGTTAAACACACAATTGATAGCTTTGAAGGATGATTCTGTTTGGGACTTTTTTCGGATGTACCGGTGACGGAGGTCCAACCGACAGTCGAGGAAATCTCTCTCTCTAGAGGCGGTATGTCAGGTCTTGAATGGCCTGACGAACGAGCGGGTAAGCCCTATTTTATCTTGAGACTGTCCTTTCCTTTCATGGTTTTGATATTTATATTGATATTTTTCTCTTTCTGAGGATTTGCAGGTGACGTTTTATCCTTGGGGTGGGGTGACTAGGGGATATACGCAGATGCGGAGTCTGCTGGCGCATGATGTTGGTTATTCTTGGTACCTCGGGGAGAGGTTAGTCTGACAGATTGTAGAGGAAGAGGTTGTGGTGCCACCACGAAGCCCCTATGTTCATGAGGAGAGTGAGGGAGATATCAGATGATGCCCGGATGGCGACGATGATGGGAGAGCCGTACTCGGTGTATACTTACACAATGATGATGCACGCTTAAATGGATTTTGTGTCGAGTTGGTTGATTCCACCCAGTATATACGATGTGATTCCTCTTTCTCACGTGGGTTTGAGTCGGCAGGTGGGGTCCTCACACAGTTCGGGCTGTGCGATGACATCAGCGGCGACGAAGACTTCAGAGGCTCCCTTTGTGCGGATGTTATGGACGGGTTACAAAATTCAGTGAGCTGATTAAGGGTCCGTGCATTTACATCATCATACCAACGCGATATACCCGAAGGAGTTGGGCCTGGTAGAGGAGGTCCTTCGACCTGAAGTACACTTTGTGTTTCTTTTTCTTTCAGACTTAACTGATTTGATTTCTTTGTTTTCTTTTGCATCACATCCGGGTCCCCACCACTTTATTGAGGGATATTAAGGATTGTATATCTTCGTCTACTTCCCATATTAAGGATGCGATTTCGATCCCTTCTTGATTGGTGTTGTCTGCCTCGTCCGGGGAAGGGTCGAGTTTTGAAAGTGGTGGCGCATCGTCTCACTGTAGGGGTTCAGGATGAGCGAGAGAGAGAGAGAGAAAAGAGAGAAAGAAGGGAGGGTGAGAGAGTTTTTAGGTGAAGAGAGAGAGAAAGAAAAAGGGTTCAGAATGAGTTCCATTATTTTGTTCTCTTATTTTTCCTACAACATGTCAATGTAATAGAGAAAAATATATGCAAATAGAGATGAAGTTTTTATAAATTCTTGCTTCGGTGATTAATGCACATGATATTTTTTGTTTGAGACCGTTAAAAGAATTTGAAAAATAATTTGAGAAGGATTTTATTTTGAAATGGGATAAGTAAATGTATGAGGAAATTCGAAATTCCCTTCAGATCAAAATTATTTTTATTGGGGTTTTAATTTTGGCAAAAGAGGAAAAAGGGAATTTTCCCAAAATAGGGGGTTGTGAATCGGCATGATCATTGTCCTGCCTATCGGTATATCAGTCCAACCAAACAAACCCAAGGCTTTGATTGCACTTTCTTTAATTGCTTGGTACTTGGTGGGGCAAGTTTTACTCCGATATCTGCAGGGTTTCTTATCTTTGCTTGAGAGTTTTTAAGTATAAATAGGGGTGTGAATGGGTCTTTTCTCCTCACACTTTCATTTCCTTTCTTTCTCACATTCTTAATTGTTTATCATCTCTTTGATTTACAAGATATCTCTCCCTGGTAGCATTGAGTTCGCCAACTACCTCGAAGCCTCGGAAGAAATGTGTTCTTACAATGTTGATTATGATGCCTTCCACATGTGGCGAGTCTCTTTGTGGCGCAACCGGCCCATAGAGTGGAATATGCTGATGGTGGTAGTGGAATTTTGGTACCCTGAGGACCATGTCTTTTGCTTCGGGTTGGATGAAATTTATCCTACCTACGAGGGATTTTCTGCCATGTTGGGGATAAATCTCAGTGTTGCTGCGGCTTTGACTGAGTTTTACCGTTCTCCTAGGGAGTTACTGGTTGGGCTTCTTCATATCTCACCTTCGACTACCTAGTCGTTGGTTATAGGAGGAATGGTTTCTCTTCAGGCGGTGCTGCGATCCATTCATTCGCAGGATGTGGGTGATACCGGCTATACTGGGGTCATTATTCTGGGCCTGGTTTTAAAAGTTTTGTTGGTGACTGGGGAAACATTAGTGGACACCCAACTTGCGGCTATCATTTCCTGAATGTTGTACCGTCATAATGCTGCGGTGGTGATGTTGGCGAGACTTTTAATGGTTTGGATGCCTGGCGTGAAGGTCGTTCCAACTTTTTAAGGGGTAGCCCTATAATGTTGTTTATGTGGTTATCGAAGAGGTTCCATATGGAGGTCCCACCTGAGTATCCTTTGTCGACAGTGTAAAACCTCTTCTTACATTATTTCATTAGTGTAGGCCTTGACATTGAGAGTTGGGGGAAATGGTTTGTAGAGCACGTAGCTTAGGGCTTTCATTGGTCAATGCTTTTATGAGGGGAGCTGCTACCCATTCTGAAACTCGAGGAGTACCAATATGTTCGGTTGGTTAGCCTCAGGCAGACCTCTTTTTACTTTCCCAGGCGACTGCTGGGCCAATTTGGTTGGGAGAAAATTGTGCCACCGCGGACACTGAACTTCTTTCCTATAGAGGATCTAACGAAGCATATGCGCATACGTCTTGGATATCTGTGGGAGAATCGTCGTCCATCGACCCGTCCTTCTCAGTCCGTGGGTAGAGTCTGGCACGTCCTCGGGGATTACATGAAGTGGTTGTGGAAGAAGGTAATGACCAAGATGCTGGCTATGGAGACTGGGCAAATGGGGTTTGCCATATTTGATACCATAGAGGGAGGCATTGTGATTTTCCCGAGGCTGGTCCGGGCTTATCGCTTTATGGAGCATATGAAATACTCCATTCAGGCGAGGGAGGTTCGGGGACCCCAGGATGCAGATCATGATGGTACCGGTTCCTCAGGCAGCTGCGGGTAGGATTTTATGAAGCTTTTGTAATGGCTATGGTTTGTGGTAATAATTGGAGGGTGATTTTTAGGGTAAGAGTAGGCTGACAAGGGAAGTTATTTAACTCCCTATGTTAATATAATCGTATTGAAATTTCAGATAATAAAATAAATAAGTATTTGATCATTTAGTTGTGCCTCTTAATGACCTTTGCATTTTGAATTATCTATACCAATCGCTAAGGCATACATAATCCTTTTGTTCATGTATATGTTAAAAATGATCAATCATTCTCAGAGATAAGAAAAGACTAGAATTTTATGAAAAAGAAGGGGATCGTGCTCATGTAAAGGGGATGAGATTCCTACGTACTCTGAGGGTTTTGAAAATTTTCTGAAATTCAACTTTTTTTTACAAAAAAGTGAGGTTTTTAGAGGATCAGGCCCCACGTAGTTCTAATTAGGGTAAAATGTCGAGTTTTTTTATTAGAATAGAATATAAGGGATATGATAAGAGTCATAGAGCGTTGAGATTTTGGACTAGGGGTAGAATTTCTTTAGACAATCCAGGCCGACTGGATACGTCATTTCTTCTCCATCAAGGTCGGTGAGCATAGTGGCGCCGCCTGACAGGGTCTTCTTTGAGGGCTAAGTATCCTTCTCGAACACCACGGTACTTGACTATCTTGTTAAATGATTGCACTATGCGGTGATGATACCCTTGTATGTGGTATAGAGATTTTAGCCTTCTTTCGTCCAAGGGGGACAACTCGTCAAGACGGTTTTGGTGCCAGTCTTCCTCGCTGACCTTACTTTCAAGCATGATGCACAACGAAGGGGTTTCCAGCTCCACGGGTAGGACTACTTCAATGACGTAGACTAGAGAGTAGGGGGTGGACCCAGTAGAGGTTCGAACTAAAGTGCGATATCCCCATAGGTCGTAAGGGATCCTATCATCCCAATCTCGAAAACTCTCAATCGTCTTGTTAATAATGGCTTTAAGGTTCTTATTGGCTGCCTCGACTGTGCCATTTGTCTTAGGTCGATATAGAGAAGATTTGTGTCATTTAATTCCATATGTTTGTAACTTCTGCCTCGAAGTGTAACTCATTGTCTGATAACAGCTCGTGCGGGACCCCATATCTGCAGATGATGTTTTTCTTGATGAACTTGGCCACTTTCTTAGCATTCAGAACTGCATATGACTCGGTTTCAATCCATTTGGTGAAATAGTCAATGGCGACTATAATAAACTCGTGCCCGTTGGATTCTTTCGGTGTGACTTTCCATAATAATTAGGGAGAAATAATGTTGTACAATTCTCGTCGGGGCAAGTGTTATAGGTTGGAAAACTGCTGGCATTTGAGGCATCTTCGAACGTAGGTTGGGCAATCTTGAACCATGGTAGTCTAGTAGTAACCCTATCGGATGATCTTTTTGGCGAGCATGTGGCAATTCATGTGGGGTCCTCATTCCCCGCTATAGATTTTCTGCATTATTTCTTCAATGTCAGCCCCTGCGATGCAATGTAAATGGGTTCCATCGAAGTTTATCTTAAATAGTTCTTTATCACAGACAATGTATTGGGCGGCCAATCGGTGGAGAGTTGCTCGATCTTTCTTGTCAGATCCTTGGGAATACCTACCATGTTTGAGGAGGGGCCAAATATCATAGTACCAGTAGTCGGCTATCTTGAGATCTTCCTTTGTGTCAAGCTCAATATGGTAGCAGAGGGTTAGTTTGTCTTGTTTTTAGACAAGGAAATGGACCATGATTATTCCCTCAGGTATGTCAATCATGGAGGTTATGGTAGCAAGGGCATCGGCTAGGTTATTCTTTGCTCGGGGCAAGTAGTGGAAGGTGATTTCTATTGGGAAGCAAGATCTTCTAGGTGGGCATGTAAGGGTAAGAGTTTCTCATCCTTGACTTTCCATTTATAAGTAATTGACCGTTGATGAGGGTTAAATCCCCGTAGACTTTGAGTTATCGAATTCCTTTATGGAGGGAAACTTTGAGGCCTATCATGCACAGCTCGTATTCATTCATGTGTTTGGTGCAACGAAAGTCCAGCTTGATGGCAATGGGAGTGTGAGAGTCATCAGGGGAAATTAGGAGTATCCCAACACCATACCCTTTCTTATTGGAAGAACCATCTAAGAACTTTTTCCATCGAAGGTCTTCTTAGGAGGTGTAGAGGATATTCTCATCCGGGAACTCAGAGATCTAGACATCGGCCTCTTCCATAGGTAGTCAGCAAGATAGTCAGAGATGGCTCTTCCTTTCATGGCCTTCTGCATGACATAGTTGATATCAAATTCATGTAGGAGCATCAACCAATGGGCCATTCGACTGGACAGGGAAGGTTTCTCAAGAAAGTACTTGATGGGATCCATTTCAGGATTTAAGCTTAATGGGGAAGGCGAGCATATAGTGCCACAACTTTTGGGTAACCCAGACAAGAGCGACACTTGCTTTTTTTTAAGGAAGTGTAGTTAACTTTGTAACTATCCAACTTTCGACTGGCATAGTATATGGCTCTCTCTTTATAGGTTTTTTCGAGGTATTGGGTTAGGAACTCCCCATCGAAATTATCGGTTACGATTAGGTATAGGAGTAAGGGAAGATCAAGTTGCGGTGGTATGAGCACCGATAGTTGGGTTAGGTATTGCTTGATTTGATCGAAGGCTTCTTGGCAAGATTCATTCTAGGCTTTGGTTAAATCCTTTCGGAGGAGTTTAAAGATCGGTTCATAGATGGAAGTCAATTGGCTAATGAACCGGTTGATGCTCTGTAATTTCCCAAGGAATCCAAGGACTTCCTTCTCCATTCGAGGTGGTGGCATATGGTGTATAACTTTTAGTTTGGTAGGATCTGCCTCTATCCCTTTATCACTAACCATGAATCCCAAAAAATTTCCTTTAGTGACGTTTAAGACATATTTCTGTGGGATAAGCCACATTTTCTATTGTCGCAGTCGTTTGAAGAACTTCCGGAGAGCAAGAACATGGCCTTCCCTAGTCTTGGACTTGATAATCATGTCATCTACATAGACCTCGACTTCTTTGTGTATCAGATCATGAAGAATAGTTATGGAAGCCCTATGTTAGGTAGCCAATGTATTTTTTAAACCAAATGGCATCACAGTGTAGCAAAAGTTCCCCTAGGAGTGATGAATGCGGTTTTCTCTTCATGATCTGGGTGCATCTTAATTTGATTATATCTGGCAAACCCGTCAATGAACGACTTGAGAGTGTGACTGGTCATATTATCCATAATCATATCGATGTTGGGTAGTGGGTAATCATCCTTCGGAGAGGCCTTGTTCATGTCTCGGTATTCGACACACATACGAACCTTCCCTCCTGATTTTGACATGGGTAAGATATTAGCTACCCAGGTGGGATATTCGATCACACGAATGAAGCTCACATTCAGTTTCTTGACTACTTCTTCTTTAACCTTGAGTGACCATTCAGTGTGGAGCTTTCGCATCTTCTATTTGATCAGTTTGCAGTTCGGGAGAGTTGGAATGTCATGCTGGGCAATCTCAGGGTCAATGCCGGGCATATCATAGTAGGAACATGTGAAGACATCCATAAATTCCTTTAGTAGTTCTTCGAGTTGCGTGCGCTCATGCTCATTATGGGTGGACCCTATCCTAATCTCACGCATTTGTCTACTAGAACCGAGATTAATAACAACAGTTTCATCTTCATTAACTTGAACGCGATTATGTTGTTTGTTATTAACCTTATTTAGATCAGTTAAGAATTTTTCATTTGCAAAATCATCATCATCAAGAGTTTGATTAGAATCAAGACAATTAATGTAAGGCACGACAAGATACTCAAAATCTTCTTTTATTTCATTAATACGAAAAACATCATTGAGAACCTCATCAAAGGAGGTCTCGATTACATTAGAGTGAGTGGAAATAACTAAAGGGGACAGGGGATAAACATCGGAGTTACGTTAGACATTAGAAGGTGGCACAGGTGTAGTATGCCAGTTGAGAGGAGGTTCATTAGCATCTTTGATGAGACATGATGGGTTAGACGGCGTAGCCTCCTGAATGGATCATGCAGAGTGATGATACAAGAAATTGTCCATTTATCGCTCTCGTATCAGTAAATTAACTGTATAGTGAATAATAAGCAAATAGAGAAAGTAAAGAGAGATAAAAGACAAGATATATAGTGGTTCGGCTATAAAAGAGTCTACGTCCACTTTGGTGCCTTCCTCTCATTATATTCATATCGTTGATGTGTAAGTTTACAATGCCACAATAGGCATACAAGATAGATGAGAGAGAAGAATACATGACTGTAGTGGTATCAGGAGCACCGAAGATATGACTATGATGTAGGTGAGTAGCTCCCAAGATGTATGTTGACGTTGTGTAAACATAATTTTGCAAGGCTTCACGAGGTATGGTAGAATCCCCCCGAATCTCGATGTGTGGACCTTTATTTATAGGAGGTATGCGAGATGTGTCACGTGCCCTGAGCATGTGACATATATCAAGTCTGGACTAGCTGTGAATGAGGGGGATGCGACCTGTAAGGTACATATTGAGTGTCGCATCCTGCATAGTATAAGGCTGCATCCAGCGTAATAGAAGGTTGCATCCTGTATGAGGCTGAAGTCGTGGATGCCGCACCCTATGTAATATAAGGCTGCGGCATATATGAATTACTAAAACTGTGGGTATCGCACCCTATGCTAAGTAAGTTCGCGACCTATAAGCTTATGTGCATGCCTGAGTAACATCCGTGGCAGGGTGCTATATTTGTACTATCAATAATCCCCTAAGTCGTAGTGTCAGGAGATTGTGATTGGGGCTGCATCTAAGTAATCAAGTCTTCTGTAGGCACCGCGGTATTTCCAGGGCGACGCTTCATCTTCCCGCGCCCTCTCATATAAATTGTACCGACCGTGGACTTCATCAAATTTCCCAAATCTTTGAGAGCATATCGATAGCCAAAATCTATTCATTCGTTATATTTCTCTTTTCGGGGACCTTCGAAAGCTAAGTGTTGTGATTTTAAGGTGTTTTGAGGCTGAGCTCTGTCAGTGTCTTTATTTCTAGGTAATTTTTTCAATTACCAACCTCTTTAACAGCTTTTTCAGTTCATAATGCCCAATTCATGTTTGCTGAACTTCTGAATTTTTGAATTTCTGCATTTGCTACACTCATCACGAATTACACTTATGTGAATGTATTTTATTGAATTGCACTCATGTTTGCTGCTTGAATATATTTGTTTCTCCCAATTTCCCAACTAGTCGAACCCATTTAAATTCACGTAGCTATTTGGATTATAACAGAATATGATTTCATTTTGAATTAATCTTACAATATTGACCAAAGGGACAAATGATACTGGCTAGGCTTAGATCATATGAAATTCACTTGTGTTGGATTTCATGGAAATCATATAACTATTCTTGATGCTCTTGAACAGACCCTTCACATTCTGGGTATTCAATCTTTAAATTAATCAACATTAGATACTAACCTGTTTGAATGAAAGGCCACGTCATGATGAAATGCCCCTTTAGTAATTTAGGGATGCCCCGAATCCATGCAACATTCCAATATTGATTTATGAAGTATCTGCGACCTATAGTAACTCTTAATAGGATAATCCATTTTTCCTTAGGTTTTCAGATTAGAGTCCGCGGCGTTTAGCCCATCCGTTATCCATTGTTTAATGACTACGGCATGTAAGAAGATAACATACATGCTTCCCCATAAAATAATATTTCGCGGCGACAGTTAACTTCTAGA
This sequence comes from Sambucus nigra, assembly GCA_949130495.1. Classification (NCBI taxonomy): domain Eukaryota; kingdom Viridiplantae; phylum Streptophyta; class Magnoliopsida; order Dipsacales; family Adoxaceae; genus Sambucus; species Sambucus nigra. The sequence goes on along the minus strand of OX422222.1, from coordinate 140,965,896 downwards.
ACTTTAGAACCCAACACTTGGCATATCTATCCAATTTTGCTAATCGTTTCTATTTAGATCATTCTCTCATTCCGCAGCCTCTGAGAGGCCTTAATACCATACTAGCTATGGCACCTAACTGCGAACTCTCTGCTTTCAGCAACTGCTGCAGCCATATGAACTTTGACCCAGATGAATTTTTGAGAGGGTTTTGGCAAAAACATTTTAGAGTCTCTCCTCTTAAACTTCCTTCAGTGACTCCTTTGAAGTCAGTAGGGCCTTGCCAACTGAAGGATTGCCCCAACTGTGTGGTACTAACTTCAGATTCAGATTCGGCGGCTATGGAGGAAGAGGCCAATTCTAACAATCAGCCAATGGATGTAGATGTTAATGCCGCTGCAATTAATGTTAGGGAAAACCTGCTGACACATCTAGGAGGGATGGGAGACCTTTTGCTGCACGTAGCATTCACATCACTATGACCCAAGAATGGGTTGATCAGGTAGCTGAGGACTTTGAATTTCCAGAGAACTTGATGTGCTCAACACCAGTCGCAGAGAAAAGGCCATACATGGAACTTGACGATGGGGTCTGCCCCCCCTACACGCTTTCATTTACGGGCTGTGGCTACCAGTCCATGTTCCCATTAGAAGAATTTTCCAAACAATGAGGTTATCCCTAGCCCAATTAGATCCCAATGGCTGGAGGGCCATTCTTGCAGCTGTTGTACTATGGAAGAATCAATTCAAGAGAGACATTACTCCCGTAGAGTTTTTCCACTTCTAACGCCCAAAGGAAAATTTCGTAAAGTTTGTGGGCTACTATTACTTCTCAGTCCGCGACAGGGATGAGACCCTTTACTCTGGAAGGCCTACCAGTGTAAAGAACTAGAAGGGAAAATACTTCTACATTTTCGGAGAAGGATGGGAGATCCACCCCCCTGAAGAGAGTGAGAGGGAGAGATCATTTAGGATGCCGTGGCAATGGGAGTGTCCCTCCAAATTAGGTACTTTTTAAATTATAGTCTCCTCCCCTTTTTATAGTTGCATATTATTCTCCATTTTTCTTCTATACTAACCTTTGTACTTTTCTGCATTTCTTGACAATTTACAGCTAAGTAAGCGGCAAGAGAAGAGAGTTGGCAAGGTCGCGGCAGACCCTTCTAAGAAGAAGAAGTTTAGCACACTTGTAACTTCTGCCTCTATATTTAAAGCGGGCTATTTTCCCATCAAATCTATTCCAAACGAGATGGCCGCAACAGGTAATAACCCTTTCACTTATAAATGCCGCGGTAATTATATTGAAGCTTTAGATTTTTACTGTTGCATTTTTTCTTTCATATCAGGAAGTTAATAACGATCTCTTGGCTGCCTAACTGGCAAAAATGAATGAGGACGTAACTTTCCTCAACAACACTGCTAGGTAAAGAAAGAGGAAGAGGTCGAAGGCCAAGGCCCCTATGGCGATCCCCTCAAGTGACCAAAATCTTCCTATCGCTCTCTAAAATCAGGCCATGGAACAAACTATCCCTGCGGCACCCCAACTCCGAGTTGAGGAGGAGACTCCTCACGAGAGGCCTGAGGGTACTTTTGATGATGACATTGGGTAAAATCAGGCCACGACAGGGCTAATGTCGACATCTGAGGTTCCAACCCATTCAAATTCACCACCACCCACAATTATTGCTATTAATGCCAACCCGGCACCCCCTCAGTGTCGTGCCAGTAATAGGATTGATGGTCGTCCTCGGCCACAGCTTAGGAAGCCTAACCCTGAATCCTCTTGGGACACAACTACGAGGGTTGTCCTCAGAATGAAGAGGGTCCCAGACGCCATGGACCTTGAACGACTCTTGGATGAAGAACACAATGACTTGGAGGATTATGGTCTCCACAATCTGCTAAGGGTAAGTGCAAATACCTCAGCTCCATTTTCATACTTCATTTTTAACTTCTAACTTCCAAGATTTTTTACAGGCTGTGGACGTCATGATTTCTCAAAAGAGGAAGTATGAGGCTCTATACAATATGAAAGAGGCCGCGGACAGAGTTTATTCCTCTGACTTGGAGAACGCCCGAGCAGCTTCTTTTGAAGCTGGAAAGAAGTCTTCTGCTGCGGCCCTTGAGCTATGCAAGATGAACGCGAATGCAACTATTAAGGCTATGAAAGAGGCCAAGCGAGATGCTGAAGAGAACTTTAGGCAGGCCGTGGAGTCCCTGAAGGTTGCCCAAGCTCAGGCTTTAGAAGCTGCTAAGGTCATGGAGTTTGCCAACAGTAAGCTTGAGCTTATGCACAAGAAATGTGAGGAATTATAGGCCAAGGCTATCAATAATGCTGAAGCCCATGCCGCGGAGGTCAAGAAGATGGGAGAAGATCAGTCGCGTCCCTTCAATTGGTGATTGACAACACTTTGGAGTCATTCAAGGGCTCTAAGTACTTCTACCTCATCAATAACAGAGCCTACCTTCGCGGATACCAAGACTTCAGGCATAGAGTCATAAAAAACTTCCCAGACTCTAAAGAGACAATACTTGCCTGGGGCTATGGTGATGCTGAGCATCAGTAGTGCATGGCCAAGATCAAGCTTGGGGTAGAAAAAAGAGCTAGATTAAGGGCAAGGGCTGCGAAAGCAGAGCAGGAGACTGAGATCACTGCGGAAGGAGAAGAGGGAGATAAAGTTGACGATGTTAAATCTTAGGGATGCATTCCTCTTTATCTTTTTATTGCCTCTTTAAATGGTTGCGGCCTTTTGTCTGTATAATCTTAACATTGATCTTTGCCAATATTTTTGGCTTCTAACTTTATTATCAAGTCTACGACCACCTTTATATATCAATGGTTTCTATATATCATTTGCATGCTTTATACTTCTAATACTTCAAACTTAAATTCTTGATTGCTTGCTTGCTTGCTTAATTTCTTGATTGAATTGACCGATTGATAGATTAAGGCCGCAACATCGAAGTACAAATGATTTCTTCACACAGGTTTTGGCCTGTTTTCTTTACCTTAGCCTTTCACTTGTATTCTTGTATATTGATGCCACAGAAATTTGTTTACAAACTTAACGATAGGCTCTGCCTTCATTTGTAGCTGTATGCACTACTAATATATAGCTGCAGTTATTGAATATTATTGCAAATCCTGAATGTTTGATGGGGGCTGCAGTCTCTTCTTTTAATCAAATTTATTGGGAATGGATCCATGGTACTACTTGAACAGGGTTAGCGCACGTTAACGATCCCGCCTGCCTTTATCTACCATGACTTCTAAATGAATTAACTTAATGTTTGCAGCCATACTGATAAGGCTGTGGCATCAAAAAATTAATGACGACATGTTAGGAAAATCTGGCCATCCTTCTGTAGCTTTGGCATGCTTCGTGATCACAGCAACACGACACCCTTTAGTCACTTCGATTACCTTTCATGGCCTTTTTTTAGTCGCTTTCATTTCCTTTCATGGCTTTCCTTTGGTCGCTTTGATTGCCTTTCATGGCCTTCTTTTAATAGCTTCGACTGCTTTTCATGGCTTTCCTGTAGTCGCTTCGATTTGGTTATTATCAGGCCCCCCCCGGGATAGGTATTATAAAGCTTCCCCAAGCTATGTTTTGATATATATAATTCCTGCCCAGGCTATAATAGTATTATCCGCAAACAATTAAGTCTTCGACTGTCCCCTTCAAATATAGGATTATCTATAGATACTTAAGTCTCCAACCCCTGTGGGTTATTTTCAGGCCTTTTCGGGCTACGTATAGTAAAGCTTCCCCAAGCTAGTGCGAGATCACCAAGTTAATGATGTTTAGTCTCATATACGCCAAGTTAATGATGTATGTCGAGGGAGTAACCTCCTTGGGCTAATGATGCCTCCCGAAAGCTAAGAACGGGCACTTAAAGTCCTTGGTTCTTATGACGCATCCCGAAAACTAAGAACGGGAACTTGAAGCCCTTGGCTTTAATGACGCATCGTAAAAGCTGAGAATGGGCACTGTAAGCCCCGTGGCTAATAACGCTTTCTAACAATTGTTTTCGAGCATGTAGCCATAATATGTTGGGATTTTGTCTTTTTGAGCATGTAGCCATAATATGTTGCTCCTAATAGTTGTTTTCGTAATTTTCAGTTATCATTTGACTTCATATAATCAGGCATCATTGCGGGCGTTGTGATCCCATTTGAATATAATTATTCCCAATACAATTCGATGTCTCCATATAGAATTTGTTTAAGACAATAAGTCTTTCATATGATATCATTCAATGGAATCGAGAAATTAAAATATTATATTTATTAATTCTCATAAGCGTGGACACAAAAGGTCAGAATGAAATAAAATATAATGTTCACTATGACCAGAAACAAAAGGAGGTATAAACTAAATCATAAAGATAAAGGAAGTATGTCCCATAAGGCTAGGTTTCATCCCCTAAGCATCTCTGAGGAACATCTGCAACATTCCTTTCCCAATCAGCCTTTTAATTTCATCCTTCAGAGCATAGCATTTCTCAGTGTCATGGTCATGGTCCTGATGGAATCTTCACCAACTAGCTTTGCTCCTCTTGTGGGGTGGAGTCCTCAGCTTTTTTGGCCACCTCAACAGCTTGTCCTCCTTAATGGACTCGAAGATGTCTTCAATTGGGAAGGCCAATGGAGTGTAAGTCCTAGAGCTCTTTCTTTCTCATGCCTTCTCTTCTTTCCTTTTCTAGCTCCTGCTGGATGCTTCCGTAGATGGAACTTCTGCGGCTACGGCAGTAGTGATCCAGGGTGCCGTACCCACATTGGGTGAGTCTGCGGCCTCAAGCATGAGGACCCTTTGAGTCAAATAGTTGATTTGGGTCTGGAGTGAGGCATGACTGTCGTAGAGATGATTAAGGTGATTATACAGATGCACAATCTCATCTTTAACTTCTGCGCTCTCGCTAGAGTCTCCTTCCATTTTCTTCTTTGTTAGTCTTTACAAAATATATAATCTGAGACAAAACTATAAGAAGTGAGTAATCACAGAAATATTGGATTAACCAAGTAGGAAGTTAGGATGCAGTGTTTGAACCGTTGTATGATATTACAAATGAGGTCGCGGCCAGTAAGGTACATTGGTGTACTTCCGTGGCCTTTGAATGATATTCACCAAGGTTGAGTTGAACACCACGTGAGTCCTTTCCCCGAATGATTTGAAGCTATTGTAATAGAACCTCACTAGTAGGGCCCGCGGTAAGGAAGGCAGTTGAACTGCCCGGTCGCATCTCTATCTAGGCATTGAAGGGAACAATCCTAAGATTGGAACCCATCAATTGAGTTTTTCTCCCGGAACACGTAAAGAGCATACCTACTAGGGTCTATCCATGAGAGAATATCCTCTCGGTGCACAAAACGTCATAATTCTAATGATAAACCATATATCATAGGCAAAGAACAACAAAAAGGGAGTAAATATAATCCTTCCCTAATCACTCATATTTAAGGGGCTAAAGCCCATCATGCTTTTCAGGATTATCTAGATGAAATGATATCATAGGGGTATGCAAAATAGATCTAAGGCCATAAAAAAGAGACCCATAAACAAATATGAACATAAAAAATACTGAGTTAAGGGTGTAAGTATAAAATGGAGCTCAATAACGAAAATTTACTCATGTGATGATGATCCAAAGGATCCCCATGAATATAATTAGGTGTTTAAGAACTCAAAATATATAGAAACAAGATTAAAATATCTCATTTCCCACAAACGGTGCCAAATTGATGATACAAGAAATCGTCAATTTGTCGCTCTCGTATCAGTAAATCAAGTGTATAGTGCATAATAAGCAAATACAGCAAGTAAAGAGAGATAAAAGACAAGATATAGAGTGGTTCGGCTATAAAAGAGCCTACGTCCACTTTGGTGCCTCCCTCTAATTATATTCATATCATTGTTGTACAAGTTTATAATGCCACAATGGGCATACAAGATAGATGAGAGAGAAGAATACATGACTGTAGTGGTGCCGGGGATCCAGAGATATGACTACGATGTAGGTGAGAAGCCCTCAATATATATGTTGAGGTTGTGTAAAGATAATTTTGCAAGGCTTCGCCAGGTTTGGTATCATCACCGCGGATCTGGAGTTTGGACCTTTATTTATAGGAGGTATGTGAGTTGCATCATATGCCCTGAGCACGTGACATATATCAAGTCTAGAGAAACTATGAATGAGGGGGATGCGGCTTGTAAGGCAGGCATATTGAGTGTCTCATCCTGCATAGTATAAGGTCGCATCTAGCGTAGCAGAAGGTTGCATCATGTATGAGGCTAAAGCCATGGGTTCCGTACCCTATGTAATATACAGCTGCAATATATATGAATGACCAAAAATGTGGGTGCCGCACCCTATGCTGAGTAGGGCTATACCCTGTGATGAGTATGGCGGCGGTATATAAGCTTCTGTGGATGCCTGAGTAACATCCGCGACAAGGTGCTATATCTGTACTATCACAGAGTGTCAGACCCAGTATTTATAAATTGAAAGAATCCTCGGAGTCACTGCCCTCAGAATCCCCAGTATCAGTTGTGGTCTCTTTAGTGAGTGCTTGTACACTGTGTTGGGAACTCTCGGCCCATATGTAGCTGTCTTGAAAGAAGATCTCCTTTCCTGGTTTCATCCTTTTGTCTGCATGGTCATACTAAGGTTCAGGGAAGCCGCAAAAGGGGAAATCTTCACCTTCTCTTATGAATATTCCATTTAGGTAATCTCACGGGATAGTTCTGGCTCATTGTAACATCCTCTTTAGTTGTGGCTGAAGGATCAATCTGAGTTCTTCTTCTGACGGCTGATAGACCAAGACACAGGGAGGAAAGGCCTCCTTCAACACAATGGGTTCAATTATCCCTTGTTATCTTCTCCCTAACCCCAATCCGGACATAAAGTGCATATTCTTGAACATCAGGATTACATTTATGTTTCCATAAGGGTTATATTCTGGAGAAACCCTATTTTTGAAGTCATCCCCTGCTAGGAGTTGGAGTGGTTCAACTTGGAATCCTGACAAAATCATATCATTCACCTTGTGTTGTATTTAGAGTATTGAGTTACGGGTGCTTGCATTCTCGGTGTTTTTATTGTCTCCCAATATGGTAATAACCTGCCTATTGGCGAAGAACTTCAATTTCTAGTTAAGGGAAGAAGACACCCCTCTAATGCTATTGAGCCACGGTCGTCCGAGAAGCAAATGAAACAGGCTGGGATGTCGATGACTTGAAATTTTAACAACATGATTTATAGGGCCAGCCCCTATTTCAATCTTGATAGATCCCACTACTTCTCAGTGGGTGTTGTCATAGGCACGTACTGCAGCAGACGTTGGAGCAAGGTCGCTCACTTTTAATCCCAAATAATTGAGGGTTTGTAACGGGCAAACATTCAAAGCTGATTCCTTATCAATAAGAGAGAGTGGGACAGTTTTCCCCATAACTTCAACAGATATATTAAGAGCATGATTGTGGTTGGGACTAGTCTTAGGGATTTCTTCTTAGGGAGGAACTACGGGTCATGTGAGTAGTTTGATTAGGGAATTTGGGTGCAGTTGGGAAGACATAAAGAGTCCCCATAAAGTGATGTTGGTAAGAGTTTTCTTCAGTTGATCAAGGATCTTTCTTTCCAGGGTCATTTCTGGGATAAGGAGATTCTCAACACCCATCCTTTTATCGCTTGCTAATGATTGTAGATTTGGGGTTTGGTAATGTCTTCCTGACCTGGTCATGTGGTTCACAGAAGAAGGAAAGAATTGAAATCCTATTTCTTCATCGATATCGAGTTATTCAAACACCTTGTTGATTTCTACTAGAAGCCCCTCGAGTGATATCATCCCGCATATGTCGGCTATCAAACTAGTCTTCTTTGAATCTTGTTCTTCATATGAATCTTTGAAGTCGCCCCCAATCCAGTGGCAACGATGTTATCTTTCCATGCAAAGTCAATGAATTATACAACTTCCATGGCCTCTTCGTATAATTCCTCCTATTCAGCAAGGAAATACAGGACTAAGGGGACCAGGAGCCCTTGTAATTTCAAAGCATCGAGTATCTTGGATACACTACAAATATCACCACTATGTTGAAACAAATCTTCCAAGATCTAGACCATGTCATCTAGACTGACTTCGTCAGTTGGCACTACCCAATTGTCTGACTCTCGGGCCCATTTTTGAGCTTATAAGAACAATCCACTGAATCCCTGATAGTCGGTGGTCATCTGGGAGGGAAATTTCATCCCGAACTCTAAGAGTTGGTTCAGCACTTCTGATAGTTCCATATCTTTACCTCCAGAACGGGTGCGAACAACAATACATGCTATGGTCAGAAGGGATAAGGCTTGATCAGTAAGGCTGGTAGGGTGTAAGAGAAAATATGGGCTTGTTTGGAGAGGTTTAGGAGAGTATATGGGTATGACTAGTGATTTACTCGGCATGATTTGCGTTAATGGGTTAAATTCTGAGTCTTTTTCTAGTAAGTTGGCATTTTCATGATTCGGGAGTGGACTAAGGGTAGTGTTTGGTTTGGAATTAGCTGGTGGGGTGATGACACCCTGATCAATTAGGCATTGGATCATATTTTGGACATGGAAACACTGGTCAGTGGTATGGCCAGAAGTTTGGTGAATGTCACAATGGGCATCAGGTTTAAAGTTCTTCGGAAGTGTGTTTGGTAATGGACGGGTGTCCAAAGGTTTGATCAGATTTCGGCTCAAAAGGGCCTGGTAGACTTTGGAAAGAGGAGCGTAAAGATCGATGTATTCCTTTTGGACTGGGTTTGGGAGAATTTCTAGTGTCCATGAAGTGGCAGGCTGCGAGAAGTTGTTGATGGTAGAAACCATGGTACTAGCAGGCTTTTTAAACTTTGCAGGAGAAAACTGTCCAAAGGTTTTCCTTGGTTTGACTTTTGTCTTGACAAGACTTTCTGGATTTCCACTCCTGCTTCTCGGAGGGCTCGAAAGTGAGGGTAATACTATCCTCCCATTGTTGCTGGGACGTGGGGTAGGAAATTCTTCTTTATGATACTGGCATGTTCTTCTTCGGAAGGTCGATTGGTAATGGTAGCTACTTTTTCTCTCCACCTTGCTATGAAGGTGTTGACTGATTCACCAGGGTTCTACTTAAGTAGCTCTCAGTTACGGCGGGTAACTTCTAGCTCTTTGTTGTACTTGTACTGTGACGTGAACTCGCGAGCAACATCTTCCCAACTATGGATTCTGGATTCCTCAAGGGATAAGAACCAACGGAGCGTGCTATCTTTAAAATCCTGCTAGAACATCGGGGCCATTATTTCTTCAGGAGCCCCAATGAGAGTCATATCTCGGTGATAGCTATGGAGATGAACGATCGGGGGTTCGCTACCTTCGAACTTCTCGATATTGGGCATCTAGAATTTTTTTGGTGACCTAGCTTTAGGATAGGGAGACATGTGGGTGTAGTCCATGTAGTTCCCAGAGAGTCTGACTTGGTCGAATTTCTTGGTCAACGTATTGTGGTCTTCTTTGACCTTGTTCAATTCTTCCTCTTTTAGGTCAACTGTCACAGGTAAGTTAGCCCCGGGCTGAACAAGGTTTGGCATAGGCAGATGGGTTGGTGGTGGCCCATTAGCAAGAGGAGAACGTGGAGCGTGTTGATATTCTTCAGGAACCCAAATCATCCCGAGTACAGGTGGACCCATAGCGCGGGGGAAAAGGGCCTCTGGCTCTTCGAGGATAGGGACCCAGTTTCTTTGCATCTCATGAACCTCAATTTGAAGGTTGTCAATTTTGGCAGCGAGCTGAGCTAGAACTGTCAACAAATCCGACTGTACATTCGGCACTTGATCCGTGTTCTCCATGGAAGGCGGGTGAATCTCGGACTCAAAAGAAGTAAGGGGACTGATTAAGCTCCGGGGCGGTTGGACTGAAGACCGAAGATAATAGGGAGCCAGGCCAAGGGTACGCGATCGACATGATAAGGAGAAAATTGGGATTCATTTTTGAAAAAGAAACAAAGGGGAATTTGTTATTTTTAGAAAAAGGAGGAAAATGTTTTTAACATTTTTTTTTGGAAAACATGAGGATAAATTTTTTTTTGGACACCTTTTAAAAGGGAGAGAAAAAGACGATAGATGGGTATCAACATGATTATTATGTTTATTAGGTTCTCACTTGTATTAAGTTTTTCATGCAAAAAAGAAATGTCAGACGGGATCCGAGCCTGGAAAAATTGGGTTTATAATATATGAAAAAACTAGGTTTGAACCTGTTACCACACTCAGGGGCAGAGTCCCGTTTTAAAAATTACGCTAAAATTTGGGTGACAGGCCGACCAAAACTTTCGACGGAGTTTCGGGTCGAAACCGATAATCTAACATGTGTGTCTTAGGCTTGGCAACTATATGCGTGTATGCAGTTGGTTGGGTTAACTGGAAGGTGTTCCCCCCTTTGGCGTGACTTGCACGATATACGTCTGACTTTTGAGGGCAATTAGTATGTGTGGAAAAGCCATTTGATATACCTGAGTGTACATGAATTGCCTCACTATATACCTTGTGGGGATGGTACATGTGAGAGAAAATTCGATATACTCGACGTACGTGAAAGAGTTACCTACGATATAACTCCCCTCATGACTTCGGTCAAGCGGTAAGTTGTGGGGGAACTAATCGATATACGTTGAAGGTACTTGGCCAATGGAACGTGAGAGACATATCGCTTAGGCTAACTGCGACCTTCCGGACCAGCGCCCATCACGAAGTGACTCCCCAGTTAAAAGAAAAAATTTGATCAATAGCAATGCTCTTCGGTGATGTTGTGTGTACCTTGCATGATTCTTTGATTAGTATCTTATGGAGAGATTATATTTACTGATCATGCCCATTCGAGAATGAGGTACAAGTATAAATACTAGATCCAACAAGTGAGAGTGAGTGTGTGCAAACTGTAAGTGAGCATGGATATATATAAGTGGAGGTGTGTGTTAGTGACACCTAAGCATGGATTTCAACATGCGTGTGCAACATGTGGATATATGTGATCCTAGGTACACGTGGTGTGAAGTGTACATGAAGAATTTTCTATATGTGAGTGAATAGAAGCATAAGCATGAGGTACATATGTATAGACAATAATATGGGGGATATAAAAATAGGGGAATATACAAGAAAATAAAACATCCATGCAAACTGAGTCTAGCCCTCTTAAAAATAGTCCCCATAAGAGTTGCCACCATGGACATCCCGGGGTCGGCGCCTTTGGGGGAAGAGAGAGGAGAGATATAGAGATATATATATCTCTCCCTAGGGAAGGCTGCACCATGGTATCGCACCCCACTTGGGAAGTTTGCTTGGGCCATCGTCGGTGTGGGGGTAAATGTGAAGAGATAGAGTCTCCAGCCTATTTTGCACAAAACCGGCAAAAAAAATGTTGCCACTTCGAGAGAGCAGCATCAACAACAAATTAATGCATATGAAACCAATAGTTCGAAGGTTCGACGGACAAGTTACAGAATGGGAAGATGTTAGGCACCCATTCAGCCCTTTCGATCTCTCATGGGCTAGTGTTATTATTTTCCTTTATATCCCCGTGAAGTGTGTGTGTGCGTGTTTATATAATGGAGATCGAATTTATTCAACTCATACCATGGGCAACGTAAAGTGAGGTCATCCATAAGAATATTCCCAAAATAACATATGTAGAATGTATGATTTGTGCATTCATCATGATATTGGTCATTATTAGGAAACGATAATATGTATTGGATGAAATGCAAACAAGTATGATATATATATATATATATATATGAAAATGGGAAGTTTTAGAAAATTATGCTATTTGGGAAATAGAGAGAATTGGAAAATCGGACTCGAGTGTCGGATTTCAATTCAGGATGCCTACGTAGCCTATAAAGGCATCAAAGTCCCCGTAGTTTGGATGTAGCATAGGGGTGGGTGGTTATCCCATAGATTCAAACATAATTTTATTGTATGTGTATGTGTAGAAAGTGTGTTATTTTGATTTTGAAAAAAGTGTGATGGATAATTCCGTCCGTAATTTACGGGTGTAACCCTCTTTTATTTTTTTTATGGATTTCTATAGAAAATAAAATATGTGAAGTATACTTATAAAAGTGTAGATATTAATGTGTATGAACTAAAGTAAGAACTAGATTATGAATCTAATGTTTATTATGCAAAAACAAGGAAATTAAAGAGAGAGGAAAGGAATTTGACCTTCTTTAAAGCTTGATCTTTGATCTTGGATGAACTCCCTTGAGTGTTGATGAATGTGGATGAGAGAGAAGGATATTTTTCCAAATTGGGTATGAAAAGGATGGGAATGTAAGCTTTAATGGAACTTCACATGAGGAGCTTCACTGATTTGGAGGGAATGTTGTTGAGATCACTGATGCTGATGGATCTATTGTGTTGTGCCTAGGAATGAGGTCATGGACCCTATTTATAGGGTCACGAAGGTGCCAATCAGCCTACCCCAGGGGGTACCAATCGACATATTCCCCCAGATCAGGACCTGCCAATTGACAGTCCCGTGGAGATTTTAGGGGAAAACGAGTGTAGAACATGAATCGTTGATTAAAATTAGGCACGGGGAATACCGTTAGATAGGTATTTTATAGACCTTCAACAGTCCTTTGGACTTCTCCCAAGTTCAGGAGTTGAATTTGGGTCAAATGTGGCTCGAAAGCGCACCTCGGTCCTTTGGACGGAAGATCGTCGGACACAAACGGATCGTTCGTCCGCATACTAAGTCAGAATCGTGCACGAGGAAGATAATTGGAAAGGTTATAAGATTTAATTCAACATTATAAAGAGTTTTGTTCGGCTTGTAAAGTTGACCTTGGTTAATTGGGGCTCGAAAGCTCCCGAGGACCTCTCAGAGTAAAATGGATCGTTCGTCCGTATCGCAGGTCAGAATCGCGCACAGGGCGAATCGTTAGAAAGGGTATCAAGTTCCCTTTGAAAATTCATTCAGTCTCGTTCGATCTGAAGAGTTGACTTTGGTCAAACAAAGCCCGGTAGCTCCTGATGGCCTTCGGATCAATTTTTGGGAGAAAAATGACCATTCGTCCAAATAGTTATGTCATTTTGCGCACGGGCGGACCGTTGGAAAGGGGCTTCAGTGCCCTTCAAAGATTCAAAGAGCTTTCACTCTAAAGGTGAAGTAGATTGGGGTTAATTCGGGGCTCGAGAGTGCCCGGTGGCCTCCGAATCGATCTTCGATAGCAAAATGGTCTATTCGTCTGAACAGTTATGCTGATTCTTGCACGGGACTGACCATTGGAAAGGGTATTCAGAGCCCTTCAAATATTCAAATAGATTTATCTCTGACGATAGAGTTGACCTGAGTCAAATAGGGATAGGGGGCACCCGGTGGGTTCTAGATCGGTTCTCAGAGTGCGACCTAGGGTTTACAATGAGATGGGAGGTGTTAGGGACCTAAGGGGAGACCTAGGGAGTCCTAGAATGTGGTGTCTACAAGGTTTATCCATTTTTTGGCCATTGATCTCATGTCTAACTGTAATAGTTTTCCATTCAGGTTCAAATCTCCTAACAAGGGGCAAATATATTTAGCCTTAGGTTCAACAGTAGTCTTTGGACAATTTTTCATCAGGATGTCTAGCCCTTTTATGATTATTCTCAAAATTAAGTTTTATGGCTTGAAAATCAGGACATAGATCAATAGGTCTTTTTCGAGAAGACACAAATTTTATATTTTTTGAAGGTTTGGTTTGTGTCTTAGTTTTTTTTAATCAAAACCAATGCCTATTTTGTCTTCAAAAATGGTTTTACTAGAGGAAACACAATCTTCAAAACAATTGGAGTTGTTTTCAAACTTAGAAATTTTTTTTAAGACAGTTAAACCTTTTCTTTAGATTGTTCTAATTCTATCAAAGTTTCCTTGTATTTCTTTTCCAAAACATCATTTGATTCAGACAGTTCTTTAACTTTTTCAATAAAAATTTATAGGCCAAACATTGATTAGTATAGTCCTCAGTGTTCTGCTTTACCATTAGTCTTAATGTTTCTATTTTCTCAGTTAACCCCTTAAGAGTCTTTTCTAGTCTGCTGCTCTTCCTAAAGGTCTGGGTGTAAAGATTGTGAATGTCAAGTAGATCATCATATTTCAGACTCTTCCAGTGCAGTGTGCGAATTGTCCCCTAGGATTTCATTTGTTGCACTCACACACCCATTCAATTCGTTATTATAGAGATCACTTTGACTCACACACATCATCGAAGAATTATTACTAGCAACATCAACAATATTATTTTCTAAGCAAAGAGTAGATAAACCAGTAGTTGGTACAACATAATCAGTCATAAAAGATCTATCCATAATAACATCAAAATCAATCTTAGGCATATCATCATAATAAATAATTTTCGCAAAGAAATCCATACAGGATATAGTTAGTGGTTTGACAAAAATAAAACACATTTCAAATGTTATTTGTGGGCCATATGAGGAAGGAAAAATAGTTAAATTTGCGCATAAGAATGTTAAAGACACTTTAACAACAAAACCTCTAGAGCCAATCCACAAGGATCCCATGGGTCCTTCTCGAGCTGTAAGCCTTTGTGGTAACAGTTACATTTTGGTTATAGTGGAGAATTTTACTCAATTCACTTGGGTAGCTTTTTTAAAACAAAATTTTGATATTTCTAAGAATTTTTAAAAATTCTTTTAATAATTGAGAATGAAAATGATACCCAAGTCAATCGAATCCATAGCGATGGAGGAGGTGAATTTAAAGACTTAGGAGTAACAGAATACTGTAATTATAATGGTTACCAACACGAGTCCAATGCACCTAAAACACCTCAGCAGAATGGTGTTGCCGAGCATAAAAAATTTACAATTCAAGAAATGGCCAGGGTAATGATACATGTGAAAACTTACCAAAATACTTTTGGGTTAAGTCAGTTCAAAGAACATGTCATATTATCAATAAAGTATACCTTCGAAAAAATACCAAACAAATGTCCTATGAACTTTGGTATGGCAAAAATACCAATTTAAAATATATTTTAACTTTTAGGAGTACTTGTTATGTTTGCAAAGACAGAGAACACCTATCTAAATTTGAAACTCGTGGTGAAAAAGCCATATTTTTGGGTTACTCCCCTAATAGTCGGGCTTATCACATTTAGAATTTGCGTACCAAATTCATAATAAAATTGATAAATGTGATAGTGAGTGACACTAATGTCGAGAGTAAAGAACAAGGGCCAACTATAGTGGATGAGTCTGAAAATAATTTTACTTATGACTCTCCAGAGATAGTTGATCCTTTACCAAATGAGACCCCTAAACTACCCAACTTCGTTTATCAAGATCATCCCATATATAATATTGTTGGTAACGCTGAAGAGTCAATGCGTACAAGATCCAAATTACATAATGTTGCTCATTTTGCATGCTTTGTTTCTTTAATAAAACCAAAGAATGTAAATGAAGCACTCAATGACTCATTTTGGATAAGTTCTATGCAATAAGATCTCGTTCAATTTAAAAGTCATGACGTGTGCATCTTGTGCCTAGGCCAAGGAATAAAAGGGTTATTGGCAGTCGCTGGACTTTTGAAAACAAAACAGATGAATCTGGGATGATAGTTAGAAATAAATCTAGATTAGTTACCCAGGGTTACTCTCAAGTTTAAGGACTAGATTTTGAGGAGACCTTTGCCCCGGTCACACGCCTTGAGTCTCTTCGCTTACTCTTGGCCATAACTTGTCATTTACAATTCACACTTTATCAAATGGATGTAAAATACACCTTTTTAAATTATATTTTGACAGAGGAGACTTATGTTGAACAGTCGAAAGGCTTTATTGACCCTCATTACCCAAACCATGTTTATAAATTGAAAAAGGCTCCGTATGGTCTAAATCAAGCCCCTCGGCTCTGGTACGAATGCATGTCAACCTTTTTAATCAAAAAGGGTTTCGACGATGTGAAAATGACCAGGCATTATTTATTAAACATTTTAACAAACATGTCTTAAGAGCTAATGTTTTTGTTGGCAACATAATATTTGGTTCTACTTCCCCTTTTGAGGTTAAAGAATTTTCTAAAATTATGCACGCGATTTTCAAATGTCGCTTATGGGGGAGCTGCAATATTTCTTAGGACTACAAGTCAAGAAAAAATCTAATGGGTTATTCATTTTGCAGTCAAAATATGCTATAGAGTTAGTGAAAAAGTTCAGATTAGAGAATGT
Source organism: Sambucus nigra (assembly GCA_949130495.1). Lineage (NCBI taxonomy): Eukaryota > Viridiplantae > Streptophyta > Magnoliopsida > Dipsacales > Adoxaceae > Sambucus > Sambucus nigra. The sequence goes on along the minus strand of OX422222.1, from coordinate 140,949,685 downwards.
CAAGGTTGCTAGGACTCCCATAAGTACTTTAATTAAACTTTCTAAAGATGAACATGGGAAACCTATAGATCCTACCCTATATAGAAGTATGAAAGGTATCGTGTTATATCTCATGGCCTCGCATCCCGATATCATTTATGTTGTCTACGTTTGTGCATGTTACCAAAGTGCACCTAAGGAAAGTCACTTGTTATGTGTCAAACGAACTATCAAATATGTTAACGAAACAATAAACCTAGGCGTATGGTACACAAACGATAAATCTAGCACAATTGTAGGATACACCGACGCAGATTGGGCTGGCTATTCTGATGACAACAAAAGCATATCAGGCGCTTGTTATTATATAGGAAATAACTTATTAGTATGGAACTGTAAAAAGAAAAATTGCACTTCACTTTCCACAGCAGAATCTGAATATATAGCAGCAGGAAGTTGTTGTGCTCAATTAATGTGGATTAAGAAAATGCTTAGTGACTATGTCATTAATGAAGAAAAGCTATACCTCTATTGCGATAACCAAAGTGCGATAAATATCTCTAAAAATCTTGTTCAACATTCTTGTACTAAACACATCAAGACAAGACACCATTTTATTCGTTAATTAGTTGAATAAAAAAGAATTAGAGATAAACTATTTACTTATGGAACTTCAATTAATTGACTTATTTACTAAACCTTTAGATAACTTGAGATTTGAATCGTTAAGAAAATTTATTGGTATGGTTAACCCTAAATAATTATCTATCAACCATTAGTATATCCTACGGTTACATTCATATTGATAATTGGCCTTTGAGGATATAGGGTACGTTCATTTGAAAAATGACAAAAGACGCCTCCCATCTCTGTTTTATGTAGGAGACTCTTGATGTAACCCATTGATTATTATAGGTTGTTATATCGCTTATTATGTTTCTTTATCTATTTTTCTTCACCCTTTGTACATTTGAGAAAAATTGGGGGATAAATACTTGAGTAACTTGCTATATTTTCATCTCTCTTGACTCAACTAATTGTGCCACCTTAAGTGTTTTCTTTCAGGCATATCAGAAACCATTTGTGGCGATATCAAAGATTTAGGGTAATGGCCTATATGATAGTTGAGTTATGCATTTTATTTCTCTTATTTTTAGTTCTATGATGGGAATGGGTAGATAGCTCTTTTGTACAGGAAATCTTGGATTTTTTAATTTTATGCACGAGTACACGTTACTTAAGGGAATTTTGTCTCCAATATCCTAAGGGGGAGATTGAGAACACACTATATGGTTGATTCACTTGAGTTTGTACTATATAGGTGTAGACACCCCCATTCTGTTATCCCCTAAACTCTCCTTAGGTCCCTATATTTTCCCTTCATCACTACAAACCCAGGTCATACCCTGAGTATTGACCTAGAAGCCATCGGGCACTCCCAGGCATCGTTTAACCAAAAGTCAAAGTCTTTAGCTCAATCGAGACTAAATGAATCTTCGAAGGGCACTGAAACCCCTTTCCAATGGTCCATCCCGTGCGTGATTCCGACTTACCATGCGGACGAATGACCTATTTTCCCCTGAAACTCAATCAGGAGGCCACCGGGTGCTCCCGGACTCCATTTGACCAAATTCAACTCTTCAAATTGACCGAGACTGAATGAATCTTTGAAGGGCACTGAAACCCCTTTCCAACGGTCTTCCCCGTGCGCTATTCTGATCTACGATTTACGTTCTGCGATCGATTTTCTTAAAAGGCCTAAAAGACACTATCAAACGGCAGGTCCTAGACCGTGCCTATCGGTAGTGTGCCTAAACGCACCTGCCGATTGGCAGGAACAAGGCTATGACGATTGATAATGACATGGGCCTATAAAAAGGAGGTCTGACCTCACTTGCAAGAAGAGCCCAGATATGATAGATATCACTCTCAGCAAATCCAGAAAACCTCTCTCGAAATCAGCGTGATTTCCACACCCAAATACCTTTCCAACCTTCACTTTTCATCATCCTTTTCATCAAACTTGGTGAATTAACGTTGACAACCCTGCTTTTTATATCTAATTCGGTTAGCTACGCCCAATTAAATTAAAGCGGAGCGTCAATATGTTGGCATTAGAAACATAATTTAAATAAACGCAGTAAAGTAAACATGTACACTCCCATACGTGTAACCAAATCACATCATAGCAAGTATAGGATCCACAAGTAATATCAGTACTGAATATAAAATGCCCAAAGATACGGGCCCAAAGATAAACTAGGTAAAGAGTGTAATGTAAACCTCTCAACACTATCAAATCCCTAACAATGGGAAATCTCTGATACCACACTCTAAGGAAGAGTGACAAAATAGGATAAGGACCAGTGTCCACCATTACAAGATCCTAAGAATAGATGCGAGATCATCCAGCTCCACGATCTACTGTCCAACGGGGTGAGGACCTGTATAATACATATATATATATATATATATGGGAGAGGAGCAAGAAGCAATATAGACGAACGTCAAAGCAAGAAAACAAGCTATAAGATTATAAGATGTACTTATAATGAAAGTACACTAGTCATTACTCGTCTCCAGCAATTAAGTTGTTCAATTACCCAACCAATGCTCCTATGTCGTGACTACCCAACTCAAACTCGAGTAACGCGTGACCTCACATCGTATCATGATTAATCATTATTAATCGCAGTTCAGTATTTAACGTATCAAATATTTTCTTTAATAATAATATCAAATGCATCGATTCGGGATATTACTTTAAGACATAAGCATAATATCTCACACAACAAATCATATCGGGTCACTATCGTTATTCGGGGGAACAAGTCATAACACTAGGCCTACACACGAATATTCCCCAATATTACGTGGCAAGGGCAATCATACTAAGTCCTAAATCACATGGCGTTTCAAGGTCTTTCTATCCGACCCGCATTACAACCATGTGTCCGGTTCTGGTGGTTTATCTCCGACACGGCACTCGAGCGGAACCTAAACGGATCAATCATAAAAAAAATTGCATTCAACATGTGCCTACGTCGACCGGAGGACTAGTCTAGTGTATACTCGACAATATACATGTAAAACAATTTCACGCTTATGCATATATACAATCGTGTCAAGTCTCTTACTCGAGTTGTACAATAGTCATTTTTTACAATATAACATAATTTACATCATTAATTTACTAATTCAACATCAAATCATTTCAAGGTTATATATCCCTAATAACCATAAGTATGTGATCAAGTTAGGATATTAGGCACAACACCACAATTATCTTACTAACAACATGAAAAACATTGTCACTCTTATTTCAACAACATGCTGCCCAGAATTTAAAATGCAGATTCGAGGCTCTTCCGATCCGTTTTTCGAAAAACTTAAAACTACAAAGTTGTTCGGAACGTGATTTTCTACAAGGACACGCGGGCACGTTACCATAGCCTACATAAAACAGGCCCGAAACTAACATATAATATTCACCCCTGTTTTCGACAACTTTCTGCCCAGAATTTTAAAACACCGATTTGAGGCTTTTTCGATCCGTTTTTGGAAAAACTTAAAACTAGAAAGTTTTTCGGAACGTGATTTTCTATAAGGAAACAGGAGCACGCTATCGTAGCCTGCTTAAAACATACCCGAAACTAACAAATACAGTTCGGACCTGTTCACGATAATTTTCTGCGCAGAATTTTAAAACACCGATTTGAGGTTTTTCCGATCCGTTTTTGGAAAAACTTAAAACTACAAAGTTGTCCAGAATAGGATTTTCTATCGAGCAGCGGAGACGAAATATCCATTTTCGGAACCAAAACAGGTCAAAACAGTTTTTAATATGACGATTTACTTAATTTCCTACATTTCTCAAATTCAAGAGGTTGTTCTACAACTCAATCCCTATAATGATGTTATTGCATTTGAATCTATATGGAGGATGATCCTATTACATTGCATATCATTTTTAACATCAATTTTATATTAATTTAGGGATCCAAATACATGTTCATGTGAAATTTCATTATTGATACATATTATACACATATAGGTTATTAACTTGCCTTGGATAGTATGGAGAAATTAAAATCCTCTTGAAATCCTCTTAGCTTCTTCTCTTCTTACTCTCTCTCTCTCTACCAAACCCTAGCCCCCATTTCAAATGAAAGAATGAAGACTTCTTCTCTTCTTTTCTATTTATACCTAGAGTTAGTTTATTTACAAAAATGCCATTGCGCCAAATTTAACCCTCTCGATCCTTTTACGCGGTAATTCGCTTCTAATATTTAAGTCGCACATTCGTATCTCAATTAATTCATTTTAAATTTTCATTTCCAAATATTTCGAATATATATACTGCCGTAGTTTTTTTTCCCTTCAATTAGTTCAATTTTAATTCAATAAAAAATGCGGGGTATTACATTCTCCCCATCTACGAACGGGATTTTGTCCTCGAAATTCGAAATAAAATAAATCAATTCAAGTCAAGTAAGGTTGTTTCACACGTACCTTCCATGAAGAGATATGAGTGACTAATTCGCAAGTCATCCTCTATCTCCCAAGTGGCCTCAAAATCATCATGATTACTCCACATAACACGAACAAGAGGAATGACTTTTGACCTCAACTGCTGCTCACGACGATCTAGGATCCTGACCGGTCTCTCCTCGTGGCTCCCATCGGGCTACAACTCAACCCCATCCAAATCTATGTGTAGGTGTGAGTCCTCGGGATGTAAGAACTTCCTCAACATGGATACATGAAAAACATCATGTACCCGCTGGAGATGGTCAGGTAGGGCTAAACGGTAAGCAACCGGTCCCACCCTGTCCAACACTGTAAATGGACCCACGTATCGCGGTGAAAGCTTCCCTTTGGCACCAAAGCGAACAACGCCTCTCATGGGTGAGACCCTTAACAGCACTTGGTCCCCAACGGCGAACTCTAAGTTCCTCCACCTTATGTTAGCATAAGTCTTCTGACGATCGTGCACGGTCTTCATCCGTGCACGAATCAAGTCAACCTTCTCTGAGGTCTCCCTAACAATATCCCGACCCAGCATCCGGTGCTCTCCGAACTCTAACCAACATGTAGGGGATCGACAAGGCCTGCCGTATAAAGCCTCGTATGGTGACATGCCAATAGTCTGTTGATAACTATTATTGTATGCGAACTCCACTAGTGGCAAATGCATATCCCAACCACCTTTGAAGTCCAACACACAAACTCGCAACATGTCCTCCAAAATCTGGTTCACCCGCTCAGTCTGACCATCAGACTGAGGGTGGAATGTGATACTCAAACTCAACTGAACTCCCATCGCCTCCTGAAGTCTTCCCCAAAAGTGCGAGATGAAGACACTGCCACGGTCGGACACGATATCATGCGGTACCCCATGCAACTTCATAATCTCGTTAATAAACATCGTGGCGTACTGTTTTGCCGTATAATCCATCCTCACTGGAAGGAAATGAGCCACCTTTGTTAGTCTGTCGACGATGACCCAAATCGAATCATGACTGCGCTGCGATCTTGACAACCCAACAATGAAATCCATGGAGATGCTTTCCCATTTCCACGCAGGAATGGATAACGACTGCAACTCCTCTCCAGTTCTCTGATGTTCCACCTTTATAAGCTGACAAGTGGCACACTTTGAGACAAACTCGGCTACATCACGCTTTAACCTAACCCACCAATACATACGGTGCATATCCTGATACATCTTATCACCTCCGGGGTGAACAGTGAATCTAGATCCATGCGCCTCAGATAATAAGGCCTTCCGTAACTCGGTATCATTCGGCACAACAATTCATCCCTGATAACGAAGTCCCCCATCAGAACCAATCGAGAAACCCTGAATGCCCCCAGACATCAATGCCTTCACCTTCTCCTGACAAAAGTCATCAGAAGACTGGGCCTTCACAACCCGTTCAACCATATAAACTGATATAGATACAGTCCTCATAAATGCTCTGCCAACATCAAGGCTACCCAACTCCTTCCACTGAGCTTTCCAAACACCTGACAATTCAACACTCTCCTCCACTTCCAAGGTGGACAATGACGGTGTGGGTCTCCGGCTCAAAGCATCAGCAACCATATTTGCCTTACCGGGGTGGTACTGTATGTAAAACTGGTAGTCCTTCACATATTCCACCCATCTACTCTGTCGCATATTCAAGTTCTTCTGTGAGAACAAGTACTGAAGACTCTTATGGTCGGTGAACAACGTAAACTTCTCCCCAAGTAAGTAGTGTCTCCATGAATACAATGCAAAAATAATTGCCGCCAACTCTAAGTCATGAGTTGAGTAACGGTCCTCATGAGGCCTCAATTTCCTTGAAATATAGGAAATCGGTCTCTCCTCCTGCATCAGAACAACTCCTAACCACTGTAATGACGCATTAGTGTACACGCGGTACTCAACCCCAGCTTTTGGCAATGCAAGGACTGGCGCTGACGTAAGCTTCTCCTTCAAAGTTTCGAAAGCCTCCTGACACTCTGAACTCCAGACGAAAGTAACACCCTTCTTTGTCAAAGGGTAAGAGGACTCGCAATCTTCGAGAAGCCCTGAATAAACCTCCGATAGTAACCCGCTAAACCCAGAAAACTTCGAATCTCAGTCGGCGTAGTGGGTTGCCCCCACTCAACAACAGCAGTAACCTTGCTAGGATCGACGACAATCCCAGCCTCCGTCACAATGTGGCCCAAAAACTGCACCTCTCGCAGCCAAAACCCACATTTGGAGAGCTTTGCATAAAGCTAATGCTCTCTCAAGGTCTTAAGAGCCAATCGTAAATGTCCGGTATGGTCCTCCTCGGACCATGAATAGATCAGGATATCATCAATGAACATGATAATAAACTGATCCAAGTATGGACTGAATACACGATTCATCAAATCCATGAATACTACAGGCGCATTGGTTAAGCCGAACGGCAAGACCCGAAACTCGTACGAACCATATCAAGTCAGGAACACTGTCTTCGGCACATCCTCCTCCCGAATCCTCAACTGGTGATAATCGGAATGCAAATCAATCTTTAAAAAGAATGAATCATCCCTCAACTGATCAAACATATCATCAATGCAAGGTAACGGATACTTATTTCAAATCGTCACCTTGTTCAACTCTCAATAATCGACGCACAATCGAAGTGAGCCATCCCTTTTCTTCACAAAGAGCACTGGAGCTCCCCATGGATAGGTACTCCTACGGATAAAACCTTGGCCCAACAGCTGCTGAATCTGCTCCCTAAGCTCCCTCGTCTCTAAGGGTGCCATACGGTATGGGGCCCTAGGAATCGCTCTCGTGCCCGGCGCTAACTCTATGCAAAACTCTATCTCACGAGCTGGAGGTAAACCAGGAACCACAGCAAAGATGTCCGCGAACTCCCTCACTATAGGGATCGTATCCAAAGAAATGGACACCCCATCAGGAGAATCCTCCTCGATGTAAAACAGATGTGTGCTGGCTCCACCCTCTAGACCAGGTAATGCTATTAGGTACATCTCCTGACCAGGAATGGCAAATGTGATCGCACTCACACGACAGTCAATCTGGGCATGATATGCATACAACCAATCAAACCCTATAATCACATCGTAGGTACACATCTCAATCAAAATAAGGTCGACAGATAAGTGAAGCCTCCCGATCTCAATCGCGACCCCTCTACAAATGTGGCGAAGGTCCGTACCACTCAAAGGTGTACTCACATGGGCAACTATCGCCTCTGCAATGTCTATCATCCCCGATGTCCTAGCAAACTCATAACTGGAGAACGAGTGTGATGCACCAGTGTCAAAAAGTACTCTCGCATGAGAACTATAAACATAAAACGTACCCTGAATCGCCGGTCGTCGCACCTGTGGCTGAAAAGGTTGAACGTCATATACACGACCATGGTACAACTGTGGCTGAATTGGTGCTGCTGCCATTAGCAATGCCGAAAATGGTGGTGGTGGTGGTGGGAGTACCTGCTGCTGTGCTCTATCTCCCTGCGCCTGTCCTCGGGGACAAGCCCTCCTCATATGTCCAGTCTCTCCGCACTGGAAGCATACAATAGGACCCCCATCTCGTGCCTCCTGCACCAAAGCTCCGATGTTGGGCCTATTGGCTCCGTGTTGATCTCTCGCACCCTGACCCCGTTGGCCCTGCTGGCTCTGCCCTCTCTGGCCCTGGCCCTGCTGTGGGTGACCCTGATCTGGAATGGTCTGAACCAGATTGGCCTGAATGGCCTGACCCAGCTGGCCCTAGGCCTGCTGCCCATGGTGACGGCCTCTGTACCGCTTGGCCTGATGGCCTCCTGACTGTTGGCCCCCCTGTGGGCCCTGTTGGCCTACAACTATAACCTCATGGGGCCTACCCTGCTGGCCTATCACCCCTCGTTTTCCCACCACATGCTCAGAACGATCATTACAGTGATGCAATGCTGCATTCACCGCTACCTCATAATAGTCAAACGACGGATTCGCCAGTAAGAACCCCCGAATTGGCAAAGATAGCCCCTCAATAAACCTCTGAGTCTTCAAAGCATCATCTGCCTGCACCTCGGTAGCAAACTCTACCAATGAGGTAAACTCTCGCTCATACTCAAAAACTGAACTAGTCTGCTTCAGGGTATCAAACCTTCTCCTCAAAGCTATACATTGTGCGGGAGGTACAAACTTCGCCTCGAAACGAGCCCAAAAATCAGTAATAGGCATAACATCCTGCTGAGCTGTAGAAGTAATGGACTCCCACCAGCACAAAGCCTCCCCAATCAGACGAAAGGTAGATAAAATATGTTTCTGCACCTCTGTGGAGTCAACTAGTCTCAAATGTTTGCATATATCTCGCTTCCACTGAAGCGCCTCTAACGGACCCACGTCATCGGCGAACGAAGGCGGACGTCTCTTCTCAAACCCACTCACAATAGATGCCCATGTGGGTTGCACAACTACTGGCACATGAGGCTCCGGCTCAGCCACTGCAAGTGGTGTGATGACAACATGTGGTACCGGTGCTGGTGCTGGCACTGGTGCAGGGGCGGGATGCGCAGAAAGTGCTACTGCTACTGCTGTAGCTGCAACCTGTGCTATAGCCGTCAAATCGTCCTGGGAAAAACCTCCTACCATCCCCTGTGCGGGTGGGGGAGGCTGCTCCTGATCCCCTGCTCGTCCTGCCACTCCTGCCAGTTTATCGCTGCGTCTCCTCATCCGAAGAGAGTAAACACAGAGTATGAGAACTAGAAGGAAAAGTTCAAAACATAAATCACACATATAATTGGGTGCAACAGTTTAAAGTGATGGATATATCATGCGAAAAGTCCTAACTCCCGATAAAAGTAAACCTTCATGCGTGGAGCATCTCGCAAGAGAAATCCAAACAAGGAACCCCTCATATACACTCGGGCACTCATAGTCGGTCGTGTCGGATCAGTGGCTCGATTTTTTTCCCCGAAGTCATAGAATACAAAACCTAGTTGTAAGTCTCAAAGTATCCAAGAAACGATGCGCGAAAAACGTAATGGACGCACTCAGATCCCTAAAGGCTCTAAAACCGTGCTCTAATACCAACTGTGACAACCCTTCTTTTTATATCTAATTCGGTTAGCTACGCCGAATTAAATTAAAGCGGAGCGTCAATATGTTGGAATTAGAAACATAATTTAAATAAACGTAGTAAAGTAAACATGTACACTCCCATACGTGTAACCAAATCACATCATAGCAAGTATAGGATCCACAAGTAATATCAGTACTGAATATAAAATGCCCAAACATACGGGCCCAAAGATAAACTAGGTAGAGTGTAATGTAAACCTCTCAACACTATCAAATCCCTAACAATGGGAAATCTCTGATACCACACTCTAAGGAAGAGTGACAAAATAGGATAAGGACCAGCGTCCACCATTACAAGATCCTAAGAATAGATGCAAGGTCATCCAGCTCCACGATCTACTGTCCAACGGGGCGAGGACCTGTATAATACATATATATAGATGGGAGAGGAGCAAGAAGCAAGATAGACGAACGTCAAAGCAAGAAAACAAGCTATAAGATTATAAGATGTACTTATAATGAAACTACACTAGTCATTACTCGTCTCCAGTAATTAAGTTGTTCAATTACCCAACCAATGCTCCTATGTCGTGACTACCCAACTCAAAACTCGAGTAACGTGTAACCTCACATCGTATCATGATTAATCATTATTAATCGCAGTTCAGTATTTAACGTATCAAATATTTTCTTTAATAATAATATCAAATGGATCGATTCGGGATATTACTTTAAGACATAAGCATAATATCTCACACAACAAATCATATCGGGTCACTATCGTTATCCGGGGGAATAAGTCGTAACACTAGGCCTACACACGAATATTCCCCAATATTACGTGGCAAGGGCAATCATACTAAGCCCTAAATCACATGGCGTTTCAAGGTCTTTCTACCCGACCCGCATTACAACCATGTGTCCGGTTCCGGTGATTTATCTCCGACACGGCACTCGAACGGAACCTAACCGGATCAATCATAAAAAAAATTGCATTCAACATGTTCCTACGTCGACCGGAGGACTAGTCCAGTGTATACTCAACAATATACATGTAAAACAATTTCACGCTTATGTATATATACAATCGTGTCAAGTCTCTTACTCGAGTTGTACAATAGTCATTTTTTACAATATAACATAATTTACATCATTAATTTACTAATTCAACATCAAATCATTTCAAGGTTATATATCCCTAATAACCATAAGTATGTGATCAAGTTAGGATATTAGGCACAACACCACAATTATCTTACTAACAACATGAAAAACATTATCACTCTTATTTCAACAACATGCTGCCCAGAATTTAAAATGCAGATTCGAGGCTCTTCCGATCCGTTTTTCGAAAAACTTAAAACTACAAAGTTGTTCGGAACGTGATTTTCTACAAGGACACGCGGGCACGTTACCATAGCCTACATAAAACAGACCCGAAACTAACATATAATATTCACCCCTGTTTTCGACAACTTTCTGCCCTGAATTTTAAAACGCCGATTTAAGGCTTTTTCGATCCATTTTTGGAAAAACTTAAAACTATAAAGTTGTTCGGAACGTAATTTTCTATAAGGACACACATGAACGCTATCGTAGCCTGCTTAAAACAGACCCGAAACTAACATGTATAGTTCGGACCTGTTCACGACAATTTTCTGCGCAGAATTTTAAAACACCGATTTGAGGCTTTTCCGATCCGTTTTTGGAAAAACTTTAAACTACAAAGTTGTCCAGAATAGGATTTTCTATCGAGCAAAGCGGACGAAACATCCATTTTCGGAACCAAAACAACTCAAAACAGTTTTTAATATGACGATTTACTTAATTTCCTACATTTCTCAAATTCAAGAGGTTGTTCTACAACTCAATCCCTATAATGATGTTATTGCATTTAAATCTACATGGAGGATGATCCTATTACATTGCATATCATTTTTAACATCAATTTTATATTAATTTAGGGATCCAAATACATGTTCATGTGAAATTTCATTATAGATACATATTATACACATATAGGTTATTAACTTGCCTTGGATTGTATGGAGAAATTAAAATCCTCTTGAAATCCTCTCAGCTTCTTCTCTTCTCACTCTCTCTCTCTCTACCAAACCCTAGCCCCCATTTCAAATGACAGAATGAAGACTTCTTCTCTTCTTTTCTATTTATACCTAGAGTTGGTTTACTTACAAAAATGCCATTGCGCCAAATTTAACCCTCTCGATCCTTTTACGCGTTAATTCGCTTCTAATATTTAAGTCGCACATTCGTATCTCAATTAATTCATTTTAAATTTTCATTTCCAAACATTTCGAATATATAAACTGCCATAGTTTTTTTTTTCCTTCAATTAGTTCAATTTTAATTAAATTAAAAATGCGGGGTATTACATTAACCACTCTCCATCATCATCCAAGTGCAAGGGCTGCTCTCCAACATTCAAGATCTATCTCAAGATCTTCAAGAAGGTCCAATTTTATCAACTCTATCTTTAAATTCTCATAATTAAGCAATAACTTGTTTTATTACTTAGCACTTTTATTATCTCATCTCACACATCCTAATATACTTTTTATTTAGTATTATTGCACATCTCTTATTTTCATATAAATAAAAACCCAAAAAATAAGAAAAAGAGGGTTTGCTCATAAATTCCAAACGAGAATTCTCATACTTTCTTCACACTTTTCTCACAACTAAAACACTTTTTCTACACACACACATACACACAAATAAGAGAATCCCCCGATTGGATTTATGGGATAAACCCCACCCCTCATTTTACATGAGAACTATGTGGACTTTGATGCCTCTATAGGCTACGTAGGCATCTCGGGGTAAAACTCGAGACTCGAGTCATATTTTTACTTTCTCTCTCATTTTCTATTTTCTCTAAACTCCGTTCTCCTATATTATATATATACATATATTTGTTCTTAGTGGCGTATTATCCCCCATGCTTTACGGTTCCATCATAACGGTCAATGTAAGGATAATCGCATAAATCCTATTTTCTAATATTTTTATACCTTCATACGAATGACTCGCTTTACCTATTCCATGGTACAAGTCGATAATTCCTATCTCCACGATATATACACATGCACACATATCACGGGGAAAATAAAGGAAAATAAAAAAAATCCATGAGAGACCCAAAGGGTGGAATAGGTGCCTAACACCTTCCCATTTCGTAACTTACACTCCGGACCCTTTCCAAATCATTTTGGTTTCGTATGTATGAGTATGTCTTTGGATGCTCTCCTTCGGGATGGCTTCACTTCTTTTGTCTGTTTTGAGTAAAATAGACTGGCGACTCTAATCTCTCTACATTTTTACACCTCACTCAAATGACGATGGCTGAAGCGCTCCCGAGAGAACGCGTAGGACCTAGGATACTCTATCACTCTCTCCCGCCCGCCGCGAGGATCCGAGGGGGGATGGCCATAGTGGCGACTCCGTTGGGGATTATTCTTATGAGGTGTAGACTCTATTTACATGGGTGTTATGTTTGTTTGTATTTTCCCCATTTTGCATGTTCCCCTTTTCCATGTATCTCCCATACTTATGCTTCTATTCACACACTTGTAGAAAATTCTCCATGTACACTTCGCACCACATGCACTTAGGGTCACATATATCCACATATTACACGCATCACCCATCCATACTTGGTGTACCATTGGTACTTGTACTTTGCTCCCAGTTTGGCATGATCGAGAAAGACATTCTCATAAGATACTAATAAGAGAATTATGCATGATTGACACAACATCACCAAAGAGCATTGTTATTGACCAAATTTTTACCCAGTAACTGGAGGGTCACTTCATGATGGGCGCTGGTCCGGCAGGTGCAGTTAGCCTAAGCGATATGAATTTCACCTTCCATTGGCCAAGTACCTTCGACGTATATCGAACGGTTCCCCCGCATTGTACCGCTTGACCGAAGTTATGATGGGAGGTATATCGCAGGGAACTCGTTCACGTACGCCGAGTATATCGAATTCGCTCTCACATGTACCGTCCCCAAGAGGTATATGGTGAGGCAATTCACGTACACTCAAGTATATCAAATGTCTTGTCCACACGTACCTATTGCTCGCAAGAGCAAGACGTATATCGTGGAAGTCACGCCAAAGGGGGGAACCCTTTCCGATTCACCCAACCAACTGCATACCCACATATAGGTGTCAAGCCTAGGACACAGATGTTAGATTGTCGATTTCAACCCAAAACTCTGCCAAAATTTCGGGTCGTCCTACCGCTTGAATTTTTGCGCATTTTTAAAATGGGACCCTATTCGTGAGCCTGGTCACAAGTCCAGCAATATCTTTGCATATATTACAAACCCAATTTTTCCAGGTTCGGGTCCCATTCGGCATTTCATTTTTCATTCAGGAAAATTAATACAAGTGAAAACATAATAATTATAATAATCATGCTGAGACCGTCTCCAAAAAAAAAATTCTCCTTTTTTTTCTTTATCCAAAATCCAAAAACATTTTTCCCCTCTTTATCAAAAATCTAAAAACATTTCTCCTCTCTTTATTAGAAATCCGAAAACAATTTGTCTTTCCATCTTGAAAAAAAATTCATCCTTTTTTCTCAAAAATAAATCCCATTTTACGCCTTATCAGGTTGATCGTAAGCCCTTGGCCTGGCTCCTTATTGGCTTCAGTCTTCAGTCAAGTCACCCCAGAGTTCCGTCTGTTCCCCTATTACTTCTTTTGAGTCCAGAATCTATCCGCCTTCTATCGAGAACACAGAACAAGTACCCGTTGTGCAGTCAGATCTGACGGCAGTTCTAGCTCAGCTTGTGTCCAAGATTGACAACCTCCAAACTGAGGTCCGAGAGATGCAACAAAACCACATTCCCGTCCCTTAAGTTCCCAAGTCCCTATTCCCTCATGCTATGGATCCACCCGAGCCCATATGGGTTCCCAAATAATATCAGCACATTCCACGTGTCTCTCCTATTAATGGGTCGCCGCCTGCCCAGCATGGGGCTAACTTGCGTATGATCATCGATCCGAAGGAAGAAGAGCTGAATAGAGTCAAAGAGGACCTCAAGATGCTCACTAAGAAGTTTGACCAAGTCAGAATCTCAAGAAATTACATGGACTACACCCACATGTCTCCTTATCCTAAAGCGAGGTTGCCCGAGAAGTTCAAGATGCTAAATATCGAGAAATTCGGAGGAAGTGGACCCCCAATTGTTCATCTCCAAAGTTATCACCATTCCATGACTCTACTAGTGGCTTCTGAAGAAGTGATGGCACAATTTTTTCAGCAAGCTCTGAAGGATAGCGCCCCCCGATGGTTTTTATCTCTCGAAGAGTCCAGGATTCGTAGGTGGGAGGATGTAGCCCGAGAATTCATGTCACAGTACAAATACAATGAAGAGCTTGAGGTCACCCATCGTGATTTAGAGCTACCCAAACAGAACCCTATAGAATCAGTCAGTAACTTTATCGCCCGATGGAGGGAAAAAGCAACAACTATGATCAATCGGCCTTCCGAGGAAGAACACGTGAGCATAGTGAAGAAGAATTTCTTACCCCATATCCGAGAAATGATGGGAGGACAATAATATCCCCACTTCTGAGCTATTAAGGAAGCAGGAGTAGAAATCGAGTAAGGTCTTGCCAAAATATAAGTCGAACCAAAGAAGGTGTCCGGACAGTTCACCCCCAGAAAATATGATAAGCCTGCCAGTGCTACAGTCTCAACCATCAACAATATATCTAAACTAACCACTTCATGGGCACCAGAAAGCCGCCCTGTACCAGTCCAAAAGTAATACACCGAGCTCCATGCTCCCCTCTCCAAAGTTTATCAAGCTTTGTTAAGCCAAAACCTTATCAGACCCTTGGATCCCCGTACATTGCCAAATCCACTCCCAAGAAACTTCAAGGTAGATGCTGCACCTTTCACCAAACTGCTGGCCATACCATCGACTAATGTCTTCACCTCCGAAACATAATCCAAGGTCTAATTGACCGGGGTACCATCACCCCACCAGCCAAAAACTACTCACAACCCACTTCCAAATCATACCAATGATATCTTCTATAAGAGAACCCATAATTCGATCCCTCAACTCAAATCACGCCTATATACTCTCCTAAACATCTCCAAATTTGCCCATATTCCCTCCTACACCCTACTAGCCTCGTTGATCAGGCACTATCACTCCTTACCAGAGCATGCATCGTTGTCCGTACCCATTTTGAAAATGGAAGCATGGAATTGTAAGAAGTGTTAAACCAAATCCTAGAGTTCAGGTTGAAATTGACCTAAAAAATGATCCTTGATTGTCAAAGATTCAGTGCGCTGTTCTTGGAAGCACGAAAATGGTCCCGAGAGTCAGATACTTGGGTGGTACCGACCGATGAAGTCAGCCAGGATGATGTTGTTCAAATTATGGCAGAATTATTCAGACAAACTAACAACATTTGCAGTATGACCGAGTTACTTGATGCTCTGAAGCTACAGTGGTGCCTGGTCCATTCACCCTTACACATCCCCATAGAATGGGATAACCTGTATGAAGAAGCCGTTGAAGTTGTGGAATGCATTGACTTTGCATGGAAAGACAAAATTGTTGTCACCGAATGGGGGGAAGAATTCGAAGATTCGAATGAAGAACAAGCTTTCAAGAAAACTGGCCCAATAGCCGACATATATGGAATGATATCATTTGAAAAACTCCTCAAAAAAATAAACAAGGTGGCAGAATAACCCGAGATTGACGAGGAAACGGGATTCATGTTCTTCCCTTCTTCAGTAAATCATATGACCAGATCATGGAGGCATTACCAGATCCCAAGCTCACTACCAACCAATGACAAGGGGAAGGGCATGGAAAACCTTCCTATGCCCGAGATGACCCTCGAGGAGAGAAAAATCCTCGATTAACTGAAGAAAACTCAAGATAGCATCACTCTATGGGGGGCTTTTCATGTCTTCTCAGCTACACATAAATGCTTTGATCAAGTTGTTCACTGGACCCATAGTTCCTCCTTCTATTACACCAGAAGAAGCAGTAAATTTGGTCGGATCCTTAACCTATACCCGAATGCTATCCTTTTATGAAGAAGAAATCCCCAAGATTGGGCCAAACCACAATCATGCACTCAACATCTCCGTCGAAGTTATGGGGAAGGTTGTGCCCCTCTCTCTTGTCGATAATGGATTCGCCTTGAATGTCTGCCCACTGAGAACCTTAAAATGTTTAGGACTGAAAGAAAGAGACCTCAATCCAACCTTTGCTGTTGTGCGTGCCTATGATAATAATCGTCAGGAGATGATGGGATCCATAAAGCTTGTAATAGGGGTTGACCTTATAAACCCTATCGTCGAATTCCAAGTTATTGACATCCCAGCTTGTTTCAACCTATTGCTAGGACGAACTTGGCTCCACAATATCAAGGGCGTGTCTTCCTCACTCCATTAGAAATTAATGTTCTTCACCGATGAGCGGGTCATTACCATCTTGGGCGACAACGATAATGCCGATGGTGTAAGTAACAGCAGTCCAATTCTTGATATACATCACGGGTCAAATGATATGCTCCTATCAGGATTCCGAATTAAACCACTTCTACTCCCGGCAGGGGATAACTTCAAAGAAAGGGTTTGTCCAGAATACGACCCTCATGGAAACGTCAATGTGATTCAGATGTTCAAAAACATGCACTTCATTCCTGGACTGGGGCTAGGGCAAAGACAACAAGGGATACTTGAGCCCATTGAACTGAAGAAAGCTTTCCATCCTTGTGGTTTGGGGTATCAACCATCAGAACAAGAACTCAGAATGATCCACCAGTCTCGACTAAAGAGAAGACTAGACTGCATCCAGACTATCCCAGGTGACTCCTTGAACGGACGATTCATCAAAAAGGGTGAGGACTTCCCCTTTTGCGGCTTTTCAAAACCATGGTATGACCATACAGAAAAGAAGATGAAGCCTGGAATGGAGATCTTTTTCCAAGACGGCAACCCATGGCCCGAGAGTTCCCAACACCATATACAACCGCTCATCGAAGATACCAAAGAGACTGAGGAAAGTGACTCCGAAGATTCCTTCAACTTATAGACACTGGAGCTGACACTCTGCATGGTTCATTCAGGCACTACATCACTGGATCCATCCCACCTGATTAAAGTTATTGATACACCTCTCCTCAACTGGCATGCTGCGCCAGTTCTACCTACTAAAACCTCCCATAACCCTAATGTTTACCACTTTTCTTCTTCTGTTATCCATCCTTGCTCAAATGTAATTGAGTCCTCTTTTGACTAGGTTCTCAATGTTGTTTTTCCTATCAATGAAATAAACTAATATTTTGAGTATCTTGTTGGGCCTTACATTAACTGTTTGGATTCTAATCAAACTTTTGATGATGATAATTTTGCAAATGAACAATTCTACTGATCTAAATAAGGTCAATAATAAACAACATAATCGCGTTCAAATTAATGAAGAAGAGACTGTTGTTATTAACCTCGATTCTAGTAGCCAACTGCGCGAGATTAGGATAGGGGCTACCCTCGATGAGCATGAGCGTGCACAACTCGAAGAATTGCTAAAAGAATTTGTGGATGTCTTCGCATGGTCCTATGATGATATGCTCGGCATTGATCCTGAAATAGCTCAGCATGAGATTCACACTCTCCCAGATTACAAGCCGATCAAACAAATGTTGAGAAAGATTCGCACCGAATGGTCGCTCAAGGTCAAAGAAGAAGTGGTCAAACAGTTGAACGTAGGTTTCATTCGTGTGATCGAGTATCCCACATGGCTAACCAACATAGTGCCCGTGCCGAAATCAGGGGGAAAAGTTCGGATGTGTGTAGACTATTGAGACTTGAACAAAGCCTCTCCAAAGGATGATTATTCGCTACCCAATATCGACATAATCGTGGACAACACATCAAGTCATGCTCTCAAGTCATTCGTCGATGAGTTTATCGGATACAACCAAATCAATATGCAACCAGACCACCAAAAAAACTGCATTCATCACCCCATGGGGAACCTTTTACTACACTGTCATGCCATTTGGTCTCAAGAATGCTGGGGCTACCTAACAAAGGGCTACCACAACCATCCTGCACGATCTGATTCACAAATAAGTTGAGTTCTATGTGGATGATATGATTATCAAGTCCAAAACTAGAGAAGGTCATGTTCCTTCTCTACGAAAGTTCTTCGAACGACTGCCATAATATCAGATGAGACTCAATCCGCAGAAATGCATCTTTAGCGTTACAAAGGGAAAACTCTTAGGATTCATGGTCAGTGAGAAAGGGATAGAAGCAGATCCTATCAAGCTGAAAGCCATACTTGAGATGACACCTCCCCGAACAGAGAAAGAAGTTCGAGGTTTGTTTGGGAAATTATAATACATCAGCCGGTTCCTCGGCCAACTAACCTCCATCTGCGAACCTATCTTTAAACTCCTCACAAAGGATTCAACTAAGGTTTGGTACGAGTCATGCCAAGAAACTTTTGACCGAATCAAAAAATATCTAACCCAACCCCCGGTACTCATGCCACCGCAGCCTGGTCTCCCTTTGCTCCTATACCTAACCATAATCGACATTGTAGCTGGGGATTTGCTAGCCTAATACCTTGAAGATTCTCATAAGGAAAGAGTCATCTATTGTGCCAGTCGCAAATTGGTTGGGTACGAGGTTAACTACACTGCTTTGGAAAAGGCATGTGTCGTGCTTATTTGGGTCACCCAAAAGTTGTATCACTACATGCTCGCCTTCCCCATCAAACTTGTATCTCGAATGGACCCCATCAAATACCTACTTAAAAAACCCGCCTTATCCAGCCGAATGGCCTGATGGTTGATGCTGCTAGCTGAGTTTGATATCGTGTACGTTACGCAGAAAGCCATGAAAGGAAGAGCTATCTCTTACTACCTCGCTGAATACCCCATGGATGAAGCTGATGTCTGGATCTCCAAATTCCTAGATGAAAACATCCTTTGCACTGCTCAAGACAACCTTCAATGACAAATGTTCTTTGACGGTGCTGCCAATAAAAAGGGATGTGGCATTGGGATACTTTTGATCACCCCAGATGACTCCCACACTCCCATCGCCATCAAGTTGAATTTCCCTTGCACCAATAATATGACTGAATATGAGGCGTGCACGGTAGGCCTCAAAGTTGCTCTCAAGAAAGGTATTAAATGCCTAGATGTCTACGGGGATTCTACCCTCATCATCGGTCAAGTGCTCAGAAAATGGGGAGTTAAGGACGAGAAACTCCAACCCTTTCATGCCCACTGAGAAGAACTAGACTCCCAGCTCCAACATATCACCTTCCATTACCTACCTCGAGCAAAAAAATAACCTAGCCGATGCTCTCACTACCTTTTCCTCCATAGTCGACATGCCTGAAGGAATCACAATGACCCCCTTCCTTGTTCAACAGCAAAACAAACCAACCCACTGCTACCACATTGAGCTCGTCACTACAGAAGATCCTGAGCTAGCCAATTATTGGTACTATGATATTTGGCTCCTCCTCAAGCATGGTAGATATCCCGAGGATTCCAATAAGAAAGATCGAGCAACCCTTCGAAGACTTGCCGGCCAGTACATCATCTGTCATAAAGCACTTCTCAAAAGGAACTTCGATGGAACTCTTCTGCACTGCATTGCAGGGGATGACATTGAAAAGATAATGCAAAAGATCCACAGCAGGGAATGTGGTCCCCACATGAACGGTCACATGTTTGCCAAAAAGAGCATCCGGCAGGGCTAATACTAGACCACCATGACCCAGGATTGCACCGCCTATGACAAGAGTTGCCTCAAATGCCAATAGTTCTCCAACCTTCAGCATCTGCCTCCACGTGAATTATACAACATGACTTCTCCCTGGCCATTCTCCACCTGGGGAATTGACATCATAGGGAAAGTTACACCGAAGGCTTCCAATGGGCATGAGTTCATCCTAGTTTCCATTGATTACTTCACCAAATGGGTCGAAGCTGAGTCATACACAATACTGAACGCTAAGAAAGTGGCCAAATTCGTCAAGAAAAATATCATATGTTGGTATGGGGTCGCGCACGAGCTAGTATCAGATAACGAGTTGCATTCGAGGAAAAAGTCACAGAGGTGGTCAACGAGCATGGGATTCGAGACACAAATCTTCTCCCTACCGACCTCAGACCAACGGTGCAGTTGAAGCCTCTAATAAGAACCTCAAAGCCATCATCAGCAAGATGACCGAAAGCTATCGATATTGGTTCGACTGGATCTCGTACGCCCTCTGGGGCTACCAAACCTTAATTAAAACCTCTACGGGGGCTAGCCTTACTCTCTAGTTTACGGTATGGAAGTCGTCTTACCCGTGGAGCTGGATATACCCTCATTACGCGTCATGCTTGAAAACAAGGTCAGTGAAGAAGACTGGTGCCTAAACCGTCTTGACGAGCTAACCTTCCTAGACGAAAGGAGATTAAAAGCACTATACCACATATAAGGGTACCATCACCGAATAAAGCGATTATTCAATAAGAGAGTCAAAGACCGCGGTGTTTGAGAAGGGGACATAGCCCTCAAAGAAATCATAGAACCCATCTGGGACCCAGAGGGAAATTCAGGCCCAATTGGAGTGACCCCTACATTGTAAAGAAGATCTTGTCCGAAGGTGCCACCATGCTTACCGATTTACATGGGGAAGAGATGGCTCGTACAATCAACCTGGACCGTCTCAAGAAGTTCTACCCCTAGTCCGAAATCTCGATGCGCAACGACTCTTCTCGTCTCCCTTCTATTTCAAAAAAAATAAAAATCTCTTCATTTCCTTATACCCAGAACTACGTGGGCCTGATCCTTTGCAAAAAACCATTTTCAAAAATTAATTAAAACTTTTCAATAAACCCCAGAGGTACGTAGGCAGCTCATACACCTTACATGAGCACGTCCCTTTCTTTTTCACAACATACACTTCTTTTCTTATATCCGAGAACAACAGTTCATTCTAACATATATTTAAACAAAATGATTATGTATGCCTTAGCGATCGGTATAGATAATTCAACAATACAAAATTCATCGAAAGGCACAACTGGAAGATCAAAACTTGTTTATTTGATTAATAAGAAATTACGGTACAGATTACATAAGAAAAGGAACGGATAACTCCCTTCCCCCTACCCTCCTAAAAAAGTAAAATAAAACCCCCACATTTATTCCCCATTACACAATAAACTCTCCAGGAGTACTACCCACAGCTACCAGAGGAGCCCGCTCCGTCATCATCATCTGCATCCTGGGTCCCCAAGTTTCCCCTGCCTGAACAGAGCGTCACATACACTCCTTGGAGCGATAAGCTCAAACCAGCTTCGAAAAAACCACAACACCTCTTTCTATGTTGTCAAAAGAGACAAGACACTTTTGTCCAATATCCACTGTCAACATCTTGCTAACTACTCTCCTCCATAACCACTTCATATAATCCCCAGTAATATGCCAAACTCTCCCAACAGACTAAGAAGGACGGGTCGACCGACATCGATTCTCCCACATAGAGTCAAGCCGCATGCGCAAACGCTCAGTCAAATCTTCTACCAGAAATAATTCTAGTGTCCGAGGTGGCACGACCTGTGCCCAGCCAAATTGGCACAGAAGTCGCCAAGGGAAATAAAAAGAGGTCTTTCTGAGACCAACCAACCGCACATACGGGTATTCTCCTAGCTCCAGAATAGGCAGCAACTGTTCCCACCAAGGCACTGACCAGGACAGATTTCGAGCCCCATGATCCACAAGCCAATTCTTCCATCTCTCAATATCCAGGCCAATGTTGAAGAAGTGATGCGAAAAGAAGTTGGGTACAACCAACAAAGGATATTCTGGAAGAGTCACCAGGCAGAGTCTTTCAGACAACCACATGAACAGCATCACGGGGCTACCCCGCAGGAAGTCAGAACGACCTTCTCGCCAGTCATCCAGACCGTTCAAGGTCTCCACTAGTATCACCATCACAGGATTGCGACGGTATGACATCCATAAAGTAATGGTTGCAAGTTGCGGATCCACGACCAATTCCCTGGTCACCAGCAGTAATTTTGAAACCAGACCCAGAGAAATGGGTCCAGTATAACCAGCATCACCTACTTCCCGCAAATGCACGGACTGCAACATCGCCGGGAGGGAGATGATTCCTCCAGTAACCAGTGATCTAGTCACCGAAGGAGAAATACGAAGAAGCCCAGCCAGCAAATCCAAGGGAGAACGGGAAAATTCGGGCAAAGCCGCAACAACACTGGGATTTATCCCCAGTATGGTTGAAAATTCCTCGTAGGTAGGACAAACTTCATCCAACCCAAAGCGGAATACATGGTCTTCGGGGTACCAAAATTGTACGGTCGCCATCAGCATGTTCCACTTAATGGACCGATTGCGCCACAAAGAGACTCGACGCATGTTGAAAGCATCGTAGTCGACATTATAAGAGCACATTGCTTCCAAGGCTTCAATGTAGTTAGAAAACTCAATGCTACCAGGGAGAGCCATCTTGCAGGACTAAGAGACAGTAGGCATGTAAGTAAGAATGTGAGGGTGTGATGAAAACACTCCACCCCTACCCCTTTTCATATTTGGAAACCCTCACAAAGGACATAACCCCTGCAGAAATGGGAGAGAATCCTACCCCACAAGGTACAAGAAGCTGAAAAGGGCACTAATCAAAGCTTTGAATTAGTGGGACAGGACTTGACTGCCGATAGGCAGGACAAGGGGCTTGCCGATCGGCAACCCCCTATTTTTGGAAGTTTTCCTTTTTCCTCTTTTGTCAAAATCAGAAGATCAATAAAAATAAATTAATATTCTAAATAGAATTTCAAAAATCCTTTTCCACCCCTATATAATTTCACATTCTTAAAACTTTCCTCAAATTCCTAAAAATATCTCTTTTTACGGTCTCAGCAGCAAAGTAAAAAGCGCATGTGCATGAATTCACTCACCATTAAAAGATAATAAAAAAATTCCATTCCATTGCATATATATTCTTCTGTGTTACATCAAACTTTGCAGGAAATAAAAGAAAAGCGAAAAACAACGGGACTCAGCCCGAACCCACATTTTCTCTCTCTCTCTCTCTCCTACCCTTCCCCCTCTCTCTAAGAGATTCCACCCCTGCGATGCGCTCTCTTTCCCCTACAGAGAGACGACGCACCACCACTAAACGAGCCAGAGTCCTCCCCGAACGAAATAGATGGCACCAAGCAAGAAGGGACCGAGATCGCATCCCAAATGTGGACAGTCGTCGAAGATATCCAGTCTCTGATGTCCCTCGGCCAAGTGGTTGACACACGGACTTGCTTCAAGTAAAAAGAAAAATCAGTATTAAAGAGGGATCAAAACAGAAAAGAAACCAAAAAAAAAAGAGAGAAAAGAACAGAAAGGTATATCGCAGGATAAAGAACCTCCACTATCAAACCCAATTCCTCTGAATCCATCACGTGAGGATGGTACAACATGGGGACCATCCCTCCATCAACCCACCGGATGTTGTATGAAGGGGTATGCAATATCACAAAGGGAATCTCTAAAGTCATCGTCGCCGCATACGCCGACGAACCACCGTCGTTGTGGGAAAACCCCATTGCCTGACTCAAACCCGCAGGAGGAAAATGCAACGCATCATATATGTTGGGCGCCATCAACCAGTTCATCACAAAGTCCATATAGTCATACGGCACAACCGTATCAGTATACAACAGGTAGGACTCGTCGATCATCGCCGCCATCCTCGCATCCTCCGACAACAGCCGCTCTCGCCTCATAGACATAGGAGGTTGTGCAGGTAGCACCACCACCTCCTCCTCAGCAATATTCTGAACCACTCGCTCCCCCAGATACCTGGAATGGTCGAACTCATACGCCAGCAAATGCCTCATCTGCGCATTCACACCGGTCGCCCCCGTATCCTGAATGGCTGTCCCCCAGGGGTAAAAAGCCACCTAAAAATTCCTAGCAGACACAAGCCAATACAAAATCAGAACATGCCAAAAACCAAGGCTAAAAAGGAAAGAGTCTTACCCTTCCACTGGTCAAGCCATTCAAGACCTAACGCACCGCCTCCAGAGAGAGAGATCCCTTCGACTGTCGATTGGCCTTGCACCATCGATACAATCGGTATAAGTCCCCAACGGTATCGTCCTTCAGAGCGATCAGCAGGGTATTGCACCCAATCACCTTATGAAACCACGTCTGATAAAGACAGGAATTCACAATAAAAAATAAACGCATAAGGAAAATGCGAATGCATGAAAGGAAAATTCACAAAATTAAAGAAATACCTCGAGAAGATACGTGGTTCCAGTAAAAAGTTATAGGCAGCACCGACGGAATACATCCAAAGAAAAATGGAGGGTCGCCAAATTCAGGCTCCCTCAATCATAGAGAGGGATGTTTGAAAACATCCTCAAGTACGTCAAAAACCACACATGGACGACGTCGTCGCTCGACGCCGCTATGAAACCTTCCAGCACCATCTATATGAACAACCGGCCCATATGCCTCACCTGCAGCCCGTCCTCCACATCAACCACCCTACTCAGCAGAACATCCTTCAACAAAGATAGCCCGACGGAATCCCCAAAGACTATCTTCCCTACATCACCAAGCGCCGCCAACACCGCCTCCGGCCTCACCCTCAAAGAGAGATCCACCTCTATCTTCTCCCCATCGCAATCCAGCCCCAGCAGCTGCTGCACATCTATGGGAGTCACGGTCATCTCCCAAAAACCAAAATGGAAGGTGTGGGTAGTATCCCACCATCTCTCCCCCAGAGTGCATAAGACCGTTATCGAGCGAGGCATCTCATCCAGCGCAGACGCCAATCTCCCAAAACCAGCTGATGATACCACCCAATGCACCACGGGTGGAAGATGCTCCCAGACATCCTTAAGCCCCGTCGTCCCACGGGTACGCATGTTCTTCAAAGACATATCGACTGTCAAAATAAGAAACCTTATCAAAATTCAAGAAGGAAGGAAAAATAACCAAAAAGAGAAGAATGCCAAAAATCAGGTTACTTACATAACCGCCAAGGCTCACCACCCTCGAGGAGAGATGACGCGATGGCTCTCACAGCCAGGTTCGCTCATCCACAACCGGCTCGAACGCATTAAAGGAGTTCTCATTCCCCAAAGCAAGAGGCGCCCTGGCCCTCCACTCCATGTTCGCTCGGTCATCAACAGTCAACCATTCCCTATGCGCTGAAATGCTCACAAAGGCAGCCATTTCTTAGAGATCGGAATGCTAGAACGATTTGAAGAAGAAAATCGCAGAAAGAAAGAAAGCAAGAAGCTATGAAAAATGAGGGGAATTCGCCCCCTTTATATAGGATGCCAAGGGTCATGCCGATCGGCATTGACCCCCCACCCACTGATCGGCACTAACCCCTTACCTTCCCGAGGTAGTCCAAAAGTCCGTGCCACTGTCGAATGGAACCCTCTGCACCATGCCAGCCTGTACCCCCTTAAAATTTTGTATAAAAATTCCCCTAAAATACCAGAAAGCCCTGGAAATTTCTCAGAAAATTCCTAAAAATCCCAAGAAGTATTTAGAACATTTTCACCAAGAAAATTTCACACTCCCTCAAGCGGAACCCCCATTTCCCTAGCGAAACTCTCAAAAACCAAGTAAAATTCCTCCGGGCAACGTCCCCGGAGGATCTCTAAAGATCACCCCCTATGCCCTAAAGATCTCAAGCAATATATCCGAACCCTGGACCACCTAATCACTTCCCAAATGGAGTTTATGGCATCAAACTTGCCTTTTCCTCCGTAAAATCACCAAAATCACAAGGATTTCCCCAGTGAAACTCCGTAGGACACAACATTTCCCCCAACTCATTCGTTATTTCCCAGCGGAATCCAAAAGTCTAATCTTTACCCCTAGTAGAATCCCTGATTATCCCAAAGGAAATGTAGGTCAGAATTAACCTCGATTTTGGATCGTCACCTTAGTTAGGTCAGAATTGACCTCGGTCCTCGATCCTCGGTCGTCACCTCTCTTAGGTCATAATTGACCTTAGTCTTGGATCATCACCTTAGTTAGGTCAGAATTGACCTCGGTCCTTGGTCGTCACCTCTCTTAGGTCAGAATTGACCTTGGTCTTGGATCGTCACCTTAGTTAGGTTAGAATTGACCTCGGTCCTCGATCGTCACCTCTCTTAGGTCATAATTGACCTCGGTCTTGGATCGTCACCTTAGTTAGATCATAATTGACCTCTATCCTCGGTCATCACCTCTTTTAGGTCAGAATTGACCTCAGTCCTAGATCGTCACCTTAGTTAGGTCAAACTTGACCTCAGTCCTCGGTCATCACCTCTCTTAGGTCAGAATTGACCTCGGTCTTGGATCATCACCTAAGTTAGGTCACAATTGACCTCGATCCTCAGTCATCACCTCTCTTAGGTCAGAATTGACCTCGGTCTTAGATCATCACCTTAAGCCCTCAGAATTGGCTTCGACCCGCACAATTGGTCATCTCACCTTAAGTCCGCTGAATTGGCTTCGACCCGCACAATTGGTCATCTCTACATAAGCCCGCAGAATTGGATTTGACTCGCAGAATTGATCACCTCTACTTAAGCCCGCATAATTGGCTTCGACCCGCATAATTGGTCATCTCAACTTAAGCCCATAAAATCGGCTTCCACCCATAGAATTGGTTATCCTCAGCACACTCTGTAGGTCCTCAGAATCGACCTCGACCCTCTGAATTGGTCATCCTCTCTCCCTTAGGTCCTCATAATCAGCCTCGACCCTCTAAATTGGTCATCTTCCCTCAAAAGCATCATGCGAAATCTATTCGACGGCTATCATTTATTCCAAACTCACCCATCATGGGGCTCTGTAGACACCCCATTATGTTACCCCCTAAACTCTCCTCAGGTCCCTAGCACCTCCCTTCATCACTACAAACCCAGGTCATACCCTAAGTACTGACCTATAACCATTGGGCACTCCCAGGCTCCGTTTGATCAAAAGTCAAAATCTTCAGCTCAATCGAGACTGAATGAATCTTCTAAGGGCACTGAAACCCCTTTCTAATGATCCATCCCGTGCACAATTCCGACTTACCATGCGGACGAACAACCTATTTTTCCCCGAAACTCAATCAGGAAGCCACTGGGAGCTCCCGGGCTCCATTTGACCAAAGTTAACTCTTCAACTTGACTGAGACTGAATGAATATTCGAAGGGAACTAAAACCCCTTTCCAATGGTCCACTCCGTGTGCGATTCTGACTTACGGTACGGACGAACGATCCATTTTACTCCGAGAGGTCATCGAAAGCTTCCAAGGCTCGGTTGACCGAAGTCAACTTCTCGAACTGGATCAAACTCTTTGGAATGTCTAAGTACATCTCCTAACCTTTCCAACAGTCCACCCCGTGAACGATTCAGACTTACCATGCGGACGAACGATCCGTTTGCGTCTGCCGATTCCCTGTCCAATGGATTGACGAATGCTTCCGAGCCATATTTGACCCAAAGTCAACTCCCGAACCTGGGAGCAGTTCAGAGGACTTTTGAAGGTATCTGAATTAGATTTCCAACGGTCTCCCCCGTGCGTGATTTTGATTAACGGTTTGCATTCTGCGGTCGATTTTATGAAAAGGCCTGAAAGACACTACCAAACGGTAGGTCCCAGACCCTGCCTATCGACAGTGTGCCTAAACGCACCTGCCAATTGGCAAGAACAGGTCTATGACGATCGACAATTCCCTGGGCCTATAAAAAGGAGGCCTAACCTCACTTGCAAGAAGAGCCCAGATTTGATAGATATCACTCTCAACAAATCCAGAAAACCTCTCTCGAAATCAGCGTGATTTCCACACCCAAATCCATTTCCGACCTTCAATTTTCATCATCTTTTTCATCAAACTTGGTGAATTAACCACTCTCCATCATCATCCAAGTGCAAGGGATGCTCTTCAGCATTCAAGATCAAGCTCAAGATCTTCAAGAAGGTCCAATTTTCTCAACTCTCTCCTTAAATTCTCATAAATTCGCAATAACTTGTTTTATTACTTAGCACTTTTATTATCTCATCTCACACATCCTAATATATTGCACATCTCTTATTTTCATATAAATAAAAACCCAAAAAATAAGAAAAAGAGGGTTTGCTCATAAATTCCAAATGGGAATTCTCATACTTTCTTCACACTTTTGTCACAACTAAACACTTTTTCTACACACACACATACACACAAATAAGAGAATCCCCCCGATTGGATTTACGGGATAAACCCCACCCCTCGTTTCGCATGCGAACTACGTGGACTTTGATGCCTCTATAGGATACGTAGGCGTCTCGGGGTAAAATCCGAGATTCGAGTCCTATTTTTACTTTTTCTCTCATCTCCTATTCTCTTTAAATTCAATCCTCCTAGATTACAAATATATACATATATTTGTCCTTAGTGGCGTATTATTCCACATGTGTTTTCGTTCCATCGTAACGACCAACGTAAGGATAATCGCCTAAATCCTATTTTCTAATATTTTTATACCTTCCTACGGATGACTCGCTTTACCTCTTCCATGGTACAAGTCGATAATTCCTATCTCCACTATATATACACATGCACACATATCACGGGGAAAATAAAGGAAACTAACAAAAACCCATGAGAGATCGAAAGGGAAGAATGGGTGCCTAACACCTTCCCATTTCGTAACTTAGCCTCCGGACCCTTTCCGAATCATTTTGGTTTCATATGTATCAGTATGTCTTTGGATTCTGTCCTTCGGGATGGCTCCCCTTCTTTTGTCTGTTTTGAGTAAAATAGACGGGCGACTCTAATCTCTCTACATTTTTTCACCTCACCCAAATGACACCGCCCGAAGCGCTCTCGAGAGGGATGCGCGGGACCTAGGATCCTCCATCACGCTCTCCCGCCCGTCACGAGGATTCGAGGGGGGATGGCCATAATAGGAGTTCCAACTAGTTTGGATATGGTGACAAAATAGTATTAGATTTCATGAGCGTCCCCTCCAAGGTATATATAAGCTTCATTATCAAACATCATCCAGTCCAAAAACAATGCATCTACTAAAAGAGAAGTAATCTTATCTCTTGAACACACTATAGGACATAATTCAAGCATATAGGTGTTAATGTGTGTGCACAAGAGTTTACATATTTTTAGGATTCTTTAAAACAGTTTAAAAACATTTTTTAAGCTTTTTAAAAATATTTTTAAACATTTAAAAATCATGTTTTAAAATGTTATGAGCTTAATTAGAATTCTTATTATTCCTTAAAATATGATAGGGTAGAATATAAAATCGGTAGAGACATTTGTGGGTGAAAATTGTATTTTTAAAAGTTCTATAACAAGTGTTTTTCATTCATTCACATCCTTACACGTGTTGATCTTTTGTTGGTTGGATTTGTGTTTTCTATGTGTCTGTGATGAGAGATACAATCTAAGCGTTTGGATCATTTTAATCTACGATATGCATGTATTCTGAGTTAATCCAAGTGAGAGTGAAAAGAACCAATGGGAGTAAGCCTTTGTGCGGTGCATTTGTATTCGTTAGATTAGAAGTCAAAAGGTCAAAACAAATCCAAGCAGTCCAAATCATTTGACGTTCCGGATCCTTCTCATACTAGTATAAATAGGCACCTTGGGTTAGCCTGTAGAGAACTTTGGTCATTCATCTAACTTGAGAGAAAAAAAAAGAGAAGAGAGAGATTATAGAGAGAAGAGAGAAAATATAGAGAGGGAGAGAGAGAGAGAACCAGTGTTCATTTTACACAAAATCCTTAGGTTTTCTTCCAAAAACCAAACACATCCTTACAGTTCCATTTATCCCAGAAAATCTACTGCTTGAGAGTTAGAATCAGTTAGGTTTTTATGAGTTTGATTTTTGGTTGAGTTTGAAGACCCTATTCACTCATTATCTCTCTTGGGAACCACGTCTCACAGTGGATCTTACATTTCTTTCTAGATATTGCAAGATTTGCTAAGAGATATATCACATGATATAGCTTAGGGTTTCTGATATCTCTTATTTATTGGATCTTATTTTGCATGGTTATATTTCATTAAGATCCATTATCTATTTTCAAAATCTTTAAAAAAGAGACTTCAAGTTGTATAAAATCTCATATCTAAAAAACTTTGTTAAAAAATAATAGTTTCACAATTTGTGAAATTATATCGTACATAAATAAGTTTTGAAATGATAAAATCTATTTTTCAGAAGGATTCTCTTTCAGATCTAAAAATAATTGTTGAAGTCTTATTTTTTTCGAGATTTGAGCTCTCTGCATATAGAAATTGTCTCATTTGTAGGATTTATTAGTATAAATCTTAAAAGGCGTGAGCTGCATTTTTGCAAGTACTTATAGTCATTTCACTATCACTGTCACTCTCACACGGTCACATAGTATTGTGGTTTATTTGAGAGATCTTGATTTGTTTTAGCCACTGCAAACAAAGAACAAGGAGGAAAGCAAAGAAACTACTAGGAAGGTCAAAGAGGTCAGATCAGAATTACCTTAAAGAGGGGAACTCGTGTAGGTACATTTCAATCTTAGTCTTAGGATCTTGAAATTGCTTGTAATCTTTTAACTATTGTTTGATTATTAGTGGATTTTTTATTTTGTGGCTTAGAGGTAACCATGGATGTTTCCCCTAATTTGGGGTTTTACCACGTGCAGACACCCTATTCTAATACCCCCCCAACCTCTCCTTAGGTCCCTAGCACCTCCCTTCATCATTGCAAACCCAAGTCATACCCCGGGTACTGACCTAAAGGCCATCGGGCACTCCCAGACTCCGTTGGACCAAAAGTCAAACACTTCATCTTGAAGGAGACTGAATGAATCTTCGAAGGGCACTGAAAGTCCATTCCAACGGACCATCCCGTGCGCGATTCTAACTTACGGTGCGGACGAACAACCTATTTTCCCCCGAAACTTGATCAGGAGGTCACGGGACGCTCCCAAGCTCCGTTTGACCAAAGTCAACTCTTCATCTCCATCGAGACTGAATGAATCTTCGAAGGGCACTTAAACCCCTTTCCAACAGTCCGTGATAAGCAAACAAAACTGTACATTTTATACCCCGAATAGACGTACTTTAGTTGCTAATTCTCGACAAATTGGGTCTTATGCGCTTTATTGTGTATTTTGTAGGTCGAATGCACGTTGAAGGCAATTGTGCGGATTATGGAGCTAAATACCTTATCCCGTAACCCTAACCTAGCCTAAACTTTGTCCCGAGCCGTGTGTGTTTGATTTGTTCCCTTTCGTATTTTTTATATTTTTATATTTTTAGTTTGAATCGTTTTTATTTTTAGGATTTGTTTTTTATTTCTTTTTATTTAATGATGTTTTATTTTGATTTTTAGTTTTTAGTTTTTAGTTTTTAGTTTTTAGTTTTTAGTTTTTAGTTTTTAGTTTTTAGTTTTTATTTTATTTTATTTTATTAGGATTAGTTTTTTTTAGCAATTCATTTATTTTTTAGTTTTATTTGGATTTACATTTTTTTAGGTCTTTGTTTTTTATTTTTTAAGTTTTAGGAATTTATTTTTTTAGGACTTGAGTTTCTATTTTATTTAAGTTTCTATTTTTAGTTTTTGTTTTTATTTTTATTTTTTTTAGGATTTTAGTTATTTTAATTTTCATTTTTTTAGGGTCATAAGTTAAACACACACATAACCCTTCACACCTAATTACCACACACTCCAATACACCTCAAACCAAACCTTCACCCACACCCCAATTCCCCTACACCTCACTCTTCTACACCCTCACACACACAACCCTCACCCAACTTCATGTTCTTCCCTAAACCACAAACCCTCTCTCTCCTCAACCCTCCATTAAACATCATTACTCTCTCTCTCAACCTATGCCCTTAACCCCCTCTCCAACCCTCACCCATCAACCTGGAAACCCCATGACCCCAACCCGATGGCCACCTACCTATCCCCATTCCGACCCTAACCCGTCGAACCCTGCCACCTCCGGGTAGACCCACCATCCCGTCGGCGACCCCATCTCTGCCGAACCACCTACCTGCCGGCGGCGCACACCAATCCTTATACCTCTTGAACCTAACCCGCACCCCAACTTCGGAGCTACCCGATCTGGACCCCGCCAGCCCCATCCCAACTTCAGATCCACCTAACCCGCGACCCTGACCCACCTTAACCCGCCTTAAACCGAACCTGCTCAAACGCCCATACTTAAGACAACCCCGAAAGCAAACCCATTTGTCCTTATGCCTTCCTCGATTTTTCACCTGCCAACTGCCAATCCAACCCAAGTCAAATTAAACCAACTAAACCCCCATGTGTCATTAAAACCCATTTACCCCATTTTCCCATTTTACCCTCAACCCCATTTTAACAAATCTGATTTGTTTTTATCCTCACCACCCCACTTCCCACATTACCTCACACAACCCATGCACGTTTGTGCATTTTTCTATTTAAACCCTAACTTATCCTCACACCCCTCATGTCCATTTAACCCCTACCCAAATTACTCCCATTCTCCATGCCTACTATTTAAGGATGGAAGACCCCATTTGAGGCTTGGAGAGATATCAATTTGTAGAGACAATTCTAGAGAGAGATAGTTAGAGTAGAAAATAAATTAGGTAGAAATTATTTTTGTAAATAGTTTTTCTTTTTCTTTTTAGAGATTATTTAGTGATAAGTTGTGAGTAATTCAATTGAGTATTATATTGAATTGATTATTGTTGGATGCTCATATTGGATTAATGGTGCTTGATTTCAAGGAAATAAGAGTTCAATTTCACTTTAAGAAATTGGGTTTGATTGTTCTCTTCTCTTCTCATTTATTTTATGCCTTTGATTATTAATTTGTCAAATTCCATACCATGTTAGGCTAAATCCCCTTTCAAAGGGCGGGGGGAAACCCATATTTGATGTTATTTCAGTTTAATTAGTTTGATTACTTGAAAATTCCCTTTGAATGTTAATTTTGATACCTCACCCTTAAATTTACGTCTCGAGAGAGGGTAAATGATTTTCGAGAGAAAATCGAAATTCTAGATATAATACCCATTTTAGATTCGAACTAGAGATAGGGGTTTCTTAAGTGGAGTATTATTACTTGAATTTCAACTCTAAATTTATATTCTAAGATTTACATAAATTTTAATTGATCGATCCTAGCGGGTGATTAATTAAAAGGAGTCTAGATCTATTTTCTAGAGTTGTGGGGTGTTAAACTTAATTTTCTAAAATGTTACGATTAAAATTACAATTGCAACGAGAGTTGATTTGTAAGTTTGATATTAATTTGAGAGAATTCAATTAATTAAATTAATTAATTAAAATAGCTAAAATTTGTCGTGTAATCCCACTCCTTGATTGTTCTCAAATTTATTTACCTCATTTATCTCATATTTTAGTGTTAGACTTTACTTTCCATTTTAGTCACTTTTTAGTTTGTAATTTGATCTTTTATTTTTGCAAAACCTCCTTGGCCTTCACAAGATATTTTTTAGAATATCACATATCCAACAAACTTTAAAATCAACCACACTTGGAGGGAAAATCATGCAGTAGCTGATTACTTAGCTTCAAGAGCCTCGGTATCTCAAATGGAAGATTATTTCTGGAGTTTCAACTCTCTTCCTACATTATCCAAAGGACATCTCAATATGGATAGACAAAATCCTCCAAATATTAGAACCATCATAAAGAAAATGTAATGGGGATGTGATAAATCCCCAATTTTAATAATTCTTTAGCTTTCTCATTGTAATGGGGATATATTGTAAATCCCCATATTTTCTTGTTTTTAAGTTTTCAAACCTTGTAATGGGGATTCTATATAAATCCCCAAGTTTCTATTCTTTCATTCTAGAGTAAAGGACCCATCCTCTAGAATTAAGTTTAGTCTTTGGGTTTGTAAGCTTCGGAGAGGCTTTTTCTGCTTTATGTTATAAATAAAATGGGTGGGGGTACGGTCCCTCTTTGGGGAAAAAAAGTGTTACTTCACATCTTCAACCTAATTGTTTTAATATTTGAAAAAGATAAAAAAATAGAAAAAGCAAAAACCCAAAAAGAAAATAAAATTGAATTACAATTGAGTTTGTCTCTAGCTTACCCCCTTGATGTGGATTGATACCCTTACTTACCTCTACACTTGAGTTAATATATTTTGTAGGTAATTTGAGGATTTTGATTAGAGGAGATTTTCAAGCAATGGCGAAAAAAAAATATACCGAAAAGCAATTCTATCAGTCCGTCCCATGCGCGATTCTGACTTACGGTACGGACGAACGATCCGTTTTACTTTGAAATGGTGTCGTTGCCTTGGGAGCGTGAAGCACTCGGAGCGGATTCAAATCTGTAGTTCATTGATTTCTTATCTTTTGTTGCATTTTAGTACCATTTTTCTTTATTTTAGAAGGCTTGTATTAGGTTTATTTTATCATTGCTTGTATTGTGGTGCATAGAGACGCCTTTATTTTATTTTTCATTTTAAACAATTGAAAAAATCGAAGACAAGCGTGATAGGAAAACCGGACAAGGTAAAGAGAGGGAGTCCAAGGCGAGGATTTAGACGCCTCTCTACCTTGGGTCGGTAGGACTCCCAGGGCCGACAGAGATTGGTGTGATCTCCCCCCGGTCGACTCAAATTTTTCGGCACCCCACGGCGTAAAAACTATGGGAGGTACATTTTCTAAACCCTCGCGCCTCTCCTGTTAGCGAGTCAATTCTTTTGTGTGCTTTGTTTGCTCTTACTTGATTTTATTCTCGCATTTATTTTCGAATGGTGTGATGAATTAATTGACTAAGACCTACACCCGATCACTCACAAGAAGGGATTTCATCACACGACTCACTCGCTTACCAATTGTGTGCTACCCTAGCCATCACTAAATTTAAAATCTATTAACTAGGTATCCCAATAGGAGAAAATTTTGCAAAGGCGATCACTCAGATTATTCCGTGATTTTTTTATCGCCCGCGGACTTAATTAAAATTTGACTACCCCTTTCACTAAATTCCAAGATAAAAATTGGTTATGTGCTAGTTAGGAATTCTTCTTAACGTGTATGTGTCCAATTTCATTTTTTTGGTAGTTGGTTTTAGTGAGTTCGCCCAAATTCAAAGAGTCCACCTATTTTTCCCGCTATTTTCTTCCAAAAAAAAATCCAATAATACTTTCTTCCTTTATTTTTCACACAAATTCCAAAAATATTTTCTTTCATTTTTATTTTAAAAAAATACAAAAATATTTTCTTTCATTTTAATAAAAAAATCCAAAAAAAATTCTTCCTTTATTTTTAGAAAATCTAAAAATATTTTCATTTCTTTTGAAAAAATTTTAACAACTCCAAAAAAATATTTCTATCCACATGGCTGAAGAATGTCCTTTACGGGACTACTTTGGTCATTTTCCATTGTCACGTGACACGTGTGAGAGTGATTCGAGTCGTCTCTTCATGATATCCTTAGTGGTCTCACCTCTCTCACGAGTACCGTAGATACTCTTGACCCGTCCATGAACGTACCTCATTTTCCATCACCCTCGGTGTCAAGTGTCGACGTGTCTCATCCTTTGTTATGCACCAACTGTTATTATGCTGATCACATGTCCCATGAGTGCCCTTACATTCCATATCCATCTAAACCCACCATGGACCATGTGTATCCATATGACACTGTTGCGGAACCCATCTCGGCCTACTATCTCGATGTAACCAATCCCAAGTTGTGTGAGTACCCTAGTTATTCGTGGAGGCTTGATCACCCTCTCACGCAATACGAATCCCAAGACGATGTTGTGGATCCTCACACGTTCCAACAGTTGTCATGGAAACCTTATTCACCCATTCACGGTCATTTTTCTCACTACGTACCCCATGAGTATCAACCAATTGTCCATCACGATAGTGATCCTTTCGTGTATGATGAACTTGGCTCCACTACACACACTTTATTTAAGTATTCTCCATATAGTCCTGACCATAGCGAGTTGTGTCCACCTCAACCACCGTCGCCACCCATCACTCCACCACCTTCATCCACATCCACTCTCGAAAGCCTCTTACAAAAGTTCATACTCGAACAAGAGCGAGCCATTCAAATTCAAACTCAAGCTCTCAAAATGATTGAACAACGATTAAATAAATTGGAGTGTGCAAGAGAGTCGGATATTTTCATGGATCCACCCATCATTGCCACCGAGTGTGATGATGA
The DNA here is from genome assembly GCA_949130495.1 of Sambucus nigra. NCBI lineage: Eukaryota > Viridiplantae > Streptophyta > Magnoliopsida > Dipsacales > Adoxaceae > Sambucus > Sambucus nigra. The sequence goes on along the minus strand of OX422222.1, from coordinate 140,912,887 downwards.
TGTGTCCTCTTGTGACATGTATTTTGAGTGTGACCAACCCTACCACCCCATGAATCTTGAAGTTGAGACCATCCCATGGTCCGGGACCCAAGTCGACAATTGTGTTGACTTGCCTTTCAATAGTGATCTTGATCTAATCCCACCATGTCCACATGAACCCCTTTGAGCTTCCCACTCCCGTCATATCTAAAAATATTCCAGAGCTTTTACCTTATGCCCCAATTGCATATGTCTCTGACATGCCCATATCTTTTAGGTTAGCTCCTGCTACAAGTGCTCACCATTTTCCGAAGATAGAATCTATGATAGCTCCTAACTATCCGGATATGGATGATGTCCCACAATGCTTTGCTCCCATTGAGCCTGATATTTCTAGTGATCAGTCTATCTCTATGCTTGGTGCCTCGTCTTACCCACCCACCACATTCCCTGATACCACTCTTATGGAGAAGTTGACCACTCCATCTTTAGAAACCACACTCCCTTGTGAGTATTTATTTACTCCTCCCAATGAGTGTGTGTCTCCCACTCTGGAGTTGGATCATCTTTATCCACCATTTATCCCACTCAACCCACCCATTGTCCTTTCCACCCTACCACCTGGTTTGGATCTTGATTTTACACATTTCAAGTTTCCATCTACATTTTTAGATCCTCACCTAAAACCATCCTCTACCCATGAGATTTTTTATGGTGCTACTCTCCACCGTGACACCGAGCTTGTTACTCTATACCCGCCACTCTCTTGTTGTGTTTATTTTTTCCCGAGACAGCTCCCTGGCGTGTCACGGTGCGACCATTATCATCGCCCATTCATAGAACGGTCGTGTGATTTCTCTGAGGCCCACCCCATTCCTATTTCCACACCATTTTGCCTCCCTCGCCAACTAGAGCACCATGCTTATAGGTCCCTCGTTTCCCTCACCTTTCGGCTCAATAAGGCCCATGATCGATGTTTCATCACCCATGCCTTCCTCACCCTTACCCTAATCCCCACCCGCCCATGGTCCACAGATGTTTTGCATCGTGTGATGCCCTTTGCCATACAAGTGCATTGACCCCTTTAGCCTTTATCCAACAGGACTAACGCTTTAGTCTTGTTTGGGAGTGATTATGATCACCCAAATTTTTTGTCACCCCGTGCGTTCCTGGACATTATCTTTAGGGTGAGATTCCGATCGGTCTAGCTAAAGACATTAAACTTAGCGCTATCGGGAGGCAGCCCGCCTTTCTTGTACTAGTCTCATTCTGTTTGGGGGTGGTGTTTCACACCACCCAATGCTTTATGATGTTTCTAGACTTGTACACATTTTTTTTCTTATCATTTATTCAGGTTTATTCTTGGCTTCCTCTGTCCACATCATTAGCGGTTGATTCTGATAATCTCTTTCCTACCTTATGCTCTCAATGTTAAAAATCATTTTACTTAACATCGAGGACGATGTTCCTTTTTGTTTGGGATGGGGAATTTTATCAAAATCGTACCTCTTTTGAATCTTTTTTTATTTTTAAACCTGATTTTTAAATTTTCATGCAGTTTCTTTCATCTCATTTATTGATGTGAATTTTCTATCATCCATATTTCAAAAATCTAGGAATCAAGCTAGAGAATATTTTTTTCTAAATAGCTTATGTAATACGTATCAAGGCATTTTACACTATGAATTTCTAGACTCAACAAAATTTACGCACTTATCATGTCACTACGGTTTAGAGTTGAAGAGCTTTACAATTCTCGAGAGAACCTTAAGGATCACTAGTGGAGACTTTAGCTTGTGAGATTTGTGCCTTTCATCTTTTAGAGTGTTTTACGCAATCTCCGAGTCACAAGTTGATTCAACTTCGTTTGGGTCCGCACTTTAATTGTTGTATGATCTCATTATTCTTCATTTTTGTCTTGATCACTGAGAATGACATCTTTTTCGAGTTGTAAGAAATGCTTGTCTTGAAATTTGTCCCGAATACTAGATTTTCATCCATACACTTACCACTTTTCCATATCACATTTCCATTCACTTACCCATTACCTTCCCATTTATTTCCCTCATCATCGATACACACTCCCCATTCCATTCATATATCATCCATCATCATTTTGAGAAAAAGAGTGTTGATTCCAAATGTTAAATGTCTTCAGTGTTGGTTTGAAAAGTGAGAGAAAAAAAAAAGAGAAAAACATAAAAATAGCAAAAATAGAAGGAAAAAAATAGAAAAAGAAGAGAAAAGAAAAAAAAAAGTGTTTGTAGTTTTTTCTTTTGTAAATAAGACATTTGTGCCTAAAGTGCTATACACTCTCTCACGTCGCATATCCATCAATTTCGCATCCATTTTACATCCATCATTTCACACATCCATCTTATCCAACCTCATATCCCATCCTTCTCATTTCATTTCCCCCTCGCCCATAATCATCCACATTTTTCCTTTGTGTTCGGGCAAATTAAAGTCAACGTGGTGAATAACTCGACGTTCTCACTATAGTGATTAGCATTCTTTCATGAGATCACTTTTCCTTCAAAATGTTCGTTCTTTCTTATGTGTGTGTGAGACGTTTGAACCTTCTTACATTTACTCACCTCCTCATATGCAAGAGCAATACACTTACCCTAATCTCGAGAGTTCGTTTGAGAGAGTTATATCTAGTGAGAATTGAAGTTGAAACATTGATTCCAAGAGGCAATCTAGGAATTACTCTTATAATACTCGACCCGTTTTGACTGATTCACACACACACTTTGAGTTTTAGGAAGGATGTGCCTTGTGTATTTACTTAGCTAATACTTGTTACACATTCTAGCTTGTATTTCTCAAATTATTTCTCTTATGGTGGATTGTGCGATAATTCAATGTCTAATAAGAGATAGACTGCCGTTTGCAAATAAGAATTTTGTGGGTATATTCCCTGCAAACCCTCACGAGACACAACTCGTCCTGTAGGACAACCTATAGTTTAAAGGCTTATTGCACATGCTAAGTGCAATCGCAAGTGCCCGCGAAAGTGGTATACTTTTGGTTTCTTATCTTTCTCTTTCTCTTTATCTTATTGCTCAAGGACTAGCAGTGCTCTGTTTGTGGGTGGTGTGATAAGCACCCAAAACAGTACATTTTATACCCCGAATAGACGTACTTTAGTTGCTAACTCTCGGCAATTTGGGTCTTATGCGCTTTATTCTGTATTTTGTAGGTTGAATGTACGTTGCGGTGTTCAAATGCGTATTTCAAAGCAATTGTGCGGATTATGGAGATAAATACCTTATCTCGTAACCCTAACCTACCCAATCCTAGCCTAAACTCTGTCCCGAGTCGTGTGTGTTTGATTTGTTCCCTTTCGTATTTTTTATATTTTTAGTTTGAATCGTTTTTATTTTTAGGATTTATTTTGTTATTTCATTTTATTTAATGATGTTTTATTTTGATTTTTAGTTTTTAGTTTTTATTTTATTTTATTAGGATTAGTTTTTTTTAGCAATTCATTTATTTTTGGGTCAATTATTTAATGGTCCCTACTATAAATATATATTTTTTAAAAAGGACACATATTTTTAGTTTAACCCATTTAGTCCCTCAAGCACTCAATATTCTCTTATTTTTAGAGGTCCGCGCCAGCGGCACTCCCTTTCCAAAATATGTGGCAAAGGACTTTTTGAGGCAAAATAAAAAGGCTTGGACTAAATGAGTATTAAAAAATGTTTGAGGGACTATTTGGTATATGTCCCTTTATTTTTTAGTTTTATTTGGATTTACATTTTTTTAGGTCTTTATTTTTTATTTTTAAAGTTTTAGGAATTTATTTTTTTAGGACTTGAGTTTCTATTTTTAGTTTTTATTTTTATTTTTTTTAGGATTTTAGTTATTTTAATTTTCATTGTTTAGGGTCATAAGTTAAATACACACATAACCCTTCACACCTAATTACCACACACTCAAATACACCTCAAACCAAACCTTCACCCACACCCAAATTCCCCTACACCACACTCTTTTACACCCTCACACACACAACCCTCACCCAACTTCATCTTCTTCCCTAAACCACAAACCCCCTCTCTCCTCAACCCTCCATTAAACATCATAACTCTCTCTCTCAACCTATGCCCTTAACCCCCTCTCCAACCCTGACCCATCAACCTGGAAACCCCATGACCCCAACCCGGCAACCACTAACCTGTCCCCATTCCGACCCTAACCCGTCGGACCTTCCACCACCGGGCAGACCCACTATCCCGCCGGCGACCCCATCTCTGCCGAAACACCTACCCGCCAGCGGCGCCCACGACCCCTTATACCTCCTGAACCTAACCCGCACCCCAACTTCGGAGCTACCCGATCGCGGCCTCGCCATCCCCATCCCAAATTTCGATCCCCCTAACCCGCAACCCTGACCCGTCTTAAACCGAACCAGCTCAAATGCCCATACCCGAGACCAACCCGAGAGCAAACCCATTTTTCCTTATGCCTTCCACAATTTTTCACCTGCCAATCCAACCCAAGTCAAATTAAACCAACCAAACCCCCATGTGTCATTAAAACCCATTTACTACTTTTTTCCCATTTTACCTTCAACTCCGTTTAAATAAATCTGATTTGTTTTTATCCTGACCACCCCACTTCCCACATGACCTCACACAACCCATGCACATTTGTGCATTTTCATATTTTAACCCTAACTTATCCTCACACCCCTCATGTCCATTTAACCCCTACCCAAATTACCCCCATACTCCATGCCTACTATTTAAGGATGGAAAACCCCATTTGAGGCTTGGAGAGATATCAATTTGTAGAAAAATTCTACAGAGAGATAGTTAGAGTAGAAAATAAATTAGGTAGAAATTATTTTTCAATATAGTTTTTATTTTTATTTTTAGATATTATTAAATGATAAATTGTGAGTAATTCAATTGCGTATTATATTGAATTGATTATTGTTGGATGCTCATATTGGATGGATGGTGCTTGATTTCAAGGAAATAAGAGTTCAATTTCACGTCAGAAGATTGGGTTTGATTGTTCTCTTCTTTTCTCATTTATTTTATGCCTTTGATTATTAATTTGTCAAATTCCATACCATGTTAGGCTAAATCGCCTTTCAAGGGGCGGGGGGAAACCCTTATTTGATGTTATTTTAGTTTAATTAGTTTGATTACTTGAAAATTCCCTTTGAATATTAATTTTGATCCCTTACCCTTAAATTTACGTCTCAAGAGAGGGTAAATGATTTTCGAGAGAAAATCGAAATTCTAGTTATAATACCCATTTTAGATTCGAACTAGAGATAGGGGTTTCTTAAATGGAGTATTATTACTTTAATTTCAACTCTAAATTTATTTTTTAAGATTTACATAAATTTTAATTGATCGATCCTAGAGGGTGATTAATTAAAATGAGTGTAGATATATTTTCTAGAGTTGTGGGGTGTTAAACTTAATTTTCTAAAATGTTACTATTAAAATTACAATTGCAACGAGAGTTGATTTGTAAGTTTGATATTAATTTGGGAGAATTCAATTAATTAAATTAATTAATTACAATAGCTAAAATTTGTGGTGTAATCCCACTCCTTGATTGTTCTTAAATTTATTTAACTCATTTATCTCATATTTTAGTGTTAAACTTTATTTTTCATTTTAGTCACTTTTTAGTTTGTAATTTGATCTTTCATTTTAGTTTAGTGTTATTTCACATCCTCACCCTAATTGTTTTAATATTTGAAAAAGCTAAGAAAATAAAAAATGCAAAATCCCAAAAAGAAAAGAAAATTGAATTACAATTGAGTTTGTCTCTAGCTTACCCCCTTGATGTGGATTGATACCCTTACTTACATCTACACTTGAGTTGATATATTTTGTAGGTAATTTGAGGATTTTGATTAGAGGATCTTTTAAAGCAACGACGAAAAAAAATATACCGAAAAGCAATTCTATCAGTCCGCCCCGTGCGTGATTCTGACTTACGGTACAGACGAACGATCCGTTTTACTTCGAAAGGTCACCGAATGCTTCCAGGCCTCGGTTGACCAAAGTCAACTCCTCGAAGCAGTTCAAAATCTTTGGAATGTCAAAGTACATCTCCTAACCTTTCCAACGGTCTGCCCTGTGCGCGATTCTGACTAAACATGGGGAGGAACGATTCGTTTGCATCCGAAGTTTCTCCGTTCAAAGGATCGACGAGCACTCCTGAGACACATTTGACCCAAACTCAACTCTCGAACCCGGGATCAGTCGAAAGGACTTTCAAAGTTATCTAAAGTACCTTTCCAAGGTTCACCCCGTGAGCGAATCGGATCAACGGTTTGAGCTCTATGACCGATTTTCCGAAGGAACCTGAAAGAGACAGTCAAACGGCAGGTCCCAGACCTGCCTATCGGCAGTGTGCCTAAACACACCTGCCAATTGGCAGGTCCCGGGCTAAGCTGATCAGCAATTCTCTGGGCCTATAAAAAGGAGGGACTAGCCTCATTCCAAAAAAGAAGAAGATCAGAGATACATCACTCTCAGAAAGCTCAGAAAACCCCCCTCGAAGTCAGCGTGATTTCCACATCCAAATCCCTTTCCAAACTTCACCTTTCATCACCTTCTTCTTCAAACTTAGTGAATTAAGTATCCTCCATCATCACCCAAGTGCAAGGGCTACTCTCCAACACCCAAGATCAAGCTCAAGATCTTCAAGAAGGTCCAACTTTCTCAACTCTCTCTTTAAATTCCCCTAAATTTGCATTAACTTATTTTATTACTTAGCACTTTTATTTTCTCATCTCACATATCCTAATTTACTTTTTATTTATTATTATTGCACATCTCTTATTTTCATATAAATAAAACCCAAAACTTAAGAAAAAGAGGGTTTGCTCATAAATTCCAAACAAGAATTCTCACACTTTTCTCACAGCTAAAACACTTTTTTACACACACACACATATAGGAGAAGTCACTGATTGGATCTACGGGATAAATCCCCCCCCCCCCCTCATTTTGCATACGAACTACGTGGACTTTTATGCTGCTGTAGGCTACGTAGGCATCTCGGGGTAAAACCCGTGACTCGAGTCCTATTCCTACTTTTCTCTCATTTTCTATTTTTTCTATATTCCTTGAACTCAATTCTCTTAAATTTTATATATTTACATATACATATATGTGTTCTTAGTGGCATATTATTCCATGTGCATTATCGTCCCGATATAATGATCAACGCGGGAATAATCGCGTAAATCCTATTTCTAATATTATTTTTTAAGAACATTCCTATGAATGACTCGCTTTATCTCTTCCATGATACAAGTCGATGATTCCTATCTCCACTACGTATACAGATGCACACATATCGCGGGGAAATAAAGGGAAATAGCAACAACCCATGAGAGACCGTAAGGGCGGAATGGGTGCCTAACACCTTTGTCTTTCGTAACTTAGCCTCCAGAACCTTTTCGAATCATTTTGGTTTCGTATGTATCAGTATATCTTTGGATGTTGTCCTTCGGGATGGCTCCCTTTTCTTTTATCTATTTTGAGTAAAATAGACTGGCGACTCCATCTCTCTACATTTTTCACCTCATCAATGACGCCGGCCTAAGCGCTCCCGAGAGGGACGCACGGGACCAGGATCCTCTCCCATCGCGAGGATCGGGGATGGCCACAGTGGTAACTCCACTGGGGATTTTCATTTTGAGGTCTAGACTTTATTTACTTGGGTATTTTATTTTCTTATATATCCCCCTATTTCCCCATCTACTATTCATATGTACCTCATGCTTATGCTTCTATTAACACACTTGTAGAAAATTCTCCATGTATACTTCACACCATGTGCACCTAGGATCACATATATCCTCATGTTGAATGCATCACCCATTCTTGGTATACCATTGGTGCTTGTATTTTGCTTCGTATTGGGCATGATCAAGAAAGATACTCTCATCATAAGATAATAATAAGATAATCATGCATGATTCACACGATATCACTAAAGAGTATTGTGATTGACCAAATTTTGTCCAGTAACTGGAGGGTCACTTCGTAATGAGCGTTGGTCCAGCAGGGCGCAGTTAGCCTAAGCGATATGACTTTCACCTTCCATTGGCCAAGTACCTTCGATGTATATCTAACGGTTCCCCCGCATCGTACTACTTGACCGAAGTCATGACGGGAGGTATATCGTCGAGAACTCGATCACATACGTCGAGTATATTGAATTCGCTCTCACACATACCGTCCCTACAAGGTATATAGTGAGGCAATTCACGTACACTCAGGTATATCAAATGGCTTGTCCACACGTATCAATTTCCCTCAAAATCAAGACGTATATCGTGGAAGCCACGCCAATGGGGGGAACCCTTTCTGATTCACCCAACCAAGATGCATACCCTCATATAGGTGTCAATCCTAAGTCACACTTGTTAAATTGTCAGTTTCAAGCCGAAACTCTGCCGAAATTTTGGTTCGGCCTGTTGCCCAAATTTTTGCAGATTTTTAAAATGGGACCCTACCTCTGATCCTGGTTACAAGTCTAGCCATAGCTTTGCATATGTTACAAACCCAACTTTTCCAGGCTCGGGACCCGTTTGACATTTCATTTTGCATTTAGGAGAATTTAATACAAGTGAGAACATAATAATTATAATAATCATGCTGTGACTCGTCTTCCAAAAACATTTCTACTTTCTTTACCAAAAATCCAAAAATATTATGTCTTTCAATATCAAAAAGAAAAAATGTCAAAAATATTTTCATCCTTTTTTGTTAAAAATAAATCCCATTTTACGCCCTCTCAGGTCAATCGCACGTCTTTGGCCTGGCTCCTTATTGGCTTCGATCTTCAGTCAAATCGCCCTGGAGTTCCGTCTGTTCCCCTGCTACCTCTTTCGAGTCTAGTATTCATCCACTTTTCATGGAAAACACAGATCAAGTACCAGTTGCACAGCCAGATCTGACGGCAGTTTTAGCTCAGCTCGTGTCCAAGATTGACAACCTTCAAACTGAGGTCTGAAAGATGCAACAAAACTAGGTTACTATTCCTCAAGAGCCCGAGGCCCTATTCCCTTGTGCTATGGGTCCACCCGAGCCTATATGGGTTCCTGAAGCATATCAGCACGCTCCACGTTCCCCTCCTGTTAATGGGTCGCCACCTGCCCAGCTTCCTATGCCAAACCTTGCCCAACCTGGGGCTAACTTGCCTACGATCGTTGATCCAAAATAAGAAGAGTTGAACAAGGTCAAAGAAGATCTCAAGATGATAACTAAAAAGTTCGACCAAGTCAGAATATCCAAAAATTATATGCACTACACCCACATGTCTCCTTATCCTAAGGCAAGGTTACCCGAGAAGTTCAAGATGCCGAATATCAAGAAATTCGAAGGAAGTGGACCCCCGATTGTCCATCTTTGCAGTTATCACCGTTCCATGACTCTCCTAGGGGCTTCTAAAGAAGTGATGGCCCAATTATTTCAACAAACTCTGAAGGTTAGCGCTCTCTGATGGTTTTTGTCTCTCGAGGAGTCTAGAATTCGTAACTGGGAGGATGTAGCTTGAGAATTCATGTTGTAGTATAAATATAACGAAGAGCTTTAGGTCACCCGTCGTGATTTAGATCTGCTCAAAGAGAACTCTTGGGAATCAGTCAGTAACTTCATAGCCCGATGGAGGGAAAAGGCAGCCACTATGACCAATCGGCCATCCGAGGAAGAACATGTCAACATAGTGAAGAAGAAATTTTTGCCCCATGTTCGAGCAACCATTGGAGGACAATACTATCCCCACTTTCGAGATCTCAGAGAAGTAAGAGTAGAAATCGAGGAAGGTCATGCTAAAATAGAAATTGAACCAAAGAAAGTGTCCGGACAGTTCACCCCCAGAAAATATGACAAACCTGCCAGTGCTGCAGTCTCAACCATCAACAACATCTCTCAACCAACAACTTTGTGGTCACTAGAAAGTCGCCATGTCCCAGTCCGAATGGAATACACCGAGCTCCATGCTCCCCTATCCAAACTTTATCAAGCCCTGTTTAGCCGAAACCTCATCAAACCCTTGGATCCCCGTCCATTTCCCAATCCACAACCAAGAAACTTCGAGGCAGATGCCCATTGTGCCTTTCACCAAACTACTGGTCATACCACTGACCAATGCTTTCACCTCTGAAACATAATCCAAGGTCTAATTGACCGGGGTACCATTGCCCCACCAACCAATCCTAAGCCAAACACTACTCATAACCCACTCCCAAATCATACCAATGCTATCTTCCTAGAAATGAACCCAGAATTTGATCCCTCAACTCAAATCACACCCATACACTCTCCCAAACCTCTCCAAACTTGCCCATATTTCCTCCTACACCCTGTTAGCCTCGCTGATCACGCACTGTCACTCCTTACCAGAGCATGCATCACTGTCCTTACCCATTCTGAAAATTGAGGTATGGAATTATCAGAAGTGTTAAACCAACTCCTAGAGTTCGGGATGAAATTGTCCTCACAGGTGATCATTGATTGCCAGAGGTTCAGTACGCTGATCTTAAAAGCTCAAAAATGGGCCCGAGAGTAAGACAGTTGGGTAGTACCCACCGATGAAGTCAGCCTAGATGATGTCATCTAAGAATTATTCAGGAAAACCAATGACATCTGTAGTATGATCGAGCTATTTGATGCTCTGAAATTTCAAGGGGGCCTGGTCCCCCCACCCTTACATATCCCCACAGAATGGTAAGGCCTATATGAAGAAGCCATTGAAATTGTGGAATGCATTGACTTTACAGGGAAAGACAAAATTATTGCCATCGGATGGGGGGGGGAGGAATTTGAAGATCCGAATGAAGAACAAGTTTTTGAGAAAAATGGACCAGTAACCGACATGTGTGGGATGATATCATTTTAGGAGCTCCTCGGAGAAAAAAAACAAAGTGGCAGAACAACCCGAGATTGACGAAGAAACAGGGTTCATTTTCTTCCATTCTTCAGTAAATCACATGACTAGATCAGGGAGGCATTACGAGATCCCAAGCCCACTACCAGCCAATGACAAAGGGAAGGGCGTTGAAAACCTTCCTATTCCATAAGTGACCCTCGACGAAAGCAAGATCCTTGACAACTGAAGAAAACTCAAGCTAAAGTCACTCTATGGGGGTTTTCATGTCTTCCCAGCTGCACAAAAATGCTTTGAACAAATTGCTCACTGGACCCACAGTTCCTCCTTTCAATACACCAGAAGAAGTGGTAAATTTAGTCGGATCCTTGACCTCTACCCGAAGCTATCCTTTTCCTAAGAAGAAATCCCCAAAATTGGGCCAAACCATTATCATGCACTCAACATCTCCGTCGAAGTTATGGGGAATATCGTACCACTCTCTCTTGTTGATAATGGATCCGGCTTGTATGTCTGCCCATTAAGAACCTTCAAATTCTTAGGAATAAAGGAAAGTGATCTCTCTCCAACTTCCACTACTTTACGTGCCTGCGATAATATCTTTCGGGAGGTGATGGGATCCATAAAACTTGTAATAGAGGCAGGTCCTATAAACCCCGTCGTTGAATTCCAAGTTATTGACATCCCAGCTTGTTTCAACCAGTTACTCGAATGACCTTAGCTCCACAATATCAAGGGTGTGTCTTCCTCACTCCATCAGAAATTGAATTTCTTCACCGACGGACGAGTCATCACCATCTTGGGTGACGACGACAATGCTGAGGGTGCAAGTACCAGTAATCCAATCATTGAGATACAACACCGGTTAAATGAAATGATCCCATCAGAATTCCTAGTTGAACCACTCCTACTCCCGATAGCGGACGATTTCAAAAAAAGGGTTTGTCCAAAATACGACCCTCATGGTAATGTCAATGTGATTCAGATGTTCAGAAACATGCACCTCATGCCTGAACTAGGGCTAGGTCAAAAACAACAAGGGATACTTGAGCCCATTGAACTAAAGAAAGATTTACCTCCTTGTGGTTTGGGGTATCAACCATCAGAATAAGAGCTCAGAATGATCCTCAAGTCTCGACCAAAGAGAAGATTATACTGCCTCCAAACCATCTCAGGTGACTCCTTGAATGGACGATTCATCAAAGAGGGTGAGGACTTCCCCTTTTGCGGCTTTCCAGAACCATGGTATGACCATACAGACAAGAAGATGAAACTCAAAATGGAGATTGTTTTCCAAGACAGCTACCCATGGGCCAAAAGTTCCCAACACCATGTACAACCGTTCATCAAAGATACCGAAGAGACTCAGGAAAGTGACTCCGAGGACTCGTTCAACTTGGAGACAGTGGGGTTGGCATTCTGCATGGTTCATTCAAGCACTACATCACTGGATCCATCCCACTTGATTAAAGCTGCTGATACACCTCTCCTTAACTGGCATGCTGCGCCAGTTCTACCTGTTGAAATCCCACCTAACCCCAATGTTTCCCTATTTGTTCTTCTGTGCCTCTTTTGATGAGGTTCTCAATGCTGTTTTTCCTATCAATGAAATAAACGAAGATTTTGAGTATCTTGTTGTGCCTTACATTAATTGTTTAGATTCTAATCAAACTTTTGACGATGATGATTTTACAAATTAACAATTCTTAACTGATCTAAATCTTTATGCTACTATAAGATGCTATACAAGCATTTAAGTATTTAAAATTCTTGAACAAAGAGCTTATCCACGTATGCAACCTTTGAAAGTTGTTATGTAAAGACTTTTGGTATCATCTCAAAGTTGTTAACAAATGCTCTACACGTTATTTTTTATGGTGTCTTTTCAATATCCCAACTTCTCTCTCTTTGTCCTGTCATATTTTTCTATGTTGTATTTTTAATATCTCAATATCTCTCTCTACCCTTTCATATTTCCCTCGACCTAAAACACAAATCTCATCCCCCATAGAGAGCTAAAAAATTGAGTGGTTTTTGTCTCCACTCCCATCTACAAATCCCTATTCCCTGACACCAACTTGTCCATCTCTCTAATTTTTTCCCACGATTCTGTAACCCCAATGGAGGAACAACCACATTCCATTACTGTTCTACCATCGTTTATATCCAATCACTCCAAAAGAAATTTTTGTTTCAAGTGAAGCTTATGTTTATCTTTCGCTTTTCCATCTATATTGTCTTGCTTAGCGTGGTAACTCATCTTTGGGATTTGTTTAAAGTGATTCATATTTCTTGGATGAATTTTACGATTTGTTGGGTTTGCTTTGGATGGATCTTTTCCACATATTCGTGTTTGTCTTTTGGATTCATTCAATTGTGAATGAATGATCACATGTATTGGGGTTTGAAACATGTATTGGGGTTTGAAACAGATCATTCAATTGTCAATGCTATAAATTTATCGAATTTTCATTAGATCTGAAAATCAGATCTTCAACTGGACAGAAGACGATGGGGGGTGAGTGTTTGCTGAGAGTGGATGTGGGGTTGGGGTTTACTGCCGGGAGGGAAGGGGTTGCTTGGGGTGGGGGTGGGCGGGTGGAGAGGGGGGATGGGATTGAAAAAGATGAAAGTTATTATTTATTTTTTTAATTTTATTTGTGGGTTTTTATTTAGTTTTCTTTTTAGTTGAAAAAAAAGAAAGTTTACTTCTCCCCAAATGCAAGCCTGCAACCCCTGATTTATCTTCTATTTGTTTCTGCATTTAGATGGAAATGGGAATGTGGCAATTTCATATGGGTTATATTTTTTTGAATATGAAGGCATTGCCCTGAGTGATGTTCAAATGAACAAATGACTAGGTTTGTTTTATGTGTCTGCTTGTGGATTGGGTCATTTTCTCTCTTAATATGGATTGTTATTTTTACTAGAGGTGGAGAGTAAATTAATAATAAATCTTTTCAAATCTTCATGTTTAGGCATTTTTTGGGGCTAATACCCTGTTATGCCTCAACACTTGTAATTTTTTCTCTTCAACTTGATGGATTGTTTTTATTTTTCTGATATGTTTGATTTTTGGTGTGTCAAATAATTGGACTAGAAGTTTCAATCCGAATCAGTGTACTCGGTTTTTTATATTAAATTTTTGGGATGTGTTTTGAATTCAAACTTATGTTTTCAACTTCTCTGATCTTTATTTGGAAACAACTAAGACTTCATTATTTAAATATATAAAGATTTGATGTTTCAAACTTGGAATTCCGTTTTACATCATGATCATTCATATGAGATTTTTTTCTTTGACTACTATTTCAGGTAGGAGATTCACATATAAACTTAATTTTTTTGAAGAAATAAGGGTGCTCAACTTATCTTTAATCATTTACAATTTTGGATTTTTTTTTAGAAATTGGTGTCTTCTTAATAATAAAAAATAACATGTTCAATAAAGGGTAGTTTAAATTTTTTTTATTAATGGTTTAATCATATTTTTTTAAATTGGAAACATTTTTCTTTTTATTTCTTTATTTTTACATTTTAATCAACTCCCATTGAAATTAAATATGTATATAACAAAATTGTTATAATCAATAGTATGCTAACTCACATTTGTAATGTCATTTTTCCAATAAACATGTGTACACAATCGTCAACCCGCGCATCGGGCGGGTTTACACCTAGTAAGGTTAATAACAAACAACATAATTACGTACAAATTAATAAGGAAGAGACCGTTATTATTAACCTCAGTTCTAGTAGCCAACTGCGCGAGATTAGGATAGGGGCTACCCTTCACGAGCATGAGAGAGCACAACTCGAAGAATTATTGAAGGAATTCGTGGATGTCTTCGCATGGTCCCATGACGATATGCTCGGTATTGATCCTGAAGTTGCTCAGCATGAGATCCCCACTCTTCTAGATTACAATCCGGTTAAACAAAAGCTGAGAAATCTCCACACCGAATGGTTGCTCAAAGTCAAAGAAGAGGTGGTCAAACAGATGAACATGGGTTTCATTCGTGTGATCGAATATTCCACATGGCTAGCCAACATAGTGCTTATGTTGAAATTAGGAGGGAAAGTTTGGATGTGCATAGACTATCGGGATTTGAACAAAGCCTCTCCAAAGGATGATCACCCGCTACCTAATATCGACGTGATCATGGACAACACAGCCAGCCATGCTCTCAAGTCATTCATCGAAGGGTTTTTCGAATACAAACAAATCAAAATGCACCCAGATCATCAAGAAAAAACCGTGTCCATCACCCCATGGGGAACCTTTTCCTACACTGTTATGCCATTTGGTCTCAAGAATGCTGGGGCTACCTACCAGAGGGCTGCCACAACCATCCTGTATGATCTGATTCATAAAGAAGTCGAGGTATATGTAGATGATATGATTATCAAATCCAAAACTAGAGAAAATCATGTTCCCGCTCTCCAAAAGTTCTTCGAACGAATGCGACGATATCATATGAGACTCAATCCACAGAAATGTGTCTTCGGCGTTACAAAGGGAAAACTCTTGGGATTCATGGTCAGTGAAAAAAGGATAAAAGCAAATCCTGCCAAGCTAAAAGCCATACTTAAGATGCCACCTCCCCGAATGGAGAAAGAGGTCTGAGGTTTCCTTGGGAAATTACAATACATCAGCTGGTTCATCAGCCAGCTCGCCTCCATTTGTGAATCGATATTTAAACTCCTCCGAAAGGATTCAACCAAAGTTTGGAATGAGGCCTGCCAAGAAGCCTTCAACCGAATCAAATAATACCTAACCATAACCGACACTACAGCTAAGGATTTGCTAGCCCAATACCTTGAACATTCCCGTAAAGAAAGATCCATCTATTATGCCAATCGCAAATTGGCCTGGTACGAAATCAACTACACTGCTTTGGAAGAAGCATGCGTCGCGCTTGTTTGGGTCACTCAAAAGTTACGACACTACATGCTCGCCTTCCCCATTAAGCTTGTATCCCGAATGGAACCCATCAAGTACCTACTTGAGAAACCCATTTTATCCAGCCGAATGGCTCAATGGTTGATGCTCTCAGCCGAGTTTGATATCATGTACGTCACACAGAAAGTCATGCAAGGAAGAGCCATCTCTGACTAGCTCGCTGACTACCCCATGAAAGAGGCTAATGACTGGATCTACGAATTCCCAGATGAAAACATCTTCCATGCTTCTCAAGATGACCTTCGATGGAAAATGTTCTTTAATGGTGCGGCCAACAAAAAGGGATATGGCAATGGGATACTTTTGATCGCCCTAGATGACTCCCACACTCCCATCGCCATCAAATTTGATTTTCCTTGCACTAACAACATGACTGAATACGAGGCATGTACAGTATGCCTCAAAGTTTCTCTCAATAAAGGTATCCAATGCTTAGATGTCTAT
This sequence comes from Sambucus nigra, assembly GCA_949130495.1. Lineage (NCBI taxonomy): Eukaryota > Viridiplantae > Streptophyta > Magnoliopsida > Dipsacales > Adoxaceae > Sambucus > Sambucus nigra. The sequence goes on along the minus strand of OX422222.1, from coordinate 140,896,617 downwards.
GGGATTCTGCCCTCATCATTGGTCAAGTGCTAAGAAAATGGAAAGTCAAGGACAATAAACTTCAACCCTTCCATGCCCACTAAGAAGAACTAGCCTCCCAATTCCAAGACATCACCTTCCACTACCTACCTCGAGGAAAGAATAACCTAGCTGATGCCCTTGCTACCTTGGCCTCCATGGTCGACATGATCGAAGGAATAAAAATGCCCCCCTTCCTGGTTTAAAAGTAAGATAAACCAACCCACTGCTACCACATTGAACTCATCACCAAAGAAGATCCCGAGCTAACCAACTACTGGTATTATGATATTTGGAACCTCCTCAAGAAGGGTAAGTATCCCGAGGGTTCCAATAAGAAGGACCGAGAAACCCTCCGAAGAGTGGCCACCCAATACATTATATGTTATAAAGCACTATTCAAGAGAAACTTTGATGGAACCCACACTGCATCGCAGGGGATGACATTAAAGAGGTAATGCAGAAAATCCACAATGGGGAATGAGGACCCCACATAAACGATCACATGTTTGCCAAAAAGATCATTCGACAAGGATACTACTGGACCACCATGATCCAGGATCGCACCGCCTATGTCCGAAGATGCCTCAAATGCCAACAGTTCTCCAACCTTCAACACCTGCCTCCGTGAGAATTATATAACATGACTTCTCCCTGGTCGTTCTCCACCTGGGGCATCGACATCATAGGGAAGGTTACACCCAAGGCTTCCAATGCACATGAGTTCATCCTGGTTTCCATTGATTACTTCACCAAATGGGTCGAGGATGAGTCATACGCAGTCCTGAATGCCAAGAAAGTGGCCCAATTCATCAAGAAAAACATCATCTGTCAATATGGGGTCCCGTACGAGCTAGTATTAGATAACAGGTTGCATTTCGAGGTAGAAGTCACAGAAGTGGTCAACGAGTATGGGATCCAGGGACACAAATCTTCTCCCTACTGACCTCAAACCAATGGTGCAGTCGAAGCTGCCAACAAGAAGCTCAAGGCCATCATCGGTAAGATGACCAAAAGTTATCAAGATTGGGCCGATCGAATCCCATACACCTTCTGGGGCTACCGAACCTCAATCCGAACCTCTACTGGGTCTACCCCTTACTCTCTAGTCTATGGCGTGGAAGCAGTCCTACCTGTGGAGCTAGAAATACCCTCGTTTTGCGTCATGCTTGAAAGCAAGATTAGTGAGGAAGACTAACATCAAAGACGTCTCGACGAGCTGTCACTCCTAGATGAAAAGAGACTAAAGGCATTATATCATATACAAGGGTGCCATCACCGAATAGCACGTTCATTTAATAAGATAGTCAAGGACCGCGGTGTCTGAGAAGGGGATTAAGCCCTCAAAGAAATATTAGAGCCCATTTGAGACCCAAAGGGAAATTAAAGCCCAATTAAAAAGATTTTGTTCGGCGGTGCCGCCATGCTCACCGACTTAGATGGAGAAGAGACGGCTCGTCCAGTCAACCGTCTCAAGAAATTTTATCCCTAGTCCGACATCTCGGTGCGCTACTACTCTTCTCATCTCCCTTTTATTCTAAAAAAAATCTCTTTATTTCCCTCTACCCAGAATTACGTGGGCCTGATCCTCTGCAAAAATCATTCCTAGAAAAATTGAAAATTTCCAAAAACCCCCAGAGGTAGGTAGGTAGCTTACATGAGCACGACCCTTTCTTTTTCACAAAAAAATAATTTTTTTCTTATCTCTGAGAACAACAGTTTATTCTAACATATACTTGAACAAAAAGATTATGTATGCCTTAGCAATCGGTATAGATAATTCAAAATACAAAATTCATCAAAAGGCACAGCTGGAAGATTAAAAACTTATATATTTAACTAATAAGAAATTATAATACAATTACATAAAGGAACGGATATCTCCCTTCTCCCCTGCCTTCCTAAAAAGCCAAATAAATTCCTAAATTTATTTCCCAATACAAAACAAACTCTCCAAGAGTCATACCTACAGCTACCAGAGAAGCCCGGCTAATAACTCCCGGGGAGAACACGAAAACTCAGGCAGAGCTGCAGCAATGTCGGGATTTATCCCCAACATGGTAGAAAATTCCTCATAAGTCGGACAGACTTCTTCCAAGCCAAAGCAGAATACATGATCTTCAGGGTACCAGAATTGTACCACCGGCATCAGCATGTTCCACTCTATGGGCCCATTACGCCATAAAGAAACTTGACGCATGTTGTAAGCATCGTAATCAACGTTATAAGAGCACATCACCTTCAAAGTCAAGAGGTAGTTGGAAAACTCAACACTACCAGGGAGAGCCATCTCACAAAGGAAGAAAGTCAGGATTTGAGGGTGTGATGAAAATACTCCACTCTTACCCCTCTTTTATACTTGAAAACTCCCACAAAAGACATAACCTCTGCAAAAATCGGAAGAAATCCTTACCCACAAGTACCAAAGGCTGAAGAGGGTACTAATCAAAGCTTTGAATTGATGGGACTGGACTAACTTGTCGATAGGCAGGACAAGGTGCTTGCCGATCGGCAACCCCTACTTTTGGAAATTTTTCTTTTTTCTCTTTTGTCAAAATTCAGAAAACTCAAAATAAATTGATATTCTCAACATAATTTCAAAAATCCCCTTTTCATCTTTATATAAATTCTTATTTTGAATAAAAATTTCTCTCAAAATCCCAAAAATATTTCTTTTTACGATCTCAACAGCAAAGTAAAAAGCGCATGTGCATGCATTCATTCATCATTAACAGAAGCTAATAAAAAAAACTTCATTGCATTGCACAGATATTTCTATCTGTTACAAACGAGACTCAGACTGAACCCACATTCTCTCTCTCTCACTTTCCCTTTCCCCTCTCTCTCCTAAAAGCTTCCACCCCTGCGATGTGCTCTCTTTCCCCGACGACGAGATGACGCACCACTACTACCTGAACCAGACTCCTCCCCGGATGAGGCCAACGACACCAAGAAAGAAGGAACAGGAACTGTGTCCCAAATATGGGCAGTCTCCAAAGATATCCAGTCCCTAATATCCCTCAACTAATTGGTGGATACCCGAACATGTTGTAAGAAAAGACAGAATCAGTATTAAAGAAGAAAAGATCAAAAGAAACCAAAGGTAAAGAACAGAAAAGATATACCGCATGACGAAGAACCTCCTCTGTGAAGCCCAACTCCTCCGGGTCCATCACATGAGGATGATGAAGCGTAGGCACCATCCCTCCGCCAACCCTCCGGATATTGTATGAAGGAGTATGCGGCCTCACAAAGGGGACCTCTGAGGTCACCGCCGCCGCATATGTCGAAGGACTGCCACCGCTATGGGAGGACCCCACTGGCGGACTCGAACCCGCAGGAGGTAATGGCAGTGCATCATATATGCTGGTCGCTATCAGCCAGTTCATCACAAAGTCGATATAATCATACGACACAGCCATATCGGTGTATAGGAGGTAGGACTCTCCAATCATCATCGCAATCCTCCCATCCTCTGATAGCAACCGCTCCCACCTCATAGACATAGGGGGCCTTGCAAGTGGCACCACCACCTCCCCCTCAGCAATCTGTCGGACCACCCTCTCCCCGAGATACCAAAGAGTGGCCAAACTCATGCGACAACAAATGCCTCATCTACGCATTTACTCCAGTCAACCCCATGTCCTGAACGGTTGTCCCCCAAGGGTAAAAGGTCACCCTGAAAAATCCTAAGAAAATTCCTAAAAATCTCGAAAAGGATTTAGAGCATTTTCACCAAGAAAATTTCAGACTTCCTTAAGTGAAACCCTTATTTCCCCAGCGAAACTCTCAAAGGACAACTGAATCTCTCCCCGACAACGTCCCCAGAGGACCTCCAAAATATCCAAAACTTCAATATCATCTCCTGTTCCCTAAAGGTCTCAATTTTCCCCGAGAAATACTTCCAATCCCTGGACAACCTAATCATTTCCCCAGCAATCGGCTCCCCAGCTGAAATCAAAATCATAAGGTAATTTCCCCGGCAGAGTTACCCGAGGTCATCTCACCTTAAGCCCACAGAATTGCCTTCGACCCGCAGAATCTGTCACCCTCATCTCCAAGCCCTCAGAATTAACTTTGACCCACAGAATTAGTCATCCCCAACTTAAGCCCGCAGAATTAGCTTCGACCCGCAGAATTGGTCATTTCAAACTTAAGCTCGCAGAATTGGTCATCTCACCTTAAGCCCACATAATTAGCTTCAACCCATAGAATTGGTCATCCCTAACTTAAGCCCGTAGAATTAGTCATTTCAAACTTAAGCCCGCATAATTGGTAATTTCAATCTTAAGCCCACAAAATTGGCTTCGACCCACAGAATTGGTCATCTCACCTTAAGCCCGCAGAATTGGTCATCCCTAACTTAAGCTGGTAGAATTGTCTTCGACCCGCAGAATTGGTCATCTCTAACCTAAGCCCTCATTTTGGCTTCGACCCATAGAATTGGTCTTTTCAAACTTAAGCCCATAGAATTGGGTTCGACTCACAAAATTGGTCATCTCACCTTAAGCCCACAGAATTGGCTTCGACCCACATAATCGATCACCCTCATCCTTAAGCCCTCAGAATCGGCTTCGACCCACAGAATCGGTCACCCTCATCTCTAAGCCCTCAGAATTTGCTTCGACCCGCAAAATTGGTCATCTCATCTCAAGCTCGCAGAATTGACTTCGACCTGCGGAATCAGTCATCACAACCTAAGCCCTCAGAATTAGCTTCGACCCGTAGAATTGGTCAGCCTCATCATTACTGTAGGTTCTCAGAATTGACCTAAATCTTTGGTCATCATTTCCTTTAAGACAATCCCCAGCATGCCCCTTTAAGCCCACATAATCGGCTTCGACCCGCAGAATTGGTCACCCTCATCTCCAACCCGTAGAATCAACTTCGACCCACAGAATCGATCACCCTCATCTCCAAGCCCTCAGAATTGTCTTTGACCCACATAATCAGTCACCCTCATCCTTAAGACCTCAGCATTTTCTTCGACCTGCAGAATTGGTCACCCTCATCCTTAAGCCTGCAGAATCGACTTCGACTCACAGAATCCGTCACCCTCATCTCTAAGCCTACAGAATCAACTTCGACTCACAGAATCGGTCACCCTCATCCTTAAGCCCTCAAAATTAGCTTCGACCCATAGAATAGGTCACCCTCATCTCCAAGACCTTAGAATTGGCTTCGCCCCACAGAATCGGTCACCTTCATCCTTAATCCCTCAGAATCGGCTTCGACCCGCAGAATCGGTCACCCTCCTCCTTAAGCCCTCAGAATTAGCTTTGACCCGTAGAATTGGTCACCCTCATCTTCAAGCCCTCAGAATTGGTTTCGACCAACAGAATTAATCATCCTCATCCTTAGGTCCTCAGAATCGACCTCGACCCTCTGATCATCCTCTTTTAAAAGAATCATGTGGTGTCTATTCGACGACTATCATTTGTTCCAAACTCACCCATCAAGGGGCTTTATTGACACCCCATTTTAATACCCCCCCCCCAACCTCCCCTTAGGCCCCTAACACCTCCCTTCATCATTGTAATCCCAAGTCGTACCCCGGGTACTGACCTAAAGGCTATCGGGCACTCCCAGGCTCCGTTGGACCAAAAGTCAAACTCTTCAGCGTGAATAAGACTAAATGAATCTTCGAAAGGAACTGAAAACCCTTTCCAACAGTCCATCACGTGCACGATTCTAACTTACGGTGCGGACGAACGACCCATTTTCCCCCAAAACTCTATCAGGAGGTCACCGGACGCTCCCAGGCTCCATTTGACCAAAGTAAACTCTTCATCTCCATCGAGACTGAATTAATCATCGAAGGTCACTGAAACCCCTTTCCAACGGTCCGCCCCATGCACGATTCTGACTTACGATACGGACGAACGATCCGCTTTACTCCGAAAGGTCACCGAATGCTTCTAGGCCTTGGTTGACCAAACTCAACTCCTCGAACCAGGTCAAACTCTTTGGAATTTCGAAGTACATTTCCTAACCTTTCCAACGATCTGCCCTATGTGCGATTCTGACTAACCATGCGGAGGAACGATCCATTTGCGTCCGAAGTTTCCCCGTCCAAAGGACCGACGAGCACTTCCGAGCTACATTTGACCCAAAGTTAACTCCCGAACCCGGGAGCAGTCCAAAGGACTTTTGAATGTCTTTGAAGTACCTTTCCAATGATTAAACCCATACAAAATTTGGATCAATGATTTGTGCTATACGACCGATTTTCCAAAGGAACCTGAAAGAGACTGCCAAACGGCAGGTCCCTGACCTGCCTATCGACAGTGTGCCTAAACACACCTGCCGATTGGCAGGTCCAGGGCTAAGCCGATAGGCAATGCCCTGGGCCTATAAAAATGAGGGACTAACCTCATTCCAAAAAAAATAAGAAAATCAGAGATCCATCACTCTCAGTAAGCTCGAAAAACTCCTCTCAAAGTCAGCGTGATTTCCACATCCAAATCCCCTTCCAACCTTCACCTTTCATCACCTTGTTCATCAAACTTGGTGAATTAAGTATCCTCCATTATCACCCAAGTGCAAGGTCTACTCTCCAACACCCAAGATCAAGCTCAAAATTTTCAAGAAAGTCCAACTTTCTCAACTCTCTCTTTAAATTCCCCGAAATTCGCATTGACTTGTTTTATTACTTAGCACTTTTATTTTCTCATCTCACGTATCCTAATATACTTTTTATTTATTATTATTTCACATCTCTTATTTTCATATAAATAAAACCCAAAAAATAAGAAAAAGAGGGTTTGCTCATAAATTCCAAACGGAAATTCTCACACTTTTCTCACAACTAAAACACTTTTTTTACTCACACACACATATAAGAGAAGTCACCGGTTGGATCTATGGGATAAATCCCACCCCTCATTTTGCATACGAACTACATGGACTTTTATGCCTCTATAGGCTACGTAGGCATCTCGGGGTGAAACCCGTGACTCGAGTCCTAATCCTACTTTTCTCTCATTTTCTATTTTTTCTATATTCCTTGAACTCAATTCTCTTAAATTCTATATATTTACATATAAATATATTTGTTCTTAGTGGCGTATTATTCCATGTGCATTATCGTCCTGATATAATGATCAACGCGAGAATAATCACGCAAATCCTATTTTTTAATATTATTTTTTAGGAACATTCTTGTGGATGACCCACTTTATCTCTTCCATGCTACAAGTCGATGATTCCTATCTACACTAAGTATACACACGCACACGTATCACGGGGAAATAAAGGAAAACAGCAATAACCCATGAGAGACCGTAAGGGCGGAATGGGTTCCTAACACCTTCCCATTTCGTAACTTAGCCTCCGAACCCTTTTCGAATCATTTTGGTTTCGTATGTATCTGTACGTCTTTGGTTGCTGTCCTTCGGGATGGCTCCCTTTTCTTTTGTATGTTTGAGAAAAATAGACTGGCGACTCCATCTCTCTATATTTTTCACCTCATCAACGACGTCGGTCGAAGCACTCCCGAGAGGGACGAGCAGGACTAGGATCCTCTCCCGTCGCGAGGATCGGGAATGGCCACACCAGGTAAAAAATCTTGTCTCTTATGTGAGGTTTTTATTTATTCACTACTACTGCTGCAAACTAGACTTAAGTTTAACTTTAAAACGTATTTTTAAGAAACTGAAATAGATTGTTCATAATTTTGAAACACACCTTATAATACTATTCTGTTTTATGAAAGAGTTTCCTCAAAAAGTTGTTCGAAACTTACTTAACTGTTTTAACTTGTGTTAAATGACTTAGTAAGGTTTTTCAGTAGCATGGTGGTTTGTGGTGGTAGAAGGGTGTAGGAAGGCCAAAATGGTGGAGGAAGACTACCCCTCCACCCTCTCTTTTTGTTCTTCCCATTTCTCCCACAAATGAGCCTAAATCATCCATTTTTGAACCCTACAAAGCCTAAAATTCCCATTTTTCCCAATCTGAGCTCGACAGGTCACCAAATCAAGAGCCAAAATTATGACAACGCACAAGGGCAATCATATCTAAACACTTTTGAGGCACATCGCTCGAACAACATGAGCCTCATTTGAACGACATCACCACCTCATTCGATGATTAGCTTCGCACGACCTGAGATTGTAATTCAGTGAACTCTTGTTCAAAGGTCATTTGAACACCTTATTCACACGACATGTATCTCGCTTCTAACGACCTCCATAGGTTTTTCGAACGACCCCCTTTTTCTATTCTTTTATTTCCTTCAATTTTGACCCCCCGTTTTCTAATAATTCCCCTCAATCCTCACTTCATTACAAATTATACAAAATTTAATTGAATTATTAGGATAGGGTATTAAATAGAGAATATTTCAAATTTAATTGAATTCTTGGTGGTAGATATAGGTTCTCCCTACCACGCTAGACAGAGGGCGGCTTCATGCTATGAGGGATATGCCATCAACCTACCAACGGAAACTCAAGTGTATCACATATCGGGGAGTAGTGGAGATTCAGGTGACCAAACTACTGACAGCTGGATTGTTAGTATTGACTTCATTGATCTCAACAAAGCATGCCCCGAGGATAATTTCCCTCTCTCGTTGAAAAATGATCTCAACATAATTTTTCAAAATATTTTATTTCGTAAAATGTTTAACTTCAAACTTCTAAAAATGCCATTTTCACAAAAGGCCCCCAAACCTAGTTTCTTTTCAAGAAAACTTTGAAATATTTACTCATCCTTTATTTTCACCAAAATAATATTTTTTACAACATTTTTATTCCATAAAAATATTTAATACAAATCTATTAGAAACCCATCATTTTATCATATGCAATTTACTCTTAAATTCTAATAACAAGACTACTAATACACAAAAAATAGAGTCTTAAACTAAGAGTAGGTATTCCCACCTCAAATGAAGCTCCAAATGGAAGGCATGAAATGTTTAAGAAGATGGAAACCTCCTACCTCCTAAGGTGGCCTGAAGGATGTTTCCTAGCTCCACTAAGCTTGACTCCATGAAATCTCCATCAGAACCCTCTTTAAAACTCCATTAATCTTCCATCTTCTTCTTCTTCAAAAACCCCATCAATAACTCCACAAATTCGTAATTAGGCCCAAAAATGGTGGAAATGGGTATCTAAGCCTCGGATATGGTGAAGACTAGAAGAATATGATGGTTTAATATGCATATTTGGTGGTGGAATGGTGGTTTGAGGTGGAGAGATACTCAACAATGGTGGAAGACCACCCTTCTCTCTCTCTCTCTCTCTCTCTCTCTCTCTCTCTCTCTCTCTCTCTCTCATTTCTTGAAACATCAAATAACTAAAATTAAAACAAAACAAGACTTATTAAAACCCATTAAACATAAATATCCCATTTTTGGCGAATCTGGGTTTGCCAGAGCTCATCAGCTTATCAATCCAATGACCCAAAATGAGACAACGCACAAGGACAGTCTGATTTAAAATTATAAATGGCCTCGTTCGAACGATAAAGGAATCTCGTTCGAATTGAGTTTAACTCCCCACTTCAAACGACCTGGACCTTTATGCAGTGGGATGTCATTCGAACCTCATTCGATCCAAACTTTAAATGACCTAGTAACGTTCAAACGAACTCCACTTCATTCGAACCACCCTTTTTTTTCCTATTTTCTCCAAATTTCCAATTTAAACCCTCAATCTTCAAACAATTACCATCAATTCTTTAAAGCAGTAAGATAAGAATATAAACTCAGCCATAATCATCCAAATCTCAATGTTTTTATATTATTACAAATTATGCGGGGGAAATAAATAAATATTAGGGCGGGGTATTACAGTTTTTAATCCGGGAAAACTGTCAATCATAGGGTCATATGATTAGACTTTAATTTAATTACAATGGAGGTATTACTTATTACAATTAAAACTTAAGTCCATAGGTCCCCTTCATAACCAACATAGGCGATATCATAGCTTGCTACGGTAAGAAAAAATCCCTACGGGGGATCCCAAGGCAATCAATTAAATTTGCTTGGTCACCTAAAATCCGAAATAGGTAGATTGTCCATAAACGAGGTGAATTTTTATCGTCGTCTTTCCTAAGCCTAAGGGAGTGTGATGACACGACCTAAAAGGCCAGGTTAATGGAATAACACATACAAAGGCATATTGGACTGGGAAAATGCAACAATAAAATTACAAAAATGACACGAAATACACAATAGTTAACGGTCGACGATACAAAAATTGTTCTATTTCCCTTATACACCTATCGTTAGGATTGAGGTCATATTCATCATCAGTATTATGATTCTTCAGGTAGTCATTGACCAGTTGATAGGGGATGGCATCCAAAGGAAGCAACTCCTCATCTTTTTTTAAGGAGGTTAGCGGTATGATAGACAATCCACTTGGTACATATACTACAACTTGGACTCCTTCAGTTCTTTGAGAACTTTAAGGGCGTTAAACCACTCATTATTTTATGTTACACCATGGGATTCTTACAATCAAATTAGTTCATCCTGCTAGCCTTCATCATATCCGGCTGACCAAGAATCTCGAGGGAACATTCTGAACAAGTACCAGATCTTATTCATGTCACTCTATAACCTAGCAATAATGGCGTTACTCCTTCAGCAATATTCCTCTAACTCAGAGAGTTTCTTCTTCAAAGAATCATTCTCATAATAGACCAGGGCGCCGACCGCACCTATATTCTTACTCTCCGTAAGATGCGCTTTCAGGTTAGCTATCTCCTTCTGCATTAAGGATCTCACCCCTTCAACTTTGCAAATATAGTAGACTGGTCCTTGTATGCATCGGTTCTTGCCTTTAGCACTTTGCAGGAATACTCGCTAAGTCTACTCGCTCGTATTTCATCCTAGCAAATTATCAATATTTTTAAAAGAGGAAGTCTCCTCGATAACAAACTATAAATAATAGAGTAGCCAAAAAATGGAAGATAATTCATTAAAGGAGAATTACAGCAAGGAACATTAGGCAAAGCCATTACAGTCAATGCACGAGCAAAAGAATAAAATAAAACCCTAACAGCTAAAGGCTTCACTTATTCACCTACACTTGTGGATTAGTTTATTGTCCCTTGGATGCCCTTTCCTTCTCCTAAGGCACCATGACCTTCATCTTCTCGGCAAGATGTTCGATAGAAGGCTTTTCATTAATGGCAAGAGGATAACTTGTCGGGTGCCTCTCGAATAGCTCAAACTTAGAGGGGACTCCAGTTTTCACGAAGGCTCTATACCACCCTTTCTTGAAGCTCGGCGATTTGGATTCTAGCCTCATCATATGCCCCGTTCTAGCCTTGCTCAAAGATGGTGTCCTTGAGGGCAGGGATCTCCTCTACTATCTAGGTCAACTTAAAGTTCTCCACCTACAGAAGGCTACTTTTAGATTTCAAGGAGTCTATGGCTAAGGTGATGGCATTATTCTCCTTCTTATGGTCCTCCCTAGCCTTGACCAGTTCCTCCTCTGATTTCTTTAGAGACTCAGATAGCTCATCATTATTCTTGAACTGGTTAGCAAGACATCTATAAAAGGGGTAAAATCCATTACAAATTACATAATAGATAAGATGTAAGTATTAGGGTAAACCACATCTTGAAATAATGATGAGAGAAGAGAACACTTACTAAGGAAAGAGTTTGGGAAGCCGTAGAGATAGATGGTCAGGGCCCAATATCATCGAACGCTCACAGTCTCTAGCGAGCACTGTTCCCTTAATAGGCTTTGGATAAGGGATATGTTTAAAGCCACGATGTTTTCTTTAGGAATATCGGTAAGGGAAGAAGGAGTGCTTCTCTTTATCGAGGCCTATATGCCCTTCTTCTTCTTCTCTTCCTCTCTCTTTATCTCCTCCTCTTCTCTTCTTCTTTCTTCTCTTTAGACAATAAAATAGGTCCACCAATGCTGGGAGAATCCCCTTCCACTTTCTTTAGGGCCTTGACCCTGGAAGAAAGGAGAAGTTGATCATTGTCCTTATCATCTTTTACTAGAAAAATCCTCCTCTCAGGGGGAGCTATCTGCTCGTCTTCCCCTTGGAAAATTACTCAACATCCGTTGGCTTAAAGGAGGAGGAAGTTTTCTCATCTGGGAAAGGAAGGTATGGGATATCATTCACCGGATGAGCAGTGAAGGTGGTGGTGGTGTTGGTTTACTCAAGCAGATAGGCTGCCAATCGAGGATGTTCACCGTCGGGTAGTCTATCCTTGATTTCCCAAACCTTCAAAAGGTCAGAAACCTTGATGGGATAAAGAGACAACTCTTTTTTTTATTACGAGTTGCACAAAGATAAAGTAGGCACAAACTAGCGAGAATCATTAATTGAAAAACTCAAATATCAACCTATATGGTCCTTCCCGTAGTCAGGGCATAATGGTCTAGTGTAATTCTTACCCTCAGAGAGGGGCGGACGCTACTAGTTTCTAGCAGTAACACCTTGATCCTAGTATCCCTTGTTGGAATCAGGGAGGTTTACCACCAAAATCCAATTGGATTTTCTCGCCTTTAGATATAAAATACCATCAGGAGTGTGTGACTAGACATAACAGTATTTAATTTCTAGGACCCCCCAAGTTGGTCCCCAAAAGCTCATTGAACCTATGTATCCCATTGAGTATTCTTCATGTATTAGGGGCACATTGGGTAGGAATAACTTCAAAGTAGTCAAAAAATTCTAAAAATAAGCGATTTGGAGGAAATGTTAAACCCCCTTGAACTATAACAATGGTATGAATCTAGTGCTCCTCATCTATGTCCCTGACATCTATAAGCACGGGGGCACAGTTGATTTCCACCCAAGTAAGATGGAGTATATTTTTCTAAACTTCTCAACATTTTTATCGTGAAGAGTAGAAATTGATGAAAGAGATACAGGCAATTACGATCAAAGACAAATTGTGAATGAAAGGACCGGGGAAGAAGTACTTACAGGAAGAGATGAATGTGAAGAAGCTCTGAAGAAATTAGAAGAAGAAGGAAAGCTCTCAGTGGATTTGCGAAGAAGAAAACTCATAAATGCAAAGTGACAGTTTGAAGTGATAAATCTTCGTTTGAAACCTTGTGCATGATCATAGCTCAGACCAGCGTACCCACACAACTTCAGGGTTATTACAAATTTGCCATGCCGATCACCACCAGCTTTACTCGGGCGAGCATACCGTCATGGATATTACAAAACTGTCATGCCAGTTCTAACAATATTAGGTCTTATGCCTGTAACAGGGATAAAATCTACTGTCCCAATAAGTCTCGGTCTAGAGATTTTAGGGGCAGTTGTGGGGACTAAAATAATTTTCTAGGCCCATCCACGATTGTCGCCGACCAGCCCAGTAAGAGAAATGATGCATCCGGCCCAACTCAAATGATTAATATCATACGTGTATTTAACATGTTATTAAATGCATCTTGATAAGCTCAAATCGATTCCTAATACTCTCAGAGAGATATTCAGGGACACCTCATGAGCTACACTCAAGCCGGTAGAGTTTCTTGTACAATTTAACCTCTTAAATGTAACAATAAATGTAAACCCTCACCCCAAGGTCAAGGGGATGCAATTTTTTTAACCTTCAAAGATACACTAATAAGAAAAATAGTAACATCTCCATGGACTTAGGTAATTTTTCGAACCACATATATTGTGTGTTGTGCGTGTAATTGATTGTATTTCTTCCTTGTTTACTTGATTTTGTGGATTTCTTCATTGTCATTCTTTTGCACACATAATATATACATATACATATACATATATACATATACATATACATATATATATATATATATATGTGTGTGTGTGGGTGGGGGGGAGAATTCTCACCTACATCATGCTCTATACATCATCCATACATCACACCTAGTTGTAGGTCCTTAAAAAAAATTCAAATTTTTTTTTTCTCTTAAAACCAACATTCCAATAAACTCATGTTCAAAAAATTAGGTCAAAATACATTTTGTAACTATTTTTAAAAAATCCACAAAAAAATACTCAAAATACCTTATTTATAAGGGTCTGCACCACCAGTTTTTTGTGGATTTTTTATAAATAGATACAAAATGTATTTTGACCTAATGTTTTTAATATGGGTTGATTTGGGGATTAATTTCAAGAGGAAAAAAATTTGGATACAAGGTTTATTAGGGCCTAGAACTAAGGGTGATGTATAAATCATGATGTAGGTGAGCCTTCCTCTCTCTCTCTCTCTCTCTCAATATATATATATATATATATATATATGTATGTATGTATGTATTTATGTTTGTACATAATTGTAGTTGTATTGTTGAATACATGTGTTTGTTTATTGTAAAATAGTTGTATTTACATGTGTGGCTTTAGCATCGTTAGAAAACAACTTTTGCCAAATCTAGGTTTAAATAATGTGACTTCGATATTTATTTGGGCTTGAATATATGTGTTTGTTTGTTTGATTGTTATAAAATAGTTATATTTACATGTATAGCTTAATCTTGTCGAAAAATAGCTTGTGGAACACCTAGATTTGCAGGTTTGATCAATTTGACTTTGATATTTGTTTAGGCTTGAGTATATGTGTTTATTTGTTATAAATTTAATCATTTTTGTTAAAAATAATATGTGAGTTTCTTTAAAAATGTCAAGGGTTTTGGGATTTCATATGTATAATTTGTATGTAAAATGTACATAATTTGTGCGTTTATTTAAAAATAATTTGTGAATTTATTTAAAAATATAATCAAGAAAACAATGAACATTCTTTCATAATTTCTAATTTGGTATGTATATGTGGCTTAGGGTTTTGACCTAGGTTTTGAAAATTGGATTTGATTAGGTCATAATGTGTGACAAAAACCAATTTGGTATGTATATGAGATTTAGGGTTTCAGCCTAGGTTTTGAAAATTTGATTCGATTAGGTTATAAAGTATAATTAAAGCCAATTTGGCATGTATACGCGACATAGGGTTTCAACCTAGGTTTTGAAAATTGGATTCAATTAGGTAATAAAATATAATTAAAATTAATTTTGTATATATACGCGGCTTATGGTTTCAACCTAGGTTTCGATAAATGGATCCGATTTGATTATAAAATACAATTAAAGCCAATTTGGTATGCATACGCAACTTAGGGTTTCAACCTAGGTTTTAAAAATTTGATTCGATTAGGTTATAATGTATAATTAAAATTAATTTATTGTGTATACGTGGCTTAGGGTTATGACATGACAATGTTTCAACGTTGTTAGGGTTAACTAATTATATAACTACCCACGAGGATAAAATAAATTGTAAAGACACCCCATTTGTTCACACATGGTAGGTAACTATTCCTATAAGATGTTATGAGGTTTCCTCTATGCAAGTATTGTATGGGTGAGATAAATGGACTCGAGGAGTGATTACTCACGAATATTGCATATTCGCGCTTGTTATCTTTATGCATTCTAGCACTTTTTGTATTCATTATGCCTATATTTATGCTCGTTAACCAGATAACCTCGGTTTTGGATATATATATATATGTGTGTGTGTGTGTGTGTGTGTGTGTGTGTGTGTGTGTGTGTGCTTTGCAGGGTTTAATTGAGGTTTTGTAGGTATTCGAATGCTTAAAGTGAGGATTGGTTGCAATTTGGAAAGTTCTGTCTTTGGACATAACTTTAAGGGAATTTTAGACATTTTACACTTCATCTACGACTTAGTAGAATTATGCGTAAGCTAGTTCATTGAGTTATCTTCGTGTGGCCACAAACGGCACATCATTTGGAGTCCGAACGAAGAAGTTATAGCCATTTTCATTGAGGATCTTTTCACCTTTTTTATCAGCCAAGAGCACCAGGAATCAGGGGACCGGTCGACCGGCGCTGAGCCCCCGGTAGACCGGTGATTCAACATTTATCCTACGAAGGAAACAAATCCTTTTATCCCTTGGGCTCGATCGATCGGCCTCCTAGCCGCGATCAACCGGTAGTAGTAGATGTCCGACATTTTGTTATAATACCCCGTTATTTTGAGGGTTATTTATGAATATTATACAAAGTTTCAATAATATTATTATTTTATTAATAGAGATATTGATATTAAATTTATTTTTATTTGAAATGAATCGAATATTTAAATTCAAATTTAATTGTCTTTTGTACAATTTGTAATGGTTTAAATATGTAAAGTTGACAATTTTGAACTAAAAGGCAATATAGTAATATGCGTTAGCTTAGGCTCCAAGCTAGAGTTTGAGAGATGGGTCATATAAGAAATATTATGGTTGATTATAAGGAAAGAAAGATGAAAAAGAGAGGCCAAAAATGAAATCCAAAGAGGCAAAAACGAGTGGAATGAGAAGAGCCCATTTGGAATGTTTAGATCTTCTTTTTGAGTGCATTCGGATGAGATTTGAGAAAAACTTAAAATGCTTACCTGACTCAATTTTTTGTGTAGAATCCAAATCTGAATCGGATTGGTGATTCGAATAATTTTTGGATCTAATTTTTCTGGGTTTTTAAAATAGGACTATTTGGGGTTATCTCGTGTTGGGGATAGAATATGATTTGATTATTTTTATGAGAGGAACGTGATGGTGCGATCATATGTTGAGGCTGAATTTATGTGGTGATTCATGCAATGATTTTGAGGTGCGTAACTTACACAATATGATCCTAAATTCTCTCGAGAGTATTCCATTTTGTTTTTCTGTGTCGATTGTACTCATGTTGAATTGTGATATTCATTTGAAATCTGAAAATTGTTGGAATCTTAATATTGATTCATTATGATATATTATATTGTTATTTAAGCATCATGTCATGAGATTTTAATATGGCACGGAGAATGGGCACCCACTAATAGTCCCACGAACCGGTATATGGCTTTGAGATGCCTAGGGGAGGGGAGTGGAGGCCTGGTGACTCATTTATGCGTTGTTGAGAAATTAATATTGATATAATGCTTGAGTATTGCATTTGATTTGTATATGCGATTGGTATTGTTGCGATTTATTCATCGTGCTATTTATTTTTTAGCATCTATTCTTGTCATATTGCATACTTCCCCGTATTTTCTTTTAGTTGGTAGGTTAGTGTGGATTGATACGCTATGGGATATTTTGAAAAATTATTTTAGAGCATTGGATGGGAAGGTGTATTTAGACGTTATAATTAGTGGTGTAACTATAGTTGGAGAATTTTATATTTGAGAGAAACTTTATTGTAATCGTTATTGTGGAAATACAAGAATTGTGGATTAGTTGTATTTAAATTATGGAATTTAGATGCTCTATACTTGCTTTTGATGGATTTAGTTTAGTTTTATCGTAATAGCACGCAGCGTGTCTCTCCAGGCGCGCGGGGTGTTACATTTGTTTTTTTATTTTTCCTTTTTCCTTTTATTCTTTTCTCACTTACTATAAATAGGACCTTTGCTTATTTTTTAAGATATCAATTATTTTCTCTTGCTTTCTTAGTTAGGTTAGGGAGGCTAGGGTTTGGAGGTGGTTTTTGGTGTGCCATTTTCTCCCTCCTAGGGTTTACCCATATAGGTTGTGTAAGAACACTATACATCATCTTCTCCATCAATCCAAGCTTCCATTTCTCTATTTATTACTTTCTTTTTTATTTACTTGCTTTGTAACTTAGGTTTATTTATTTATTTATTTATTTCATTTCTTTCTTGCATTTAAATACATGTCTTCCATTATGCTGTGTAGCATAATTAGCCTAGGTTGTGATTGATTGAACTCACCTTGGTTTCAATGGGTTGCTTTGCTTTGGTGATGGAGTTTATGCATTTAATTTTATTGGGTTGTTCTTGTTATTACGCCTAGGATATTTAATGGGGTATATTATCTATGCTCTTTATTTATGACCTTGCCTGTGTAATTTCTGAGGTATTTGTTGACACCAAAATCATAGTAGGCTTTTATGATTATTTAGGGAGTGACAACAATAGATTTAATTAATTGTTGAAATGATATCCAATATTACTAAATTCATAGTTTCATGTAACCATTTATACGTATTAAACCGAGGTGGGGGGATATTAGTCGCAACATATAGTTTTTTATTCCCTTTGTTAATCTTAGTTTAACTTCCATCCCTAGTTATCTTTTCTCTTTGTTAACAAATTATCTTTTACCTTTTTATTGAGAAGTAATAAACCAATTAAAGTCTAGCAACTAGGATTTGTGGATTCGATACCCGGACTGGCCGGTGTACTCCCTTAAAAGAGTGTAGTTAATAGTCTAGGTTTTTGCATAGCGGTGGGAGCCGATCATAACGACCGAAATATATCTTTATAAACTTACAATGCAGTATTTCCCCTATTGTTAAAAGGGCTTCGATGTCGGGGACTTGTTTGTTTTAGAATTTAATTGGTTTAGTATTTCGTAGTATTTTCTTTCTGTTTGTATTTTTTGTGAACTGTTTTTGTAGGAATTATACATTTGAGCTCTAAGAAATACTTGAATTTGTCGAACGCATATCATTTTGTGGATTTTGCTAGATTAAGCCATTTTTGGGGTAAGCTTCTCTTATTCTAATTTTTTCGGTGATCGTAGTGATAATTCTCAAAATCCCCCTAAACCTATGACTTTTGGTGAATACTCACAAGCCTAAAAAATTAAAACATCTAAAATGTCTTTGGGTGAGTATTACCAAAGTCAACTTATGGATTACGATAATTTTGAGAATGATTATTCCGATTTTGGGCCTTAAAATCGTTATGATAAGAATATTGAAACGATTTGCAAAAGATTTTAAAATTCTTATGATAATGATTTTGATTGTTGTTTCGAGGATAGTTTTCAAACTTTTCATTTTCAAGAATCAGTGCTTCCACCTATAACCTTGCGTGAGGGTTTGCGCCTTCTTGAAAATGAAAATGTTGAAAACCTTTATCGGGAGGGAAATCGTTGTTGGGAGCATGAGTTGGATTTATTATTTGAATCCGACGACGATTTTTCTTTCGAGACTTTTGAAGTCAAGGAATATTTTGTACGAAATGAGGATTTTGTGGCTACTTTATAACAAAACCTTCTTGGCTTGGCCCATAGTATAATAGAGAATGAAAATGAGGAAGAAATGGACGTAGTATCCGTTTGCAATGAAATTATTCTTCTTTGGTCCCCAAAGAAGAATCTTTCATTAAAAATGATCTTATTTCCTTCGAAACTCAATCTTTAAGAGATTATGAGTCATCTCTTGAGTTTGAATTTCTTTCATCCCCATCTATATTCTATATTGTCGAACCGATACAAGTACCCGATGAATCAGTTTTGAACTTTAAAACGTTTAACCCTTTCACCGATGAAGAGTATTTGCTCGAGTTGCTTTCCATGAAGGAAATTTTGCCTCCATGTAAGCCACCTCCCATTCCAATTTCAAAATATTTGGGAGAAAATTCATTTTTTTTTATTCCCATGTGTATTCGTCCCCTATTCAATCCAAATCCCCCATCACCTCCCCCCCCCCAAAAAAAATAAAATAATTGATGATGGTTCATTTCTTCCGCCTTACACATACCTTTCGTTGTTTGAACATAATTTTTATTTTTCTAAAGGTATGCACGAAAGGGAGCCCTTTGATTCTTCAAAGTCAAATCGTATTTTGGGTGGACCCTCAAAATTTTCAACTTCTAATGTATAGTTAGTTAGAAGTTAGAATTGTAGGTTGTAAATAGCTGGTTTTTTTATTTTTCTTATTTTTCTTTATTCTTACTTATTGTCTAGTGTAATTCGTTATAGTTTTATTTCTTATTTTTGTTATGCTTGGTTCTAACATACTTTGTAGGATCATTGGACTTGTACTTGCATGAGATCGCTCCATTTTAGGAATTATCGCTCTTTTCCTTTCTTTAGCTTGGTCCTTAATTCACATTGAGGACAATGTCAGGTTTTAGTTAGGGGGTTTGGAATATTCTATCCATTGTTTTTCTTAGTCCATGATTTGATTATATGTTTTTCCCAAGCATACTTTTCTTGTAAAAAAAAATCAATAAGATTTTCTTTCTTTTTTCTCCTTTGCTAGGTATTTTGCCTTTGTTTCCGATTATAAATTTTAATAAATGCCCGATTCAATGGATAACTCAATGATGCATGTTCTTGATTTTAGAAGTTATAAGACATTAGTCCTCAATTATTGACGTTATGAATAATTTCATGAATTAAACTTTAATCCCATGAGCACATGCTCTTTTCTTGTTTAATTGGTTTGATTTAAGATTTTTATAACTTGATAATCTTTTATTGCATTGTATATCCTTACACATAGTGAGCTTTAGGATTTTCTTCGTTTGTGAGTGTTATACACTTCTCCTTCCTCTTTAAAAATGTTATAGTCATTGGTAATCTCACTATTCATTCATTTGATCGTTCATTATTTGAGTCCATATATGAAATGTATTACTTGAGCGTGATTTTCAAAGTTTGTTTTGACTCAATAATTGTGTAAATTTTAGGAAATGATCATAGGACTTCTTTGTTATATCACCCATATTGGCCTTAACCTCACCTTAAATGTTTTCCCTCGTCAACCCCTTTGAGCATTAATATAGCCTTTCATTTCATAACCCAAAATCCCATAACCAGCCCCACATTGGAGTTATAAATCATACATATTTCACCTCCATACCTTTGTTTTGAATGATACTTGGGATTGAATGATGTTCGTGTTACGTGATTGCAATTAAGAATGTGAGAGTGTGAAAGTAAAAAAAAGAGAAGAAAATAAAACAAAAGAAAACAAAAGAAAGAAAAAGATGAAAAAGAAAAAAATAAAGAAAGAGAAAGTTCCATTTATGTATATAGTGTTCAATAATCCTTGTCACTCTCTTATTTCATATCTAATGCTTGTTATGGAATCATATTCCAATTTTGTAGTTGCCCACCATTTTTCATTATCTCGAGTTTTCATCCATGAACACTTTAAATTCGTACATATTTACTTCATTTCATAACCCGATTCTAACCTATATTACAACCCTATAAAATTCCTATGTGATCCTAGGATGAATTCAATTCAAAAGTCATAATAGTTTTGATAATCTGTGAAAATACATTTCGCCTCTTTTCATGGCGGTATCTTTCATTAAGATTACAATTTTTCATTTTATATATAGTGTTCTTCTTCAGAGACATGTGCGCGGCCTAGCTTCCATTTACATTTACTCTTTTATGCCCCTATGTCTCGTGTATTAACTCCCATTTCGTAGTGATTTTATCTGTTACGTGTAATATCCGATGAGGATTGATATATTCATGTTTTAACGCTTATCCGATTTATTTAATTTTTTTTCAAATCATACGTTACATGTGCTCGCTCCCCTCCCACATTTTAAGCTTTCGATTCTACGAAGGTCATTCTATAATGTTAATAATATGAACTTTTGTGGGAATTCAGTCACTTTGCTAATAACGTGTTTGAAATCCTTTTCATTATTGTTGGTCTTGTCGCATGTTCGTTGGGAATATATTTTGAGGAAACATTTATATTTTTGGGTTTCATCCCTGAAAATCCTCATGAGACAATACTTGTACACTAGGGTAACCTAGGGGTTTAACGGCTTATTGTATATGCTAAATGAAATCGTTCGCCCCTAAAAGTGGCTTTTATCTCTTTTGTATATATCTCCTGTCTTTTGGTTTACTCGTAGTTGTTCTTGCTTTCTATTTCGTTGCTAGGGACTAGAAATGTATAAGTTAGGTGTTGTGATTCGCCACGAATATTGAATTTATTCACCCTTTATACTTATGCATTTTAGCCCCCTCGGGTACTTTAATTCCTAAATTTATGCTCATTAACCAGATGCCCTATAAGGACTAGTTTATATATTTTATGCTTATATACTTTTTGTACCGCCTTCTATAGACTGGTTTTGTTTGTTTCATCACTAAAGACTAGTAATGTCTAAGTTAGGGTGTGTGATTAGTCACGAATATTACATTTACTTACCCGCTATCTTTATGAATTCTCTCGCATTTTGTTTTCCTTATGACAATATTTATGCTCTCTAACCAGACAACCTCAGTTTTGGATATATATATATATATATATATATATATATATATATATATATATATATATATATATATATATATATATATATATATTCTTTGTATGGTTAAATTGAGTTTTAGTAGGTATTGGAACGCTTAAAGTGAGGATTGATTACAATTTGGAGAAGTTTCGTCGTCTGACTCAACTTCAAAGGCATTTTACTAATTTCACACTTCATCTCCGACTCAATGGAATTCCATGGAAGCGTAGTTCATCTAGTTAGATTTTTGTGGCCACAAACGGCACGTCATTTAAAGTCCGAACGAAGAAGTTATAGCCATTTACATTGGGGACCTTTTCACCTTTTTTATGAGCCAAGAGCACCAGGAAACAGGGGACCGGTTGACCGGCGCTGAGCCCCCAATCGACCGATGATTCAACATTTAGCCTAAAAAGAAAATAGAGCCTTTTTCCCTTGGGCCCGATCGACCGCCCTCTGGCCATGGTATCCATTAATATTTGTATGGATTAGTTATGTTATTGTTGCCCATATACTTTCATGTTCTTATCACCTTATGCATCATCTTGTTTACTTTTTTCCCCATACTTATATCCCTTATGTAGTTTTTAGGGGGAGAAATGGTACTTAGTTAAATTGGGGGAGAAATGAGTAATTTTTTAGTTCTTTTATCCTTTGTAATCCTATTGTAATCGTATATAATCCTATTGTAATCCTATCTTAGTTTAAGAGATCTATCTTAGGGGGAGAGCGTTATCTTCTTAGGTTAATCATATTTCATAAAAGGGGAAAATTAATTTAGGGGGAGTATTTTTATTTAATAGCATTTAATATTTTAATATTCCCTATGCGTTTAATGTTTTGCTTAAGTGTGCATGAATTATTCTAGCGGCATCTTTCATCGGCAAAGATAGTCATACTTGGGTTTTGAGTCAAGCTTATATTTTTTATTTTTGGGTGGGAAGTTTTTTAGGTTAGTAGAGCTTGACGGCCCTTTAAGATTTTGTTTTTTGGTTTTTGTCCTAGAATAGCCAAAGAGGGAGATTTGTAAGGATACAAATTTCTAATTAAGTCTCAATGTAGTGTTGACTCCATTCCGGACAAAAACATTTGAATCATATGATAGTATTGAGTGAGTATCCTCCAAGCCTATGACGTTTGAAGTTTCAGTTGAAGATGTAGCGGTCTGTATTTAAAAGCGAAGATTATCAAAGTGTCGAGTTTCAAATGCCATGTTTCTACGTCAACGACAATTGATTCCATAGTCTCCAAAAGGTATGAATACATTTATATATATATAGGGGGTCTTGGAATAATTTTATTATGGGTGTAATTTCATTTTAAAAGAATTTTATTTTCAGAAAGTTATTGTACAACTTTGGATAAAAAGTCTTTGGGCTGATAATGTAAAATTGGTTCGAATGAGAAAGTTATTGTAGAACGAGTTTGCCAACGAGTTTTCCCATTTTGTCCATTGGAATATCGTTAGATGGTCGTTCGAACGAGACTTTGTTCGAACAAAAATCTCATTCGAACGAGATTCCTAGGCAAGAATAGTATTGGCAGTTTGATCCCATTTTCCCACTCTTTTATCCCACTTCCCTTTGGCAGTTTAAAATATACTCGGGACACATTTTTCAAGAGACTTTGGTACCTTCCTTGAGAGTACATTTGAGAGAACATACACCAACCAAAGTTCCATTTTTTTTATGTATTGAATTTCAAAGAAATATTTTCAACAAACACATGTGTTTACACCCATAGTTTGTTTATCGATGCACCTCATATATATAATATTTGCTTGGAGTTATTTGGCACCATTGGTTCATCTTTACCATAAAAATGAGAAGTTTGGGTTTACTTATACATCCCACAAAGAAGAAGACATTTGGTTTAACGCTGCGGTGTTCCCAGTCGAAGAAAATCTTCGCATGAGGGTGACGATGTCCAAGAGTCCCACCGAAGGAGTCCGAGACTATGGAGGAGTCCATGGTTATCTACTAGGCAGAGGTGGTTAAAAGAAGGAGCGTCAAGGCTTGGACGGAGTCAAGTTGTTGGTGTACGTCTACTATTTTGTAATTTGTAATTTGTAATTCCGTATTTAGTGGATTGTTAGGCCAGGGCCGTCCGAGATTTTTCCCATTTTGGATTTTCCTCGTGCATCGGCGTGTAGTGTGATTGGTTTATTTTATCTCGCAAAACACGTAGATGCATTCTTAGGTAATTCAAAATAAATTTTGGTTTAATTATCACACGTATCTATTTTGGTACTAAAATTAATTGAGTGAAATTTAACTTAATTTAATCAAGTCATATATTTAATTTGATCATTTGGTTTGGCCTAATTTGCAAAATTGAATTAATTATTGTTAGGCAAATTTCTAGGACTTGGGTTTAATTAATTTTGTTTAAGTGAAAAATCCATTTGTTGTTTAATTTATTCACTTTGTGTTTAATTTAATTTTAATTTAAAAATAAATTAAAATATGTCTTTTGTGTGTGTTGTGTTGAACCATCTTCTTTCCGCACTTAATAGGAAATTATATTTAATTTTAAAGGAATATATAAAATTGGGGATCCTTGCACGATTTCAGATTGGTATCAGAGCCGGAGTGCTAATTTATTTCATTAAGGTCCTTTTAAATATTTTTGGTTAAAAATAGAAATTTCTCCATTTTCAAAATTTCCTGTTTTTGATGGTTCCAATTTCGTGTATTGGAAGGCGCGTATGAAATCATCACTAAAATATATTGATGAGAGGGTTTGGTGGTTAGTTGTTAACAGGTAGTCCCCACCTACATGTAAAAAATGAGTGTGACCCCAAACCCGTAGATAGATGGAGTGAAAATGAATTTAAACTTGCCAATTTTAATTCCCGAGGTTTAAGTGCCTTGTTTAGCGCGGTCACACCGGATGAATTCCGACGTATCATGACGTTTGAAACCACTAAGGAAGCTTGGGATATTTTTCTACTCACTCATAAAGGAACAAGAGTCGTTAAGGCTTTGAAACTCCAAAACCTCGCCACTCAATTTGAAACCGTCAAAATGAATGAAAAAGAAACATTTGATGAATTTTATGCTAGACTTTCCGATATAGTAAATTCATCTTTTAATTTAGGAGAGAAAATACCCAATGATCGAGTTGTAAAGAAAATTTAAGGTCCCTACCCGAGAAATTTATTCCTAAAGTGACCGTTTTAAATTCTTTACCCACCTTGCACTCTACCAAACTTGAGGAACTAGTAGGTGACTTGCAAAACTATGAACTAAATATATTCCCCTCCAAAAATGAAAAGAAAATTGATAAGGGAATTGATTTGAAAGCCCTAAAGGAGAAAAAACAAGTTGTGGTTAATGAGAGTGATAGTGACTCAGAGGACATGGCTATGTTTGCTAGGAAATTTCAAAAATTTTCTTAAATTTAATAACGATAAGTTTAAAAATGATTTTAAGAATTTTGAAAATTCTAAGCATAACAAAGACGAAAATATCCCTAAAACTTTTAATGAAAACCTTAATCGGGACGAGTCAAGTAGGTGTTATGGTTATGAGGGTTATGACAATAGGGGTTTTGAATGCCCCACTAAACTAAGGAGAGAAGGTAAGCAACCTATTTCATACAATTCCACCCGTAGTGATAGTGATAAGGAAGAGGGACCCGATTCCCCCATTGAGCACAATTTTACCACGTTCATGGATTGTCATGAGAGTGATAGTGAGAAATTATTCGACGATGCCATATAAAATCGTGACACTTCCGATACCTTTACTTGTGAAGCTCAAAGAGATGATGGTAGTGAAAGTGGAGTAGAGAGAGAGAGAGAAAGTGAAAATGAGGTTGATGTGAGTGAACTTCAAAATTCATTTCAAGAATTATATGTCGAATCTATAAAATTAAAAAGGGAAAATTTGAAGTTAGAAGCGAGTTAAAGGGAGTGTGCCAAGGTCGTTGATGAGAGTGCATTAGTTGATGACCTAAGGACACGAGAGAGAGCTCTTCGAGAGAAGCTTGAGTATGTAGAAGGCGAGAGAGATAGCCTTAAGGGCTTAATGGAATCCTTGAAAAAGGAGCTTCTCGCATTTGAAGAGCACACTGTTTTATTAGAGTCTCATATTTCAGATTTAGAAAATAAATTAAAAGACTATAGTAAAGTCAAATTTGATTTGGAGTGTCGTTCGGAGAAATTGGATAAAATATTAGGAACGGTTCAAATTAAAAATGACACGTGTGGTTTAGGCTATGATACTTATAATGAGTCAACTCATAAAGACCAAACCAATGTTTTAGGATAATCCTATAGGAACATTGTTAAAGATCATTTCTTAGGTAAGCCTTTTCGCCGAGTCTTTAGGTGCTCACATTGTGATCGAAAATGTCATCTTAGGAAGTTTTGTTTTGATCTTAATCATGGTCCTAGAAAATCCCAAACTAAGGTAAGCGAGGTAGCCAAGATTCCTAAATCCCGAGAGTGTCAATCTTCATTAGTTTGGGTTACGAGATCCGACTTAGTGGCTTTACAAAATAGGATTTTTTATTCTCATTGCTTTCACATGCTTCCTCCCTTGCAAAATCTAAAGGTTGAATGTGTTAGCTTTGTTTGCATACTCTAGCTTTTTGTGCTTTATATCCTATATCCTTACTGATTGTATGCATGCTTAATTATTTTTCTATTGTATAATCCATGCTTATTCACATGCTAGAATTATGATTTGTATATATCTTTTGTATTTATTATTATTTGCTTTGTGTATTATTGAGAAAAATAAAAAAATATTTTCTTTGTTTATCTTTTGAGTAATTATTTTTGTTTGGTTAAAAAAAAATTGAAAAACTAAAAAATATTTTTTTTATTTTGTGTGTATTTTAGTTTGACACACTCTATGTGGCATATACTTGTGTTTGAATCCTTTCCTATTCGCTTCCATGTGGCTAGAACTTTTGGTTACGATTGCCAATCCTTAAAATGTTCTTTGTCATGCATGCATGGAGTAGTTGAATTTTGTGTTTCTTAATGGATTCTATTTTTATATGCTTCAATTCACACGTGCACGAGCTCATTTGAAATTTAATCGTCACATGTATATTTGAGCTAAGTGATATATTCTCCCATCCATTTAGTCATCTACATTTTGCTATGAGTATGGACGATTTGTGCATGTAATAACCGTTTTTCGAATTTTAAAAATAGAAAAATATATTTATCCGGTGTAGTTGTTTATCAATAGAATCGGGTTGCGAAAGACAAAATTAATTTGCGTAAAAAACCACCATTGAATTTTTGGACTTAAAAATATGGCATTAAAAAGAATATTTGCAAAGGTCGAAATATTTTAGTTAATATGTGCAAAAGAAAAAAGAAGAAAATTATGAGGAGTTTAGTTGGATATATTAACGGGTTGCACAATGACTTTGAATCCTAGTTAAGCCTTTATTGTCATGGCTCTATTTGTTTGTAGAATCATCAAAATTCTAGGCTTATGTGCATTGTGTATGTTTGTTCATTGAGTTCAATTTATATTGTCACATTTGTCAATATCTAAATGTGATAAAATTTTGCAATCAAATGAGAACTCCGTGAACATGTTGTAAGTGATTGGGCCCAAATTTAATTGTTATTAGTTCACACCCCTACACTTCCGTTTACCACAAATATTTTGACACATTTTTGCAATTCGAGTGTGAAACGCTTAATGTATTTTGTGTCATGTGTGGTGTTTATACCTATGTATATGTCCGTGTGCGTTAGTGATATTCTGTATGTACTCATATACGTGGTTTTTTTTTTAGTCGTTGTCTTGCTTATTA
Source organism: Sambucus nigra (assembly GCA_949130495.1). Lineage (NCBI taxonomy): Eukaryota > Viridiplantae > Streptophyta > Magnoliopsida > Dipsacales > Adoxaceae > Sambucus > Sambucus nigra. The sequence continues at coordinate 140,868,827 of OX422222.1, read as the reverse complement.
GTCCATCTACGCTTCTAATTCATAATTGGTATCTATCTTGTTGCGTATATTGTTGCCATCACATGCTTAGTATCTTATTTGTCAAATTGGTATCATTTATTTTCGCATCATAATTTGTATCCATTAATATTTGTATGGATTAGTTACGTTATTGTTGCCACTACACCAAAATGGTTAAATTGTCACCTTTTAGCAGGTCACCCTTGTCAAGGTCGTTGACCGTGATAATAAACACGCGTTTTGTATCACGATCATTGACCGTGACACGACCGTGACAAAGAATTGTCACGGTCATTGACCGTGATAAGTCCGTGACAAATGTAGTTGTCACGGTCTTGTCACGGTCAATGACCGTGATAATTCTTTAAATAATTATCACAGTCAAGGACCTTGATACGACCGTGACAACTTCTGTAGCAAAAACCCTTTGCCCTTCTTCCCCCTCCCCGCCGTTTCCCTCCTTTTTCCAACTCTCTCTCTTTACGCTGCTCTCTCTCTCTCTCTCTCTCCCATTTATATATATGTTTGTGTGTATATATATATATATGTGTGTGTGTGTGTGTGTGTGTATATATGTGCGTGTGTGTGTGTATGTGTGTGTGTGCGTGTGTGTGCGTGTGGGGCAGGGGGGTTGTTGTGTGTGTGTGTGTGTATGTGTGGTGGGGCAGGGGGGCTATTATGTGTGTGCTTATATGTGTGGTGGGTGGGGGCAGGGTGGGGGGTTGTTGTGTGTGTGTGTGGTGGGGGGGGGGGGTGAGGCAAGGTCCCATTGTAATTCTCTTAATATCGTGTTTTGATGATTCTATGAGATAATATATATTGTTTCAAGATTAACTCATTGTAGATAAAAACATTCACATAGTAAGATTAAATTGAATCTATCCATAGATTCTATAATTATATCCACTAAAATATAATTAATAAATGAAACAGTTTTTGATGAAAGTAAATTAATAATTAGTGCCCATTTCATATGAAAGTAGGATTGCCCCTCACTGTAAATTAGTAAATTAGTAAATTAATAATTGTATACATTAATTGTTAGTTTAATTGATGAAATGAATTAATTGAGTAGATGAGTTAGAAGGAGTACGGGATACACATTTGTTGTTGACATTGCTGTTGGATTATTTTGTTTAGTAAATGTTTGATTGGTTAGTTTTAAAAGTGGCATGACCACTGGATTATTGTCCATATGGGGGTGGGATTTTTCAACTTTTTTTTAAAATTACTTTGTATATCGAACAATATATATACAGTATGATAATGAAATGAAACATACTTGAAATTAAATATAGTGCGCATAGATACTAGCCTTCTAGTTCTTATGCGTACGCATTCAATAGCCCTTAGACCCGTTCGAGAGTCATTACCCCTGTAATGAGATCTCTCGAATTGTCCAGTTTGGACAGTTTGAGACTGTATAATTTTTGTATAATATTCTTAGTGGCTTAAAGTTGTTACTTTTGGAGGAAGTTCTGCAGTCGTATCTTAATGTTCTCTGGGTACATACTAGATTGACAAGTGTGACTGTTATTTAAATTGATCAATTGAAATAACACTCACACCTGCCAATCTAGGTCGTGTACTTGGAGAACTATGGGGATATGCTGTCAAATTGTTTTCAAATCGTAACAATGTGCATGAGCTGTTAAGTATATTAGAGAAAAATGTGGTCTTGAATGGGATAGGACCACTCACCGTTTAGAGGAGATGGAGGAAATAGAAATTAAATGATGGGATAATTAAATGAAATATACTATAAATCTAAGTTTTGTTTACCTTTAATAGGTGTTTAGTTGTGGTAGTTGTGATGGGATATCTGAAATACAAAGAGTGGATGGGTGAGACTAATAGAATGGGGGATGTGTTTCGCAGAGGTGCTAACGAATTTGTGAAATATGCAAAGAGATGTCATAATGATGAAGAGTTTCTGTGTTCGTGTGCTAGGTGTAAGAATGGTAAGGTGTTTTAGTGGAAACAGTTGAATTACATTTGTTAAGATCGGGTATGCAAGATAGTTATCGATTTTGGAGTTTTCACGGTGAATTGAAAGTTCCTTTTGTCCCCAACCAACCTTCACAGCAACCTTCAACAAGTAGAATAGATGTAGAAGGGGACGACATAGATCATAATATGTTAGAGGATTTAGTTGATAATGCGTATGGAGTTTATAAAGCAAAGGAGAATGAGGTTACTGATGATGTAGAAGATTCAAGTGCTCGTGAAGATAACACGATAAAACTTGACGATGACTACCAAAGTTTAAAATTTAAGGCGACCCAACCATTATACTCTGGCTGTGAGAAAGATCAAACAACTTTACATGCCATGGTTGGTTTGCACAGTTTGAAGACGCAGTAGGGTTTGTCTGGCAATAGCGTGATGGGAATTCTGAAATAAGTGAAGGGCTTATTACCCAAGGTGAATACACTTCCAAATAGCTATCCTGTTATGAAGAATAGTTTGAAAGGTTTGGGAATGAAGTATAAATCGATTCATGCTTGTGTGTATAACTGCATACTATACCGAAAGGAATATGAAAATCTCGATCATTGTCTAGTATACGATGAACCTAGATATGCCCAATCTACTAGTAAGGAAGACACAAGCTCAAAAGTGCCTAAAAAAGTATTGAAATATTTTCCCGTTGGGCCTAGATTAAAGCGATTTTTCACTGTACCATGGATTGCAGAGGCAATGACTTGGCATGCTAGGGAAGAAATAGGGGGTAATATCATGCGTCATCCTATGGATTCTACTGCCTGGAGGAAGATGAATTTTGAGTATCCCAATTTTGCTCGAGAACAACGCAACATTCGTTTGGCTTTATCAACAGATGGTTTCAATCCATTTGAAAATCTAAGCACCAATCAGAGTGTATGGCCAGTGATCCTAGCCCCACTCAACCTCCCTCCTTCACAGTATAAGACCTGAATTTTCGATGATGGCTTTGTTGATACCTGGGCCAAAGGCACCAAGTGATGACATTGACGTCTACCTGGCTCCTTTGGTAGAAGAATTAAATGAGTTATGGGAAGAGGGAGTGTAATCATTTGACTCTTTTAGAAAAGAAGAGTTTATGCTGAAAGCTATGTTGATGTGGGCAATTCATGATTTTCCAGCTTATGGGACATTATCCGGTTGTGTAGTACATGGTTATTTGGGGTGTCCTATTTGTGGAGAGGAGAATGAATCTCTTCGTCTATCCTCTAGCTTAAAAAATGTACACCATCGCCATAGGAGGTTTTTACCCCCAGCTCATAGTTTCAGATATGAAAAAGGTTCCAATTTTTTATTGGGCGGGGTTGAACATAGGCTACCACTAAGACAACTTTCGGGTTCAGAAATTGAAAGTAAATCTTCTGAATGTGGCCCTAATATTCTAGGTAAGAAGCGCAAATTTAAGAACGTCAAGCATAAGAAGATCCCAACTGGGAATGAAACTGAGACAAGAAAGGCTTGGTCTCGGAGGTCAATTTTATTTGACTTGCCTTATTGGAAGAATAACCCAGTGCGCCATGTATTGGATGTGATGCATGCAGAGAAGAACTTCGCTGAACATATTGTGGGTACTTGCCTTGGGGGGAGTCATTTGAAGGATGGAGAAAATGCACGAAAAGACCTTAAATCGTTAAAACTTAAGCCACAACTATGGTTGAAAGAAGATAGTAGGGGAAGGACAATAAATCCCCCTGGTGCGTTTACTTTGATGAGTGGGGAAAGGAAGGTGCTTCTAGACACAATATATAATTTGAAGGGCCCGTCTACTTTTTCGTCCAACTTGCAAAGGATTGTGAATTATGCTACTCATGATTTACATAAGTGTAAGTCCCACGATTGGCATGTGATCATGCAATTGGTTCCTCTATTGTTTAAGCACTATTTATCCAAATACAAGGATTTGCGTAGGGCTATTATGCAAATTAGTATTACCTTCTCCCTCTTGTGTGAGAAGGTAGCCAATCGAGAACACATAGTGGCCGCAAAATTGGTTGTGATCGAAGCGATTTGTGTATTGGAGAATTACTTTCCCCCAGCATTCTTTGACATAAGTTTTCACTTGTTGGTACACCTATGTGACGAGGCACTTCTTTGTGGTCCAGTTAGATATCGATGGATGTATCCGTTTGAAAGACTGATGAAAGTTTTTAAAGATTATGTCAAGAATAGGCGATACATTGCAGGATCAATTGCAGAGGAATACATCACCGTGGAGTCATCAATATATACTCGAGAATATATGCTTGACTTGACCAGCGTTGATGACACTGATGAGTTCGTCGATGATGGTGGTCAAGTGATGGGAAAACGAGTGAAATTAACGAGTTTGCAACAAGAAAAAGTAGCTCGTTATCTATTTGACACACATGAAGATGTCAAAGAATGGAAAAAGTAAGTTTCGATTATTATAATGTTTAACATTATTTTAGATTATTTTATACATGATTAATTTTGTGATATGAAGAAAATATGAAGCCTATGAGAACAATAAAAGACAAAAAACAATGGTACAATCAGACAGCGAATTTAGGTTGTGGTTGACACAAGAGGTAATTATAATGAAAATAGTCGTTATATAACGTTACATTACACACAAATTTTACCACTAATATAATTAATTTATCTATATTCTCAGCTCCTAAAGACGGGTAATGCGACATCAAGGCTTGTTCGTCTAGCCACTGGACCCTTGTTCGTGGCACAAGCGTACAAAAAGTATCGATTGAACGGTTACATTTTCGGCGCTAAAGTGTACGAGGAAAGTACAAATGTACAGAACTCAAGAATTTCATACAAGGCTCTTACTTTCTTTCGAGCGAGCGCAAAAGATAAAAACCTCGTTGAAGCTGAAATGACTTACTATGGTGTAATCCAAAATATATTTGAATTGGATTATATAAGCTTCAAAGAGGTTGTATTTTACTGTGGCTGGGTAAGAGTTGAGGATAAAAATGCTTGTAAAGTTGATCATGTCACCAATTTGATCATGGTTGACTTGTCCAAGTTGAAGAGAAATGACCACGTGAGCGATGAGCCGTTTGTTTATGCATTTCAAAAGGTTAAGCAAGTGTTTTATTCGGATTATATCAACAACGAGCCGTGTTCAATTGTCCAACACGCGCCAAGGCGTCTAAATAGTAGTGTGGATAACTTGGCTGCTCCTACGGAATATCAATCCATTTTTTATGATAACCCAAATTTGAAAAAAAATTCAATTTGTAATAAATATTCCAATTTGTACCGAAACATCCATTTTTAATGCTTTTAATTTATTTGCACTTTATCATTTTCACTCTTGTGTAGTGTGCGTGTGTGGAGAGGAGAGGAGATTAATACATAAATATTCCAACTACATCTAAGTTTTGTTTATACTAATCGATGAATATACGCTTCTTAACTTTAATAGGTGATTAGTACATAGTTATTTGGGGTGTCCTATTTGTGGAGAGGAGACTGAATATCTTCGTCTATCCGAACACTAAGAAATTCCATAATCCTAGGGAGTGATGTTCTGCAAATTCCTCCCAACCGTTATGTAGCCAAACATCACCAGTTGAAGTTGTCAATTCCACTTTCCATACCACTTGGAACCCCTAGGAAAATATGGGAGAGCATTGGAAGATGTAATTGACAACTTCAACTACTGATTTTTGGCTACACAACGGTTGGAAGGAATTTGCAGAGCATAACTCCATAGGATTATGGCATTTCTTAGTGTTCAGATATGAAGGGAATTATATTTGACACGATTGCTCGGGGTACATTAGTTGGAAGGAGGTGCCATATGAGTTCCAGTTAGCTGTTTGGGTGACACTACAAGTAATATATTTATATTTATATTTATATGTCAATTTCGATTTCGATTTCAATTTCAATTTATATTTACATTTATATTTATATTTATATTTATCTATATTTGCGGGGCGAATACTAATTTTACTTTATTTTATTTCAGGGAACAGGGAGTGGCCCTGGGGGTAGGCCACATAGGCTCGATACTTATGTGGTTGTTCGGATGAGAAGGGAAGGATAAGGAGGTGTCCCTGAGCGTCGTGGTACAAAATCTCTTTTCCAGCTAAATAGTTTGTGGATTTGAGATAATTGATGGTGATGTTGTTTCTTCTTAAATAGTTTCTATTTTGAATGTATATTTGCATTATCTCTAGTTTATTTGGATATATGATGTTTGAACAGGTACAACGTTGATATAACAGGTACAAATATACTGCTGGGCAATGGCAGTGGCCATACTGCCCAGCAGATTTTTTTTCATTTCTGCCAAAAATTGTCACGGTCAATGACTGTGATAATTTTTTTAAAAGGGGTCAAGGCTTTGTCACGGTTATTAACCGTGACTAAACGTGTCATGGTCAGGAACCGTGACACGACCGTGACAATTCTTACGAACTTGTCATGGTCAATGACCGTGACACGTCCGTGACAAAAAATTTGTCTCGGCGTGTAGTGTGATTGGTTTATTTTATCTTGCAAAACACGTAGATGCATTCTTAGGTAATTCAAGATAAATTTTGGTTTAATTATCACACGTATCTATTTTGGTACTAAAATTAATTGAGTGAAATTTAACTTAATTTAATCAAGTCATATTTTTAATTTGATAATTTGGTTTGGCCTAATTTGCAAAATTAAATTAATTATTGTTAGACAAATTTCTAGGACTTGGGTTGAATTAATTTGGTTTAAGTTAAAAATCCATTTGTTTTTTAATTTATTCACTTTGTGTTTAGTTTAATTTTAATTTGAAAATAAATTAAAATATGTCTTTTGTGTGTGTTGTGTTGAACCATCTTCTTTCCGCACTTAAAAGGAAATTATATTTAATTTTAAAGGAATATATAAAATTGGGGATCCTTGCACCTTTTCAGATTGGTATCAGAGCCGGAGCGCTAATTTATTGCAATAAGGTCCTTTTAAATATTTTTGGTTAAAAATAGAATTTTCTCCATTTTCAAAATTTCCTGTTTTCGATGGTTCCAATTACGCGTATTGGAAGGCGCGTATGAAATCATCACTAAAATATATTGATGAGAGGGTTTGGTTGTTAGTTGTTAACAGGTAGTCCCCACCTACATATAAAAAATGAGCGTGTCCCCAAACCCGTAGATAGATGGAGTGAAAATGAATTTAAACTTGCCAATTTTAATTCCCGAGGTTTAAGTGCCTTGTTTAGCGCGATCACACCGGATGAATTCCGACGTATCATGACGTTTGAAACCGCTAAGGAAGCTTGGGATATTTTGCTACTCACTCATAAAGGAACAAGTGTCGTTAAGGCTTTTAAACTCCAAAACCTCACCACTCAATTTGAAACCGTCAAAATGAATGAAAAAGAAACATTTGATGAATTTTATGCTAGACTTTCTGATATAGTAAATTCATCTTTTAATTTAGGAGAGAAAATACACAACGACTGAGTTGTAAAGAAAATTTAAGGTCCCTACCCGAGAAATTTATTCCTAAAGTGACCGTTTTAAATTCTTTACCCATCTTGCACTCTGCCAAACTTGAGTAACTAGTATGTGACTTGTAAAACTATGAACTAGATATGTTCCCCTCCAAAAATGAAAAGAAAATTGATATGGGCATTGCTTTGAAAGCCCTAAAGGATAAAAAACCAAGTTGTGGTTGATGAGAGTGATAGTGACTCGGAGGACATGGCTATGTTTGCTAGGAAATTTCAAAAATTTCTTAAATTTAATAACGATAAGTTTAAAAATGATTTTAAGACATTCAAAAATTCTAAGCATAACAAAGAGGAAAAGATGCCTAAAACTGTTAATGAAAACCTTAATAGGGAAGAGTCAAGAAGGTGTTATGGTTGTGAGGGTTATGACCATAGGGCTTTTGAATGCCCCACTAAACTAAGGAGAGAGGGTAAGCAACCTATTTCATACAATTCCACCCTTAGTGATACGGATAAGGAAGAGGGACCTGATTCCCCCATTGAGCACAATTTTACCACGTTCATGACTTGTCATGAGAGTGATAGTGAGAAATTATTCGACGATTTGGAGTAAAGTCAAATTTGATTAAAAGACTACAGTAAAGTCAAATTTGATTTGGAGTGTCGTTCGGATAAATTGGATAAAATATTAGGAACGGTCCAAATTAAAAAAGAAGCGTGTGGTTTAGGCTACGATACTTGTAATGAGTCAACTTATAAATCCCAAACCAATGTTTTAGGAGAATCCTCTAGGAATATTGTTAAAGATCATTTCTTAGGGAAAGTCTTTTCGCCGAGTCTTTAGGTGCTCACGTTGTGATCGAAAATGTCATCTTAAGAAGTTTTGTTTTGATCTTAATCATGGTCCTAGAAAATCCCAAACTAAGGTAAGCGAGGTTGCCAAGATTCCTAAATCCCGAGAGTGTCAATCTTCATTAGTTTGGGTTAGGAGATCCGACTTAGTGGCTTTACAAAATAGGATTTTTGATTCTCGTTTACTTTCACATGCTTCCTCCCTTGCAAAATCTAAAGTTTGAATGTGTTAGCTTTGTTTGCATACTCTAGCTTTTTGTGCTTTATATCCTATATCCTTAATGGTTGTATGCATGTTTAATTATTTTTCTATTGTATAATACATGCTTATTCACATGCTAGAATTATGATTTGTGTATATCTTTTGTATTTATTATTATTTGCTTTGTGTATTATTGAGAAAAATAAAAAAATATTTTCTTTGTTTATCTTTTGAGTAATTATTTTTGTTTGCTTAAAAAAATTTTGAAAAACTAAAAAAGATTTTTTTTTATTTTATGTGTATTTTAGTTTGACACACTCTATGTGGCATAACTTGTGTTTGAATCCTTTCCTATTCGCTTCCATGTGGCTAGAACTTTTGGTTACGATTGCCAATCCTTAAAATGTTCTTTGTCATGCATGCATGGAGTAGTTGAATTTTGTGTTGCTTAATGGATTCTATTTTTATATGCTTCAATTCACACATGCATGAACTCATTTGAAATTTAATCGTCACATGTATATTTGAGCTAAGGGAGATATTCTCCCATCCATTTAGTCATCTACATTTTGCTATGAGTATGGACGATTTGTGCATGTAATAACCGTTTTCCGAATTTAAAAAATAGAAAAATATATTTATCTGGTGTAGTGTTTTATCAATGGAATCGGGCTGCGAAAGACAAAATTAATTTGCGTAAAAAACCACCATTGAATTTTTGGCCTTAAAAATGTGGCATTAAAAAGAATATTTGCAAAGGCCGAAATAGTTTAGTTAATATGTTCAAAAGAAAAAAAAAAAGAAAATTATGAGGAGTTTAGTTGGATATATTAACGGGTTGCACAATGACTTTGAATCCTAGTTAAGCGATTATTGTCATGACTCTATTTGTTTGTAGAATCATCAAAATTCTAGGCTTATGTGCATTGTGTATGTTTGTTCATTGAGTTCAATTTATATTGTCACATGAGGCTATATCTAAATGTGATAAAATTTTGCAATCAAATGAGAACTCCGTGAACATGTTGTAAGTGATTGGGTCGAAATTTAATTGTTACTAGTTCACACCCCTACACTTTCGTTTACCATATATATTTTGACACATTTTTGCAATTGGAGTGTGAAACGCTTAATGTATTTTGTGTCATGTGTGGTGTTTATACCTACGTATATGTGCATGTGCGTTAGTGATATTCTGTACATAATCATATACGTGGTATTTTTTTTAGCCGTTGCCTTGCTTATTAGTCCATCTATGCTTCTAATTCATAATTGGTATCTATCTTGTTGCGTATATTGTTTGCTATCACATGCTTAGTATCTTATTTGTCAAATTGGTATCATTTATTTTCGCATCATAATTGGTATCCATTAATATTTGTATGGATTTGTTATGTTATTTTTGCCCATATACTTTCATGTTCGTATCACCCTGTGCATAATCTTGTTTACTTGTTTCCCCATACTTATATCCCTTCTGTAGTTTTTAGAGGGAAAAATGGTACTTAGTTAAATTGGGGGATAAATGAGTAATTTTTTAATTCTTTTATCCTTTGTCTATTCCTGAACAAAAAGGGGAATAATGATAAGGGGAGAAGTGGTATATAATCCTATTGTAATCATATCTTAGTTTAGGAGATCTATCTTAGGGGTAGAGCGCTATCTTCTTAGGTTGATCATATTTGATAAAAGGGGAGAATTAATTTATGGGGAGTATTTTTATTTAATAGCATTTAATATTTTGATATTCCCTATGCGTTTAATGTTTTGCTTAAGTGTGCATGAATTATTCTAGCGGCATCTTTCATCGGCATTGATAGTCATCCTTGGGTTTTGAGTCAAGCTTGTATTTTTTATTTTTGGGGGGGAAGTTTTTGAGTCTAGTAGAGCTTGACGACCCTTTAGGATTCTGTTTTTTTATTTTTGTCCCGGAACACCCAAAGGGGGAGATTAGTAAGGACACAAATTTCAAATTGAGTCTTAATGTAGTGTTGGCTCCGTTTCAGACAAAAACATTTGAGTCATAGGATAGTATTGAGTGAGTATCCTCCAAGCTTATGACGTTTTAAGTTTCAGTTCAAGACGTAACGGTATGTATTTAAAAGCAAAGATTATCAAAGTGTCGAGTTTCAAGTTCCATGTTTCTACGTTAACGACAATTGATTACATAGTCTCCAAAGGGTATGAATAATTTTTTTTATATATAGGGAGACTTGGAATAATTTTATTATGGGTTCAATTTCATTTTAAACAAATTTTATTTTCAGAAAGTTATTGTAGAACTTTTGATAAAAAGTTTTTGGGTTGATAATGTAAAATTGGAATTTCTAACATGTCGTTCGAACGAGAATTTCGTTCGAACGAGTTTGCCAATGATTTTTCCCATTTTTTCCACTGGAATATCGTTAGATGGTCGTTCGAACTAGACTTCGTTCGAACGAAAATCTCGTTCGAACGAGATTTCTTGGCGGGGACAGTTTTGGCAGTTGGATCCCATTTTCCCACTCTTTTGTCCCACTTCCTTTTGGCAATTTAAAATATACTCGTGACACATTTTTCAAGAGACTTTGGTACTTTCCTTGAGAGTACATTTTATAGAACGTACACCAACCAAAGTTCCATGTTTTTATGTGTTGAATTTCAAAGAAATATTTTCAATAAACACATGTGTTTACACCTATAGTTTATTTATCCAAGTACCTCATATATATAATATTACTTATGAAAATTTGAGCACTTTACTAAATTTAGGTCCCTCTATATTTCCCTCCTCTAATGATGTGAAATGATGGGATATGTCAAGCCAGCAAACTCGAGAGGATTTCTTTTACTATGGGCACTCCTCACCTTTTCCCAAGTCGATGTATTGTGTGGAGTAGGTACAACCATGGGGTTGGAGGTAGTGGTTAGTCTTACCACATTATGACCATAGTATAAATAATTTTCTATTAAATGATGGAGGCTAAATTGATCGGCGTAATAACTGGTGTCTATCCTTATAGATGTGGCTGGGATTGTGCTGCCTCTGGCTCGATGACAGTTGTCTGTTTATGGTGTGCCCCTCCTCTCCTCGTGTCCTCCATATGAAAGGAGATAAACACAAGCTTATTAGTAAACGTATAAGAAAATAGTATAAAATCGTTAAGAGATTAGTTCTATACTAGTCAAAGAATGCAACGCAGAAATGCGATGGACGCACTCAGATCGTAGTACACAAAAACTTGGAATGCTCTGGTACCAACTATGACAACCCGAAAATTCATATAAGGACAAATTTTGTATTATATATAGTTTTTAATGAATATAGGAATTTTTTTAATAATAAGATCTATTCCGTCTCGACAAAATATCTTTAGTTATATGATAGGATTGTATTCAATTTGTCCTTCAAGCCTATGCGTTTTAAAGCACTTAGCGATTGAGTAAAGCGACATCATCTTTTGTGATGATTTTTGGTCTTTAATATTGGGATCTCAAAAAAGGTATGAACTTTTAATATGTTTGTATCTAGGTTCTAAGTTTGGGTTATTAATGTTTTATTTTCGTAAAAAGGATTTTTTTTAAATGGTTTTAGTTTTAAAGTCGTTCGGACGAGTTTTAATTTTCGTTTAAATGAGTTTAAAGTTTTCAATTGAATGACGGGTATTTTTGTTCAAACGAGTTTGAGGATTTCTTTTAATCGAGGTTCAATCGAGCATTAAGCAAAACTTTATGTCTTGGTTTAAAATTTTCATTATAAGGTCGTTTAATCCCCGTTCAAATGAGTTTTAGGGGCTCGTTCGAACGACATTATTTTCCGTTCTAATGAGATGTCCAATCTCGTTCGAACGACCTTAGGTTTTGTTAAAACGAGGTGTCTCAAAGTATGTGCTATCGGTTTTTCACAGTTTTCTATATAAATAAGGGCGCATCAAGTTTTCTCATGTTTAAGGGCTTCGAAAACAATTTATCAAGAACATAACCTAAGCCTCTTTTAACCGCATTTACACCCATATTTAGAGATTCAAGAGTCAATATGATATGTTTGTTTGAGATCTCAAGTTTCTTTCACCAAGATCATTTACTCTGCTTCGTTTGAGTGTTTTTTGGCACGGTGACTTCTGTGTGACTACGATTATGGTTTGTATCCAAAGATCGGTGGATACCGAGACTCGTCAAGAACACGTTGTGAAGATCGTGGGTTTATTCCTGTGGTGTGGTTATGAAAAAGGTTCAAGTAGTGAAGACTGCATCAAGCTTGAAGGCATCGAGTTTGTATGTCACTATTGTATAAATCCTATATCATAGTGAATTTGTGTAGGTTAGGCCATCCTAGGTTTTTCCATTGTGGATTTTCCTTGTACATCGCAACGTTGTGTGATTGGTTTATTTTATGCTAATTATTCCCCTAGATGCATGTTTTAGGAAATATATAATTGGTTTAGTTTACAAAACATATGTTTAAATGGTACTTGAATTGAAATCATATTAGTTCCTCACTCGATAAATTAATTAAAGTTAAATTCTAGTTTTTAGTAATCCATACCATAACACTTGCAACACTCTTAATTCATGAATAAATTCATCATTTTTAAACATAAACAATACTAAAGTCAAAACAATTATTAACATTCTAAGCAAGAGTGAACTAAATAAAAAAAATATAAAAGATAACAATGCTAAAATAGGATAATGAAAAAATAAACGACATATCCCTCATACCATTTAATCCATAATGAAACTTAAACTCCAACATAGGAATCTAAATGACTCATATAAACAAATATGTAATATTTGAGTATATAAATCAAACACGTGTATAAACAATCCCCAATACAAAATTCGACAAAAGGCTGATTACATTAAAATGAAGTCTGAATAAGTTAATGGAAATGTTAAAATAAAAGCGAGCTACAAGATCGACACCTACCTCCTACTAATAGATAATGAAAAGTGGAATTGGGTGATGGAGAAGTATCCAACTATGAAAGATCAGGTGTAAGGCACCGGGTGCAGCCTGGGACGTGTAAAAATAGTTCCACAAATAAAATTAAACCCAGCAAGTCTAGAGTGCATACAAATTTAACTACATTTGTCCACAATAATAAAAATACATCTTCCTCAAATATTTAAGTTGATTGTTTAGTTATCCCAACCAAAATAACCATGTGGTTCTAATTCCAAACCCGAATGAGGCCTATATTACATAATTACATATTTAACTCAATTGCTCATTGCTTTTACTAACATCCAAATTATAATCATAATGAAAAATAATAGAAAATCAAATAATTCGATATCTAGGTGAGTATGGCCCACTCATATCCAAATTATATGGTTTATGCTCAAGCCCAAATATAAAAGTCCGATGGCATATCCCAAAATGCTTTCGAGGATCACTCGTGACATTATTAGGTATAGTTATATGGAATCCCAACCTTACAGACTCAAAACAACATCGAAGGGAAATCACTAATCCATCATGCCAAATGTATGACTACATACCCAAGGCTACATGGGTGGATTCGATCCCATGGTCCCAACTCGGGGGATGGGTACCTCAGCACATAACATCGAGGTGAATGGGACATAGGTAAAGCCTATCTCAATCACCAAGGTAACAAGCACAGTCAACACCATACGCGCACCATCAAATCATTCCTAGTAGGTTACTAATAATTACACACACACACACACCTGGTATGATTACACATAATTTAAGCAATTTAGAATTCATCTCTTATGCTAACATCATTCAAGCGGTCTCTTTCTATACTGAGTATTACACACATTAAATGGTAATCAATCATGTGAGTTTTACCTCCAAACTCCTAGGGTTCGTAAATATAGAAATCAAATCCCAAACCTACTGATTATTAAGTTTTTTTTATTTTACAAAAAGGTCCCCAATTGTAACTCACACAAAATGACCCACACTAGGCTTAGGGGTGGCAATTCGGGTCAACTGGCCGTGTTTCGGCCCGACACGACACGACACGACACGACAAGGTTTTTTCGGACACGAACATGACACGAATTCGTGTTTTTTTTAGCTGACACGAACACGACCCGAATAAAAAATAACATGGCACGACACGACAACCATAATTTCTTAAATTTTAGGCCTAAAAAACACGATAACACGACACGACACGACTCATAATTAAGGCACGAACACGACACGACACGACTTCGTGTCAAAAAAACACGACACGAATACGAAACATCATGTCAATTTCGGATCAATTTCTTATCGTTCCGTGTCATTTTTTCGTGTCGTTTCTAAAATTGCCATCCCTAACTAGGCCTAACCCTTGGGTTGGATCAATTCGACGAGACCAGTAGGGTGGGTCTTCTCCCTCCTTTGTCCATAACGGCCATAACCAAAGTTTCTTCGATCCTATAACCTCTAATACATAAAATTGGCCCTTATCCTTCATATTTAATTTGAATATAAGAACCAATAACATGTTTTGATATGTTTTAAATGATTAACAACTCATTTAGAGATCTAATTACAAAATTTTAAAAATTAACCCTAAGTTTATGTTATACACATGATTGATCCAATTAACCAATGAATTCAATTTAATAATAAATATAAAGTGTGGGATTTTACATAATACAACTAATTAGATTCGTATATAATTTTTTAAGTTCATATTACATGGATTCATAGGTTAATTTATTAGTTCATTAACAAAACTGCAATAGTTCTTCTATGCATAGACTAGTGTTTATAATATTATTAATCTAATTATGAAATTAGGTTTAATTATGAATAAAAATCAGATTATATGATTTTAATTAACAGAATCCAATATATTAGTATTACTATAACACAAACGTAATGATATGCTTATAGAAAATAGACTTTCATTTGGATGATTGTAGAATCAATCCCCAAAATCTCCTAATTCTTCAAAACCTAATTTCTCCCTCTTTCACCTTAGCATCTATGATTCCTCTCAAATTGTATTACGCGAGTTAGGCTTATCTAATTAGGTTATTATAATTATTAAACCTGAAATTAGGCTTAGGCCCCGAAATAGTCTTAACCCAATAAGCCCAAAATAAGCTTCAAATGGCTTAACACTTGGCCCAACCCATATACTAACCTAAATGACCAATATTACGCTATTGTAAACCCAGACCACAATTTATAAACATGAATAACACCAAACCTAAAAGAGGACATATTTTATAAGTCAATTATCTCCTTAAATTAATTAATTAGCTGACACGCGTAGCTTAATTTTAAATTTTAATCATTAATTAGTTAAGCGTGACTCGATATTATAAGAACCTACTTAAGGATCGATGGGACCCAATATCGAGGCAATAATACAAAAAGGGAAACCCCCAAGACCTAGCTCTAACCCTTCCATCACCGTCCTTAATACCAAGTCACTTAAATATTTGACTTAGTGAATTAATATGTGTTCATCAATATCTAAAGGACGTGTATTCACGTTAGCATATAAAAGAATTATGTAATATTACTACATATGAAGTATATATAACTTCTCTACCAAATGACATATCACATGTCGTAAGAAATTTCTAATTAACAGAAAATTAGTGATTAAATATATATTTAATTAAAAGCAAGAAAAATACGAGATATTACAAACATGTATTTTTTAGAGCCTCGATGACTACCTAAGGTGACAAACTATTAGATGTAAAACATGTGATGTAACCTTAAAGTTTAGTTTATATAATTCATGTGTGCATATCGAGGCATTGATGTTGTTTCATTATAACCTATTGTTAAACTATGTTAAATGTTCATTAAATCTGGTTATGAATGAGATAGATGGGAAATTATGTCAAGTGGTGTTTTAGAGCTGAGGTCTTTAATATTCTGTTTCTTAGTGGATTTTTTTCTAATTGATAATCTTGACTAAGTGTGTATCATGGTTAGTTATTAAACTGAGACCCAATTTTGGGAAAATCGAGGCGTGATACTTTTCCATCTGCACTATATAAAGGATTAATTCACAAAGGCTTTCATTAACACCTCCCCATAACATTTTTATATTGAAAATAGGTGAGAGATAATTTAATTGATAATATGTCACATGAAATTGAATTTGTTCACATGTTTATTCTCTATTTAATATGACACATATCACATATATCACATTAACATATACTTGTTGACCATATGGTTAAACAAGGAGGTGGAAAAGGTCTTTCGAATACAATGCTACACGAAGGGAGGGCTTCTCCCCTTCCCCACCCCCCACCTTGAAATTCACTTCAATGTCAGGAATAACTTTGACTAAGTTAGAACCTTATTAATACTCAATTAAATGGACAAGCAAAGGCTATTAATAAGGTGATTAATGATACCTTAAGTAAGGTGATTGAAAAGAATCCAAGAGATTAGCATAATTTTCTTCGAGAAGTATTGTGGGACTATAGGACTTCCAAGAGGTTAAGAACTGGAGTAACTCTATACATGCTTTAACTTATAAACATGATAGTATCCTACTAATAGAAATTACTCTTTGTTCCCTAAGTGTGGTGAACCAAAATAAGTTAACTATAAAAGACTATGACCAAGCCATGCATATGGAATTGGAAAACATAGATGAAGATAAAGTCAGGGCCTTGAACAACACATTGATCTAAAAAAATAAAATAGCTGGAAAATATAATCAAAAAGTGAAAAGGATGACCCTTAATGATTGAGACTTGGTTTGGAAAACCATATAAATTTTAGGAACAAAAGATCCAACCTATGAAAAGTGGTGCCTAAAATGGGAAGGGCTATTACAAATATATAGAGTATTCAAGGGTGGATTTTACCACCTAAGATATATGAATGGTCACATTCACATGAGGAAAACAAATACTAGGTTCCCAACCATATTGGAAGCAATAAAATGAAGAACATAATAAAGTCTACTTTTATTTATGTATTGTTAAAGTGTTTAGCTACAAAAGACCTAAATTTGGTCCAATATTTCTAACGTATTAAGTTCTTTATGTTTATATGAATCTTCATATCCTCAAAGAAATTTGCATTCCTAGTAGATAGTTGCATCTCGCCAACTAGAAGACTCAGTATTGATTGGATGCCAATCTCCCTTAGAGACGTCACTTTTAATTCAACATTAACTTTAGCTAATTTGTTCTCCAGTTCTTATTTTTTTTACAAAAATAGTATCCTTCCTAGCTAAAATGGTCTACGATTCATCAAAGCCACTAGCTGCCCCAAATTTTGGTTGAGAGTATTGAGAATAATCAACAGATAAATGGGATTATACTGCATCAACATAGGCTTTCATCTCAAGGTAAACTAAAAGAGAAGATATACTGTTCATCAACTCCTTCAGGAGGCATACTCTAATGTCCCCAAGATGAGAGAGACTGGAGTAAGATGATTTCAGCCCAATGATAAAAAAAATTAAATATAGCTTCAAATGGAACCCTTGCATAGCTTGCCCAAAGAAGAACTTGCAATTGGTGCTCCACGCTGGAGGGAGACTTTCTTGGTGCTTTAAAGGAGGCTTCAGGCATCACTTGGTGAAGTTCCTCATGGAAATCATTAATCTCATTAAAGGACATCAACTCAGGGATGGCTATAACTCATAATATGGTCTCAAATGGTTGAAGAACAATCTTCAAAGGTGTAGCTAATGACTCTAGAATAGCCTCAAGAGGGTTGCGAGTAGTAAATGCTCTGACTGTAGATGCAGGGGGCTAGATCCATTATTTATCTCTTCTACTACTAGAGATGGAGTATACGAAATCTTTTTACTATATCCATGAGTGGGATCATGGATAGGAGAAGAATCCATAGGAGAAATTGGATTAAAAAAAGGTAAAGGCGTTAACAGTAGTCCCAACTAGTACATGATTTGGAGCTGCAGGTGAAGGAGAATTGGGATCCCCAATTGAAAAGGGTTCCTCCTCTCCAGTAGGGGAAGCAACTTGATCTGTAAGAGGGAGAAAAATTCAAAGCTAGAAATGTAGGTGATAATACCAAAGTGTAACAAGAAATAAAAACCATACCAAAGACTAAAAATTTGATATAACTGTCACCTTAACCTTAAAAGGTGGTCTTATGGCTGTGGTTTTACAGCTTCTCTTCATAGGAACCTTGAATATATCCTTTAGTGGAAGTTCAATAGGCTCGAGAAGGGGTTTTGAAGTACCTGTTAGGGCCTCAGAAGAGGAACTCTTCTCCTCTTCTTTAATAAATGTTAATGTCATCTTTAGAGAAGAGAGTTGAGTAGTAGAAGAAGAGACAACATGTGGAAAGTGTTTACTTAAACAACCAATAGACTCAATAGGATTCTTGGCCAGACTAGTGCTTGGAACATAAAATAAGTAATTAAAAGGCCAAAAAACAACCAAAAACAGGATATAAGGATTAAGAAATGAGCTTATGAGAGGAAAAAGACATAGATGGATAATTGTCTTTACATTCTTAATAGGAGTGGTGCTTAACATGGAGTGACCACCGTAATGCAAAGGCATCAGTCACTCCAGCATCTAATTCTACATTTTCTATGCTAAAAGTCCTACGGACTTCAGTATAATGCGCAAATCCAACCAGAATAGTTTCCCAAGGAACATTGGAAGATAAAAAAAGCATAAAGGGAATTGCACTGCTCCTTCTGGGAATAAAAATAGCTTGGTGAAAGCCACATTATTTTTCAAGCTGAGTAGGCAAGTAGAGCTCACCGCGGGACTTGTTACAAAACCCTTGGGGGGAAAGTGCCACAAAATAAATCTATATAAATAAATAAAATCCCCCAATAAGAGTTCCTTTCCTAAGTAGGAGATGTCTTATTCAAAATAAGGGTAAACCACAAAGGATCCTTAGTAGCATTCAACAAAAGTTAAAGGAGAAATCGAGATTGATCAGGATTCAAACCCTTAAATGTGGATAGAATAGCTTCAAAACTCTTGTTAGCAAGTTTGACATTATAATAGGCATAACTTTGATTAAAGCTTAGACTACCAGATATGTGACCAATCTCAGGAAAGTAGGCATGAAGCCACACTTGAAGGGCCCATAAATGGCACACCTTATTTGGTATTGAATGAACCATCTTAGAGTTCAGGGAAACTTCAGTAAAGATAATCAATAAGTAAGGGGTAAGAGCTATTTCTCTACCTGCTACTAGAGGTGATACCAAGAATGAATACTCTAGCATCACATACTGAGATTTGGTGCAAAACACATGCCTTGATAACTAAACATGCAGAAGCAATTATAACATGTATTAGTCACAGAGTCACAGTACTTTTGTGTCTCTTCATGAAATTTGAATAGTCCCGGTAATTTTTATCAAGATTTAATTTCATAGGGAAATGGAATGGAATCATATAGGGATGAACATCATCTCTAGTGGCTTTGAAACCCACTATGTAGCAATATCCAACACAGTGGATACAACCAACCTAAAATTAAAATCAAAACTGTTGAACGTAGGATTTTATAAATGAAAGGCACTATAAATAATGAAGGAATCATACTCGATGTTACTCAAACTAAGTCAGAATGAATAAAAATGTCAGTCTTCTCCATCAAGCCACCTTTATCGTTCAGAACACGATTTACCCAGTGAGTACAATCCTTCTCATTTACCTACTGAGGATAAACCTTAAATTTGAGATAATAGGGCGGGTGGATGGAATCAAAATTTTGAATAAAGTGGACTTGCTCCCCAAACCTGGGATAATAGATAAATAACTTTATAGGAAGTTCATTATAAAAGAAGGGACCCATATAAAAATAGGAACCCTTATATGATAGCTAAATGGGCCATATAATCCTTCCAACAATAATAGATCAATCAACTATGCTCTCAGCAACAATCTCTTCAAATTGGTTGTATAAGTTTAGGGTTTCTAGACTAAAATCCATTGTCGTGATAAAACTAATATGAAAAAGAAAATAGAGGTAAAGCTTGCAAGAATCTTGAAGAGAAAAAATGAAACATGATAAAGAGAAGAACAACAAAGTGTCAAGTTTTTAAAAATTTAAAAAGAACATTTCGAAATACCACTCGAGTACCAAGGAAAAATATTGACACTCATCTTTAGGGTTTTCCAGCCAAAAGTAAAACTAATTAGGGAAATGGAATGGGCTACAAAGCACTTATATTGGCACAGTTAGCTAAAAACCCTCATGATTAGACTTGTGGTTCATGAGTACTCCAAAAATTAAAGATCAAGCGCGAGAATTCCAAGGAGAGCAAATATATTGGTTAAAATAGATAATAAACGTTGTCCATTTATGGGATTTAATAATTTCAAAGGAAGAAAAAAATTGTTATTTGGACACTTCCACACGTGCAACTAAATTTTGTGGGGACGCAGTCAATAGAAAAAATATGAATGCATAATCGACCAAAACCACTGCATTTTTAGGCCTAAAAATACAAAATAACTAAACACATTAAATATACCCAAATTGTTTGCAAACTAGGATATTCATTATATGGTAAGGACATATAATTTTCAAGAATCTCAAAACCAACAGGAATAATGACTATAAATAGGTCATATAAAGTGACTCCACACATAACACATTGGCAAAGATACAAGTCCACAACAACTAACTGAACTAGAAATAAATTTTCCATTAAAACCAAAATAAAAGGGATTTCAAAATTGGAAACATATTTATCATATTTCATATATTAGTAAATAATGAGAAAATGCATAAGTTATAAATTTGTGAAATATTTCCCACAAATAGTTTATATGTTTTTCTTATAGCTCATATTGGGAGTTATCTTGTGCTAACTACAAAAGCAAAGCTTCATGACACTGGAAATTTTGGACAACCTTTATTCCTCAATTTCCTAAATTGAAGGTAATTTTCTCAAGAGATGGGGCATCAAAACCCCAATCTTACGAATTCTGTTGAACCTTCAAATAAATATTCTCAAACTCTTTCCAATCTCCTTAAATATCATTGGTTGTATGGCAAAGATCATCAAGAGAGATAACTCTAACAACATAATAAACCTAGCTAGCAAGATATTTTCTTACCCTTCTGATAAAATAGGGATATATCTTCATAAAGAAAAGAAATTTGAGCGTTGAGAAGAGCTGGAGAATATTCAAAGTTTAGAATAAATTTTTATACCCAAGCAAAGTTGTTTTAAGCATGACCCTTAAACAAAATAGAGGGGGGGAGATGAGAGAACGTACGATGGAGATATTAGTGTGATGAAGACAACATGTTGGATCCCTCCCTGACAAATCTGATTTGGATATAGATGAAGTTGGTGTATCCTATTAAAGCTTGGGTGAGCTCTTTTAGTGACCCTTTCTTAAGGTAATAAGTATATTGGCGCATGCCTAAGTGTAACCACTTGAATATGGGCATTTAGGGCCATTCTCACCCCTCAAGTACAATGGGCTAAGGTACGTAGGGATGGGAGTAAACATTATTTGTCTTTCATCCACCAACTTAGAACTTTGTATTGGGCCCAACTAAGACCCAACCCTAACTGGTGATCTTGGGGAGTATGTTGGAGATTTGGATTTCTTGGTTGAGGTCCATACGCTTCTTAATTGATCTTAGCTCACTCTTAGTTGATCTTAGACAAAAGACTGTGGTTTTTAATGGGATATGAGAGTTAGGATCACTTGATGTATCATTAGTCGTGCATCATGTAATGAATTAATCCTTGTTCGTTTTTAATTATGAACGTGTAGAGATATTCTTTTTCGTTTGTTGGTAATGTTAATTATGTATCTTATGCTAAAATACAGGGTCGTATAAATAAAAAATATACTTATTAAAAATAATTTTAAATCAAATATATAATAAAAAATAGTTGCTAGAAAATATAATGACATTAGCACATAAAATAATTATATATGTTATAATATTCAGGAATGGGAGCACTTTCCTTTTTATCTCTAAAACAAGACCCTAAACCCTTCCGCCTCTCTGACCCTCAACCCCCCTCTCCTTGTGGGAGATGGGTGGTCCTTAGCGACAGTAGCTTCCATCCGCGGCACACTGATATTAGATCTTCATTTTATTTTCAAATTTTCCTCTCTCCTTGGTGAGAGTTTTTATCCTCCATCTTGTGGGTTTGGAGGTTCATAATGCAACACAAATTGGAATGGAGGGGAAGAGTTTTGCATTTGTGGAGGTGCATCTCGTTTCAAGACCATTAAAACGTGTTGTTGCTAGTTTTTTTAGTTTCTTTGTATTTTTTTGTGATGTATTTTATTTTTCATTGAATAATTTGGGGTGCTAATCAATTTTCCCTCTCGGTATTTATAAAAAAGAATATTCCCTCCCTTTAATTTGGCTTTTATTCACTGTCCAAATGTATATTTAATTTATATTTTGAAATTTCTCTTCATTTCTTATATTTAATAAAAATATCATTTATCTATTAAAAAATGATATATGTCATAAAGAGAGTCTGATGTGCGGGAGCCCATTTGCCGGACTCCTATGGGGGATGTTTTTTAGAAAATAAAAAAGAAAATTTTTATTTTTATTTTGAAGTTTTTACATTTCTGGGGATTTGTAAAAAAATCAACCGAAAATGATTTTTTTGATATTTTAAAAAAATAAACAAATATTGAATATTGATCAATCTTTTTAAAATACTAAAAAAAGATCATTTTAGATTGATTTCAAATCCTCCTAAATGTTCAAAAATCCAAAAGAAAAAAAGAAAAAAGACAAAGTATTTTTTGTTATTTAACAAAAATTATCTCGCATGCCGCTCTCATATGTTATATACTTTGGACAAATATCGTGCTTGTGTATTGATATCACTAACTGTCACGCTGACAATTCTGATAGCCTTTTTGAAAAAATCGTCAAAAAGTGATTAAAAACTAATTTAGTAACACCAAAACTAACGTGACAGTTTGCGTTACTATCACACCAACTTAATTACATTGACACAAGTAATTGTCATCATTACATAACTAATGTCACCGATAAACTTATAGTAATTTTGACAATAAGCAATATTAAATTAAATATTAATAACTCTGATTTGTTTTTACTACCTGTACTCTAATCCGAACCCGTTAACATCACGTTATAAGCATTATCGTGTCACCATTATACACCCCTCTCTCATCAGACGTCCCTCTCTACTTTTTATGGCTCATTGTCCCCCTTTCTTTATTCCATCTAGGCCCCCCTGCGTTGAACCTTGAGCTCACATAACCAAACTTCATTTCCCCTCTCTCAACCACCCATCTCTCACATTCCCCTTCCCCCCCCCTCTCTCTCTCTCCAATGGAATCTAGTGAAAAAAGAAGAAGTAGTGATTCTATTCCAAACTCCCCAGAATTTGAGTTTTGGATGCTAAGAAACCCATCTTTTCCTCAACCAAACCTCTTATCCGCTGACCAATTATTTGTTGATGGTATCCTTCTCCCTCTTGACCTCCTTCCTAAAAAACAAGATCCCCAAACCCAAACAATAAACTCACAACCACAACCACAAAAAGATCTTGAGTTATCCTCATTGTCCACCACAACATCAACCCCATCAAAACGTTGGACAGACATTTTCAAGAAAAATGACAAGGACCATGACAAAGAGAAAGGCAAGAAGAAAGAGAAAAAGGGTACAAATAATAATGTTCCTAGTGCTAGCACGGCTGAGCTGAACATAAATATATGGCCTTTCTCAAGAAGCAGATCCGCTGGTAACAACAACGGTAGAGAAAGAAAAAAAGTGGTGGCAACAACGACTCGTAAAGTCAGCAGTGCACCATGTTCAAGGAGTAACTCATCTGGTGAGTCAAAGTTAAGAAAATGGCCTAATAGTCCTAGCCGTGGTGGGGTTCACTTGGGTCGTAGTAGTCCCGTTTGGCAAGTTAAACGTGGTGGTGGTGGTAACGAAAATCGTAGGAACAAAATCTCTCAAAGTGGTACAACTAAATCTAGTAAGGTAATAAATTTAAATGTTCCTATGTGTATTGGGTATAGCCACCATTTGAGTTGTAGAAGTGATGGTGTTTCTGGCGTCCGTGGTGGTGGAGATGATCATGTTGCAGCTGAGACTTCACGTGGTGGTAATTTGTTTAGCCTCCGGAGTTTGTTTACAAAGAAAGTGTATTAAAAATATGTTGTTGAGCAGTAAATGTTTCATTATTAGTTTTGTTATAGAAGTTTTGTAATTATATTAAAAATGTTTTTTTTGTTTGATAAATAGTGAAGGATATGATATGTGTGTTATGAATTTTGTGTCAGTGTAACGTGCGTATGTACGGACGTGTTTCATATGTGGAAGAAACAAAAGTTATTTACTGGTATGGGGAAGAGACAAAAAATATTTATTTATTCCTACTCGTATCTAGCTGTATATGGGTTATTATTATGTTGATAAATCTCATTGACATTACAGTGAAGATAGTTTCTATTATTGTCATGTTTAAATAAGAGCTGTATGCTCTAGTAATATATTAAAAATGTCTTCAAATATTATTAAAATAGATTTTACATTTTTAATTAAATCTTTGTAGTTAAGAATTCCTTTTGAACAAAGAAGTACCTGCATTGTCTATATCCCATAGATATTGCTAGAATGCTTAAATTTGTAACCTCACTTGTTATTTTTTTAACTATTTTTAAAAACTATTGACAATAATGATAGGCTTTTCGGGATTTAGCATCAAGTCAGAACCGGACTCAATTTTTTGTTTGTACTATAGCATGGGTCTCGCGAGAATACAAATTAAATAAAACATGTTTGATACTAAGTCTCGATAAGTATAACATTAATCAATTATTAAATTGTAAAAAATGAGTATACAATTTACATGCTGACATAAGCAATCACATTTTAATTTGCTGCAACTATTTTTTTCTTTTTTTAAACTTAATCATAATTAAACCATCTTATCCACTCTCGCTACAATATGTGAGTTCTTTGAAATCATATTTAAACAACTGTGAATAGCTCCTCTATTTAAATCGGTCAAAGTATGGAATATGGGAACTAGGAGTGAAAATCACTTTATACTTGGTGTATACACAAAAACATAATAACAATTGGATGGGAGAGATTACAATGCAATGGTTAGTGGAGGGGAGACATCCAATTTTTTTATAAGTTCCGGTTTTTGAGTGTCACAAATGTATCAAAACGGGGTATTCAAATTATTACCCACATGGTCTAGTTCTAAACTACAGTCCGAGGTGGATTGCTTCAGTATTTTATCACTACTTTAGTGGCGTGTCCCACTTCAGTTAGATTATAAATATCGTCTCCTTTTACAAGCACAGCTCTTAGTCTTACTTTACTCACTTGAATCAAATGAATCCAAAAATGAACTGTAAAGGAAGAAGGGATTGAATACATTTGCCATTAAATTATTCGATGCAGTTCTTCTATACAATAAATTGAACATATACAATGTTTGGTGCTCGTATGAGACTTTGTCTTTTTATGTTTGGATTCTAATATGTATTTTTATGGCATAAATTATCACGACCACTAAATAAATATATTATGATCCACCTTTGCCAACCAATTATTAAGGCTACATTTTACAATTAATATTTTCCCATTCACATTGAATTATTAAATCTGCATTTTAGAATTAATATCTTCATCTTCACACGAGGCCATATTCTTGGGATATCCTCTACAGAGATACAAATGTCGTAGTTTGTCAAAAAGAAGAATATAAAAAAAGGGTTTTCTATCGATAGATACTACCACATATTGAACAGTTTGAACAGAGGTACTGGGCTAACGGCGAGTCAAGGGCTTTAGGAGTTTTAAATAAGTATTTAGTGTTTTAATTCAATATTTATAATTTAAAGTTTTAAAAAGTTATTAATGTCTATAAACAATAAAACATTTAAGCACCTTAGCAATTATATGATTCGGAACATACATTACATTTAAACATTAACAAATCTAAAAAATAGTACACCATACGGCAAATAAATGATGACAAAAAATATATTCTTTGTAATATATATATATATATAGGAGAAGGCTCACCTACATCATGCTCTATACATCATTCATGCATCACGCTTAATTACAGGCCCTAAAAAACTTTTTTTTCAAATTTTATATTTTTCCCTTGAAATTAACCTTCTAATCAACCCATATGCAAAAAATTAGGTCAAAATACATTTTGTAACAATTTTTAAAAAATCCACAAAAAACTGCTAAAAATACCTTATTTATAAGGGTATCTGCCAACAGTTTTTTATGGATTTTTTAAAAATAGCTACAAAATGTATTTTGACCTAATTGTTTTCATATGTGTTGATTGGAAGGTTAATTTCAAGGGAAAAATATAAAATTTGAAAAAAAGGTTTTCTAGGACCTAGAATTAGGTGTGATGTATGGTGTGATGTATAGTGCATGATGTAGGTGAGCCTTCCTCTATATATATAATACTCTCGTGCGGACTAGTCCGCATTTTAAGAGTGCGGACCGGACATTTGTCACCTCATGGTGCGTCTAGAAATTATCCCCTAAATTATAGGCAGACTCTCTCTCTTTTCTAGGATCATTGCCAGGTGACACATAATCGGTCCGCACAAGAGCAGGATTGTATATATATATATATATATATATATATATATATATATATATATATATATATATATATATATATATCAAGGTTCTGAATAACGTACGGGTTTTTACCATACTGTACCGTTTTTCAAACTCACCAAAGGATCTCAAAGCATAAAAATCTTGAACAAGAGTGGGAAGATCTCGTCGTCATCACCACCATAATGACACAACCTTTGCCACCAACATTTTTGAATCATAATATAAATGTGTGACTCATTTATAGAGTCTAAGTCAACAATCTTCTGTAAACATTAATAAAAAAATGAACGTTTAGTTTATTCTATAAGGCAAAGACAATAATCTAGAATCAATTATAACAAGTAATGCACGTTAATAAGGACCTTTAATATCTTATGAATTCAAATTTAAATTTGCCTACAAAAGGTATTATAAGTACATGTACCTTGGTCCATATTGTCTCGTGTCTTGATCTCGAATTTAGTTGTGTTGCCTGAATTAATCTTAAATTTGGAATAGACTTGAACCCTTCAAAGTATGCTGAAATGAAGAATTGAGTTTTCCCACTCCATGCCCTTTAAATTACGAAATTGCCAAGAGTGTATAGAATGATGAAGATATTAGAACTTATTTAAATGTAGATAGAGGACAAAAAAGTCTCCTAATTAATCATTTATTTTGCTTAGCCATCAAAGCAAACTCTTAATATTTCTCAATGAACCTTTCATTATTCCATAAAACTCTTCAAATTTCGGATTGTTATTAGGACCACATACTTGTAGGTTTTATTTTAATCCCTAAATTATAATTAAAATATAACATTTTCTCACATGGTAAAAATAACAATCTAATGATTTATCGAGTAATGTGAGACCGGTATATATTGGAATAATTTTAGATCATAGTTTCCAATACCTTATTTGAATAAATCACTTATGCGAGTCATGACGGTTCCATAATAATTCAAGAGCATGTTCCCTTCCATGTACTATGACATCAATAACTTAATTAATAAATCCTATAAATTGGGTTTTTCTTTAATGGTCTGTAAATGTCTCGTAAGAGACTATTTCTGTCACATATACCAACAATAACATGCATGTAACTAATATTGCAAGACGAAAATATGAATATTAAAAAAATAACTTCATTGATATCATAAGATAGTGTCTTTGCACTGCAAACATTAACAATTCCACAATCATAATTTAAATATTATGCTCAAGACCCATTAATTTAATATATTGCAAGAAGGTCTTTATGGGCAGTGCTTTAGTGAGTATTATGTTGTATTAACAATCATAGTAATGTGTTCAATAGACACTATCTTTATCTAAGCTTCTTCTTTCACTGTTATATACTTTTTCTCAATGTGCTTGGCTGCTTTAGTGTAATTATCATCATTTGAAAAAGAAGACTTCCGCGAAAAGTAAGCATGTGATATTTAGTTCACTGCAGTATCTTAACACTTTCTTTTCAGCTTTTCAATGATCTAGCCGTGGATTACTTTGGTATCTTCCAAGCATTTATACCGCAAAACTAATGTCATCTCTAATTTAAACCCATTCATACTTCAAACTCCCTATAATCGAATCGTAAGGATCTCCATTTGCTTTCGTTTTATGTTATTCTGGAGACATTGTCTTAAGCTGAATTTGTTGCCTTTTAGAGTTGGAACAGTAATAGAACAACAAGTAGCCATTATAAATCTCTCCAAAACTTTGCTAATATGCACTTTCTAAGACAATCCTAACCACCCACGTGATCTATCCATGAATATTTATATCCCGATCATGTAGGATGCCTCACCCATATATTTCATTTTAAAGTTTTAAGAAAGAAAGTTCTTGGTATCCCGTAACAAACCAAAGATCACTTCTCGCTATCAATATATATCATTAACATATATAACAAAGAATACAAATAAACTCCCACTGATTTTCAGGTATATACACTGATCCACAGTGTTTTCCCTAAACCTAAATGAGGTAATGGTATCATGAAATGTAAGCAACCATTATCGAGAAGCTTGTTTAAGTCCATATATTAACTTCTTTAACAGACATGTCATGTCCCCTTTACCCTTGATAATGAAGCCCATAGGTTCTTCTATATAGACTTCATCATCTAAACTCCCATTTAGAAAAGTCATTTTGATGTCCATCTACTGAAGCTCTAAATAAAAATGAGCTACTAATGCCAAAGTAATTCTAAATGAGTCCTTTTTTTTCTGATTAAAACCTTTGGCCACTATTGTTGTATTATGTCGCTCAATATTTCCCTTTGCATCGCGTTTGGTCTTAAAAACCCATTTACATCATATTATTTTACATCTTTGAGGCAAATCGACCAACTCTCAGATTTATTATAGTCCATAGATTTAATTCATCTTTCATTGCATTAATCCATTTTTCATAATTATTGCTATCAATATCTTGTTGATATGTAACTGAATCATCTATATCCCATATATTAAATTCAGTTTCTTGTAAATACATCACATAATCATCTGAAATAGCGGGCTTTCTAGGTCTTTGAGACATTCTTAATGTTCTTTCAGGTAGTGTTTCTACTACAAGTTCATTGGTGATAGTTTTAAGGTGGGCTTCATTATGTGATTCATTAATGGGTTGTTGATTATTAATTTATTAAGAACAAAAAATTCATTATGAATTTGGGGTAAGGGGATTGATGTCCCAACTTTTTGAATAGATGCTTCCCTAACTTTCTCACTACCACTAACTTTACCATTCTCAATAAATTTAGCATTAATAATTTCAACTATTCTAATGTTATGGTTAGGGTAGTAAAATCTATATCCCTTTGAGTTTTTCGAGTACCCAATGAAAAAACCACTAATAGTCTTAGGATCCAGTTTCTTTTATCGTGAATTAAAAATGCTTTCTTTTGTTGGGCAACCCCAAACATATAGGTGTCTTAAAGTAGGTTTCCTTCCTATCCACAATTCAAAAGGAGTCTTTGGAATGGATATACTAGGAACCCTATTCAATATATATACAACGGTTTTGAGATCATACATCCATAGAGATAAAAGAAGATTTATATTACCTATCATGCTTCTAACCATATCTATAAGTGTAAAATTACGTCTTTCAGCCACACCATTCTACTGGGGTGGAGACGACATTGTGTACTGCACAACTACACCTAAATTTATAAGGAGCTTAGTAAACGGTCTAGGATGTTGTCTTGTTTCATCAGATTTACCATAATATTCACTGCCCCTATCAAACTTACTTTTCCCTATTTGTCTTTCAACTTCTTTTATATAAATTTCAACTAACATAACTAATTGACATTTATCATGCAAAGTATAAAGATAGCAGAAACGTGAAAAGTCTTCTATAAAGGTGATAAAGTACTTTTTTTCACCAAAGAATGGAGCATCAAAAGGATCATAAATGATTGTGTATTATTTCTAAGAGATCGTTACTTCTGGTGGTTCCTTTCTTTATATGTTTGTTTTTCTTTCCTTTAATGAAATCCACACATACACCAAAATCACTAAAATCCACGTGATGGGGATTTTCTTCTCTTACAAGTCTTTGAAATCTATCCCTATATATTTGCCCTAATCTTTTATCCCAAAATAATGGAGAGTTATCATCAACAAAAGCACATTTAATTTCACAGGGGTTGCAGGGTAAGTAATGCCTGTTCAAAATTTTATCTAAATTAATTTAATATAAACCATTAATCAATAAACTAGAACCAATGTAATTAAGACCTTTGAATATGTTGAAGACTTTATTCTTAAATTCAAATGAAAAACCATCAACATCAAGTCTCTATAAGGAAATTAAGTTTCTCGAAAGACTAGGAACATAAAGAGTGTCTTTTAATTCTAAAATAAACGTGGAATCTAAAATAGGTCTAAAAGTGTCAATGGCTTCAACTTAAGTTGTCTTTTCATTTTCCATGTATAAAAAACTTCATTTGTAGTTATGTTTGAGGTTGAAAGGTATCCCTATAAGGATGTGGAAAACTGAGTTCTTGAATAAGAATCTAAAATCTATGAATTTCAAGAAACATTTGATTCAAAACATACTAAAGCAAGTGGATTACCCTTCTTTTCAAACCAAGCTCTCATTTTCAGGAAATCCTTCTAAAAATTCCCACTCTTTTTACAAAAGTGACACTTCATATTCTTCTCATTTTGCTTATTCGGCACTGGATTTGGCACCGGTTCAGATCCACTCGGATGGCCTCGCTTTATGCCCTCCCTAGTAGCATTATTTGGTGCATTCTTCTTCCTAGAATTCATTGGAACAATAAAATGAGCTATCAAATTTTTTTAATACTTCAAATGTTCCTCCTCCTGAATCAGTTTAGACGTCACCTCATTCATACGCCACCTGTCTTTTATAATATTTTAATCACAAATAGTGTGTATTGATTTGGGAGAGAGTTGAGAATAAATTGAATGGAAAAAAGCATTGTCCAATTTCATTTACAAATTCTTTAATTTAATAGCAAGGTTAGTCATTTCTAGAATATGCTCCTTCATGGTGCATGTGCTATTAAGTATCATTGTAGTGAGTTTTCCCATTTATGTCCATACTAGAGACTTACAAGCCTGCTGAAATCTTTATTTAACATTATTAAGAAATTCCTTGGCAATTTCAGTCTTAGGTAAATAATCTTTAATGTATGGAATAATGGTCAGCTTTAAATACATTAGGCTTAGTCTATTGGCCCTTTGCAAATCTTCAGATAACTCCTTTTCAGTATCGATGCTCTCATCTATAATGGTAGCGGCATTTTCAACAAGAAAGGAGATGTCCATGTAAAGGACCCCTAGGAACTGGACATGCTCACTCCAATCATAAAAATTTGGCTCCATTAAATTTTGGAGTAGATGAAGCTTCATTAAAAGGCTAACTAGATTTATTGTGATAAATTATGCTTACATATTAAAAATTAGCAATAAACATAAGAACGATAATTTTCAAGGGATATTTTTTATGGAACGTATAATGATTTCAGCAAACATTAGTAGTTTTTAATAATCATAATTATGCATTATGTTTATAAATTAGGAAAAGATATGGACTCTTTGGAGAAACCAATATATTTACCTAAATCGATAAAACATAGTGCCCCTTAATTTAATTAAACCATTATGACCGGACTCTTTTGAGCAACCAAATCATAGTGGCTTTATTACTATAATGAAGTCAGTATTAATCTGAACATTCAATAACCATATATGGACTCTTTAGAGCAGCCTAAACACAATGTTTGAATGTTATCTCAAATTTTAGTGTTTATAATTTTTATGTTAGACCACTTTGGTGGAATTGTAATCTAAACATAATATAAAGTAACGATGTGAAAACCTTTAGGGTATGATTCTAGTATCCACAATCATGTTGTACATAATTAGCATATTTAATAATTAATGATTAAAATACATGATGGTTTCTCATTATAAAACAATAATTTTAAATAATTTAAAAATAAAAAACTAGTTTTCTAAGGCCTAAATGATCTTAAATGGCTGAAAAACAATGTTCGCGCGTATCAAAACAACTGAGTTTTGTAACACCCCGCCCGCTCAGGGAGAGCGAATGGAGCGCTACTCATCGATAAAACTATACTACATCCACAAATAACAAGGTATAGAGCATCTAAATTACATAATAGAAAAGAAACCACTAATCTCATCTTCAAATTAAATACAACAATTCTCTCGAAATAATTACAATAATCAAACTATCTCTAAAACAAATAAATAAAAATCTCCAATACTCTATACATCAAAATAATACAATCTTCTCTCGTGTATTAAAATTCTTCCCAAAATAATCCCTGCTAAAAATCAATCCCCATGACGCCCCAAAATCCGCGCTAACCTGCCATTAAAAGAAAAGATGGGGAAGTACACAATACGACGAGAAAGATGGTCAACAAATATGTTAGCGATGAATAAAATGTCACAATATGAATACGAATATTCAAAACAAATGCGAATTTCATAAGCAATTATATCAATATAATTTCTCAACAATACATTAACCGGGTCACCAGGCCTCACCAACGTACCGCACCTATGCATTTTATCCGAAAAAAGGAATATTGGCGGGTGCCCAACCTCAATGCCATATTAAAATCTCATAACAACATGTTCAACACCAAATATAATACCACATGAATCGAAATTAGATTCCAACAAATATTTCCAGATTTCCTTAGCAATTAAAATATGAGTCAATAATCATAGGAAAATAACGGGAATAACTCTCGCGAGATTAGGGAGCATATTATGTAAAACCCAATACCTCAAACCACCAAAAGATACCACCAATAATTCTGCCCAGAAACGCTTAAAAAGCCACCAAAAATCTGCTCTCAAAGATCACCAAAAACACCTCTAAGAACAACCTCAAAACTTCCCCAAGAACACCTCCAAAAACCTAAGGTTGAATGCATAAATCAAAGGGCTTGTTTGAGTATAAAAGAGAGGAATTAAAAACAAGTTTGCTGCCAAAAAGTTGTACCAAAAAGGGTCACCATGACCTTATTTTATAAGGAAAAGAATAAGAGTTGTAAAGAAATCAAAATCCACTGCTTGCTGCGCACGTTTTCTGCAGGGGTCGATCGATTGACACCCAGGCGTCGATCGATCGATCGCCCAGGAAAACTGGCAATTCGCCTAAAAAATGCCTATAAGGCAAAATATTATAAAATCAATATAAAATCTGTTTTAACTCCATTTTCAAAACCGTTTGAAATTCTCGCCTTTAAAAATAATACCCAACAAGTTTGAGCAATAAAAATAATTTTATCTCAAAATTTATTTTTCCTCTTTATTTCGAAAATACCCTCAAAATTACGCGGGTTGTTACACTTTTCCATTAACAATGGAATTTTGCCCATGAAATTCACCGAATACCTAACTCTAAAAAATCAGGCCAACAATCTCCAAAAATAATCTCTTCACCAAAAATAAATTCCTCACATCTAATCTAGATTCCTAACACGAAATGATACTCTAAAAATAATCTATCTCCAAAAATACGCACTACAAAAATGCAACAGACCTAAAACCCAAGACCCCAGGGTGCTCGTAAACCTGGCTCTGATACCATTCCGTAACACCCCGCCCGCCCGGGGAGCGAACGGAGCGCTACTCATCGATAAAAACTATACTACATCCACAAATAACAAGGTGTAGAGCATCTAAATCCCATAATAGAAAAGAAACCACTAATCTCATCTTCAAATTAAATACAACAATTGTCTCAAAATAATTACAACAATCTAACTATCTCGAAAATAAATAAATATAAATCTCCAATGCTCTATACATAAAAATAATAAAATCTTCTCTCTTGTATTAAAATTCTTCCCAAAATAATCCTTGCTAAAAATCAATCTCCATAGCGCCCCAAAATCTGCGCTAATCTGCCACTAAAAGAAAAGATGGCGAAGTACACAATACGATAGGAAAGATGTTCAACAAATATGTTAGCGGTGAATAAAACGTCACAATACGAATACGAATATTCAAATCAAATGCGAATCTCATAAGAAATTATATCACTTTAATTTCTCAACAACACATTAATCGGGTCACCGGCCTCACCAACGTACCACACCTATGCATTTTTCTAGCATATCCGGAAAAAGGAATATTAGTGGGTGCCCAACCTTAGTGCCTATAAGGCCCTAAAATATGATTAGGAAGGATAATTACATGATAAATTATAACTTAGGAGTTATAAGTTATAGATTTGTTATGTGTCTTAAACATGTTAATTATCATGTTTAGGGGATGCATGCTCGTGTGATATATGTGTTGTTTACATTAGGTGTTAATTGAGCTTATGATCGGGGATACCATGTTTAGAACATATGATTAGTTATGTGGTTAAATGCATCATAAATCATGTTTTAATGCATAATTATGTTTATAAAAGTAAATAAGGGTGTTTATACGAAATTGGCAATGTTTGGTCGCCAAATGTGAAAGTTGTGAGATTTTCGGTAAATTGCTACTTTCCTGTTCGATGCCCAAATTAGGCGTATTAGTTTATGATTTTAGGAAAACATAAATTATTAAAGTCTTAGATATATGAATTAATATTATAACACAACAAACGGTGGGTTTAACGGAGGCTCGTACAAGAAGTTATACCGAAAGTACGAAACAAGGGCAAATATGTCCATCCCTTAAGTAACAATTGTCTTATTAGCACACCATGTGCTATTTTTTGATTGGTTAAAGGGTGGGTGATGGTTTGGCCGACTTAAACTGTATAAAACAACTCCTTTGTTCAGAAAATGCAGCCATGAACAAGAGTTTTGCCTAAAGAGAGAGAAAGAGAAGAAAGTTAAGGAATAAATCTTTGGAAATTTTCCATAAATCAAGGAATCCTCGTAAGGTAATTACATCTTTATTAAAGTTGGTCACATGGATGAGTTCTATACTTATCATGTTTTTATTTTTGATTTGGATATATATTTTAATGATACCCATATTGCTGAATTGTCTTGGAACAAGGATGGGTTAAGAACATAAGTTAAACTGAAGCTAGGATCGTAAATGCATACTTTAAAGTCCTAAATTTACATAATCTTTTCGTAAAGCATTTTAATTTAGAAAATTCATGATTATGATGTATATTTCTGCTAAAATATTTTTATTATATGTTTCCATGAATTATACTCAAGGTCAAGGTTATGTATGCTTAAAAATGTTAAGTTATACCTTAATGTTGTATTTTGACCTAGTTATACTAAAAATGACATAAATCATGGAATACTTATTGGAATTGAGTGATTCAGATTGGAGAGTAAAATAAACTCACACATGTATAACATATCCGAAAATTGTGTAAAAATACCAAGGAATGAACCCTTGGTGATAGTTTGAAGTGTTGGTTTAAAATCTGCCCTAAAGGGGCAAGAATGCATACCAGGTGTTTGACGTTTTGCTCGACATAGAAAATGAGCCCTAAAAATCATGAAATATTAAATTTGTATTATTCAATGTGTTTAATGATATTGGGTGGAATATCATGGAAAGCTATGTTGTACAAAAATTATGAGAATTTCATGAAGTTGAAGTTGTGTTGTTGTTTTTCTTGAGAAATGATTTGGAAAAGGCTGTAATAAAATGGGCATAACTTTGTCTACCAAATTCGTAATTAAATTCTATAAATTGTGTTAGAACCCAAATTAATTGGGTGTTATAGAAATGTGAAGTGTCATATTTAATTCCTCCTTAGTTATTTCTTATTGACCAAATGATGTGATGTAGTACTGGGTTTGATGTTAATCAGTGTATTCAAATACTAACGACATTGACTTGTTAGGTGGGGAAGCAGATAATACTACCATACCAAGGAAGTAGTTGGTATTAATCTTAGCACTAAATCCAAGGTGAGTGACCTTCCTTATGAAATATAAATGCTTATAATTTCATATGGAAATGTGTAGTTAAACACATGTGTGAAAATGTTTATGGGAGTGATGTTGTATTTATGAAACATATGAATATGATTAAAAATGTTAAGTGATGTTATATAATGATATGGACTAGTGAGTCCTTTATCTACTGTTAAGGACTGTGGTGGGTCCTACGGGATGTGGTGGTCCTGTTAATCCAACTTAAAGGTTTGTGTACTCGGGCCTAATAAAATGGATGTGGTGGTCCTTAATAACTGTGGTGGGTTAATTGGACTGTGGCGGGCCAGGCTTGCGAGAGTTTCACAATTCCTGTTGTGTTATAGCATTAGAACAAAATAAAAATGGTTATTTAAATTGGTTATATGTGTGGTATGTGGTCATTCACTAAGCCTTTATAGCTTACACTCCTGTAATATTTTGTTTCAGGTACGCTTATAATTTGGAGTGCACTGCCAAGTTAGGACCTTAAAACGGGGGAGTGACGGATAATTAGTATGGTTTGAATATCCATATTCCTTTTGTGTAATTATTAAACTAAGGATCTTGGTTATGTAAAGTTATGTAGTACTTATAAGTTATAAGTAAAGGCAGTTATGTTTTCATCTACACATATCTTTGGAAAAAAAAATCTTATGCTATTTTCCTCAGAGATTTAAATTAAAGCATTGTTTAAGGCAATTTATCTCTAATTAAAAAGATGAGTTTAACTTAATTAATTCGGGGCGCGACAACTTGGTATCAGAGCGTGGTTATTTGGTTCTGGATAGGGTGTGAGGGTCTAGATTGGCAGTGGACACTAGAAAGTGAGTTTGTTATGCACCTGGATTTTGACTTAAATTGTTAATATTAAACTGCTGCTATTATATTTTGTTTAAGTTAATTATATTGCAGTGAGTGATGGATCCACACGAGCCGCATGATAGAGCAGAGGGTGAGGCATCCTATGTACCTAATAGTCAGCAAGGACGTAGACCTATTGAAGTGGATGAACAAGAGGTGCAACAACAACCTATTGATGATGTGGGAAGAATATTACGTGCTGTGGCACAACTTATGGAACAAGAAAGAGGTGGAGAACATGGTGGGGATAGGGACAAATTACATGAGAGGTTCATGAAGTTAAATCCGCCTGCATTTACTAGGACTACGGATCCGTTAGTGGCAGAGGGGTGGGTTAGAAAGATGTAAACAATATTCAAGGTGATGGAAGTGCGAGATGAACAAAAGGTTTTATTAGCAACCTTTAGGTTAGAGGCTGATGCAAAGTTATGGTGGGATGCAATAGAAAGGTTACTTACTACAATGGGGGGAGTGGTGCCAATAAATCTTCCACGAATTACATGGGAGAGGTTTGTGAAAGTGTTATTTGAAAAATATTTCCCATGGCTTTATAGGAAGGAGAAAGAGGAAGAATTTATCACGTTGAAACAGGGGAATCGAACAGTGGCAGAGTATGAAGCTTTATTTATATCCTTATCTAGATTTGCACCTGACTTGGTGAGGACGGAAGAAATTAAATGTGATCGGTTTCAAACCGAGATGAGTGTAGATATAAAAAGCATGGTTTCTAATATGAAGATAACGGATTATGTGGACTTGGTGGATAGGGCCATGGTGTCAGAAAAGTCAATAAAAGAAATGCAAGTTGAACACTCGAAGAAAGCTAGATATGATGGCATAAGGTCATATGGATGGGAGGCGGGAACCTCAACTCAGAGTGTAGCACGAGGAGTACCTAAGGGCCAAGAATTTAAAAATAATAGAAGTGCACGTGGAAGATTTCACGCTCGAGGTGGAAGGACTGGGATGAATCGGTCAGAAAATGCATCTGTGTTGGTGCCGAGGGCTATATTTTGTTATAAATGTGGTGGTCAAGGGCACATGTCTCGAGAGTGTACAATAGCTGAGACGACACCTTTATGTTTCCATTGTCATCAACTGGGGCACTTACGCAAGAATTGTCCAGCGATGGGAGCTACAACGTCAGTTGGGAGTGTGGCAGTAGGAGGTAGGAGTTCTACACAGAATGTACCCAGGGGAGGTAGAGGGGGTATATCGCAAAGTCAAGGCCAAGGCAGAGTGTTTGCACTAACGCAACAAGATGCACAAGCTATGCCTAACGTAGTGACTGGTACACTTTCTATTGGTGATAAAGATGCTTATGTGTTGATAGATCCTGGTTCTACACATTCTTTTGTGTCTTTGCTTTATCTGTTGCATCTTAATAAACCATTATCATCATTAGATTCTGGTTTAGCTATTGTTACTCCAGTGGGGGGGTTGGTTTTTATTGAGAGGTTATATAGGGAGTGTGTGGTGCGAGTGGGTGAAAAAGAATTACTAGTTGACTTATTACCTCTCGATATACGCGACTTTGATGTAATACTGGGTATGGATTGGTTAGCTTCATATCATGTATGTTTGGATTTCTTTAAAAGGGAGGTAGTGTTTCAGTTACCGGGTGATCCTGGATTTAAATTTATTGGGGAGCAAAATGTCACTCCAACTTGTTTGATTTCGGCTACAAAATGTTATGAACTGCTAAGTAAAGGATGTGAGGGTTATCTTGCCCATGTGGTGGACATACGACAAGAGGCTAGAAAATTATCAGATATACCAATAGTTAATGAGTTTGCAGATATCTTCCCAGAAGAACTCCCAGGGTTAGCACCAGATCGTGAGGTAGAATTTGCGATTGAGTTGGTACCAGGCACTGCACCGATATCTATTGCACCATATCGCATGGCACCTGCAGAATTAAAGGAGCTAAAAATACAGTTGCAAGATTTGTTAGATCGTGGTTTTATAAGGCCTAGTGTATCACCGTGGGGAGCCCCAGTATTGTTTGTAAAGAAGAAAGATGGAACCATGAGGCTGTGCATCGATTATCGTCAATTGAATTAGGTGACTATCCGTAACAAATACCCACTACCCCGCATTGATGACTTGTTCGATCAGTTGCAAGGAGCCAAAGTGTTTTCCAAGATCGATCTCAGATCCGGATATCATCAATTGAAAGTAAGAGATTGTGACATTTCTAAAACTGCTTTTCGTTCCAGGTATGGACATTATGAATTTCTTGTCATGCCATTTGGGTTAAAAAATGCACCGGCCGTATTCATGTATTTGATGAACCGTATATTTCACCCATATGTGGATTCTTTTGTTATTGTCTTCATTGATGATATTTTGATATATTCTCGTAGTAGGGATGAGCATGAATGCCACCTGCGTATTATTTTACAGACCTTGCGAGAGAAGCAGTTGTATGCTAAATTTTCTAAATGTGAATTTTGGCTAGACAAGGTAGTATTTTTGGGGCATGTTATTTCTGCTGATGGTATTTGTGTAGATCCCAAGAAGGTAGAAGCAGTAATGAATTGGGAAAGAACAACTAGTGTGACAGAGGTACGTAGCTTTTTGGGATTGGTGGGATATTACAGGAGGTTTATACCGGGGTTTTCTTCTATTGCATTGTCATTGACTAAGCTTACCAGAAAGGAGAACAAGTTTTTGTGGAGTGGTGATTGTGATAAAAGCTTTGAAAATTTAAAGGGTAAGTTGACATCAGCTCCAGTATTGACTATCCCAACAGGTACAGAAGGTTTAGTTATTTATAGTGATGCTTCGTATCAAGGACTTGGATGTGTATTAATGCAGCATGGAAAGGTAATTGCTTTTGCTTCTCGACAGTTAAAGATACATGATCGCAACTACCCTATTCATGATCTCGAGTTAGCTGCAGTAGTTTTTGCATTAAAGATCTGGAGACACTACTTATATGGCGTTAGTTGTGAAATTTTTACTGACCATCAAAGCTTAAAATACTTGTTTACACAAAAAGACTTGAACTTGAGGCAAAGAAGGTGGATGGAACTTATAAAATATTATGATTGCACGATACATCACCATCCGGGTAAAGCTAATGTTGTTGCTGATGCTTTGAGTAGAAAATCTCTAGGCATAGTATTTTGTATTTATTGTATTCGAGTTGACCTGCTGAGAGAGTTAGCTTTAATGGGGGTGGAATTAACTTTGAATGAGTCTTACGAAATAGTGGCACATTTAAATGTTAGACCCACATTGATAGACTGGATAAAACAAGCACAGGCAGGAGATACAGAATTGGATAAAGTTAGAGATAATATGAAAAAGGGTAAAGCAAATGAATTTTCTATTCAGGACGATGACATTATTATGTACGAAAACCGTTTGTGTGTACCTAATGTGCCTGATTTAAGAAGAACGATTTTAGAGGAAGACCACTGTTCTTTATATGCTATGCATCCAGGGAGCATGAAACTGTATAGAGACTTGAAACAATGTTATTGGTGGCCGGGAATGAAACACGACATTGCAGATTTTGTTGCTAGATGTCTAGTTTGCCAACAGGTGAAGGTGGAGCATCAGAAGCCAAGTGGTTTACAACAGCCCTTACCTATTCCTGAGTGGAAATGGGAGCATGTTACTACAGATTTTGTTATAGGTTTACCAAAATCATCACGAGGGTTTGATTCTATTTGGGTTGTTGTTGATAGGTTGACTAAGTCTGCACATTTTCTTCCTGTTAAAGCTACTTACTCCATGGATAGATATGCAAAAATATATGTGGATGAGATTATTAGATTGCATGGTGCACCAGTTTCTATTATTTCTGATCGAGATCCTAAGTTCACTTCTCACTTTTGGCCTAGTTTTCAACAAGCTTTGGGGACTAAATTGAAATTTAGTACAACTTTTCATCCTCAAACTGATGGGAAGTCAGAAAGAATGATCCAAACACTTGAAGACATGTCACGAATCTGTATGTTGGAGTTCAAGGGGAGTTGGGATGAACACTTGCCAATAATAGAGTTTGCTTATAATAATAGCTATCATTCGAGTATTGAGATGGCTCCTTATGAATCTTTGTATGGGAGAAAATCCAGAACTCCAGTGTGTTGGACTGAAGTAGGAGAACGAAAACTTCTTGGGCCAGAAATTGTACAATAGACTACTGAAAAGATCAATGTTATCCAAAATCAATTAAAGGTGGCGCAAAGTAGACAGAAAAGTTATGCAGACAACCGAAGGAAAGAATTAAAATTTGAGGAAGGTGATCGAGTATTCCTACGTGTTTCTCCTTGGAGAGGGGTTATGAGATTCAGGAAGAATGGAAAGTTAAATCCCAGGTACATTGGCCCTTATGAGATAGTGAAACGGGTTGGAGCTGTAGCTTATAAATTGGCGTTACCACCAGAATTTTCCCGAATACACGATGTTTTTCATATATCCATGTTATGTAAGTATGTGCCCAATCCTTCACATGTGTTTATCTCACAACCGATAGAGCTTCAAGATGACTTAACCTATGTGGAAGAACCAATTTCTATTGTAGATCGAAAGGAGAAAATGTTACGTAATAAAACCATTTCACTAGTTAAAGTGATGTGGAGAAATCGGAATGTGGAGTATGGCACTTGGGAAGGGGAGGATAACATGAAGAAGCAATATCCTCATCTATTTGGTAAGTTTCTTATGCGTTAAATTTCGAGGACGAAATTTTTATAAGAGGGGTAGAATTGTAAGGCCCTAAAGTATGATTAGGAAGGATAATTATATGATAAATTATAACTTAGGAGTTATAATTTATAGATTGGTTATGTGTGTTAAACATGTTAATTATCATGTTTAGGGGATGCATGCTCGTGTGATATGTGTGTTGTTTACATTAGGTGTTAATTGAGCTTATGATCGGGGATACCATGTTTAGAACATATGATTAGTTATGTGGTTAAATGCATAATAAATTATATTTTTAATGTATGATTATGTTTATAAAAGTAAATAAGGGTGTTGATACGAAATTGGCAATGTTTGGTCGCCAAATGTGAAAGTTGTGAGATTTTCGGTAAATTGCTATTTTCCTGTTCGATGCCCAAATTAGGCGTATTAGTTTATGATTTTGGTAAAACATAAATTATTAAAGTTGTAGATATATGAATTAATATTATAACACAACAAATGGTGGGTTAAATGGAGGCCCGTACAAGAAGTTATACCGAAAGTACGAAACAAGGGCAAATATGTCCATCCCTTAAGTAACAATTGTCTTATTAGCACACCATGTGCTATTTTTTGATTGGTTAAAGGGTGGGTGATGGTTTGGCCGACTTAAACTGTATAAAACAACTCCTTTGTTCAGAAAATGCAGCCATGAACAAGAGTTTTGCCTAAAGAGAGAGAAAGAGAAGAAAGTTAAGGAATAAATCTTTGGAAATTTTCCATAAATCAAGGAATCCTCGTAAGGTAATTACATATTTATTAAAGTTGGTCACATGGATGAGTTCTATACTTATCATGTTTTTATTTTTAATTTGGATATATATTTTAATGATACCCATATTGCTGAATTGTGTTGG
The DNA here is from genome assembly GCA_949130495.1 of Sambucus nigra. Taxonomy (NCBI): domain Eukaryota; kingdom Viridiplantae; phylum Streptophyta; class Magnoliopsida; order Dipsacales; family Adoxaceae; genus Sambucus; species Sambucus nigra. The sequence goes on along the minus strand of OX422222.1, from coordinate 140,826,000 downwards.
AACAAGGATGGGTTAAGAACATAAGTTAAAACTGAAGCTAGGATCGTAAATGCATACTTTAAAGTCCTAAATTTACATAATCTTTTCGTAAAGCATTTTAATTTAGAAAATTCATGATTATGATGTATATTTCTGCTAAAATATTTTTATTATATGTTTCCATGAATTATACTCAAGGTCAAGGTTATGTATGCTTAAAAATGTTAAGTTATGCCTTAATGTTGTATTTTGACCTAGTTATACTAAAAATGGCATAAATCATGGAATACTTATTGAAATTGAGTGATTCAAGTTGGAGAGTAAAATTATGAGAATTTCATGAAGTTGAAGTTGTGTTGTTGTTTTTCTTGAGAAATGATTTGGAAAAGGCTGTAATAAAATGGGCATAACTTTGTCTACCAAATTCGTAATTAAATTCTGTAAATTATGTTAGAACCCAAATTAATTGGGTGTTATAGAAATGTGAAGTGTCATATTTAATTCCTCCTTAGTTAATTCTTATTGACCAAATGATGTGATGTATTACTGGGTTTGATGTTAATCGGTGTATTCAAATACTAACGACATTGACTTGTTAGGTGGGGAAGCAGCTAATACTACCATACCAAGGAAGTAGTTGGTATTAATCTTAGCACTAAATACAAGGTGAGTGACCTTCATTATGAAATATAAATGCTTATAATTTCATATGGAAATGTGTAGTTAAACACATGTGTGAAAATGTTTATGGGAGTGATGTTGTATTTATGAAACATATGCATATGATTAAAAATGTTAAGTGATGTTATATAATGATATGGACTAGTGAGTCCTTTATCTACTGTTAAGGACTGTGGTGGGTCCTACGGGATGTGGTGGTCTTGTTAATACAACTTATAGGTTTGTGTACTCGGGCTTAATAAAAGGGATGTGGTGGTCCCTAATAACTGTGGTGGGTTAATTGGACTGTGGCGGGTCCAGGCTTGCGAGAGTTTCACAATTCCTGTTGGGTTATAGCATTAGAACAAAATAAAAATGGTTATTTAAATTGGTTATATGTGTGGTATGTGGTCATTCACTAAGCCTTTATAGCTTACACTCCTGTAATGTTTTGTTTCAGGTATGCTTATAATTTGGAGTTCACTGCCAAGTTAGGACCTTAAAACGGGGGAGTGACGGATAATTAGTATGGTTTGAATATCCAGATTCCTTTTGTGTAATTATTAAACTAAGGATCTTAGTTATGTAAAGTTATGTAGTACTTATAAGTTATAAGTAAAGGCAATTATGTTTTCATCTACACATACCTTTGGAAAAAAAAATCTTATGCTATTTTCCTCAGAGATTTAAATTAAAGCATTGTTTAAGGCAATTTATCTCTAATTAAAAGGATGATTTAACTTAATTAATTCGGGGCGCGACAGTGCCATATTAAAATCTCATGACAACATGCTCAACACCAAATATAATACCACATGAATCGAAATTAGATTCCAGCAAATATTTCTAGATTTTCATATGAATTTAGCAATTCAAATATGAGTCAATAATCCTATAAAAACAATCGGAATAACTCTCGCAAGATTCGGGAGCATATTGTGTAAAATCCCATACCTCAAACTACCAAAAGATACCATCAATAATTCTGCCCATAAATGCTTAAAATGTCACCAAAAATTTGCTCTCAAAGATTACCAAAAACACCTCCAAGAACAACCTCAAAACTGCCCTAAGAACACCTCCAAAAACCTAAGGTTGAATGCATAAATCAAAGGGCTTGTTTGAGTATAAAAGAGAGGAATTAAAAACATGTTTGTTGCCAAAAAGTTGTACCAAAAAGGGTCACCCACGACCTTATTTTATAAGGCAAAGAATAAGAGTTGTAAAGAAATCAAACTCCTCAAAAACTGCTTGCTGCGCACATTTTCTGCCGGGGTCGATCGATCGACCCCCAGGCGTCGATCGATCGATCACCCAGGAAAACTGACATTTCGCCTAAAAAAATGCCTATAAGGAAAAATATTATAAAATCAATATAAAATCCGTTTTAACTCCGTTTTCAAAACCGCTTGAAATTCTCGCCTCTAAAAATAATACCCAATAAGTGTGAGAAATAAAAATAATTTTATCTCAAAATTTATTTTTCCTCTTTATTTCGAAAATACCACCAAAATTACACGGGTTGTTACCAGTTTGTCACGAAATTCCATTTCCATCCAAACCGCATCCTTTGTAATTAATTATGACACATAAAAAATTAGAAAATCGTCACTAATGCCATCGTTGAAAATCAACAATTCATGTTTTTTTCATGTTGTTTTATGGTTCTCTTTAAGGCAGAATATTAACGATACTTTATTAGATTAAAACAAGGTCCTTATACCACAAGCAAACATAAAAAAATTAATGTTTATTTTATTTTATAAGGCATGGACAATAATTTAGAATCAATTATAACAAGTCATGCATGTTAATAAGGACCTTTAATATCTTATGAATTAACATTTAAATCTTCCTATAAAAGTTATTATAAGGACATGTACCTTGGTCCATATTGCCTTTTGTATTGATCTCGAATTTAGTTGTGTTGTCGAAATTAATCCTGTATTTGGAATAGACTTGAATCCTTCAAAGTATGCTGAAATGGAGAATTGAGTTTTTCCCTGGTTGCCCTTTAAATTACGAAATTGCCAAAAGTGTATGGAATAATAGAGAGACTAGAACTAATTTAAAGGTAGAGGGAGGGCCTAAGAGTCTTCTAATTAATATTTTATTTTCCTTAGCCATCAAATCAAACTCTAGATATTTCCCAACAAACCATTAATTATTCCATAAAACTATTCAAATTCCAAATTGTAATTGTAGGTTTTATTTTAAATCCAAAATTTTAATTAAAATCTAACATCCTATTCAATTTATCATGAGATGATCCTGATAGAGTAAACTTTTGCGTGTATATTTCTTTCGTCGTTGCTTTAAAAGAATATAACAATCTAAAGTGTAGAGGTAAGTAAGGGCATCAATCCACATCAAGGGGGTAAAGCTAGAGACAAATTCAATTATAATTCACTTTTTTTTTGGGTTTTTGTTTTTTCTACTTTTTTTAGCTTTTTCAAATACTAAAACAATTAGGGTGAGGATGTGGAATAACACTAAACTATATGGAAGATCAAATTACAAACTAAAAAGTGACTAAAATGAAAGATAAAGTCTAACACAAAAATTTGAGATAAATGAGGTAAATAATTGTGAGAACAATCAAGGAGTGGGACTACACCACAAATTTTAGCTATTCTAATTAATTAATTTAATTAATTAAATTATCCCAAATTAATATCAAACTTACAAATCAACTCTAGTTGTAAATGTAATTTTAATAGTAACCTTTTAGAAAATTAAGTTTACCACCCCACAACTCTCGAAAAATAGATCTACACTCCTTTTAATAAATCACCTGTTATGATCGATTAAAAATTTATCTAAATCTTAGAAAATAAATTTACAGTTGAAATTCAAGTAATAATACCCCACTTAATAAACCCCAATCTCTAGTTCGAATCTAAAATGGGTATTATAACTTAGAATTTTGATTTTCTCTCGAAAATCATTTACCCTCTCTCGAGGCGTAAATTTAAGGGTGAGGAATCAAAATTAATATTCAAGGGGAATTTTCAAGTAATCAAACTAATTAAATTAAAATAACATCAAATAAGGGTTCACCCTACCCCTTTAAAGGGGATTTAGCCTAACATGGTATGAAATTTGACAAATTAATAATCAAAGGCATAAAATAAATGAGAAGAGAAGAGAACAATCAAACCCAATATCTTGAAGTGAAATTGAACTCTTATTTCCTTGAAATCAAGCGCAATCCATCCAATATGAGCAACTACAATAATCAATTCAATTAAATCTCTTACAAAGTTTAACCTCACAAACATCAAACAAAAATAAAAATAATAAAATAAAACTATTTTCAAAATGGTGTTTATCCTAATTTATTTTCTACACTAAACTATCTCTAACTCTCTCTAAAATTCTATTCCTATTTCCTATCCTAAAACTTCTCAAATTGAGTCTTGAGTCTTCTTTTATAGTAGATGCATGTCACACATGGGGCTAAGGGATATTTTTGGGAATTGGCTTGAGTGTGTATGGAAATGGTGAGAGGGTCATGGGGTGAGCACATGTGCATGGGAAAGGTGTGAGGTAATAAAATATGAAGTGTGCACATGAGGGTAGTTGGGGTTTTATTTGGAAAAATGGAAGTTGGGGGTATATTGGGAAAAGGGAAAGTTGGAATTTAAAGCACATGTGGGGTATTTGGGTTTGGGGTTATGTTTTGTTTCTTTTGGAAGGTATAAAATCGTTTTGTCTTGGTTGAGGTTCAAATGGGGATGGCAAATGGGTAATTGGTTATATGGATGGACACGATTTTGGTTTGGGTTGAACTATATTCGGGTTTAAATGGGTTGAGGGAGGTCGGAAATGGGTAGGTGGCATCGGCGGGAATGGAAGTCGGGGCTGGAGGAGTTCGGGTTGTTGGTTAAGGAACTGGGTTGATGGTTAGGGTCACCCAGGGGTTAAGGTTGGAGGGTCGCCACCGATAGAGGGCTTGCGGGTTAGGTCACCGACGTTTTCACCGGAGAAGGAGGTCGGCACCGGGGCTACTGGCCAGAGAGAAGGTGACGGGTTTGGGGTGCTCTCGGGTATGCAAAGATAAGGAGATGGGTATTGATGGTGTGTGTTTTATTAATGGAGGAATGGTGGGTTTTTAGGAGAGAGAAAGTGGGTGGAGGTAGAAGATGATGGAAGGGGTAATAGTGTGGGTGAGGGTATATGGGAATATGGTGGGTGTGAGGGAGGTGTTTATGTGTAAGATAGTGTATGGTATGAGTGAGGGGATAGTTAGATGTAGGTGAGTGTATGTAGGTAGGGTGTGTGTGTTTAATTTGGACACCTACAAATGACACTAACTAATTAAAAAAATAAAATTAATAAAATTAAAAAATATTAAAATAAAATTCTTATCTTAAAATAAAATAAAGACTCAATTAAAAATGAAACTAAAAATAAATAAAAAATAAAAATCTATTAAACTAAAACTAAAATCCTCAAAAAAGTAAAATCTAATAAAACTGAAAAAATAAATGAAATCCTAAAAAATCTAATCCTAATAAAAAACTAAAAACTAATAAAAATAAAGATAAAATAAAAATATACTAATAAAAATAAAATAGAAAAATAGAAAACAAAACCTAGAAAATACTAAATAAATAAAAAATAAACCTAAAAATAAAAGGACTTTAACTAAAAATCTAAAACATATAAAAATGCACAAACTAAACACACACAGACTTAGGGTCATGGTTTGGGCTAGGTTTACGGGACAAGGTATTAGCTCCATTTTAACTGCAAATTGTCTGAAAATATAGCTTTTGACACCGCAACTACAATTAAGCCTGCACAATGAACATTTACGCGCATAAGACCCAAATTGCCGAGAATTAGCAACTAAAATACATCTATTCGGGGTATAAAATGTACAGTTTTGGGTGCTTATCACACCTCCCCCAAACAGAGCGTTTCTAGTCCTCGAGCAATAAGATAGATATAAAGAGAAAGATAAGAAGTCAAAAGTGTACCACTTTCGCGGCACTTGCGATTGCACTTAGCATGTGCAACAAGCCTTTAAACCTATAGATTGCCCTACAAGACGAGTTGAGTCTCGTGAGGGTTTGCAGGGAATATACCCACAAAATTCTTATTTGCAAAGATTTATTGAAAGGCAGTCAATATCTTATTAGACATAGAATAATCGCACAATCCATTATATGAGAAATATTTTGAGAAATAAAAGCTAGATTTTGTAAAAAGTTTAGCTAAGTAAATACTCAAGGCACATCCTTCCTAAAACTCAACGTGTGTGTGAATCAGTCAAAGCGGGCGAGTATCGTAAGAGTAATTTCTATATTGCCTTTTCGGAATCAACACTTCAACTTTAAATCTCACTAGATATATCTCTCTCAAACAAACTCTCGAGATTAGGGTTAGTGTATCGCTCTTGTATGTGAGGAGGTGAGTAAATGTAATCAAGTTCAAACATCTCACACACATATAAGAAAGAACAAACATTTAGAAAGAAAATGATCTCATGAAAGAGATGCTAATCACTATATTGAGACCATCGAGTTATTCACCACGTTGACTATCATTTGGCCGAACACCTAGGAAAAATATGGATGATTATGGGTGAGGGGAAATGAGATGGAAAGGATATGATGATATGAGGTAGGATGGTGATGTATGGATGAATGATTAGTGATGGACGTGTGATGTGTAAAAGATGGTTGCGATAGAAGAGTGTTCTATACTTGAAGAACAAATGTCTTTATTACATAAAACTAACTACAAACTCTCCTTTTCCTTTCTCTCTTTTTTTCGATTTTTCTTTTTTTTTTCTCTATTTTTTCTTCTTTTTTGTTTATTTCTATTTTTGCTATTTTTCTATTTTTTCTTTTTTCTCTCTCTTTTCAAACTAACAATGAAGACATTTACCATTTGGAATCAACACTCTTTTCTCAAAAAATGATGGATGAAATATAAATGGAGATGATAGGTGAGGGTGTGGGGAATATGTGTGAATAGGGTAGAATATGGTAATGTAATTAGTGAAGTGAATGGAAATGTGATATGGAAAAGTGGTAGGTGTATGGATGAAAACCTAGTGATCGGGATAAATTTCAAGACATGCGTTTCTTACAACTCGAAAATATGTCATTCTCAGTGATCAAGCCAAAATTTTATGAAAGATAATGAGATCATACAACAATTAAAGTGCGGACCCAAAAGAAGTTGAATCAACTTGTGACTCGGAGATTGCGTAAAACTCTCTGAAAGGTGAAAGGCATGAATCTCACAAGCTAAAGTCTCTACTAGTTATCCTTAAGGTTTTCTTGAGAATTATAGTACTATTCGACTCTAAATCGTAATGACTTGATAAGTGCGTAAATTTTGTTGATTCTAGAAATTTATGGTGCAACATGCCTTGTTACGTATTACATAAGCTATTTAATTTTTTTTTTATCTATCTTGATTCCTAGACTTAAAAGGATGGATGATTGAAAATTCACATCATTGATTGAGAAGAAAGAAACTGCACGAAATTTTATAAATCAGGTTTAAAAATCAAAGTTTTTCAAAAGAGGCACGATTTTGATAAAATTTCCCACCCCTAAACAAAAAGGAACATCGTCCTCAATGTTAAGTGAAATAATTTTTTAAATTGAGAGCAAAAGGGAGGAAAGAGATTACCAAAATCAACCACTAATGAAGTGGATAGAGGTATCCAAGAATAAACCTCTGATTAAAGAAGTGAGAGAAAAAATGTGTACAAGTCCATAACATGGTAAAGCATAGGGTGATGTGAAACACCACCCCCAAACAAGATGAGACTAGTATAATAAACGCGGGTTGCCTCCCGGTAGTGTTAAGTTTAATGTCTTCAGCCAGACCGAACCATTCCCACCCTAAAGATAAGATCTATGAAAATGTGGGGTGGCAAAAAATATTTGGGTGGTGAAAATCATCTCCAAACAAGACTGAAGCACCAGCCTTGTTGGATAGAGGCTATAACGGGTCAATGCACTTGTACGGCGAAGTGCATCATGGGATGCAAAGCATCGGTGGACCATGGGTGGGTGGGTATTAAGGTAATGGTGAAAAAGGCATGGGTGATTAAGCATCGATCACGGGCCTTATTGAGCCGAAAATAAGCATGGTGCTCTAATTGGTGAGGGAGGCAAAATGGTTTGAAAAGTGTAATGGTGAGGGCCTCATAGAAATCACACGACCGTTCTATGAATGGGCGATGATAATGGTACGCCGTGACACGCCAGGGAGCTATCGATGGGAGAAATAAAACACCACAAGAGAGTGGTGGGCATAGAATAACAAGCTCGGTGTCATGGTGTAGAGTAGCATCACAAATACTCTCATGGAAGGTGGAGGATGGTTTCAGGTGAGGATCTAAAAATGTAGATGGAAACTTGAAATGTGTAAATTCAAGATCCAAACCAGGTGGTGGGGTGGAAGGGATAATGAGTGGGTCAGGTGGGATAAACGGTGGAGGAAGATGAGCCAACTCAAGCGTGGGAGACACACACTCATTGGGAGGAGTAAATGAATACTCACAAGGGGGTGTGGTTTCTAAAGATGGAGTGGTCAACTTCTCCATAAGAGTAGCATCAGTGAATGTTGTGGGTGGATAAGACGAGGCACCAAGATCTAAGATAGAGGAATCACTAGAAATATTAGGCTCAAAGGGAGCCATGCATGGTGGGACATCATCCATATACGGATAGGTAGGGGCTATCACGGATTCTATCTCGAGAAAATGGTGAGCACTCGTTAGGGGTGTTCGCGGTCCGGACCGGTTCGGTTTTAAATTTTTTTTTGGATCGGACCGACTTGGTCAGTCTTTTAAAAAAATTGACCGAGACCAGACCAATAATGTCGGTTAACCGACCCTAGTAGGTTCAGTTTTTTATAGGGTCGGTTAGGTCTAACCCGTCGGTCCTCACATTAATGAATTACATCATTTATAATAATAAAAATATACCCGAGTCTATTTTTTGCAAACATTAAAAACTAAAAAATATCAAAATTTGCAATTTAAACAAAACTAGTCTTGGATTAAACTATAATTTAAACTAATCAAGTATTAAAATAAATATTTTCACTATTTGTTTATCTTATATATATACATATATATGTAAAAATATATTATTTTATATATAGTCGGTTTGGGTCGGTCCTAACAGGGTTTTTGAATCTGTAAACCGTGGATCGGACCGACTAGGTCGGTCCTCCAAAAAAATAAACCGAGACCGGACCAATTAAGAAAAAAGACCGAAAAAAATTAGTCGGTTCGATTCGGTTCGGTTCGGTCCGTCGGTCCAGTCGATTTTTTGACATCCCTAGCACTCGTAGCCGGAGCTAACCTAGGATGAATTTTTTCCTCGGGAACACAAGGGTGAAACTCAATAGGTGTAGACTCGGGTATATTTTTGGATATTATGGGAAAGGGAATGGGAATATGAACCTCAAAGTGGGGTTCAGGTGGATATGACGGGATCAGATCAGGCTCATTAATGAAAGGTAAGTCAACACAATTGTCGACTTGGGAACCGGACCATGGAATCGTCTCAACTTTGAGATTCTCGGGGTGGTAGGGTTGGTCACACTCAAAATTAGTGGTACAAGAAGATGCATCATCACCAGACTCGGGTGCAACAATGGGTGGATCCATAGGAATATCCGACTCTCTCGCACACTCCAATTCATTTAACCTTTGTTCAAGCCTTTGGAGAGCTTGAGTTTGGATTTGAGTGGCTTGCTCTTGCTCGATGATAAATTGTTGCTAGAGTGCCTCAAGAGCGGATGTGGATGATGGTGAGGGAGTGGTGGGTGGTGGTGGTGGTCGAGGTCGACACAACTCTTTATGATCATGATTATATGGAGAGTACTAAAATGAAGTGAGTGGAGTGGGGCCAAGTTCATCATACACTAAAGGATTTCTTTCGTGATGGAAAAATGGCTGATATTCAGTGGGTGCAGAGCGAGGGAACTGACCGTGAATGGGTTCATAAGGTTTCCATGACGACTGTTGGAACGTGTGAGGATCCACAACATGGGGCTGGGATTCATATTGCATGGAAGGGTGATTAAGCCTCCACAAATAGCTAGGGTACTCACACAAGTCGGGATTGGATATATCGTGATAATAGGTCGAGGTGGGTTCATAAAAATTGCATTATTATGTGTGTATTTTAAGTACGAGTATTCTGGGTTTAGAACACACAGACATGGAGTATTTGCCAAAATTCTTTCAAACTCTTGAATGGTAAATACTGGTTCAAAAACCATGGATAAAGTCGCAACCTGCCTCGCCTCGGGAACTTCACTGGGGCTTTTGTCGTAGTCCAAGAAAATATGGATTCTTACACGACTTGGCATGACTTCAAGTTCGCTACATCAAAGAACATCTTCGTTGCAGTGAAACTTTAGTGTCATCTTCAGATATGGCACAAAAAGGCAATCTTTCTTAAAGATTGCATTGTAAAATGTGGAGATTCTCTTTTACAACAACATTTTTTATTGTGTTTTAGAAGAAACTTATTTTTGTATGGACAATAATGAGTTAGAGGGTTTAAGAGATTGTGCCCACAAGTTTGAAAATGCCTATTTATTTCATTTTCTTTACCATTACAAACTAATATTGAAAATGATTAAGAATGGTTATCATTACTTTATCAAGCTAAAGAAATATGATTTTCTTAAGAGAAAAAATATTCTTTGTATTTTTAAGATATCCATTATTATCATTCTAGTTTAAAGTTATTTGAACTTTGATAAATTCTTTTAAAGACATGAACAAATCATTTTTGAAAATTTTATTCTTGATAAACTTTAAATATTTTGGAGATTTCACAAATACATTGTGAGTTTATTTTTGATTAGCAAAACACTTTTAAAAGTTCCCTCAACCTTTAGTACTCCAACATCCTTGGAAGTTAGATTTATAAAAGTGGATTTTCTGTTGTTCATTTGGAACAAAAAAATTCTTCAAATATAGAGAAGATTTTAAGTTTAGTGAAAACGCGACATTATCAACAAAAGTTGACACTTGCAACGTGGCGAGTAGTCGGAGAGCGACTTGGGATTGCTCTTTTAGCTAAAAGGTGATTTTTTTTCTTGTGGAGGTCATGTATTATTGAGTCTAGTAGAGACTCAAGTTTGCAAGTCATTTATCCCTTTTGTAAATCCTTACCTATATGGTGGAAGGTATTGGCTTGGCCGAAGTTTTGTTTCCTCAAATATGTTTCCTCACATAAATCCTTGTCTCAAGTGCATTATTTACTATTTTGCATCTTAATTTATCTTATATTATTTATGAACACGTTTTTATAACATAAATCAACTTGTAAATCACGTTTTGTTCACTTAGATTCTACGATTAACTTTTGTTCGAATTGGATTAAAAGTAAACATTACCTTCATTTTGGTAATAAATTTTAATTTGAGTAGTTTCTTTCTACACACGTACTCTCTTATAATTGGATTGAACTTTATTAAATGGAAAAGAAAATAAGACAATTTCTGAATTGTTGAGGATTACAAGTTTGTTTTAACTGAACCATGCCCTCTCAAGCCTCATGAGAAGGCATTTGGAGAGGATGTGCGGTCTTATCAGAAGTGGCAAAAAGTTGATTAGATGACTCGTTGCTACATTTTGGACTCAAAGGCTAATGTGTTACAACACCAGTATTGTAAAATGTATGATGCGGTGTGTGATACCGATTAATTTGCAAGTTTTCAATTAAACCTTATTTAATTAGAGTCAATTTTTAAACCAAATTAATTCAGCCCCTAAACATGCAACTATGTGTGTGTGTGTGTGTCAAACCATAAATAAATAACGCATGGGACACAAATATTCAGGAAAAGTCCCCGAAGGGCAAAACATTTTATTTCATTATAATAAGTAAATCGCAACTTACACAGATTGCAATGAAATACAGTGACACACGAATACCCGCAGGCGTCGGTCGGTATCGTCAGCAATGAATCCACACGCAATGAAACCACATGGACCGCAATCCAATAAACAAAGGAAGAACCACAACACTCCTCAATGGCATGCAACCATAAAATTTCATAGAGACTCCCTCAATAATAACACGCAGCCCTCGGTTGCAGAGATTTCCCCACAAAGATAAACAAAAGCAAAGTAGTATTCTTGGGTTCCAAAAGGATTCACAAAAATATGGGAATAACGTGTGAATCAAAACATGAGTTTTTGAGACTCAAAAACATGAAGACTTGAGCTAATAGAACTCTCAAAAATGTCTCTCCAAGTCTTAAAAAATAACTCCCTCGAAGTTGGCTTTGATAGGAAAACCAAAAAAAGTTTTGAGTCGGTGGGACTTTTGTTTTGTGTGTACCCCAAACTAGTTCTGGTGTAACCCTAATCGGTTCCCCCCCGAACCGTTTCACCATGCAGTTTGCGATACCTCACTGGTTTGGGGTTAAAAAAAACTAAGCATTCTTTTATGGAATTTTCTCCATCTTCAAAAGGTCATAACTCCTTCATCGTAGCTCGAATTGAGGTGCCGTTTCTTCCCATATCTTCGTGGCGTCGAACTTTACAAATTTCCAGTTGACCAGACCTCTGGACTATGGCTATAAAATTACCAAAATACCCTTAAACTTTCCTCTCTTTCCTTTCTTTCATTATTTTGACTTCTCTTGCGTACCACTTGCATAAAACCCCTAAAATTATGGAACGTGAAGTCATTGAGGCAGATGTGGGAAACTTGATGGAGAGGTTGAATGCTTGATTCCTAAAATTCAGATAGAAGTCGTCATGTGATATTATGAAGTGACGTGCCAAATGTAGCGGCGTACGACATACACAAATGTAACATATCGGACTTGAGAAATATGTTCTTACAAATCTCCCTCTATGTCTATGCCGATACAAAATAAAAAATCCGAATTATTATCATTAATTTGACTTATACAAATCTACCCTTCCATGAACCCAAAACTGGAAAGATACAAATGAGTAAGTCTTCATTGTTTTTTCTTTAAATCTTCAAAATCTTAAATCTTTTCTCATCAGGGTGTGCAACATATGATCATCAATGTAGTACCTGCACACATGAGAAAAAGCAAAAGGAAAATACCACGTGACGTATCGAGTTTGAAATGAGATAAACATAGATAATTCAAACTCCCACATAATAGGATAATTTGTTCTCCCCCTTTTTATTATGTCCCCAAATAGACAGATAAGAAGAAAAAATCAAAACATGGAGAGTCACGATAAAATGCATAACAAACAAGGATCACACTACGTGCATGCAAAGGTATGTCTGAAAAATTTCACAAACTATTTTTGAGTTTTTAAAATTTTTCATACAAAAATAAGATACTAAAAATCACACCATGGTTTTAAACTAAAACAACCAAGTCATGGAAATAGAATGTATGGTTGTGAACACATTCGATAGGTAAATAAACTCAATCAATCATATGTGCACGATGCATACATGTACTCCTAATGAATGAACATCAAAAGTATCCTTAGGTGTAAAAAATTGTTGAATTTAGATGACATCGTCTTATGCAAATCAACAAATCAAAGTCAATGTGATTTCCACACCAATAACATCCAAAACTATGTAGCGCTTTTTCAAGACTACCAAGGGCATGCAAACCCATTTTAATTCCCCATCCAAACTCCCTCATATATATTTTCTTTTAGAGGTGTATAAACTAAATTCTCAAACTATGGAGAATTGGTCCAAAAACCTAAATGGCCCCTTTTTGGCATGAATGTCTTTTTATTACCTTTAAATTTTTTCGGGCTCTTTTAAAGCTCTTTGGATCCCGAATAATAAAATTTCTTAATTTTTAGGTCCAATTTAAATGACGGCTTAATCGCAAAGGATAAATAATAATCTTTCGTAGCCCTTCACCGTTTTCAAACAAAGTACACAAACTCACAAACGACTCTTACATGCATAACTTTCTTATCAAGTTTTATCGCTCTTGGTTCGTTTTAAGGACAAGATCGAAGTGAAAACACCCAACCAACATGTGATAAGACAAGATCAATAATCAAACAAATCCGTGCACGTGTGCAATAAAGGAAATCATGAGTCAAACATGTAGGAAGTAACACTTAATTACATCTTAATGACTCCAAACATTATAAAGCACATGGATGAATTGACCTATTGTCTCAAAACACTATCAAATAGTCACATTGAAAAAAATGTAATGATGTTGTGACCTGGTCATCCTAAGTGTTCATTCATAAACGGTGTAAACAAAATACAAAACTCTTTTTGGATTTTTTTTTTTTAAAATTTTATGAAAATAATTTTTTTTTGTATTTTTTTAAAATTTTCAAAAACAAAAATCTATACAAAAAGTACATGTCACAATGCTAGCAAAAATATATCAAAAATCATAACTAGGGTATGACAAACACGCAAACACAATCATCTATATGATATGGCAAGAGAAGAATCATGTGCAAGAAAATGTGAATCAAATTATCTAAAATCTAGTGTCTCTAAAAGTGATCTCCTAACCCAAACAAGTGTGAAACGACGTGGGGGGCTTTGGGAACCATGAAAACACTAGACATAAACATCCTAGGACTTTTTCTAATATCAAAACAAAAACGCCTAAGGTGACCTTTCCTACCACAATGTGAACATGTGTAAATGGGAGGAATGTTACTTAAAGTGTGATCTTTTCTAACGTCTTTGGGATTAATTAACCCTCTAAAATAAATAATGGTTTTGGCTTTAGAACTAGAAGCATGAGAACAACATGAGCCATTACCATCACTATCAAACCTACTCGAGTCTGTCAAATCATTTTTTAACTTCAAAATTTTTTACTCAAGCAAAGAATTAGACTATTCCAAAGACAGGGATTTCTTTTTCAAAATTTCAATTAAACTTGGAAGGTTATTTGTCTCCCCCTCAATTAAAACAAACTTTTCCCTAAGAGTCTCTTCATGTGCCACAAACTCATTAACTAAAATATTTTTATCTTATTTGGCACAAACACAAACCATCGAATTTTTAAGGTCCTCTAAATCATATTCCAAAAATAGGACCCTATCATCACTCTCCTTCTTAGACAATTTTAAAGCAACAAATTAATGGTACAAGGAAACAAGTTTCTCACGATAAAAATCTCTTTGATTTTGAAGCATTTATAAAAGATCCATTGCAGATTTAAAACGAGAATTTTCTTTTTCCAAAAAATAAATTCTTTTAGCAAACGTCAAATTCAAACTATTTATATCATCAAAACTCTGACTCGTGTCATCAAAGGGGGGCATCCGATTAGATAAGTGCTCAATCGGAAAAATTGCGATTTTTAACAAAATTAATTTAAAAAAAAATCAATATCACAAAAATTTTGCGAAAAATAGGAATACGCGATAAATTAACGCAACCTGCTATGATACCAATTTGACGACGTGAGAAGTCAAATTGTATAAGAAAAAAAATAAATTCTTGAAAAATCAGGATCACGTGATAAATTAGCTTAAGTCCCTCTGATACCAATTTGTAAAACGTATGATGCAGTGTGTGATACCGATTAATTCGCAAGTTTTCATTTAAACCTTATTTAATTAGAGCCAATTTTTAAACCAAATTAATTCAGCCCCTAAACATGCAACTGTGTGTGTGTGTGTGTGTGTGTGTGTGTGTCAACCCATAAATAAATAACGGATGCGACACAAATATTCAGGAAAAATCCCCGAAGGGAAAAACCTTTTATTTCATTATAATAAGTAAATCGCAACTTACATGGATTACAATGAAATACAGTGACACACAAATACCCGCAGGCGTCGTCCGATGTCGTCAGCAATGAATCCACATGCAGCGAACCCACATGGATCGCAATCCAATCAACAAAGGAAGAATCATAGTACTCCTTAATGGCACGCAACCATAAAACTTCATAGAGACTCCCTCAGCAATAACACGTAACCCTCGGTTGCAGAGATCTCCCCACAAAGATGAACAAAATCAAAGTAGTGTCACTACACCAAAAACACCAATTTGGCACACCTTGATATTAAAAATATGCACAGTTTAAAACTGTGCCAAATTTTAGCACTGTTTAATAATAATCTGGCACACTTTTAAGCCGTGCCAAATTTTGGCACTGTTTAAAAGTGTGCCAAAATTGAGAACACTTCACTAAAATATAAATATCCAAAAAAAAATTAATCCCCTTAATGATTTTTGTTCTCCCGCTCTCTCTCCTCTCTCCCGCTCGCCTCCCGCTCTCTTTGTCTCCCCCTCTCTCTCCCGCACGCAAATCACTAATCCCCTCAGTGATTACGACCAGTACCAGGAGAAAAAGAGCGGTGATGATTGCGTGGTTGCTCCGATAGCACCGGTGGTGGTAGAGCCTAGGGTTTTGGAAGAACCAGTTCATGTAAGTGACACTCTCATTCTGGTAGCTGTTTCAGTGGTCAGGTAAGTGATTCTTTACTTAACTCGAAAGATTTAAATTATTTGGACCTAAGCATTAATGATTTTTAAGGAATTAAAATCCCAAAATTCATTGGTTCGCTCTCTAAATTGAGGTACCTCGATATTTCTTCTGCGTCTTTTAGTGGAATGGTTCCACCGCATCTTGGAAACCTATCCAATTTTCATTTTCTTGATCTCAATTCAGCGGATGCAAAATCTGTGTTATGGTTTTCAAATATAAATTGGCTTTCTCGTCTTTCTTCTCTGAGATACCTTAATCTTGGAGGTTTGGACCTTGGGAATGTAACTGATTGGTTTAGTTATATTAACATGCTTCCTTTTATATCTGAGTTGCATTTAAGCGCCTTTCTACTACCCGACCTCCCTCACTCTCTACCTGATTTAAATTTTACTTCCCTTTCAGTCCTTTATCTATCTTTCAATACCTTGAGTTCTTTATTCCATAAATGGTTGTTCAACATTAATACCCTTGTTGTCATTAATCTAAACGATAATTCGTACGAAGATTTAATCAATAATGCCACATGGGGAAATTATTGCAACTTGCATCATTTATATTTATCTGATAATTTTCTTTTCGGTGATGCGGGTGAACTTTTCGAGGAATTGTCTTTATGCAGTAACGGTGGCCTAAAGGGGTTACAATTGTCATCTAATAAGTTAGGTGGGCAGTTACCAAATTCATTGGACAGCTTCAAATATTTAAGATCCATTTTATGGGGGTATTATGGAAGCTTATGGTCAGTCCTTGGTATGTATTCTAGCATTCATTATCTTTTGGGCCTGAACTCTAAATGATTATGCGTTTGCGATTGGTACCTTGCCATTCAGATTCAGTATTTTGTCTACTGATTTTATCAGTTTGATGAGATGGGTCCTTTTATCCAGTTGCTGCATATATGTTGCTTATATGTTGATGTGCAGATATGCAGCATATATTCATACAACTGCTTCATATATGCTACTGTATGCATATATGCATACAACATTTCATACATGGGGATAACTCTGGTTATATTAGAAACATAAGGTAATTATTAATGTTATTTCTTTGTTTATCTGTTTATACAGGAACATATAATGTCATGAAACATAAGGTAATTATTAACAGTTGTTTCTCTGTTTATACAGAACACTTCTAACCTAAACTTAAACAACAAAGGGCCTTACTAATGGAACATAGTACACTTTCATATGATAATATTTATGTTTTTGTTTTTAATTGTTATCTATAATGCTTAATTTTTTTTTCAGGAAGGTAATTACTAATGGAATGCGGCACGACACATTTGAATCATGAAGGCCACATTAGGTGAAAGTTTATGACAATAATAAACTTTCATATTCTAATATTTTTATCTCTGTTTATATCTATGTTTTTTTGATATTTTTATGCTTCGTGTAGATGAAATACACCTTCGGGTTCAGCTCACTACCACACAGTGGTTCCGCTCACTGCGACGCAGCGCTTCAGCTCACAACTACGCATCACTTCGGCTTACTTCCATGCACCCCCTCATCTCATCCCTTATGAGTGTGAAGATTAGAGATGCGGTCTAAGGTATCTATTGCTTTTTAGATTTACGCTATCTTTTTTTTCATATTGGAGAATTTTATTTTAGTTTTTTTAAAGGTTTGCTTTACAAGTTAATTGAATTTTAGTTTATACCATTAACTAATCTTCTTCGTGTTAGTGTATTGGCATGTTTTTTTGGGGAATTTGTGTGTGTATATAGAAATGTAACCAAAACTTTACAAGTACATGGGGGATACCTTGGTAATTTATTTTTCATGAAATTAGTCTAAAGTCTATTATATACTTTTATTGGAAACAGGATTTGGTAGTGATTGGTTCGTTAAGAGTATTTATGTATGTTTATGGGATTGGTTTATTAAGAGTATCTTTGTATGTTTATTGCAAAGTGTTAGCTAATATAAGTTTGTGAATTTATATATGCAATACCAAATTAAGGAAATTTACAAAATTGGACATCCCCAAATGAATCTAGACCGAATACAGTGGCAACAAGTCAACTGTCCACTACTATGGGTGTTTTTGGTACCATATTGGCCAAATGCCTACTGTATATCCTCTACAACATCATCTACTAATATAAATGTTCTTTCCATAATGTTGATATATGTTTTCCTTATGTAGATTGTTTCGGAGATACGCAAGATTATGGAATTTGTAGGCTTTGTTGCAATCGATAAACCGGTTCCCCAGGTTTGTAAATTTGTTTATGTTCATGTTCGATCGAGTCATCTTGTGGTTATAGTTGTCTAATTAAAGTATCTAGAAAGAATAGGGTTAAAAATAAGCCGTTAAAGGGTGAAAACCCAAACTAGCCCGAAAACGGCCCCGTAAGAGGCACGAACACCTTGCATGGGAACAATGTAACTTGTACGAACTGATCGAGTAGTCGAGTGTCTCTCAGTTTGAGAATATGAAGATAATTTCAAAATATCTAGATTAAGCTTAAAAACAAGCCGTTGAAGGGTGAAAACCCAAAGCAACCCCAAAACGATCCCGTAAGAGGCACGAACACCTCGCACGAGAACAATGTAACTTGTACGAACTAACCGAGTAGTCGCGGGTCTCTCAGTTTGAGAATATGACGATAATTTCAAAATATGTAGATTAGGCTTAAAAATAAGTCATTTAAGGGTGAAAACCCAAACCAGCCCCCAAACGGCCCCGTAAGAGGTACGAACACCTCGCAGGGGACCAATCTAAGTTTTACTAACTGACAACGTAGTCACGAGCCTCTCGGTTTGAGAATATGACTATAATTTGAAAATATATCGATTAAGATTAAAATAAGCCCTTAAAGGGTGAAAACACAAACAAGCCCCCAAACGGCCCCGTAAGAGGCACGAACACCTCGCACGGGACCAATGTAACTTGTACGAACTGACCGCGTAGTCATGGGTCTCCCGGTTTGAAAATATGATGATAATTTTGAAATATATCGATTAAGCTTGTTTTTAAGATTAATCGATATATTTTGAAATTATCGTCATATTATCAAACCGAGAGGCCCGTGACTACGCTGTTAGTTCGTACAACTTTTATTCGTCCCGTGCGAGGTGTTCGTCCCTCTAACGGGGCCATTTGGGGGCTGGTTTGGGTTTTCACCCTTAAACGGCTTGTTTTTAAGCCTAATCTACGCATTTTGAAATTATTGTCATATTCTCAAACTGGGAGACCTGTGACTACGTGGTAAGTTCGTACAAGTTACATTGCAACCGTGCGAGGTGTTCGTGCCTCTTAGAGGCCCGTTTGGGGGCTAGTTTGGGTTTTCACTCTCAAACGGGATGTTTTCAAGCAAATCTAAACCAGCCCCCAAATGGGCCCGTAAGAGGCCCGAACACCTCGTACGGGACCAATGTAACTTGTACGAACTGACCGCATAGTCACGGGTCTCCCAATTTGAGAATATGACGATGATTTCAAAATACGTAAATTCAAACCATTTAAGGGTGAAAACTCAAACCATCCCCCAACGGCCCCGTAAGAGGCACGAACACCTCGCACGGGACTAATGTAATTTGTACGAACTGATAGCGTAGTCACGGGCCCCTCGGTTTGAGAATATGACAATAATTTTAAAATATATCGATTAAGCTTAAAAACAAGCCCTTAAAGGGTTGAACCCAAACCAACCCCCAAACGGCCCCGTAAGAGGCACGAACACCTCAGACGGGACCAATGTAACTTGTACAAATTGGCCTCGTAGTCGTGGGTCTCCCGGTTTGAGCATATGACAATAATTTCAAATTACGTAGATTAGGCTTGAAAATAACCCATTTGAGGGTGAAAACCCAAACCATCCCCTAAACGGCCCCGTAAGAGGCACGGACACCTCGCATGGGACAAATCTAAGTTGTACGAACTGATAGTGTAGTCACGGGCCTCTCGGTTTGAGAATATGACAACAATTTGAAAATATATCGATTAAGCTTAAAAACAAGCCCTTAAAGGGTGAAAACCCAATCAAGCCCCCAAACGACCCCGTAAGAGCTACGAACACCTCGCACGGGACTAATGTAATTTGTACAAACTGAACGCGTAGTCATGGATCTCCCTGTTTGAGAATATGATGATAATTTCAAAATACATAGATTAGGCTTAAAAACAAGCCATTTGAGGGTGAAAGCCCAAATCAACCCCCAACTAGCCCCATAAGAGGCACGGACACCTTGCATGGGACCAATGTAACTTGTACGAACTGACCGCGTACTCACAGGTCTCCCGGTTTGAGAATATAATGATAATTTCAAAATATGTAGATTAGGCTTGAAAACAACCCGTTTCAGGGTGAAAACTCAAACCAGCCACCTAACGGCCCCCTAAGAGGCACGAACACCTTACATGGGACCAATGTAAGTTATACGAACTGACAACGTAGTCACGGGCCTCTTAGTTTGAGAATATGACGATAATTTGAATATATATTGATTAAGCTTTAAAACAAGCCCTTAAAGGGTGAAAACTTAAACCAGTCCCCAAACGGCCCCATAAGAGGCATGGACACCTCGCACGGGACCAATGTAACTTATATGAATTGACCGCGTAGTCACGGGTCTCCCGATTTGAGAATATGATGATAATTTCAAAATACATAGATTAGGTTCGAAAACAACCCGTTTGTGGGTGAAAACCCAAACTAACCCCCAAACGGCCCCCTAAGAGGCACGAACACCTCGCACGAGACCAATGTAAGTTGTACGAACTGACAACGTAGTCACGGGCCTCTCGGCTTGAGAATATGACGATAATTTGAAAATATATCTATTAAGCTTAAAAAGTAGCCCTTAAATGGTGAAAACCCAAACAAGCCCTCAAACGGCCCCGTAAGAGGCACGAACACCTCGCTCGGGACCAATGTAACTTGTACAAACTAACCGCGTAGTCACGGGTCTCTAGGTTTGATAATATGATGATAATTTAAAAATACGTAGATTAGGCTTAAAAACAAGCCGTTTGAGGGTGAAAACTCAAACCAGCCCCCAACTAGCCCCGTAAGAGTCACGAACACCTCGCACGGGACTAATGTAAGTTGTATGAACTGACAGCATAGTCCCGGGCCTCTCGGTTTGAGAATATGACGAGAATTTGAAAATATATCGATTAAGCTTTAAAACAAGCCTTTAAAGAGTGAAAACCCAAAGTAGTCCCCAAACGGCCCCGTTAGAGGCACGAACACCTCGCATGGGACCAATGTAACTTGTATGAACTGACAACATAGTCACGGGCCTCTCGATTTGAGAATATGATGATAATTTGAAAATATATCGATTAAGCTTAAAAATAAGCCCTTAAAGGGTAAAAACCCAAACTATCCCCCAAACGGCCCCGTAAGGGGCACGAACACCTCGCACGGGACAATGTAACTTGTACGAACTGACCGCATAGTCATGGGTCTCCCAATTTGAGAATATGATGATAATTTCAAAATACTTAAATTATGCTTGAAAATAACCCGTTTGAGGGTGAAAACCCAAACCACCCCCAAACAGCCTCGTAAGAGGCACGAACACCTCACACGGGACCAATGGAACTTGTAAGAACTAACTGCGTAGTCATGGGTCTCTTGATTTGAGAATATGACGATAATTTGAAAATTCATAGATTAGGCTTAAAAACAAGCCGTGTAAGGGTAAAATCCCAAACTAGCCCCCAAACGGCCCCATAAGAGGCACGAACACCTCACACGAGACCAATGAAAGTTATACAAAATAACCGCGTAGTCACAGGTCTCCCGGTTTGAGAATATGACGATAATTTCAAAGTACATAGATTAGGCTTAAAACAAGCCGTTTGAGGGTGAAAACCCAAAGTAGCCCCCAACTGACCCCATAAGAGGCACGAACACCTCGCACAGGACCAATGTAACTTGTACGAACTGACCTCGTAGTCACGGGTCTCCCAGTTTGAGTATATGACAATAATTTGAAAATATATCGATTAAGCTTAAAAACAAGCGCTTAAAGGGTGAAAACCCAAACCAGCCCCCAAACGGCCCCGTACGAGGCAAGAACACCTCGCACGGGACCAATGTAACTTGTACAAACTGATCGCGTAGTCACGGGTCTTGCAGTTTGAGAATATGACAATAATTTTAAAATATATCGATTAAGCTTAAAAACAAGCCCTTAAAGGGTGAAAACCCAAACCAGCCCCCAAACGGCCCCGTAAGAGGCATGAACACCTCACACGGGACCAATGTAACTTGTACGAACTGACCGCGTAGTCATGGGTGTCCCGGTTTGAAAATATGACCATATTCATGAATAAATCCCTCAAAATTATGGGTTATTACAATATGCTTAAACCCTCCCCCTTAATTTAACAATCTCTATCTAAGTTGGGAAGTCTCCCCCTAAAGTAATAATATCCCATTGACACTATAAACATTGAGATACCATTTATTCCCCTTTTTGTTCAGGAATAGACAAAGATAAAGATGAATATTAAAACCATGTATCCCCAATATAACCAAAACTCCCCCTAAATGAAACAAGGATAGGAATAATGGAAAAACAAGTATATCATGCAGTGGTATAAAGTGTAACAAGAAACGACAAACACAACACAAGAACACAAGCTTAACTAATCCAAACCACTTGAAACTAAAATAGAACATATGACATACATGGATTAAATGCAAAAGTAAAGACTCATAATAAAATGATTGAATCACACTATATAGTTGACTCACTTGAGTCTGCACTATATACGAGCCTCATGTAGTTTGGAAATGGTGACAAAATTAAGGTCCGTCCTTCAAGTACATCAAGAACTCTCCTGAAGCTTCATCAACATCAATAACAATCAATATTCAAAGGTAGAAAAAACAACACACTCACACTTATAGGATTTCATTTCATTACATAATTGGTTAATGTCTATTAATTGAATTTAAAATGAATTTTCTATAATTGGTAGATATTTTAAATTAGTTTTCTACAATTTTTGGGAATTTAAAAAAATTAAAAACGTTTTTTGAAAGAATTAAAACTGGGTTTAATTTTTTTTGGGGCTGAATTTAGATTCATATAAATTCCTAAAATATAGCTTGGGTAGAATTCAAAATTGGTAAAGAATATTGTAGTAGAAAATGAGATTTTTAAATTTTCAAAACACGTGTTTTTGGTTTGATGAGAGGCTGACACGTGGGTGGTTGTGGTTGGTTATAATTGTGTTTTTTGTCTCTCACATTCAAGAATATTATTTTCAACCATTAGATCAAACTTATCTAAGGCCTAAATGTATTCGTTTATAATCCAAGTGCATCCCTTTTAGCCAATCAGAGAATAGTATTGGGCGGTCACTTAACAACCCTTAGATTAAGTATACGAATGGTCAAATTCATCTAAGTCGTTTATTTTACTTCGATCTTCCAAATATTTCCAACCCAACATAAAAGAGACCTTCGTCTCAACCATTTGAAGATTTTAGGAGTCTGAGATTTTGAGAGAAAAAAAAAGAGAAGAGAAAAAAGAAAGAAAACACAGAGGGAAAATATAGAGAGAATGTATAAAAACTCTTAAGAAAGTTTTCTAGAAAATTAGTTTTGAGAGTTAAGTTTTTTGGTTTCTGATTTCCTCTTAAATCTAAATCTCTCTTTCAACAACCTCACAAGATTTAGATCTCGTTTCTGTTTAAAAACTTGTAGATTTAAATTAGTGATATATTTTCACTTAAATTTATAGCTTATTTTTATTTATGTTTGAGAAATCATCTTCTTATGTTGGATACTTTTTTTAATAACACTTGTAATATATTTTGTATCCAACATCTCTCATTTTTTACCAAACTGTAATGATGAATTACATATTTCAGATCTATTAGCTTTTCATTTCGATTTTTTTTTTGTGTATAAATAAGTTTTAAGGATATAGGTTTTAAAGATCCTAAAGATATTCAAATCTTGAAATAATTTTTGTGTAAAAAGATTAAGTCTAATTCTAGAAGTGTGAAAAAGGGATTTCATACTTAGATTTATGTAATTTTTAGGAATTATTTGTACTTAAGTGTGTGTGAGTGCATGCATTACATTTTAAGCACAACACTCACTACATTGTAACACACATTCACAAAAGTGTGTTGTTGGTTGAGAAATTATGATTTTTGAGTCGACACTGTAAAAGAGGAGAATTGGAGCAAAGCTAGTACAGAAAAAGTACAATGGGAGAAGTCAAATTTAGTACCGCAAAGGGTGGATTCTCAGTAGGTATATTTATGAACTTAGATATATGAATGTGTTTGTAACCTTAATTTTTATAGTGGATTTTTGGGTCTAATAATCAATTTACTTGATTATTAGGTTTTGTGTATACCTACTGAATTATATTGATACTTAGGTGGAGAGAATACCTAATGTATATTTGCCTATATTAGGGTCGAGGTAGGATTCCAAACTAATATATGGAAATAATGATTTGGGATCGTGATGAAAGAGTTCCGAACCAATCTATATATAAAATTTCATTAGTGGGGTTGAGGTGAGTTTTTCGAAACACTATTGTATACACCCCATTCTAGCACCCCAACCCCTCCTCAGGTCCCTAACACCTTCCTTCATCACTACAAACCTAAGTCATACCCCGGATACTGACCTAGAGGCCATCAGGCACTCCCAGGCTCCGTTTGACCAAAAGTCAAACTCTTCAGCTCGACCGAGACTGAATGCATCTTCAAAGGGCACTAAAATCACTTTCCAATGGTCCACCCCGTGCGCAATTCTGACTTACGATGCGGATGAATGACCCATTTCCCTCGAAACTTGATCAGGAGGTCACCGGATGCTCCCGGGCTCCATCTGACCAAAGTCAAAATCTTTAGTTCCACCCGAGACTAAATGAATCTTCAAAGGGAAATGAAAACCCTTTCCAATGGTCCGCCCCATACGCGATTCTGACTTACCATGTAGACGAACAATCCGTTTTATTTCGAAAGGTCACCGAACGTTCCCAGGCCCCAATTGACCAAAGTAAACTCCCCGAAGTGAGTCAAGCTCTTTGGAATGTCGAAATATATCTCATAAAATTTCTAACCGTCCACCCCGTGCGCGATTCTAACTTACCATGCGGACGAATGATCCATTTGCGCCAGATAATCCCCGGTCTAAAGGACCGATGAGCCCTTCCAAGCCATATTTGACCCAAAGTCAACTCTTGGACCCGGGAGCAGTCCAAAGGACTTTTGAAGATCTCTAAAATACATTTCCAATGGTTTGTCCTATGCACGATTTTGATCAACGGTTTGCGTTTTACAACCATTTTTTTGAAAGAACCTGAAAGAGACTGCCAAACGGCAGGTTCCAAATCATGCCTATTGGTAGTGTGCCTAAAAACACATGTCGATTGGCAGGACCAATCCTATGACGATCGAAAATTCCTTGGGCCTATAAAAAGGAGGTCTTGAGCTCATTGCAAGGGAACCGAAGATCTAAAATCTATCACCCTCAGCCAACTTAGAAAACCTCTCTCGAAGTCAGCGTGATTTCTACATCCAATCCCTTTCCAACCCTCACTTTTCACCATCTTTTTCACCAAACATGGTGAATTAACTACCTATCATCATCATCCAAGTGCAAGGGCTACTCTCCAACATTCAACATCAAGCTCAAGATCTTCAAGAAGGCCCAACTTTCTCAATTCTCTCATCAAATTCTCCTAAATTCGCATTAACTTATTTTATTACTTAGCACTTTTATTCTCTCCATCTCACACGTCCTAATATAATTTTTATTTATTATTCTTACACATCTCTTATTTTCATAAAAATAAAACATAAAAAAAAGACAAGAAAAGAGGGTTTGCTCATAAATTCCAAATGGGAATTCTCACACCTTTTTCATAACTAAAACACATTTTTACACACACCCACACATAAGAGAAGTCCCTGATTGGATTTATGGAATAAGCCCCACCCCTCATTTTGTATACGAACTACGTGGACTTTGATGCCTCTATAGGCTACGTAGGCGTCTCGGGGTAAAACCCGAGACTCGAGTCCTATTTCTTTTTTTTTCCATTTTTTTTCTAATCCTTTAACTTAATTCTCTTAGATTATATGTATTTGCATATACATATATTTGCTCTTAGTGGCGTATTATTCCATATGAATTATCGTTCCATTATAATGATCAACGCTAGGATAATCACGTAAATCTTATCTTTTAATATTACTTTTAGGAACATTCCTATGGATGAATCGCTTTATCTCTTCCATAATACAAGTCAATGATTCCTATCTCCACTACATATACACATGCACAC
Organism: Sambucus nigra; assembly: GCA_949130495.1. Lineage (NCBI taxonomy): Eukaryota > Viridiplantae > Streptophyta > Magnoliopsida > Dipsacales > Adoxaceae > Sambucus > Sambucus nigra. Next base: position 140,799,628 of record OX422222.1, on the reverse strand, counting down.
ATATCACGGGGAAGTAGAGGAAAATAACAACGATCCATGAGAGACCGAAAGGGCAGAACGGGTGCCTAGCACCTTCCCATTCCGTAACATAGCCTCCGAACATTTTTCGAATCAATTTTGGTTTTGTATGTATCAGTATGTCTTTGGATATTGTCCTTCGGGATGGCTCCACCTTATTTTATCTATTTTGAGTAAAATAGATTGGAGACTCCATCTCTCTACATTTTTCACCTCACAAATCGCCGATGACGACCGAAGTGCTCACAAGAGGGATGCGCGGGACCAAGATCCTCCCACCGTGTGAGATGAACCCTCCCCACTCTCTCTTCACGAGGATCGGGGGATGGCCACAGTGGTGACTCTGTTGGGGACGTTTTTATATGAGGGCTGGACTCTATTTACATGGGTGTTTTATTTTCTTATATACTCCCCTACTTTGCATGTTCCCATTTTTCATGTGTACCTCATGATTATGCTTCTATTCTCACACTTATAGAAGATTCTCCATGTACACTTCTCACCACTTGCACCTAGGATCACATATATTCACATATTGCACGTATCACTCATCTATACTTAGTATACCATTGGTACTTGTACTTTGCTCTCTATTTGGCATGATCAAGAAATACACTCTCATCATAATATACTAATAAGAGAATCATGCATGATTCCCATGACATCACCAAAGAGCATTGTTATTTACCAAATTTTGTCTAGTAACTGGAGGGTCACTTCGTGATGGGCACTGGTCCGGCAGGGTGCAGTTAGCCTAAGAGATATGACTCTCACCTTCCATTGACCAAGTACCTTCGATGTATATCGAATGGTTCCCCCACATCGAACCGCTTGATCGAAGTCATGAATAGAGGTATATCACAGAGAACTCGTTCACGTACACCGAGCCTATCGAATTCTCTCTCACATGTACCATCCCCATGAGGTATATCGCGAGGCAATTCATTTTTACTCAGGTATATCAAATGGCTTGTCCACACATGCCAATTGCCCTCAAAAGCAAGAAGTATATCGTGGAAGTCACGCCAAAGGGGGGAACCCTTTCCAATTCACCCAACAAACTGCATACCCCCATATAGGTGTCAAGCCTAGGACACACATGTTAGATTGCCGATTTCGATCCGAAACTCTTTCAAAATTCCGGTTCGGCCTGCCGCCCAAATTTTTGCACATTTTTAAATTGGGACCCTGACCTTGAGCCTGGTCAGAAGTCCAACCATAGCTTTGCATATGTTACAAACCCAACTTTTCCAGGCTCAGATCCCATTCGACATTTCATTTTACATTTAGGAGACTTTAATACAAGTGAGAATATAATAATTATAATAATCATGCTGAGATCGATCTCTCAAAAACATTTGTCCTTTTTTTATCAAAAATCCAAAAACATTCCTCCTTTCTTTCTCACAAATCCAAAAACATTTCTCCTCTCGTTATTAAAAATCCCAAAGTATTTTGTTCTTCAATCTAAAAAAAATGTCAAAAATAATTTCATTATTCTTTTTTCAAAAATAAATCCCATTTTACGCATTCTCAGGTCAATTGCACGCCCTTGGCTTGGCTCCTTATTGGCTTCGGTCTTCAATCAAATAACCCCGAAATTCCTTTTGTTCCCCTGCTACTTATTTTGAATCCGAGATCCATCCGCTTTCTATGGAGAATACAGATCAAATACCAGTTGTGCATCCAGATTTGGTGGCAGTCTTAGCTCAACTCGTGTTCAAGATTGACAACCTCCAGACTGAGGTCCGAGAGATGCAACGAAACCAGGTTCCTATTTCTCAAGAGCCCAAGGCCCTATTACCTCGCGCTATGGGTCCACCTGAGCCTATCTGGGTTCCCGAAGAGTACCAGCACACTCCACATGCCCCTTCTGCTAATGGGACACCACCTGCCCAGCTTCCAATGCCAAACCTTGCCCAGCCTGGGGCTAACTTGCCTATTATCATGGATCCAAAAGAAGACGAATTGAACAAGGTCAAAGAAGATCTCAAGACGTTAACTAAGAAGTTTGACCAAGTCAGAATCTCTGGGAATTACATGGACTACACCCACATGTCTCCTTATCCTAAGGCGAGGTTACCCGAGAAGTTTAAGATGCCAAATATCGAGAAATTTGGAGGAAGTGGACCCCCCGAGTGTTCATCTTCGTAGTTATCACCATTTTATGACTCTCCTAGGGGCTTCTGAAGAAGTGATGGCCCAATTATTTCAGCAAACTTTGAAGGATAGCGCCTTCCTATTATTTTTGTCTCTCGAGGAGTCCAGAATCTATAGCTGTGAGGATGTAGCCCGAGAATTCATGTCACAGTACAAGTACAATGAAGAGCTTGAGGTCACCCGTCGAGATTTAGAACTGCTCAAACAGAACTCTGGGGAATCAGTCAGTAACTTCATAGCCCGATGGAGGTAAGAAGCAGCAACCATAACCAATCGGCCATCCGAGGAAGAACAAGTCAACATAGTGAAGAAGAACTTCTTACCCCATGTCCGAGCAACAATGGGAGGACAATACTACCCTAACTTCCGAGTGAAAAAAAACCTTAATACTAAAAGCCTTTTTTTTACTAGATTACTAACAAATATTTATAAGTTCAGTAGACTCCGAACAAACTTATTGGGCAAAACTCTTTTCGAAAAACACAAGGTGTGTTATAAATTTTTTTCTCAAGGTATGGATTGAATTCGATAGTTGATTACCTTAAGCTTAGTTTTTAATAAACATCTACTATCTTTACCATGCAATCCCAATCACAATAAAAATTAAGAACATTCATAGAAATAGACACATGAATTTTTAACATGGTAAAACCCTTAAACAAGGGAAACATCCACGGCCCCCTCTATGGAGAAAAACAAAAAATCCACTAGAATAAAATTAGGTTACAACACTTAAGAAAACCACAAAGATCCTAACCTAAGTTCAGAATGTACCTACACGAGATTCTCCACTCCAAAGGTATTCTGACTTGGAACTTGATCCTTTCTTGGTGCTACTTCATCTTTTCCTTGATTTCCTTCTCTTTGGATTAAGATTCCAGTAACTCTTTCATATATAAGATCCTCAAACAAAACCACAGTGTCTAAGTGTTCGTGTGAGATAGTGTTTGTAATGTGTTACTACATGCAAACATGCAACTCACCCTCTCAAGATTTATACAAACTTTCCTAACAAATTACAACAGTTCTAATATGAAAGTTATTTCTGAATCTGGATTTCTCAAGAAAAGACTTCTTGATCTTTAATATAGCCATAGATCTCAAGGATACCTTGCTCGGAAGATGGTTCAAGGTCTTATACAATTTCTTGATTTTGAAATCATAAACTTCTAATTGCAGATCCAACTAGACTAAAAGTCTACTTTAATAAATTAGATTCAGACTTAATATGCAAGGATTGGTTCAACAAGTTTTGATATATAAAACTTATTTTCAGATCTGTACTCCTAAAAACTTTAGTACGAGTTCTTTTGTTATTCTTTTATTTTTGAACACTAGTATTTCATAAGATATGAAATAAAACTCAGAAACACACAACTCACTAGATATGAAATCTTATTTTTGAAAACAAAAGTCTTTCATTTCAAAAACTTGTTGAAACAAAATAGATCTAAGAAAATTGATCTGAAAAGAGAACCAAAAAAGTATAAACGTGAGATTTTCTCTTTTAGAAAGACTCAGTTTCAATAATGAAACTTAAATATTCCTTAGAGATGAGTTCTAAGAGAATCAACGTATTTGAAGAGGTCTTCAAATGAAGAACACAAAACCATCAACATAGAAACCCTATAAAGTTCTAACTCTCAAAAGGTGGGTTTTCTAATGTATGGGACTTTTAGGTTTTGGTGTTTGGTTAGGGATAAATCTCACAAAGGTTTAGATCTTACGAAGAAACTAGGGTTTCCTCTCTCTCTCTCTCTCTCTCTCTCTCTCTCTCTCTCTCTCTCTCTCTCTCTCTCTTCTCTCTACTCTCTCTTTTATCGCAAGTTTAACGAAATGGCAAAAGTCTTAAAATGCTGAGGCTTGGTCTCCTTTTATACCGAGCAAAGAAGAATCGAGAACCTCATCATCAATCCAACGGCTGAGATCAAGTCTACATGGATTGACTTTGATCCAACGATTTAACTCAGGCGGTGGGTTATAAGGTCACTGAATGGGTAAGCCAGGGATCACAAGGATTGAAAACGATCGCATGTAGTACGTTGATTAAAACTATCCAAGGGCTGAGATTGAATATGCAAAATGTGAGTATAAGAAAACACAAATCCATCCGCTTCGAAACCAACACGTGTACGCACAGGATAAAGCTGAGACGCGTGTATAAAACTAATTACAAAGCTCACCTCAAAGTCTCTAGCGATTTCGAATTCTACCCAGGAAAACAATCTGAAATCCAATTTATACCCACAAAACTTTTAAAACTAGTATTTAATTAATTAAAAAATCATTTAAAAACTGTTTAAAATTATATAGAATGATTTGTTTGGAAATAAATTGGTTTTGAAAAGATTTCAAGTGATGATAAACCATTCAGGCACATAGGTAATATGTAGGATGCAGTGCAAGTGTCCTATTTGTGGTTTGAGGGTTAGAATTAACTTCCCTTTGAAGATTCTCTTGGACTGAATTTCTTCATGTAGCATGTGCCTTTGAGGAGATGGAGATCTCAAAATATACTAACCTATTTTGTCTATATATCCAAACTAGTTGGAACTCCTATATGCGCAGACTCAAGTGAGTCAATATATAGTGTGTTCTCAATCTCCCCCTTTGGATATTAGAGACAAAATTTCCTTGAGTATTCTGTACTCTTGGGTCAAAAATAAAAAGAAATCCTACGTGTCCTATTCGAAAATTCCAACTACCATTTCCCATCCTAGAACAGAAAATAAGGTAAAAAAATACATTACTGAACTATAAACAAGATGTACAAAGGGATGAACTAACTGAAATGCCTGTAAAAAGATAAACACTAAATTTGGCATATTAGTTGAGTTGCAATAGGAATAAATAGTACAAAATTCTAAGCAATACTCAATATATTCTCCCCCAATTTTTCTCAAATATACAAGGGGTATATAAATAAAAAAAATATAGAGATTATTTGAGAGTAATCATGCCTATAGCAGTACGCGAAAACTCAAAACGAATGTTATCTAATGGTTTTGTAAAGAGACCTGAAAGCTGTTTTTGAGTGTTAAGACATTTAATAATGAGGTTTTTGGATTCAACAAGGTCACGGATAAAGTGATGTATAATCTTAAAGTTCTTAGTTCGTGAGTGCAAGACAGGATTTTTGTAAATGTTAACAGCACTTTGATTATCACAAAATATGGTTAATTATTTTTCTGTTACACCATAATCACTAAGCATTTGTCTAATCCAGAGTAGTTGACCACAAAAACTACCAGCTACTATATATTCTGATTCATCACTAGATAATGAAATGAAATTCTGTTTCTTACACGACCACCCAACAAGATTATGGCCTATATATTAGCAAGCACTAGAAGTGCTCTTACTGTCATCAGAATACCCGGCCCAGTCGGCATTGGTATATCCAACAATAGAACTAGTTGTATCTTTTGTGTACCAAATACCAAGTTTTAGAGTACATTTAACATATTTAATAACCCTTTTTACACTTAATAAGTGAGATTCTTTAGGGTTACTTTGATATCTAGCACATATACACACGAAAAAAGATAGATCAAGTCGTGATGTGGTAAGATACAACAAACTCCCTATCATACTTCTATAAAGAGTGGGATCTACATTTTTCCCATTATCATCTGTAGAAAGTTTAGTCGATGTACTCATGGGGGTTCTAGAAGTTTTAGCATTTTCTTAACCGAATTTTTTAACTAAGTCAGCAGCGTACTTGGATTGAGAAATAAAAAGACCATCACTGCATTGTTTTCCTTGTAAACCCAAAAAATATTATAGTTTGCCCATTAGAGACATCTGAATTCGGTATGGATGATATCAGAAAAATTCTCTACTTGTTGAGGACAGGTGGAATCGAAAATAATATCGTCCACATATACTTAAGCGATTAAGACTTGTTGATTTTATTTTCTAACAAATAATGTTTGATCATTTTCGCTGCGGAATTTTTTTTGAGACACTGAGAAGGTTGATAATCTCTCACACCCAGCTCTAGGAGCTTGTTTTAAATCGTATAAAGCTTTCTTAAGCTTAAAGGCGTGGTTTGGGTGTACAAGATCAATAAATCCTTTAGGTTGTTCTACAGAAACTTCTTCAGACGAAATTCCATTTAGAAAAGAGGATTTAACATCCATTTGGAATAACTTGAACTGCATATAACATGAAATTACTAGAAGGAGACGAACTGATTTTAGACGAGTAACAGGTGTAAAGGTTTCGTCAAAATCAATTCCCTCAATCTGAGAGTAACCTTGTGCAACCAACTTAACTCTATTTCTAATGACCTCCCCATTTTCATCAGTTTTATTTTTAAAAATCCATCTTGTGCCAATGACCTTCGAATCTTTAGGTCTAGGAACCAGATTTGAAATATCGTGACTCTAAAATTGGATTAACTTTTCTTGCATAGCATTTTTCCAAAATGAGTCAGTAAGGGCATCATTAAAATTTTTAGGTTCCTCAAGAGAAACAAAACAAGAATATTGTGTCACTTGCCGAAGTTGGGATCTAGTTCGAAATGGTTCCTAAGGGTTACCAACAATGGTTTCAATGAGATGATCTTTAGAAACCCAGGTGGGTACAGAGGGATCCTCAGGTGGTTGTGAATCAGTATCATCTTGAGGATCAGGGAGTAAAATAAGATTGTCCTCATCAAATGTTAATGGTTGACTACCACTACTCCTAACACTTGTGTCATCTACAATTACATTAATTTATTCCATAATAGTTTTGGTTCTATTATTGAAAACACGCAAAGCCCTACTATTTTAGGAATAGCCAAGAAAAATTCCTTTTTCTCCTCGGGTATCAAATTTTGAAAGATGCTCTCTATCTTTGCAGATATATCAGATACTGCCGAAGGTTTTAATGTATTTTAGATTAGGCTTTTTGTGGAACCATAACTCATAAAGTGTTTCTTTGGACTTTTTTCTGAGGTAGATACGATTGAAAATGTGACACGCGGTTTGGACAGCTTCTACCCAAAAATATCTAAGTAGATTCTTAGCATGTAACATAATCCTAGCCATTTCTTGTACAGTCCAATTCTTACATTCAGCTATACCATTCTGTTGTGGGGTTTTGGGAGCTCTAAACTCATGTTTATAGACATTAGCTACATAATACTCAGAAATTCCAGAATCCTTAAACTCTCCACCTCTATCACTCCTAATTCGACACACTTGGGTATCCTTCTCATTCTCAATTTTCAAGAGGATTCTTAAGAATTCATTGAAGGTTTTTATGCTTCATAAAAGCTACCCATGTATATCTCGTATAGTCGTCTACTATAACTAGGATATATGAGTTTCCACAAAAACTAACAATTCTAGAGGGAACCATGAGGTCCATGTGGATAAGTTCTAGGGGCTTAGTGGTGAGGACATCTTTAACTTTCTTATGTGGGGATTTACATATTTTTCCTTCCTGACAAGGTCCACATACGGGATTAAAAGAATTTTTAATCTTTGGTAAGCCTCTAACTATCTCTTAGGAACTCAATCTTCTAAGGTTATCATAAGTTGTGTGTCCCAATCTATTGTGCCAAAGATCAGAATCCTCTAATCTAGCAATTTTGCAAGACTCATAATTAGGAAGTAATGTGTAAGAGTTTTCCAGGCTTTATTTTCATCTCAAAATACAATTGCCCTTCTCGTCTATAATTTTGCAATCATTTTTAGAAAAGGTAACCTAGTGATTGGAGTCAGAAAATTGTGATATACTTAAGAGATTGGCTTTAAGGGCTTTAACTAATAAAACATCATTTAGTTCAGGAAGCCCTTGCTCACTCAATGTTCCCTTACTTATGATCTGAGAAGATACACCATATTTAAAAATGACACTACCTCCAAGGAAGTCTGTCTTGCTTTTGAATTTTGTCTCATCCACGATCATATATTTAGAACATCCAGATTCTAAATACCATCCAGTTGAAGTGCTTTACGCCTTTAAAGAAGAAATGACAATGTTGCACTTGATCTGAGGAAGTAAATCATCCTTTCTAATCTAAATAGGCTTAGTTTTTCAATTTTTGTTTCCTTTTGACTTTGAAAAGATTTGAGCGGTCTTTCTAAATGATTTCTTCTTAATCTTGGACCGTCCCTTTTTATTTTTAGAGTTATAGTTGTTTGTGGCCTGTCTAGGAAGTATATAAGTATTTCTGGATTTCCTAGAATAGTTAAAGTTCTGGTAGGTAGGAGTGTATGTCCTTTTCTGGAAACATTCATCTAGAGTATGTCCAAAGATATCACAATAGAAACAGTACTGTTGGGTATAAGACTTGACTTTCTTATTAAAGTCTTTGAAAATAGGCTTGGATCTATTGGGTACAGTAGTCCAGTCATCACTAGATTTAGGTTTCTGTCTTTGGTCTCTGGAAAAAGGACAAACATATTTGGTTTCGTGGTTTGGTTTCAACTGTTGACTGTACTCACTATGTGTTGTTTGTGAGACATTGAGACTAGGTTCACCTTTTTGAACATTTTGAGAAGTTTGGCATTATTTTACAAAGGCAACATTTTTAGGTGAAACTTTAGTCTTACTTGTGTGCACTATTTCTCCAAAATCTAGGCTAGACTTATCTTCAAAGTCAAATTTACTTCCAATAACAATTTTTTCATAAGTCTTGATTTGTGTTTCAAAATGTTAACATTTTTTAAAAACATTTGAAATTTTCTGCTTTGAATCTTCTAGTTTAATAAGGGTTGCCTTGTATTTTTGTTCAAATTCATGAATCTTTTGAATCAAAGAGTTTATTTTCAAGTTGTAATTCTCAATCTCAGTCTCATGAGCAACACATTGGGTAGTATAATATTCAGTGTTCTTCCTAATGGTTTGGTTAAGCAATTCGATATGCTCACTTAAGGTTTTTATCATTTTCTCTAGGCGAGCACTCTTCTTAACCGTTTTAGTGTACAATTCGTGTAGATCAGGCGGGTCATCATCAGACTCACTATGTGCATCGTGTGAATTGTAACCTATGATTTAGATAGGTTCTATACTCATGAACACGTTCAATTCGTCATCAACATTCTCACTTTGACTTACACACAATCTTTCAGCAGGAATAGGAACATAATTATCATCAATATCATTAACAACATCAACAGGCATAGTAGGTTCATAAACAGAAAAGCATGCAACATCATTATATATTGTCTTAGAAAATAAAGACATGCAGTTCTCATTCATCTAGGTTGACTCAGTTTCATCCTCATCAGAATCACCAGAGTCGTCCCATGTCTTACACATATTGGCCTTATTGTTGTTATTAAAACTAGTTGGACATTTACTAGCGTAGTGACCAAGTTTCCCACAACGGCGACATTTAACATCTTTTATGTCAGGTTTAGGTATATTGGGTCCATATTTCCTCCTATTTTCATAAGTGTGTTTGGTATTGTCTCTCTGTCACGAGGTCTGTGAGATTGATTACCTTGATAATTTGATTTGCCTTGTTTAGAGGCTACAACATTTCTGAATTTCAAAATCTTTTTGAAATGCTTACACATAAGAGCTATTTCATTGTTAAGGTTTTGTAAATCACAATTTTCAAGACAGTCAGTGTCAAAGTCTATAGAGTTCAATTTAGGCACTGTTAATTTAGATGAAAACACAACATTAGAACTAGAGGATCTACTAGTCTATCTGGTGAATTATTTTTTAAAATCCAATTCCAATTCAACAGTCCTAAGTTTACTGCTAAGTAGTTCAGGAGTCATACCAGGGTCATTCATTTCCTCAATAACATATCTCTTGTTGTCAAATTTAGATGGCAACGACCTAAGAATCTTTGACATAATTTCCTTTCTACTGTAGGTTATACCATTTTCATGAAGTTTAGTAAAAACAATAGTTAACCTTATGTAGAAATCATCAAAGGATTCAATGTCATTCATAATCAGGGTGTTATATTGCTGAATAAGCATTTGGGTTTTTCCAGATTTGACACGTTCAACACCCTCGTGAGCAACGACTAAGGTGTCCCATGCCTCTTTAGAAGTAGAACAAATGGATATTCTTTAGAATTTATGTTCATTTATGGACATAAAGATGGCATTATTTCCTTTGTTATTATCAAGAGATAGGTATTTCTCTTCCTTAGTAAATTCACTGAGAAGTTTCTTAATCCTTGTTGGATCAGTGGCAGAGGTAGGTTTAGTAGGACGTTCATAGCCTGTTTCAATCATTTACCATACTTCATTACCCAGGGTTCCTTGAATGAAATCAGTCATTCACACTTTCCAGTACAGATTTTTTTTTCCATCGAAGAGTGGTGGTCTAGATAGGTTACCTAACTTCTCAAATTTTTCTTCCATACTTAGAGATTTTCATAAATAAATTTCGAAAATAATTTCTCAAGTTTAAGGATCACAAAAGGTGTTCCTGCTCTGATACCAGTTGAAAAACATCCTTAATACTAAAAGCCTTTGTTTACTAGATTAATAACAAATAGTTATAAGTTGAGTAAACTCCGAACAAACTTATTGGGAAAAACGCTTTTCGAAAAACACAAGATGTGTTGTAAATTCTTTTTCTGAATGTATGGATTAAATTCGATAGTTGATTACCTTAACTTTAGTTTTTAATAAACATCTACTATCTTTACCATGCAGTCCCAATCACAATAAAACTTAAGAACATTCACAGAAATAGACATAGGAATTTCTAACGTGGTAAAACCCTTAAACAAGGGAAACATCTACGGCCCCCTCTATGGAGCAAAACAAAAATCCACTAGAATAAAAATCAGGTGATAACACTTAAGCAAACCACAAATATCCTAACCTAAGTTCATAATGAACCTACACGAGATTCTCCACTCCAAAGGTATTCTGACTTGGAACTTTATCCTTTATTGCTTCTTCTTCGTCTTTTCCTTGATTTCCTTCTCTTTTGATTAAGATTCCAACAACTCTTTCAAGTACAAGATTCTCAAACAGAACCACAGTGTGAAAGTGTTCATGTGAGATAGTGTTTTTGATGTGTTACTACATGTAAACATGCAACTCATCCTCTCAAGATTTATACAAACTTTCCAAATAAATTACAACAGTTCTAATATGAAAGTTATTTATGAGTCTTGATTTCTCAAGCAAAGACTTCTTGATCTTTAATAAAACCACAGATTTCAAGGATACCTTACTCGAAAGACGGTTCAAGGTCTTATACAATTTCTGGATTTGAAAATATTTTTGAAATTGTAAACCTCCAATTGAAGATCCAACTAGACTAGAAGTATATTTAACAAATCAGATTCCGACTTAACATGCAAGGATTGGTTCAACAAGTTTTGATATATAAAACTTATTTTCAGATCTGTAATCCTAAAAACTTTAGTACGAGATATTTTGTGCTTCTTTTATTTTTGAACACTAGTATTTCATAAAATATGAAATAAAACTCAGAAACACACAACTCACTAGATCTGAAATCTTATTTTTGAGAACAAAAGTCTTTTATTTCAAAAACTTGTTGAAACAAAATAGATCTAAGAAAATAAATCTAAAAAGAGAACCGAAAAACTATAAACGTGAGATTTTCTCTTTTAGAAAGACTCGGTTTCAATAATGAAACTTAAATCTTCCTTAGAGACGAGTTCTGAGAGAATCAACGTATTTGAATAGGTCTTCAAACGAAGAACACAAAACCATCAACACAGAAACCCTATAAAGATCTAACTCTCAAAAGGTGGGTTTTCTGATGTATGGGACTTTTGAGGTTTTTGTGTTTGGTTAAGGATAAATCTCACTGAGGTTTGGATCTTATGAAGAAACTAGGGTTTCCTCTCTCTCTCTCTCTCTCTCTCTCTCTCTCTCTTATCCCTTCTCTCTCTTCTCTCTACTCTCTCTTTTCTATCAGGTTTAAAGAAATGGAAAAAGTCTCAAAATACTGAGGCTTGGTCTCCTTTTATACTAAGCAAAGAAGGATCGAGAACATCAACATCAATTTAACGGCTGAGATCAAGTCTACATGGATTGACTTTGATCCAACGGTTTAACTCAGGCGGTGGGTTATAAGGTCACTGAATGGATAAGCCAGGGATCACAAGGATTGAAAATGATCGCATGCAGTACATTGATTAAAACAATTCAAGGGCTGAGATTGAATATGCAAAATGTGAGTATAAGAAAACACAAATCCCGCCGCTTCGAAACCAATATGTGTATGCACAGGATGAAGCTGAGACGTGCACATAAAAATAATTACAAAGCGCACATCAAAGTTTCTAACGCTTTTGAATTCTATCCAGGCAAACAATCAGCATAAAAAACAATTTTATTAAATCCAATTTATACGTACAAAACTTTTAAAACCAATATTTAATTAATTCAAAAATCATTTAAAAATTGTTTAAAATTATATAGAATGATTTGTTTGGAAATAAATTGGTTTAAATTCAAGTGATGATAAACCATACACACACATATGTAATATGTAGGATGTAGTGCAAGTGTCCTATTTGTGGTGTTAAGGTTAGAATTAACTTCCCTTTGAAGATTCTCTTGGACTGAATTTTTTCATCTAGCATGTTCCTTTGAGGAGATGGATTTGTCAAACTATACTAACCTATTTTGTCTATATATCCAAACTAATTGGAACTCCTATATATTCAAACTCAAGTGAGTCAATATATAGTGTGTTCTCACCGAGCTCTAAGAGAAGCAGGAGTAGAAATCGAGGAAGGTCTTACTAAAACATAAGTTGAACCAAAGAAAGTGTTCGGACAATTCACTTCGAGAAAATGTGATAATCCTGTCAATGCTGTAGTGTCAACTATCAACAACATCTCTTAACCAACTACCTCGTGGGCACCAGAAATCCGACCTGTCCCAGTTCGAACGGAATTCACTAAGCTCCATGCTCACCTCTCCAAAGTTTATCAAGTCCTGTTAAGCCGAAACCTTATCAAACCCCTGTATCCCCATCCATAGCCAAATCCACTTCCAAGCAGATGCCCATTACGCCTTTCACCAAACTGATGGCCATACCACCGACTAATGCTTTCACCTTTGAAACATTATCCAAGGTCTAATTGACCGGGGTACCATTGTCCCACCAGCTAATCCTAAGCCAAACACTACTCATAACCCACTCCCGAATCATGACAATGCCATATTTTTAGAAGAGAACCTAGAATTTGATCCCTCAACTCAAATCACACCCATATACTCTCCAAACGTCTCCAAACAGGCCTATATTTCCTCCTACACCCAGTTAGCCTCATTTATCAAGCACTGTCACTCCTTACCAGAGTGTCCATTGCTGTCCGTACCCATTTTGAAAATGGAAGTATGGAATTATTCAAAGTATTAAACCAAATCCTAGAGTTCGGGCTAAAATTGCCCTCGCGAATGATCATTGATTGCCAGAGATTTACTACACTATTCTTGGAAGCACGCAAATGGGATCGAGAGTCAAATAGTTGGGTAGTACCGACCGATGAAGTCAGCCTAGATGACGTTGTCCAGATCATGGCAGAATTATTTAGGCAAACCAATAATATTTGCAGTATGACTAGGTTACTCGATACTCTAAAACTACAAGGGCGCCTGGTCCCTACACCTTTACATCTCCCCGCAGAATGGGAGAACCTTTATGAAGAAGCCATTGAAGTTGTTGAATGCATGGACTTTACATGAAAATACAAAATTGTTGCCACCGGATAAGGGGGAAGAATTTGAAGATTCAAATGAAGAGCAAGATTTCGATAAAACTATCCCGGTAGCCGACATGTGTGGGACGATATCATTTGAAGAACTCCTTGGAGAAATAGGTGGAAAAATAACCCAAGATTGACGAGGAAACAGGGTTCATGTTCTTCATTTCTTCAGTAAATCACATGACCAAATCAGGGAGGCATTACCAAATCCCAAGCTTACCACCAGCCAATGAAAAAGGGAAGGGCATCAAAAACCTTCCTATGCCAGAGATGACCCTCGAGGAGAGCAAGATCCTCGATCAACTGAAGAAAATTCAAGCTAACATCACTTTATGGGGGCTTTTCATGCCTTCCCAGTTGCACATAAATGCTTTCATCAAGTTGATCACTGGACCTACAGTTCCTCCTTCTACACACCAGAAGAAGCCGTAAATTTAGTTGGACCCCTGACCTCTACCTGAATGCTATCCTTTTCTAAAGAAAAAATCCCCAGAATTGGGCCAAACCATAATCTTGCACTCAACATCTCCGTTGAAGTTATGGGGAAGATCGTACCACTCTCTTATCGATAATGGATCCGCCTTGAATGTCTGCCCATTAAGAACCTTCAAATTCTTAGAAATCAAGGAAAGTGACCTCGCTCCAACCTCCGCTGCTGTACATGCCTACGATAATATTCGTCGGGAGGTGATGGGATCCATAAAACTTGTAATAGGGGTTGGCCTCATAAACCATATCCATGAATTCCAAGTTATTGACATCCCAACTTGTTTCAACCTGTTGCTCGGGTGGCCTTGGCTCCACAATATCAACGGTGTGTCTTCCTCACTCCATCAAAAATTGAAGTTCTTCACCGACGGACGAGTCATCACCATTTTGGGCGATGTTGATGTAAAAAATTAGATTATATCTAATTATTTAATCACAAATAAAATAAAACGAGATAAAGAAATTTTAAAGTGGTTCAGCCTTATAACAATGGCCTACGTCCACTATTTCTATTATGGCTGACTGTTTGAGAATTCTTGATATCCAACTTAGTCAAGAAATTCCCGGTCCCCTTACAATGAGGATGATACAATGTATTTATAGCCCTTAGGCTGTACATGTGAAAGGGTAATGCATAGCTGTCCATTGGGCGTATACATCTGTATGATAATAATAAGCATTTAATGCGTAGTCAATCTGTTGGTTATCCTGCTATTAATGGTCTGTTCGAGATGCAGGTCGGACCACCTAAGCTTCTCGGATCGCCTAAGTATCTCGGTACTCATAAGTTGCTCAGTGTATTAAAGTTCCTCGGAGAACTCTTGTTGGACGGAGCGTATGAGTTGATCGGGGAAGCAGAGTTCCTCGTTGCAGTATGGTTCCTCGGAGTCAAGGTGTTATTCGGAAGTGTTTGTTATTGCGACGCAGATTGCCATGTGTCTTCACATAATTGAGCCATGTCAGCAGACTAAATTTGGTATCAACAGAAGCCCCCAATGTTTCACAGTTCGAAATTTGAGGAGTGTGGAACATTCTTTCTCGAAATATGGCGGTTTTAAATGGTCATCCTAAAATTTAGGAGTATTTTCTTTTGTATTTATTTCTCCTTCCAAATTCGTAGAATCAGACTTTTTAAAATTTTTATAACCGCTTCGATCCCCGCGCCCTTTTTGTCTCTTTAGCCTCCTAGTAACGTAACCGTCTCTTTTTGTAATCATTATCTTTGCCTATTACCACGACAGGGTATTTAAGCGTTCCAGAAAATCCCTTTGTCTTCTACTTTTTCAAATTTGTCTCTTTGATTTTTTCATTGTCTCTCTCTCCTGTGCGTTCATCCCTTTCATCATTCGTTGTCAAGAGGCTCATCCTTTTTCCTGTAAGATCCTCTTCTTTCTCTTTGATTTCCTTTACTCATCATGGTTTACCCTGTAGAGTCGCTTGATAAGTTTCATTCTGATTTCTCTATTCCTTCATGGGTTATTTTGGAGGAACTTTTTGAGCCTTCAAATTATTTTCGTTTGGCTGAGGGACATTGGTTCCCTAGTCTCTTTGTCGCTGAATGTGGCTTTTCTTTTCCCCCAAACCCTTTATGTCTGGAATTCTGTCAATATTTTGACGTGGTTCCTGCAAGAACAACCCCCAATACGTGGAGAATAGTTAACGGAGTTCATTGATTAAATCAAATTCATGGAACTCGTATAGGAATTCCAGAAATTATGTTCTGTTATAGATGGACTGTTGGTGACAATACTTTTTATTTAAAAACTAGGTTTTTAAATAGGGCTTTAGTGGTCAATCTCCCAGATGCCAATAGGGACTACTTCGAGCACGGGGTTGTTATGAAAAATTGGCAACACCCTCCACTGACTGGAAATGATGTGTACCAGGGTCCTAGATGTCCTCCCTATGGCAATGGGATAGGTTGTTTTCATTTTATTTTATTTTATTTTTGAAATTATGCTTCCTTTGTGTTTGATAAAATGTATCACTGATATTTTAATTTTCATTTATTTGCAGTTGACGGCAAAAGAAAGTCTGCAAAAGAGATAGAAGTTAATTAAAGGCATGTAAAACTTATCTAGGATTTGCATCAGACTCTTGCTGACGAGCATATCAGGTCAGCTTCATATTTGTTACAGTATAAGAGTTACATCTCATCTTTTACTGCTCGTCCGATGATAAGTGAGGTAGAACCAGTACCTGCTTCTGCAAGTTCTTCACCTGAGTTTCATATCCCTATGAGTGAAAGAATGAAGAGAAGAAGAGCTCCTTCCATCTTCGAGAAATCTGCCTCTATTGCTGGAGAGGCAAAGAGAAGTAAAATCACAGATAAAATAAAATGAGACAAAGAAATTTTAAAGTGGTTCAGCCTTATAAGAATGGCCAACGTCCACTGTTTCTATTATTGCTGACTGTTTGAGAATTCTTGATATCCAACTTAGTCAAGAAATTACCGGTCCCCTTACAATGAGGATGATACAATGTATTTATAGCCCTTAGGCTGTACATGTGAAAGGGTAATACATAGCTGTCCATTAGGCGTATACATCTGTATGATAATAATAAGCATTTAATGCGCAGTCAATCTGTTAGTTATCCTTCTATTAATGCTCTGTTCGAGGTGTAGCTCGGACCGCCAAAGCTGCTCGGACCGCCTAAGTAGCTCGGTACTCATAAGTTGATCGGTGTATTAAAGTTCCTCGGAGAACTCTTGTTGGTCGGAGCGTCTGAGTTGATCGAGGAAGAAGAGTTCCTCGTTGTAGTATGGTTCCTCGGAGTCAAGGTGTTGTTCGGAAGTGTTTGTTATTGCCACGCAGATTGCCATGTGTCTTCACTCAATTGATCCATGTCAGCAGACTAAATTTGGTATTAACAGAAGCCCCCAATGTTTCACAGTTCAAAATTTGAGGAGTGTGGAACATTCTTTCTCGAAATATGGTGGTTTTAAATGGTCGTCCTGAAATTTAGGAGTATTTTCTTTTGTATTTATTTCTCCTTCCAAATTCGTAGAATTGGACTATTTTGAATTTTTATAACCGCTTCGATTCCCGCGCCCTTTTTGTCTTTTTAGCCGCCTGGTAACGTAACCGTCTCTTTTTGTAATCATTATCTTTGCCTATTCCCAAGACAGGGTATTTAAGCGTTCCATAAAATCCCCTCATCTTCTACTTTTTCAAATTCGTCTATTTGATTTTTCCATTGTCTCTCTCTCGTGTGCGTTCATCCCTTTCATCATTCATTGTCAACAGGCTCATCCTTTTCCTGTAAGATCTTCTTCTTTCTCTTTGATTTCCTTTACTCATCATGGTTTACCCTTTAGAGTCGCTTGATAAGTTTCGTTCTGATTTCTCTATTCCTTCATGGGTTATTTTGGAGGAACTTTTTGAGCCTTCAAATTATTTTCGTTTGGCTGAGGGACATTGGTTCCCCAGTCTCTTTGTCGCTGAATGTGGCCTTTCTTTTCCCCCAAACCCTTTATGTCTGGAATTCGGTCAATATTTTGACGTGGTTCCTGCAAGAATAGCCCCAATATGTGGAGAATAGTTAACAGAGTTCATAGATTAAATCAAATTCATGGAACTCGTATAGGAATTCCAGAAATTATGTTCTGTTATAGATGGGTTGTTGGCGACAATACTTTTTATTTAAAAACTAAGTTTTTAAATAGGGCTTTAGTGGTCAATCTCCCAGATGCCAATAGGGACTACTTCGAGCACGGGGTTGTTATGAAAAATTGGCAACACCCTCCACTGACTGGAAATGATGTGTACCAGGGTCCTAGATGTCCTCCCTATGGCAATGGGATATGTTGTTTTTATTTTATTTTATTTTTGAAATTATACTTTCTTTGTGTTTGATAAAATGTGTCAGTGATATTTTAATTTTCATTTATTTGCAGTTGACGGCAAAAGAAAGTCTCCAAAAGAGACAAAAGTTAATTTAAGGTATCTAAAACTTATCTGGGGTTTGCATCAGACTGTTGCTGACGAGCATATCAGGTCAGCTTCATAGTTGTTACAGTATAAGAGTTACACCTCATCTTTTACTGCTCATCCGGTGATAAGTGAGGTGGAACCAGTACCTGCTTCTGCAAGTTTTTCACCTGAGTCTCATATCCCTTAGAGTGAAAGAATGAAGAAAAGAAGAGCTCCTTCCATCTTCGAGAAATCTGCCTCTGTTGCTGGAGAGGCAAAGATAAGTAAACATGATGTTCCAGAAGAGGGGACAAAGAAGATTGATGCACCCCTACTGCTACTACTGTGAAGGTTGTCGAGAAGCCCCCAGTGGCTCCGAGCAAGGACGTTGTTCCAAGAGAAGTGGTTGTTATCTCTCCGACTAAGACTACATCGTTAGTCGAGACCATTCCTGTTCCCCTGAGGAAGATGAAGAAGATCTCCTCAGTCAATTTGGATGAATCCATCTCTCAGCCCCCGATTACTGGAAGTGGTGTTCCCACTTTTATTGCCCCGAGCTCTGCCATGAGCTCGATGAAGTCTTGGATCATTCCCGAGATCCAAGGTATGGAAGAAAATCTTTCTCGGGATATGTTTACCTCATTAGCTGCTCATCATATAGCTTTTGTAAGTATCATTGTCCTCAACTTTCATTTTTCCCTTGTTACATCTGTGTACTGACTTGATACCATTTTCTTTTCCCAGTTGGTGACCTGTTTTAATACCATTTTAAAGAAAGATGAAGCTATTAAAGCTTCAAGCTCCTCATCTGGTGTAGAGGAAGCTTTGATGGGCCTGATGCAGTCTTTGAAAGATTCTCATCAGAAGTATGATGATGATAAGGCTGTTTGGGAGAAGAAACTTGATTCCACCGAGAAGGAAAGAAAACAAGCTGTTGAAGTCTCCAATGGTTTGGAGAAGAAAATAAAAAACTTGGAAGAGAAGAATAAAGAGCTCGATGAGAAGCTCAAAAATACTAGGTAGCTTGAAAGTATGCTAAAAAATGCTGAAGAAGAGTTGGGCCGACTTCGTGAAGTAGGTCGTCAAAAGGAAGGAATAGAGAATAAGCTGAAAGATGTCGAGGATCTTTTTTCCGAGAATCCTTCCTTGGATAAAGCGAAAAGGAAGTTGGCTATAAAAAATCTTTCAGCACTGGCTGGGATAAGGGGTGGAATAAAGGTTTGGCTACCATGATGTCGCAAGTGGAATATGGTAGCCATAAATACTTTAGGGATGGCTGGGTCGCTGCTCTGCAAGAGATGAAGGTCGATAAAAATTCTGACCTGTTTCAGCGACACATCCCGCCCCCCCTCCAACTCCTGAAGAAGAAGAAGAAGAGGACGAAGCCGCCTCTGAGGAATCCTCCATGGTGATGGGAGATCAAATTCCTCATTCCCCAGCTATCCAGTCCACTAGCGAGCAACCTCAACCATCCATTGTTTCAAACGAGCAACTTCCAGCAATCCCCGAGCAACCATTTATACCATCTGAGCAACCTATCTCCTCGTCCCAGCCTCCCGAGAAAGTTTTGGGAGACAAGGAAAAGGTGTAGAGTTGTTCGGATTTTTCTCTCTGTTTATTTTTCTTTATCAAATGTAACTCGGAATTTTGTACTTCTCCTTTTATGATTTAATAAAATTTGAAGTTTTACCTATTCATACTGTTGTTTCTTTTCTTCATGCTCTGTTTGAACTCTTATTGATTCTTGCTTTCTCTTCCATTACAAGTTTATAGCCAGGATGGAGTTAGTGTCTGATCATGATAAAAAATTATTAAGGAAATACAATGAGTACTTCAAAGATGGTCATACAGATATGAGTGCAGAACAAATCGTTGACATCCTCGGTCAAGGTGCTTCAGAGCAAGCAATTTCAGCCTACCAGTTTCTAAAGTGCCTGCTTGCCCGTGTAGTGGCTAACAATGTAGCATATTATGAAATGATTGAAGATCTCCAAGGAACTCTTGAAGAGCTTCAACAACAATATAAGGAATCTGCATCCTTTTTGCACGAAGGATATGAGAAGAAGTATCAACAAATCAGTGCTGATAAGGGATACGATAAACGGTTTATTGCTTACGATGTGAGGGAGAGAACTTTAAAGGCTGAGGTCGAAGAGCACAGACAGATAGCAGAGTTATTAGAGCAAGAAAATAATAACATGCAAAGAGAGGTGTCTCAGTTGAAGTCTGCAGCTTCCACCTCAAACGCTTTGGTCCCTGTAAACGACGAGGGATTCTCTTTCTTGGAGGTAAAAAATGCCAACCTAAGGGATGAATTAGAAACCTTGAAGAGATCTGGCCCTTTTACATCTACTCGGGAACGAGCAAGAGCTGCTCGAATTACTGCCGAGGAACAGAGAACTCAATCTGCTCTGGAGAACTAGGCCTTCCAGCTGATGGCAAAGAACCAGGCATTGTCTGAGATGTTTAAGAAGATCAGGAATCTGGACGAGCAGCTTTCTGCACAGAAATCTGCCTTGGAGAATAAATAATTCTTTATAAAAAGTCTTCACGAGCTGTTGGAAAGGTTGATTTATTAATTCCACAAGCAGCCCAGAGAATTTTGGATGGCTGGCTACAATGAGGCTCTTTACCATTTGGATGATCGGATCCAAAATGCGAATAATGAAGGTTACAAACAAGGGTGGTTGAATGCCCTGGGTGTAATGCAACCGGAACAAGGTCACTACTTATGGGATTATCATAATCCTGGGTTGCTCGACTTGCCAGTGCCACCTTTCAAACGCGACATGAGCTGGATCCCTGCCCGGGCAATCCCTCAGTGTTTGATTTCCAAATACCTCGGCGATTATAGTCTCCATTCAATGCTGAAATATCTCGCCCGAGCACTTACTCGATCGACCATCTGTGTTGAACATCAGGATGCTTAAAGATCTTAATTTCATAAACAACCCTTATGCTTTAAATGATCCTCTTGCTGGCGAGGAACCTGTTTCAAAAGCAAAGGGGAAGAAACCAATAGAATAGGAATCTTAATGTAACAATTAATTTGTATTTCATTCTCAATGTATTCTGTAATAAAAGACTTTTATTTTTGTTTGCAATCTTGATTTGCCATTGCCTTGTGGTTATAAAACACTTTATGTATGTATATCTATTAAAAAGATAATAACATTGTGTTATTTGTCGATCAACTTAGAGTTGATTAAAATTTATTGTCGACTAGTCTGAATTTGTGGTAATCATTTGACAATTAACCAAAGTTAATGATGTTTTATTTCTCGACCAACTTGGTAGTAAAAAGTTACGAGTATAAATTTTTTTTCTCGATCACTTTATCGTACTCATAAAATGTTTCCGACCAACCAAGGTCAGTAAACTTTCCTTCTCGACTAATTACAGTTAGTGGGTTTTTATTCCCGATCAACCATAGTTAGTGGATTTTTGTCTTACCGACCAACTTTGGCACTTCTTTTTCTTCCTGACCAACCTTAGTTGGCATGTTTAGGAATAGTTTTTCTTTCTAACTATCCTTAGTTGGCATTTTTAGGAATAGTTTTACTTCCTAACCAACCTTAGTTAGCCTTTTTTAGGAATAGTTTTACTTCCCAACCAACCTTAGTTGGCATTTTTAGGAATTGTTTTACTTCCTAACCAACCTTAGTTGGCATTTTTAGAAATAGTTTTGAGTAGTCCGAGTTTTGCTGAGTAGTGTGTAGCACTAGTATTTCACAAAAAAATTCCAACAAAAGGAGAGAACTGGGCAGAACATTGTCACTTTATTCATACGAACGAAAATTTATTACATGAGAGTTTACATCACTGGTAATACTTGCGCAAGTGTTCTGCATTCCATGCATTCTTAAACTCCTGCCCTTCTAAAGTTGCTATTCTGTAGGTTCCTGGTCGAACAACTTTTGTAACTCGATAAGGTCCATGCCAGTTTGCTTCCAATTTGTTGTGATTTTGAATCACTTTCTTTAGCACATAGTCTCCTTCTTTCAGGTCACACTTCTTTACTCTCTTGTTGTAGAACAAAGATATTCATTGCTAGTAAGCAACATTCCTGATAGCTGCTTCTTCTCTAACTTCCTCGAGCATGTCCAAGTCTAACCTTCACATTAAATCACTGACAGGGGAATTGAAGTTCAACACTTGGTGTGTTGGGAGACCCAACTCGACAGGTATAACGACTTCACTTCCAAAAGCCAGCATATATGGAGATTCCCCTGTTGCTGCTCGGGGAGTAGTTCGATAAGCCCATAGTACTGATTGTAGCTCGTTGATCCAATTTGATTTCGCGTCATTCAGTCTTTTCTTCAAGCCATTCAGTAGCGTTCGATTTCTTACTTCAATTTGTCCATTGCTTTGGGGATGGCTTGGTGTCGAGTGGATCTTCAAGATATTTGACTGATGACAATAGGCATCGAACTCCTCGTTGTCAAATTGTGTTCCATGGTCGGTAATGAATGCATGGGGAAGACCATATCTACAGATGATATTTTTCCAAATAAATTGATACACCTTCTCGTACGTCATGTCGATAAGAGGCTCGGCTTCCACCCACTTAGTAAAATAATCCACTGCGACGACGAGATATTTAAATCTTCCTTTGGTCGTTGGAAGTGGTCCGACCAAGTCAATTTCCCACATGGCAAATGGCCAAGGGGAAGTAATGGGTGTCAACAACGCTTGGGGACTTCTTCGGATGGAGGAGAATCGCTAACACTTGTCACATTTCTTAGTATAGGCTATACAATCAGCCCTCATCGTTGTCCAGTAGTATCCTTGCGTCATAACCCTTTGCAAAAGCGTCCGACCTGCTACATGGGCTCCATAGGACCCTTCATGGATCTCTTCAATCAAGTCTTTCACCTCGGTGGGATGCACACATCTTTGCAAATCTGCTATAATTCCTCGTCTGTACAGAATACCATTATTCAGTACATAACGAGCAACTTTAAACTTCATTTTTTTGGCTGCAAGTTTGCCAGTTGGTAATTCCCCCTCCTCAATATATGCCCTGATGGGATCCATCCAAGATGGTCCTAAGTTAAGGGTAATAAAATTCATTGTCAAATCTTCATCTATACTCCGACCAGCTAAAACTTTAATTGGGATTATTTTTCGTAGCTTGGTACGAGTAGATGATGCTAATCGAGCTAAAGCGTCTGCCCTCACATTATCCATTCTTGGTATTCTGACCAGCTGAATAGCAGCAAATTCTTATACCAATTCCCTTACCTTTGCATGATACCTGATCATTAATTCTCCTTTGGCTGTATATACTCCCATCATTTGGTTTATGATCAATTGCGAGTCACTGAAGACAATAACCTGCTCTGCCCCCATGGTTTTTGCCAAATTAAGACCTGCAATCATGGCTTTATATTCAACCTCATTATTCGAAGCTTTGAATTGGAAGCGTAGGGCATATTCCATGTCAACCTTGTCTGGACTATTAAGAACAACCGCTGCTCCACAGCCTATAATGCAAGATGAGCCATCCACATATAAACTCCATATAGGTAACTCGTCTTCAAATTCCTGATCTGGCAGAGTTCCTCGGTGGAAAATTTGTTGCTTCCTTTCACCCTCTCCTAATATTTCTTGCTGTTCGTCGATCATCACTTCTTGCCCTTTTACCAACCTAAGTTGGTCTGGGCTTGAGTTTGATGATCCTGTAACATGTACTTGTTGATCGGTGAACAACTTATGCTCCTCGGGGGCATCAGGATAGGTGAACTCTGCTATAAAATCTGCTACTTCTTGCCCTTTAAGCGATGATCTGGGTTCATAAATTATGTCATATTCACCGAGCTCTATTGCCCAATACATCAATCTTCCTAATTTTTCTGGTTTATGAAGAGCTTGCCTCAATGGCATATCGATATATACAACTATAATATGAGCCTGGAAGTATGTCTTCATTCTTCTACTTGCCTCGATCAATGCTAGTGCCAATTTTTCCAACTTTGGATATCTGATCTCTGCTCCTCGGAAGGCTTTGCTAGTGTAATAAATCGGTTTTTGCACTCCATTCTCCACTCTTATTAATGCCGAGCTAACTGCATTCTCTGACACTGCCAGATACAAGTACAATTTTTCTCCCATCACTGGCGTGGACAATAGTGGAGGTGCTCCCAGATATTTCTTCAAGTATTGAAAAGCCTTCTCACATTCATCATTCCACTCAAAAGTCTTTCAGAGCGTTTTGAAGAATGGGAGACATCTATCAGTTGCTCGCGATACAAATTTGTTGAATGCTGCTACTCGTCCTGTAAGACTTTGCACTTCTTTCTTCGTCATTGGAGATCGCCTCTCTAACAGAGCTTTGATCTTTTCAGGGTTTGCTTCAATGCCTCGTTGATTGACAATGTACTCGAGAAACATGCCTTCTCGTACTCCAAATATGCACTTCGTCTGGTTCAGCTTCATTTAATATTTATCTAGTTGATCAAAGGTCTGACCTAAGTCACCTAGATGATCAACAGCTTTCTTGCTCTTTGTCAGCATATCATCAACATAAACTTCCATTCTGCAACTGATTTGTTCTTCAAACACCTTATTCATCAGCCGCTGATATGTTGCACCTGTATTTTCCAAACCAAAAGGCATAACATTATAACAGCAAGTTCCCCTAGGGGTAATGAAGGAAATACTCTCCCTATCTTCAGGTTTCATCTTAATCTGGTTGTATCCAGAATAAGCGTCCATGAAACTCAATAGCTCGTGTCCCGAGGTAGCATCTACTAATTAATCAATTCGGGGCAAGGGAAAGTTATCCTTTGGGCATGCTTTGTTGAGGTCGGTGAAATCTACACACATCCTCCATTTGTTGTTCTTTTTCTTTACCATTACCATATTTGCTAACCAGTCTGGATATTTAACATCTTCAATAAAGCAAGCTTTCTGGAGCTTCTCGACCTCTTCCTGTATAACTTGATTCTTCTCGGGACTGAATACTCTTCTTCTCTTCTTTACTAGCTTGATCTCCTTATTCACGTTGAGTTCGTGACATAAGAAATTTGGATTTATTCCGGGCATATCCTCATGACTCCATGCAAAAGTTTGCTTTCTGCTTCTTAGGAAAGTTATCAATTTCTATTTTAGTGAGGCCTCCAATGACGAACCTATTTGAGTTGTTCGTTCAGGGTGCTCGTTGTCCAGAATGACATTTTCAGTAGCTTCCATCACCTGGCCTTTCACGAGTTGGGACTCATCTCTAGGATCCAATGTTTTAATTTTTGCACCTTCCTCCACTTAATAGGTAGTAGTCTTTTTCCTTGATTCCTCCAGTTCCTCTTGCTCGATAGATGAATAGTAGCATTCCCGAGCTACTTTTTGATCACCCTTCACAACTCCTACTCTAAAATTTGTTGGGAATTTCAGGCATTGATGTACCATAGATGGCACTGCCTCGAACTTCTTCAATCCTACCCTTCCCATGATGATATTGTAGGCTGATTGAACATTTTTATCCATCACGAAGAAGCGTATTCTTTCTGTTCGACAAGCAGACCATGTACCAATGAATATATCCAATTTTATTGTCCCAAGTGGAAAAACTTTCTCGCCAGCAAAGCCAAGGAGGGGTCTATGATAAGGCTCCAGTTGAGATAGCTTTAGATTTAAACTGTCGAAGTACGAGTAGAACATGATGCCTGCCGAGCTACCATTGTCTACCAGTACTCTTGAAATCATTACTTCCTTCATCCTCATTTTGATCACTAATGGGTCATCATGAGGATATAGAACACCTGTGAGGTCATTCTTTGAGAAACCAATGACCAATTTCTCATTGTTTACCTTTCTCGGGCGATCCTCCTCAGCTAGATTTATTCGTTGAATGTATGAGCAAGCTTGAGCCTCACAGAGGTAAGCTTTTCTCTATGTAGTAAGGTCTCCTCCTCCTGCATCTCCACCTGTAATAACATTACAGTCAAATGACCCAAAGCGTATTGAAAATACCTCACGTTC
The DNA here is from genome assembly GCA_949130495.1 of Sambucus nigra. Taxonomy (NCBI): domain Eukaryota; kingdom Viridiplantae; phylum Streptophyta; class Magnoliopsida; order Dipsacales; family Adoxaceae; genus Sambucus; species Sambucus nigra. The sequence goes on along the minus strand of OX422222.1, from coordinate 140,773,399 downwards.
TGGCTGCCTTGGTCTCTTGGGAAGATCGGGGTCTTCTTCTGGATCAACTTCATGGTCTCTTTTCTTGTTCTCCTCTTCTCTCCGAGGAGATCTAGACCTCTCTCTTGTTCGGTCGCTGTTTCTTCTTTCATTTCTACGATCAACATACTTTGCCAATTTTCCTCGTCTAATAAGTGTTTCAATCTCATTCTGAAAAGCTATGCAATTTTTGGTCATATGGTTATGATCTTTGTGAAAATCGCAATATTTTGCCTTATTCCTCCTGTCAGGGTCTGTCTTTATTTTCTCTGGGCAGTTTAATTCCTCGTTGTTCTTGATCTCTTCTAGAACATGGTTGATGTCTATCTTCAAAGGAGTGTAATTATAAAATTTCTTCAATACCTCCCATGACGACCTTATTTTTGATTGTTTGTCACCACCATTGTTCTTATGCTCTTTCTTATTAACTTTATCACCTTCCACCTTGGTTTCTTTAGCGTCCATATTCTTCTTTGCAGCCATAGCCTCCTCGGCATTCATGATCTTAGCCGCCTTTGCCATCAGTTCTGACATGGTTCTGGGTGGATCTTTGGCCAAAATGTAGTACAACTTGTTGGGCAGCAGCCCACTCATTAAGGCGGTAATCGCTATCTTTTTTTCATAATCAATGACTTCGAGTTTCTCGTTATTAAAACGAGTTATATAATCTCTGGTACTCTCACCAGCTTTCTATCTAACACTTAATAAATGCGCTACTCGTTTAACTGGCTTTGCCCGAAAACATAAATTTCTAATGAATAACTCGGCCAGTTGAACGAAAGTTGAGATCTTACCCCGAGGAAGATTATTATACCATATTTGAGCAGATTCGGTAAGAGTTCCTGAGAATGCTCTGCATCTCATCTCATCTGGAACAGTATAGGTGTCGGCTGCAACTTGGTATTATTCTACATGAAGAACAGGGTCGGTCTTTCCATCATATTTGGGAGTCACAACAGGTGTTTTGAACTTTGACGGTGTGGGAAAATTCACAATGGCCTGGACAAAAGGTGTCCCTTGAATAAAAATTCATTGTAGGGGGTTCTTGGCCTTAGCTATTTCCCCTAGTCTGTCTTCCAGCCTCTAAATAGAGCCTTTCCACACATCGTTTCCTTCCTCGAGCTTGTTGGTTCGAGCAACTGATCGTGTTGAGGTGGCTTCCTGTGATTTATCTTGACGAGCAGCTGGTGGCGACTGGGCAGATCCTTCCCTTAAGTCTGATGGTCGTCGAAAGTTCCTCGACGTAGCCTTAGGAGGACTTTTGTTCCTCCTAGGACCTAATCGATCAAAGGGAGATACCCTGCTTAACCTTTCTAGCGCACTAGTCCTTTCTGGAGAAAGAGTGATACGTTGTTCAGTATCTGTGGCTCGTACTGATGAAGTTCTTCCAGGTTGATAAGAAAAATCTTCAGACTCCTCAGTTAGATATGAATCGGTATGCCTAGTACACGAAGAAAGTAAACGAGTATTTCTTTGAACACTTCAATGTCCTGAATGGGTCGATACTCCACCATGAAGGGCTTGTATGAGTTGTTGCATAGTTTCTTGCATGGATGTCTGACCCTGGGCCTGATTTTTCATTATTCCATCCAGATCTGGAACATTTGGCGGAGCAGATGGATTTGGAGGGCTTCCAGCGTTTCGATTGCTGGGTTCTGGAATATCAGCCATTTGTAATGAATTGTTTTTGATGAAAAACGATATTACCAGTCGTTTCCCACAGACGGCGCCAATCTGTTGATGTAAAAAATTAGATTATATCTAATTATTTAATCACAGATGAAATAAAATGAGATAATTTTTTTTAAAGTGGTTCAGCCTTATAAGAATGGCCTACGTCCACTGTTTCTATTATTACTGACTGTTTGAGAATTCTTGATATCCAACTTAGTCAAGAAATTCCCGGTCCCCTTACAATGAGGATGATACAATGTATTTATTTCCCTTAGGGTGTACATGTGAAAGGGTAATACATAGCTGTCCATTAGGCGTATACATCTGTATGATAATAATAAGCATTTAATGCGCAGTCAATCTGTTGGTTATCCTGCTATTAATGCTCTGTTCGAGGTGCATCTCGGACCGCCTAAGTAGCTCGGTACTCATAAGTTGCTCAGTGTATTAAAGTTCCTCAGAGAACTCTTGTTGGTCGGAGCGTCTGAGTTGATCGGGGAAGCACAGTTCCTCGTTGCAGTATGGTTCCTCGGAGTCAAGGTGTTGTTCGGAAGTGTTTGTTATTGCCACGCAGATTGCCACGTGTCTTCACTCAATTGAGCCATGTTAACAGACTAAATTTGGTATCAACATACGACGATGACAATACTGAGGGTGCAAGTACTAGCAATCCAATCCTTGAGATACAACACATGTCAAATGATATGCTCCTATTAGGATTTTGAGTTGAGCCACTTATACTCCCGGTAGGGGACGATTGCAAAAAAAGGGTTAGTCCAGAATATAAACCTCATGGCAACGTCAATGTGATTCAAATGTTCAAAACCATGCACTTCATGCCCAGACTAGGGCTAGGACAAAGACAACAAGGGATAATTGAGCCCATTGAACTAAAAAAATATTTCCCTCCTTGTGGTTTGGGGTATTAACCATCAGAACAAGAGCTCAGAATGATCTGTCAATCTCGACCAAAGAGAAGATTAGACTGCATCCAGACTATCCCAGGGCATTCTTTGAATGGGGGATTCATTAAAGATAGTGAAGCCTTACCCTTTTTACGAATTTCTGGAACCATGGTATGACAACACAGATAAGAAGATGAAACCTGGAATGGAGATCTTTTTCTAAGACAGCTACCTAGGGGCCGAAAGTTCTCAACACCATGTACAACTACTCATCAAAGATACTGAAGAGATCGAGAAAAGTGACTCCGAGGATTCGTCTAACTTACAAACACTAGGGATGACACTCTATATGGTTTATTCAAGCACTACATCACTGGATCCATCCCACCTGATTAAAGCTGCTGATACATCTCTCCTCAACTAGCATGCTGCGTCAGTTCTACCTATTAAAATCCCTCCTAACCCTAATTTTCACGTTATCTCTTCTTAGGTTGTCCATCATTGCTCTAATGTTATCGAGACCTCCTTTAATGAGGTTCTCAATGTTGTTTTTCCTATCAATGAAATAAATGAAGATTTTGAGTATCTTGTTGTGCCTTACATTAATTGTTTAGATTCTAATAAAACTTTTGATGATAATGATTTTTGCAAATGAACAATTCTTAAATGATCTAAATAAGGTTAATAACAAATAACATAACGCGTTCAGGTTAATGAAGAAGAAACCGTTATTGTTAACCTCGGTCCTAGTAGCCAATTGCGTGACATTAGGATAGGGGCTACCCTAGATAAGCATGACCACGCACAACTCAAAGAATTACTGAAGGAATTCATAGATGTCCTCGCGTGGTCCTATGATGATATACCTGGAATTGATCCTGAAATAGCTCAACATGAGATCACCACTCTCCCAGACTACAAGCCAGTTAAACAAAAGTTGAGAAAGCTCCGCACTAAATGGTCGCTCACAGTCAAAGAAGAAGTGGTCAAACAGTTGAACGTGGGCTTAATTCGGGTGATCGAATATCCCCACGTATCTAGCCAACATAGTGCCTGTGCCAAAATCAGCAGTGAAAGTTCGGATGTGTGTAGACTACCAGAACTTGAATAAAGCCTATCCAAAGGATTATTATCCGTTACCCAATATCGACATGATCGTGGATAACACAACTAGTTATGCTCTCAAGTCATTCATCGACGGGTTTACTGGATACAACCAAATTAAAATGTACCCAGATCACCAAGAAAAAATAGCATTCATCACACCGTGGGGAACCCTTTGCTACACTGTTATGCCATTTGGTTTTAAGAATGTTGGGGCTACCTACCAGAGGGTTGCCACAACCATCCTACACGATCTGATTCACAAAGAAGTAGAGGTCTATATGGATGATATGATTATCGAATCCAAAACTAGAGAAGGTCATGTTTCCGCTCTCCGAAAGTTCTTTGAACGGGTGTGACGGTATCAGATGAGACTTAATCCCAAAAAATGTGTCTTTGGCATGAAAAAAGGAAAACTCTTGGGATTCATGATCAGCAAGAAGGAGATAGAGGCAGATCCTGCCAAGTTGAAAGCCATACTTGAGATGTCACCTCCCCGAACGGAGAAAGAAGTCCATGGTTTCCTTGGGAAATTACAATACATCAGGAGGTTCATCAATCAACTAACTTCCATATGCGAACCTATTTTCAAACTCCTCCGAAAGGATTCAACCAAGGTTTGGAATGAGGCCTGCCAAGAAGTTTTTGAGCGAATCGAACAATATCTGACCCAACCTTCGGTACTCATGCCACCACGGCCTGGTCTCCCCTTGCTCCTATACCTAACCATAACAGACACTATAGCTGGGGCTTTGCTAGACCAATACCTTGAAGATTCCTATAAAGAAAGATCCATCTAATACGCCAGTCGTAAATTGGCTGGATACAAAATTAACTACACTACTTTGGAAAAAGCATGCATCGCGCTTGTTCAGGTCACCCAAAGGTTGCGACACTACATGCTCGCATTCCCCATCAAACTTGTATCCCGAATAGACCCCATCAAGTACCTTCTTGAGAAACCTTCCTTATCTAGTCAAATCGCCCGATGGTTGATGCTCCTAGTCAAGTTTGATATCGTGTATGTCATGCAGAAATCCTTGAAAGGAAGAGCCATCTTTGACTACCTCAGTTACTACCCCATGGAAGAAGATGATGTATGGATCTCCAAATTCCAAGATGAAAACATCCTCTGTGCCACTCAAAACGACCTTCGATGGCGCTACCAATAAAAAGTGATGTGGCATTGGAATACTTCTGATCACCCCATATGACTCCCACACTCCCCTCGCTATCAAATTAGATTTCCCCTGCACCAACAACATGACTGAATACGAGGTGTGTACGATAGGCCTCAAATTTTCTCTCAAGAAAGGAATTAAATGCCTATAGGGATTCCTCCCTCATCATCGGTCAAGTTCTCAGAAAATGAAAAGTCAAGGACGAGAAACTCCAACCCTTCTATGCCCACTTAGAAGAACTAACCTCCCAATTCCAAGATATCACCTTCCACTACCTACCTCGAGTTAAAAATAACCTAGCCGATGACCTTGCTACCTTGGCCTCCATGATCGACATGCCCGAAGGAATAACAATGACCCCCTTCGTAATCTAAAAGTAAGATAAACCAACGCACTGCTACCACATTGACCTCATCACCAAAGAAGATCCCGGGCTAGCCAATTGGTGGTATGATGATATCTGGCACCTCCTCAAGCATGGTAGGTACCCAGAAGGTTCCAATAAGAAAGATCGAGAAAACCTTCGAAGACTGGCCACCCAGTACATCATCTGTCATAAATCACTGTTCAAAAGGAACTTCGATGAAACCTATCTACACTGCATCGCAAGGGCTGGCATTGAAGAGATAATGCTAAAAATCCATAGTAGGGAATGCGAACCCCACATAAAAGGTCACATGCTTTCCATGAAGATCATCTGACAAGGTTACTAATGGACCACCATAGCCCAGGATTGCACCGCTTATGTTCGGAGATGCCTCAAATGCTAATAATTTTCCAACCTTCAACACCTGCCTCCGCGAGAATTATACAACATGATTTCTCCCTGACCGTTCTCCACCTGGGGTATCGACGTCATAGGGAAAGTTACACCCAAGGCATCCAACGGGCATGAATTCATCCTACTTGCCATTTATTACTTCACCAAATGGGTTGAAATAGAGTTATACGTAGTTCTGAATGCCAAGAAAGTGTCCAAATTCATCAGGAAGAACATCATTTGCTGACATTGGGTCTTGCACGAACTAGTGTCAGATAACGGGTTATACTTTGAGGTAGAAGTAACAGAAGTGGTCAATGATTATGGAATTCAGAGACATAAATCTCCTCCCTACCGACCTTAGACCAATGGTGCGGTCGAAGTAGCCAACAAAAACCTCAAAGCCATCATCAGCAAGATGATCGAAAGCTGTCGAGATTGGGCCGATCGAATCCACTATGCCCTCTGGGCTACCGAACCTCGATTCGAACTTCTACTGGGGATACCCCTTACTCTGTAGTCTACGATATGGAAGGGGTCCTACCCGTGGAGATAGAAATCCCACACTTCACATCATGCTCCAAAGCCAAGTCCGTGAGGAGGATTAGCATTAAAACCGTCTCAATGAGCTATCACTCTTGGACGAAAAGAGACTGAAAGTGTTGTATCACATACAAGGGTACCATCACCGTATAGAACGATCATTCAATAAAAGAGTTAAAGACCGCGGTGTTCAAGAGGGGGAATTAGCCCTGAAAGAAATAGTAGAGCCCATCTTGGACCCCAGAGGAAAATTTAAGCCCAATTGGAGTTGGCCATACATTGTGAAGAAGATCTTGTCCGACAACATCGCTATGCTTACCGACCTCGATAGGGAGTAAATGGTGCTCATAGTCAACCCGGACCCTTTAAATAAGTTTTAGCAGTAGTCTGAAATCTCGGCACACTACGACTCTTTTCATCTCCCTTCTATTCTAAAAAAAATCTTCATTTTCCTCTACCCAGAACTACGTGGGCCTGATCCTCTACAAAAACCATTTGCAAAAAAATTAAAAACTTTTCAAAACCCCCACAAGTACGTAGGCAGCTCATAGATCTTACATGGGCATGACCCTTTCTTTTTCACAAAAAACTAATCTTTTCTTATCTCCGAGAACGAAAGTTCATTCTAACATATACTTGAACAAAAGGATTATGCATGCCCTAGCGATCGGTATAGATAATTCAAAAATATGAAATTCATCAAAAGGAACAGCTGGATGATTAAAAACTTGTTTATTTCACTAATAAGAAATTACAATGCAATTACATAAGAAAAGGAAAGGATAAGTCCCTTCCCCCTACCTTCCTAAAAAGACAAATAAATTCTGAAATTTATTCCCCATTATAAAATAAACTCTCCAAGAATATTACCCACAGCTACCAGAGGAGCTCGCTCCATCATCATCATTTACATCCTGGGATACCCAAACTTCTTATTCCTGAATAGAGTGCCACAGACGCTCCAGAGACCGATAATCTCAAACCAGCCTTGGAAAAACCATAACACCTCCCTCCATGGTATCAGATAAGACAAGCCACCTTTGTCCAATCTCCACTACCAACATCTTGCTAACTACTCTTCTCCACAACCATTTCATATAATCCCCGGGGATGTACCAGACTCTCCTATCCGACTGAGAAGGATGGGTCGACGGACGCCGACTCTCCACAAAGGGCCAAGTCGCATGCGCTCTGTCAGATATTCTACCGAAAAGAAATCTAGTGTTCTAGGTGGCACGATATACTCCTAGCCAAATTGGAACAGAATCCACCAAGGGAAATAGAAAGAGGTCTATCTGAGACCAACCAGCCTAACGTACGGGTATTCCCTCAACTCCAGAATAGGCAGCAACTATCCCCACCAAGGCACTTATCAGTGCAGATTTAGATCCCCATGCTCCATAAACCAATTCTCCCAGCTCTTGATATCCAGGCCAACACTAATGAAATACCGTGAAAAGAAGTTGGGCACAGTCGACGAAGGATATTCTGAAGGAATCACCAAGCGGAATCTTTCAGACAATCACATGGGCAGCATCACAGGGCTACCCCTGAGAAAGTTGGAATGGCCTTCTCGCCAGGCATCCAGGCCATTCAAAGTCTCCTTCAATATCACCACCGTAGGATTGCGATAGTATGACATCCATGAAGTAATGGCTGCAAGTTGTGGGTCCACCAGCAGTTCCCTAGTCACCAGCAGTAATTTCGAAACTAAGCCCAAAATGACGGCTCCGACATATGCAACATCACCAACACCCTGGAAATGCATAGACCGTAACACCACCGGAAGGTAAACCATTCCTTCAGTAACCAAAGATCTACCCGTCGAAGGTGAGATGTGGAGAAGTCCAGCCAACAGCTCCGGAGGAGACCGGGAAAACTCAGGCATAGCAGCTGCCACATTAGGATTTACCCGCCACATGGCAAAAAATTCCTCATAAGTCGGACAGACTTCTTCCAAGCCGAAGCAGAATACATAGTCCTTGGGGTACCAAAATTATAACACCGCCATCAGCATGTTCCACTCTAGGAGCCGATTACGCCATAAAGAGACTCGACGCATGTGGAAAGCATCATAGTCGACGTTGTAGGAGCACATCGCCTCCAAAGTCCTGGGGTGGTTGGAAAACTCAACACTACCAGGGAGAGCTATCTCACAGAATAAGAAAGTTAGAATGTGAAGGTGTGATGAAAATACTCCACCCTTAATCCTTTTTATACTACAAAACCCTCACAAAAGGCACAACCCTTGTAGAAATCAGAGGGAATCCTTCTCCACAAGGTAACAAAGGCTGAAGAGAGTACCTATAAAAGCCTTGATTAATTAGACTGGATTGACCTTCCGATAGGCAGGACAAGGGGTTTGCCGATCGAAAACCCCCTATTTTTGGAAACTTACCTTTTTCCTCTTTTGCCAAAATCAAAAAATGAAAAAAAATGATATTCTCAACAAAATTTCAAAAATCCCTTTTCATTTTTTTGTAATTTCTCATTGTGAATAAAACCTTCTTTCAAAATTACAAAAAATATTTCTTTTTACGGTCTCAACAGCAAAGTAAAAAAGCGCATATGCATACGTTCATTCATTACTAACAGAAGATAATAAAAAACTCCATTGCATTGCATAGATATTTTTTTTTGTGTTATATCAATTTTTCAGGAAATAAAGAAAAGCATAAAAATAACAAGACTCAGCCCGAACCCACGTTCCCTCTCTCTCACCTACTCATCCCCCTATTTCTCAGAGCTTCCATCCCTAGGACGCGCTCTCTTTCTCCTACAGCGAGATGACGCACCACCGCTACCCGTATTAGACTCATCCCCGAATGAGGAAGACGACACCAAGCAAGAAAGAATAGTAATCGAGTCCCGAATATGGGCAGTCGCCGAAGATATCCAGTCCCTAATATTACTTAGCCAAGTGGTGGATACCCGGACTTGCTGCAAGGAAAGGAAGAATCAGTATCATGCAAAGAAGATAAAAAAGAAACCAAAAGAGAAGAACAAAAAGGTATACCAAAGGACGAAGAACCTCATCCGTCAAGCCCAATTCCTCTGGATCCATCGCATCAGGACGATGCAATATAGGAGCCATCCCTCCATCGGCCCACTGAATGTTGTATGAAGGGTTATACAATCACACAGAGGGAATCTCTGAAGCCTCCGACGCTGCAGATGTCGACGGACCACCACCACCGTGGGAAAACCCCACTAGCCGACTCGAACCCACCTGAGGGAAAGGCAACGCATCATATATGCTAGGCGCCATCATCCAACTCGTCACAAAGTCCATATAATCGTATGGCACATCTGTGTCGGTATATAACAGATAGGACTTGCTAATCATCACTGCGATCCTCTGGCCGCGTCCGCTCTTACCTCATAGACATAGGGGGCCTCGCAGGTGGCACCACCACTTCCTCCTCAAAAATCTTTCGGACCACCCTCTCCCCGAGATACTAGGAGTGTCCAAACTCATGCGCCAATAAATGCCTCATCTGCGCGTTCACCCAAGTCGGCCCCGTGTCTTGAACAGCCATCCCTCAAGGGTAAAAGGTCACCTGAACCCCAGCATATATAAGTCAGTATGGAATCAGATCACATAAAGACCAAGACTGAAGAAGGAAAAAGTCTTATCGATCAACACTGACCTTGCACCTTCTTGAGGTAGTCCAACAACGTCCCTAGAGGACCTCAAAAGTATCCTAAACCTAAGGTTATCTCTTATTCACCAAGAGTCTCAAATTTCCTCGAGCGAAACATCCAAACTCTGGGCTACCTAGTCACTTATCAAGTGGGATTTACGGCATCCAATTGGCTATTCCCCTGCAAAGTCTCCGAAAGACACGAAAGTTTCCCCAGCAATCTGCTCCCCAGATCAAATCAAAATCACGAGGTGATTTCCCTAGCACAGTTCCCAGAGAGCTTCTCAATTTAAGCCCTTAGAATTGGCTTCGACCCGCATAATTGGTCATCTCAATTTAAGCCCTCAAAATTGGCTTCGACTCGTAGAACTTGTCATTTTAATTTAATCCCTCAAAATTGGCTTCCACTCACTAAATTGGTTATCTCAATTTAAGCCCTCAAAATTGTCTTTGACCCGCAGAATTAGTCATTTCAATTTAAGCCCTCATAATTGGCTTCGACCCACAGAATTGGTCATCTTAATTTAAGCCCTCAGAATTGGCTTTGACTCCCAGAATTCGTCTTATCAATTTAAGCCCTCAGAATTGGCTTCGACCCACATAATTGGTCATCTTAATTTAATCCCTCCGAATTGGCTTCGACCCGAATAATTGGTCATCTAAATTTAAGCCCTCAGAATTCGCTTCGACCTACATAATTGGTCATCACAATTTAAGCCCTTGGAATTGGCTTCGACCCGCATAATTGCTCATCTCAATTTAAACCCTCAGAATTTGCTTCGACACGCATAATTGGTCATCTCAATTTAAGCCCTCAGAATTGGCTTCGACCCGTAAAATTGGTCATCTTAATTTAATACCTCAGAATTGGCTTCGACCCGCAGAATTGGTCATCTTAATTTAAGCCCTCAGAATTGGCTTCGACCCGCAGACTTGGTCATCTCAATTTAAGCCCTTAGAATTGTCTTTTACCCACAGAATTGGTCATCTTAATTTAATCCCTCAGAATTGGCTTCGACCCACAGAATTGGTCATCTTAATTTAAGCGCTAAGAATTGGCTTTGACCCGCAGAATTGGTTATCACAATTTAAACCCTTAGAATTGGCTTCAACCTACAGAACTGGTCATCTCAATTTAAGCCATCAGAATTGGCTTCGACCGACAGATTTGGTCATCTCAATTTATCCCCTCAAAATTGTCTTCGACCCATAGAATTGGTCATTTTAATTTATGCCCTCAGAATTGGCTTCGACCTGCAAAATTGGTCATCTCAATTTATGCCCTCAGAATTGGCTTCGAACTACAGAATTGGTCATTTTAATTTAAGCCCTCAAAATTGGCTTCAACCCCCAGAATTGGTCATCTCAATTTAAGCCCACATAATTGGCTTTAACCCGCATAATTGGTCATATCAATTTATGCCCTCATAATTGGCTTTGACTCGCATAATTGGTCATCTTAATTTAATCCCTCAAAATTGTCTTCGACCCGCAGAATTGGTGATCTCAATTTAAGCCCTCAGAATTGGCTTCGACCCGCATAATTGGTCATCATAATTTAAGCCCTTAGAATTGGCTTTGACTCGCAGAATTGGTCATCTCAATTTAAGCCATCAGAATTGGCTTTGGGCCGCAGAATTGGTCATCTCAATTTAAGCCCTCAGAATTGGCTTCGATTCGTAGAACTGGTCATCACAATTTAAGCCCTCAGAATTGGCTTCGACCCGCAGAATTGGTCATCACAATTTAAGCCCTCAGAATTGGCTTTGACTCGCAGAATTGGTCATCTCCATTTAATTCCTCAGAATTGGATTCGACTCGCATAATTGGTCATCTCAAGTTAAACCCTCCGAATTGTCTTCGACCCGTAGAATTGGTCATATCAATTTATGCCCTTAGAATTGTCTTCGACCCGTAGAATTGGTCATCTCAATTTAAGCCCTCAGAATTGGCTTCGACCCACAGAATTGGTCATATCAATTTAAGCCCTCAGAATTGGCTTCGATTCGTAGAACTGGTCATCAAAATTTAATCCCTCAGAATTGGCTTCGACCCACATAATTGGTCATCTCAATTTAAGACCTCAAAATTAGCTGCGACCCGCAGAATTGGTCATCTCAATTTAAGCCCTCAGCATTGGCTTCGACCCACATAATTGGTCATCTCAATTTAATCCCTCAGAATTGGCTTCGACCCGCAGAATTGGTCATCTCAATTTAAGCCCTCAGCATTGGCTTCGACCCTCAGAATTGGCCATCCCCTGCATTGCTTTAGGTTCTCGTAATTTACCTCAATCTTTTGTCATCACTCGACCATCCACAGTATGCCCCCTTAGGTTTTCGAAATCGGCCTCGACTCTCTGAATTGGTCTTCCCCATCCTTAGGTCCTCTGAATCGTCCTCGACCCTCTGAATCGGTCATCCTCATTCTTAGGTTCTCAAAATTAGCCTTGACCCTCTCAGAACTGGCCTCGACCCTATAAAAAGGACGACCTGACCTCATTGGAAGTTAACCGAAGATCTAAAATCTATCACTCTCAGCAAACTTAGAAAACCTCTCTCGAAGTCAACATGATTTCTACATCCAGTCCTTTTCCAACCCTCACTTTTCATCATCTTTTTCACCAAACATGGTGAATTAACTACCCTTCATCATCATCCAAGTTCACGGGCTGCTTTCCAACATTCAAGATCAAGCTCAAGATCTTCAAGAAGGTCCAACTTTCTCAATTCTCTCATCAAATTATCCTAAATTTGCATTAAATTATTTTATTACTTAGCTATTTTATTCTCTCCATCTCACATATTCTAATATATTTTTTATTTTGTATTATTGCACCTCTCTTATTTTCATATAAATAAAACCCCAAAAAAAACAAGAAAAGAGGGGTTGCTCAAAAATTCCAAATGGGAATTCTCCCACTTTTCTCATAACTAAAACACATTTTTACACTGACCCACACATAAGAGAAGTACCCAATTGGATTTATGGGATAAGCCCCACCCCTCATTTTGTATACGAACCACGTGGACTTTGATACCCTTATAGGCTATGTAGGTGTCTCGGGGTAAAACACTAGACTCGAGTCCTATTTCTTTTTTTCCATTTTCTATTTTTCTAATCCTTTAACTTAATTCTCTTAGATTATATATATTTTCATATACATATATTTTCCCCTAGTGGCGTGTTATTCCATATGCATTATCGTTCCATTATAATGATGAACGCTAGGATAATCACGTAAATCTTACATTTTAATATTACTTTTAGGAACATTCCTATGGATGACTTGCTTTATCTCTTCCATGATACAAGTCGATGATTCATATATCCACTACATATACACATGCACACACATCATGGGGAGATAGAGGAAAATAACAACAATCCATGAGAGATCGAAAGGGTAGAATGGGTGCCTAACACCTTCCCATTATGTAACTTAGCCTCCAAACTTTTTTCGAATCAATTTTGATTTTGTATGTATCAGTATGTCTTTGGATGTTGTCCTTCGGGATGGCTCCACCTTCTTTTGTCTGTTTTGAGTAAAATAGACTGGCGACTCCATCTCTCTACATTTTTCACCTCACATATCGCCGACGACGGTCGAAGCGCTCCCGAGAGGGATGCGCAGGGCCAAGATTCTCCCACCCTGTGAAATACCCTCCTCACTCTTTCTCCTTGAGGATCGAGGGATAGCCATAACTACCTAAAATGAACTTGGGGTCGATGTGACATTCCGATCCAAACTCTTACTTGGTGTCAATGGACCATTCCGAACCAAGAGTCCTTAATGTGTGTTAAGAGGACATATTCATAATGAATGAATTTATAAGTATATATTGTGTGTGTAATGTATACTGTATTAATAATCTACTTATGCGAGTTAGTAGATAATGAGATGCCATGATTACATCTATAAACAAATTAAGGACGAAAAATTAATTATAAATTGGTTGAAGATAACAAAGTATGAATAGTTATCTAAGTATATAAATCATGAGATATGGTTACTATTACATACTAAGTGGGTGGTATGGGAACTTAGTCGCGTAGCTAAGTTCAGTTGGATAATATAGTCTGGTTAGCTTGGGTAGTACAACTAGGTGGTCTAAGTACAAGACGTTAGGCGTGCACTAGATAAGGGGTGAGGTAACTCAAGAGAGTGTTCGCAAATCTTAACATGTGTAATTAATAACTCATTTTACTGTGATAAACATTTGCTAAACATTTACTGTAATCAATAACTCATTTTACTTTGATAAATATTTTCATAAACGACTCATTTATTCAGATCTAGTGTAGGATCTCCTTTGTTGTACTCTCTACTGGGACATGTTTTTCGTTGTCATTATTGGAATATAGTGGTTTATTTAGCAGTTATGGATTCTTAGCCGAATGTTGACTCTGCAAGACTTTATTCATTATATATTTTGAGATGGTCTGAATTCTAGTATATTGTGAATGTTTAATTATTATTTCCGCAAGACTTACCCTATCGAGTTAAAGAAAGATAAAATTTGACATCGGTCTAATTTCACTTAGTTGATTAGTAACTAAAAAGTTTTCGACACTAATGCTAAGAATGAACTAACTGAGAAACCTATTTTAATTTAATTTAGCATTGATCACCCGGGGTTTAATTAGGCGGGGTGTCACAAATGGTATCAAAGCATCGGGTTCTAGTGTCCATAGGATCTGTGTGGCTTACTGCGTTTACAGCGTATCTTCTGATTGATATAGATCCCCATCTTAGGATTATTGTATTCGTCTACGTACATGGATTATGCTCTCCTACTATTAAGTAGATTATGTGATTTATATACGAGTTCGATTGGACATGGTACCTTAAACTCTTTGGGACGAACAACGAAGGTGTTTGAAGGACTGCAGGATGGAGGGAATCGGCATGAGTCGTGAAGTATTCATGAATGGCAATATAGTGGGAGATGACCGTAACTGCTGTCTGAGTAGATGATGAGCCGATAAATCACTCATGCATGGTAGTGTCCCAAACACCATTGTAGAGAATGGGGATACAATTTCAAATTTCACAAGAGTTTTAAGTAGGGAGAGAGAGTATTTCAAAAGGGTCACCTATAAGAAAATGGGATGGAGACGATGGGTGATAGACAAATGGATGGAGGAAATCCAAAGTATATTGCTCATAGGAGAAACACTGTAGTGACATGAGTTAGTCACCCCATATAAGGATGTATATAGTGAAAAAAATACCACTGAAGTCGTTCAATGGAAGATTAAACTATCTAAATGGCTCCGAACAGTTTGTTGAAGAAACTATTTTCTTAAAACAAATTCCTTAACACAAGATGTGTAAAATAGTATGAATGAGTTATTTTGGGCATATGTTTACCAGTTTTGAAAACAAAACTTATAAATAAATTAAATCAACACAGCCTCAAGAAAGTGATGAGAGGAACAGGAAGTATACAAGTACAGTTTTATCATGGTAAAACTCCAGACAATTGGGGAAACATCCACGGACGTCTCTACACCTCAAAAGTAAAAATCCACTAAAATAGAGTAACAGGTTACAAACTATTTAACAATTAAGACACACAATCAGGACTAATTCTAAATTCAGAAATGTACTAACTCCTCTGGATCTTCTGACTTCTCCTAAGGCTCCGAAGTTGTGGATGGTCTCTCAGCTTTGCAAATCCACTCCTTTTATCTTTACGTCGACTCAAAAATCCAAAATCTCAATACCAAAACTTTTTAGTGTAGTAGTGTGACAGTGTAAGTGGTGATGTGCTCTAAATCACATGCATGCAACACACACACACACACACTTAATTACAGACATGATGCTAATCAAATTACAAACAGATCCTAAATATGTAAAGATTTTCAAAATTAGTTTAATTGAAACTATTAGACTTTGGATCTTTCTATATATCCATAGATCAATAGGGAATCTTGCTATATACACGAGCCAAGATCCTAAACACTTTATAATTTTAAAAATACACTAACTATTTCACAAAATGTGAAATATGTGAAAGTGTAAATCCCCAATCAAGATCTTAAACTAGATCTAAGTCTGAATGTTCAAAGAAACTGAAATCAGAAACTGTTTTGTTGGTTTTAGGGTTTGAAAACATAACAGTTGAAAATACCCAACAAAAATAAGATTTCTCAAAACAAGAAATCAAAACTAAGAAAGTTTGACGTGAAAAATGTATCACAGAATTTTAATCTCAGTTTTCTATGAAAGAAAATGAGATCAAACTATAATGACTAAGTTGGAAAAGAGATTAAGGACAGAAGAGGAATGATCTACACAGCTCTCGAACTAACAAACTCTTAGAAAATATTTCCTGGTGAGATGTGGCCAGAATTTAGCTTAGGCTTTTGTTTTTCTCTCTGATTTCTCTCTCTCTCTCTCTCTCTCTCTCTCTCTCTCTCTCTCTCTCTCTCTCTCTCTCTCTTATCTATTTATTTTCTCTCAGAAATGAAGTGACCAAAATATTTTAATCGCAACATATAAGGCATCTATTTATACTAAGCTATGGAAGCCTTTAGAACTTCGAAGCAAATGAATGGTAATGATTAATTCTTAAAAGGTCAAGGTAAATCTGATGGCTACCAATGCATCAAAATTATAACGACTCTTATCGGTTTAAATGTAAACATAAGGATCAGGTAAGAATGCATGCATGACATAGATTAAAATGATCCAAGGGTTCATAAACAAACACATGTATGTGAGGTCAAGAAAACATAAATCCAGACGTTGTGACTCTAACACGTGTAAGGTGGAGATGGCGTATAAAATGCGTGTTTTTTATCTTCCAGAATTACAATTTGCACCCACATAATTATCAAGCACATTTGGTTTCTACCCAAGAAAGTTTTGAACAGTTTAATGAATTTACAAATCAATCCACAAACTTTGTAAAATAATATTTTAAATTTCCAAAAAATGTTTAAAAATCTTAAATATTATTTAAATTATCCCAAAAATTAAGGAAATATTATTTTAATGGGATTTAACTCACAAACACCCAAATTATGAAGAATGAAATCTCATATGCAACACATAAATGATCCTAGGTATGGTGTTGGTGTTTATACCTTTGGACTATTTTGATAAAATTGAATGTAGAATATGAAGTCTTATTGGTTGAAAGGGATATGACTCAATTTTGTCACCATTTCCAAACTAGATGAGCACCTATATAATATAGACTCAAGTGAGTCAAAGATATGGGGTGCTTCAATCTCCCCCTTTGGAAATATGAGGCAAAATCTCCTTTGAGTCATCTAGGACTTGTAGGGATGTAAAAGAATAAGAAAAACCTATTCCTATACAAAAATTATATCTATCCAATATCATAGAAAGAAAAATTACATAACTCAACTAGGACCAATACCCTATCAAAATGGTGTTGTAAATGAAGGTATTGATTCCTAAAAAAAAGATAGCTAAGATCAAGATTTTTAGTTTAGAATATATCAAGAATATCCAAGAAGACTCAATCCCCCCCTTGGGGTAAAAAAAACAAGTATGAAACAATAAATCATTGTTCTGCCATAACCATACAAATAGATTTGTGCAAAGATTCAAACCGAAGATAATCCAACGGTTTAGTAATTAGGTTAGCTAATTGCAATTCAGTAGGTAGGTAATTAATTTATAACTCCTTAGATTCAACTAACTCGTGTATGAAATGATATCGTATTTTAATATGTTTGGTATGAGAGTGTTGAACTGGCTTTTTAAAAATATTGATCGCGCTTTGATTGTCACAATAGAGATGTAACTTGTCTTCAGTCATACCATAATCTTTTTGCATTTGTTTTAGCGAAAGTAATTGGGCACAACAACTTCCTATGGTAATATATTTGGAGTCGGCAGTAGAAAAGGAAGTGTAGTTTTGTTTTTTACTACTCCATCCTACCAAATTGTTACCAATGTAGTAACACGCTCCCGAAGTACTCTTAATATCTTCGGAACAATCGTCCCAATCATCATCAGTGTAACCTACTATAGTAATAGAAGTGTCTTTAGTGTACCAAAGTCCTAAATTTAGAGTGCCTTTAATGTATTTAATAATTCTTTTAACACATAATAGATGACTCTCTTTAGGATTATTTTGATAACGAGCACACACGCAAACAGTGTACATAATATCAGGATGGGAGGCAGCTAGGTAAAGCAATCTTCCTATCGTACTACGGTATAAGGTAGAGTCAATTGATTTACCTTTATCATCTTTTGAAAGTTTGACAGAAGTACTCATATGAGTCCTATCTTCTTTACCTGTTTCTAGGCCAAAGTTCTTGACAATCTCTAAAGCATGTTTAGATTGCGATACAAATAAGCCATCTGAATTTTTTTTAACTTGAAACCGTAAGAAGAATTGTAACTCTCCCATAAGTGACATTTAAAATTCATTGTGCATAATATGAGAGAGGGTCTTAACTTCTCAGGGCGATGTGGATCCAAAAATAATATCGTCAACATAAACTTGGGCTATAGTAATATTATTGTCAAAATGTTTGACAAATAATGTTTGGTCATTCCCTCCTCTCTTAAAATCATTGTCTAAAAGGAAGGCGGATAGACGTTCATACCAAGCTCTAGGAGCTTCTTTTAACTCATAAAGAGATTTTTTAAGATGATAGACATAATTTGGATGGTGAGGGTCAATAAACCCTTTGGTTTGTTCTACGTAGGTCTCCTCGATTAAAATTCTGTTAAGGAAGGTTGACTTAACATCCATTTGATATTGTGTGAAGTGCAAATGACAAGTTATTATAAATAGTAAGAGAACATATTCGAGGCGAGTGACCAGAGCAAAAGTTTCCTCAAAATCTATTCCATCAATCTGAGAGTAGCCCTGGGCAACTAATCTAGCTTTATTCTGAATAATCATCCCAGATTCATCTCTTTTATTTTTGAAAATCCAATGTGTGCCGATTAACTTTTTATTTTTAGGCTTGGGTACAGGATGCCATACATCATGAATAACAAATTAAAGAAGTTCCTCTTGCATATAACTTATCCATAAAGTGTCATTCAAGGCTTTATTTACAGTCTTTGGCTCAATAAGAGACACAAAGCATGCAAAATGAGTAATGTTATGAAGTTGAGATCTTGTACGAGAAGGGAGTAAGATCTTGTATGAGCAATGTTACAAGTTAGTATTAACGCTTCCATGAGAAGGGAGTTAAGAATGTTGTAGAATTTAGTCAGGGAGTAAGACTGAATGTAATAGTTCCAGTGAGATTCCACATGGAGAGACGCAATTGGGAACTCATTTAAATGATCCAGGTAACGGGATTCATACCTATTGATAATGGATTCAGTTGGAACTGGTAAGGCTAGCAGTGTATTCCTTATAAATATCAAAACTAAGGGAACAATAAGGGTAACCATTTGGGATGAGGATGCCAAGGTTCGAGAGAAGGACAACTTTAATACAACCAGTATGGCCAGAGATAGAAGAATACTATCGGTAGATATTTATTGGAGAGTAAGACCACATGCCTTGACCCCACCTGAAGTGAGAAAAGGAACTAGAACATGCTTCCTGGTAGGGACAATGATTTAAAATAGTTATTGGTTCAGTCAGGAAAAGCGTGTTATGTTCGGGAACCATTTGAATTGTCAGGTGATGGCAAGATAAAATGAGAGTTTTATTAGAGGGCGAAATAGGTGAATTTGGTGTGACGCGAGCGAGTCGCGATATTTTATTTAAGCAAGATTTGTTTGAGATATTCGCCTGTTGTAGCGCAGTTATTATTATATAAATTACTTGTTCTAGTGATGTATTATACGAGTATGATGTTATCTTGGGTATATACTGGTTAGCGAGACTTCAGAGAGAATAGTTATCTCGACATATTTGATCCCGATGTATTGGGACTTTGCTCATATGGTTCAGGATATATTGGGTTTATTATTGAGGGAAGAGATTAATCTCGTTATGATGATTAGAGCTACTGACTAGTGATAGTGAGTGCGAAGTGTAATATGACTCCTGTAGAGAGACGTAGGAGTTGATATTTATATTTAAATGACTGGGGATAGGTGTTTGAGTGTCCTGGTTATGTGTTTTAGGCTTATAGAACCCAATCTCCGACAATCCTAGTGATGATGCATTATGAGGGGAAGTTCCTTGTTTGGGTGTCATTGCAAGATGAGATATGCATAGACCTCAGTAAACTTCGGGAGTGGAGAGACATTGATGGATGCCGGGGGAATCATTTTCTAATGTTAATCGTTATACGTGTGAAGAAAACACTGTTAACTGAGAGCCATTATATGAGTAAGGCCAGTGAAGCCGGTAGTGATGTAGAAAGGCATTGAAATGTTTTCTAACTACGAGTTGAAGGATGGGATAATGTCGAGAAGAATTCTATTATAAGTTATGTGGTGATTGAGAATACCCAAGTTCTATAACCAAGCCGAGAATGCGAGGCCATTTTTTAGAAAAGTGTGCTACGTGTGGGACATTTGCGATGTTTGAGCAAGTACGCATAAATTATAAGGTGTATGGGAGACCTGATTGGTGGTATTTTAAAAAGTCATCCAAGATGGAAGGGCGTGGAAATTATGCGTGAGAATATGACTAAGGGACAGCTATGAACAAGTTCGAATGGTATTATGGACTAAATGCCGTATGAGAAAGACGATAATTCAAGTATATATGTGCAACGAGAGCTATCACACCCAATATGGGTTGAAAGGCTGTGAAAAACCATTTAAAAGAAATCTTTTGATATAGAGGATACCAAATTTTTGTGAGAAAATAGAGAGGAGCCCTACTTGGATGAGTGTTCAAAAGTGGCTTGTACATGGCCAGAATGTTAGTATACTCCAAGGAAAGAAGGGGTGTATGTAGTACTACTTAATGTGAGATATTATTAGTGGGAATTGATGATGGGTGAGTTGTTGTGATATTTTCTCCAGGTACATCACCCAGGTATGGAAAAAGGTTGACTTGAGAGGAGAAACCAAAAAGTTAGTAGCAAGTCCTCATTTTCCAGTGATGGAATGGGTAGGCAGATTATAAAATTTCATTAGTGGGCTACCAAGTCATGACAAGGTCAATAATTTCTTCAAGTGTGTGGAATGAATTAATCGAGATGAAGAAATATTTTCTTTCCTTAAAAAGAAGGATTTCAACGATGGGGGATGCCACCCAATATTATTGAGAATTGGGATGAGATCCCAAAATTTTATTTTAGGCATATTGTATCACCTACAACCGATGGTTAGAAGATCGGAGGTTTCTTATGTTGGATAATGCTAGTAGTGCGTGTGGTGACTAGTAGGGTAATTGAGGGGAGAAATTACCATTTTTAGAGTTGTGTGTAGTAACTCGTACTTGTTCGTCATGCACAAAGAACTTTTGAGGTTTTGTGTAAAAAGCCTTATTATTCACCCTCTAGATGTTTAGAAATGAGGGGATAACCATATTTTTGGACTGATTGTGACTTGGAGTCCTTTGTTAAACAGTAGAGTGAACCACCAACTATTGTGGGCAGTTTTTGTTTATCGTGAACCACAAACTTAGGTATGTGCGGCCTTTTCTCAGTATGGAGATGAAATAGTCAGTATTGAGATCACATGGCTGATAGAATGTATCTGTACGCAGTGAGTTGAGAAAGCTTGTTGATAATCTGAGGCTACAGTTATTAAGACTTTTGATAGGTGGGCACCTCTAGCGAGCGTATAGTGGAGTAACACTTATGTTATTAGGATTTGAATTTGGGTATTAGAGGATGTCGTGATATTAAAAATCCTAAGTTTTAGTACCGGTCTTGTCCTAATTTCAAGGATGAAATTCATTTGTAGGGGGGGGGAGTAAGAAATCCCCCGTATTTCTACGTATTTATGATTTAATTAATTGAGAAATTCATTGGGAATATACATTTTAGTTTAATTACATGTGTGACGTAATTTAATGTGATTAAATAATAAATGTGATGATGAAATATTAATCGAGAGACATAGACTGATTAATATTATATTATGAGATTTACTATGTGAGTGAATAGTAAATATTGATATTAAATTTGATATACGTCATAGCGAATGATATGGGCGTATTTGTTATTGTCTCACCGAGAGTCGAATGTAGACTATTTGGAGGTGAGAAATGAGAAATATATTTTACTGACTCAAATGATAATTTATAGATCACGGATGAGTCCGTAACGGTTGAAATAGTCAAAATAGTATACCCGGGGGTACTAGTCGGGTACCGAGGAATTTTGGGCTAAACCGGGACCACACGGGGGCATTTTCGTCTTTTGGCATATGCGGGTGAGGAGACCTACGAATTTACAAACTCTAAATTAGATTATAATAGTTGGAGGCTAGGGCTAGAGGAGAGAAAAACTCACAAAAGCCATTAGAGAGAAGAGATAAAAAAATTCTCAAAGCCTAAGGAAGAATTGGTGCAGGATTCAAAGGGTTCTTGCACCACACTCTAGTTGGGGAGGAAGATTGGAGGAGAAAGACAATCAATCACTAACAAAAATCACGAAATCAGATCATCTCTGAATAAGGAAAGTGGTTATTTTCAAATTATATTGAGTTATAATATCCATGTATAGGATTTATAAATATTCTTAGAAAAAAAGAATTGAATAAAATGCATCATGGTTAGGGATTTGCATATATAATGATTTAGACCCGTAGAGGATTTGAAATCATAGAAGACTTGATGATTAAAATGAATTTAATCTGGTTTTATGATTTAAATTATGGGAAGAACATATTTTTAGGGTTCTTGAATAATTAGAAGATTTGGATTATTGTGGACTAAATTGTGAAATTTTATGAAGTTTAAATCGTTGGAAATCATCCTAGAGTATCTAGGAATGGTTTGGTATCATTGGTTACAAGTTTGATGGATTATCATGTGAGTTAGATAATTGAAAATGGTGAAAAATGCATTAAGAAGAATAAGAATTGCATTTGTCATTGTTCGATCGATCGTTCGAGCCATGAATGTTGATTAATCGATGGAGTCGATCGATCAACCTATGAATGTCGATCGATTAACCCAAGATGATTTTGGGTTATTTTATTGGTTGAGTTCTATTTGATAGCCCACGCTTCAGGAGAACGTTAGTGATGATATTATACCTATGTATGGACTTAGAGAGTACCATTCGGTGTATAGTGGGGGTGCGTTATAATCATTGAGTGCAAAATTTGAAGAAATGGACCGATAAGGATAAAGCGATTGAGTAGTGCATCAAAAATTTGGGGTTTGAGTTACAGAGAGAGTAAATGCCATTCTAAGGTGTATACCAGTAGGTTAGATTTAGCTTAACTACTAAAATTAGTGGTGGTCTAACTAGGGCCCTAGAGTTATATGAATACTCAATTAAAATGCGATAGCGGCATAAATCGTAAATTAATAAGTACGGTGAATATTCGAGAGAAATATTACGTATGATCATGATTATTAGGTTGTGTGTATACCTACTGAATTATATAGATAATTGGTGATGAGAATACCTAAATTACATTTGATTATACTAGGGTTGAGGTAGGATTCCGAACTAGTATGATCTAAAGAGTACGGTGAATATCCGAGATAAATATTACGTACGAGCATGATTATCATGTTGTGTGTATACCGACTGAATTATATAGATACTTAGATGGAGAGAATACCTAAAGTATATTTGCTTATATTAGGGTCGAGGTAGGATTCTGAACTAATATATGGAAATAATAATTTAGGGTCGTTATGAAAGAGTTCCAAACCAATCTATATATAAAATTTCATTAGTGGGGTCGAGGTGATTTTTTCGAACCACTACCTGAAATGAACTTGGGGTCGAGGTGACATTCCGAACCAAACTCTTACTTGGCATCTATGGACCATTCTGAACCAGGAGTCCTCAATATATGTTAAGAGTACATTAGTAATGAATGAATATATAAGTATATATTGTGTGTGAAATGTAAACGGTATTAGTAATCTACTTATGCGAGTTAGTAGATAATGAGATGTCGTGATTATATCTAAAAGCAAATTAAGAAGGAAAACTTAATTATAACAAAGTGTGAATAGTTATCTAAGTATATAAATCATGAGATATGGTTACTATTACATACTAAGTGGGTGGTATGGGAACTTAGTCACGTAGATAAATTTAGTTGGATACTATAGTCTAGTTAGCTTGGGTAGTACAACTAGGTGGTCTATGTACAGAACATTAGGCAGACATTAGATGAGGGGTGAGGTAACTCAAGAGAGTGTGCGCAAATCTTAACATGTGTAATCAATAACTCATTTTACCATGATAAACATTTGCTAAATATTTTCAAATTGTTTTGAGTACTAACTCTTGCTATCAAAATATTTTCAAAATCCTTTTAGGTGTCCAGCCACAGGGACGCCAGACTTGAGGATTCAGTCCAGGGAATCGTAGTTGCAGCTTTGTGGAGGCTAACAGGACTTTGCATAGACTACTCATTTATTCAGATCTAGTGTAGGGTCTCCTTTTTAGTAATCTCTATTGGGACATGTTGTTCATTGACATTATTTCAGTTGTTCAATATTGGATTATGTTGATTTATTTGGCAGTTGTGGATTCTTAACCGAATGTTGACTCGGCAAAACTTTATTCATTATATATTATGATATGATTTGAATTCTAGTATATTCTGAATGCTAAATTATTATTTCCTCAAGAGTTACCCTATCGAGATAAAGAAAGATAAAATTTGACACCAGTCTAATTTCACTTAGGTGATTAGTAATTAAAAAGTTTTCAACAGTGATGCTAAGAATGAACCAACTGAGAAACCTATTTTAATTTAATATAGGATAGATCACCCGGGAATTAATTAGGTGGGGTGTCACACTTATTTGATTTATCTGTTTTATAACCATAGATGCATGCATAGGATAAAAAGATAAAATCAATACAAAATTCTCTTTCGCATTTAAAATTGGTATTGCAATTTTTGTTTGAAACAACCCCTGTGATTTTTTTGCACTTATAAGTGGTATCAGAGTAGGTTGCACTAAGTTATTATGTTTGATCTTGTTTACCTATTGTTTGGGTGGTTGTTTAATGACCTCTCTTGTGTTTTTTTTGTCTCTCAATGGATTCTCATTTGAATTTTAAGTTTGTCGAAAGAATTGAATTTCTTGAAAATCATTTTAAAAACATTTAGGAACTTTTGGAAACAGTTCAAAAGCAAAGATATATCTTTTGTGATAAGTTTGGTGCTTTGTATGATTACTTTAAATATTTAAAGGCGTCCAAAAAGTAGAGTGATGATAGAGTCCTTCTTTTAGAAAAAGAATTAGAGGACTTGAAAAATTCTAGGGTTTGTGTTTGTGACAAAAGGATAAAAATATTTTGATTAATGATTTTAAGGCACATGAGAAGACTCTTAGGTATAAGTTTAATTTTATTAAGAGAGAGAGAGAGAGATAATATTCTAAGAATGATTGAAAATATGAAGAAGTAATCCTTAAAATCAGAAAAGTCTAATTCTTTCCTTGAGTCTAAATTTTTGAAGTTGAAAAATTATTTAAAAGACTCGAGTAGTTTGAATAGTAATGGTAATGACTCGCCTTGTTTTAAAGATACTAATGTTAAAGATAAAACCATTGATTATTTTAGAGGATCAACCCAAACCAAGGATGATAGAAAATATCAATCCATAGGTAACATTCCTCTAGTTTACACATATTCATATTGTGGTCGGAAGGTCACCTTAGGCAGTTTTGTTTTGATCTTGGAAGAGGTACTGGGAAGTTTAAGGATAGTGTTCGATCAGTTCCCATAACCCCTAGATTTGGGTACACACCAGTTTGGGTTAGGAAATCAGTTTTGGAGTCGTTAAATTCTAAATTGGTTTATTCTCACATGATTGCACATGATGCATCAAATGCTATTTCATATTATTGGTTGCTTACATAGTTTGTTTGTCATACGCTAGTTCTGATTCATGATATTTTCTTACAAGTGTTATGACACGTGTACTTCTTCTATTATATTTTTCTTTTATTGAGTTATATTGAAAAAATACACAAATATTTTTGGTTTTATATATATTTTTTGAAAATACAAAAATATTTTTATTTTTGAAAAATTCAAACAGATTTTTTGTTCTTTGTGTATTTTAGTTTTACACATTTAATGTGGCATATTGGTGTGTTGAATCCAATCCACTACGCAATTTCTATGTGGCTCAGACATGAAGTTATGACTTTAGATGCGTAGAAAATTTTGACCATATTTATGGAGTTCTTTCGAAGTTGACTTGCTTTATAGATTCGGCTTTATTTATGCCTCCACACACACGCACGAGTTTATTTATTTATGAGTTTTTTATTTTGTTTCAATTTCGATTCGTCTTGAAGGTATATGTTTCTTGCCTCATGTGTGTAGGTTTCTTAAACTTTGTCATTTATTAAGAAGATTATGGAAAGAGGATGAAGTTTTGAAGACAAAGAGACTTATGTTGTTCAGTTCTAGGGTTGGGAAGGGTATTAGTTCTTTGTAATAGGATATTTTGATTTTAATTTGGTTTTCTGTCATTTTATTTGCTGTGTACTGGAAAAGCCAAAGGGGGAGATTTATAAGAACAATTTTTTCGAAATTGTTCATAGCATAGCTTTAAGCTAGTTTGGCGTATCCCGTTACAATCGTCACGTACAGTTAAGATGAACCGAGCTCAAGCATATCCAAGTTTGAAGACTTCCCGACATCCCGAAAGGTATAAAACGATTTAGAGTTTAAATTAATTCATGGAATTATATTTAGGATGTTTCATTTTTATCAAAAGACGAACAAGAATTTTTTGTTTTCAAAAATATGTTTTCTGAAATACTATAGGCGGAGTTTTGAAAAATAAATTTTTTATGTCATTCAAATGACATTCCAATGTCATTCAAACAACATGTCAAGGTCATTACATCGTCGTTTTTGTCGTTTTTACATTGGATCAAACGACATGCTACTGGATTGGTTTTATTTAGGCCATTTTTATAGTCGTTCAAATGATATTTGTATGTCAATCAAATGACATCTCTTTATCATTCAAATGATGTGCTGATCTCGTGTAACACCTCGTAATTTCTAGGCTCTAAGTTTAATTAATTAATTAGATAATTGTTAAATTACTAAGTATCATAAATTGATAAGAATTAATTAATTATGTGATTTAAAAGTGACTGAAGTTAAATTAGTTAATGGGTGAAACTTAACTTTTAAAAATAATTATCTGGATGGTAATTTTGAGCACACGATTGAGTCCGGTGAGGTCAAAAGAGTCTGATATGAGTGGCCATAGGTATATATTGGGTTTCGGGATATGTTTTAGACACATTTAAGCTCCCAAATAAGTGTTTGGGCCCTTTTTAAATGGTCTATAAGCTCAAAAATGGGATTAGAGTTAATAACCCTAATTGTGAAAGGGTGAGGGAACTTTAATTTATTTTTAGAAGACAAAATTGAGGAGAGCCAACGAAGAAAGCAACTGTAGAAGATTTTGGGAGATTAATCCAAGACCAAGAGAGGAGACCCTTGAATCAACCCATCATCTTCATCAAGGATTTGATTCTAGAAAGCCTAAGGAAAGTGGTTTAACTTGCATTTGATTAATTGCATTTTTCTTATTCATATTATCGAAGGTGAATAGAATAACATGTTAGGGTTAGTTCTACATTTTATAATTTGGGGATTTCATGATTTTGATTTAAAAATATGTAGAGGTGATAAGAATATGTGGATTTTGATTTGCTAATTTGTGTAGATGATGTAGTTATAGTGAGGCAATCAAATGGGTAGATTTTGGATGAATTAGGGAGTGTTTTGGTGGTAAATTATGTACAGAAACGAAGGTTTTAACTCTTTAATGGTGGACTGGTTTCTAGGCAAAGAAAGAGGAGAGAGAACACCAGGGTCATTCGAACGACCTGGTGTCTCGTTCAAAAGACAACCAGTGTCGTTCGAACGAAATAGCTAGTTGCTTGAATGACCTGATTAATCCTGCCAGATTTCTTCCTTCCCCTGATTTCAGACCTGATTGTTAATTTTGTGTTGAATGTTACTGTTTTAGATGAATCTCAATTTTAGGATTTATAAATTAGGGTTTGAATTTGTAGAATTTACCCTTGGATTAATAAAGGATAAATGTAATTAGAGAATTGAGTAATTTGAAACCTTGTAAATCAAGTGGACAATCTTAATTGAAAGAAATTGTATAATGAATTGGGAATTTTGAATTTCGGTGCAAGCGAGATAGTCTGGGTATATTTGGTAGAGTAACACCAAGATAATGAAATTAATTAGTGCATGATTAATTGAAATTGATCCGAAGTGTATACTTCCATGTTTTAGGCTAGTGTTATGTTTGTAGTACACCGGTAGCTTGAATTTAATATATATATGATGATGTGTAGTGTGTGTGTGTGTGTGTGTGTGTATATATATATACTAGGGTATTCCCGTGCCTGAAGGCACGCTGATAATCGCAAAATGACGAAAATTTTCATAGTACGTAATTGCAAGAAGGCAAAATTTTCGTTTGCCAAGAAAACAAAATGTAATTTTAAAAAAATTGGCCGTAATAACCTTGTTTTATAGGACTAACCACCCTTCTTAACAAATAAAAAATAGTCCAACAACATTCAAATAGTCTAAATTCATCACTCGAATTCACATTGAGCCTCAAATTAACAATGTGTCAATTCAAAAAAATCGAGCATAATCTCCTCTGTATATTGGACTACCCACCCTAGTTAAGGGGTAACAACCAATCGTACAATATTTAAAATGTTCAAACAAATCCAACACAAAGTTTTAATCTACCTATATACAGAGCATTTGTGACAATATATTAACAAACCAACACAAACATGACCTATACATTTCTTAATCTACGTTTTAAGCACTAATAATAACTCAACTACTTATTCAGTTCAACATCAAGCCCTTTGTTGGAATATGCATAACGCTTCTCCTCATAAAAATCTCTATAATGGATGAAAATATGTGGAGACAACCCTTATAGCTGCATTTTATCCACTCAAATGTAGCCCCATTTGCATCATGAGTTCTTAGATATCGTTTGATGTTCTTTTTTAGCTGCTTAGTCCAACATTTCTCTCAGGTAATGTGACTGTGTCATGACCGAACATATATGCCTTAATAACGAACATAGAAAGGAAAACCATATTTATTAAATCTGTAAAACAAATCACAAAACAAAAATGAATTAGGTCACATTCGAGCATCAATGCGTTCATGTTTTTAATGAAAAATATTCAAGTATCAATGCACTTCAGCATAGTGTTAAACGTACATCTGTGATGAGGCCTTATGAAGAAATTCTATTGGAATCCTCATAATAGTACATCTGGTTTACCTTAATAATGGTGCCAGTGTAGTCGAACATTAAAACTCACCATTTTTATTGAGGCCTTCCAAGAACTCGTGAAAATTACCCAACCTCGTAAACGAAGAAAACAAATTACAAATAAACAAATATATAAATACATCATAAGAAAAGTATCTTGAACCTGTATAAATATATAAATACATCATAAGAAAAGTATTTGGAACAAATATAAATACAACGATAGTGAAGCATTACAACCCCCACCATAAAGCTTATACATGTTCATCGGCAATAATCTTTCATCAAAAAGTCGTAATCTATCATCACAGCAATACTTCAGTGGAGGAAATAGTGAAGAGAGCGTGAAACGATCACATGGTACTGGGCTGTCTTCTACAGCGTGAAATGATCAGATGGTATTGGGTTGTCTTCTACAGCGACATGATGTACGCAGCTTTCTTTATCAGTTTGGCAAGGACCAGGTTTTTCAAAACACATTAAATCCCAGGTTTTCCAGCACGTGTACTAACGGTTTAATAGCAATCATTCCGTGTTAAAATCAGAAACAATCCGACAACAATGTTTTGGAGAAAAAGAAAGTATAAGGAGTCAATAATGAAAATATTTTCCCAGTCCAACAGCAATGAGGAATGACCAGGTTTTCCAAAACAAATTATACCCCAGAACACATTATTCTAATTTTCTCCAAAACACATTAAACCCCAAAATATGTTAGATCTCGGCTGCACATATCAGTTGAGACCTTTATACTGCATAATATGTAATGATACCTTTAACTGAGTAATAATTAACATGAATCCACCTGTTATTCAATCTCAAGTGAATGGAAGAAGTCTCAGAGATCCCAAGTTCATTACTGAAAAATGAGCAAATAGAAGATACAAACTCACCTGTAGGGAAAATATGCTGAATAGTTTCCAAATTAGGAGAATTTGGACAACATTTTCATTTGGAAGATAGACTAAATCAATGTTTAATAATCTAATCATCAACTGGAATAAGCCTATGGAAAAGTCTCCCCATGAAAATTGATATTTTAAATGGTATGTTTTGGTGCCAAACATGGGAATTAGAGAAAAGATGGATACCTCTACTTCTATTCCCAGGAAGATTTAATAGAGAATAAACCATAGGATTTGAGATCCCAAACTGCTGTGTACATCAAGGGCGGTGGTGTAAGAGAATGGCCCCATACCTAATTAGGCTTGAATCTGAAAAAAATAAACATCAAAACACAAACAAAAAATTAGATATGCAAAAAGTTAGTTTGAACCAAAAATAAAAACACAAAGTTCCAATTAGAGGGAGATAATGTATACCTGATTATGTTTCAATCTGGAAAAAAAAACATAAACATCAAAACACACACAAAAATTAGATCTACAATAAATACCCAAAAGAAAATATAAGAAAAAATAATATAGGACGGCATACCTTAGTTGCAGCTTCTATCACGATGCAACAAATCGGATCTACAGCCATCTTAGTTGCATCTTCTAGACTTGACCTGGTCACTTCCAAGAACTATAGAAAAATATTCTCTCCAACCTTGTTGGTAAGAGAGTTTTTCTTCTACATTTTTTCGTACAGAGTTTGAAGCAGGCGTAAATAGCACTCCATGATTAAGGAGATGTTTAATGAGACGATTAGCACCAGGTAGTGGTCTGGATTACATCCATTTTCCATGATAGATGGGCATGATTTCTTGAGTAAATTGATTTGGTGTAATTGGAAGTTCATAGTCTTTAACTATCTTAATTTCTCTGTCCTTGTGAATCATCCCCAATCCTCTTGCATTATCACTGCTCAGGGAAGTGTTACTTAAGGAGATTTATTTCTTTTGCAGTTTTAAATGCACCTGCTCACTGCTCAGGGAAGTGTTCCATATTTACTTCTTTTCCAGTTTTATTGCAATAAGAACATATCTGGCTTAAGGGAAAAGCCTTCATTCTTCCGTAACATTTTGAGACTATATGACCAAATTTCCAACAGAGTTGACACTGGCTTGTTATTGTTCCAAGATTACCTGCCACCTCTATTGCCATTATTGTTGTTGAATCCTCTATTATTTCCATTAAAACCACCATGAAGAGTTGCAAATCCACCATTAAAATATACATATCCAATCACATAAAAACATACCAAACCCAATAAGCAAGAAAATTATGCATCAGTAATCATATATCATAACAGAAATAATTAAAAAGCGAGAGTCAAAGATATATATATTTATATACACACACACACACACAACTAACTCATCAGTGTGTAGTTTCAACACCCTTAATTACATACACCATTATTTACTTGAACGTATATGTTGAAGAGATGATCATAAGGGAGCCCTCGGATTCTATTGATGTGTGTTTGTGCGGCGCAACAATGGGTGTCTTGATTATATCCACTCTTAAGCAGCCGCCTATGAATCTTTTGATGTATGCCATGGACTATGAGGATGGATTTTACTTGAACTGTAAGTGAATTGTAATTTAAAAATATTCCAAGAATTATAAATGAACTATAAGTTAAAAATATTTATAAATGAACTATAAGTTAAAAAAATCAGTTAATGAGGTGGAAGAGAGATTTAGACAGAACAATACCTTGTATTAGGCGGTGCCATTCATATTTTTTATATGGCTTCTTGTAAGACTTAACAGCCCACCTTTTTCTTCTGCGGTGGGACTTCAGCTTGCAACCATCTTCCTTTCCACGTGTCTTCCGCATGGTGATTGAACAAAGAGGCTCTACGATGGCAATTAAAGGGTAGATAAATGAACACATTATGCAGAAGTTGAATTTGGGATTCGGTTCTATATAAAATTGTAGATCAACATACAACTATTACTCCTTACACATTCTCAAACCACACTGATACACATAAGTTCTACCAGAAAACATTAATATAATTTGTCAATACATGAACCAATACATGGACCAATATGCATAATATTTATTCTTGTTATAACTTGCCAATTCACTATCTAAGATATTAAAAATGTTATACCACTTTTTATCAGAATTGCCTCTCAAAATTTATTAGGTCTGCCCATTACGTGTCCAAACCAAAAGAAAAAAAAATATATATATATAGTAAATTTAAAGCCCGATATTGTATCTTGATGTGGAAATATTCCATACTAAATAGATAAAGTAAATACCCAATTTCATGGCCTCGTTATAATACATGTTATAATAACGAAAGAGTATCAATAAACATATGTAAAGTTTTATCATACAGGTCCTGCGTGTGAGAGTACTTTAGCATTGGAATTATGATATCAAATACTTAAATGAATAATGAACGTACAACTTGGTTTCTTTAAGTTATCGATGAATGAATAATATTTCATTGAGGCTCATCACGAATTGCAATACCAATATATGAATGTAAAATATTCAAATAAGGAGATAAGTTAGAGCCCAAATAATAAGTCTTTTCAATATTTACAAACCAAGTTAGTTAAAAATATTATAATGCATGTAATAACCATTTGAAAACGGTGTCTATGTGCGAAGAACAACAAAACAGAAAAAATGCAACAAAATAAACTATGACCCCGGGGGAATTTCTCCTCAATGACATACAAAAGTGATAGAGAGCAAACGATGGTCGATACCTTTCGTAGAATCTTGAATTTAGGTGCCCTATTCAAAATTCAAAAACCAACTACAATTGATTCCTTGAATGCACACATTGATTAGGGACCTGAAACAAAGCAAACATGGGTTGAATATTCTCGATCCACGTATAATATTCCATCACATGAATTTTCAGACATTGATTAGTAGAATGAACTAACATTTTAAGGAATGATTAGCCAAATGAACATAACAGTAAAAAAAACATTCAGGAACCCTAATTTTCTAGACTAATTCGTGTCGGTGGTGTCGTAATTTTTGTGTTGTGTTCATATCTATATGGTGTTACCATTTGAGTTTAAAAACTCATAACATCATAAGAATTACAAAAACATCTAAAATTGCGGAAAATGTCACTATTAGAAAAAACAAATTGTGTTAATCTTACCGACCACCATTCCCAAATTTAGCGTGGGGTATGGGGAGCCCGACATATAAAAAAGGTATCCAAACTCAATCACACATCATGAAAAAATAATCAAACAACCTCCTTAGAGTATAATAAACAAATAATCAAACAACCTTCTTGTGATACCCCATCATGAACAAATAACATACCTCTTTATAGACTGTGCCTTTGAGATTTTGAATCCAACCTGCAAAAGAAATACCAATAAATCCTAAGAACTAATTGAACCATAATAATCATATCCAAGATATAAGACAAAGAATGAGTAATTAAGATGCCTTGAATACCGAATATCTGAACCAAAAATAATCTACCTGAAAGAAAAATTAAAAAAATCGAACCTAAACATAAAAAGTACAATGTTACCAGAAATATTTCAAGATTCTGAACCTAAACATTGAAAAATTAAACCAAAAACATAAATTCAAACCCAATATTATGAAACCTAAAACACACTTTCTATCATCATACCTAAGTAAACCCTAGATTTGTTGAGGAACCCAATTTCATATCTACTAAAATGCTTAAAACCCCAAATCTATGGATAACATGTCGAAGAAAGACAAAAGTATTGGTGGGGAGTATAGAGTTCTATGTCTGCATCGTTGGAGCTTAAGTGGGTTTGGTGGGGGAGTATGGAGAGGGTGAGGGTTTCGCCGAGGTAAGGTGAATCGGGAGAGAGAAGAGAGTTTTGTGTGTGTTGTGGTTGGAGAAGAGTATGAGAAAGATTCTAGTTTAGTTAAGTTTACTAATATATCCCCATTTTTGAATTTTGAAAGAAAGGGGGAAATAAATTATAGTGGGTTAAAAGAGGGGGAATCCAAATTTGTAAGGGATAAAATGGGTATTGCAGGAAAAAATGCATATTGATGATATCATCAACTCAACTTGTGACATACATATCTTTGCTACTTTATTATATATATATATATATATATATATATATATATATATATATATATGATTTATAAATATTTGTGTGAATAAAATTTAAAAGAAAACATACCCTCTCTAATGTTGTTTAGGAGGTTGTGCGAAGTGGGTGAATCTCCTGGCTAGAGAATGCAGGGAGAGTATAATCCCCATGTCATAGCATCTATTTATAGGGGTATGGGACGATCACTTTCGGGGGGAACTATGGCTGCCTCCTATTTGGTTGTAACAACATTTAGAGAATACCTGAGGAGTGCCTTCTCTGGGGATAATTATATATCTACGACATGTGTGTAAATTTTGTAATATAATGATACGTATATATAGTGCAGATTTAAAAATGGGTGAATACATAATGTGAAATGTTTTAATTATATAACTGGTGAGATTTTTATATGGTATCAAATGAGAAATGATTTATAATAAGTTAGTATGATTAATAACTTATAACTCGTAAACTAAACTTACTCGGGATAGAGTAGTGGGAAAGGTAGAATGTATATATATGACAAGACTAGTTAAGGAGTAGATAAATAGATGAGTCATGCATAGGTACATTAGGCATGCACATTAGTCGAGGGGTTAGGTGTCCTCAAGAGAGTGTGCAACACTAACTTAATTATGAAGAGCATTCATGCATTTTAATTTACTGCATTTAAATTCACTTGCTAAATATTTTCAAACGTTTTGGGTTCTAGCCCTTGCTCTAAAAATCTTTTCAAAACCTTTTAGGTGTCCTACCACAGGGGCGCCAGGCTTGATCTTCTTGCAGAATACGTAGCTGCGATACATGTGGGTGCTGCTGGATATTGCCTTAGACGCATCTTTCTTTCTCATCTAGATTGGGATGGCCCTAGTTGTACTTTGGGCATGTTGCCCCTAGATTGTAATCATTACTTTTGGTTCGGCATGTATTAGATATACTTGGTATAATTTGGACTTCATTGGCTTGCTTGTATAGTCGATGTTATTAGGCTAACACTCTTATTAGATATTTGTGGCATGGTTAGATTCTGTTATTGGGTTGATTATTTGAATCTTTGTTATACTTATTGGAGTTGGATAAAATCGTAAGATAAAATTTGGCATCGGCTTAATTAAAGATTAGGTGGATAGTAATTAAACATGCTGCGATAGGGATACTAAGAATGAACCGTATGTAAATCCTGATTTAATTTGATAAAGCCCTGATCAATCGGAATTTAATTAAGTCGGGTGCCACATGTCATTCGAACGACCTACCAACTTAAAGTTTTTATAAATACCTATTTCGTGATTCCGTTGTCTAAGAATTTTTCCAAGTATGTGTCTGCAAATCTGCTGCAAAATGTCTTCAAAATTTTGTTTTGAAAAACACTTTTTTAATTCATAAAAGAGCATCCTGAAATATTGTTCTTGTGAATTAGTTTAGAACCCTATAAAGTTTTTATCTTTGCATACACCTTGGTTGAGAGGATCTCCATTGCTAACTTGTGATACCTGCGGGGGTTCATTGCTGAAGACGAAGGCTAAGTCTAACGGAGGGTTGTGGTCCATTGTGGTTCTCAAGGGAATCATTGCTGATTTTAGGTTGTGGTCTATGTGAATTTTCTACGGTAGATTCATTGAAGATTTCTCTATGTAATTTTTAAGTTGCGATTTATGTTATATAGAGAAATGAAGATTTTAACCCGAAATGGTTTTTTATTTCTGAAACTTGGCATTGTCGCATTTTCTTGTTTGATTTTTTTATTTTATCACCATAGATGCATGCGTAGGATAAAAAGATAAAATAAATTTAAAATTCACTTCTGCATATAAAATTAGAATTGCAATTTTTGTTTGAAACCACCCCTGCGATTATTTTGCACTTACACTTCTTGGGTATCTGAAGTCATTTTTTAACTTCAAAATCCCAGACTCAAGCAAAAATTTAGACTCTTCAAACACTAGGGGATCCTTCTTTATATTTATATTAAATCATAGAAGGTTATCTCAGACCCCCACAATGTAAGCGAACTTATCCCTAAGAGTTTTTTCACGTGACCTTAAAGCCTAAAATAATTAATCATTATGTTTTACAACACGTTCATTAAACACAACCTTACACATTTTAGAGTTCCTTAATTCATTATCTAAAACTTGGACTTTAGCATCACTCTCTTTCTTGCATACCTCTAATTTTTGAAAATCACATTTGATGTCCTGGAGCTTCTCTCTGAGGATATCTCTTTGAGTTTCAAAAGTTTGAAAAAAATCAATTTCATTTTTTGAGCAAAAAATTTCTTTTTTAAGTAATTTAACTCTTTTGGAAAAAACTTCAAATTCAAACTAGATAATTTTTCAGCACGATTATGAAGCTCATTTAACTCGTCTCTAATATCAAACTCGTCATCATCGCAAAATGCATCTGATAACTTATCGCTAAGATGACCCATCGAGAGATATAAATAAGCATCAAGAGAATGACAAACACACAAACAACCTTAAAATAATAAGAAACAGGGAACTGCGAAATAACTTAGTGTACGCACTCTGATACCACTTTAAGGTCCTATCCCATAGGGTTCTAATATATGGAAATGGGTACAAATACTAGCATACCACTATTTTTAAGCTTTCTTAATTTTAATTTCAATTAAATAAATTACCCAAATTAAACTTTGCACCGAATAAATAGTTATTTTATTAAAATAGATTGACCAGTTTGATCTTTATATGAAGGCATGCATCTAGGTAATAGCAGATAAAATAAGATCAATAACATCAAACCTCTGTACGAGGAAAGCCCACAACGGGAAAAACTTAGGACGGCCTAACTAAGAAAATTCTCTATATATGGAATTACAAAGGACATGATAGTAGACATATAACACAGACTTGATGCCTTCGCAAGCCTTTACACTTTTCTTTCCTCAACCTCTGTAGAGTGACACATAGTAATCCACCCATGCAACTACTACACCGTGTGAGTCCACACACGCCTCGGTGCCCATCGATAAGTCTATACGTCTATCGAAAAATTAGAATACGGAGCCCACTTCTTCTTCACTACAACACCACAACACGGAGTCCAGCGTGCGTAAATAATAAATAATGAGTCCACCGTATGAAATTATTCTCGACAAGATGAAGAGACTAAACCTTGGTACCCATAAACTAGATCTCAAAGCATATATATGATGAACCATTTGGATCTTTAAACAGTTGTCAACTAGGGTTTTAGTTAAAAAAATATGATCATGGAAGGTCAAAACCTTTGGAGAGCTTTTTTTAAGAGTTTTATGACTCTAAGGATATGAAAATGTCTCTCAAAAAACTGTTTCTTCAAAGTCTTATTTATAGGAGGTTTTCCAAAAATGAGATAAGGTTGAAAAGTGAATTTTGTATTGAAAAACATGTCGACTCATTCGAATTAAATTACATATCGTTCGAATGAGGATACACTTCTCATTGTAACACCTTTCTGACGAAACTTCCAACGAGAAACCAGATCATGCCAAAAACTGCCTCATTTAAACATTGTTGGAATTAGGGTCTAATGAGATATGAAAACTTGTTGGAACAACACACCAAATGTCATTGAGACGACTTCAAAAATTTAGTAAAAAACATTTTAAAATATGTTCAATTTTTTTAAAAAGGAACAACCAATAAAAATATCAAAGTTCAAAATATTAATGCATTTGTACATGAGAGTTCCTTAGAACATGAAGACAAAAACAAGGAATGAAACTTGGAAAGATGATGTGAACATGATATATTGGTCGCTACATCTTCAATTAAACACATCATAAGTTAACATGTCGAACATACTCAAGTTCTAACATATGACTCAAATGTTTTGTTCATACACGAAATAAGCCGAAATAAATAAAAATTGACTCTATCAAAAATTTATATGTATAGGTACAAAAGAGGTAAATAAGATCACAACAACAGATGTACGAGGAAAAATACCAACTAAAGGGAAAAACTTGGGCCAATGCAGTAATGCCACCAAACTTAGTAAAAAGTTACAGAGGGGACTAATGAATTACACTCATATCCACGCTAACTCACACCTTTACATTTTTTCCACCAAATTATAACAAGATGGAAACTTGTATTTGTCGATGGACAATCTCAACATTGTAATGTCATGACACACGTTAACAAATCTTTGGCTTCAAACATTGGAGGTCACACATGATATGAACCTCGAAAGAGAATCTTAAATATCACAATACTTATTGTTGGGATAAAGAACCAAAGTGTATAGAAAGTTCATTTTATGAAAATGAGTTCTTGATAAAAAGTTCCATCTTCTTTGATATTAATCAATTTCTAAAAAGAGAGGTGATTAAATACAAAGAAGAGAAGGGGAAAAAGATGAAGTAGGTTTTCAAAATGGGTTCATTATTTTTCACAAATGTGTTCTTATCTACTTAGAAATGAGGAAGAAAATAATACACACTAAAAGTATCTCTTACTGTTTTGTTCTTGAAAGATATGAGAGTTATTTTGAAATGAAGATCATTGATTGTGTAGATAAGGAAAATCATATAAATGGGTTTCCTAATTACCAAAACAATCCAAAAGAAACATTTCTTACACAAAGAACATATATGAGAGTGGTTAGTGACTATTAAGTCTAATCAACAACCAACAAGGCATTTTTCACAAAATATCTTGAAGATCTCTAAAAATATTTATGAAAAATTTACGTATTTTCACGTGTCGTCGAAGGTGTCGTTGCAGCGAGGATAAGCATCAATAATGAGAACTTGTTGTGATGCAAGTCACACATATATTCATAGATTTTTTAAAAGACCTTCAAAAGGACTTGTCAGGCAGTGAGGAAATGTAAGGACATGATTTTATAAATGTCCATTATCAATTAATATGTCGTATACCGCTACAACCGTTGAAGAATGTTCAAGATCTCATATGCTACAAGACGGATTCGAATATCAAGTTTCTTCAACAATCAAGCCTCCGCAACATCAAATTGGTAAAGTTTGTGTTTTTATTCCTTAGCATTTCAATTAGAATATTGGGATATTTTTGATCAAATATTTTCTAAGTGTTAAAGCTTAGTTTTTAAGTTTTTCGTCAAAATTATTTTTCAAAGTTTTAAGGCACTGCATTTTCTGGGAAAAGAAAAGGAAAAATATCTTTTTAAAAGGCTCATTCGAGAAACATCCATATCGTTCAAATGACATGCCATCTCGCGTGAAGCTCGTTCGAGCGACGCATGTCACCATTCGAGTGAGATTAGAATTTCTACGAGCGACCTGCTGCCTTAAGGTTTGTATAAATACACATTAAACGGGGCGTATTTCGTTAAGACATCTTTTCGTTTTTCATTATGAAAATAGTGTAATTCGGCAGAACACTTTTGTCTTATTCATTTAGGGCTTTAAAACCCTTGTTTTCCGATTCACAAAAATCCCAATGTTTAGGTGAAATTGTTTTGGAAACATACTTTCATATTATTCAACCTTTGTGGAGTGTATCTCTACGCCAAAAGACTAAGGTCATTGAGGTTCGTCGTTTGTGGATCTTTGCTTAAGATTGGACTGCGGTTCATGTGGGTTTGCTACGTGGAATCCATTGCTAACTCTAGGCTGAGTGTCTATGTAGGTTTGTTGAGGTAAACTTATTGCTGATTTCATTGTAATCCGTGTAAATTGTGATTTGCAAATTATAGTGAAATAAAAGGTTTTTTCCCGAGGGGATTTTTCCTGAAATCTGTGAGTTAGAATATTTGTGTTTGTTGGTTTGACACATGCAGTTATTTGATTAAGGGATGAATTAATTTGATGAAAAAAGTTTACTCTAATTAAATAAGTTTGTGGTTGGAATTTGCGCGTTGGTTTAAATCTTTATCACACATATTATTTATAGGAAATTAGGTGTGGTTGTGGTGATGTTTCCGTGATAAGTTGATCACACTAACTTCAATAGTTTTATTATTAAAAGAACTTGTGTCCATTTTTTCTTTAGCAACATAGAATGTTGCTGCAGCGAAACTGTTCAGGTTTGCTCGATATTTCTTATTTTAATATCTCAAGAATATGTATACAATCAAGACTTGGTAGAAAAACCTCAAGAATTATGCACACAAAAAGTTTTTACCAAGATGTTTCGAAAACAATTTAATAAAAATACTTGTCATGTGTGAGGGAATTCTCCAATTTACATTTAATCCAATAATATGATATATGACATAATGAGGATGATAAATAACCAACTTCATGTTCTTAAATGCTGATGAAGCTATCCAAAGA
Source organism: Sambucus nigra (assembly GCA_949130495.1). Lineage (NCBI taxonomy): Eukaryota > Viridiplantae > Streptophyta > Magnoliopsida > Dipsacales > Adoxaceae > Sambucus > Sambucus nigra. The sequence continues at coordinate 140,732,954 of OX422222.1, read as the reverse complement.
AGTAAAAAAAGGACCCAAAGTGTTTTGGAAAACCTGATTATGACAACTACCTATGAAAGAACAAATGAGTATATGAATAATCTTACAATATTCCTCTTTGCCTATTCAGTTGACAAACACAACAACCAAGGATTACAAGCACTACACTGAAATCCCTGCCAACTATGATAATGAGTCGATCAAAGGCATAACAAGATACAAATGCTTAAAACCTGAAATTACAAAATACTCCGTCAAAGTACTCATATAAAGATTTCCTGAGACACACTAGCAAACTCCATCAAAATACCGATGTGTGAAGAAATCCATAATACACAAAAGTTAGTCATAAGGGATGTTGATATGAATTCTATACTAAATAGAACATGAAACAACATTCAAGTCTCCCCCCCCCCCCCCCCCCCCCCCGCCCCCACACACACCCCCCAAATATGAAACCCCCCCCCCCCCCCTTTTTATAAAGAACCTTAACCCAAAACTTCTCCCTTTTTTGTTAAGGAAGTTGACATAGAAAAGTAATCAAGAAAAAAGAATAAATTGATGCATAAGGAGCACATGATGTTAATAAAATATAGATAAGGTAGAATATTCTAATAGAAGATTTTATTATTCACAATTTTAAATATGCAGTACATAGTGAAAAAAGGTCCAAAACCTTGATTTGGATAAGGAAAAATATAGATTAAAGTTTCGTACATACCAAATGTTGTGAGATATATGAAAAGTGTTCATAACATTGGAAAGATTATCTCAAAGGATAATAATATGATAAGGTTTATCAACCAAGAACATAAGAGCGCACCTCACATGATAAAAAAAAAATAACACCTTGAAAGAGTAAAAACAAGCTCGATTTCAATTAAAAATAACATTATGCGAACAAATGACTCAAAGCTTCAATAGTAATGAGAATTTACAAAACCCTTTGAGATATTTTCAACTAACACTTTTTTTCTTCCTCAATGATCAATTTGGTTAAATCTTTAGTGTCACATCCTTGATGCTACTCAATTTTTTGGATGGATATATATCTCTGAAGCATCGCTTTGTTCAAAATGTTTTCGTATGTGGTCTTTCATATTCATTATTAAGATGGGTAACTATTTCCAATCTTCAAAGGTAGCATCCTCCAATTAAAGTTGTAGCCCTAAGCAATTTATCTCTCATGATTTTGACATATACCACCAAATTTTCAACCCCTTCAATTCTTGATAAAAACTCACACAAACAAATTCAAAGATAATGAACCCTCTCTCAAATATTCGAAGCTTTGAAACATTTGTAATAATTGTATAACTTTGTCATTAGTCATAAAGTGGCATCAATACAGTGTGTAGTGCGATAAAAAGTGAAAAGATATGAGAATTTGTTCCCAATAGCAAGTTTCTCAAAGGTTATAAGACTTTAAAAGAAAATATAAAATTGTGTTTATGATGAACACAATCATTTTCATCCAAACAAAAGGAAAAAATATACAAAACTTAACCATTTGATATAAAATATATTGAAATGAGTTTATCAACTAAAGATCATATAAATGATTGTATATAACAAATCTTTTTATGGTAAAAAATACAACCAAATCTTAAAACAATAACAAGATGGCTTAGGATAAAAAATGCAATAAAGTAAAGAATCACAAATCTTTGATATGTTATCAAATAATCCAATCAACTATGAAAATACCAGATGAAGACCTAAGAAACTAAAATCTAGTTCAATCAAGAGGTTTTGTTAAAATATTCGTAATTAAAGAGCGGTAGTAACATAACTCAAAGACACAACGTTTTCTTCAACATGATCTATAATAAAATGATGTCGAATGTCTATATAAATGGTTCTAAAATGTTGAATAGGATTTTTTGATATATCAATAGAAATAGTGTTGTCATAATATATAACCATGCAATCTTGACATATACTATAATCCCCCAACACTTTTTTCATCCAAATTACTTGTCCAAAAAAAAATCCCTCCGTAATATATTCCGCTTCAACCATGGAAAGTGAAACACAATTTTGTTTCTTGGCACGTCAGGAGACTAATGAGATTCCAAGATGAAAGTATCCAACTGATGTACTACTTTTGCCATCAATATAGTCTAATACCCCGTATTTATGTGATTTTGTTAAACTAATTTGGGTAATTAATTAGGAAAAATACGTTTTAATTAAATTATACGAGTGCCGTAATTTAATACGATTAGATGATAATTGTGACTATTAAATATTAATCATGAGATAAATGCGGATTAATATTGCATTATGATATTTACTAAGTGCGTATATTAATTAATTGATAATTGCGATTATACGACATCTCACCGGCAATCGCGTGTAGACTATTTTGAGGTGAGAAATGAGATATATATTTTTAATGACTTGGATGATAATTTAGAGGTCGCGAATGATTACAGATGGGTAAAATAGTTAGAATAGGGTACCCAAGGGTATAGTTTGGGTCATGGATCAATTTGGGACCAAACCGGCACCTATTAAGGGTGTTTCGGTCATTTTACAAAAAGAGGTAAAGGGACCTACGAAATTTAAAGCCATATATCTTATAATTAGAAGATTGGGTTTAGGGCTCAAAACACAAAAAGAATAGAGAGGCCATTAGAGAGAAGAGAGAGAACCTATTTTTAAAGCTTAAAGAGGGATTTTGAAGATGGTGAAGAAATCTTGTATCCCAAGGAAATTGGAAACGAAGATTGGAGAAGGAATAATCAATCATCAACAAAGAACCAAGAAATCAGATCAATCAATCTAAGGCAAGTTTTTATTGCAAATTAAATTGATGTTATAATACCCATGTGCAGGGTTTCCATGAATAGATTGATTTTATTGAAAAAAATCTTGAATGAAAAGTATGAATTGATTACATGTTTGGGTAGAATTGCATGTAGTTTGTATTTACATCTATAGAGGATGAAAAATCAGAAGAATTATTATTGTTGATACGGATCTAAATTTGGGTTCTAGATTGAATGATAGAGAAGAACATAAAACTAGAATTGTGAAATTGTTTTGAGAATTGATTCATTCTTGATTGGTTTCGATGAAGTTTTAAGGTGTTTGAAACGCTAGAAATCATCCTAAATCATGTCTAAATAGTCAGTAATAATTGGATGTGAAATTGGTGAAGAATTATATGTTTTGGGTGATTCATATGGTATAAACTCCATTGCATAACAGAGAGCAAGAATTTTAGAAAAATAAACCGGTCCGGTCTTGGGAAAGGGCGGATCAATCCGATTTTTAGAATTTTAGAAATTTCTTTTTTTGCCCCGTATTCCTAATTATAGGTCGTAAACAAACGTTAAGGCCTTGTGAAAATAATATTGGGAGATTTATTATTTTATAGTCGGCCTATGAGGGGAGTACGACTTCGTCTTAGAGAAAGAATTAAGACGGCAATGGGATTGGTTATAGGAATTCGTAATTGGTTATATGAATTCGTAATTATTCGTAATTCCAATAATGGCGTCATGCTCATGCATATCTAAAACTAGCATGCCCACAGGTAAAATAAAGATACCAATCTCTATACCTATACCTCAACATAAAAAGAAAATCAAAGACCCATTCCCCAGTGGTGAGTCTACACATGTCACTGTACTCTCTGTCGTGTCTAATAACCTTAAGGCCCATGCAAAGTGAGTAGTTATAAAATATTGCGACGCTCCAGTATAAAATAAGACTCGACCCATAGTTCCATGGATAGGAAATGTACCCTCAATTATGGGCGGTTCTTGAGGTGCTGCGACCCGGTGGATGTTATAGACACGTCCATACTGTAATTTCTCTTGCTGGACTGGGGTTGCTGGGATGGCTTGTAGGGCTGGCATCTAAGCTAGAACTGGGAGGGTGGATGGAAAGAGAGGCCTCTTTGGCTCATTACGAGCACCCTGCTACTGTGGGAACCTATCCCCCTATGGGCATTCATGATGCCTATGGCCATTCTTGCCACATCCAAAACACCTGCCCCTGAAGTTTCCTCCCCTCTGTCCTTGCTGACCACGACTTATTGGCCATTACCACCCCACCACTGGCCTTACTAAAAACGTTGTTGGCCCTGATGTCCCTACTGTTGACCCTGCTGTTGACGGTGTTGTACCTGCTGGACTGGCCCTTCTGGCCCTACCTATAGCCACCAAAACCCTACCTAAAATCACCAGATCGAAATCTCTTGGTAGGGTCCCCCTTATGGGAACTCTGCTCACTGTAACGGGTATGCCCTTGGGCTGCTGGAGACCCACTAGTACTACTGCCCCCTGTCCTGCCATGCTGGCTGGACTCCTCTCCTCATTTTCTTTCATGTTGATGGAAGCAGTGAACCTGACAGTGCAACAGAGCGGTGTTGGGTACGTCAGTGTAAGTACCCAACGATAGATTACCTATCAGGTGAGGACGAATCTTCCAGGCTAATCCATCTAAATATAATAATACCTTCTTCTCCTCAGTGGGTGCCTCATCCGACACTATAGTGAGAACTTTAGTGAACTCCTCCTCATACTCAGCAATGGTCATACTCTCCTGCTTAAGATTCAGTAACCTCCACCTCATCTCAGTCTACACAACAATTAGGAAATACTTACGATTAAATCGCACCCAGAACGACTGAATCAAAATTCTCTCCCTCTCCTCCAAGGTGGTGGTGAACTCCCACCACTACAAAGCATCCCCTACTAGCTTGAAGGAAGCCAGTAAGTGTCTCTGCACGTCAGTGCACTCATACGTGCGTAGATGCCTCAGGATATCCTTCTTGCATTGGCTGGCGATCATAATGTCTGAACTACCCGAGAACTCCGGGGGATGCACTTTCTGAAAGGCATACCTGAACCACTCCCATGCAGTGGGAAGTTGTGATGGTACCGACGCTACTACCTGAACTTGGGGCGGAGCTTGCTGCACCACCGCTAATGCGACATTCACCGTCTGAGCAACAATGGCGGCTACTTCAGTTGAATTCATCATTCCCTAAGTCGGGGCTGCTGGCTGCTCGAGCTGAGTATACTTGTCTTGAGGTGCGCATTTCAGAGGCATCAAAAATGAGAAGGAATTTTATTAGTCTAGAGTTATTATTAAATCTCAAATAGCTGAAGTTGTAAGCGTAAATACAAGAATACAACAGTCCTAAAATAGGGCTCTAAATCAAAGACGCTAAGTTTAAAGCGAAATAAGCCGCACAGATCCTAAAGGACACTAGAGCATGATGCTCTAATACCACCTGAGACACCCTGCCTAATTAAATATCGGGTGATCAGTCCTTTATTAAATTAAAATTAAGGTGAACGGTTGTTTCATTCTTAGCATCACTGTCGCTAAATAAATATTTCCAATTTAAACACCCTAAATAATTAAGCTAGGTGTCAAAACCAATTAAATGATTAATTCGATTAATAAATTTCATCATAAAAACCTTTTTAAATATAAACCAGCTTAAGGATAACCATTGTTAAAGATACAATCATCTAAAAGAAACATGTCAACTAGCTTATTCAAACAAAGTCAAGTATTCATTAGTTGAAGTAACACGCCACGAAATAACTCCCAAATGAGTACTGAATACTGGAAATATAAATAAACACAAATCTCAGACAAATCCAAATGGAATAGGAAATCGGGCGACACATGCCCTAACCAAGAACAACTAAAACAAGAGCTGAATCAGGGAAGGTGTCGTCTGATGCAAAATCCTGTAACTCCCACCTAAGCTGGAGCACGTCCAATCCAAAGAACCAACGCGTGACGACCCCGTGGCTGGGCACTTGTAATACACACACACACACACACACACACACACACACAGATATATATATATATATATCCAAGAGAGAGAAAAGAAATGACAGGAAAAGGTTTTAGCCCGAGTGTAAAACATTTTTAAAAATAGTTTAGCAAGTATTTAAAATGCTTACTGGATAATGTAAAAACCATGTTAGTATGCGACACTCTCTTGAGAATTCTCACCTCTTATCTAGTGTGAACGCCTACCGTACCACTAAATCTCATAAGTCTATCTAACTTATCCCCCATAAATTTTATTTCGAGAAGTCACATTGCTATGATATTTGGTTTAGAGATCGATGTCTTCATGATTACTTAAGTTACTTAATATATCTTAATACCATTATAAAGTTCCTGAATACTTACTATAAAATTTGGAGCATTTATACAATACTTAACTACTTATATGCATAGTAGAAGATTTCCATATATATATATGTATATATATTAATCACTCATATAATATGTATATATGTATATATATATATATATATATATATATATATATATATATATATATATATATATATATATATATATATATATATATATATATATATATATATATATATATATATATATATATACTATAGGCATCCCACATAAAATCTATGGTGCTGGCATACAATGCTATCAAGTCCCCGTATCTCTCGTACTAAGGGAAATACTAGTTCGGAATCACTCTCGAACTGTATTAACACAATACACACAAAATGGAGGCGAAGCATAGTTTTAAGTCACTAAGAGGTCAGTACATACCCCTCACATCTCTTAGGACCGTCTGACTATCATTCTCAGATATCCTGTACTAAGGAATCCTATGGTCAAGGGTACAAGTCAATATCCCCTATAAAGTTCCCATCGAGATAAGACTGTCCCGACGCTGCAACCTCCGTGATAAAAATTAGCACGGGTATGATTATACACAAATATAATATAGATACATACACATGCACTCGGTTATATATATAAATATACTCATTCTCCAATTAGGTTCGCCCACAACCCATATTAATATTTTAACCGCATGTTATACAATTTTACCCAATTTTTACGCATACAGAACTCATCTCATTTTATTCTCGATTTTAATCATTTCACAATTACTTCTCGTCCCTCAAAGTATTATATCTTCCTAAAGGTCAATTCAGTAGGTACACCCTCTCTAACATACTAGTCTAAGTCATTTATAACCTCCAATTCCGTAGCTACCGTGCAAACGATTTCTAATATGTGTCCCCCCCCCCCCCCCCGTTAACCGACTATTTCATCCCATATATAATTTCATTCAACAGAATACACTTAAACCCTAGTGGTCCTCTTCATGATCCATTATATTCTTTAAATGATATTCAAGGTTCCTACTCATTTTATCTGAATTAAACAAAAGGGGGAAAAACTTGTAGTTTCCAAGAGGGGTCAATAAATCGATGAAAGGGGTCGATCGATTTATCAGTCGATCGATCGACATTATTGAGTCGATCGATCGATCAAGCAGGTATTTCGAATTCTGCCATTGTTAACTACGGGTTTCCTTCTTCAACCTCAACCAAAACTCCATAATTGAGTCCAAACTCCTAACCAATCAAACTAGTATTTATATTAACCTACCTGCATGATTTCCTATGTAAAGCATGTACGAATTTCATCAAATCAGTTATACACATTAGACGAGATAGATTGGGTATGATGGATACGTGGGCTAAGTATAGGACGTTAAGTGTGCACATTAGATGATAGGTGAGGAGACTCAAGGGAGTGTGCGTGAACCTAACATGTGTAATCAATAACTAGTTTTAAATGTGATAAATTACTTATTAGATATTTTTAAATGTTTTGAGCACTAACTCTCGCTATTAAAATATTTTCAAAACCTTTTAGGTGTCCAGCCACAAGGACACCATGCTTGATGGTTTCTGTCACCCCCTAACCCCATTAGGATATATTTAACTAAATAGTTTACAAACCACAATTATAATTTATTTATTATTTTAGTAATACATATTGAAACAACTTCAAGGTTAAAATGCGAAATACTAAAAATCCAATTGTTTTAAGGAGACATAATTTCAAAAGAACTCACATAACATTTAACTTACTTACAACTAGTACAGTGCATAAAAAAAACTAACAAGACCCTACTTCTATTTACACAACCTCCTAGACCTGGCAGTGGTAGCTGGAAGACCTGAAAATGTAAACATATAAAACCATGAATTTAAAAACTCACTGAATGTACTACAACTATCTATAGTAAAAGTACTATACTAACATCTCAACATATCAATACATCTCTGTTCCAAATTTGGCCATATACATATCTGGAGTTAATAAACCCCACATCTCCTGCCCGTAGGCAATAATCATATCCATAGGTTTTAATAACCTAACATCTCCTCAATTGCATATCAACTCAACATATCATGGCTTTTAATAAGCCATAACATCTCAACATCTCTTGGCTTTTAATAATCCATAACATCTTAACATCTCATGACTTTTAATAAGCCATATCATCTCATATATAATACATACACATCATATCCCAAATCAACTCAGTAAGTACACTAACCTTGTGTTGTCAACTATGTATTCACACTTCCCTCGGGTGGAGCTGAACTTGGTTGATTTGACCTTACACCTGTTAATCCAACTAAATCACTATTAAAACTCATCCATAAGTATTATCTTAATATAAGTATTTAACTTTAAATAAGTACACAACCACAATATGATTCTACTCAAGTCATATTCCATGAAACATATGTAAAGACGAAACAATGGTATATATGTTGATAAGGTCATGAACATTCAACCCTAGAAACTACCTCGTAAGGAACTTATAACTAAACTCAAGTAAAGATAAAAGTATAATTCTGAATATATATACACATGAAACATGTACTCAAAATTCCCTTGGGAAGGAGCAGATAAAAATATTCCTTCATGGGATATCCAGTATGGTCTGAAATTATTGTCTCCATACTTAACCTTCTCATACTCATTAATTGCACACATAAAGGTGTCCAACCTTATCAATATGAAAACATATATGAATATACTTTACATAACAAGTGACGGTGTAATTTTTCAAGCTCCCTAGGGCAAGTTATGACTATTTCTTTACAACACAAGAAATATTCCCTACAAACTCGTCTATTGTTTCTTCAACTTCCTAGAATTTTCATAATTTTTTTCCAGCATATATTTACCTGATTTTCAACACACCTTTAGTACACATACTTTATATTACATAATTAAAGTTTCATAATATTTGGACTTCATTTGCTATCTCAAAATCTTGACAAAATTTAGGGCATACCGAAATGAAATATACAAACAACAACTATATACCAACTTGAAACCATCACTTGGGCCTAACCATAAGGAGTTAAATTCTAATTTTTGGATATGATATGAATATATGAGTCTATTTTCATATAAAATTGGAATTTATTAATTCAAGTAAGTACACAAAGAGATATGAAAGTTTGAATACAAAGGGTTCCAATACAAAGCAATATGACCTATAATACCACTTATCTCACATATGAACCAATACATATTATCACAAAGGAGGATGGAATTTTAATCATTACTTCACGATTTATATACTTTGAAGTAATTATAATACAATATTAAAAAAATATTAACAAATAATTTTACCTTGGCAACACCTTAAGATTTTTCTTGGAATTGTTTTCCTAGATTTTCCTTGTAACCCTTTCTTCCTTAACTTCTACCTCTCTTTCCTCAAGCTAATAACACCTCAAACTGAACCTAGGGACTTATTTGATGAATAAATAAGGTTAAGATAGAGTTTTAAGTCGTCCAAGGCTGCCTCCCAATCCATCCAATCAAATTAAAACATTTGGTTTAATAAAAGACAATTTACCACTTAAGGGAATTGATAGGTTTGCCCCTTGTTCGTAATTTCGGCCTAAATTCTTACTCGAACATTCGTTTGATGCACCGTTTATTGTGTTACAACCCTAACTCACATGTATACAACTATGTAGTTTTCACCTCAAGCCAATTGTAATGTTACAAGGGTCAAAACTTGTATTAAACAGGAACATTTCTATCGAAAATAACCAAATCTTGTGTTTGTAAATAATTCGACATTTCATAATTTTTGAAAGTAGAATTATACTAACCATAATCACTTAACATTAGATATACTAATAACACATTATTCATATCACATAGGATAAGTATGATTTAAATATAATTTATCATAATTATATACGAGTTGTCACAACCTCCCCCCCTAGAAAATTTCATCCCCAAAATTTAATACGAATGTCACTTACCAAACAAATGGGGATACTGTTTCTTCATGCTATCCTCCATTTCCCAAGTTTCTTCTTTAATTCCATGGCTCATCCACATAACTTTGACTAAGGGAATAACTTTATTCCTCAATACTTGCTCTTTACGATCAAGAATTTCCACCGGTTCCTCGATGTACGACAAGTCTTCTTTCAGTTCAATAGGTTGGGTTTTCAGTTGATGAGATGGATATGCCAAATACTTACGAAGCATCGATACGTGGAACACATCATGTAAATGAGATAACTATGGAGGCAATGCCAATCTATACGCCAGGGTCCCAATTCTTTCCAACAGTTCATATGGTCCAATGTATCTTGGACTTAGTTTCCCCTTCTTTCCAAATCTCATAACGACTTTCCACGATGAAATACGTAGGAATACAAAATCCCCCTTATGAAATTCCAATGGATACTTCCTCTTATCTGCATAAAATTTCTGCCTGCTTTGCGCTATATTTATCCGTTCTCGAATCATTTTGATCTTTTCAGTTGTCATATCTATCAATTCAGGACCCAAAACTTTCCTTTCACCCACTCCATCCCAACATAATGGCGTTCTACATCTCCTCTCATATAAAGCTTCATAAGGAGCCATACCAATGGTAGACTGATAATTACTATTATAAGCAAATTCCATCAATGAAAAATGATCATACCAACTACCTTTGAAGTCAAATACACAGGCTCGTAACATATCTTCTAATATTTGAATTGTTCTTTATGATTGCCCATCGGTTTGTGGATGAAATGCAGTACTGGACTTTAAACTTGTGCCTAGGGAATTATGTAAATGAGGCCAAAACTTAGAAGTGAAAGTTGGATCTCTATTTGATACTATTGACACTGCTGCTCCATGTAAACGGATAATCTCATCAATGTACATACGTGCATATTTGTTAACAGTGTAGGTCGTCTTAATTGGAAGAAAATGAGATGACTTTTTCAATCGATCTACAATCACACAAATAGAATCATGCCCCTTTGGTGATCGTGGCAATCCTACAACAACATCCATCGTTATATTCTCCCACTTCCATTCCAGAATAGGCAATGACTGCAATAATCCTATCGGCTTCTGATGCTCCGCTTTGACTTGTTGACGTACTAAACATTTAGCTACAAATTCGGCAATCTCACGTTTCATATTGTTCCACCAGTAATACTCTTTTAAATATCTGTACATTTTGGTACCTCCCGGATGCAGAGAGTAAATAGAACTATGTGCCTCTTCTAATATATCCTTCTTTAAGGATGGATCATTCGGTACACAAATTCTATTTTTATAACACAACGTTTCATCCTTCTTAATTTCAATGTCACTCTCTTTACCATCCAGGATTTCCCGTTTCTTCTTTTCAAGGAATGGATCACTGACTTGCAAATTTTGTATGCGTTCTGCCAGTAAAGGTCTCACTGTAACGTGTGCAAATAACGCCCCCATTTTAGATAAGTTCAACTCGACTCCCATCAGTCTTAATTCCATAATATTGCCAACCCGTGCACATTGAATACAAGATAACCTCCCTAATGACTTTTGACTCAAAGCATCTGTAACAACATTGGCCCTCCCGGGATGATGGTGAATAGTACAATCATAATCTTTAATTAACTCCATCAAATGTCTTTGTCTCAAATTCAAGTCTCTCTGTGTAAATAAATACTTCAAACGTTGATGGTCAGTGAAAATTTTACACGTCTCTCCATACAAATGATGTCTCCATAATTTCAAGGCAAAAACAATAGCCGCAAGTTCTAAATCGTGCGTAGCATAATTATGTTCATGCGTCTTTAACTGTCTAGATGCATAAGAAATTACCTTTCCATGTTGCATGAAAACACAACACAGACTCTGATGTGAAGCGTCAGTATAAATCATAAAACCTTCTCCACTGGATAGAACAGTGAGAACAGGAGCTGATACTAGTCTGTTTTTCAACTTTTCAAAGTTGTGATGACATTCATCACTCCATACAAATTTCACTTCCTTTCTGGTCAATTTAGTCAATGGCAAGGCTAAAGATGAAAACCCCTTTATGAATCTTCTATAATATCCAGCCAATCCTTGGAAACTCCTTATCTCCGTTACATTCCTTGGTCTCTCCCATTGCACAATTGCCTCTACCTTCTTAGGGTCAACATAAATTCCATCTCCCAAAACAACATGCCTCAGAAATACTACTTGATTTAACTAAAACTCATATTTGCTAAACTTCGCAAATAATTGACTATCTCGCAGAACTTACAATACAACTCTTAGAAGCTTCTCATGTTCCTCTTAGCTAGGTGAGTATATCAAAACATCATCGATAAAGACAATCACAAACAAATCTATGAAAGGATGAAATACTCGATTCATTAAATCCATAAACACCATAGGAGAATTTGTTAACCCAAATGCCATTACTAAAAATTCATAATGACCATAGCGAGAACGAAAAGCTGTCTTAGAAATGTCACAATCTCTTACCCTTAATTGATGATAACCCTATCTCAAATCAATTTTTGAAAACACTTTATCACCCTGTAATTGATCAAACAAATTATCAATACGAGGTAATGGATATTTATTTCGAATAGTCACCTTGTTCAACTGTCGATAATCAATGCAGAGTCTCATGGTGCCATCTTTCTTCTTCACAAATAATACTAGAGCTCCCCATGGTGATACACTAGGTCTAATAAAACCTCTATCTAGAAAATCTTGATGTTGAACCTCTAACTCCTTTAGTTCCACAGGTGCCATTCTATATGGAGAAACAGAAACTAGAGCTGTACCAGGCACTAAATCGATAGTAAACTCTACCTCTCTGCTAGGCGGCAATCCTGGTAATTCATCTGGGAACACATCTGAAAAATCCTTAACGACTGAGATATCTTCTAATTTTTGCAATTCTCTATTTTTATCCATAATATATGCTAAAAATCCTTGACAACCCTTATTTAACAATTTTCTTTCCCGAAGGGCTGAAATAAGACAGTTCGGAACCACATTTCTTTCCCTAGTAAATTTGAATTCTTCCTCCCCCGGGATATTAAATGTAACCTCCTTATGAAAATAGTCAATTAACACATGTTAGAAAGATAACCAGTCCATACCCAAGATAATATCAAAATCTCAAATATCTAGTGGAATTAAATCAATGGTCCACTCCCTCTCCCCCATATACAATACACAATTTTTATACACAAACTCCACTAACATCACATGCCCCATAGGTATAGAAATATATAAACCACAATCTAGATAAGAACATGGTCTACCCAAATGCATGGTAAATGACAGTGCTACAAATGAATGAGTAGAATCTGGATCAATAAGCACGTAAGCATGTTTGTTCATGACAGAAAATGTACCTATCACCACCTCTGGAGTAGCCTGCGCATCCTGTAAAGTCATAGAAAATATCCTTTCCGGAGCCCTGGATCCACTAGCCTGTCCTCTACCTCCTCCTCTCCCTATGCCTCCAGGTGATGAGCCTCGACTAGTAGTAGCTGATTGAATCCCTCCCAGTAGCATAGGACAGTTCTTCTTGGTATGACCAATTTGATGATAGTGATAACACTCTACTCCCTTTAACTTGGGGCAATGTGGACTAATATGGCCCTTACTTTTACAAAAATAGCATGTAACAGGCTTAGACTGCCCATTGTCATTCTCATGCTGTCTATTCTGTTGGCCCATCGATCCTGCACCCCTAAAACTGCTTGGTGTCCTATTATGAACAAAATTTCCAAACCCTCTATCTCGCTGAAATGTTTGACTCCCTTGTTTTGAGTATTCTACATTGCTTTCCTTTTGCTGAGATGGATCATATCTACTCCTCTTTCCCCTTTGTTTCCTATTCTTTATTGCATCGTTAACATCTCCTTCAACCATCATAGCTTTGTTAACTAAAGAAGTATAATCTACCATTTCAAGTGCAGTGAGTCTAAACTTGATAACCAAATTCAACCCATCCTGAAATCTGGTGCATTTGTCCTCCTCATTGAGTAAGAAACGTAATGAAAATCGTGACAAAGATATAAATTTAGTTTCATACTCCCTGACCGACATATTCCCTTGAGTCAATGATAAAAATTCTCTCTCTTTTTGCTTTCGATACATGCGAGGAAAATATTTTTCATATAAGGCTTTAATAAAGGAATCCCAAGTGATTACCTCACTTCCCTCCAGAGTAAGCAATAAATGTTTGGAAGACTCCCACCAATATTTATCTTCACCATTTAACATGAAAGTAGCCAAAATTACCTTCTGCGCGCCAGGTACATTCATCACCCCGAAGATAGTTTATGTGTCCCAAACCCAAGCCTTAACTTCTAAAGGATCTACAGAACCTGAGAATGGTGGGGGGTTCAATTTGATAAAATTCTCGTACAGAGTATTCTTATCCTCTCGTTGTATTTCCCTTTCTCTTCTAGCCAAAGTCTGCTCCTTCAAGTACTTGGCTTGTTGTTCTGCTATTTGTGTCATAAACATGTTTTGTTGTTCTGCCATTAATGTCATGGCTTGAGCTATTTTTTGAATATCTGTAAGTTGTTCAAGTGCCCCCTCTATATTATTTGGATTTTGTTGGTTTACTGTATTTGAAGACTCCTCATCCACCCTCTCATGAAAATTTTCTCCTTTCATAGCTTACGATCTGTCATAAACCACAATTATAGAAACAAGAATACAACATTTATTTCTAACATAATCGTTAGCATTTCTCACAAATTAATATAAATGACCCACACAACGCTATTTCTGTCACTGTCATATCTAGACTTTCTAACCCCAGAATATAAAAACCTAAAGTTCTGATACCAAGTTGTCACCCCCTAACCCCATTAGGATATATTTAACTAAATAGTTTACAAAGCACAATTATAATTTATTTATTATTTAGTTAATACATATTGAAACAACTTCAAGGTTAAAATGCGAAATACTAAAAATCCAATAGTTTTAAGGAGACATAATTTCAACAGAACTCACATATCATTTAACTTACTTACAACTAGTACAGTACATAAAACAAACTAACAAGACCCAACTTGTATTTACTCAACATCCTAGACCTGGCAGTGGCAGATGGAAAACCTGAAAATGTAAACATATAAAACCATGAGTTTAAAAACTCACTGAATGTACTACATCTATCTATAGTAAAAGTACTATATTAACATCTCAATATATCAATATATACATATATGTGCCAAATTAGGCCATATACATATTCAGAGTTAATAAACGCCACATCTCTTGCCTGTAGGCAATAATCATATCCATAGGTTTTAATAACCTAACATCTCCTCAATTGCATAGCAGCTCAACATATCATGGATTTTAATAAGCCATAACATTTCAACATCTCTTGGCTTTTAATAATCCATAACATCTTAATATCTCATGAATTTTAATAAGCCATATCATCTCATTATATAATACATACACATCATATCCCAAATCAACTCAGTAAGTACACTCACCTTGTATTGTCAACTATGTATTCAGCTTTCCCTCGGGTGGAGCTGAACTTGGTTGATTTGACCTTACACCTATTAATCCAACTAAATCCTTATTGAAACTCAATCATAAGTATTATCTTAATATAATTATGTAACTTTAAATAAGTACACAACCACAATATGATTCTACTCAAGTCATATTCCATGAAACATATGTAAAGACGAAACGATGGTATATATGTTGATAAGGTCATGAACATTCAACCCTAGAAACTACCTCGTAAGGAACTTATAACTAAACTCAAGTAAAGATAAAAGTATATTTCTTAATATATATACACATGAAACATGTACTCAAAATACCTTTGGGAAGGAGAAGATGAAAATATTCTTTCATGGGATATCCAGTATGGCCTGAAATTATTGTCCTCCATACTTAACCTTCCCATACTCATTAATTGCACACATAAAGGTGTACAACCTTATCAATATGAAAACATATATGAATATACTTTCCAGCACAAGTGACGATGTAATTTTTCAAGCTCCCTAGGGAAAGTTATGACTATTTCTTTACAACACAAGAAATCTTCCCTACAAACTCCTCTATTGTTTCTTCAACTTCCAAGAATTTTCATAACTTTTATCCACCATAAATTTACATGATTTTCAACACACCTTCAGTACACATACTGAATAGTAAATAATTAAAGTTTCATAATATTTGGACTTCATTTGCTATCTCAAAATCTTGACCAAATTTACGGCATATCGAAATGAAATATACAAACAGCAACTATATACCAACTTGAAACCATCACTTAGGCCTAACCATAAGGAGTTAAATTCTAATTTTTGGATATTATATGAATATATGAGTCTATTTTCATATCCAATTGTAATTTCTTATTTCCAGTAAGTACACAAAGAGATATGGAAGTTTGAATACAAAGGGTTCCAATACAAAGCAATATGACCTATAATACCACTTATCTCACATATGAACCAATACGTATTATCACAAAGGATGATGGAATTTTAATCAATACTTCACGATTTATATACTTTTGAATAAGTATAATACAATCGTAAAACAATATTAACAAATAATTTTACCTTGGAAACACCTTAAGGATTTTCTTGGAATTGTTTTCCTAGATTATCCTTGTAATCCTTTCTTCCTTAAATTATACCTCTCTTTCCTCAAGATAATAACACCTCAAACTGAACCTAGGGACTTATTTTCTGAAGAAATAAGGTTAAGGGAGAGTTTTAAGTCGGCCAAGGCTTCCTCCCAATCCATCCAATCAATTTACCACTTAAGGGAATTGACAGGTTTGCCCCTTGTTCGTAATTTCGGCCTAAATTCTTTACTCGAACATCCGTTTGATGCACCGTTTGTTGTGTTACAACCCTAACTCACATGTATACAAGTATGTAGTTTTCACCTCAAGTCAATTGTAATGTTACAAGGGCCAAAACTAGTCTTAAACATGAACATTTCTATCGAAAATGACCAAATCTTGTGTTTGTAAATAATTCGACATTTCATGATTTATGAAAGTAGAATTATACTAACCATAATCACTTAACATTAGATATAATAATAACACATTATTCATATCACATAGGATAAGTATGATTTAAATATAATTTATCATAATTATATACGGGTTGTCACAGTTTCATTCTAGGGTTTTGGAGTTATAGCATTGTGGATGATGACATGACCTTAAGTATTCGATTCTTTCATTCAGATAGCATAAGATCCCATTATTGTATATCATGTTTGTACATGTGGTCCATTGTCGGTATTATGGTTTCAATTTTGTATCAGTTTGACCTTGCAATTTTAGACTTGGTTTATTACTTGGTTTTGGTTGTTTTTACCGATAGTTTATTCGGCATGACTTTGTTTCATTTATATTTCATGTTGGTTTGGACTCTATTATATTGTGAATATTGTTTAGTTTTTGAACTAGTTATTTATCCTGGTTAATTTAAAGATAAAATTTGTTACCGTGTCTTTTGAATAATAGGTGGTAAGTAAGTTTTAAAAAGTTTTCGATAGTGATCCTAACAATGAACTAGATGAGATTCCTGTTTAATTTGATATAGGCCCAGTATTTTATTAAGCGTGGTGTCACATAACTCCTACCCAATCGTCATTCAAATAAGATTCCAAATATATATTGGTATTATTATAAATCTAAATACCAAAGCCCATGGTCCACCACACATACTTAATAATGAGTTTAACCGCTTTCAAGTGGCACTCTTTAGGATAAGATTGGTAGCGATCAAAAACTCCTACACTAAAAGATGTATCAGGATGACTATCCGTGAGGTACAAAAACTACCTATCATGCTAGGAGAAAACGTCTCATCGACATTCTTACAATAGAAATCCTTTCCAAACTCAACAGAAGCAACCATGGGTGTATGACTAGGCTTGAAAGAGCCGTGATCAAATTTTTTTACAAGGTCCTTTGCATATTTAGATTGCAAAATAAAAATTCCACAATCCATTTGTTCTACTTAGAGACCAAGAAATAAAGTGAGTTCCCCAACCATGCACATCTTAATTTCTTTTTTGCATTATCTGGGCAATGTCTTGAGCATGATATGCATTTATGGAGCCAAAAACAATGTTATAATGCGCTATATGTTATATACTGTAGGGTTATAATATGGCATCGGGTGCAAAATAAACAATCCTACTATTTTAAAAAATTTCAAATTTGAATATGAATTAAACAAGTTACAAAAATAAACTTATCACCAATGTTAAACAAGTTATACAAGGAAAACCTCAATGGAAAAAACCTCGGACGGCCCAACCATGCAAAATAACTAAATATGGAATTACAAAGAACAAAATAAAAGACTTATAAGATAGACTCAATGCCCTCGCAAGCCGCAACGCTCATCATTCCTCAACCTCTGCCTAGTGTCAGACAAGAGTCCACTCACGCACTGCCATAACGTGTGATTGTACACACGCCACGGTATCCACTTGTGACAACCCAAACTCCGAAAAAAGGTGTGGCCAGCCCGATATCTCAACATAAAGGAATCATAGATGGATATCATTCTCAGCATCGTAACAAATAAAATGGGTATACCGGAAAAACACCAAATAAATCAGAGAACGGGTTGTCAAAAAAATTTATTTTGATTAAAAGTTAAGGAAATAATTTAAACAACCCCATCTGCTAAGAAGTGGAATTCCAAAGAAACATATATTACTACTAAAATAGAATAAAACAAGGACCGAATAAACTGTCGGTCCACCGTTACATTTAACGTATTACAACAGGTCAATACTTTACATAATACATCCATTAACAATTACAAAAATTTAGGCTACCCGCCCGAATGAAAGACCCGATCGTAGCTAGAATTCAAAGATGAAAGCGTCTAACAAAATATCCTGTAATAATACGCAAAATCATATAGCTCCTCAAAAGTATTGGAATAGGATTTTCAAATTTGGCGCCCTGGCGGAGGAGCACCTGGGCGGATACAATAACATGCACAACATGGAAAATGAACCGGTTAGGACCCGATTTATATATGATTACCAGAAGAACAGAAGCATGATAGATATGGACAGATATCATGAATGAAATAAATGAGAATCTATCAATCTAATCTCCAAATACAATAAGACAATAAAAATAACTCAAACAATTATTAACTTATGCAAGAGAATACAATTTAACGTCATTATTCCTCATATCTTTTAATTTCCCATTCCTTAACAGTAATATCATGGCCATCATTTTTCTTTATGGCAATATACATATATCAAGTCCGACTTGATTTAGAAAGGTTATATTCTTATACATATAACGCTTCTAAGACCGCCCCTCCGAGTTTCCCCACTGGGTTCGCCCCTAAATAACTATCATCTTCCAGGGCCTATCTATACAAGACAACGTGGGCACTTAACGCACGTCGGGAAGTGGCCATACGCCTGCGAGTGAGTCATAACCACACCCGAAATTACCTCACTAGCGCATAAAAAAATATAAAACCCGCCTATGGCCGAGGACTATAGTCTCCCTGCATTCACAAGCCAGGGGACATCACCTCAGGCGGGAACTTCCCTTATGATAGTATTTAGAGAGGTGTGTTTAAGTAAATAAACATTTACCAAATTTAATCTCATTATTCATTACAATATGTCACATGTGTTTCATTTTAGTTGAAACCATATTCCTTGAATATTTTTATTAATATTAATTATATTTTAAGTCCCGAATTAGTCTCCAAGTGATCACTAAAATCTTACAATTCCCCAAGTTGCTATATACCTCAATATGACACCTAACATCTCCAAGTATGGGCTTATAACTCTTAATTCCTAAGAAATAAAAGTAAAAGTAATGCCTAAACATCACTTATTATACCCATGACATGAACCCCAAAGGAACCCATTCAACTCCAGGGTAACGACCAGACTCAACTAAAACTCTAGGACTCTAAGTTTACATCATACAAGAAGGTCCCTAGTCCCTAGTTAAAAGAAGACAACTAGGAAGCAAAAATAAAATTTTAAGAATGGAAAACAGGGGACCGGTCGATCGGTCCTGAGACTGCGGTCGACCGCATCTCAAAGTTTAGCCTACGAAGAAAAGCTGAAAGTCCAGGTGAAGGGGGACGATCGACCGATCACGGACCGCGGTCGATCGCGCTCCAAATTTTAGACTTTGGTAGGAAAGCAGTGTGCCCTCCCCGAAGTCCCGGTCGACAGGTCCCGGACTTGCGGTCGACCGGTCATAGCAGACCTAAGATTTCTATCTTCTTCAAAAAACAAAAGCCCTCCTCAATTATTACCCCCAATGGAATTTAATTGTATCCAACAACCATAAATCTCACTATTATCAATTTAAATCAACCTCCAAAGGTTTATAGCCCATACATCCAACAAAAACCTAACTTTCTTAAACCATAAACAAACCACAACTATCAACACTAATTGTTCAACCTAAATCACATAATAGCAAGTAGAAAACTTGCCTCAAGGTTATAAATTCAGATTTGATGAAGATGTAGGTAAAATCCAACTTGAAACCTTCAATCTGTCTTCTTCTACTTAGGTTTCTCTCCTTCTCTTTTTCTCTTTAGTTGTAAGAACACAATTTGGGGAATAGTGACTTGCTCAAGACATAAATCGTGCCTTTATGTTAGAGTTAACACTTAAGTGATCAATACTGCGATAAAATAATAAACAACTATACATTTAAGCCAAAACCAGTCAAAAGGGACCGAATCCTCAAAATACAATATGGCAAACAATTTGACTGTTTCACACCTCCCGGAACTAACTACGCCATCCAAATTATCATTTGGAAATTTTAGAATCCATTTTTGAGTCCCGGTTTCATCATTAAGTCAAAATGCCATTTTAATTTTTATGAGATAATAAAATACATCATGGTGATATTCACCTACACATAAGGTAAATATGCAATATCATAGCAATTATTAACTTTTCTTCGCTATATTAATACTTACTCCCCATTCCAACAGTTTATATAATTACTACACATAGTAAATAAATATAAAGTGGGTTCTCAAAAGTGATGGTTGTTACATACTCCCCCACTTATGAGGGAATTTTGTCCCCAAAATTCAACCGTACCTTGTATAAAGAGATGCGAATACTTTTCCCGCATATCATCCTCACGTTCCCACGTTGATTCCTTGGCGTTATGGTGACTCCATTGGACCCGCACCAAGGGCAACCCTCTGATCTCAACTTGGGTGCTCCATGTTCTAGAATAGCAATCCGTTGTTCTTCATATGAAACGTCGAGTTGCAAGTCAATATCCTCGAAAGGGATATGCCAAAATGTACCTTCGCACATCTTGTACTTCTTCAGAGAGAAAACATGGAATACATCGTGAATTTGTTGCAAAGGTTCTGGTAAGGCAAGTTGATACGTCACTGGACCAACCTTCGTAATAACTGGAAAAGGTCCAACAAAACGTGGTGCAAGCTTCCCTTTCTTCCCGAAACGATTAACACCTTTCATTGGTGACACTCGCACCAAGAATTGGTCCCCAATTTCCAACTCCATGTGCCTTCTTCCCGCATCGGCATAGCTCTTTTGGCGGTCTTAGGCAATCCGAGTTCCATTCCGAATGAGTTCAATTTTTGAAGAAGTATCTTGGATCATTTCAGGTCCAAGGAATTCATTATCGCCCACTTCCAACAAATAAGCGGGTGATCTACCAGGCCTTCCGTACAAGTCTTTATAGGGCGCCATTCCAATAGTAAATTGGTACGAGTTGTTATAAGCGAACTCAACCAATGGGAGATATTGTTCCCAACCACCTTTGAAGTCAAGCATACACATATGAAGCATATCCTCCAAAATTTGGTTTACCCTTTCGGTTTGGCCATCTGTTTGAGGATGATAAGAAGTGCTTAGCTTCAATTCGGTCCCCATAGACTCTTGGAAGCTTTGCCAAAAGTGGGAAACAAAAATTTTGTCCCGATCGAAAACTATATTCAAAGGCACCCCGTGGAGTCTAACCACCACCTCAATGAATAATCGGGCATATCGAGCAGTGTCATAATCAGTCCGCATAGGTAAGAAGTGTGCTGACTTAGTTAAACGATCGACAATCACCCAAATGGAATCACACCCACTCTGTGACCTCGGCAAGCCTGTAATAAAGTCCATTGATATGCTTTCCCATTTTCATACCGGAACCTCTAACGGTTGTAACAAGCCTACCGATCGTTGATGATCGATCTTGACCAATTGACAAGTAGTGCATTGGGACACAAACTCAAAAATATCCCGCTTCATGCCCGACCACCAATACTGATGAGGCATGTCCTGATACATCTTGTCCCCACCTGGATGTACTATAAATTTAGACCCGTGAGATTCGACCATCACCGCCCGTCTTAAGTCCCCTTCTTCTGGAATAATGAGTCTTCCATGGAAGCGTAATCCACCCTCAGAACTAATTGAGTAGGACTCTGCTCCCCCGGACAGTAATATGTGTATATGGTCTTGGAAACCATTATCCCTTCCTTGGGATTCTACAACCCTTGCTATAATGGTAGGGGTAACGGTCATCACTGACATGAATGCTCTCGCCACCGCATCCTCCTGCCTGAGCTCTTTCCACTTAGCTTTCCAAACATCAGCTAACTCTCCATCAGGTTTCCTACTCAAGGCATTCGCCACAAAATTCGCCTTGCCCGTATGATAATGAATATCAAATTGATAATCTTTCACGAACTCCAACCATCGACGATGTCTCATATTCAAATCTTTCTGGGAATATAAATATTACAGCGATTTATGGTCCGTGAAAAGACTGAATTTCTCCCTTAAGAGATAATGCCTCCATATCTTCAAGGCAAAGACAATTGCGTCAAGGTCTAAGTTATGCACCGGATAGTTTCTTTCATGGGGATTTAACTTGCGAGAAGCATAAGCAATATCCATTCTCTCTTATTGAAGTACACCTCCTAATCCTTGAAGAGATGCATCGGTGAAGACTAGATATTCCAATCCTGGTTTTGGCAATGCAAGGACTGGGGATGAAGTCAATCTATCTTTGAGCTCATCAAATGCGGCCTGGAAAGAGTTATCCCAAATAAATCTCACCCCCTTTCGGGTCAAATTTGTCAAAGGGCTAGCTATTTTCGAGAAACCCTTGATAAACCGACGGTAATAACCTGCTAAACCCAGAAAACTACGAACCTCGGTAGGGGTCATGGGCTGACCCCACTCCCTCATCGCAACTATTTTATTCGGATCAACCGATATACCCTGGGACGTCACCACATGGCCCAAAAACTGCACCTCCTGCAACCAAAAGCCACACTTCTCGAACTTAGAATACAATTGGTGATCCCTCAATCTTTGTAGGACCAACCTCAAATGAATAGCATGATCAAATTTCATCTGAGAATAGACTAAAATGTCATCGATGAACACAATAACAAATTGGTCCATGAAATCCCGAAACACCCTATTCATAAGATCCATGAATACAGCGGGGGCATTAGTTAGCCCAAAGGGCATAACCAAAAATTTGCAGGATCCATATCTTGTCAAAAAAGTAGTCTTGGATACATCCTCCTCCCGTATCCTCAGCTGATGATACCCCATCCTCAAATCAATTTTTAAGAAGTACGACGCTCCTCGAAGTTGGTCAAACAAATCATCGATACGAGGCAAAGGATATTTATTCTGGATGGTGACCTTATTTAATTTTCTATAGTCCACACATAACCGGAGGGAACCATCCCTTTTCTTTACAAACAACACTGAAGCACCCCATGGCGACGTACTATGCCTAATAAATCCCTGCTCCAACACCTGCTGGATTTGATCTCTCAACTCCCTCATTTCCATAGGAGCCTTTAGATATGGAGCCCTCGCAATAGGCCTCGTCCCCGGTGCCAAATCAATCACAAACGCAATCTCTCGGCTAGGAGGAAAACTCGGTATTTCCCGAAAAACATCCTCAAAATCTCTCACAACCAAGATAGAATCCTTGGGAACAACTACATCCCTAGAAATCTCCTCTGCAATACAATACCGATAAGTACTAGTACTCCCCTCTAAACGAGGTAAAACTACCAAGAACATTTCTTGTCCTGGTACGGCGAAGATTATACTCTTCCTGTAATAATTTACTATAACATGATATTTCATAAGCCAATCCATGCCCAAAATCACATCATACCCGACCATATTCAGGACGAGTAAATCGGCCTCAAAGCATAAGTTACCAAGAGAAATTCCCATGTTTTTACAAATAAGGAAAATAAGTGAACCATCACCCATAGAGGACTCGACACTAGTAAATGTACTCTCAGCAGATTTTATCAACTCTGTAGTCTGAGAAAAACTCCTAGAAATGAATGAATGTGTCGCACCCGTATCAAATAAAATGCAACCCATGTGTCCCTGAATAAGGAACTTACCCTCAATGGCTGGTGGTGCCGGGGGAAGCATAGCATTCTGAACATGATAAACTCTACCATACTGTAACTGACCCTGTTGTGACGGAACAACCGGGTTGGGCACCTGTGGAGGGAACTGGACATATGGCTGCTGAGGGGCTTTAGGAAGCTGTCCCCTAATCAACTGGGACACTCCTTCTTATAATGACCCGCCTCACCGCATTGGAAACATCTACCCAATATATTATCTGCATTTTGACCCCGATTATTGCAAAACTGGTTAACACCTTGGCCCTGCTTGCCTCTACCTCCTCGACCACCCCGACCGGCTTGTTGTTGCGGGGCACCTTGGCCGTACCTATTATTTTGGCTCCCAGAATTAAACCCACTAGAATGTTGCCTCTTTGAAAAATCCCCCTGTTGGGGATCCCTTTCTCTCGGCTTAAAACCTGAAGATTGGGACGAGGGAAAGACTCCTCCTCCACCCACTACCTCCAGGCCTTCCCACTTGCCCCACGGCGGTAGCTTTCTTGCTGTTTTGCACAAACAACCTATGCTCTTGGCAATGAAGTAAAGATGCATTCATTACCTCACCAAAAGTTTGCAATGCCGGATTACCCAACAGATGTTGTCGGATTCTCCAGTTTAAACCTCCCATAAACTTGGAAACCTTTATTTCTTCGGGAGTCACCTCATCCGGTACGAAACTTGCCAACCGGGTGAATTCCCCTTCATATGCTGCCACGGATCTCTCACCTTGCACAACGTCTTGTAGCCTTCTTCTCATCTCCCTCTGAACTGCGGGAGGAAAATACTTTTGGCCAAACAAGACCCATAATTCAGAAATTGACCTTATCTCTTTGTTCTGGCGTAGTCATAGACTCCCACCAATGCAATGCGGCCCCAACAAGTTTAAAAGTAGCAAGGATTTGTTTCTTTTCCTCACTACATTCCACCATACGTAGATGGTATTGTATGTCTTTCTTCCACTGATTCGCCCTTATAAAATTCGAACTTCCATCAAATTCAGGGGTCTGTCCCTTTAGAAAAGATTCCCTAACCCTCTCCCACGGGGAAGGTCCCGTCGGAGCTTGAGCATCTTGCGCTCGCTGTTGGGCCTGTGGCATTTGTTGAGCCACCGCTGTCATGGCCGCATTAACCACTTGGGCCACTATGTTTGCTACATCCGCAGCATTAATTGTTCCTGGCGGCGATGGTGGAAGGCCAAATCCTCTTCTACAACCCTATTACGTCTCGCAGGGCGACCTCTCTTAGGCTCTATATCAAAGAACTCTACGGTAGAACATGAAAAATCCACATAAACCTTAAAGACTCTAGAACCTGATGCTCTGATACCATCTGTGACAACCCAAACTCCGAAATAAGGGGTGGCCAGCTCGATATCTCAACATAAAGGAGTCGTGGATGGATATCATTCTCAACATCGTAACAAATAAAATGAGAATATAGGAAAACCACCCAATAAATCAGAAAATGGGTTGTCAAAACAATTTATTTTGATTAAAAGTTAAGGAAATAATTTAAACAACCCCATCCGCTAAGAAGTGGAATTCTAAAGAAACATATATTACTACTAAAATAGCATAAAATAAGGACCGAATAAACTGTCGGTCCACAGTTACATTTAACGTATTACAATAGTTCAATACTTTACATAATACATCCATTAACAATTACAAAAATTTAGGCTACCCGCCCGAATGAAAGACCCGATCATAGCTAGAATTCAAAGATGAAAGCGTCTAACAAAATATCCTGTAATAATCCGCAAAATCATACAGCTCCTCGAAAGTATTGGAATAGGATTTTCACATCGGGCGCCTTGGCGGAGGAGCACCTGGGCGGATACAATAACATGCACAACATGGAAAATGAACCGGTTAGGACCCGGTTTATATATGATTACCAGAAGAACAGAAGCATGATAGATATGGACAGATAATCATGAATGAAATAAATGAGAATCTATCATTCTAATCTCCAAATACAATAATACAATAAAAATAATTCAAACAATTATTAACTTATGCAAGAGAATACAATTTAACGTCATTATTCCTCATATCTTTTCATTTCCCATTCCTTAACAGGAATATCATTACCATCATTTTTCTTTATGGCAATATACATATATCAAGTACCACTTGATTTAGAAAGGTTATATTCTTATACATATAACGCTTCTAAGACCGCCCCTCTGAGTTTCCCCATTGGGCGCGCCCCTAAATAACTATCATCTTCCAGGGCCTATCTATACAAGACAACATGGGCACCTAACGCACGTCGGGAAGTGGCCATACGCCTGTGAGTGAGTCATAACCACACCCGGAATTACCTCACTAGCGCAAAAAAAATATACAACCCGCCTATGGTCGAGGACTATAGTCTCCCTGCATTCACTAGCCAGGGGACATCACCTCATGCGCGAACTTCCCTTATGATAGTATTTAGAGAGGTGTGTTTAAGTAAATTAACATTTACCAAATTTAATCTCATTATTCATTACAATATGTCACATGTGTTTCATTTTAGTTGAAACCATATTCCTTGAATATTTTTATTAATATTCATCATATTTTAAGTCCCGAATTAGTCTCCAAGTGATCACTAAAATCTTACAAGTCCCCAAGGTGCTATATACCTCAATATGACCCCTAACATCTCCAAGTATGGGCTTATAACTCTTAATTCCTAAGAAATAAAAGTAAAAGTAATGACTAAACATCACTTATTATACCCATGACATGAACCCCAAAGGAACCCATTCAACTCCAGGGTAACGACCAGAATCAACTAAATCTCTAGGACTCTAAGTTTACTTCATACAAGAAGGTCCCTAATTAAAAGAAGACACATAGGAAACAAAAATAAAATTTTAAGAATGGAAAATAGGGGACCGGTCGATCGGTCTTGAGACCGCGGTCGACCGCGTCTCAAAGTTTAGCCTACGAAGAAAAGCAGAAAGCAGGAGAAGGGGGTCGATCGACCGGTCACGGACAGCGGTCGACCGAGCTCCAAATTTTAGACTTTGGTAGGAAAGCAGTGTGCCCTCCCCCGAAGTCCCGGTCGACCGGTCATAGCAGACCTAAGATTTCTATCTTCTTCAAACAACAAAAGCCCTCCTCGATTATTACCCCCAATGGAATTTAATTGTATCCAACAACCATAAATCTCACTATTATCAATTTAAATCAACCTCCAAAGGTTTATAGCCCATACATCCAACAAAAACCTAACTTTATTAAACCATAAACAAACCACAACTATCAACACTAATTGTTCAACCTAAATCACATAATAGCAAGTAGAAAACTTGCCTCAAGGTTATAAATTCAGATTTGATGAAGATGTAGGCAAAATCCAACTTGAAACCTTAAATCTCTCTTCTTCTCCTTAGGTTTCTCTCCTTCTCTTTTTCTCTTTAGTTGTAAGAACACAATTTGGGGAATAGTGACTTGCTCAAGACATAAATCGTGCCTTTATGTTAGAGTTAACACTTAAGTGATCAATACTGTGATAAAATAATACGCAACTATACATTTAAGCCAAAACCAGTCAAAAGTGCCCGAATCCTCAAAATACAATATGGCAAACAATTTGACTATTTCACACCTCCTGAAACTAACTACGCCATCTAAATTGTCATTTGGAAATTTTAGAATCCATTTTTGAGTCCCGGTTTCATCATTAAGTCAAAATGCCATTTTAATTTTTATGACATAATAAAATACATCATGGTGATATTCACCTACACATAAGGTAAATATGGAATATCATAGAAAATATTAACTTTTCTTCGCTATATTAATACTTACTCCCCATTCCAACAGTTTATATAATTACTACACATAGTAAATAAATATAAAGTGGGTTCTCAAAAGTGAGGGTTGTTACGCCACTGAACAACTAAAAAACTATCATATTAGAAGTCTATTGTTTGTAAACACATCACCATATATGGAGTCCACCACAATGAATCACTTCTCACAAATATGTGAAGAATTAACCTTGGTGCCCAAAAACTAGATCTCACATCATAATATGATGGAACTTGGATCTAAAATTGTTTCAGCATAAACTTAGGGTTTGGGTAAAATTGAGAGATTTTTTGATTGAGTTTTGGGAACTCAAAATAGAACATTGTCTCTCAAAAACTGATGCTTCACACTCCGATTTATAGTAGGTTTTCTACAAAGCGTGATAAGGATAAAATGCAATTTGGAAAAGCTTGAATTCTTAAAAAATTTGTAGGCTCATTCGAACGACTTTGGGCTTTGTCCGAATGAAGTATAGCATCTTGTTCGAACATGTATCTCACAAGATATTCATTGATATTTCAATGAAGGAAAAAGTTTGTTCAAATCTCATTGGAACCTATTCAAACGAGGTACCATATCTCATTCGAATGACATACCCAGTGTCGTTCCAATGACTTGTCAAAAAAATATTTTTCTTTTAAAAAATATTAAAAGAGATAAAATAATTTAAAAAATCCTAACACCCAAATATAAATATCTAAGAATCAAAATATGTACGCATCCATACCTAAGAGATCCTCGGGACATGAAGATAAATGAGCATAACACGATGATGTAGATCTTCTAGATTAACTGCTACGTATTAAAGAAAAAATGGCATAGGCTCAAAAGGTTAACATACGCAACTCCTAACCTATGACTAAATGAGTTTTTTACAAACATGGAATAAGGCCAAAAACACACAAATTGACTTTATCAGAAAATTTTCCTTACAATTCTCCCTTTTGGCCATTCCCGGATAAAATAAAAATACAAACTCCCATGGATCGTCAAGCTCATATAAGACTCAATCCCTAATCCTAAAGATAAAAAGTACGATTTGACTGACTCGTAAACTTGATTATCTTTGTACGCTTGTGCTTAAATGTATCATCAAATATGTTAGTGGCACTCTTTCTTATGGAATTTAGTATTACTTTGATACCGATGATCGTTTGTCAGCTTATTTGGATGTAGAATGGGCCATGGATGTTGATGGTTATAGAATCAAATTAGGTGGATTATTTTACTTTGGTAATGCTCTTGTCTATTTATTAAGTAAGAAGTAAAACTCCATTTCTTTGTCCACGATGGAGGCCGAGTACATAACCGTCGAGACTTGTTGCAGGCAACTCTTTTGGATGAAGCAAGTGTTGGAGGATTATGAAATGAATCAATGAACTAGGACTATTTATTGCAATAATATGAGTTCAATCCACATTTCACATAATCCCATCGAAGCTTATCGTATGAAGAACATTGGGATTCATGAGCACTTCAGTCGTGATCTTATTGAGGAGAAAATAGTTTCCTTGAGCTTTGCGAGTATCGAATGTCAATTGGTCTGTAATTTTACTAAACCTTTAGATGCATTTAGATTTTAGGATCTTAGGAAGTCTTTATGTATTTATTCCATTGATATAATTTGGGTATTATTTCTAGTTTTGGGTGATTTTCACATTGCTATCTTTTGTCCTTACAAATAGATTGTTTTCTAATGATTGTATCTTGAAAAATCCAAAAAAAAAAATATTTTCTTTTAGAAACATTTTAAAAATACAAAAACATTTTGTATTTCTCTTTACACCATATATGGATGTGCACTTAAGATTTTTGAATCAAAATTACATTCCATACATTCATGTGATGTAATCATGGTGTTATTAGACTTTCATACATTTTTTTGTACCTAATAATGCATGTTTTACATTGCGTCGTTCATCATTGAATACTTCATTCATGCTAGATTCATTATATCACCTTGATTTC
The DNA here is from genome assembly GCA_949130495.1 of Sambucus nigra. Lineage (NCBI taxonomy): Eukaryota > Viridiplantae > Streptophyta > Magnoliopsida > Dipsacales > Adoxaceae > Sambucus > Sambucus nigra. Next base: position 140,702,629 of record OX422222.1, on the reverse strand, counting down.
ACACATGCACGAACTTTTGAACATTGTAATTTCTTGTCATATGTTGTATGAGATGTTCTAATCTCATTCGTGCTTAATAACGAACCAATTGTACTCGGAACTAATTTTACATGTTAAAACCATTGACCGTATTTTTCCTGGAAAATTTGATATATGTTTAAAGCAATGGAAAGGGGCTACCAAAAAAGAAGTTTTTTTTGCATTAAAAGCCACCATTGGCAAGTGCCTAAAAGATGAATTCGGAAAATAAAAATAGAAGTGTCGAGGCCAATTTATTTCATTGATACTTCCTTAAAAGTGAGAAATATGATTTGTTCAAAAAAATTTGAGAGTTTATGATTAAAATGTGAGATTTTTAGGGTGTTATAAGATGAAGTTCAATGGATTTGCATACTAAAATTCCTTCAAAAACTTACATATTTTGGCATTATTGATTTTTGAGAAGCATTGAAATTTGTGTTATTTTGTATGCGTTGAGTCAATTTTAATTTGTTCAATATTTTTACACTTAAGATTGAATGGAGTTCTTTCTTTATGAGTGTCACTTTGACTTCATGCACCATTGATACATATGCTATGTTCACTTTCCCATGCATTAAGTTCACAGACACTCGTTCATAACTATGATTCAGATGTTTTCATGCTACTCTAGGGTGTGATTGTTTATATTTATATGTATATTTTCTTTATACTAAAAAATTTTAAAATTTTTAAAAGCAGCGTGTTGGTTTAATTAAGTTTCTTCGCATATGCTTAATTTTTTATACTTTGTGATAATATTTCAACTGTGTTTTCTAGTGACGCTAACTTTTTTAGGTTTAGTTTATAACCCTTTGTCTATCACGGACAAAAAGGGAGAGAAAAAAATTAAAGGGGAGTTTGCTTTCTTTAAACTCCATGTGTTACAATATTTCCTTTATTTCATGTGTGTAGGTATCTTTTTCGCATTGGTGATATCATGGCTACACAATGGATATTTTCAGTAGAGATAAAGTTGTAAGTATCTTTTCCATTTCGGGTTTGGTAGGGACATTAGTTGAACTTGTTTTGGGGTTATTTTTTGATTTTGTATATTGTACCAGAATAACCAAATGAGGATATTTGTAAGAGAAAACTTTATAATTGTACATCAAGTTTTTAATTTGGAATATTCCGTTACATATCTACATCATCATGTACATTCTCAAGAGCATCAATCGAAGACAAGTTAGTGACTGAATACGACAATCGAAGATGGAAGAGTTAAGATCGTCACTACAATCATCGGATAAGTAATATGAGGTTAATTTTGTGTAATCATTATATTTAGGGGTATTTTAAAGTGTTTTGAATCAAAAATATTTTCACAAGTTTTTTAAAATAAAAATTATTCTTTAAGGCAGCTTGTCAGAACAAGGAACATAGGGTCATTCTAACAAGGTTCTTAAACTTGTTCGATATCAGTTGCTAGAACGAATCTTCAAACAAACTAATTTACCCATTGCTATGGAATGACGTTTTATCTACGCGTTCAAATGACTTTGCATACATCATTCGAGTGAGGTCAAGTTCGTTAGAATGAGCCTGCAAAAAATTAATTTTAGTCGGTTTAAAATGCCATTTCATGTCTATTTTTAGATATTTTTCTCCCTATTTAAAAAAGATTCAAACTTCCACCTCTTTGTAAGCCTTTTAGAATAAATTTTGTGATAAAAAACTTTGATTTTTAAAATCCAAACCCCTTGGATGATTTTTAATCACTTTATCAAACCTTAGAGAACACATCACATGTTCATATCCATGTGGAGTTAATTCTTCACTGTTGAAGATATGAAAGATGTATCTTCAGGCTGATCGGTGAACACTGAGGCAAGTGGAGCTCACTTGGAGCACTGCTGGATCTGCACCACTTTTTGTTATCAACAAAGAAGGATAAATAACAGTGATACTTATTGGAGTATAAGTTTATAAATCTATCTGTATCGTTTTGTAGTACCTTAGTTACAATAATGCTAAAAAAGGGAGGTTTCTGAAAGATTTTTTTTTTCTCACATCTTATGTTGTGGTTTATTTTTTTATATTTAGATTCATTATCATGTTTGTTTATTTTCACCAAATTAATCAATATAGAATTAGATTAAACTGAATTTAGCTTGTTTGTGACCTAATTTATGATTTTCATACTTGACCATATAACCAAACCACTCTAAAAAAAATTCATAATGTCATCAATGTATACGTAGGCAACCACAATGTCTTTTCCAAAAGATATTATAAATAAGGTCTTATTCATATTTCCTACTTTTAATCCTTTCCCTAAGAGATATGAGGTAAGTCTTACATACCAAACTCTAGTTGTATGTCTTAGGCCAGACAAAGCCTTTTTTAGGTGATAAATATGTGTTGGGAACTTGAGTTTGGTTATGACACATAAAGTTCCTCTTGAAGATTTCCATTTAGAAAGGCACTCTTTACATCATTTTAATGGATCTTTAAGTCTAAGTCACATGCTATGGCTAAGAGTAAACGAACTAACTCTAACCTAGAAATGGGGGAAAAAGACTCATCAAAGTATGCACCTTAAACTTGTATTTAACCTTGAGCCAGTAGACTTTTTTTGTTCCTCAAAATGATGCCATCTTCATCACACTTATTTATGAAAGCCGAATTAGTACCGATAGCCTGAACATCCTTAGGCAAGGTTAAAAGAGTCCAAACTTCTTATTTAGTGAATTTATCTAATTCTTCTTGCATAGAATTGATACAATATTCATCTAACAAGGCATCCTTCACATTATTGGGTATGATCATGGAAGTATAACAAATAAAATTAACTTCCTTTTGGTGTTGAGATTTAGTATTTACTCCAACATTAGGACTACCAATGATTTTGATAACATCATAGTCTTTATTAACACAACTAGTTGCATCTCCCACGTTAACAACCTCACTAAGTGGTGGGGAAATCTCTTCACACTCATTCATTTCATCTTTTCCCTCTTCTTCAATATGAGGGAAAATGGAAGTCGTGTCGTTCTTTGAAATCAAAGGAATCATTATCATTAATGATGACAGTAATGATTTCCATAATACTATAAGAGACTCAATTAAAAACACGACATGCATGACTATTAGTGGAATAGCTAATAAAAATGCCTAACTCAATCCTAAAGTTAAGCTTTGTTAAATATTGTTTATCCTTGAGCGTGTTACATATGCATCTAAAGATTCTAAAGTTCTTGAGTGTGGGTTTTGTCCCTTTATAAATCTCCTAAGGGGTTGAGTTGGCACCGTACCTCCTATAGACTCGATTAGAGGTGTGACAAGACGTGTGAAAATATTATGCCCAAAATCTTTTCAAAACATTCTTGCCAATCAACATGGACCTAGACATCTCTTTAATAGTTCAGTTTTTCCTTTCGACTATTCCATTTTCATAAGACGTTTGGGGGGTTAAAAATTCATGGTGTATTTTAACTTCACTACACCATTGTTCTATACCCGTTCCTTTAAATTCCTTTCCATGATCACTGTGGATTCTAGTGATAGTGTAAGCTTTTCATTTTCAAATCATTTGCACCTGGGAATAAAAATGTTCTTAACATCGGGCATGCTATGCAAAAAATCTAAAAAATTAAATCTAGAGAAGTCATATACAATCACAAGAACGTGGCATCTACCACTTATGTTTGTCGTACGCATTGGACCCATAAGGTCTATATGTAAAAGTTTGAGCACATGGGAGGTAGCCATAACATTCAATATCTTATGTGGATTACGAATTTGTTTTCCCATTTGATAGATATCTCACATATAAGAAGAAGTTGATTCTAAAAGAAGTCAATCATGATTAAGTTCATTCCTATAAAATCTTCTAAGATCTCTATAGTTCCCGTGAGCTAACCTCTAATGTCAAAGATCCACCACATCTTGCCTATCACTTTTAGAAACCATACTCACAAATACATTGATTATGTAATAATTCTCTGTGGTTCTAGTGTCCTTCAAACTTCATTTACCCTTAAAATTAAGGACTTGACATTCCTTTTGGGTAAAAAGAACAATGTGATGATCGTAGGTGCAAGTTAGACTTTTAAACTTCCCCCAAAAGAACACTATATAACCGTGGAAAATCGTCAATTTCTATGGTCGCCTTCCCAATGATATTAGATTTGTTCTTATATCCAAAAGTTACCGACCATATTCCTTCCTAACAAGTCTGGTAAATAAATATTTATTTCCAATCATATGCCTAGAGCATCCACTCTCAAAATACTATTGTGAATCATTTTTGGGAACTAAGGCAGTGTGAATAAAATGACATTTTTTATCTTAGTCCAAATAACTTAGGTCTTGTTATTCTTCCCTAAATCCTTCAAACTATTGTCAAAATGTTTAGATTTTAAAATTTTCTCAAATTTTGACAAAATAGTTCTAGATTTATCAAAAAGGGGAATTATACTCATGTTTTATGGTGGGTAGTTCATCCAAGCGGAGTTTCTTTTCCATCTTGGAGATTTTTAAAAACCTATGGGAATAATATTTTAAATGACCAACCCATTTGTAAGAAGTGAAAGGATACACAAAATGATGATCGGTTTTATTCAAGGGTTTTGAAGCAACTTTCTTCTCCATGCACATGAGTCTTTTAAGAAGATTTCACAAAAAAGGTTTTGTCCTCAGATTTAGATCTACCACGAGGATTTTAAAAACTAATTCAACATTCCCATCCTCTTGGATCTCCCTTTGACGGTATCCTTGACATTCTTAGCTAAGACTAACTCATTTTCAAAAGAGGTTATTTTATAATTTAAAGGGTCATTAGAGTTTTTACGTTATTCCAACTCATATTGTTAAATGTTTAATCTCTCTTAGAAATATTTATTCCCATTCTCCATCAAAATGAGACTCGAACTAATACATGAACGTTCGAACATGTATATTACTCACAAGGGACCCTTGTATTTCTAGAGAAGCATTTTCTTTATTTTTCAACAAGCTTTTCTTAAGTCTTGATTTTTATGAAAAAAAAAGTTTATCCTAATTTTGTTGAAGGTCACTATATTCTTCACCTAAAGAGTCATCACCAGAGTAGACAGAAGAAGACAAAGTGTCAATGTTAGAAGAACATTTATCATTAGCAGATGAATATTGACACAACTTTTTATCATTTAGTGAACAACCATTTGAAGAGCTAAAACTATAGGCGGGTTGAACAATGTCTTCAAGCAGATCTACATCTAAGTAAATATTATTATCCGCCATATTAATACAAAAACACACGATCAACTTGTATGATCTTTACGAATCATCGGATGTGTCGTTGAAGTGAGGATGGGCATCGCTGGAGCGAACCTGCCATGATACAAGTCCCAAATCTATTGAAAGATTTGTTAAGAGAACTTTAAAAGTATTTGGAGGAAAATGAGGTAAGTGTCGATGTATTTAAGGTATTGCTACGTCGATGCTTCAATAAAAAGATGCTTGTGCCAACTTACAGGGTTTTTTACTAAAAGAACTTATGCCCATTTTCTATTCAGTGATAGATTGTTCTACAACATAACTGGTCAGCTTCACTCAATTTTCCTCATTTTTAATTTTTCAAACATTTGTATACAAGTAAGATCAAGGTAGAAAAATCTCAAGATTTACGCACAGAAAAAGTTTTTACTAAGATATTTCAAAAACAGTTTGTAAAAATATGTGACGCGTGTGAGGGAATTTTTTGATCTACCTTTCATCAAATAATGTGATATATGGGATAATGAGGATCATCAAGATGTTGAATGTTGATGAAGCTTAATGGATAGGTAAAAAAGGGATACATAATATTTTAGAAAATTAGAATAAGGCAACTACATATGAGGTAACAAATGAGTATATGAATACTCTTAGAGTTTCTTTTTAAATCCCTAGAAAGGTATGCACCCATAAATATGACCACTCTCTTAATAACTACCCACATGCAACTATATCCATGGGAATTCTCCTTGGGCGTCCATGTGTCCTGGCATGTATGTTAAAATTATTATTCCTTTAGGCCATTATACTCACGGTATTTTTCTCTCTTTTATTTTCCATGTGGTACCGAATTGGACAAGGTGTAAACAATTATGAAAGAAATTCACAAACCTATGTTAAAAATTATAAAAAAAAATAATTATTTATTTAGATTCATACATACATTTCTATTTGTAATTAACTTTAAGACGAATAAACTTGTACCTAATAAACTTCGACATGATTAATTCTTTGAAGCTTTGCCTCAACGTCTTCAATTTTCTTTAATACGTCATAGACCAAGTGGGATCGCGACAAAATAAAATCTCCCTATGACATATTACAAACACCGTTTTGTTCACGGAATTAAGTCAAAACAATACAGGGACTCAATTGGAAATTTATTTCCTTATAAATCTCCCCTTTTGACTATTTCGGGACAAAACTAAACTAGTGAAATACCTAAGCTGGGCCGTCAATCCATATGATGCCTAAGTCCCATCCCCTAAATCCAATGTAAAAAATACAGGACACGGACTAGTTCATGTAGCACCGACAAGCATCAACTGTCTGAATGTGATGTAGATTTGAAATCACTAATAGTTGAAGCATACCTACACACATGAAACATACAAACAAATACCCAGTGAAGTATGGAGGAACAAATGAAACCAATATATATCCAAATGATACCAAAAGACAATAGATATCAATATGAATAAATGCTGAAAAATCATTTGTTAAACAATTGAGCAACAAAATGATACCAAATTTAAACTATCAATTTGTAATACCAATTTGTAAAATATGAAATCTAAAACATGCTCAAATCTCCCCTACATCACATACATCTCTCCACCTTTTTGTCTCGAGTAGACAATTCGATGAAAATATAAACCAATCAAAGTATCTAGCATGAGAATATAAACCAATTTGAATCAATTTGAAATAACTAGATAATCATGAAACAACAAGCTAAATATAATCCAGTAATGACAAATCAGTAGCTAGTAAACCCATAAATCACATAAAGAATATATCAATCTAATCAGGTGTGATAAACGGACTATATGAAAAATATCAATATGAGATAATAAAACCTACATATAAACCAATCAGTCCCGAAAACATCCAGCAGTACCAAAAATATCACCAAAACAAACCAGTGGAAAGCAAACCAATCATAAGTAGGAATTCAGGTTGTCGTTCGAACGAGACAGTGACATCGCTCAAACGATATGAGGACATCGCTCGAACGGGACTTCGCGCGACATGGAGTTGCCATTTGAACGAGATCTCGTGACATGCCAAACTTTCACAGATTCCTAAAAATATATTATATTTTTGCCCAGTGAAAAAATTTCCAGAAAAAAATCAGTGGAAGGGCCTGACAGCAGAAAAATAGTGTTAAAACAGTAGGCTTTTAACACAAAACGAAAAAACTCCTAAAAATTAACAATGTGAGTTACATGCAAACATAGCACCGATGTGCTCAAACATGTATATGGAATGAATGGGCGTGAAACTACAACAAATGAGTCATAATTCCAACACATCGAAATAGGCAGTGTAACGCCCACAAGTGTAACGCACGGTGTCTTCGTCAAACCTTCAAAGCAACGGCTAGAAATCTATAGTGGTTCACGCACAACTATAATACAAGGATTACAACCCAAAAACTATGTAGACACTCCATCCACAATAGCACGTAGCTTGTAAAGTTCTCCCCATAAAGAATAAAAAAAATCAAAGTGTGATCTTCAACAACAAAACAATTCACCAAAGCATATGGGATTTTTGTGAATTGAAAACAAAAAGGGATTAAACCCTAAAAGAAGAAGTCAAAAGGATTCTACAATTTCGCAGTTTTTTTTCTTTCAAAACGCTAGGACTTATTAATGAAAACAAAACCATTTAATGAGTATTTATTGAAAAATGCGCCACCTCGGTATTCGAACTTGTTAGAATGAGGAACAGATGATGCGTGAACGAGATACACATGTTGTTTGAACGACATCGCGTGACAATTCATTGTCATTTGAACGGCAGTGCAAAGTCGTTTGAACGACTTTTGCATCAAAAAATATTATTTTAATGTTAGCTCCAATACTTAGATAATATTTTGTAAAAATATCCCAAAAGCTCTAAGTGCAAAGTTAAGGTATTTAAAACATAACCTTACCAAAGTAAACTTTGCGGAGTCTTTTTGATAAAGAACTTGATATTCATATCCGTATTTGATGCTTGAATGTTCTTGAATGCTCTTCGACGGTGTAGCAGCTGATGACATAATAAATTGAAATGGGCATTTATAAAAATATGTCCTTACAAATCTCCCCTATGTCTATGCCAGTATATACATAAAAACATCTGAATTATCAAATACCTAATGACCTATACAAATCTACCCTCCCATGAATAAATTTTCAAGATCTCAAACTGTTCTTCAAAAATCTTCATCAAATCTCAAAGCTTTTCTCATCAGGGTGTGAAACATAATGATCATCAATCTTTGTACCCACACATATGAGATAAAGCAAAGACCTTCGTGACACATCGAGTTTGAAATGATATAAGAATAAATCATTAATAAATCAAATCAACCCCATAATGCAAAAACTCCCCCATAACATGATAATTCTATCAATTTGAAAAAATGTGAGACTGTGTGATAATTGATTAAATTCGCAAATTTCTAATTTGGTACACTTATTTAATTAGAGTCTATTTAAACTAAATAAATTCAACCCCTAAACATGTAACTATGTGTGTGCGTGTGTCAACCCCTAAAAAAATAAATCATGTGATACAAATTTCAGGAAAAATGCCAAAGGGCAAAATCTTTTATTTTCACTATAATTTGCAAAGAACAGTTTACACGGATTACAATGAAAACATGAGTGGCATACAAAATACCTGCAGGTGTCGGTTCTGATGTCGTCGACTGGAATCTCCCATAAGAACTCCAGATGGTCAACAATGAAGAAAAAATGATTTCTCCATAAGAGTGAACTTCATAAGGACTCCCTCCACAATAGCATGCATCTCTCCGGTTGTAATGTTCTCCCCAAAAAGAATGAACAACAACAAAGTGTGTTCTTAAGCACCAAAACAATTCAACAAAGCATATGGGATTTTTGTGAATTGAAAACAAAAAGGGATTAAATCCTAAAAGAATAAGTCAAAAGGATTCTGCAGTTTTGCAGTTTTCTGTCTTTCAAAACGTTGGAAATTCTTAATGAAAACGAAACGATTTAATGAGTATTTATAGAAAAATGCGCCGCCTCAGTCGCTTGAACAAAAAAGGGATCTCTCTCGAACGACGTACACGTGTCATTTGAATGACAACGCGCGACATCAACATGTCGCTCGAATGAGACAAGATCTTGCTTGAACGACTTGGGCATCAAAATCGAGGTACGCTACAGGACTTAGAAAAATTACTCATTCTCAAAATTTTGACGAAAAAGTCCGCTCCAACACTTAGAAAATATTTTTAAAAAATATCCCAAAGCTGTAAGTGCAAAGTTAAGGTATTTAAAACATAACCTTACCAAAGTAAACTTTACGGAGTCTTTTTGACGAAGAACCTTGATATATTCGGATCCGTCTTGATGTAGATTTCTCTTGAACTTATTCGACGGTTATAACGGTATACGGCATAATTAATTGTGATGGACATTTATAAAAATATGTCCTTACAAATATCCCCCTATGTCTCTGCCGGAACATACATAAAAAATCCAAATTATCAAATACCAAAATGCCTATACAAATCTACCCTCCCATGAATAAATTTGCAAGATCTCAAACGGTTCTTCAAAAATCTTCATCAAATCTCAAATCTTTTCTCATCACGGTGTGCAAAATAATGATCTTCATTCTTTGTACCCACACACATGAGATAAAGCAAAAACCTTCATGACGCATCAAGTTTGAAATGATATACGAATAAATAAATAAATATAATCAAATCTCCCCCATAATGCAAAAACTCCCCCATAATATGATAATTCTTTATTCCCCTTTTTATGATGTCCCCAAATATACAGATAAGAAGAAACAATAAAAACATGGGGTGTCACAACAAAATGCATAGAAAACATGAATGAAACTACACGCATGCAAAGGAGTATCTCAAAAATTTTCACAAAATATTTTTGATTTTTCAATTTTTTCAAAGCAAAAATAATGATACAAAAATCACCCCATGGATTTAACAAAAACAACCAAGTAATGGAAACGGAATGAATGGGTGTGAACACATTTGATAGGTAAATAAACTCAATCAGTTATATGTTCATGATGAATATGAGTACCCCTAATGAATGAATATTAAAAGTATCCTTAGGTGTAAAAATTGTTGAATTTAGATGACATCGTCTTACACAAATCAACAAATCAAAGTCAAAGTGATTTCCACATCAATAACATCCAAAACTATTTAACGCTTTTTCAAGACTTTGAAGGACGTTCAAACTCATTTTAAATTTCATACAAACTGGCTCATGCATATTTTCTTTTAGAGGTAATCTAAATTCTCAAACATTGGAGAATTAGTGCAAAAACCTAATGGCCGCGTTTTGGCATGAATTTCTTTTTATTGCCTTTAAATTTTCCGGGCTCTTTTAAACCTCTTTGGACCCTGGATAATAAAATTCCTCAATTTTGTAGATCCGATATAATGGTGGCTTAGTATTCGCAAAGGTTAAATGTAAACCTTTCGCAGCCCTTCCTTGTTTTCAAATAAAGTAGACAACCTCACAAAATGGCTCTTACATGCACAACTTTCTTATCAAGTTTTATCACGCTTGGTTCGTTTTAAGGACAGGATTGAAGAGAAAACACCCAAACAACATGTGATAAGACAATCATAATAACCGTGCATGTGTGCAATAAAGGAGATCATAAGTCAAACATGTAGGAAGTAACACTTAATTACATCTCAATGACTCCAAACATTATAAAGCACAAAGATGACATGATATATTGTCTCAAAACACTATCAAATAGTCACATGAAAAATGGAATGATATTGTGACTCGGTCATCCTAAGTGTCCATCCATAAATGGTGTAAACAAAATACAAAACTCTTTTTGGATTTTTTCAAAAATTTTATCAAAATAAAATCTTTTTGCATTTTTCAAAATTTTTCAAAAAAAGAATGGAAAATATACAAAAATGATACATACTAGCAATAGGCAAATAATGACATCATGGAAAACATCCTATGCTAGTACACAAGTGAAACCTCAATCGTTAGGTGCAGAGGGGTTTTCCAAAGGTGGTGCCAACTTATGAAAAACCTCCATCAAATTTTGTGAAGTTTTGACCAAAAACTTAACTTGCTCACCTAAATGTGCAAACTCTCTCATGTAGTATCCAGGAGCATGTAAAGTATCATGTGTGGGTGCATGTGTGGCAGAAACACGTGTAGAAGCAAAACGTGACACATAACCCAACTTAAATAAAAATTCCCTAAGGTGTCCTCTCCTTTTGCAGTGGGAACAAGAATAAATAGGCCTAGGAACACCTCTCTCAAAAACTATTCAAAATCAGTGGAAGGACCTAACAATAGCCAAACAGTGTTAAAATAGTAGGCTTTTAACACAAAACACAAAAACTCCTAAAAATTAACAATGTGAGTTACATGCAAACATAGTACCGATGTGCTCAAACATGGATATGGAATGAATGGGCGTGAAACTACAACAAATGAGTCACAATTCCAACACATAGAAAAGATCAAGAAGCTCTAATTGATAACGATAAATCATCAAACTTTATCATAGCCATATGACAATTAAGGCGTGAGCTTAATGAACTAAACATACTACATGCACACAAATCCAGAATTTTGACGATTCTACAAACAATAACGTCAAATCGCAATTTTTCAACATTAGGATTAGTTGTGCAAACCGGATTAAATTTTCTCCAACCAAACTCCCTCGTAAATATATACTTTTTCAAGTTGTTTTGAGGTTTCTAGCATTCTCAACTTAGAGAAAATCTTATTAGCCCTTTTTCTTAGCATTTTTCCTTTTCTTTTGGGCTCTTTTAAACGGTGGCTTTCACGACGAGATAATTTTGAACTCTCGCAGCCCTTTTCCCGTGAATCACTCATCATTTTTCAATTAGGAACCAATTAAAATCCTCACAGTAAACGATTCTTACATGCACACTTCTCCTTAAGTCTACTTATGCATAGATGACAAGATTGAGATAAGAACACCTCACCAAATTAAAATATGCAAGAGAAGTAAAACATCTATATAAACTCGTGCATGTGTGCAATGTTGGCATATATACAAAGTCGAATCAAAATTCATATCAACTTCGAAACAACCCCATATAAACAATGGTTAATACCATTCTAAGCATCGATAATAATGACCAAATGTCCTAGCCACAAGGATAATGAAATGATGGGGGGGGGGGGGGGGGTCCAACCACACCACTATGCCACATTAAACATGTAAACTGAAAAACAACAATTGAAAATCTTTTTTCCTTTTCATATTTTGACTCAAATAAATGCAATATCTTTTGGGGTTTTCAAAAATTTTCTTAAAAACAAAATCTTTTTTGATTTTTCAAAAAATTTCTCAACAATAAAATATTTTTGTATTTTTTCAATAGGACTCAAACAAATGAAGACTATAATACAAAATGATATACATGTCATTATATTAGCAACGAATATATCATGAAGCAAACTAGCATATGACAAACAAGACAACACTATCATCCTTTAGATTTATCATGGGAAGAATCAAGTGCACCCAAACGAGAATCATGAAGATTTATTCCTAAAGCCACTAAATCCGATTTCCGAACCCAAGTAGGTGTACAACGACGCAAGGGGGTTTGGGGAATCGGGGAAAATTTATTCCTAAACTTCCTAGGAGCTTGTCTAACGTCGTAACAATAATGCCTAAGGTGACCTTCCTACCACAAAACGTGCAAGTGTAGCGATGGTGGGAATGATTACATATATGTGGACCTTTTCTAACCTTCCTAGTGTTTCTCAAACGTGTGGTGGGAATGGGAACAACTCTCTCATAAAAACCTATACCTCCCCTATCTCCCTTAATTTGGACGGTGCCTAAGATCTTATCTAATTTCTCCGAACTAGCCTCCAAATCAAACTTAACTCTAGACGAGTCTCTCAATCTCTCCTCCAACTCATGAATCCTAGACTCGAGCAAATGCCTAGACTCTTCAAACGCTAGAATCTCCTTTTTTAAAGACTTCATCAAGCCACGGAGATTGTCTCTCTCTTTCTCCACAAACTCTAGTTTCTCCCTAAAATTCTTCTCTCTTGCCCTAAGATCCTTTATCAATGCATTGTTATTTTCTATGGCACACTTGTTAAACTTAGCTTGCAATTTTGCATTTTCCTTTTCACTTTCACAGTCTCGGCATACAATGCATTAAATGAAACTTGCAACTATTTCACATCTATCTCCTCCTCGTCACTCTCTTCGCCCTCACTAACATGGGATACACTCAAAACCTCCTCGGAAGTGTCATTCACATGAGAATCATCGCCGCTCACATGACATGCCATAAACGCAACAAAGTTATGATCAATGGGGGAAGACTCTCCCTCTTCCAGATCACTATCACTTAAGGTGGCACTATAAACAATGGGTTACTTGCCCTCTTTCTTAATTCTAGTGGTACACTCCTTAACTTTATGACCGTACCCCTCACACCCAAAACATTTATCCGACTCATCTATCTTAGTCTTCTCAAGCTTATCCTTAGAGGTGGGATCAACTTTGTTGTTCTTGAATTTTTCAAATTTCTTAGCATCCTTCGATTTCTTTTGAAACTTAATAATTTTTTTAAATTTCTTTGCCAACCAAGCTACATCCTCAAAATCGAAATCGGAATCAGAATCCAAAATTTTAATTACCTCCTTTCGGGTTTTCAAAGCAATACCATTTTCTTTCTTGGGCACTTGCTTTGAGGTAATCATGTCGATTTCATAGGTTCGTAAGTCACCTACAATATCTTATAGTTTCATCGAATTTAACTTACCCAAGGAGTTTAAAATGGTCACTTTCGCATCAAACCTACTAGGCAATGACCTAAGTATTTTCTTAATGACACTGTTGTCGGGAATTTTCTCACCTGGGTTAAACGATGAGTTGACAATATTTGATAACCTAGCATAAAACTCATCAAAAATCTCACTCCCTAATATCCTAATGGTCTCAAACTATGAGTGAGATTTTGAAGCTTTGATGCCCTAACCGTGCTAGTTCCCTCGCGAGTGAGTGCCAAAATATCTAAAGCCTCTTTTGATGTTTCACAAGTCATAATTCTATTATATTCTTCTTGTGTGACATGTGAAGAAATAACATGCAGACCGTTAGAATTATATTGTGAAAGTCTTTGTTCAGTTTGGTCCATGACTCAACAGGCTTTAAACTAGTGGCCTCACCTACAATAGTGACAAGGGGTGTCCAAACTTTCTTAACAGCTAGCCACACATGTTCATCAATAGATTTTAATGCACATCTCATTCTCATCTTCTAATAAGTGTAATTAGTTCCATTAAAAATAGGAGTTCGAGAAAATTCATTATATCCAAAATTCATCTTTGAAAACACACGGGATCACAAAACAAATGAAATATGTTTTCTGGCTCTAATACCAATTTGTGAAAACGGGGTGGTTCCTAAATGCGTGTGTTTCAAATCAAACAAATTTATTATAAAAAATTATCCAACTTTTAATGTACACCAAACCAAGTTGTAAAAACACAATTCTTACTTTAAACCAATTTTATCTTGATTAATCCTGAGCATGCATCTAGTGATTAAATCAAGTAAAGTAAAGTAAAAAGTACTCATAACTCCGGATGTACGAGGAAAAAACCCAAAATGGGAAAACAACCTCCGACGGCCCAAGCCAGACAATCACTATGAACAAAGGTTTTACAAAGATAGATTAGCCTTACTCAATGACTCGATCCCCACGGGTCTTGACGCTCCTTCTGATCTTCTTTAGTTCTTCAATAGTGCCCATGAAGAAATTCCGTCTTCAACGATACCTATCCACTACACACGCGTCCTCATATATCTAGGTGTCCACCGAATGGCTTTGATACGTCTATGATGTCGAATAACAAGTCCTTCTCTTTTTTTCACCGCAAAACCCTGATGCTCAATTATAGAACAAAACTTCTTAGTGCAGCAAGATCACATAAACATATAACAATGATAATTCGGATCTTTTCAAACTTTAAGGATGTGTTTAAGATTTTTAAACCTTAAAAAACATGTGCAAAACTCTTACTGGATCGTAAACTATTTTTCTAGAATGCACACACCTTCAATTCTGACGAAAACACGCTTTAAATACGAATTGAATGCCGCCTCAAAAACTGAATCATTTGCGCGACATAAGCATCTCGTTCGGACGAGACTGCTTATCATTTGAACGACGTCGCGTGTCAGTTTGACTTTTTGATTAAAACGTCTCTTCCAAAAGAGATCCAAATAAGTCAAAACTCATTTTCGAGTTTATCAGAATAAAAACGTAGTGTAAACATATAAAACACTTTTAAAAACATTTAAAAAAATTTCTTTATAAAAATTACATCCTTATCTTTTATAATAATAATTTCGAGCACCATTAATTATAGGCATTCATACCTGTATGATCTCAGAATGCAATTAACTGGAAGACGAACAAACTTGCACCAATTAAACTTCGGCATGATTGATTCTTCAACATCTTCAATTTTCTTCAATATGTCATAGACCAAGTGTGATTGTGCCAAAATAAAATCTCCCTATGACATGTTACAAATACAGTTTTGTTCACGAAATTAAGTCAAAACAATATATGGACTCAATTGGAAATTTATTTCCTTACATTTCCCATAAATATATCATACTCTCACATATATACTTATATACATATACATATTTACTGTCTCTCTACCTGTATATATCAAATCTGACTAACCGTGCATATTACTCTTAGCACTAGCCTGTCCATCTCGAATATATGTCCAATTCAATTTCATAAATATTCACCTACTTATTTATATAAATAACTCAATACGTTTTATTCTGAATTATAAATCTTATTACACTAGACCGTATCACAAATCTATCCAAAATTTCTATTCGATTCATATATTTTTGACCTATATGTTTTAGTGTCGTTCATCCTAAAAACTCCTAAATCCATACCCACTACACCAAATCTGCCCATTTATCAAGGTCATTGACCTTGACAAATCCACCTTGTCAAGGTCAATGACCGTGACATTTCGAGGCGAGACAACTTTTTTTGTCACGGTCATGTCACGGTCATTGACCTTGACACAAAACTCGCGTTTTGTGTCACGGTCGTGTCACGGTCATTGACCTTGACATGTTTGTCACGGTTTATAACCGTGACAAAGCCGTGACCCTTAGTAAAAAAAATTTCACGGTCATTGACCGTGACAAGCCCGTGATAATTTTGTCACGGGCTTGTCACGGTCAATGACCGTGACAATTCTGGGCAGAATTAAAAAAAAAACTGCTGGGCAGTATGGCCACTGCCACTGCCCAGCAGTATATTTGTACCTGTTATAGCAACGTTGTACCTGTTCCAAACATCATATATCCGAACAAACTAAAGATAATGCAAATTTTTTTGTGAAGAATCCTAATACTAACCAGAATTGGTTGAAAACTCGAAACAGCTTATGATAACTATACACTAAGAAGACGTTTAAATGAAAAGTATGTCATCCATGTGGGACACCCTTGTGTTCGTTATGGATGTCTTTTCATGGTACATTTGGTTTCTAGGAAATTGACTTTAGAATCTAAAGTTTAAAATTTAATAAACATGACTTCGGCCCCCATTTAGCTGTTCGTCTGTTAAGCAAAAAAGTTTGTCACTCCATACATACCCCCCCATGAAAAACTTCCAAAATAAAAAATCAAAACGGAACCCGACCCAGAAATTGAGTTGCATATCTCCATCCGCAAATGAAACTAGCCAATGTCGGTGTTATTGAGCCACAATATCAACCCCAATGGTCGTTTCTGGCCAGGCTCAACATTTGGTTATGGATATATAGTGCACATCGGTAAAAGCTCAAATCAGGCGTCAAAGAAGAGGGTGAAGGATGATAGACCTGATTAGTGATTCCAGATGTAAATAAAGAATGTTCAGCGATGAAGACAAAGTAACGATATACTACAAGTTGAAAAAAAACACTTCGAGCATGCAAATATCACACGATATGTTCATACAAATTATATGCCATTCGAACTTAAAAGCACAAGACATGTTATACTACTCGTTCAATGAAGAAACATTAAAAACACAGTTTATTGAATAGCATGAGTGAGAATATGTATGGTTGGGAATTGTGTGTGTGTTGTGTGTGGTGGGGGGGTGGGGGGGGGGGGGGGGGGGGGGGGGGGGTCGGCGGGGGGGGGGACCAAATTGGACACCTCGCAAGCATTTATCCTCTAACAATTTCATAATAAAAAATTAATATAATAGATTTTTTACAAGCAAAACAATTATGGTGATTTGAGGTTTTACCGCAACTAATTCTTTGATGTTAAATTTAGCCTCTAACAATTTCATTTCTTGAGGTTCCCTCGAGATGACTTTCAGTGACACAAAAAGTGTTACATGATATTTTTTGCATCACTAAAGTCACTCTGGGGTTTAAGCCTTAAGAAATGAAACTGTGGGGGGGCAAATTCAATATCAAGTAAATAATGAGCTCCAAAGCCCAAGTGACCCATAAAATTAATAATAGACAATTTAAAAAAAAAAACTAAACATGAGATAGAAATGGTCAATTTAGCAGTAGATATAAACACATTGAAAGTTTATCATAGGCGCGATTCGTGATTGTAAGTGTACCAATACAGGAGTCATCTGAGGATCTTTAGTTCTTCAACATAAGGAATTGATAAGGGGTAAAAGATGAAAAATATTCTCCCATCAACAATGACACTAACCTAGCCAATTTCATGACACAATTAATAACCTATCTTGGGCCGGTAAGAGATTTATTTCAGTTTATGGAACCTAGCCTCACTAGAAAAATTACTAAAAAATATATTTAAATTATTGATCGGAAAGGACAATTTACCAATTGGAGCTGTGTTTTGGAGAACTTGAGTTAGGACCATCTTCTCCATTACTCTTTTCTCAAAATAAGTCGTCATATTTTAAATTATTCAGAACATATGAAAATAATAAATTCAGAAAATAACAAAAATTCCTAGTAAGAGGCATAACAAAAATCTATGGATACAAATGCAGATCCAATGGATAGGAAAGAGATATTACTTACCCTGGACTGGGGCCGTTTCTTGAGCAGTCGTGTTAAGACCATCTACTCCATGACTGGGTTCTGAAAGAAATAATAATATTTTAAACGATTCAAAACATATAAAAATAACAAATTCAGAAATAATAAAAGTTAATATAGGAATAAATAATCAGAGCCAATGAATCAGAAAGAAAGATTATTTACTGCTGATTAGAGCCATTTCTTGAGCATTCAAATTAGGACCATCTGCCCCATGACTGGTTTCTAAAATAAGTAATGATATTTTAAATTATTCAAAACACATAAAGATAACAAATTCAGAAATATGAAGATTCCTACTAGGAGGCTTAACAAAATCCAGGGATATAATAACCGAGCTAATGGATCGGAAAGAGATATTACTTACTCTCGACTGGAGCCATTTTCTTGAGCACTTGTATTCGTACCATCAGCTCCATGACTGATTTCTAAAAGAAAAAATCATATATACATGCAAAATGAGACAAAAAATACATCAATACAGTCTAGGTCTAATCATAAAAATGCATAAAGATAGGAATGGTTGGCAGGGTTATAATAATAAATGCAAACTAGTTCTAAATCATGCTTTTATCTTTTATAATTGTGTTTTAAGGAGTGATAAACAATGTGGAAACACATGAAGGGATGATGGAAATTAGAGTTTCTTATGTTATTGGTTCGCTAAAACACAATCCTATAATTTTAGAATAAATTCCATGTGTGTATTATTTTTAGGGCTTTAATCAATGGATTCATTTAAGACATGATGTGGTAGATGTCTTGTAAAAATCTAGAGATAGGGAAAACGTTTTATATTGGTTCAATAATGTGAAGCACAAAATTTTCGAAATGGTCTACACACCTAAATTGAATCTCAATCCTCCACCCCACCCCCTCCCCCACCACACACCACACACACACACACACACACACACCACACACCCCACCCAACCCCCTACCCCCCCTCCCCCACCTCCTCCCCCTACCCCCTCCCCCACCACACACCACCACACACACACACACACCCCACCCTACCCCACCCCCTACCCCCCCTCCACCACCCCCTCCCCCCC